>CM043015.1:135380071-136650703 GCA_023690525.1 Holotrichia oblita | reverse complement strand
AGTAACCTCCTGGGGGTTATTCTCGAAACAGTGGAAAAATAGCACTCCCAGGGAGTAACTTTCACCGCTCACTCCTCGATACTACTCGTTACGAAAAAGTGAGAAAGTCAACTTCAGAATAGGAATTATTGAAATTGTAGGAATTTTTTGACAATTCTCTTGAAATTTCCATTCCCTCAGATTCGAGAATAACCCCGCTGGAGTCGTCCATAGCTTATTATCTCAGCAACAGGACGAGGCATTGAGGTCAACAAACGCTGTATGGCTCAGCGCGGAAGGGGGAGGAGCGGGTAGTCTATTTTAAAATATTAAATTGATTTTTTGCAATTAATGCTTAATGAAAATTGCAAATATTTTCTTTACCAAGTAAAAAGTAAACTATACTATATGCGCTTATGTTTTATGAAATAAACACCAACGCATTTTACTATACAGGGTGTTTCATGAGGAATGGTACATTCATTAATATGTTATAGATTTGATCATTTTAAATAGAAAAGTTTCTATGAACATGTGGCTAGTTCTCAGAGGTAACTGCAATTATGCATTAACTGGCTGATAATGCATAAACTAATTTAATTAAATCTGTACATAACAACATACAATACCAAAATTCTGATTTTAAAGGAATGGCTCTAATATATCATCGCTTAACTCGATGCACTTGGCTAATCTCTTGACGATATCACGCATTGTGCTGCGTAATTCACCCTGATACGAGCAATTAGCTCATCACGCGTGTTTACTTCTACTTGATAAACATCGCTTTTCAACCATCTCCACATTCCGTAATCTAATGGATTAAGGCCCGGTGATCTAGCTGGCTAACTGATAGGAGCCCCACGACCAATTCACCGTTCCGCAAAGGTTTGGTTCAGGTACTGCGTCACTTCACGGCCGTAGTGAGCCGGGACCCCATCGTGTTGGAAGAATATATTGGCTCTGGTAGCCAAAGGAATATCTTCTAACAGAATTGGAAGCTCATTGCGTAAGAAGTCTAAATATCTGGCCGCCGTTAGACGCTCGGGTAGTACGAAAGGTCCAACTAAGTTATTGTCAATCATTCCACAACATACATTTGCAGAAAATTTTAACTGAAAATTTGTTACAACACTGGTATTCGGATTATCTTCGGACCAACGGTGATCATTTCGACTGTTATTGATTCCATGACGAGTAAAGGTGGCTTCATCTGTAAAAAGTATAAGAGGAACCAAGCGGCGGTTAGCATTTACCCATTCACAAAATTCCAATCTCCTGGCAAAGTCTGTTGGTTCAAGATGTTGTACTTGTTGAACATGGAATGGCTACAAGCTACGACTACGCAATGTTCTTCATACTGTTACATGAGGAACACCAAAACAAGCAGAAAGTCTTCTTGTACTGATGCGTTCTACCGACTGAAGAATTTCTTCAATATTATCCAGAGTTTGCACACGTGCACGTTCAGAATGCATATTTGAACTTGGAACAGCACCGGTTTCATGCAATGTATTGAATGATCGAGTAAATGGTCGTGAATCTAGTAGCACCCGGTTAGGAAGCTGTATCAGCATATTCTGCATGCGTAAATGTGTGGCATTTTCAACAGCTGAAAAAAAATTGATATTGTATGTTGTTATGTACAGATTTAAATAATAGTTATTTACGATACAAGTGTTAAAAGTGCGATTTTATTCCACGAGTTAAAAGTTTGCAATTTACGAGTGAAATAAAATAGCATTTTTAACACATATATCGTACACTATTTTTTATACAACTTGGTGAACCTTGCGGTTACGTTATTCACAATTGTAATGATTGGGATTGATTATTTTAAAGTTATATAATATAAGTTATATAACAAAATATATGAAAATGTTATGGATTAGTCTATAGGTAATATGCACACTTTAGTAACACTGCGCTTATACACACCACCAGCTGTTTTAACACTGACCACACGCACGATGTTGTCACTACCCGGGTGAACCTGAGCAATCCTTCCTAGTTTCCATTGCAAAACTGGCAAATTATCCTCCTTCAACAAGACCAAAGAACCTATTTGGGGACTAGGAGTTGACTCCGTCTTCCACTTCCTTCTCTGCTGCAGGGATGCTAGATATTCAGAAGACCATCTTCTCCAGAAATGGCGAACTATACATTGCAATCTCTCATACAATTTTAAACGATTTTGAGGTATAGTTACATCGAGGTTGCGTTCTGGTAGCGCCATTATACTGTCACCTATTAAGAAATGAGCAGGAGTAAGGGTAGAGAAATCGTTAGGATCAGAGGAAAGCTGGGTCAATGGTCTGGAATTCAAAATGCCTTCGATTTGACATAATATAGTAGATAATTGTTCATATGTCAAGTGCGCGTTACCAACTACCTTCAGCAAATGAGTCTTTATGCATTTGATATTTGACTCCCACAATCCTCCAAATGAGGAGCTCTAGGAGGTATAAAATTCCAAGTTATCTCGTTTTTTAAGAGAAAATCTCTTATTTCGTGTTCCTTGATTTTGATTCATTACATGTTAAATCTCCAATTATCCTTAACTCTCTTCTGCGCCTAGCGTTACAGACGAATCTTAACATAAAGGCTGTGACTCTTTGTAATTTCGTCAGATTGCTAAATTTTTCAAAGGGAAATGAATCATCGCAGGAAATTAATACTGATTGAACTAGCTTTCTTCTTTCAGGTATATCATTTGAAATAATAAGTGGATTGAAACTCGATGCAGGCCAATGTTCTGCGTCTTTCAATAGAAACTCCGGTCCGTGCCACCAGAGTTCAGATTCTAGCAATTGTCGTGGAGTCGTACCTCTGGACACAACGTCAGCGGGGTTTAATTTTGAACTAATATACTTCCATTCTTCCTTCATGGTTCTTTCTTGGATTTCCGTTACTCTATTGGCTACGAAAGTTTTCCATGTAATCGGTTCAGCGGCAAGCCAGTTTAGCACTACTGTACTATCACACCAAAAATGACGTCTTATACATTTAATTTTGATACTCTCTTCAACTTTAGACATGAATTTTGCTAGCAGTAAAGCTCCACATAGCTCTAGTCGTGGAAGGGATATTACCTTTAACGGTGAAACTCGTGATCTTGCCGATAGTAATTTGGAAAAATGATTTCCTTCAACGTCAGTAGTCCGAATGTATATGCATGCGCCGTAAGCTCTTTCGGATGCATCTGAAAATCCATGGAGTTCAATATAGTTTGAATTCTGAATGGTCACCTGTCTCAGTACTAGTATATTATTTATCTCAATTAGCTGATCCCGAAACAATCTCCAACTTGTATCTAAATTCATTGGCAAAGATTCATCCCACTCGATTCGCGCTTGCCAGATTTGTTGTAAAAGTAATTTGACCTTAACCACAATCGGACTGATTAATCCCAGAGGATCGAAAATTTTCGACATTGTAGATAGCATAGTACGTTTGGTTGCCACTTGCTGCATGTCTACATTTACTGAGTAATGCAATGAATCAGTTTTAGGGTCCCAATATAAACCAAGAGTTTTCATATTTCCATCATCGGATATTACGTAATTTTGCGTATTGTCAATTCCGTCCATCTTCAGTAATTCTATCCTATTTGAGCGAAATTTTCTTAGTGGAAAACCAGCCCCGTGAAGTATGTCTTCTATTTCACCTTTCATCTTCAATGCTTCTTCGACCGTAGCTGCACCAGATATTAAATCGTCCATATAGAAGTCTTCTTTGATAATCTTGGAAGCTTGAGGATAAATCGTCTCATTGTCAATAGCTGCTTGGTGTAACGCTCTCACAGCTAAAAAGGAAGCTGGTGCGGTTCCATATGTGACCGTATTTAGCCGATAATGTTTAAGCGTATCGCAGGGTTCGTTGCGCCAGAGAATTCTCTGATAATTTCTGTCTTCTTTGGTCATGCTTACTTGACGATACATTTTCTCCACATCTGCCGTGAGTACCACATTATGCATACGAAAACGTAAGATAATACTAGTCAAATCTCTTTGAATAAGTGGTCCTACTTTCAAGATATCGTTTAAGGATAGACTAGAAGTTGTTTTAGCGGATGCGTCAAAGACGACGCGTAGTTTAGTCGTAGTACTGTCTAGTTTCACTACTCCATGATGAGGTAGGTAATATTTTGCAATTATGGTGTCGTTTGTAAGGTTGATCTCTGTCATATGTCCAAGACGTTCGTATTCACTAAGGAAGTTTCGGTAATCGTCCTTTAATTTTAGATCCTTTTGTAATCTTTTTTCTAATCGCTCAAATCGGGTTATTGCAGTCTGTTCAGAATCGCCTAATTCATTCGAATTCTCACGAAATGGTAGACTTACTTCAAACCTTCCGTTTTCATCACGTTTATAAGTATTCAAAAAATGTTGCTCTCAATCGGTTTCTTCGGACGTAAATTTTGGACTGTCATTTACTTCTTCCAGACTCCAGAACCTTTCAATTTGCTTGTGTAGATTTTCATTTGAGATACTTAAATTGCACAAAATTTCTTGCGAGTTGGAGTCATTTGAGTAAGGACCGGAGATGACCCAACCTAGTCGAGTTTTTTGCCAAATTGGTCTATTAGGTCCTAGTTTGATTTGTCCTATACATAAGATTTCAAAAAATACGCTAGCTCCCAAAAGCACTTGGACTGGTTCGGCCTTGTGAAAATCGCTATCGGCTAGACAAATACCGTTTGGAATGTGTACTTTGGATAATTCGATGCTGGTCGTAGGTATTAAGCTCGTTATTTTATCCACTACTAAAAATCTCTCAGCGTTTTGATATTTTTTGTCAATCGAAAATATATTTGCTTCTATGGCCTTAGATATATTGCCCTTGCAATTATTTATTCCGGCAATTGGAATACTGACTCGTTGATGTTTGAGTTTTAATTTTTTTGATAATTCGTGAGTAATAAAATTTGACATTGATCCGCTGTCAAGAAGTGCTCTACATTCAACTAATGTACCAGTTGCATCTCGTAAATATATTTTCGCAGTGGCTAATAATATTTGTTGCGAAATTGGTTGCGCCGTTTGATGACATGTTACGATTTGTGACGAAACAGTCTTGCTTGTATCCGTCTGCTCATTAGTTTCAAGCTGATTTGTGTCAATTGGTTTAACCTTTGTTTCATCTTCATGTAGCGCTGAATTATGTTTAGCACCACAGTGTCTGCAACTTCCAGATTTACAATTTATTTTTGATGACCAGGACGTAAGCAATTTCTGCATAGTTTATGCTTTTTTACCTCGAGTAAGCGATTTGCAATGGACATTTTCAAAAACTTTTCGCATTTGTAATTAAAATGGGTACCAGAACAAAACGCACAACGTATTTTTTCTGTTGAAACACACGCCAAGGCCTTATCATTTGAATACTGTCTATTTCTTTGAGATTTTCCTTTATTTTCTATTGTTTCAAGCAATTGGCATCTTTTACTCATGAAATCAGTTAAATCATCTAGTTTCGGACATTCAATTTTACTTACAGTCTCTTCATACTCTCTCTTTGTGGTGGGATCAAGCTTAGACGTTAGTAAATGAATTAAGAGCGTGTCCCAATTTTCTGTAGGTTGCCCTAATGCCGTTAAAGCCCTCAAATTTTTATTGAAATTATCTAATAATTTTCGTAAATATACATACGATTCCTCTTTTACTGAATATAAATCAAATATTGCCTTCACATGGGTATGAATGATTAATTTTTTGTTTTCGTAACGTTCTTTCAGCATTTCGAATGCTATACTATAATTTGCGCTAGATACCTCAATGGAATGAATGATTTGGGCTGCTTCGTCTTTTACACATGATTTTAGATAATAAAATTTCTCGATTTCATTGAGACGAGGATTATCGTTAATCAAAGACTTAAATGTGTCATAAAAGGTTACCCATTGATCGTATCGTCCATGAAATTCTGGTAAATTAAGTTGTGGTAATTTTACATGACTCTGTATATTTATTTGTCTGCTATGTTCGTGTATACTTTCATAATCATGACTGGTTTTTTCATTATTCGATGTAGTGAATTTGATTTTGTTTTTTGCGTCTGTTATAAGCTTATAATACAAGTTTTCGAAATTTTCGCGTTCAGCTTCTTGCACGTGGCCCTCTATTAACTCAATTTGCTCTTGTATGTCATTAAAATTATTTAAAACGTTTGGTTCAATTGATTGTAATCTTGTATCTATTTCTGAGGTGTCAGAGTCTTCGCTTATATTACTTAAAAACGTTTTAAATCGAGTAAGTTGCCCTTTTACTAGACCGCGCTTTAGTTTCAACGTATTTAATTCAGTGTTAATAGATTGAGTAGCTTTTTCTTCAAAAAGGAATTAATTTTAAAAATGTCCTTATATCAATCTGTTCCTTTATATTCAGCATGCTTTTAAGCATGGAGTACAAACTCCATAAGCTGGAACTTTTTAGGGCCGCCGATTTTTGCATAAAATATGCCAATAGCACGTTTTCGCTCACAGTTTTGACCTTCTCAGCGTTGCACGAGACCTTAAAATCGTTGTAACATTTTTCGTATTGCCTCTTCGATCTTTCGGGTATTAAGTTAGAAACTGCGAAATTGGCAGCACTTTTTATATCCGGAGGAGTTCCAGATATAGAAATATTATCACTTTCAGAAGTTTCAGACATTTTACGACTTATTTTGACAACTATTAAGTATTTGTATTTTATTCTAGTCGTGTCATTTCTATGGCATCGCATATAAAGTAAGTCACTTTGAAATTGGCAATAAAAATATTCCGATGTGTGTAAATTTATATAAAACAGTTTGAACGATTTGCACGGTTGCCCAAAAAATGTTGTGTATATCTCGTCCGCGAAAACCTTTAACGTACTCGAGATTGTCCTGCCTCGGCCAATATACAAATAACTATTGTATATCAAGGCCGCGAAAACACACTTTAACGTACGCAGAGAGAAATTGTCGCCGAGGCCGCTTGCGGCCGAGGCAGGACAATCTCGAGTACGTTAAAGGTTTTCGCGGACGAGATATACACAACATTTTTGGGCAACCGTGCAAATCGTTCCAAAATCGTTCAAACTGTTTTATATAAATTTACACACATCGGAATATTTTTATTGCCAATTTCAAAGTGACTTACTTTATATGCGATGCCATAGAAATGACACGACTAGAATAAAATACAAATACTTAATAGTTGTCAAAATAAGTCGTAAAATGTCTGAAACTTCTGAAAGTGATAATATTTCTATATCTGGAACTCCTCCGGATATAAAAAGTGCTGCCAATTTCGCAGTTTCTAACTTAATACCCGAAAGATCGAAGAGGCAATACGAAAAATGTTACAACGATTTTAAGGTCTGGTGCAACGCTAAGAAGGTCAAAACTGTGAGCGAAAACGTGCTATTGGCATATTTTATGCAAAAATCGGCGGCCCTAAAAAGTTCCAGCTTATGGAGTTTGTACTCCATGCTTAAAAGCATGCTGAATATAAAGGAACAGATTGATATAAGGACATTTTTAAAATTAATTCCTTTTTTGAAGAAAAAAGCAGTAGGCTATAAAGCCAAAAAGTCTAAAGTGTTAACAATGGAGCAGATTAAATTATTTTTGGAAAATGCTGAGGATGAAAAGTATTTACTGTGGAAGGTACAAAGATATAAACAAGTTCTCTTATAAATTGCTTAATTTACTATTAGTTTTACAGGTAGTTTTAATTATGGGCGTATCAGGTGCCATGAGACGTGACGAGTTAACAAAAATAACCGTTGACAACATTCAAGACACCAGCAATATTCTTATAATTACTGTTCCTGATACAAAGACTGACATAAACCGCACTTTTACAATCACAAATCCAGATTACATAAGACTTTATCACAAATATATTGCTCTTCGTCCGAAATATGTTACCTGTCATAGGCTGTTTTTGAGATACAAGCAAGGAAGATGCTATGCACAAGTTATTGGGGTACATAGCATAGGAAAATACCGTGTTTGATAGCAAATTATTTGGGGTTGCCGAACAGTGAGCAATATACAGGCCATTGTTTTAGGAGGAGCTCTGCTACTCTCCTTGCTAACAGTGGTGCTACAATATCAGTTCTTAAGCGCCACGTTGGCTAGAAATCTGCTACTGTGGCCGAATCGTATGTTGAAGATTCTATAGAAAATAAAAATAAAATTGCTAATTCAATATCCGGTACTTCATCACAATATATTTACAATCAAAATGAAATCACTGCTACGGTTTCAAATTATAATTCAAATAAATTCAAATGAAAAATAAATTCAAATATTTTTATTATTTAGATTTTACTGCTTCTGGTGTAAATATTACTAATAATACAAATTGCACAATTAATATTAATATGTATCCGAAAGGTTTGTAATAAATACACAAAATACTCTGTTTTATTGACAATAAATGATGAAATATGTCAAATATGTGTTAATTTGTTTATTTACTTTGCGGCCGCTGCTATGGGCAGCGTCCGCGGTGCATTTCGCGGACTGGTTTACGTACACGAATTGACAACTTCGCGACCGGTTACCTAAAATATTTTATAACACGCTTATGTCAGTTTATGTTATAAAACTCAATTTTTAACACGGTTAGCTTACGTTCAAAGTGTCACTTTTGCAGACAGTTGTATAAAAAACTAGTTTATGCATTAACTGGCTGTATCTCAGTTACCTCTGAAAAATAACCACATGTTCATCATGAAACATTCTGTATATGATATAATATTTACATTTCGTTGTTTTATGTTTTTTACAGATAGTCTATACAACTTGTACTTAAAACTAAATGAACATAGCCTAACATCATTCATCCTGTCTTGATATTGCATTCGAAAAAAGATCTCATATACGCACTACCTACTTACGCTTCAGATTTCTTTTAACGTCGCCATTTTCAAATAAAAGGTATATATTGGTAAAATATATAATTGTATAAAAATCTTCAGTATCTTTAATATACAGGAAGCCCGTATTTCGTAGGGACAAAAGCTCAGTAAGAATACATTTTCAAATTTTTTACTTGTCATGCTTCAAGAAAAACTGAAACTTCTAATTTCTTTTATTTGTCGTAACGTTTTTGTTACGTAATCTCATGTAACCTCAAAATTTTAAATTGGAACCGTGCAATTTTTGTGGCTCTTTTAAGAGAGATTTTTTTCTGAATGTATGTCTCGTACGATATGGAAACTTCGTCAAAATTTGGAAAATTAAACTTATTCTGGTTATGAGTAGAAATTACAATTTTTGTTTATCGCGTTATCTATGAAAACAGCTGAAGTGTCAATATTTTTATTTTTTATTTATAATAGATATTTTTTTGTGCGTATATCAAAAGCTAGGAGAACGTAAAACCAATATTTAATAACACAAATTTCATGTGTGTATATTATTAGTAACCTAACATCACCTCAAAAGTTTCCATATCATACTGTAATGAATCTGGGAAAGCACTCCTCCTATGCCGACACGCTGCCATCCGTATCCAGGATAAATTCTCCAGTTGGTAATGGATAGCTTAAGATTGGTGCGTCATCAAGGTTTCCTTCAATAGGTCAAACGACAATTGGCAGTCATCGTTCCAAACAAATGACCGATCTTCCGTCAACTGAGTCAGTGGTTTTGCAATATTGGCGAATCCTGGTACATACCGCCGATAATAGGTACATAACCCGAGAAAACTTTTGTAGCTCATGTTTATCCTGACGTACAGGCCATTTCTTCACAGCTTCCACTTTCTGTGGATCGACTGCTACTCCCTTCTCAGACACCGCATGTCCTAAATAATAAATCTCCTTATGGAAAAGGTGACACTTTTTGGGACTCAGTCTTAGGTTAGCAACTCGTAACCGCAGAAAAAACCTCTTCTAAATTTTTTTATGTGTTCTTGAAATGTTCTTCCGACCACGATCACATCGTCGAGATACACCAAACAGGTCTTCCACGAAAGTCCTCTCAACACTGTGTCCATCAACCTTTCAAACGTAGCAGGCGCATTGCACAGTCCAAACGGCATGACTGTAAACTGCCATAGTCCAGTACCCGCAGTGAATGCTGTTTTTCTTTATCGGTCGGCTGCATTCCTACCTGCCAGTAACCGCTCTTTAAGTCCAGAGTAGAAAACCACTTAGAGCCCACTAAAGTATCCAGGGTGTCGTCTATACGTGGCAAAGGATAACTATCTTTCTTAGTTACATTATTCAATTGACGGTAGTCGACACCAGTGGCGGCTGGTCCATAGGGTCATTTGGTCAATGACCTCCCAAACATTTTGACAATATATAAAGAAATATTAATTATTACGTGTTTTATTAAAATAGGTAATTTACTCGCAAAAGTCGCAAATATAATTAACTTAAAAACTTAAAATTTATCGGCCGTCCCTCGTATTCCAACCTCCTGAACGTTGGGCTGGCGGTGCGAACTGTCCTCATTGTATTAAAGCTACGCGGAAATATCCGAAGAACTCGCAGCGCCCGAACCGACGCGAACGTACGAAGCATATAATCTGGTTTGGGTCATAGCCCACCCATACCATTGGTCCATTGGCACTGACCGCCAAGATTTAAAATGGAACTAGTGCAGCTTTCTATATTTTAGGAGGCAGAATAGTTGATATTTATCACGGTAGATGGAACCCTTGAAGAATAAAATGGGAATTGCAATAGTTTGCTATTTAGGTTATGTTATTATTATTTTCGTACTATTTTGATTATTTTTAATTGCGAACAATTCAATAGTTATAGTTTAATATAAGTGTATAGGGTGTGAAAGCTGTTGCCAAACAGTTTTATAACAGTGGCTACTAAAACGGTATGCAGCATTTTTAAAATATTTAAAAAATGAATATTATAGCCTTCGATATGTGTTCATGAGCTAAAATATCAAAAATTGTAAGAATGTAAAGAAATGAATTAATCTTAACGTGATGTGTCCTGTCCATAGTGAAACAAACAAAGAATTTTTAAAATTTAATAAGGTTAACAATATCTTCTTGGGTTCAACACATTTAATGGCAAGTTTTAACAGGCGTATTAGTTGTCTAAAAAGCAAAGGACATGATAAATGGCATATAATAAATATGTTAAATCACTAACATAATTAATATAAAATAATTCTTGTATGCACGAGTTGTGTAATATACGTACAATAAATCTTACAGAAATGAAATCATGGTATTGTAACCTCACTTAAGTTTTTGCCATTATATTAAAAACAGTTTTAATTATCTAACATGTGATTCTATAAGCAGATTTGTCTTGCGAGTTTACATTACAGAATTTTATACATTCCAAATGGTAGGAAATATATCGATGGAATATATTTAAAATTTGTTCAAATATGTAACCGTATTTACACACTGCCAATGACAACTGTTGAAAGTGAGCATTGTTTTTCGACCTTCAGAGGGTCATCTACCAGCTGATTATTTTACAGCGGTGCCATATCTACATAATTCTATAACTCGTTTGCTTGATTTTATGTCAATATAATTTGAAAATTGGGCTTCATACACATATTTCTACAAATGTTTTACATTTACATATACAATTTTGTCTATTAATATTCGGTATTAACTTCACAATCTCTTTTCCCGTTACAGGCCGTTACCTTGATACGGGAATCGAGATTACAGTATTAATTTTTAGATTTAATTACTGAAATTTGCTATGAGCATTCAAAATACGTCTACACATGTGTGTATGGAGGCCGATTTTAAAATACGTTTTAAATAAATTATAAAAACACTATATTATGAAAAAATTTAACTGTGGCAACATCGCCAACTGCCAAACGGTAGTCGGGCCTCTTAAATAGAATAAAAACCTTCTTACGCAACACCATGGGGCAAGACAGGTTATCCGCTTTAGCGATGTTGAGTACCTATCGAGAAGTCATTTGTAAAACGAATATGCGATTTTAACGAACGTGTTATTCAACACTTTTCCACTGCTAAAGAACGAAGAATGGACCTGCAGTTTAAGACTATTTAAAGCGGAATTTAAAGGTAAAATATTTATATTTTTTTAAGTATGCCTATTTTTTAATAGTTATTTGTATATCAAGGCCGCGAAAACACACTTTAACGTACGCAGAGAGAAATTGTCGCCGAGGCCGCTTGCGGCCGAGGCAGGACAATCTCGAGTACGTTAAAGGTTTTCGCGGACGAGATATACACAACATTTTTTGGGCAACCGTGCAAATCGTTCCAAAATCGTTCAAACTGTTTTATATAAATTTACACACATCGGAATATTTTTATTGCCAATTTGAAAGTGACTTACTTTATATGCGTTGCCATAGAAATGACACGACTAGAATAAAATACAAATACTTAATAGTTGTCAAAATAAGTCGTAAAATGTCTGAAACTTCTAAAAGTGATAATATTTCTATATCTGGAACTCCTCCGGATATAAAAAGTGCTGCCAATTTCGCGGTTTCTAACTTAATACCCGAAAGATCGAAGAGGCAACACGAAAAATGTTACAACGATTTTAAGGTCTGGTGCAACGCTAAGAAGGTCAAAACTGTGAGCGAAAACGTGCTATTGGCATATTTTATGCAAAAATCGGCGGCCCTAAAAAGTTCCAGCTTATGGAGTTTGTACTCCATGCTTAAAAGCATGCTGAATATAAAGGAACAGATTACATTTTTAAAATTAATTCCTTTTTTAAAGAAAAAAGCAGTAGGCTATAAAGCCAAAAAGTCTAAAGTGTTAACAATGGAGCAGATTAAATTATTTTTGGAAAATGCTGAGGATGAAAAGTATTTACTGTGGAAGGTACAAAGATATAAACAAGTTCTCTTATAAATTGCTTAATTTACTATTAGTTTTACAGGTAGTTTTAATTATGGGCGTATCAGGTGCCATGAGACGTGACGAGTTAACAAAAATAACCGTTGACAACATTCAAGACACCAGCAATATTCTTATAATTACTGTTCCTGATACAAAGACGGACATAAACCGCACTTTTACAATCACAAATCCAGATTACATAAGACTTTATCACAAATATATTGCTCTTCGTCCGAAATATGTTACCTGTCATAGGCTGTTTTTGAGATACAAGCAAGGAAGATGCTATGCACAAGTTATTGGGGTACATAGCATAGGGAAAATACAGTGTTTGATAGCAAATTATTTGGGGTTGCCGAACAGTGAGCAATATACAGGCCATTGTTTTAGGAGGAGCTCTGCTACTCTCCTTGCTAACAGTGGTGCTACAATATCAGTTCTTAAGCGCCACGGTGGCTGGAAATCTGCTACTGTGGCCGAATCGTATGTTGAAGATTCTATAGAAAATAAAAATAAAATTGCTAATTCAATATCCGGTACTTCATCACAATGTATTTACAATCAAAATGAAATCACTGCTACGGTTTCAAATTATAATTCAAATAAAAATTTAGATTTTACTGCTTCTGGTGTAAATATTACTAATAATACAAATTGCACAATTAATATTAATATGTATCCGAAAGGTTTGTAATAAATACACAAAATACTCTGTTTTATTGACAATAAATGATGAAATATGTCAAATATGTGTTAATTTGTTTATTTACTTTTACGGCCGCTGCTATGGGCAGCGTCCGCGAAATTGCATTTCGCGGACTGGTTTGCGTACGCGAATTGACAACTTCGCGGCCGGTTGCCCAAAAATTTATTTTTGACCTCCCTGTATAACTGACCACGAGCCGCCACTGGTCGACACAAAATCTAATGGATCCATCCTTTTTCTTTACCAGTACCACTGGTGACGCCCATGGACTAGCGGTTCAATCGCGCCTTCTCTCTCCATATCTTTTATTATTTGGTTAGCTTCTTCCCGTCTTGCCAGTGGCGGTCTCCTTGGCCTTTGGCGGATTGGATTGGCAGTTCCAGTATTAATTTTGTGACATCTTAATACTGATTAATCAGACCTTTAACTTGATACTGTTTGTCTCGGTTTAATCCTCTACATGCTGCGTCCACTACTTTCAGGATTTCCTTTGCAATTGAACTGGAAGAATTCTTCTCGGATTGTACCCGATAAACAATAGCTGACACTGGACAACACAAGCCCAGAACAGTACCCTTCTTTAAAGTTACAGCGTGATAATTCACGTTTATTACACGCACAGGCACGGTCTTTTGAAACCTAATCAGTGATTTAGCAATTACTATTCCTCGGCCCACTTCCCTATCGTCATTCTTTGGTTCCAGCATAGCGATAGTTCCTTCTGAACAGTCTCCTTTCACATTAGCTTCCAAAAGAAGTTCGCTTCGTTCACTCAAACGAGTGTCTTCCGCCACAATCACATGCACCACTACATCATTTTGTCGATGTAAAACAAGCTCTTGCCCACTTGCAAGACACCTCGTTTCAAGTCCACTTGGAAGCCATATGGATTCATAATGTCCATTCCCAAAATAATTTGATCTTCTATATCAACCACCAAGACACGATGTCTGATTAAGCATGATCCCATCATCAAATCTACATCAATTTCTCCCCTTACGGTAGCTGGCTCTCCGGTTGCTGTCCTAAGGTTCCACTTCGTAGGCAGTAACTTCTTGGTCTTCTTAAAAAAGTCGGGTCGTACGATCGTTTTCGTCGATCCAGTGTCTAACAAACAGGCATACATTCGTCCTTCAAAAGTAATGTCTACGTAAAGACTGTTGGCTAGATTTCTTAAAGATGCAATTTGTATAGGTTTTCTTGGAGCTTCCACACACCGGATCGACGATTGCTCCTGTTGACTTATTTCTGACATCTTGGCTTTTCTACAACTACTCTGAATATGACCTACTTCTCCACAATTCCAACAACGTACTATTTTTCTTCGTTTCTGCACCTTATCTACCATTCTTCGGCCAACTTCTTCCACAAATTCCTCGTTTTTTAATTGTTCGTCTACAGCACACAATTGTCCACGGCGAGAATCTTGTTTAGCCGTTTCAAATTCCAGTGCATGTGCTAGAGCATTAATCAAACTCGTTGGCCGTGCCAGTCTTAAGGCTTGCTGGGTCTCGGTATCTCGAAGACCATCCACAAACGTCTGCACTGCTAAATATTCTGAGAAATTTTCCGGTGCTGTAGGATAGGCGAGTCGAACCAATCGGGCAATATCCGCTTCAAATTCTTGAAGATTTTTTTCCTTGGTCTGTAATCGATTCTTTAACTGCACGTGGTATACTTGCCCTAAATGAGCATGGCCATATCTCATTTCCAACCGCTTAATCAGTTTATGGTAGTCTTTTCTTTCCTCAGCAAATAATGTTTGTAGAATATCACTGGCATCACCTCCTAAGGCTACAATTAAAGCGGTAGCTTTCTCGCTAGATGACCAAGCGTTCGCCTCTGCAGCGGCCTCGAACTGCGTCACATAGGTTAGCCATAAGGTTTTTCCATCAAAAGTTGGAGGTTTTACTCTTGTCGTTGCAGTGGTTGTTAGCCTATGTGATATTCCTATTGAAGTGTTCTCATCTGAACTAGGTGCTGTCACTGATAACTTAAATTGAGCCATTATCTCTTCCATTATTCTGTTTTTTTGCTGATCCAACTTTTCCTCCAAATTTTCAACCGCCTCTTCTAAAGCCCTGGCATTCCTATTAACTCTTACTTCAACTGTCTCAGTAAATTCTTTAAAACTCGTTTTGAATTTCGTTTCCAACGTATTAGATTTTTCAAATAACTCTGCTCTTAATGTTTTGGAATTTTCTTCTAACTTATCTTCTATAGCTTTAGCATTACCTGCGATGGCTAACTGCAGTTCTTCCATAGATTTTAGTATAGCACTAACATCTCCACCTTGAACCTCAAATACGAAGAGATCCGGATTTTCGCCAGCTGTAATTAGCGCTTCTCGAAGACGCTGTTGAAGCACTACTTTAGTTCCCGACGTTTGCTCATCTCTTTCTTCCGATTCACGTTTTAAATCGACCACTTTTAATTCATCCAATTTTAATTGTCTTCCAGTCGTCTTTCCTGTAACCCCACACCTGACACCAATGTATTGAAACTGGGGTTCGATTAAATAAAACTATTTATTTAATAAGTTGGAAGAAAAACTAACAAGTTTTAATTTGATTGACAGTAATAATAATAATGACATTATCCCAGACTACTCTCTAAACATTTATTTTCCCGATGACGAACGCACCATTATGTTGCTACAATACGATACACAATTGCATTCAATAAAATCCTTTCTTGAAAGAGTCACAAAAATCGCATATGTTCGAATGAACATTTTTGAAAAAAAAAATTGAAACAATTAAGTAAAATAATCACACAATGTAGACAGCCCTTCTCGGCGCCAAAGCATACTCCAAAATGTGTTTTAAGCTTATTATGAATCCTAAATTCAATCCGGAAAATCGAGTATTCTGATTTTTTTAGAAAGAATCCAATAAACAAAACGCCCGAATCAAATTCGAAAAAGTAAAGGTGACTATTAAGCTTAAAAATAGATTAATCCAAATATATAAAAATACACAGGTGTTCAATTAAAAATAACAGAGTAGATGACGACTTCCGGTATAACCGGAAGCGCTAGAAATCTAACAATATTTCAATTGAAGACAATCGAACACAATCGATTATATGTAGTTCTGAATTTTCAAATTTAGAGTAAAAGAGCTTTTCATTTTCTTTATACTGACCTGTCGACCAAACCACAATTCAGCTGGACTTTTCCGGTTTGATTTAATAAACTGTGTACTTTATTGCCTCAGCCAACAGCTCTCCTCTTAACCCCTTATCATGTGTTGTGTGTTGTTTGAATTTCTCTTTCTATTATTTTTTTTGTGGAGGTAAGTACCTACGCATTGGACTTCACGTGAAAAACTCCAAGCTTTTCCGATATCTGTTTTGCACTAGTGTTTTTAATTTCTTTGCCATAGTCAGACATCAAACATTTCTAAATTGATTTTCTGTTAATTTCATGAATGTCTAGTCGTGACGCAGTCTCATGTTTCGACTTCAGACTAAGCTGTCCGAAAGTGTGAATAGTCGTCTTTGAATAATAAAAAAAAGTTGGTTCTCCTAAGGGGAAAACGTTCATTTCATTTCACCTAGATCAACATGTATCAGATGGAGTACATGTTTAGCAGTCTTTTCATTTCTCGAATGAGAGATTTTGTGTTGTTTTCCATAAACACACCCTTCACAGACGTAGTTATTTCAGTCGTCGTTATAGATTACACCATTTTTCTTTAAGAAGTCTCTAACATACTTGACATTTTGGCGTGCAAGCCTTTTATGCCATAGTTTAATTGAGGTTGTTAATAGGCATTTTTCGTTCGTTTCTCGTGGAAACATCATGCTGAAGAGTTTGCTTTCTCGGCGAGCAATTGCAACAAGTTCATTGTCAACTCGCCTTGAGAAAATCGACTCATTTGCATGTAACCTTTGTCTACTGCTGTGTGTGTGTGATAGAAATGGACCAATGCAAGCACAGGTACTAATTATAACACTTTAATTCACCTTCTAATAATCTATAACAATGTATGAATGTTTGTTTTTTTGACTACTATTACATGACTGTCTACTGCATATATATGTATTTTTATATATGTGTACAGATGCGCATGCGCGCATACAAATCTATTCTATTATACTTCAGTCCTCCCTCCTTAAGATTTACCCCACAATCCCGGAGTTGCGTTGTTTCTGGATATTGAGACTAGTCATGGGTAACGCACTAAATTTCTCTGCGTTGATACAATAACTCAAGCGCACCTTAGTGTATCAACGCAATGAGTTAACGCAATTGCGCCATATGACGTAGATACCTAATATGATACGGTAACTCAATGGCCCGCTGTATTGTAGCGATTGAAGTGAAGCTTACTATGAGCTGATTGTTAGAAGCGCAGGGTAATTTACATTTTACAGGTGCAAAGAGGATGAATTTTCTTGTATGTTTCATTAGAAAAAAAAATATCAAAAATACGTGGATAATACATGTATGTTTTAGCCATAAATATTATTTTCAAATACAGGGCCAACTCGCAATCAGCGATAGGGAAATATGCCATTTTATTTAGATTGGAATATATTATATATGTATACAGGGTGTTTCCGATTAACTTGGACGAACTCTAGGGATGTATTCTACTCATCAAAATAATCATAAAAGTTCCTATACATAATTTACGGAAAACGCTCCCTTATACAGGGTGAATCACGTTGAACGGGACGGAGCCTTACGTAAAGACGGTAAGAATTAGGAATACCCTGTTCATTATTTTTACACTTTAATTACTTTGATAGCAAGCCCCAAAAGTGTAGAATTAGTATCTAAAAACATATTAATTAAAATAAATCTGTTACTACACAATTAATTTTTTTCGCGAATGCTACATCTTCATAAAAAACCATCACAGCGTTTTCCGTAAATTATGTATAGGGACTTTTATGATTATTTTGATGAGTAGAATACATCCCTAGAGTTTGGCCAAGTTAATCGGAAACACCCTGTATAATAGGGCCCCTGAATAGGTAACTTATAAAATAAATAAATCGTATACATTTAACAGATGAATCACTACTAATATAAGCAATAACAAACTACCATTTTGCACAGCTGTAGCTGAAGTGAAGTTACGCTTGAAAATTTAAACCGCGATGACTCTTGCGCTTGCCTTGTCTTCCAGTCTTCCGTATCAGTTGGCCGAATTACATTATTGCGCTGTGACGCTGTGATTATTGTATCGATACTTGTAACGCACACCTGTGTATCAGCGCAATAACGCAACGCAGCGCTGCGTTACCCATGACTAATTGAGACGCTACTTCATCAGGTGTATGTACCGCAGTATGTTGGTTATTTTCAGGTTCCGGAATTTGAGTCGTAGATACTCCAGTCTTCTCCGATTCTTGTTCTGTCGATGTTATTTCAGGTGTACCAGTTACAGTCGGTTCGTTCATAAATGGTG
The DNA here is from genome assembly GCA_023690525.1 of Holotrichia oblita. Taxonomy (NCBI): domain Eukaryota; kingdom Metazoa; phylum Arthropoda; class Insecta; order Coleoptera; family Scarabaeidae; genus Holotrichia; species Holotrichia oblita. The sequence continues at coordinate 136,631,784 of CM043015.1, read as the reverse complement.
GTAGGTCGTCGTTGCGTCCACGAATGTGATCTGCATGACGTCGTCTTTCGACTCCATCGTTGGTAACAACTTTATACGAATATTTATTTGTGCGTTCAATAACTTTGGCTGGAGACCATTGTCTCTCTAAGTTTATGTAAACATAGACGTTGTCATTCTGTTGAAACTGTCGATTGTGATTTTCATCGTTTTCAATTTCGTATCGGACGTTTTTGTATCTCAACGCCGCTCGTACATCTGGTTTAATATTATCTGAAATAGATCGAGGCGATGTCCAAATATCATCTCGTTTGCGCTCTTATGAGTTGTACTATGTGGTGTATTACGATAGTTAAGTAAGCGTTGAATCGATGTTTGATCATCATTGCTACTCACAAGCATTCTAGTTTTAAATGTTCGTACGAAACATTCAGCGAGACCGTTCGTCTTCGGGTGATAAGGCGATGATGTGATATGCTGAATGTTCTTCTTTCGGCAATACTGTCTGGATTCTTCCGATGTGAATTGCCGTCCATTGTCGGATACTATAACTTGCGCTAACCCAAAGTTGACGAATATTTCATCTAATGCATTACAGAGTGTACGAGATGTGATGATCTTCATGGGTTCAATATCTGCCTATTTTGAAAGAGCGTCTACCACCACTAACCAATAGCTATCTTGAAATGGTCCTGCGAAATCTATGTGCAATCGTTCCCATGTGTTTTCCGAAATCGACCATGAATATAAAGGTAATTCCGGTTGTTGTTATCTATTGCTTTGGCAATTTCTGCAATTCTTAACGTAGTTTTCAATGTCTGTGTCCATGTGCGGCCACCAAACATAAAATCGTGATAAAGCGCGTATTGATACTATGCCAGGATGCCCAGCATGTAACAGTTTTAGTGTACGCTTTCTTAAGGCATCTGGAATGACGATTCTTCCCTTTCACATTAGGATACCATCCTCAATAGAAATTTCGTTCCGTTTTTCGAAAAAAAGTTGAAGTTCTCTTGATACTGTGTGATTCCAGGACTGCGTGTGCACTAGTTGCATCACGTTTCTCAAGAGACGATCTGCATTAGTTTCCTTGCGTAATAATCCTTCCGTTAACTCCATATCATCCAGTTTTAGGTTATAACACTCCTCATAGACTTTCAATATACGGTGTTCTGCATGTGTTGATGTTTCGTGCTTATTGGGAAAGCGCGAAAGGAAATCAGCAATCGTATTGGTTTCACCTTGCCTGTACATGATGTCATAGTCATATTCACCGATGTATAGTGCCCACCGTATTAAACGATTATTAACTAATTTTAGTAGTGTACGTTTTGTTCCAAATAAATGTTCTAGTGGTCTATGGTCTGTTAAACGTATGAATTTGTTTCCCCGTAGGTACTGATCAAACTTTTTAACTGCAAAGAATAAGGCAAGCGCTTCTCGGTCAATTACTGAATATTTTTGTGCGGCATCGTTTAGCTTTCTGGACGCAAAAGCAATTGGTTGTTCTTCGCCCCTCTCATTAACGTGGAAAAGTAGTCCTCCAACTCCCTTCTCACTAGCATCACAAGCCAGACGTAGTTGTCTATCTGTCTCGTATGGTACTAAAGCGTTCGCGTTAAGTATGGCTTCTTTGACTTGTTGGAATGTGTTGTCTTCATTTTGTTTCCAATTCCATTTTATGTTTTTTCGTGCCAACTTGTGTAAATCAGCACACTTACTGTGAAGATTAGAAATGAATCTTTCATAAAAATTTATTAAGCCAAGGAATGACTTTAGTTCTGTGATATTTTGTGGTGTTGGAGCGTTTCTTATAGCTTCTAGCTTACTAGGTGTTGGTTTAATTCCATGCTTGCTAAATTCATGACCTAAATATTCTATCGTTGGCTTCATAAATGTGCAGTTGTTTAATTGTACACGCATACCTATGTGACGTAGTCATGTAAGCACTTCTTTAAGATTTTCCAGGTGTTTCTTGTTTGTTGGGTTCGTTATGGCAATATCGTCAAAATAAACGGCAACGTTGTCAATGCCATTTAAAAGATTTTCGATATATCGACAAAACAATGCGGGTGCATTTACAATACCAAATGGCAGGAGGTTGTATTGGAAATAACTCTTATGTGTTGAAATTACTAAATATTTTCGCAAGGCTTCGTCAACCTCGAATTGTAGGTATGCATCTTTTAAGTCGATTTTTGAGTAAGTTAGACCATTTGCTAACTGTCTTCTTAGTTGATCAAAAAGTGGTACTGGATGTCTGTCTGCGATTAAGACAGGGTTGATTGTTGTTCGGAAATCACCACAAATGCGTATGCCACCGTCTTTCTTAGGTACATTGACCGTGGGTGTTGCCCATTGTATTGGTATTGCGCTCGGGTCCACCAGAGAGATAATTTGTTGCTCAACAAGACGTTCTAATTCAGCTTCAACGTTTTTTTGAATCCCGAATTTTATAGGCCGTGTCGCTATATATATAGGTTTTGCGTTTTCTTTAATATGCAGTTTTACCTTGTAATTCCTAATTTTGCCTAGTGAATTGTCAAATAATTCCATATTGTCTTGAATAATTTGTTCCTGTTTTTCGTTTATCGTGTCTGGTCCGTTGTTAACTTGATCACTGGCGTTAACAGAGTATACTTGTTCAGGAAAAGGCATATCAAAAGCTTCACTCCATGCTAAGCCAAATAACATAGGGTCGGCATCATCTATTACAACTACAGGGAGTGATTTACTGTTTTCTCGAATGGTAACGTTTACATCGGTTTTCTCCCTTGGTTTAAGCTTGAAGTTAGGTACCGTATGCTTTTAATTTTGGAGGGTTTGTTAAAGATGGTTTTCCTATCTCATACCACATTTTGTAACTGATAATGGAATAAGATGCACCTGGATCGCAGTCCATAGTACATTTGATATTGTTGATTTCCTCGCAATGTTGACGATGTTTTAAATATTTCCTCGTATTTGCTGTCGTGGTCTGTATCATCACTTTTCATTTTGTGAACTCTACGCCCTGCTGTATCATTTTTTGTTTTTTCTTGGCTCTGTGTATTAAACTGTTTTATTTGAGCTTTACCCGTTTTTATACATAATTTTTACATTCTTTACAAATGTTATTAAATGGCGGACAACTGTTGTTTAAATGTTTAAAGTTTCCGCACCGTTTACACTGTTTATTGTTTATAGGTAACAAATGTTTGCGATTTTTGCTTATTTTCGAAAGTATTTTTTGTTTTAATTTTGTTAACGTTTGTGTCATTTTCATCGTCATAGTCTTTCTCCGCTGTTTCACGTGCCTGTGAAACTTCGAATACCTACGCAAACGTCACTTCCTTGTCTTGATTGTTTACTTTAATTTTTAAGTCAGGCCACTTTTGTTTAAGTTCTATTTCGAGTCGTTTATGTTTTAAACCCGTTTCAAACCGATCGCGTAATTGTCTGTCTAACATTTCACCTTCATAACCGCAATATTGTGCTATTTCTTTTAATTTACTTGCGTAACTTTCAAATGTTTGACTTTTCTCGCGTGTGCAATTCCAAAAGTTTGTTAATGCTTTAAATCTTGTTGTTTTTATTTGAAATAAGTTCAAACATTTCTTAGAAATGTCTTTGTATGTCTGCTGTTCGAAGTAAATTTCACTATTAGCGAAAGTTATCTTCAATTCTTTATAAGTCTCTGGTTTTAAGCACGACAAGAATAATTCACGTTTAGCGTTTACAAAATTTGCGTTACCTGGTTTATTTTCTAGGCTCCACATTCGGCATTGTGCTTCGAAGTAATCGACGAATGTTTCTGCTGCTGTGTTTGTATCATACTTTTCACATTTGTTTTTTATGATGTTTTCAACTTCATTTTCACTCGTATCACTTTGTGGAATAGTCTTTTGTGTTAACTGTTATAATATTTGTGTAGTTTGTTCTTGTTGGCATGCCTGTAGTTCAAGGAACTGTTTAAATTGATTGTTATCCATGTTTGGAATGTTTGAGGTTATTTGTGTATTTTGTCACTGCACTTATTGTTTACTTCAAGCTGTCGTGTTCATCCTCGTCGCCAGTATGTTGTGTGTGTGTGATAGAAATGGACCAATGCAAACACAGGTACTAATTATAACACTTTAATTCACCTTCTAATAATCTATAACAATGTATGAATGTTTGTTCTTTTGACTACTACTTTGATGAGTGTCTACTACATACATATGTATTTTTATATATGTGGATAGATGCGCATGCGCGCATACAAATATATTCTATTATACTTCATCTACTAATTGCTTGCAGAAAATAAATTGAATGTTAGTTCAGGTACAGCAGGAGAAAAAAGTATCCTGCCAGTGCATGTAAGAAAGATGCCCTTCACTCAAAATGCACGGGTACTGTATTGACTTAGTATACCTACATGAACTGTCTGTGGCACAGACATTTATTTGTGTGCACTCTAGGACAATAAAGTTCCCGCAGGGTTTGAGTAAGAAGCGTCCTTCTTTTGCGCACTGTCCGGATACTTTTCTCCTGCTATACGTATAAAGCTCTTTCAAAGCATCTTAATTCCAGTCCTGTCCCTCGTAGGCTTCTATTTCGGTATCACCTATTCCAATTCTTATATACATATATGTATAGTACGTTCATCGGTATTAAGAAAGTAATTTTTAATGTGTTTACAATTATAGACGCGCCCTTCGGCAATCGTACTTAGCTTAATTACTATATGAATTCATTGGCAGGAATTAACTAAAAATTAGGGCCCTATATTTTTAATAACATAAATCTGTCTGGTAATGAATGTAATGGGAACAAATACGCTTTAACTGCACTGGTTTATTATTTAAAATTGTGTTATTGTATTACACAGATGCATAGTATTGTTGACCGTATATTAGTTAGGATTATTTGTTTCTAATTACGAAATTAGTAAATACCTAGGACCTAGGTAATAAACATGTTCTATTAGGTCCCTAATACTCAATTCTATTTGGTAATTAGCAGAGCATGTATATAATACCTAGCTAGTGTATCTATCATTTTGTGCTAGTAGTTATTACTGCTAACATTGTACAATTTGAGTTACAGTTTATCATTTCTCTTGTATTCATTACCATGTGGCGACCTTTTAGTGATAGTGAGAGCGATGCCAATAATGATGGTGATATTGAAACAAAGCAGAGAAAGCATTTTTCGCAAAATGCAAAGCAAATCATATTCAATATCTATCATACCCTGACGGAAGAAAATAACGATGGACAAACAAAGAATATTGAATATTGAAAAATATAAAATCATCAAGTTTAGATTACCGTGAAAATATATCGTCATCTTTATTTGAAGAATGGTTTTGTTATTCTTTGTTACCAAGTTTACCAAAAGGTACAGTGTTATAGTGATGGACAATGCTCCGTATCAGTTGCGGAAAAAAATATGGTTCCTACAAAAGGTAGTGATAAGAAAGCTATTCAAGCATTTTTAGAAGCTAATGATTTGTATTATGAAGACCGTTATACGAAAAAGCAATTATTGGAGGTGATGAACACAAAAGAATATTTGAAGCATTATTATGTAGATAACAGGGCCAAAGAAGCAGGGCATACAGTTTTACGTTTACCACTCTATTATTGTGTTCTCAACCCCATTGAGTTGGTATGGGCTCAACTTTTTTATATATACATACATATAATGTAATAGATATAATTTGTCATCCAGTCTTTGTGGGACGACATATAATGTGTAGCTCCGCAATCTTGATACCACACATCTTCGCGATCTTTGCTTGATTTAGTATTATTTATTTCAGTCATTGACAAACCTACAGTAATAAGAGCTCGACGTTTTGTATTTCTCCAATCTTTTTTCTGGTGACTTACCTTGATTGGATTTTCGTTTCGGATTTTTTTTTGCAAAGTGTCCCGTTTGATGACAGATGTTGTATATAGTTATTGTAGTTGATTTGTTTTTGCAGTTCTTTTTGATGTGACCTTTTTGATCACATTTAAAACAGTATACTTTCGAGGTTTCTCGCACGTTTGATTTTGTTTGCTGTCCTTTCTTATTTTGTTTCATGAAAAGTGCATTTTGATTTTACAGTTTACATTCATTAAGCCTGTCCTCTTCTAATCGCAGTCGTACCACTAATAAATCCATTGAGTTTTCTTTTGAATTTCCGTTATTCCAAGCGGAGCGAAAATGATGTAATTTTTAGGGTAAAGCTCCCAAAATACGTGTTCTGACCCAACTTTCTTCGATTTTCTCACCTGCAGCCTTTAATTCATCAGCATGTTGCTGTATAGTTATACAATTTTCAACAGCTGATTTACTTACATCATATTCATAATCAAAAACTTTCTTTGTAAATCTTCTTTTTTCACCCATTCTACAACATTTCCATCAGGTTTTCCAACAAGTTTAGTTTAACAAAACAACAAAAATACATCAAATTTCTTATTTGTACCTACTTATATAAGTGAAGGTGCTCCACGACGAGGTGCACTGACAACCGCTGAATGAGTACGGTGATGACTGTCGAACACAATTCACACACTTCAATTCGGCATAGGTTAGTTCTGTGGCCATAACCTGTTGGAAATATAGTGGGGTGCCTTTGTTGAGGATGAAGATAAATAATACCTAAATCTTGCAATAGTTTATAATGTTTTTATTTGAGACAGCAGAGAGCTGCCTGTGAACAAATTTACAATTAATAAATATCTTAACTAGAATTACACTAAAAGAACGAGTATAGAGATACGAGTATTTCTATATAGTACAATTTCGCAAACAAATGATATAAAGAAAATATTCGTACATCTCGGTTCTTCTCATGCACCCTTTCACAATCAGTTGATTATTTTCCAACAATTTTTAGACGTAATATTGTTACAAGTCTAATTGTTTAATTATTCATAATATAAACTAAAACACTAACTTTTCTACTGACTCTTGCAACTTTAGCTGACTCAGACTAATGACATAGAAAGAACAAAAAACGATGACAATTATCTTTCTAACAATATTCAAAATATTAAAGTTTAGCATTGACGATTAAAATATAGAGAGCTAACTTACAAACTATATGCTTATATGCTTCCATAAATAACAGGGCCCCCGTCAGCACTCCCACTCAATATTTGATGTGTTTTATTTTTGTCAATAGTATTAATATACCTATGGATTAAAGTTTTATGTAAAACTTATTACTGCATTAGTGCATTATAGTAACAAGAGTTTATTATTTTCCATAAAATAAAACAAACTTACTTACAACTTATTTAATAATAATTCTTAAGACTTAAGTAATTTTCATAATAACACTAACAGATTTTGAACTATTTTTTATTTGCATGTAATTGTTCAACAAACTTTTTGACTGTATACATTTTTTGATCAACACTTATTTTAATCGGGCCCTCCGGAAGCCCGGGCTCAGGGAATTTTACTCCCTCTGCACCCACCCTCTCCTCTCCCCCTTAACTCGCAACTCGAATTATTAAACTTGGCATACAAGCATATGAAATGAAGTAACTAACTCTAGAATGACATTTACCTTAAGTTACGAAAGCTACACTTATACTAATTCTAAAAAACATTATTTAATAACGCAAGTAGACTAAAACCAATTTTCATTGGTTCGAAGTATTGCACATGCGACATGAATACTGGAAAAAAAACGAGGTAAACCAGTGACGTATTTACAAATACAAAAATATATTTTTCCTACTCCCATACTTTAATTGTATTATTAGATATGCTGGACCTGTACTTTAATGATGCCCATTACGATACAGATTTTCATTACGATACAAGTTTAGTCCAATAGGAATACAGATTTTTCGTTACGATACAAGTTTATATCCAATAGAAATGCGACATACCAATATTCAATATGGCCGTGACTGCATATCTGACAGATATAAAAATTAATTAAACCTGACAGTTCTCTGTATCTCTTTAAATATTGTAAAAATTAAAGAAATACGTATGATATTATGGGGTCGTAGAAAAAATAGTGTATGCAACTCGCATTTAATCGCTATTAAGACACTCGCTACGCCTCGTATTGTATAGTACTTCATACTCGTGTCTTAATAGCTATCATTAAATGCTCGTTGCATAATATACTATTATTTAATCTAGAAATATGTTACAATATTTTTAAAGCAAGGTTGAATATAAAATGAGCCTCTTTGTAAATGGAATTGCGAAAATTAAATATGATCCTTTGCAATCGCATATAAATTAGAGCCAAATTAGAAAAAATGTTGATTCCTCTACGATTATTTTTATATTTTACCAATCATTATATATGTGTAATAGTTTGTTCATGGCATCCTAGGATTATCTTGAAATTTTAACATTAGTCAAGTGTGCAGTGGCCAGAGCAAAGTAAAAATACTGAGTATTAGTTTTGGTCCCATAGAATACTTCAAATGTAAATATCTTGTCAAATATTAACTTTAAGACTATACATGTCTAATAGTTTTGTAAAGATAATTAAATGAGATATTAATTCATTAAAAAAAATACAGGGTGTACCGTAATACAAATCAAAGACGATTGAATTTCCAGTTAAACCAGAAGTTGATTTTACGTGTTTGTACTCCTAAAATACTTGGAATATGTAACTGCAACACTTATTATATATTTACAGTAAAACATTTCCTATTGCTTTCAACATTTTTGCAATTTCAGTGGCCCCGCATTTATAATTATCCTGTATAAATTGTACTTTATTATTTCTTTCATCTTATTAAGATAAAATTAATACTCTTTTTGCACAGATAGACATCTCTTCTTGATATATACAAATTCTTCATATTTTATGCTTAAAATGTAATATACGAACACTCAGCAACTAACAATGAATCGTATAATGTATCTGTTCCGTTAAGTTTAACTTCAACGTGGAGGCTTGTCTGATAGTTTTAAAACGATAAAACTATTATATATCTTAATTATATAATATTTATTCAGGTAACCAAGTATGTAACAATACAGAAAACATGATATTGGAACATGAATTAGAATGGAGCACTTGGATTACTGGATTAGATTCCTTAGTATTTGGCTATTTTGTCTTGGACTCGATGTGGATTGTAACAGCTGTAGGATTATTAAGTTACAGGTTTGAATTTTAGTAAGGTATAAATAAATATGTATTATATTTTAGATGGAGCATGCTGTCTTATAAAAGAAGTATGGGCATTAGTATTCTATGCTCCTTGGATAACTACAAGTATAACAATACTAGTTTTTGACGCATATTGCGCTATATTTTTTGCATTACATCTACCTAATTTTGGCGTAAGTATTTGGTAGTATATTATACTCTACAGTAGTATATGTATGGGGCCATAGTTTACACATAGAAATTAATGTTGGTACTATTAATTTCATATGTGCAAACGTTAATAGAATGTTTCAGTATACTACAGGTTTTAAACTGCTGGTTAATTTAAAAACTCACATGAATGTTATATGTATGTATGTATACATAGATACTTCTATAACAATTTTCTTGTTTCAAATAGAATAGGCGACATATTTCTGATTTTTGGATTCTATTTTAAAAAATAAACTTTTGTATCATTTGTATTTGTAATAACTTCTTAGAACACAAATAATTTTGTGTTTTACATACTAACTTGGAGATGCCTTACACCGTAGGATTGATATTGAAATGAAACACCATCTGTTTTATAGATTGAACCCAGAAGATTAAAACCATAAAATGATTTAAATGAGTTTGTTTACAATAAAGGTCAACTTTGATTCTTGACAATATTTGATGATGTGGTAATTACCAGGGAACGGGTTAACGTGGGTTAACTGTTCATTTAATTGAAAATGCTTTTTTAGCGAACGATCTATAAAATCAAATAATCTACACCACAAATATATTTTGATGTATACAAACGAAAAAAAAGTACAGAGATATAAATGAAAGGAAGAGAGGACCAACATTTCGCCTCTTATGTATGTACGAGACTATGTGTATTTATACATACAAGTACGATATCAATTATTTTGACATTCAATCATTACTAAGATTTTAAATGCATTAAAAAGGCATATCTTTCGGACTTTCACAAGAAAAGCACTTATAACTGAAAACTAATGATGTTTAATAACGAAGTGCCGGATCTGTCAATGAATATTAATGGAAGTGTTATACAGGCAGTACAGGAGGTCTCTTTTTTGGGCATTGAAGTAGATGCTAAATTATCATGGCGCACCCAAATACAGAAACTATCTTTATGCTTACACCGTTTCAGTTACGCATTGAAAACCATTTCACGTAGTGTTAGTGTCGAAACGGCTCTAATTGCTTATTACACCTATGTTCATGCAAAACTAAAGTACGGAGTGATGTTTTGGAGAAATGCTACCGAAACAAATCAGGCGTTTATAGCGCCGAAATCTTGTGCCAGTGCGGTATTTGGATTGAAAAGGCAAGACTCCTGTAAATTAATTTTTAGAAATAAAAAAAAATACTTACCTTTCCATCTGTATATATAATGGAATATGCGTTCTTTGTAAAAAATATTGCATAGACTTTTTCAAAAAATTTTCGTTGCAACATGAAAAAAATACTAGGGGTTAGACAATGACTATTTGCTACCACCCAAAACAAAACTAACCAAGATCCGGAAAACAGCTTTGTGCCAGTGTTTGAAGATATACAATGCGCTACCAACTTCTGTTAAAAACTTACCTGAAATTCAATTTAAGAAAAAAATTAAACAACAGCTTTTGAATACAACTTTGTGAAAAATTTTGTTTGTGAAAAATTTTTACGCGAAGGAGAAAAATGGATGTCATATTTGGATTTTGCACACCAAAGAAATATGAACTTAAGGCAATTTTGAAAAAATTAAAAATGCAGATCTGTGAATTAATAGCAGCAATTAATATTCCCCCGAAAAAATTGAAAGTTCTTTAATTTCATATGAAGAATATTTCATATTCTTTAATTTCAACTTAATCTCTATAATTAAGAGAATATAAAATAAAATATTTTTTCTATTCCGGTGTTATAAAGTTCACTTTACGTTTTGGTTGCATAAAGTATTACTTTATCGCACGTTAATTTTTTTTTCGAGTTTAATTTATTGCATAAGTCAGACTAAATTTTAAACAAAATGACGTATAACATCGCAGATATTCAGGGGGTTTATAAAGTAAAGTCAAGTAAAAAATTAGTCACGTGACAACACCTGGAAGATTTTCAGCATAGTAAAAAACAGTCCATTGCAATAATTAATACTGATATCTTTCACTTGCGAGAGTGTTGTCTCGTGGTTACTCTTTGTGCAATCGAAAGTGACACACGCCAGTACAGATTCTAAACAAGAATAATTTCTCATCATGAACTATACAAGTACTATTCAGTATTGATATACGTATAAAGTGAAAGGTGTAAAACCAAATTGAATTTGAACTAGTAAAATTGTTGCTATCTCTAGATTCTGCACCGTTAGCATGGTCTCTTTAAGCAAAATTTGCTTCAACGCATAGTGAGGTACCACTCAACACGGCTTCGAGTTGATGTGTTTCGACCTTAATATTCTTACACTTTTATTACGGCTAATGTATAATGTAATATGTCGGATTAATAAATAGACACTTTATTTTGACACTTTATTTTTTCAGACGTTTTTCGACTGGTTTAATATCATCGGAATAACTTCACAAATTAGCGCACTTCAAACTATTGATGACGACCCAGTTAACTTAACGGAAGGTGCTGTAGCGATTGTAATGACATTTATGGCATCAAGAGGAGGCGTTATTTGGTTGGCAAACTTGATTCTTTTAATCTTAATCTGTAAAATAGCAATTAAACAATACAAAGCAAAATACAAAAGCACAAATAAAAGAAGATCCAAAAACACATCTGTTAGGACAAATTCTCAACGTATAAGGGATTGGCACCTCTTCTATGATTTAACATCAAAAACTGCAGACAAAAATACTAATAATAACGACAATTACTGTGCTATTGCTTCAAATTCACGCGTAGTGGAAGCAATTAATCATTCAATCGATAAAAATTATACAAATAACGAAATAATATTAACCGTTCATACATACAGCAAAACTTTATCCTTCGCTGACAATATTGTTGAAGATACTACTTCTAAAACTAACATAAACGACCACTCGTCTCGTAGTTCTATCTATACAAATAAGTGAATTCATAATCAAGACTATGATGGCAATGAGATTGTGAAAAGCTTAACGATGGTAAGTTTTAGTATGTTAAAATTTGTTGCACATTATTCAAGGAATATTTTTATATACGTTACGGGCAATTTGATTATTCCGGGCATTATTCATAATGACCGGGCAGTTTAAATATTTTATATATGCTACTTCTTCGGCTCCTTTGCTTTTATGATATTGACGACAAGCTATCGAAAATGGATGCTGATTGGCCAGCGAGAATTACATCCTACACATGTACACTGACGTTATATTAACTATATGTTAACTGTAAATACACACAGTCACTGTTACAGGAAGCTAAATATTTTATTTCGTTTTATATTTTATTTAGAGAAAAATCAGTATCATAGTATTATTTTTTTATTTTAACTTAACACTAAGTACAACCTGTTTTCAATTTATTCTCCAGTTGGTCATGAATTAAATTTGGATTTTATACAAAATGCAAATTTTGTAAAATATGACGTATTTACTGAATAGGAATTTTTAAGCATAGAGTAGCGTCCTAAAATATCTCTCCCCCTATTAACTTTTAAACGAGAGATTTATCACTAAGGCCCAGTTTTTCAATCGCTGGTTAACAATTTTAACTAGCAGGTAAACCCAAACTGCTGGTTAAAGTATTTATCGATCTCACAGTTTAAACCAACTGCAGGTCAAAGTACATATAATCTAAGCTAGCGATTTAACTTGAAGTTAAACTTAACTACCAGCCAGTTAACAGAAACAATTAACCGCCGATTGAAAAACCGGGTCTAAGAGACAAAGTAGGGGAAATATGTCTGAGATGGCATGTTAGATGAGATGGCATACTACAGTGTTTACTCAAAAAGATTTTGAATTTAGCGCTTTAAACAATACTTTCTCATAGTTCCAAGACAAACGAAAAAGGTTAGATAATTTGGCTTTCACTGGTCAACAGTGTACTTGTCTAGAGCACCAGATCCAAACAAGTGTCCAATATTTCTGTCTGAAACAATAAACAGCCACATCGTGCTTGTTTCAAACAAAAATCGGTAAGTAAATTGATTATTTTATATAGTATTCTTACCGGTCAATAATGTATAAGTGTTAAAAATTACGACTTCTGTTGGGTTGATTCCGAAATAGCAGTTCTTACGGTTCGCTGCACTTTTCTCTTAAGAAGCTATACTTGCAATTCAGCAGCGTAAGATGGGTTGGCAGTTGACTTCCAAAACATATTCTGTACCATCCTCAAAGCTACGTAGGCGTGTACAAACAGAAACTGGGCGGGCAAAAGGTTAGCTGAAGGGGCGGGGGAAGGGGGGGGGGTAATAAAAACACATTTGATAAAACTTTAGAAGATGAAATTGTAGAACATTTAAAAACTTTAGGAACAAGATTATTTGGAATGTCTGCTGTTGATATTCGAAAGTTAGCTTACCAATGGAATATGTCACAAATTTTCTGCTTATAAACAGATGGCTGGCTGGGATTGGTACAAAGGGTTTATGCGACGTAATCCTTCGTTGTCATTGAGAACACCTGAATCTACCTCCGCGACACGGGCAAATCCAAATATCTCCTTTACCTTCTGCTTCAGCAACAGTTAAGAGAAACAAACGTAAACGAGGAAAACAAGGTATTTTGAATGACACTCCAAATCTTCAAGAAGCAAAAGAAGTTGAAAATCAAAACAAACAAAAAACCCAAAGAAAATCTGCTCGAGCTGTTACCAAAAATCGATTTTTGGACCACAGTGATGATACACAATCTGTACAAACCGACGACGAAGACGACGCTGCATGCATTTTTTGCAATGAATTATATAAGGTACCAAAAGTGGTGTCACAATGAATGTGCAGGCTTGAACAGAAAAGCCAAAACGTTCACCTGTATTTGCAAATACATTTAAATATAGCCATTATTGCATTTTGTTTATTGTAAGTAGACATACGCAATAAATTTGTTCCTGTATCTCTGTAATTTAGTTTCCAAAAACCCCGGAGTAGATATGCCATCTTATTATGATGTATCAAGATGAGATGGCAAATACTACTTAGATGGATGAATATTTTTTGGCTACAATTTTAACGGTAAAATTTTTAAATTATGTGTGAAACTTTGTATACTATAGTTTGTTTATTTTACTTTTTATAGCACAATTTTAAAAAGTATGCCGTCTCAGACACATTTCCCCTATGTATGTTGCTGTAATAATAAGTGAAGCGAAAGTGACGTCGATTTTATTATTCTGAATGGATTTTTTAGTTTTGAAAGAGGCAGTAGAATACTAAATCCAACATTACTTGAATTCAATTCCAAAAATGGATAAACAAGAATACAATAACAGTAAGAACTAATAAAACTCCAAGTAACCAGAAGTTGTTATTTTAAACTAAAGATCTTACGCACATATTTTTTTTATAATTTGGATGTCAATGTATGTATTTCCGATTAACAGAAATAAAAAAATGCATGTTGTTAGGATTAGCTTCGAATATTTAAATTAGTCTCAAAAAATTAACCTTGTTGATAGGTTAGCAGTACTAATAGTCATCGTTGACGTTTTACAATCGTATGTTATTGCACTGGGTATTATGTTTGTAAATTCTCTTTATATTTGTATGTTACACTATAAAAAAATACTGAGTTGAGCATAAAGTAAAGACCCATTGAGTGAATATAATTGAGTTGTCATAAGTTTAATAGTTAACGAACGAACGTGGGAATGTGGGTGAATATTTTGACATTTGTTTGTAAATGTGAGAAAAAAAGGGTATGGAGACTAAAATGCGAGTCAAGAAGAGTTTGAATCATTTCGTTATGCATATATTAAAATAACAGATAACAGGGCAGGCATTGGAATGTATAGCAGCACATACGATAAGAAACAACATATTCAATACAATAAATACACTGTTACAACAAAACATTTTTAACGGTATGCTAGATCTTAGAAAAGTAGTATAATGATTTTGATGGAGAACAGAGTCTAATTAATTATTGTAGACAAAGTTTGAGCATATACTTTATTTCGATAAAAACTTGAGATGAAGCTGCGTACAATAAAATAAAGATTGGCCTCTTGAAACAAATCAGTTTTAAAAATATACCTATGATCTATTTTGAACAGATCAGAACGGCGCCTAAATGAGCGGGATCAGGAGCATTATTCTTACAAGCTCGTGTTGCAAATAGATAACACCATGTATACGTGATAAATCGCATAATAAGCGATATAGAAAAGAATACTACTCGAGTAAATTGGAACTATTGGCTATAGGCCGGGTGACTGAAAGGCTGAAAATATTTCTCATAAATATCAATTTTATCGTAGTGACAGATTTTCAAGCGTTAACATTCCCGAACAAAAATAAAACAAAGAGTTCTCAAGTTGTTAGATACAGTAATGTATTAGTCAAATACGATTTTGACGTTAAGTTTAAATTAGAAAGATGCTGAGACTTTTTCTCCATATACAGACCCTGCTAAAGAAGAGAGATAACGATATCAACGTGACTGAAAAAAGTGCAATAAAATACAATATATTGAAGAATGGACTACTTTATAATATTGTACCAAAACTTTTCTTATGTTGCCAATTTGACTAACTGTAATGGATTTTTTTTTCAAATATTATTCTGGCATGAAAGAGCTAACTATGTGGCCCCAGTAAACAATAAGTTAGTAAAGCGCCACTATTCAAAATGAATTAATTTACCAATTTGCTAACATAATACAAAAACATTTAATATTGAAAATTGATCATTTCAACACTAATATTTAATTACAGAAACTGCCCAAAATATTTCGAAAGTAGATCAAATGAGTTTGATAATTAGATCTGTGGAAGTAGAAGAATGTAAATTTAAAAAGATGAATGTTGAAATATTTTTAGATTATTTAAATTTTAAAATGAAAGTGCATCTGGCTATAATCAAAATATCGGAATCTATAGAAAAGCAGATATTTATATCGGAAAAGGCCAAGGATATGACGGTGCTAGTATTATGTGCAGTTGTTACTCAGGTGTAGAGAGTAATCAATAGAGTAATTGATACTGAACCAAATATCACATATGAGTATATCCATTGTGCAACACATAACTTAAACTGATATACATATTAATGATTCATTTACACCTATCAATTGAAGTATTTATTCCGATCAGTGAGCATTTGAAAAAGTTTTTTGGTGTCAAATGTTGGGATTTACTGAGTTCCGTTATTAGTGAATCAATAATTACTTCACAATAATTAAATCGTACTCGATATATTAGTTGAGTAGATTTCTTGGCGGCTATTAAATTACGTTTATAGACATAATTAAATCGTTAATGAATGAGAATATAAAGAATATGTCAAATTATTATTATTGAGATTAATAACACATTTTGTTACAGGTTTACTGCAATTAGTATTGTGCTGTATATTTTAAATTTCTCTAATAACTTTAGTTCTTTTGTATCAATATTTTCTTTGTAAGTCTAATAATGTATTATTTAGGTATTACAATATTTATATAAGTGTAATAAGTATGTAGTACTCCAGACCAACCTATCTCAAAAAGCACCACTGGTAGTTTCCAATTGTCAGAAGTAGTCTTTCGAATAAATTATCCACAAGTTTCGCTCGTTATTCACGATTACCATCTGACTGTGATTCTGACAGTTTGTTACTATTAGCTTTGGGGTACACGACTGTTGTTTTAATTGTAGTGTTTATTTTCAATAGTTAATCAAAATAAAAAATGTAGTAAAAACGTTTTCACTGGGTTCGTTGTAATAGTGCAACTAGGGCCCCAATTATTCCGAAATTTAAAGAAAATCACGTAACTATTAATGACAATTGGTAAACGGGACTAGGATGTCAGTATTATATAAATGTTGAGTTAGTCGTTCCTCAAGTATTCAATTACATGAATAGTGTAACAGCGTTTGCCATATGTTTCTATATTTTACACTGCAAATTAAAGCTAAGAGAAGTATCGATTAATTGTCCAGTACTTGATACCATAATAGTATTGATTCCTCAACACCGCAAATAACCTGTATACCCAGGAAGCGATATTTGAATAGCGACACCAAGAAACGAATATCACGAAGTATCGATATCAAAAAACTGATGTCAGTGCGTATCAACCAAGAAATGAATGTCAACATATCGATACTTAACCCATTCAAATACTCAGAATCGATATCGCACACGGAATCGATGTATTGATTCTGTGTGCGAGTATCGGTACCTCTATTGATATCGATATCAAAAATGTTTGTTTGGTAAAAGTATGTAAGTATTTTAATAACGACTAGAGAGGTTGAGATACATAATAATAATTTATCCCATGTTTTTGTGGTTGTAATTGCACATTTTGGTATTACACAAAATACTTATATATGTAACCTATACTTCTTGTTATAAGAACCATAACGAAAATAATAGAAACACATTAAATGATATCGAAAGTTTCCACGGTGCGAAGTTCTGTTATTTACATCACTATGACGCTGTCAAAGCCCGGAAGCCCTCATAACAATAGAAATATATGATGCACATGTTTATTTGTTTATACATTCTGTCAAATGTCTATCCGGAATTTTTCATTTAAAATTCCCGCGTAAGCTTATTGTCAAACTTTCTTCTGCCACTAAATAGGCACAAGACAATGAAACCAAGTTTGAGATTATGTCTATAATTAGTTTGTGTACAGCTGCTGATTGTGTTGGTTCACCTCAAATGCGTTGTTCGATTGTTATAATGAATAATTTTGTTGAGCAAAGAGTTTGCATTAAGTATTGCGTTTCCAACGGAATTTCGTGTGCGGAATCATTGAAAATGTTGGCTAAAACCTACGGCGACTCAGGACTCAGTTCTATAGAAACACAAGTGCGTGAATGGTACGAAGCATTCAAAAGTGGTCGTCAACACGTTAATAATTTGCCTCGCGCGATCGCTCCAAGAACGGCTGTGGGTGAGGTAAACACCGCTAAAGTTAAGGAATTAGTGCTTGAAAATCGTCATTATAGCTTGAGAGAGCTAGCACAAGATCTGAACATTACACACGATTCAGTTCGTAGGATTTTGGTCAATATTTTGGAGATGAGACGCGTCGCAGCAAGGCTTGTTCCAAAAGAGCTGAATTTTTAGCAAACAACATCGAAAAGCGTTTGCAGCGGAGTTTCTCGAGTCGCCAGTGATTCTACATTTATGCAACGCATCATAACTGGTGATGAGACATGGGTCTACGAGTACGACGTGCAAACAAGTCAACAATCATCCGAATGCCGCTATAGAAACGAGCCGAAACCAAAAAACCCTGACAAAGTCGATCTAAAATTAAGGTCATGCTCACAGTTTTCTTCGATTATGATGGTGTGGTGCACTTTGAATTCCTTCTGCGAGGTCAAACAGTGAATGAGGAATACTACTTAGGCGTTATATGAAGCGTTTGCGAGAGAGTATTCGTCACAAGAGGCCAGATTTGTGGAGAGACAAATCTTGTATGTTGCACCACGATAATAATGCACGATCTCACGAAGGTACCATTGTGAGCGAATTTTTGACCAAAACCTCAACTAATTTGATCGAACAAGCACCGTATTCGCCGCAGATATGGCCCCATGTGGTTTTTTCCTCTTTCCTAAACTCAAATGCCACTTCGAGCAACACCTTTCGAGCTGAAGTCGATCTCAGCCGCGGCCTATAAGAAACGTACGGATGATTGGATTAATTGATGATTAATTTAAATTTGTTGTTTTATTGAGAAATTCCGGGTAGACATTTGACAGAATGTACAACACTGACGTCACAATTTTTTGGATTTCAATTACAATGTTGCACAAGTACACTATTACGAATTTTTCTAATTATTTTGATGTTATGAGTATGAATAATTCTTAAATAGGTTTCTGGTATCATAGCGGCACTGAATTTAGCTGTAAGACTGGAAAGTTTTAATTGTTAAAATGGCACTATGCGAAGTTTTAATGCAGGAAGTATTAAGTAAATTTACCAATTCAGTGCTGATATTGTACTCATATTTGATTATTTTACGTAACAGACCAATATCGATTCTATAACATCCTGTTAAAAAGCTCAAAACTATGAAAATCTACTATTAATACTATGAATTTCTTATAACTAGTTGTAAAACTTACAAAATTAGTAGGCCTACTAAACGTAAAATGTGATTGGTTGATAATGTATAATCGAGGATGTAAGGCAAGATTGTTTAAATAGACCGTAGTTTTACATCTTTCTACTTTAACTTCATCATAGTTTATTATATTTCATTATTCCCGAAAGATCATCTGTTTACTTTCAATTAAATATTTACATAATAGCATATTTGATAAGTTTTGCAATTAAAGGGTAGAGTGCATTTTTATAGGATACACTTAATAACCAATTAACAGATATGTGTTCACAATATGAAATAATAAATTCTATCTAAATATAAAAAGAAAAGCTTTTATATTACCATTGTATATTAATTATTAATTATACTCGTATAACTGTTTTGTTATCATGTATATTTTAGATCAAATCCTAAAATTGTCCAATATATGTTTATTTAAAATAACATACATTGTCTATTTTTCGTAGTGTTATGTATCTATTTCAATCTAAATAGCCATGAAATATATAAATTTATTTTTAACGTTTCTATGAGATATAATAGTTATTTACGATACAAGTGTTAAAAGTGGGATTTTATTTCACAAATTAAGAGTTTGCGACACGAGCGTTAATAGTAGTTTATACAACGAGTCAATAATGACAGTTATTACTCCCGAGAGCTAAATCACAGAATAACCAGAAAGGACAACAGCTGATTTTTCTATTGTTATCGAGGGTGCGTCGTTTGAGGACCTTGAATTCATTGTATTCGAATCCGCCATATTGTAAACTCACAATGTTTATGTTTTGATAGTTGACAGTTACCATAAAAATGGTGTATTCAATTTTTTTATAGGCAAATATACGAAACAATTTTTAGTTTTTTTAACGTCCAATGTCTAGCGCATTGCATTTAACTGCTTTGTATTTCAAATTAAGAATAAGCGAAAGAAAAAGGAATATGACTATGATAACGTTGGTATAATTATGTTGCTATTGGCTGAATGCAGCGAATAATGATAACATTATGGCTCATTATTCCCTGTTCGTATTTCATTATTCCCTCCGGGTATTGAGTACTATTATTAACCAATAGTGATTAATATAATACCTATTTTATTGTTTAGTCGTAGATAAAAGTATTTTATAACACGCTTATGTCAGTTTATGTTATAAAACTCAATTTTTAACCCGGTTAGCTTGCGTTAAAAGTGTCACTTTTACAGTCAGTTGTATAAAAAATAATTTAACTTTACTTTACTTAGCTGACAGCTGTAATTGCATTCACAAGAATGGATTGTGCGATCAAAGAAGGCGCAGATATGAATGGAATGTTGAATTAAAATGGCTATGTTCGTTTAGCACTGCGGCAAGTGATGCGTTCTCCACGTTTCTGGGAGGGTGGTGGCTCGTAAGCTGAGTCACGGACGTAATGGTATTCAAACAGTGATGTAAGATTCATAGATTTTTTTAACGAACATTACTGGCGGATTTTTTTATTGAAATTCACGTGTGTCTAATTAATTGCATGGTTGTGACATAATAGGCTCTTATATTTAGGAATGCGGCCTTTTAACGCATTGTAGCTTTTGAAAGAAATTGATATAAACAATTAAACCTAAATCCTAATTACTTGTACGCAAAGTCTGTGGTTGGTTATTCATGAAAATATGTAACATTGGCAGAATATTCAGTGTCCCGTGACGAGCTTAAAAGTATCTCAACCACGGCTTGTAGAAAAAACTGTCTTTTAGCTCAAATATTTTCAGAGTTGACGGACCGATTATACCGGAAATGAGTGCCAACTTTGTTATTTTAAATAGAATACCCACTTTTTATTACAAGTTCTAATATTTCTACCTAATGGTAAAGACTAGAGCGTAATTCTGTAAATAACAGAATTGTCATGGATAAATTAATTTATAGTATATTAGTGTTAACTAGTGGTAGTATGCAGTGTGTTCCACGACGAACTTACGAGGAAAGTATCTCAAGCACCGTTTCTGGAACAAATCCGAAACTTTGAGCATCATAGAACCCATTTCAGCTGAAATATTTACAGACTTGGCTGACTTCCGATTACACGGGAAATGAGTACCAACTTCGTTATTTTAAATAGAATACCCCACTTTTTATGACAAATTCGAGCTCTATGTTAATTTTTATTCCAACTTTATATGGCATTTGATATACCTAAAATGTATAGCCGAAACATGTAGAGTTCATATTTTAATAAATACAAATTGTGAGACAGAACATATTTTTCTAATTTATAAATTGTATATATGTATGTAGTTAGTGAAACATTCTTGGACTAGACAAGCCTGATTCGGTTGACATGTAAAGAAATAATAAGTGATTTATTGTATAGTTGCACCCTTAAATAGATTGTATACATAGTAGTAGTAGTATTAGTATTTTTGTCCCACTACTGACTACGTAAGTATGCCATTGTCATACTGATTGAAGGAACGTAAGTTTGTCATACTGATTGAAGGAACGTAAGTTGCACTTACCGCTTATCTACTTACTATGTTGCCATTGGCAACGGGATGTAATATTTATGCTCTCCACACGGACGCAAGTTATCGTAGAATAACACATATTTGACTAAATTTGACATATAACTTCCATCTTTTCCCAATACTTCAAAAAATTAAGATCGCCGGTAAATGAAACAGAATTTTTTTTTAAGACTTGTGGTTTTCGAGATTTTTTGAGTTGAAAGATGCCCGAGGAAGCCACGTGACCAAAACGCTGGGTGACGTAGAAACTCTGTAAACGTTACCGGTTTAATTTGTAGGTTATATCGTTGATTGAAGGAATACATAAAGATGCGCTACCTATGACAGTTGACAGAAATTTATCCCGTCAAATGGAGATTTGCATTATATGCAATGGGATCTGAAATTTCTGTCAATTGTCATAGGTAGCGCATCTTTATGTATTCCTCAATCAACGATTATATTCAACACCTTAATCCCTTTAATCAATCCGATCCAGAATCAAGTGTCGTGTATCTTGACGAAGTAGGTAGGTTAAAATGGGGGACAGTGAAAATATCTATTCCTTCAACGGAATTTTATATAAGGTTGTGGAAGATAAAAACGTGCATAACTTGCTTCAAAAAAAATGGTAAGTTTCAATTTTTCTTACAGTTTTTGGTATTTACACATACAGATAACTGACAGTTCGACTGAAACTGAGATTGAATGGAGAACTGATCTGACCGTCTAAAGGTACCTACACTAATTTTAATACCATACTACTTGTATAGGTTAGGTACTTGTACTTACATCAAAATGATCAGTACAACAATATCCTGTAGTCTTCTCTGACAAAAGTACATCTCTCCTCATGGCAGTGAACCATTTTTTTCTTATTGTTACCTCCCTGGGGATTGTGATGAACTTTTTATCAGGGGTTTTCACGGTGGAACTTTTACACATTGGCACCGCACAATACTTGTATGATACAGACATTTTAGTTAAAATAATAAAACTGGTAAAAAATTGTCTTCAAAAGTTCAAAATTAAAATTTAAATAGTAAAAAGAAATCGCCCGAATACAAGGCACAAGTAGTCAAGCCATTGCCATTGATTTCGATAACATAAACTGACATACACACTGCACCATACGTCACAGTTGTAGTTCACGTAAACGCCGCGTTTTGGGAGAGCGCTGTAATCGTGCTTCTTTCTTCCCCGATTTCTAGGTGAAAACAATTTTTTTTTCGTCTGGGAATAAAAGGAATTGCTTTTTCTCATGATTATCTTTAAATTTAAAGAATAATTACAAAGTACATAGGTTGTCTATTATAAGGTATAAAGTCACACGCTGTAGTTTATCGTATAGGTACTATTATAACTATTATAAATAAATTTTACAACTGTAATTACTAATTATAATTAATCTTAATAGTACAATTTGTATAATTATTTACCTATATTCAATGCTGGTGTTTGCTGAAGTTAATATGTTATTATTAATGGTATGGGACGAGGATTCTTCAGTAGTATTACTGTATAATATTTTACGAAATTATCCATTTTTTTTCAAAGTTTTTTAATTAAATCAATAGGCATATTTTTTTAAATTTACAAAGAATGTGCGTGATGCGCGAATTACAATAGACAAGCTAGATTTCTCAAAAGTTAATAGGAATTAAACATTTTATAAAGGATTGAGATCGCCGGTAAATGAAACAAAATTTTTTTTCCAAAAACTTGTGGTTTTCGAGATTTTTTGAGTTGAAAAATGCCCGAGGAAGTCACGTGACCCAAACGCAAAGCTGACGTAGAAAACCTGTAAGTCAGATGATAGGGTTATGACATTACTAATATGATAACACAAATGTAAGATCCTTTCTTAACCATTAATACATAGAATTAGTACTTTGTGTACATGCATGATAATACATATTATTGTAACGTATGTACTTGTAGAATATCACTAATTTTAATACCATACTACTCGTATAGGTTAGGTACTTGTACTTACATCAAAATGATCAGAACAATAATATCCTGTAGTCTTCTCTGCCACACCTACATCTTTCCTCATAGCAGTGAACCATTTTTTTTAAGTAAAAAGAAATCGTCCGAATACAAGGCACAAGTAGTCAAAAGCCATTAATTTCGACAACATAGTTGTTGTAGTTTACGTAAACGCCGCGTTTTGGGAGAGCGCTGTAATCGTGCTTCTTTCTTTGCCCATTTCTAGGTGAAATAATTCATTTTTTGTACTCGCTTATCAAAACCTGTCATTTCACGATTCGATTTGCGTGCGTAAAAAGTCACTTTAAGCACGAGTGCGTAAAAGTAAAGTTGGTACTTACTGGAACTTGATTAATTTAGTGACATTTTAAAATCATAAATCCCTAACCTTAATAATATGGTCATAAACGATAACGTATTTAACAATATGTATTATTATTATAGTTCTCGTACAAAAAATATTGTACAAACTTCGTGCGTGAAACATTTCGCGAATTCGTGTCCAAACTGGTCACTCGTTCGCGAAATAAGATTTCACGCACTTGGTTCGTAAATAACTATTTTTGCCTGGGAATAAAAGAAATGGCTTTTTCTCATGATTATCTTTAAATTTAACGAATAATTACAAAGTACATTCTCTATTATTCATTATCTATTAAAAAGTTTAAATAAAAAGACAAAATTTTTAATGTTACACTAACGTTTAAAGAGTAACGTTTAGATAACGTTTTTTTAACGTCTATAAACGTTGAACATTGTAAGTAACCTTCATTTAACCTTTTAAAAACGGCTTCTTGCTTATTTGTATAAAATTGACTATTTTAGACAACATTTGTGTTCTAGGTCAATGTTATTTGTAAAATGTGTGTATAGTACAACGTATTCTAACCATTACGTAAACTTCGTGTGTTAACTATAGTCCTAAAATATTTTGCGTACATATAATATTTTTAAAATGTCAACAGCTAAACTTCCAATATAAATTTACCGCCAATTTCATGGACCTGAAGTTGCTGCCGATATAAACATCGTACATACATCGTCGTACATTTTTCATACCATAATTGTTATCTATGTCCAGTATAACCATAAGTGGCTTTCGATTTGTCCATAAGGGTTACTCGTGTGCGTGTACAGTGAACTAACTCAGTACAGTTCAGGTACAGATAAAGTGTAAATAAATAAAGGGTGGTGGGGTGGCGGCCATGTAATCACAGGTGTAACATAACCTTTCAAGTTTTCGTTTTGTCTACAATTCATTCAAATTGTCAACACTATTTTGTAAACAAACGCAAGTGCGCATGCGGGAGCATATCGCCCCAGCCGAAAGATTGGTGCACCAGGGGTGAGGAGAAGCAGAAACGGGGCTGTACAAGTGCGAATCACATGGCAAAATAGAACGACAGATAGGTGACCCGGAACAGCTCCCGAGCTGTACGGTGCACAAATCGAAAGCCACTTATAGTAGATATGCTCCCGCATGCGCACTTGCGTTTGTTTACAAAATAGTGTTGACAATTTGAATGAATTGTAGACAAAACGAAAATTTGAAAGGTTATGTTACATCTGTGATCATGGATGTATTATATATGGATAGCGTCTAATATACTAAACAAGTGCATCGCATTGACTCCAACATTAGAGTGAGAGGTTGCACAAGTGAGATAGAGCTAGAATAGGCAAGGGATTCATATACGCTCATAAGATTTACATTGTTATTTTGGTTTCGTTTAGGTATTTATCCGTTTATCTCGTTTAATATTGATCGGATACCGACTTAAATATATGAAATGCGTAGCGGAATAAATAGAGAATAACTTGTAGTATGGTTTTTATTATAGATACCTAAGTAAATACTATTACATATATTAAGAAAGCCCATCAATACGTTTCCCCATATAGATATGAAATATATGTTAAATCTTCCGCACAAATAATATATAATACTTACCTTTTCGCGTTATATGGATAAGGTGGTGCATAAAAAATATTCGTAAGCAAGATTTTCCCAATATATATAATGAAATTGATTTTTAAAGTGATTTATATGGGATATTGATAATCTTTGTACCAAAAATCACAAAACTATTTTCAATATCTTTGTCTCAGGTATGGGCGCGTGAAATATACAATTACAGACACGTTAAAATTGGATAAAACAAGACACCTAGATCTAGAATTTTAACGTGTCTGTAATATTGTACTTTAATATTTTAACATTCTTACAAGACATCTAGATGTCTTGTTTTATCCAATTTTAACGTGTCTGTAATTGTTTATCCAATTTTAACGTGTCTGTAATATTGTACTTTAATATTTTAACATTCTTTTAACTATAGAGATAAACCAATTAGTCAATTAACCAATTAGTCAATTCCCATTTTGGTGATGTATTCATTTTGAATCTGAGAGGTCATTTATTTTCTGGCTATGAAGATGAACTAACAGTTCGAAACCGGTAGCCTAAGGTTTTATTAAAGAAAATTGTGAGAAAGGACCATAATTCTTTTACTATTTATTTAAACATTACTCACACAGAGTCCACCATGGAATCTCACTAATATTTTAATGTTTGTTTAAATTTGAGCAATACATTTTTTTTTTCTTTGTTAATAAGAATTAATTTTTAATTTAGTTTATTTCATGCTCATTATACGATGTTTATATATTCCTTTAGTTTATGGTAATTGTATATTTCACGCGCCAATACCTGAGACAAAGATATTGAAAATAGTTTTGTGATTTTTGGCACAATAAAGATTATCAATATCCCATAAATCACTTTAAAAATCAATTTTATTTAATATATTGCGAAAATCTTGCTTACGAATATTTTTTATGCACCATCTTACCCATATAACGCTAAAAGGTAAGTATTATATATTATTTGTGCGGAAGATTTAACATATATTTCATACCTATATGGGGAAACGCATTGATGGGCTTTCTTAATATATTTAATAGTATTTACTTAGGTATCTATAATAAAAGCCAAAGTACAAGTTATTCTCTATTTATTCCGCTACGCATTTCATATATTTAAGTCGGTATCCGATCAATATTAAACGAGATAAACGGATAAATACCTAAACGAAACCAAAATAACAATATAAATCTTATGGGCGTATATGAATCCTTTGCCTATTCTAGCTCTATCTCACTTGTGCAACCTCTCACTTTAATGTTAGAGTCAATCCGTGAACAGAATGCGCTATCCATATAATAATACATCCATGTCTGTGATTACATGGTCGCCACCCCACCACTCTTTATTTGTTTACACTTTATCTGTACCTGAACTGTACTGAATTTGTTCACTGTACACGCACACGAGTAGCTCCGGAGCTGTTCCCGATTAACCCTTATGGATAAATCGAAAGCCACTATAGTATTACTCTTTGGTATAACCGTTGCCAACCGTAGCAACTTTCCGCTATTATAGCTACATCTAGAGGTGAAGAGCGTCGTAGCGGCTCCCACCACAAATTATAGGAAAAGTAGCGACTTTTAATTTATCTTAATAAAATTGTAAGTAATTTCATTTAAAATAAGAATTAATCCATAACTTATATTTATATATGTATGTATTTTTTAATATATTATATGTACCTCATGTATGTATATGCTTCGGGGCATGACAACAAAACGTCACGTCACCAACATTAGCGATTCCGGTAAAGTCCCGATCTACATATCTAACTGTTAAACATGGAGCACAGCCCACTTTTGCTTGTGGGTGAATTAAATCTTATAGGAGCCTATTACTTTTTAGTATTAGTAGATGGTTTACTTTATTTGTGAAATAATTATTCATTGTGAGTTATGATGCGACAAAGTAGCGATTTTCTTCATAGTGTTGTAGCGACAATAGCGATTTTGATTTTGTAAGGTAGCGATAATCCTTGTCTGGGAGTTGGCAGCACTGGTATAACCTCTACACCTTTATACAAAGCCTCTACGCTATTGTCTCTATCATACTCGTACCTATGCGCCTATACCGACTTTCCTTGAAAGATCATTTATGTGATAGATATGGTTTGTCGTTTATAATATTATGATTATATAGAATAGTACGCATATTAAAATTCTGTTAATAATGGAAACAAAATTGAAGAGATACGAAAAAATTGAATTTTTAGGTGAAGGGCAATTTGCCACTGTGTATAGAGCTAGAGATATCGAAACTGACACTATTGTTGCGGTAAAAAAAATAAAAATCGGTAGTAGAATTGAAGCTCAAGATGGAATTAATCGAACAGCATTAAGAGAAATTAAAATATTACAGGAACTGAATCATCGGAACTTAATTGGCCTATTAGATGTGTTTGGACATGTTTCAAACGTCTCTCTGGTATTTGATTTCATGGATACAGATTTAGAAGTTATAATTAAAGACAACACCATCATTCTCACCCCAGCGAATATTAAATCGTACATGATACAAACATTGCAAGGTTTAGAATACTTACATTTAAACTGGATTTTACATAGAGATTTGAAGCCCAATAATTTATTAGTGAATGCGCATGGAGTATTGAAAATTGGTGATTTTGGCTTGGCAAAATCATATGGCTCACCAAATAGAATCAATACTCATCAGGTGGTTACAAGATGGTATCGCGCTCCTGAGTTATTATTTGGTGCAAGACAGTATAGTACCTACATTGATATGTGGGCTGTAGGTTGCATTTTAGCAGAATTGCTGTTAAGAGTACCATTCTTTCCTGGTGAATCAGACTTGGATCAATTAACAAAAATATTTCAGGTATTTGGAAATCCTACAGAAGAAAATTGGCCAGGACTTAAGTCCTTATCAGACTATATGGAGTTTAAACCATTTCAACCTGTACCATTAAAACATATATTTACTGCAGCTGCTGATGATTTATTAGATGTCATATCAAAATTACTTGTTTTAAATCCAAATCAGAGATTAAATTGCACCGATACTTTGAAGATGCCATACTTTAGTAATAAACCTCCACCTACTTATGGATCTAAATTACCCTTACCACAAAGTATTAGAAAACTTAAAGAAAAGGAAAAGCCTTCCTTGAAACGGAAACTTCTAGAATCTGCTGAAGGCGGTACACTTTCCAAACGTTTGCTCTTTTTAATGCTACATATAGATTTACAAATAATTTTTTTGTATATATCTGTAATGTTTCATAGAAATTTGTAATAAATTTGGTAATTTGTGATTTATTTATTTTTGTATCAATTTCGAGTCAATGAATAAAATATAAGACCAGAGATGTTTTTATTATTGTCATTACATATTATAAAATACAATGCACACCTAGTTTTTTCAAAATTAGTTTATTAAAGCGGTGAAAATTTGCACGTGGTGTGCTCTTGAGTAGATTATCTATTGGACAAAGCTGCAGGATTGGCCATATTGCTCAAAATATACAAATTGACATCAAAGCAACATGTAGGTACGTTATAGGACGTATCTCACGTACTCTGAGCGGCGTTGAATAGTAAATTCCGTTTCGCAGTATTAGCAAGCTGGCACTAATCAGTATTTTTAGGTCAGAAACTTTTTGAAATAGAAACCAATAACTTCAATATCTGATAAATATTAATAAAATCATCTTTAAAATTTTGTGATTTTCTAATAATACATTACCGAATAAGTGTAACATAAAAGCTTCAAAATTACAGTCTCTATCTCATACAACACACATCTTTTGGACATATGTCTGGCGATTGTAGAGGCCAAATCATGTTAACAAGTATTCCATCTGCTTCTTTTTGCTGCAAATAGTTTCTACAAAGTCAAGCAGAGTGCTTTGGGTCATTATCTTGCTGAAAATGAAACCCTTCTCCAATCAATCGCAACCCCGAAGGAATAGCGTGTTCTTCTAAAATGACATTGTACCGCTCTTTTGTTAATATTCCGTTGATTGGATGCAGATTTCCAACACCGTCGAAGGAAAATGCTCCCCAAACTAGCACTGAACCTCCTCCATGCTTTACGGTAGCCACAACACAATCATCACGCATTCTTTCACCTCGTCTGCGTCGAACGTAAACACTCCGATTATTGCTAAAAATTTGAAAGTTTGACTCATAAGTCCATAACACTTTTTTCCACATATCGATGTTCCAATTTTGATGCTCTTTAGCCCATTGCAACCGTTTCTGACGGTTTTGTGGTCTCAATAACGGTTTGCGAGCAGCAATGCGTCCCTGTAACCCTGTTTTTGTTAAGCGCCTCTTTACCGTAGTAAGAGACTGGCGTTTCGCGGCTTTCATCGAGTTGAGCTCGAATCTGTGGAGCTGTTAGGCGTCGGCTTCTGTTGGATATTTCTTCCAATCGTCGATCTTCAGCCAGGTTCGTTATTTTGGGTCTTCCGGATCGCTTTCCGGAATGCGTTGTTCCTGTTGTCTTATAACGTTTCACGGTTCCTTGGACAGCTCGGTAAGTTAATTTAAGTTTTTTCAAAATTTGCCGCAACAAATAATTTTCTTTTTGCACGGTCGGGAGTAGAAATCAGTTTCTATGACGTCAAAATTAAAACAGAAGTAGTCGATTATTCCCAAGGGAGTTTACATTATGGAGAACGTTTGTGTAGTTATGACAATAACTCAACGACTGCTAAATAAATGCTCAAATCCGAATACAATAATTCTGGTGCTACTTACTTCATAATGACAAAATATGTGTTTTTAAGTTAATGAGACCGTGGACGAGAAGACTAATACCTGAATTGACCCCATGGATCCAGTGCCAACACAGAACGACCGACTATTACCTGACCCAGTTCCTATCAGGACACAGTAACTTCCGCAGCTACCTGAAGCGCATGATACCGATACCCCCGGACACGCAATTCTGAATTGTGACAAATGGAGCAGACGGAGACAACTCTTGGAGCAGGAGATAGATGAGGTTCTGACGGAGGACAGCGTGGTAAGACTCATGATCGAAAGCGAGCCTAATTGGAGAAGAATCCACCAATATATTAAAGGTGTCCTGTCGGAGAAGGAGAAAAACGAAAGAGTAGGAGAGGTCTAGGCAGAGGAGATATTGTGGAAGACAGCGGCAACTAGCGCGACTGAAGTAGTGCCTAACGGCGGTTCCAGCGAGCTAGAGAGATGATGAAGTAGGGGGTTTTTAGTCGGTAAGAGTCCGGCACCCACTGGTAGAAAGCCAGGGGTCCATGAGGATTTTCCCCCTACTATAAAAAAAAAAGAGACCGTGGAAAAAATAGTACACCTATACCATTCGGGAGAGATGCTATTTTGTCCTCGGTGCATTGTAGCCCTCGGGCTTCAAATTGCACCTCTGCCAAAATAACGCATTTCTCTCCCTTATAGTATAATATAGTGATGGGTTGCTACGAAGCAAACTGCTATTTTGAAACTGCTAACTATCGTTAGCAGTTTGTAGCAGCTAACGAATATTAAAAGAAACTGCTACCTTTTGTAGCAGTTTTCCGATGTAAATATTTCTGACGTAGCAGCTCTATAGACATCATATGTTCTATCCCGTTGTAGCTATAGGAGAAACTGCTACCGTTTGTGCTACTGCTAACGAAAAGTAGCAGTTTGTAGCTGCTAGTGAAAAATAGTAGTTTTACACATCACTAGTATAATATACTATTATGTAAAGTAATGACAGCACTACGCGTCTCTGCACTCAACTCTTTTCGTTTTGCCATTTTTTCGCGATAAACAATTCTTTATCTTACGTACTCGTATCACAAGTTGATCGGACAGCACTAAAGCACAAACTAATACTTCTTCTATGATAAATGAGTGTTTCATATCCTAAATATCTAAATACTTCATTCGTAGAATAATTACGTAAATATTGCAGTATTATAAGTGGCTTTACCGATTTCTTTCTTTCTGTAAGAACGGTCTTTGTACCTCTGCAGGTCATAAATCGATTAACAGAACTTTGTTTATTCTCATCTGAAAACTTGCTATTTATTGTAGGGATTTATGCAATTTCCCTTTATAAATATCTTGCAAACGTACCAAACATATTTTATTTAGATTGGGGCTATTTGGGCAGGTAAATTACTAAAGTGACGAATTTGTATGCTACTGATCTCTCATTTATGGACGGTAGTGTATATGCCATGTAATGTAAAACCATATACACTGGAACCTCGTCTATATCAGCGGTTGTGAAACGTAAACATTCATACATATCCTCTCAAGAGAGGTCCCCACTCTTATCCCGTTAGCGGAGAGGAAACGCCGTGCTACGCGCTGATTGGCTCATGTGAATACGTGCACTATCGGGTGGTGGATGCCGAGCGGATATAAATGAGTGCTATAGTGCGGAGATAAGTGAGGGTGGACATAAGTGAGCGCGGATATATATGAGGTTGCAGTGTATCTTTAATAGTACAGATATTTTATTTTTGTTAGTATTTGACCTTAAGTTTTAGCGATCAATTCTGATGTATCACAAAAATTTAATGTATCGCGAAAATAAGAAATTGTTCTATTTTTCTTTCTTTTTTGCGGTAAATTTCTCCAAGTACAGAGTATTTCTCTAGTGCATCCAAGTGCCACATCTCCTTTTGTAGATATTTTTTCTGAAAAACAATTACAAATAGTTGTGTTTAAGAATATATTATTAATCCCGGATCGACTTTCCATTCGCTGTTGGGAGCAAAGTGATTAATAGCACGGCATCATAAAAGGCGATATGATGCTGTCACAAAGCCATTTAAACACAACTTACACACACTAAAACTACACCGCAAGAGTTGCAGTGATAGCCAGACAAGTAATACAGCTTACGGAGTCACTGCAACTAAGCACCCACCACACATTAAAAACAAAAAAGCTTTTTGCAGAACTCTAAAGTTTATCATTTTTAAGCAAATTAATATTAAAGACAAGCCAAGTATTTTTGTAACAATAACTTCCGACATTAAGGATATACGTTCAGTTGACGATATTATTAAAGTAATATTGCATTAAAATAAAATAATGTTAAATGTATATACAGGGTGTAACAATAGTGCGATATTCTTCCTTATCTTCATTTTTATGCAAAATACAGCAAATATTTAAATACAAAAGTTGTTTAGTTTTATGAAATTTATAACGTAAATGTTTAATTTGCTCGTAACCATCAATATCTTTACATTTTTAAATAGAACACCCTATATATGATCACATTTTTGAATTGCTTGGGGAATTTTAAGGCAACTTTATACAGGATCATATTCAATTTTTTTTTTATGAGTTGTGGGTGCTTAGTTGTAATGTAGTAGTAATTATTTTCATTAGTTTACAAGATATTGACATTTGTTTGAAAATTTTGACATTTTACTCTTTTCAGAAAAATGCCATTATTTCGATAACGAAAAAATGTAACATTATGAAACTTAACATTACGTTAGAAGCATCTCTTATGTTGACAATAAACAGATGTAGACTTAAATACATTATACAGAAGAGTGTTGTAGAAATCAATGTCTTTTTGAAACACTTGAAATGCGAACATCTTCATTTTTTCAAATAGAAACACTATATTTATATGGGTTAGTTGAAAGCGAAATTTAATTACCTATTAGTTTGAATCAAGCATGTATGTAGTTAAAATTAATGGACCAAATTATGCGTCCATAGTATACGTGGTTAGAGATCTTCCTGATCTAATACTTATTTTGAAAAGAACAACGAGGAAATTAACTATACCATCTAAAGATT
This sequence comes from Holotrichia oblita, assembly GCA_023690525.1. Classification (NCBI taxonomy): domain Eukaryota; kingdom Metazoa; phylum Arthropoda; class Insecta; order Coleoptera; family Scarabaeidae; genus Holotrichia; species Holotrichia oblita. Next base: position 136,598,324 of record CM043015.1, on the reverse strand, counting down.
TACTTAAATATAGTGTAGAAGTTAATATCAGAAAAATATTAGTTATCAGTAATCACCATTATACTGGTAATGTGCGTGACTATGTAGATATTTTTTTGCGCGATTGGTTGTTTTTATTAGTTTACCGTTTGCAGTTGTCTGTTTCCACGACGGTAAGTTGCTATTACTGGTTGCTATGTGTAACAAAACGGTAAGTAATTTACTTACCGGTCACTGAACGGTAAGTGAATTAAACAGAACTAGGAACGACAGCATCAAAAATACAATTTGACTTGTTTGGAGCAAAACCATAGAAACCATGGAACAGCCATCCAACGGTTTCAGTTTCAATCTTCCTGATTTTCACAAATTTATCTATATAAATTATTATTATTATTATTCTAGATTCCAATCGCGCAAAAAAACGTTATAAGCATGTCGAACATTAAGGGTTACCGTTCTCAGACAATAATTGGAGTAGTCGCTTTGCTCCTCCTTCAAACAATTGTCTTCGAACGGTAAACAACCCTTACCGTTCTCCATACTTAATATACTATATCCTAATGGTTGGATTGGTAGAAAAGATACGATAGAATGACCAGTTAGATCATGACGTCTAACGCCACTTGATGTTTTTTTTTCTGTAGAGAAACGCTAAAATCGAAGTTTTATATAAATAAACTAAAAACAACATTGATGAGACAAAAGATAGAATTGTACATAAAATTCATTCTCAAAAGAAATTATAAAAAAGGTTTTACACAAAGTACAAAATTGTTGAGGCTATTGCCAGTTAACTGAAGGCAGAGAATTTCAACATTTCACTTGATTCTGAACTTAATTGTTTCAAAGTTTAATAAATTTCCATACCTATACAGAATGGTTCACCGGGAACTGCAACGATTGATTATGGGAAAACTATAGCTAGGAATGATCTGAAATTTTGGCACTATACTAAAGTCGATGAGGGCCACTCGCCTAAAATATTTTCAAAATGGCGGCGCTTCGGGATAAACTGCGCCCCGGCATAACTTATTGTAATTATTATAAGGTAAATGATTTTTATTCGATAACTGACAATTTATAATATTGTAAATGCCGTCATGGCTAACTTGCCAATATTTCGAAAACTATCCATTTTTATAATGACATGTTTATACAAAGTTAACCTTATTTTGAATGCCGAACAAGATTAAATTACAAAAATTGCCACTTACCATTAAAAAAAATTGAGTTTCAGTAATTTTTCCGATTTCATTTTCAGACGTATATTTCGAACACTCTGTATGAATAATTGTAACAATTTTATACAAATAGTATTTAATTAGGTCATCTACTTGAGAAACCTTACTACAAAATAAATAATAAACTAATCCTTATATGTAAAAAGTGCAATTGATTATCTGCCTGCAAACGTCAAATTTAGCATAAGAATGTAAATAAGTCAAAAAGGGTTAGACTTAGGTATATGACATTATACATGAAATATATTTAGAATTTCACGTAGAATCTAAAAACGTGTCAATATACAGGGTATTCTATTTAAAATAACGAAGTTAGTGCTTACTTCCGGTATATCCCGAAGTGCCGCCATCTTGAAAATATTTTAGGCGAGTGGCTCCCATCGACTTTAGTATAGTGCCAAAATTTCAGATCATTCCTAGCTATAGTTTTCCCAAAATCGATCGTTGCAGTTCCCGGTGAACCACCCTGTCTAGGTAAACAATGGTTTTTTACTTCACAGTTTAATAGAATGCCGGGCAGTAAATGCTTACCTTACAAATAAGCAATAACCTTGCTAAGCTGTTCTTCCCGTACAATTTATTATTTATAAAGTATTCCATTGATTAATATATAAAGTATATTATTCCAATCTTTTTAGGAATTTTATTTCAAACGAGTCTCAGGATTATTCGGATAGGTCGAATAGTAACGGAAATATTAAACTTTAAACATTGACAAATAAATTGGGTTTTTCCTCTCCCTTATTATGACAGATACGAAAAAATGTCACTGCCGAGAGTTATCTGGTGAGAAATGGGTTTTGAGCTAATGATTTCAAAGTTATAGCTCATTCTGCGATTTTCTAAGATAATAGAAATTTTAGATTTGAACATAGAAATTACATCTCCTAAAGATGAAATCTGGAACTTGAAAATAATTTCCAGCAGTTTCTCTTGACCATTTTTACAATCAATATTTTCTCCCACGGAACCTAGGACAAATACTTTCCGAGATACAGCCGCTTACCTCGCTTAGTGGGGTCACTAAGCCCTGTACAAGTACATTAAATTGGTGGTTCAAACCACAACAATCTTATATACATATATATATATATATATACATCCTACAGTAGTTCGGTCCTCCTCATGAAAACAAGCAATAGGTCATCCATCAGAAATAATAGATATATATTTAATTTCATTCATGTATATCACATATTTGTTCGCTCTAACCACAGATCAACCAAAAAAACGAAAGTTAGAATTTCAAATTTATATACATATTGCTATATCTGGATCCTCCATCTAAACTGCCATACTTCGGTCATCTGGGCATATATTTTGCTAACGGAATCACAGCGTTGTGTCTTCCGATATATACGGATTTTACAAACTGCAGTGCATCACTAATCCGACAGTGTTGCCATATAGTAGCAAGTCATTTTTGGTGATTGTAAGCTATGTCTTGCGCAAGAGCTTTAAGGTATTTTTTACATTATTTTTTTACATACAAAAAGCAGTAATATTTACTTAAAATTTACTTAATTGATCGTGATATTTAAATTTAAGATTAATCTACAACTATTTAAACTTCGTTAGGATTACAATTAATGGGATACAATTAAACTGTTATAAGAATTTTTGAAATTTGAATGGTATACTATATGTACATTAGGCGCAGTAAAAATATATTTCGATATCAAAAATTAAAAATAAACGGTATTTTTCTTAGTATGTGCTTTAAATCGTTTCATTTTATGTTCTTGAGAAATTCATACTATTTTCATATTTAACATAACATTATTAAACCAGTGTACTTAATAAGATTGACTACGTTACTGTACTATATAGTAAATTTTTAAGTGCATAAGAAAGGGCTGTACGTCTCAGGTTACTTTGGTTATTTAAAACTGTTCTATTTGATATATTGCAGTCCATAAAACATTATATTGATTGCAGAAGGTTAACTTCTTTTCTTTTTCCACGCATATTACTATATTCTCATTTTCCGCCACTTTCTAAAAAATGTGTAGCAACTTTTGCTTTACCTGTTTTATTTAATGTATTTAAAAATTGCGACTAAAACCGCTGATTATCTCAAAATTTGTATTTAAATTGTTTTGCAGACGACAAATGTATACAAATTTATAATTAATATAATAATCTTATCAAAGCTAAAATAACTGAACTACAATACTTAGCAAATATGTCATTCAAAGTAGGTAATAAAAATGAAAATACTATAACATAAATAGGAAAGTAAAGAACAACGATCTTGTTGTAACGAAAGCGTTATGTATGACTCCCAAACCATAATATAATAGCAAGCTCTACCAAACTTGATACGATAGCAGCATTTCACTAGTTGCAATGCTGATCCTACCAACCATTTCCAAGTCAAAAACAAGTTAAAGTACTGTCACAGTTTATGTATTCAACGTGAAAAGTCTAACCCAATCCTAATAAAAACATTTTTATACACAACTCTCTTCAACACTAATACACTTATGTGTATTCCAACTTTTTTTCCAATTGCCCCATACCCTTAGAAAAAAAATGCTTCGGTAACCCCGCAAAATATTTTTCAACAGCTTCGTTGAATTGTTCATCAGACGCAAAACGCTTTCCCTTAGATGCTTTTTTAAATTTTTGAATTGGAAGAAGTCTGACGGAGCTACGTCGGGGCTATGGTGGATGCCTTAACTCTATAAACCCACAGTCATTGATTATCTGCTGAACTTTGGTTACCTTATAAACCCGGCATTTGTCGTGCAACAACAAGTTTTTTTGTGGATAAGAATGCGAGCGGTTTTCCTCTAGAGCAGTTCTTACATTTTTTATTGTGCTTCCGTCGTAGGGCTCTCTATTTATGGTAGACCCTCTTGGCATATATTCAATAAGCAAGACTCCTTCAACATCCCAGAACACAGTTGCCATCATTTTTTTTTCCAGAAAATTGTGTCTTGGCCTTTTTTGGTGGCGGAGAGAGCTTATGAACCCTCGGCATGGGTTCTTGTTTAGTAGGAGGGTCTCAATGATGTACCCAAGTCTCATCCTCGGTGATAATTCGAGATAAAAATATTTTCTCCCTCTTCAATTTGGCCAAATTTTCTTGACAAACTTCTTTTCTGTACAGTTTTTGTTCAGGTGTAAGCAACTTGGGTATCCACCGTGCAGACACCTTCTTCATACCAAAATCGTCATGCAAAATTTTGAGGACACTTGCTTCGGATATACAGACTTCATTGGCACTGACAGAGATCTTTACACGCCAATCTTTCGGTACCAAATTTTCGACTTTTCGCACAATGTCTTCAGTTGGAGCTTCAACAGATCGTCTGGACTTTGGGTCATCATTGATTGACTCTCGGTCCCATCGAAATAGTTTAGACCAATATTTTACTTGAAAATAAGATGGTGCATTTTCCCCATACACAGCAACAATTCTTTCATGAATTGCTTTTGGACCATTGCCTTCTTTTGTCAGGAACTTGCTTATCAACATCCTTATACTGCGATGTTCAACCTTAGTTTCACTCATTTTATCAAGAAGTAGACCGTCTCAAATCTCTGTACACAGCACAAACTAAACACAACTTAGCACATGTACTTCTAACAGTGACAGCAATTTTTCAATAATTTGTTTGACATCGTCACTCTTTTATTTCATAGCTAGGCAGATAACAAAAATACGCCCTCGTATTATATTTTACTAACGTATTTTTTAATAAAACAAACTTATTATTCTTTAGGTCGATACAAAACGAGTCTAATTGGCCAAGCAGACCAATAACATTTTTACATCAAATGATGGTAAATGATGTATGTACATGCAATTAAATTCAACACTGTATTCATTACAATACAATAAGAGTCCCTAATGATTACCTAATTTGTATTTTATTTTTTTAGAATGAATCAACAGCGTTTTTGGTTCTAACCTGATTATTATTTACGTATTCCGTAAATTATTAATTTTTCCTATTTATAGCCTCTTTTTCAGTTTTGTTTCTCCAACTTCTAAAGAAACGGGTGCAGAAGTGGTTTTGCAACAGACTTCATGGTAAAAAACAAAAACTAAAAATAAAAGTTTTTGTTGGAAATCAATAAAAAAAGAAATTCTGAATTTAAATATTTTTATATAATTAATTCTATGTATGTTGTAGCTAAAATTGTCATATGTTCAAGGCGGTTTTATATTGTTTCAATATATAAACAAAAGTGTTTTAGTTTTAATTTGCAAACGGAATGCGCCATCAAAAGGCTATCCCTTTTTATTAGTCTAATTTTAATTTGTTTAATTGCATTTTAACATACTTTGCAAAAAACTTATAAAGCTATTACTTACAGAAATTAATATTCTGTATATTCAGTTTTTGTAACGGAAAAAACAATTTTCGCAATAAAAAAAAATTAAGTGTGCTCGAAATTGCGTAGAAGGCGACTGTAATAATAAAATATTCCCAATAATGTAAATATAGAAATTATTAATAAAATACTCCTTGAGCAAGAACAGGTTTAACTTATCCATAATTAGCTATGCAACATGTTTTATTTTACAATGTACTATTCATGACGAAATAACGATATATTTCTACTTTCTCATTTCTTAAAACGATAAAACGAAATTCTAAAAAGATATAGTGATTCTATATTATTTTAATGTATGTATTTAGAAACGTATTTTTATTTTCATTATTTTATTTCCTTGATTTACTGAAGAACTTACATAAATTCTTGAATAGCCAAGACAATATAATAATTCTACATCATTCTATTCGTGCTAAATTCCATACACTGTTGTCAATTTTACGGAGGATTTATCTACTGCAAATGTTAAATTTAATATACGGAGGATTACCAATCTACTGCAAAGTAGAATCAAAATATACACCTCACAATATACGGGCTACCGTAGTGCCATCGGTGACTACGGCAAAGTCCGCAACTAAAATACTCGAACTACCTAAAAAACTGCTCTAAGTCACCCGTTTAAAATTTTACTGGGTGGTAGGAGGCTACAAACCGATTACTTTTACATGGAAAGCGATAGGTCCTCCGTATACGGGCGACCTATTGCAGCCGGATGACCTACTGCATGCAAATTGTCTATCAGCGGAGGACCTAACTACTGCAGGATACATATATATATATATATATATATATATATATATATATATATATATATATATATATATACATCCTACAGTAGTTCGGTCCTCCTCATGAAAACAAGCAATAGGTCATCCATCAGAAATAATAGATATATATTTAATTTCATTCATGTATATCACATATTTGTTCGCTCTAACCACAGATCAACCAAAAAAACGAAAGTTAGAATTTCAAATTTATATACATATTGCTATATCTGGATCCTCCAACTAAACTGCCATACTTCGGTCATCTGGGCATATATTTTGCTAACGGAATCACAGCGTTGTGTCTTCCGATATATACGGATTTTACAAACTGCAGTGCATCACTAATCCGACAGTGTTGCCATATAGTAGCAAGTCATTTTTGGTGATTGTAAGCTATGTCTTGCGCAAGAGCTTTAAGGTATTTTTTACATTATTTTTTTACATACAAAAAGCAGTAATATTTACTTAAAATTTACTTAATTGATCGTGATATTTAAATTTAAGATTAATCTACAACTATTTAAACTTCGTTAGGATTACAATTAATGGGGTACAATTAAACTGTTATAAGAATTTTTGAAATTTGAATGGTATACTATATGTACATTAGGCGTAGTAAAAATATATTTCGATATCAAAAATTAAAAATAAACGGTATTTTTCTTAGTATGTGCTTTAAATGTTTTCATTTTATGTTCTTGAGAAATTCATACTATTTTCATATTTAACATAACATTATTAAACCAGTGTACTTAATAAGATTGACTACGTTACTGTACTATATAGTAAATTTTTAAGTGCATAAAAAAGGGCTGTACGTCTCAGGTTACTTTGGTTATTTAAAACTGTTCTATTTGATATATTGCAGTCCATAAAACATTATATTGATTGCAGAAGGTTAACTTCTTTTCTTTTTCCACGCATATTACTATATTCTCATTTTCCGCCACTTTCTAAAAAATGTGTAGCAACTTTTGCTTTACCTGTTTTATTTAATGTACTTAAAAATTGCGGCTAAAACCGCTGATTATCTCAAAATTTGTATTTAAATTGTTTTGCAGACGACAAATGTATACAAATTTATAATTAATATAATAATCTTATCAAAGCTAAAATAACTGAACTACAATACTTAGCAAATATGTCATTCAAAGTAGGTAATAAAAATGAAAACACTATAACATAAATAGGAAAGTAAAGAACAACGATCTTGTTGTAACGAAAGCGTTATGTATGACTCCCAAACCATAATATAATAGCAAGCTCTACCAAACTTGATACGATAGCAGCATTTCACTAGTTGCAATGCTGATCCTACCAACCAATTCCAAGTCAAAAACAAGTTAAAGTACTGTCACAGTTTATTTATTCAACGTGAAAAGTCTAACCCAATCCTAATGAATGTAAAAGGTCTCCGTTTGTACGATTTAATGAAAGTAGGTACATAATGAAAATACCCTAATTCGAGTAGTAGTTGCCTATATAGGGTGCCGTATCAAAAGTCCTGCCAATAAATGAAGTATGGTATTTATAAACTACGCAAAAAAATAAATCACACAACATAAAAATATTACACTTAGCAGAAAAAAAGGAAAGAAGTTTAACCTTCTCGAATCGATAGAGATTTTTAAAGCCCGTAATAGATCAAACCTAACAGTTTTAAATGACCAAACTGACCTGATGTATACACCACTTTTCCTGTTTGTAAAAAATTTAATATATAAGAAATATGTCTTCATTATAACTTACTTTAGTTTTGAGAATGTCCTAACAAGATTGAAACTGCAGTCAATAAGAGGAAATAAATAAAATAATTTTATTTTATATGAAAATTAAGATGTATTTCGTTCATTTTGTAAGTTCATCATAAACTCCATCATTAGAATTTATTGCACATTTTCCAACTAATTATGATATTTGAAAATATTACATCTTTTTGTGATAGTGCTAAAAAATGCAAACAGAATGTCCTCGCATAAAACTTACTCCCTGTGTAGTAGATAAATTGGTTAGCATTTTAGATAAATTGAACATATTCACAGAAGGTATATTAATTTAGTAAATAAAAGTTTGATATGCATAAATATCAAAAATTCAATAATCTCCAGTATCTTAACAAAAATACCATGATAGTCTACATTAAAAAAAAAGAACCATCTTACGAAAAGAGGAAACAGTATCACATCTTTGGAATGTTCTTATTAATACGAGGGCGTATTTTTATGTTATCTATCTAGCCATGAAAAAAAGGACATAAGAAAACAAAAAAACATTTTTATACACAACTCCCTTCAACACTAATACACTTATGTGTATTCCAACTTTTTTTCCAATTGCCCCATACCCTCAGAAAAAAAATGCTTCGGTAACCCCGCAAAATATTTTTCAACAGCTTCGTTGAATTGTTCATCAGACGCAAAACGCTTTCCCTTAGATGCTTTTTTAAATTTTTGAATTGGAAGAAGTCTAACGGAGCTACGTCGGGGCTATGGTGGATGCCTTAACTCTATAAACCCACAGTCATTGATTATCTGCTGAACTTTGGTTACCTTATAAACCCGGCATTTGTCGTGCAACAACAAGTTTTTTTGTGGATAAGAATGCGAGCGGTTTTCCTCTAGAGCAGTTCTTACATTTTTTATTGTGCTTCCGTCGTAGGGCTCTCTATTTATGGTAGACCCTCTTGGCATATATTTAATAAGCAAGACTCCTTCAACATCCCAGAACACAGTTGCCATCAGTTTTTTTTTCCAGAAAATTGTGTCTTGGCCTTTTTTGGTGGCGGAGAGAGCTTATGAACCCTCGGCATGGGTTCTTGTTTAGTAGGAGGGTCCCAATGATGTACCCAAGTCTCATCCTCGGTGATAATTCGAGATAAAAATATTTTCTCCCTCTTCAATTTGGCCAAATTTTCTTGACAAACTTCTTTTCTGTACAGTTTTTGTTCAGGTGTAAGCAACTTCGGTATCCACCGTGCAGACACCTTCTTCATACCAAAATCGTCATGCAAAATTTTGAGGACACTTGCTTCGGATATACAGACTTCATTGGCACTGACAGAGATCTTTACACGCCAATCTTTCGGTACCAAATTTTCGACTTTTCGCACAATGTCTTCAGTTGGAGCTTCAACAGATCGTCTGGACTTTGGGTCATCATTGATTGACTCTCGGTCCCATCGAAATAGTTTAGACCAATATTTTACTTGAAAATAAGATGGTGCATTTTCCCCATACACAGCAACAATTCTTTCATGAATTGCTTTTGGACCATTGCCTTCTTTTGTCAGGAACTTGCTTATCAACATCCTTATACTGCGATGTTCAACCTTAGTTTCACTCATTTTATCAAGAAGTAGACCGTCTCAAATCTCTGTACACAGCACAAACTAAACACAACTTAGCACATGTACTTCTAACAGTGACAGCAATTTTTCAATAATTTGTTTGACATCGTCACTCTTTTATTTCATAGCTAGGCAGATAACAAAAATACGCCCTCGTATTATATTTTACTAACGTATTTTTTAATAAAACAAACTTATTATTCTTTAGGTCGATACAAAACGAGTCTAATTGGCCAAGCAGACCAATAACATTTTTACATCAAATGATGGTAAATGATGTATGTACATGCAATTAAATTCAACACTGTATTCATTACAATACAATAAGAGTCCCCAATGATTACCTAATTTGTATTTTATTTTTTTAGAATGAATCAACAGCGTTTTTGGTTCTAACCTGATTATTATTTACGTATTCCGTAAATTATTAATTTTTCCTATTTATAGCCTCTTTTTCAGTTTTGTTTCTCCAACTTCTAAAGAAACGGGTGCAGAAGTGGTTTTGCAACAGACCTCATGGTAAAAAACAAAAACTAAAAATAAAAGTTTTTGTTGGAAATCAATAAAAAAAGAAATTCTGAATTTAAATATTTTTATATAATTTATTCTATGTATGTTGTAGCTAAAATTGTCATATGTTCAAGGCGGTTTTATATTGTTTCAATATATAAACAAAAGTGTTTTAGTTTTAATTTGCAAACGGAATGCGCCATCAAAAGGCTATCCCTTTTTATTAGTCTAATTTTAATTTGTTTAATTGCATTTTAACATACTTTGCAAAAAACTTATAAAGCTATTACTTACAGAAATTAATATTCCGTATATTCAGTTTTTGTAACGGGAAAAACAATTTTCGCAATAAAAAAAATTAAGTGTGCTCGAAATTGCGTAGAAGGCGACTGTAATAATAAAATATTCCCAATAATGTAAATATAGAAATTATTAATAAAATACTCCTTGAGCAAGAACAGTTTTTACTTATCCATAAATAGCTATGCAACATGTTTTATTTTACATTGTACTATTCATGATGAAATAACGATATATTTCTACTTTCTCATTTCTTAAAACGATAAAACGAAATTGTAAAAAGATATAGTGATTCTATATTATTTTAATGTATGTATTTAGAAACGTATTTTTATTTTCATTATTTTATTTCCTTGATTTACTGAAGAACTTACATAAATTCTTGAATAGCCAAGACAATATAATAATTCTACATCATTCTATTCGTGCTAAATTCCATACACTGTTGTCAATTTTACGGAGGATTTATCTACTGCAAATGTTAAATTTAATATACGGAGGATTACCAATCTACTGCAAAGTAGAATCAAAATATACACCTCACAATATACGGGCTACCGTAGTGCCATCGGTGACTACGGCAAAGTCCGCAACTAAAATACTCGAACTACCTAAAAAACTGCTCTAAGTCACCCGTTTAAAATTTTACTGGGTGGTAGGAGGCTACAAACCGATTACTTTTACATGGAAAGCGATAGGTCCTCCGTATACGGGCGACCTATTGCAGCCGGATGACCTATTGCATGCAAATTGTCTATCAGCGGAGGACCTAACTACTGCAGGATACATATATATATATATATATATATATAGTTGAATTGATGTGAAAAAATCAGTTGCTGACGCTGATTTGTCGTATATTGATGTAATGAAATTACTGTGATTAACACAGAATTCGGGTTTAGTTTTTTAATAAAACAAGTATTTTAGCCTTGTGACGTTTCGGAGACTAATTTTCTCCTTCCTCAGACCTATTTATTAACAAACAGTAATAAATTTTTACAAGTTTTAAATTTAACTGTGAAAAACTTACATTTGGCTTTACTTTAAATTTGTGTAGACATTGAAACTTGCTTCAGGCATTAATGCACCGTGTAGTAATTATGTACACCTACTATTAACTGATTTTGAGAATTGGTATGTACTTTGTCACTAAATTTAATATGTTATATTAGTTTAAAACCTTGTAAATGGGACGTTACGAACAATAAATGTAAAATAATATTTTAAAATCGGATGCAATGTCATGTGTAAGTGAGATGTCCAGAAGGCAAAAAATTTTTCTTTTAAACAAATTTTCGAGGATAAATAGATGTCGCACATACAGGGGACTACAAAAGAAAAATCAACCATAATGTGGGGAAAGAACAAAAGCCTATTAGAGCTTTATTTTAATGTTTTCAACTATATTTGAATAGATATTGGAAAGAGATGACGATTGTTCTTTTGTATTTAAATTTTTGGTGATTCTATTTATAGCTAAATTCTCCAAGACTAACCTTTTATTGTAGTTATTTTGATTAAATAAAAAAACCGGATTTTCAAGGTCTATGTTGTGATTGGTTTGGTGGACGTGTGCCGCAAGGGCACATTTTTTGGGCTTTTTGAAATCGCTTTTGTGTTGAACAGCGCGCTCGCGCCATCTTTGAGTTGTTTGACCAATGTAATAACTTTGACAGTCAATACATTTAACTGCGTAAACTACATCATGGTGTTGGTTAAGTGGAAGTTTAGTTTTAAGTTTAGTGAAAAAATTGTGGGTAGGTATGGCAGTTGTGAAAGCAATATTGATGTTAGTATCCTTAAATAACAATTTAATTTTATCGGTCAGTTTGGGGATATAAATCAGTGATTTGTATATGGGGCCCTGTGTATTATTGGCAGTGGAATTGTTGAGGGGTAGATTAATATTATAGGGATGTTGGCTTGAGAAAAGGATTCTTTTGGTCAGATGTTGTGGGAAATCATTTTTACGTAGGATATCAAGAAGTATTTTTAAATCCTCATTTATAAATTGAGGGTGTGTTATTTTTAGTATTCTATTTTTCATGGCTAATATGAGATTAATTTTATATTTAAGGGGGCAGTGTGAGTTAAAATTTAGTAATCTGTTTGAATTTGATGGTTTTCTGTACCATCTCAGCTTAATGGTGTTATCCACCTTGACCAGTAACGTATCAAGAAAAGGTAGGGATTGATTTTGTTCTACTTCATAAGTGAATTGTAACTTGTTATTAACATTGTTAAAAAGGTCTAAAACGTTTTGAATACGTTCTGGAGGAAGAGTACAAACGAGATCGTCTACGTATTGGTACATAAATCCAAAGGGAAAATGGGCCTGTTCGTTGACCTCTTTAAGTATATAGTTCATGACTATATCAGCGATGATGGGTGATAGTGGGCTGCCCATCGGAGTACCATGTATTTGCTGGTAGATTTCACCTTCATAGATGAAATAGACAGAGTTAAATACCCATTTCAGAAGAGCGATGAACTTAGGTTTCGGTATGGGAGTGATAGGTTCAATTAGGAACCAATTTTCTTCTATTATATTGATCACTAATTCAGTAGGTATGTTGGTAAATAAACTGACTACATCAAAGGATACTAGAACATGTTTTTCAGGTATAGTGAGATTATTAGTGGCTGTAGCGAAAGCAAAGGAATCTTGTATTCTGAACTGGTTATAGTCGCTGAAGGCTGATTTTAAAATATTGGCCATAAACTTCGCAAGATTTCTACTGTGGCAATCAACATTACTGATGATGGGTCTAAGGGGAACACCCTCTTTATGTATCTTGGGGATACCATAAATCCGAGGTATAGCAGAGTTGTGTTTTGTTAAGGTTTTGTAAGTATCGTCATTAATGTAATATTTAACTTTGAGATCTTTAATTATTTGATTTGTTTTCCTTTCATAGGAGTATGTAGGGTCAGTGTTAATGAGTCTGTAAATTTCACCATCCGTGAGTAGTTCTTTCATTTTGTGATGATATTCGATTCTGCTCATGCAAACGGTCACATTACTTTTATCTGAGATAGTGAAAATTAAATCCTCATTTTGTTTAATGAATTTGGAAATGTTTATTTGATCTTCAAAGTTTTGTTGATTGATTTCTGATTTTAGAAAATGATTGGTATGGTAAGCAATTTCTGTTCTGTATTTATCTCTATCAATAGGATCTATTGCTTTCAGAATGTCTTCACAATCTGCCAGAAGACGATGAAGAGGTATATTTTTGGTGTTAACTGGGAGAGAGAATTTAGGACCTTTGGAGAGGATATTTATGACTTCAGGAGGAATATTAGTGTCAGTTAGATTCTTGAAAAAACATTTATCATTATTATCTTGTGTGGTATCGTTTGAATTATTATTAGTGAATGTGTGGTTGTGTGTGTAATTATTGTTTGTTGTGTGTGTATGTGTGTGTTTTGTACAGGAGTGAATGTTAGTTTTATTGGAATTAATTTTAAGTTTTGAGAATTTGTTTTGATGTATTATTTTTAGTTTGTGATAAATTTTGTTATATTCTGACTTCTGTAAGCGATTGAAATTTTTGTACATACCTAATGGTATAATGGCCTTAACGTGCGACATCAAATAATTCCTCCTACTAATGAGATGTTGTATGTGGGCGTAAGTATTTCTAATTTCCCATCTGAGAATACGGTTTTTGAAATTATAGGTTAATCTGTAAGCATCATTAATTGATTTGGCATTGCATCCGACTGTACAGTATTGAAGTGACTTAAAAGAACTACTCACGGATGGTGAAATTTACAGACTCATTAACACTGACCCTACATACTCCTATGAAAGGAAAACAAATCAAATAATTAAAGATCTCAAAGTTAAATATTACATTAATGACGATACTTACAAAACCTTAACAAAACACAACTCTGCTATACCTCGGATTTATGGTATCCCCAAGATACATAAAGAGGGTGTTCCCCTTAGACCCATCATCAGTAATGTTGATTGCCACAGTAGAAATCTTGCGAAGTTTATGGCCAATATTTTAAAATCAGCCTTCAGCGACTATAACCAGTTCAGAATACAAGATTCCTTTGCTTTCGCTACAGCCACTAATAATCTCACTATACCTGAAAAACATGTTCTAGTATCCTTTGATGTAGTCAGTTTATTTACCAACATACCTACTGAATTAGTGATCAATATAATAGAAGAAAATTGGTTCCTAATTGAACCTATCACTCCCATACCGAAACCTAAGTTCATCGCTCTTCTGAAATGGGTATTTAACTCTGTCTATTTCATCTATGAAGGTGAAATCTACCAGCAAATACATGGTACTCCGATGGGCAGCCCACTATCACCCATCATCGCTGATATAGTCATGAACTATATACTTAAAGAGGTCAACGAACAGGCCCATTTTCCCTTTGGATTTATGTACCAATACGTAGACGATCTCGTTTGTACTCTTCCTCCAGAACGTATTCAAAACGTTTTAGACCTTTTTAACAATGTTAATAACAAGTTACAATTCACTTATGAAGTAGAACAAAATCAATCCCTACCTTTTCTTGATACGTTACTGGTCAAGGTGGATAACACCATTAAGCTGAGATGGTACAGAAAACCATCAAATTCAAACAGATTACTAAATTTTAACTCACACTGCCCCCTTAAATATAAAATTAATCTCATATTAGCCATGAAAAATAGAATACTAAAAATAACACACCCTCAATTTATAAATGAGGATTTAAAAATACTTCTTGATATCCTACGTAAAAATGATTTCCCACAACATCTGACCAAAAGAATCCTTTTCTCAAGCCAACATCCCTATAATATTAATCTACCCCTCAACAATTCCACTGCCAATAATACACAGGGCCCCATATACAAATCACTGATTTATATCCCCAAACTGACCGATAAAATTAAATTGTTATTTAAGGATACTAACATCAATATTGCTTTCACAACTGCCATACCTACCCACAATTTTTTCACTAAACTTAAAACTAAACTTCCACTTAACCAACACCATGATGTAGTTTACGCAGTTAAATGTATTGACTGTCAAAGTTATTACATTGGTCAAACAACTCAAAGATGGCGCGAGCGCGCTGTTCAACACAAAAGCGATTTCAAAAAGCCCAAAAAATGTGCCCTTGCGGCACACGTCCACCAAACCAATCACAACATAGACCTTGAAAATCCGGTTTTTTTATTTAATCAAAATAACTACAATAAAAGGTTAGTCTTGGAGAATTTAGCTATAAATAGAATCACCAAAAATTTAAATACAAAAGAACAATCGTCATCTCTTTCCAATATCTATTCAAATATAGTTGAAAACATTAAAATAAAGCTCTAATAGGCTTTTGTTCTTTCCCCACATTATGGTTGATTTTTCTTTTGTAGTCCCCTGTATGTGCGACATCTATTTATCCTCGAAAATTTGTTTAAAAGAAAAATTTTTTGCCTTCTGGACATCTCACTTACACATGACATTGCATCCGATTTTAAAATATTATTTTACATTTATTGTTCGTAACGTCCCATTTACAAGGTTTTAAACTAATATAACATATTAAATTTAGTGACAAAGTACATACCAATTCTCAAAATCAGTTAATAGTAGGTGTACATAATTACTACACGGTGCATTAATGCCTGAAGCAAGTTTCAATGTCTACACAAATTTAAAGTAAAGCCAAATGTAAGTTTTTCACAGTTAAATTTAAAACTTGTAAAAATTTATTACTGTTTGTTAATAAATAGGTCTGAGGAAGGAGAAAATTAGTCTCCGAAACGTCACAAGGCTAAAATACTTGTTTTATTAAAAAACTAAACCCGAATTCTGTGTTAATCACAGTAATTTCATTACATCTATATATATATATATATATGCTCATTTCTGAGAGACGTAGTTGCGATCACAGATCGATCGGTCATACACAAGCCGTGTTTGCTAGGGATTCTATATACGAGGAACATACAGTTAACACTACGTAATATATTTAATTTTTAGATTATACATATACTTATTTTTGTTTTTAAATGACTTATTTATAATAATAATAATAATAATTCATGCCTTAGCATCCTCCAACAGCTTGCGCCAATTACAGAGGGCATCGGCTGGCCATGAGTTATTATTACGCCTGCGGCTGTAGACCGACTTAAGATGTAACCTTTCCGCATTTGCCGTGGAATTTGGAAAACTACAGAAAACCAAACTCAGAAAGGAAACACCGGGGTTCGAACCCTGCCGGACTACGAGGCAATGTGCAAGCCACTAGGCCACGAGCCCGGTTTATTATATTGTATAAATAAAAGAAATTCATAGAAATCAGATTTACTATCAATTTTTGTTTCAGTGTTTGTAAAAAAATGTAAGTATAACATTGTTTAATAATCAAAGCCATATTCAAAGTATGATGGATCAAAGTTATGAACACGAACGTAACCATCTTCTCCTCCAGAACTGTAACCTTTACCATCAGGATGAAAGGCAACGCTATTGATAGGACCAAAATGTCCTTTCACTCGTCCGAATTCCTCTTCAAAAACTAAATGGAAAAAGCGAGAATCAAACTTGCCTACCCTTGCAGATGTAGTTGTAACATCCATAGCATCTTGACCTCCGCCAAGTACTACATGTTCTAATATTGGGCTCACGGCTGCTGAATTTACTGGTCGTTCAGTTTTATACGTTTTCAGTAACATGAGATTATCGGAATCAAATAATTTTGCAGTATGATCTTTAGATGCTGTTATAAACATCGAAGAATCTTTCGACATTTGCATATCATTTATTAGATTTTCATGCTCCTTCGCAGTGTGAAGCTTCTTTCCAGTCTGAAAAACATATACTCTCATTTAGATATACAAACACAAAAAATTACAATAACGTAATTTTTATATTACATTGTTTTACATAGTGTAACATTAGACAAAAAAGCACAAAAGTGGAACTAGGTAGTAGAAAAGCGCATTTTCTCTAAGTGAAACAAAAAAAATTCTTACATACATATATTTATAGGAGATATATATTACAAAATAAACAATCTTATTTGAAAAACAGAGAAAACTACCAGTAATTCTATACTCAAACGAGATTTAAAAAATTTCACTTAATCAATTATACTGGTTTTAAATTGTAATTCAAAGTATGTATACAGATTATAATCCACGCTTGGTCACTGTATCGTTCGGAATGATTCGGAGAAAGCGCAGCGGGGGGACGTATGCGCTAGTGTGAGAATAGCATAGAAGGTAATCACATTTTACGTAACACTGTCAATACAATCTTGCTATTTTATACGTATAAACATAAGTTTGTTATAAATATTTTGAGTTATTTCTTACGTACATTAAATATCCTAGTTAAAAAAGGAGAAATAACGCAAAAGCAGTTCTAAAAGTTAAATAATACATTCCTTCAAGAAATAAACCGAAAAATATTTCACGTACATTAAATATCGTAGTTAAAAAAGTAGAAATAACGTAAAAGCAGTTCTAAAACTTAAATAATACATTCCTTTAAGAACTAAACCGAAAAATATTTCGCGGGGATAAATGATAGGTTAAATTATTATGGTATTAAATGTTCAAAACGATCTCCTGATGCAAAGAAACTATCCTATCTTATCGAATTGTGGTGGAATTTGTGCTCGCAATTCTTCTATAGTATTAGGCCTGGCATCTCGAAAACCATAAATTGAAGTTTTCAGGTACCCCCATAGATACAAATCGTTTGGAGAAAAATCAAGTGATCTAGGAGGTCAGCGAATAGGGCTCCGGCTAGTTAGCAACCTGTTATCAACTGTGTTGTGCAAAAATTGTTGTACTGGTGCAGCATTATGCGCAGGACATCCGTCTTGCTGGAAACAAACGAGATTTAGATCTGCTACAGTTCTTATAGCGGGAATTACACCATTCTGCCAAAGATCTAGACATCTTACTGCTTTGAGATTTTCCTCTATAAAAAATGGCCCAATTATGGGGTTACCTAACAGGCTAGCCCAAACATTTAGTTCTACAAGGTATTGTGTTCGAGCGTCGTACGTAAGATGTTTATTCCTTTGTGACCAAAACCTGGAAACGCTTGGGTTATGGCGGCCATGTAACGGGAACGAAGATTCGACTGTAAATACTATTTTTGCAATAAAATCGTCATCGTTGTTGCGTTGTTCAATAATTTTCTTACAAAATTCTCTAATGGGATATATTTCATTCGTTTTGCCTAACCTATAGGAGCGGTACTTATTTTTTTTTAACACTCTGTGAACCGTAGTGTGGGAAACATCAAATTTTTCTGCTATATTTTGTAGATACTGCTGTGCTTGCTCCTCTACAGCGGCACAAATTAAAACGTCGCGTTGCTCGCTTTGTGGCATCTTCTCTTTTTTATGTTTAAGTGGATTTGAACAGCCACATTTTTTTTTTGATTAATAGAGTGTTCGAAAACTTTATAAATCGTTTAAGGCGATGTGCTGCCAACAACGGAAGCCATCTTGCAGATGTAATATTTAGAACTTAAAACTGCATTACCAGGGCTTGAGAAATGTTATTTCCTTTCTAACTTGTTCATAAATATAAAATATATTTGTTTCAAATAGTGGAGTTTGTTTTGCGCCACCCTGTATATGTAATGGCAGTGTTTTAGAGCGTTTTCTTATACGATTTCTATCATTTTTTTGATTTGTTTGAGGTTATTGTAATTGAGTTTAATGTAACGTTATAATATATGATGCAAGGGGATGCAGTAAGAAAAAACTTCAATAAACTTGTGTTATTTTACCACCAGTAAATACTACTGAAATATAAATATGAAATTCCAGCATTTCATTGGATTTGTTTTAAGAATAAAAATTAATCAGGAAGATGTTTTAAAACTTTTTCACAAATCTATTTTTATAACAATTCAAAACGACTAGAATTATTATCACATACTTGAAATCTGACCGAAACTCAAATTCAGTGAGTCAACACTTATGCAACCAATGTGTAACCCTTGGAAGTTGGGTAGCCTGTCCTCTAGGATATACGTAAAAATGGCAGCGCCCGTGTTTCCACCGGTCGGACGTCTCTTTTGCGCGATAGATCTATTTAAGTATGTGATTCTAACGCTAGCGCGTACGTCTCCGTGCTACTCTTTTTCCGAATAATTCCGACATAAGATACAGTGACTTTTAGCGTGGTTTATAATCTGTATGTATATAATAACGTATTTATGGGTATTCAAGTATAACTACAAGTTCAAATTAAATAAATCAATTATTTCTCACATTTATTACCATATCAGGCTTTTGGAAATCTCAATAAATCACATAATTTGCTTTTACTTTTTGTTATTGACACCAGTTAGTACTAAATTGTGAAATTATAACTCAGTAAAGGTACGAGTTATACCAATTACATTTCACTTATTACAAGCAACAACACCTGTTAAAACTTATTGATTAGTAAAAATGCGACTTAAAAGATCGATTGTTTTCATTATTTACAATCTATCCTTTTGCTCCTTCTGTTCCAATAATAGTGTAAGCAAGTTAGCTCGAAAAACAAGGAATAGAAAAAAAAACATTTATAAAGTTTTTAAATTTTGGTTATGAACACTCAGTAGGAATCCAAATACGGATCCGAAGAGTTCCTACCTCTCCGGTGAGAGCTTCATCCCCTTTTGTCAAAAAAAACCACAACAAGCGAAAAGCGATGTAGCTGTGTAAAAGTTGGTTTGCGCTACTCCACAATGTGCTATCTCTAGTTGTCATTGGCAAAGTTGTTTCAATTCGATCGAGGAGGGTAGAGGTAAATTAATGATATTTATATTTGGTTAGTGGAAGGAAGGGGAAACCACGTAAAAAAAACGCTCCCAGAGCTCTACCTCAGAGGTGGTGTGGAAATGGGCTAAAAGTACCGAATGCATAAATGCACAAATATAAAAAAATCATGAAAGTGTTAGTGTTCACGCTTGTTCCTAAATATCTTATTTTATATGCATCTTGTGGAGAAAAACTGCTCTTTAATATCGAGTCTATACATTTTTTTGCTCGGACTAACACTTTTCAAAATAATCGCCGCAAAAAACGGCGCTGGACTAATTTTTCTCTTCGCGCTGAGAACTATGCTTATTTTCCAAGGTCATTTAGAAGCGTTAGGTGGGAGATACGAAAAAAAAACAGTGAGAAACATTTTTATATAGAATTTAATGGAGAGTATAAAAAGTCCTAAAACATTTTTTCGTAGAAATTGTGGTTTACGAGCGAAACGCCGAAAAATATCATGTCACGATTGGGGGTGGTTTTTTGGGCAAAAGGGGATGAAGCTCCTACCGGAGAGGTGGGAAGTCTTCGGATCTGTATTTGGGCCTCTACTGAGAGTTCATAACCAAAATTTAAAAACTTTATAAATTTTTTTTTCTAAAAAAGCTAATTTGCCTAGACTATAACGTCATTACAAACATGCGACCAGTCTTTAGCAGAATTGATAAAAGAATGAAATACCACTTGAGTATTTAGTAATTGTTGTACTTTCCAATGATGGAAATGGAATAAATCTATTTCGAATGAAGTAATTATGCCAACACCGCACGCGACATATACCTACTAGCGATGGGTCGGATTCGTATGATTCGTACAGTATATACGACTCTCATGTGTGATTCGTACGGTACGAATGTTTACTATTGATACGGATTCGTATAATCCTATACGAATCATTTACTTTATACGAATCCGTATCATTTTGGAGTTGCACCGCCGCTTGATATGAATCGTATTCGGAGTCAAGTAGTATACTGATAGCAATTGATTGTAGTCGTATGAATCGTACCATTGGCATTGTACGAATCTGTATAATTATACGTAACTTATGTGAATCATTTGCTTCATACGAATTCGTATATCTTAGAGATAGTCTATTGATACGAAACTAAATCGAAGTCAAACAGTATATTTGTTTCATACTGGTAAATTGTATGTATGTTACGAACAGTCGTATAGTATGACTCAAATAGTTTCTCTAATCAGTAGCATGAATATGAATCGTTACTATTTATACTACAGTGGAGTATTATGATTTCATCAACATATTCATTCGCTAGCTTTTATATTAATTTATAGTTAGTAGTTCGTGTCCTTAAAAGCGCCAATAAGAAATAATTCTTATCGTATTTTTAGCAAGGTAGACTATTTTCATGAATATATCTGTGTATTTACGTTTGTTTATTTTACTGAAATATAAATCTTAATTAATACTATTTTGCAAGATCATTAGAATAAAGTCTAAACTCGAATCTCTAATACGACAAGTCATCAATGAATCGGGCTGAATCTGTCACGATCTTTCGGTAGGAATCATACGAAATTAGTATACGGATCACCAGAACGATTCGAATCTTGTCGCTAGTACGGAGAGTCATGAATCATCACGAGTCGATACGAATCATATTATACTGATCTTTTATTTTAGGAGTCATTTGTCACTTCGCAATATTAGCGATGGGCGATTCGAATCTTTTTCAATTTCGCGCTTTTTCATATTTCAAAATTAAAAAAATTGTGCCAGCGACATCTGGTAAAATGTGAGTACCTACCAAAAAATGTGAGTACCAAAACCTTGACGACAGTACATGAGACCATGTGCCGTATCTACAGTACGTTAGTATATACAGGTTGGACAACCCAGATACTAGGTATTGTAAATAGCATTACATGCAATGGTGAAATACAGGTGATTACCCGGAAACGCATGTTTTTGTATTGGGTAGTACACGGCAAGCAGTGGTGGATGGCAGTTGGGAAGGTCATACAGTGTGGAGGCTAGTTGGAAGTTTCAGTTATACTCAAGATGTGGCACCTTGAACACCACGCTTTTGTTATGAGACGGTTTTACGCTAACAATGAGTCCGTGACACAGACCCAGCGAGACTTTCGCCGGCACTTGATTGTTCCGCCGCGTGGGCCGATTCCGGATCGTAACACAATATTGAGGTAGATGCATAATGTGAACACAACGGGATCATTAATGAAAAAAATCCTTCAGGACCAGCAAAAACCGTTCGTACGCCTGAGCATGTTGATCTTGTGCGCGTCGCTACGTTGGAGAGCCCCAATCGTTCGCTAAGGAAGCGGGTCTTAAACCTCGTCATTTCTGTCTCTACGATAAGAAACATTTTGATTAAATACCTCAATTTCCATCCGTATAAGCTTGCGATCTGTCAACAACTGAACCTTGGTGATTACAGACAGCGTTTACAATTTTGTCAGCGAATGTTGGGCAATCTTGGGCGAAAACAAAAATGCAGTTTTACTCATGAGCGGCGAGGCTCATTTTCATATGGGCGGTTTTGTAAATAAGCAGCACTGTAGATTTTGGTGTCCAGAAAATCCGTGCGGTAGGTGACGTTGGGGTCATTGGGCCGTATTTCTTTGAGAACGATAACGGCGAGGCAGTTACTGTTAACGCAGACCGCTACTTGGAAATGTTTAAGAATTCTTTCTTGCCTGTACTTCGCCGTCATCGCATAGGAATGCGAAACATATGGTTCTAGCAAGATGGGGCTACGGCCCACACTGCTCGAATTTCGATGGAACGTGTCCGACAAGCTTTCCCTGGAAAAGTTATCTCTCGTTTTGGAGATGTTCTTTGGCCCCCACGGTCTCTTGATTTGACGATCCCGAACTTTTTTCTTTGGGGTTTCATGAAATCGCGTGTTTACGTTGGAAAACCACGCACATTACAACAGTTGAAGGAAGCCATCCGAAGAGAAATCCAAGCCATTCCACGAGCAATGTTACGAAGTTACGCATTGCATCGTAACTTCCGGGAACGTCTGGAAACAGGTGTTCAATCGGAAGGACGCCACCTACGCGGTCTTATTTTTGCTACTTAATTTTTGTAATTTTCTTAAAATTCCGAGTTTGTAGAACACATTGTATAAAATAAATAAAGTTTTTGTTTAACATTCAAAAATTTGTGGCTTTTTTTAAATCATGTGGTTCCCAGTAAACACCCTGTACATGTATGCGTTAGAATGATAGAGATGGTGATACGAGGTAGATGTACGGTGTTGTCAAGGTCGAATTATTGCATTTTGTATTCTCGTATGTGACGTGCTGATAATTTGCTTATGTCAAAAATCTCGTAGCACCATCTCCGTCATTCTAACGCATACATGTATTTCACCATTGCATGTAATGCTATTTACAATGCCTAGTATCTGGGTTGTCCAACCTGTATGTATTATCTATGATTCAGTATGACTGATCTTAATATTGGCATAATAGGGTTGTTAACACTTTTGTATAAACGTCAAACAAATAATGAGAACTGTACATACACTATCTATGTGAAATGAATGCTAATGGAGATATAAAGAAATTAGCTGCAAATGCGAAAAGTTGTTTTTGCTAAATAAATCAAATTTCAATGCGAAAATACTTATGTAGCATATAGTACACCGTGTACAGTACTATGCAATAAAATCTGGGACAAACATATATAAGTAGTGTAATTAAGATCTCACATTCATGGAATGTCAATTGACTTCATACTGTCAGTGTCAATATAGAGTTGTTAATTAATAGTAGCATCAAAACTGATTTTTTATCAATCATGAACTCTTTTCAAATGTTTCCCACAATCTTTGAGAACCCCCGCATAACCGTAAATTCTAAAAGCTGTATAGGCAGTATCTTTTGTAATGTACCAGAACGCGGTAGGGAGGGTTATGTCTTGCGTACCACAGTATCACATCAGACTGCTCCAAGAGTGGTATTTAAATGTAAAAAAGCAGTAATGTTCAGTCCTTACTATAAAAGGTGTTACTCACATGAAACTCAGACACCAGGTTTGGCACGATGTATATAGTGCAGATAGAGTCAATGTGAACGAGCAATGGTTGATTTTCATGAGGTCTTTTACAACAATGTTTGAAGAATTTTTTGGAAAGAAATTCATAACTAAAACAGTTTTATTATCGCCTTGATAATGACAGCATTGCTGTTGAAACGCGTCGGTGTTTTAGTTAAAACTTGTTTGGTGTTCAGTGGGTTAAAGTGTTTAGTGTAAAACATACCAGAATAATGCTTTGTATAAGAAAGTGGATGAAGTTCTGAAAGTGAAGAGAGGGTTAGATCTTCTATTAATCATGAAAAATGTAAACTCTGACTATTCAAATATGTATACTGCCTCTCAGTGAAGTTCGATCAGTTAGTAAAAAAACATGAAAAAGTTACAGAAACAAACGAAGTGAAAAACAAAATGCAATTTTATTGTAAGTATAGGTAAAATAGATGAAAATATATAAATAAAAAATAATTCTGGCTTAATATAACATAAACAACATTAAATTTTCTTTTCATCGAAAAAACCTCCTTTGCTGTTGATCACCGCTCGAACTAGTGTAGGCATTCTTTCGATAAGTTTTGCTAAAACTGATTGCGGAATGTTATTCCATTCATGCTGCAGAATATTCCATAAATGCTCTTGTGAAGTTGGGCACACTTTTCGGATCCTCCTGTCTAGCTCATCCCACAACAGTTCGATTGGGTTCAAATCGGGGCTTTGGGGAGGCCATGTCATTAGTTTCAACGTGTTCTGGTCTTCTTGCTCCCTTAAATAGTTTTTACACACTAAGGCAGTGTGTTTAGGATCGTTGTCCTGCATAAAAGTAAAGTTACGGCCTATCATCCGCAATCCTGATGGCACTGCATGATTCTGGAGTATTGCTAAATAATTTTCTTTTTTCATTGCACCTTGCACTCGACTTAAATCTCCCGTCCCAGCAAAGGAAAAACATCCCCACACTAACACAGAACTACGTCCTTGCTTCACTGTAGGCAACATGCAGTCCGGGATCATTTTTTTGGTTTTAGATTTCCGAACATAAACTCGTCGGTTTTGCCCAAATACCTCAAATTTTGATTCGTCACTCCATAGTACTGGTTTCCAGTCATCTAATGACCAATCTCGATGAGAACAAGCCCACTGAAGTCGTTTCCCTCTGTTGCCTCGACGTAATAAAGGTTTTCGAGTGGCAATGCGCCCATGAATTTCCGCTTGTTGAAGCCGACGTTTTACCGTACTCACTGAAACTTGTTCTTCACGGCCGCGATTAATTTCGGCTGCAATTTGGGGCGCTGTCAATTTTCTGTTGCGCTTACTTAATAATACTATTCTCAAATCCTCAGCTGTTGTCGTTTTCTTAGATGATCCAGGACGGACACGATTTGCTAAAGTTCCTGTTCCCCGATATCGCTTTATGATGTCATTGACTGTAGAACTTCTCATATTTATTTTGTTAGCAATTTGTCGTCCCGAATATCCTTCTTCAAACAATGTAATAATGCGCGAACTGGTAGGCTTTCCACGTGCCATTTTCAAATGTTTTCTTAATTGTTTTCGTCAAAACGACCGATGCACACAAACTTACGTTTAACAGTAAAATGAAGAAAATTTAAATCTTGACGCCTGTAATATTTAACAAGAGTGGTAGTGGAATATATACTAAATGTATTGTTCGTTCAAAACAAGCCACTGTAAAAGATTATCGGTACTTCCGAGAAATTTGTTGGCAAGAGAATTAAATATACCTATGCATATTTATGCTTTTATATTATGGTTGTCGCATTACATGTGATTCACATAATAATTTATGGCTTTAATCCCTTAGAAAAGAGTGTTTGTTTAATGTTTGTCCATTGTAATGTATTAATAATCGCATATAGAATGATTTAATAATTCTTTACTGTATAACCGAACTTCACTGAGCGGTAGTGTACAAAAAGACAAAAAAAAATATGACGATTTATTAATCAGATACCGATCTGAAAGTTACGATAACAGAATACAAAGCTCTGATAACAAGAATAAATGCATGTAGTCAATTCATAATGAAATTATAGGCAGGCAAAGGTCGGCAAACATGCTAGTGCCAGGAACAGCGCAAGAGATCTCAAATGCTTAATGCTTACAATAATTATCTGCAAAATGTAGTCCCAGAACTTTTGAGTAACGTGAAACGAGTAGAATGGAATTGCAATATTCCAAGAAATAATAGAACTAATTCTAAAACCTGTGGCATTGCCATAATTGGCGATGTTCTCTGTCATATTATCAACAACTCTTTACGTGAAGGTATATTTCCGGTTCAATAGAAACTGACTTTAATAAAGCCACTTTTTTTAAAATAGTGAAAATGCGGAAGAACTGAACAGTTATAGGCCCATAAGCGTGCTTTCTAGTTTCTCGAAGTTGTTTGAACTGGATAGAGTCAACAGGTAATGGATTTCATGAATTGCAATGACCTTGTTTCTGATCACCAGCATGGGTATCGCCGGGAAAGATACACGAAAACTGCCATTTTTAGGTTTATCCGAGCGGTTCTTGGATTTATCTAAGGCTTATTATTGTCTAGACAAAGATTTATTGTTAAAAAAATTTAGACACTTACGGGATTAGGAGGAATGAATTACAATGGTCTGAGAGCTATTTAAACGGCAGAACTCAGAGAGTGCTTGTCGAGAAAAATAATGATTATTTTAAGTCACGAATGTCATACTGTAGGTGTCCCACAAGGCAGTATATTGGATCCTATTCTGTTTATAATTTTCGTCAATGATCTAAATCATAGCGTTAATATCATGCATTCCAGTTTCACATCGTATGCTGATGATACAAACCGTTTAACAGGAGGGAAGGAAATGTATGATGTAGTAGAAAACGACAAAGAAATCTTCTTACAATTCAAAAACTGGCTAGAACAAAATAAACTTTTACTGAATGAAGAATCTGAGATGATATTCCAGACAAAACTTTATAGGAAAGAAAAACTGCACACCCTTATCATAGATACAAAAATATTTCCATTGCAAAAAAGTATTAAATTCCTTGGAGTTTACATAGACGAGTTTTTGGATTGGACGGAACAGATTTATTATCTCATTGGTAAACTTAATCAGGTATGCTACTGTTTTCGAATAATTTTTAAATACTTGAATGAAACTGCGAAACGAACACTGTACTTTGCAAATTTTGAGTAAACTGCCAGATATGGGATTATTTTTTGGAGTTGTAATTCAAATATTCATAAAATCTTTGTTATCCAGAAATTGTATAAAATGTCATATCGGGAGTCATGTAGAGGAGTTTTCAAGTCAAACAAGATTCTGACTATACACGCTGTGTATATATTTGACACCATTGTTTTTTTACACGAACAGAGATGATTATGGAATAAAAAATCAACAGAGCTATAACACACGCAATAGAGATGGAAACTTTCCAGCACATAGGTTAACGTTATCTGAGAATAGTCCATTTTACATGGGAATTAGACTGTAGAATAAGCTGGTTGTGAGTCATGAATTAAAAAAAAAAATACAGAGTGGTTGATTTTTCATTGTGCACTCATTATTTCCGTTAGGGACATATTTATTTATATATATATTTAAAAAACTGTAAAACTAATCTTTTACAATTTTGTGAGCTCTCTCTAATTACGTAAAATACAATGTCATACTTTAAAAAACAAAAGAGGAGCGAATAACAGTTCGGTTTTTTAAATTGACCACCCTGTATTTTTTGGGTGATCCAGATAGTGTATTAAATTGTGAATACGACCTCATTTTTATTTTACATCTTTAGGCAATAAATGGCCTCATTATGATGAAAACGCAAATTACTCGAGTAGGCTTTGGAAATGAGATTGATGGGTAAAATATGCCATAATAACAAAACTACATACAGTAAAGTCCCGCTTGAGTGAACTCTCGCTGTAGTGAACTACCCGAAAGAGTAAACACCGAAAAATTTACATTAGGATCTGATTCAGTGAACATGGGAAATCCCGGTAGAGTTAATTTCTTTCTTTGGTAGCTCGGTAATTACCCTAAATATTTATTATAGGAAGCGCATCACCACGAACGATCGTAAATTGGTTTAGTTACACTCACAGTTTGGTTACATTCTTCTATTCGATTTGTATGAGCACGGTGTGTTTGAGGGCTCCATTAAAAAACTCAGGGTAGTGATATATGGTACGCCGTGTTCCCTGTATAGTGTTATTATTATGTATATGTATGTAAAAAGAGTTCAAAATAATGTTGAATAATAGGAAACATTTAAAACTGACCGGGAAATTAGAGATATTGGAAAGCTTAAGTAAAGGTAGATGTGTAACAGATTTAGCTAAACAATTTGGAGTAGCTAAATCTACAATATGTGCTATAAAGAAGAGGCGAACATTCATTTCAAGGAAAACGAATCACTAACTGTTGATTTATTGATTGATTGATTTGATCACTGGTTACCGACCGGGCTTTGTTTAGTAGCGTGCCCTTATAACACCGCGGCCTATGGCCTATTGTATTATTCGGTACCAAGTGAATTTCCTTATGTAAACAGGTTAGTCCCTTTTACTAGGTTTAGTAGCCTGTGTGGTAGGTCTTTTTCCGGTAGATCTGTCAGTTGGTTAATTGGCCCCAGGCAGTGGCAGTCTCCGTCGTTCCAGCGCAACGCACTCGAATATGACATGGTAGGCTGTCTCCTCCTCCTCATTACATAGTCTACATATAGGTTCGTCCTTAAGAATGCCAACCTTATGTAGATATTTCCTTAGACAGCCATGCCCCGTTAACAGGCTCGTGACTGTTCTAAGCTGTAACCGGCTGAGAGCCAGCACATCAGCCGTCAACTGCCGTGATGGCTGCCTCATCATTCGTTTGCTATGAACCTGCCCTTCAACGCTCCTCCAGTGTGCCTGGTGTGTTTTTGCAATCACTAACTGTTGATGGTATACGTAAATTTAAAACATCTACATATTCAAACATGAAAAAGGCACTGTACAAGTGGTTTATTTCATTGCGAGAGAGAAATATTCCCGTTAGTGGATTAATGTTAAAACAAAAAGCTATAAATTCGCAAAAATCAATCGATGAATCGTCAACATTTATTGCAAGTAATGGATGGCTTGGTACAACGTAAGGTTTTTGAAGAATGGTTTCATGAAATGTTTGTTGCAGAGGTAAACAACAAAGAAAAAGTTAGAACAATCAAAAATAACTACGTATTTTAAACCAAAATAAGTGAATAAGTTCTTAATATACAAAATGTCGCGTATTATTATTACCAAATTATATTATTACCTATTATAGTAAAAGTAAGATTATTTAAATAAAGTTTCATTGCATATATGTATTTGTATTCGATTTTTTAATAAACCTCTATTTAGTGAACAATCCGATTTAGTGAACAGGGACTTGGCTAATAACGTTCACTCTATCGGGACTCTACTGTATTACATAAGTAGGTTATACATTTATTGCACAAGAAAACATAAAAAACACTACTTCAGGAATTGTTTATACACATCTGAGCTCTACACAATAAATTCTGTCGACATGTACGTAGCATTTCAGATGTAATTTCCTATGCGGCTAATTGAATTTTGTTCTTTTATTCATCTAGCGTATCTAACACACTACTATAAACCCTGTCTTTGATAAAGCCGGTGTAATAGCGTCTTCTTAAAATTATATAAGTAAATATTTTTTCTGCGATACTTTCGGCTACCAATAAGATATCGAAATACGGTTTTGACTAGCCTATTTAGGTATCACTTCGCTACATTTTTATGAAAAAAGTAATATTATTGCATTTAATTTTTTAGAGAATTTTGCAATTTTCTGTTATTATATCAAAAAGCGCCCTCTAGCGGCATTACTAAGAAATAGACATATCACAGGTAAGATAGGTTTGATGGAACAATAAATGCTTTTTCCAATAAGACCAAATTTGTTAAAATCCGTTCAGTCGTTACAGCTGTTTATTTAAAAAAGCATTGAATTACCCCCCGCCACTTTATTTTAATAGTTACGTCACTCTAACCACACGACAACGCCGAATCAAGATTTACGATATAATATGTCCTAGTTTTTATTGTACGACAAAACTAGATTTTGGCAGTTACAAGTTGTCCCAGATTTTATTGCACAATACTATACCTACATCCAAAAAGATCGCAAAAGTTTTTGAGCAGATTTTTACTTAAGTCCGGCAATTAGCAGTTCTTTTTCAATTTTTGAAGTATGTACTAGGATTTTAAAGTGACAGTTTATGGACATTAAACTATTTAGTTAATAAAATAAGCAATTATGATGCAGTCACGTATAAAAAATAAAAATAACAAAACTGGGTTGATAAAGATCTGACGCTTTATGATAGCTTGTAGCCGGTGATTATTTATGATGTCTCCTCTTATTTTTTATGTTTTTCGTTTTAGACAATAATGTTAAATACAAAAGTTGTACAAATTGACATAAGCTATTTGCAGAATAATCCTTTTTATATACAGGGTGTTGCAGAAATGCGTGACAAGTTAAAGTTATATTTTTTTAAACGGAACACTATACAGTGTGAATTTTTCAGATTTTCCTAAAAATTCTGAATATTTTTTGTATAACATGTCCTATACCTCACTGTAATAGTTTTCGAAATAATCGCGTTTTAACTACGCGGGCGGCTACAATCAAATACATATTCTAGATTTTTGTTGGGCAACCGTAAATTAGCCAGCTACAATACGAGACGAGAGGGTGTCCAGAAACTCTCCTGACAAACGAAAACAGGAGATTCCTCAGATAATTTTAAGACAATTTAACCCAATTCACCCTAGTCCGAAAATGCTTCCTAAGGGAATTAGAGCTCTGAAGATGGTGCCTTGTAATTAGTTTTTTTTTTAATATCTCCCGAACGCTTCTATTTAGAAAAACAAAAACTGGTATGCTTATTTATCCTCCAGAGATGAATCGATTCCATCAATTGCGAATTTCTAATACCGGTCATAGGCGTCCGTTTTGGGTAGGTTAACGGTTATTTTAACGCATAACTTTTAAGCATTTGTGACACTAGTTTATTAAATTTTCAGGTATTCTAGTACTAAAACAAGTATAATTTGTTGACGAGTTGATTTTAGACATTTGCTTTTTCTCCATGGGCCTAGTCTTCATATTCTGCGTACCTTGCACCTGCATATTATATGCGTTGATAATTATGCCCCTACACGTTTTCTTACAATTTTTTGAACTAAGAATACTTTTATTATTTAAAAATTATTAAATTATGAACAATAAATACCGGTGTAATAGCGTTTTTTTAAAATTATACGATAAATAAATCTTTTTTCTGCGATACTTCAGGCTACCATTAAGATATCGAAATACGGCTTTCACTAGCCTATTTAGGTATCACTTCGCTACATTTTTATGAAAAAAGTAATATTATTGCATTTATTTTTTTAGAGAATTTCGCAATTTTCTGCTATTATATAAAAAAACGCGCTCTAGCGGCATCACTAAGAAATAGACATATCACAGGTATGAAAAGTTTGATGGAACAATAAATGCTTTTTCCAATAAGACCAAATTTGTTAAAATCCGTTCAGTCGTTTAGTAGTTACAGCTATTTATTTAAAAAAGCATTGAATTACACCTTATTTATATTATACACCATATTTTTCCAGCAAGACGGCGCACCGCCCCATAACACTGGAATAGTCTCAGGATTGCTGACTGAAAATTTTGGAACTGGGAGAGAACTTTATACAGTGTCTTAATTCTGTTTCTTGTATTCATATTCACAATGCACTTTGGAGCGTTTCGAGACGGTGTGAATTATGTATTGTAAATAATTGGCGCCAGTTCGAACATCTATTGTAAATAATTTTTAATCATGTTTTAATTTATTCTCAACATGAAATTTAAAATATGTGTGATTCGTCGATCTTCATTTGTTAGAAGTTCCAAAATTAATGAGATTTTCTTTCATTCAGTCAAAAATAGATTTATTAGGTTGCCTTCTTTCCGAGTAACGATTAAAATATGTTTCACATGCAGCTTCAGCATTATTATTATTGTGAATAAAGCATTCCAACATATCATACTTTTCGTAATTTTCATAAGCCATCGCAAATTTATAATTTTAAGGTGAAGCAACAATCAAATAATTAACTTAAACTATTGATACTATATTTATAAACCTACTGACAGATTCATATATGTTGAATGACACACGCCTACTAACAAAAAACAATGAAATGATGAAAATCAATGGAAAATGTTAATTTTTTGCTATAATACAGTGAAAACGAACGAATAGACCCCACATGATATATATCATTGAAATGGCCAAAAAATCCTGCTTTTAATGATATCATAGCCAACTATATGTTCCATATAAAAAAATACAACTTTATGTCCTACCTCGAATTTCGAAAATTTTTTCAAAAATTCTCTAACGCCATTGCATTCTAATCAAAAAAGTGCCTGAAGAACGTAAAAGTCATTTTTGTCAATTTTCATAAATAGCCGAGATATCGTGATAAAACGAAAATGGCAAAAATCGAATTTTCAGGGATAACTCGAAACCGAAAGCCGATAGCCAAATTTGGTTTTCACCATCATCCTCTTCTCGAAAAAAACAGATCGAGGATGCGTGGTCAGTTTTTTGATACCTCTCAGTTACCGAGATCCCCTATTAAAACATCGAAATTTGCCCACCCTGTACAATATGAAGTGAAAAGTAATTTTATAGTTAGCAAATCATAATAAACACTTTATTCATTCATATTTCATTTACTTTACATGCATACTTCCAAAACAGTAAAATTTGGCGCAAACGTTTATTGCTTAATGAATATCTACATTTTAAATCAAATGTCAATCAATTTTCTGATTAGATTGATATTAATCAAAAGTTGAGTAGTACGCCTATGAAATTTTCAAATTGCCAATATTCCAAACTGAAAATGTTGCATGACATTACGTACAATCATTTACATACACTCTCTACAAGGCTCAATGATAATTTGCATTGTTGTGCGTATTCTTTCGAAAACCGTTTAATTTGATGAATATATCATTAAAATCAGATGATAAATAATGCCTTCAGACATTTTTGTGGAATGCCTACTATGTACTTATTTCAAATATACCCTAGTAGGTATTTCATGATTTTGACTTTACATAAAGCAACATAACCAAAAATATTTAAATTATATCTTTCACAATTTAACACACAAGCTACAACCATTATTAATACTGATAAACAAATGCCATTTTTTTATATGATACGATCAACACTTACTTTTATGTCCCACTGAATTATTTCTCCATTTTCGTGACCTGTTAATAAAGTCTCATCTAAAGCGCCCCATAACATAGAAGACACTCTTGAACCATTAATAGGTATTTTAAGTATGGGATCTGCTTGAGACAGACTTTCATCAACATTTCTCACATCCATAATAAAAATTTCACAATTATGACCCATCGCCTTATCTGTTGTAAGGGCAGCCATATTACCAGAAAAACTAAAATTACACGTCCTTACAGATGAATTCGTTTTCATCATGCCTATTTCAGTTCCAGTTTCACAATCCCATATCCGAAAAGTATTATCTCCTGCTCCTGACATAAACCTAGTGGTTGTCCAATCAACATCGATACACCAAACAGCTCCTTGGTGTCCATTAAATGTTCCTAATCTTTCTCCGTTCAAAGAATACCATACATTAGGTTTATTATCCTTGGAAGAAGAAAACAACAGGTCTCCTTCCCTATTGTATTTAATTTGAGTAATGGCACGTTCGTGCCCATGAAGCATTAGCGGTTTCTAAAAGAAAATTGCCGCATGAATTTAATAGGTTAAGATACGAACGAAATGATTGTAGTAATGAAAATTTAGAATAACAAACGTACCATATGTTTTATTTATATACACTAATTAAATATTATCAAAATTAGCAAATATGCCACACACGTAAATTACGAAGTAATTGGATAAGACAATGTGAAATGTGACGACAATGTGGTACAAACTCACTAACTGACAACTGCTGACAACTTTAAAACTTGGAAATAACACCACTCAACTCAGTGTTCCCAGGGAGGAAAAATTAACTTCCTAAATATTTGCATAAAAATTACCTAAATATCCCTAAACATTTTAATTTTCAAGACGTAAGACACAACATGGACACAACGGATTGTAGATTACAAGTTATAATTCCAAATTAAAAAAAAACGATTACACAATGATAAAAACAAAATATAATAATATCTTTTTAATATAACAACCTAACTCTAATATAAAATTTATAACATTTAAATAAACTTTGTAATAAAGATATACCGGGTGTCAACGAGATCAATGAGTGATTGGTGGGCTTCTTCAGGTGCACTCAGATTTTCTATAGCACTTCCGGTTTGACCGGAAGTGACGTTAATTTTGAATTTTTAAATACAACATGTATTATTTCTGTTCATATTCTGTTTCCTCTAAAAATTTGCCATCTAGTACAGGTCAACTTTTGACATTTCTGTCAAAGATGGCGGTATCTGTTAAATTTATCCATCAAAGTGAAACTGCTTCGCAACAATTGTCGAAATGTAACAACCATCAAACTTAGCTTTGAAAACAATTAAGAAACATATTTTTCCCATTTACACGCATTGGCGAAGGAAACGTATATTTCACGTTGAAATTACTAAAGAAAATAAGATTTTCTTTTTTTTTCATTTTCAAAAGACAGGTACTTGTTTTTTTTTTAATAGTAGCACTTATTTTTTACTACAGTATACCATATTGGCATAATCTTTAGCTTTCAAATGATATAAAATATGCTGCGGTTTAGTGGTAGACAGGTATTAGTATAAAATAAATGTTTTAAAAGTAGTCTAATTCCAAAGCAACAGAACAATTACATTTCAAATGAAAAA
Source organism: Holotrichia oblita (assembly GCA_023690525.1). NCBI lineage: Eukaryota > Metazoa > Arthropoda > Insecta > Coleoptera > Scarabaeidae > Holotrichia > Holotrichia oblita. Next base: position 136,563,057 of record CM043015.1, on the reverse strand, counting down.
AACAGTTTCCTTAGCCAATACGTGTAAATGTGAAAAATACGTTTGTTAATTGTTTTCAAAGCTAACTTTGCGATGATTGTTACATTTCGACAATTGCTGCGAAGCAGTTTCACTTTAATGGATAAATTTAACAGATACCGCCATCTTTGACAGGAATGTCAAAAGTTGACCTGCACTAGATGGCAAATTTTTAGAAGAAACAGAATATGAACAGAAATAATACACGCTGTATTTAAAAATTCAAAATTAACGTCACTTACGGTCAAACCGAAAGTGCTATAGAAAAACCTAGTGCACCTGAAGAAGCACATCACTCATATACGGAGTGGAAGTAATCAAGTGCTTCATGCATTTTGGCACAGGAGTAACAGTAACACCTAGAGAAATCCATGTATTAAGAAGAGATAGACTGCAAGCACGATACGCTAGGTCGACTAGTAGACAACACCCCACTCTCAACCAAATTCCGGTCCGCCTTCTGCATAGCAACCAGCCCTGTTAAACTTGAATATAAAAATTGTAAACGCTTTCCCCCTGGGAGCGGAAACTTAATGCTTTAATTTGTGTTAAAGGTTATGCGGCAGCATCGTCATATCCCAGAACTACATCTTACATTGGCGGTAAATTTAAATTGAAAGTTGAATAGATTTGTTGATGTTTTTAATTTTCATGTAAAATATGTCACGAGTATTGCTTAACGCACGAATTAAGCAATAATCATGACGTATTTTACATAATAATGTTCGTTACATAGAGATTATGAGACATTATAATAAATAAAAATATAGATATAAAGCACAAACGTTAGGTAAAATAGTTAATTTTATTGAAATAAGTATTACATAAGTATAAAGTAGAATATAAAATACAACCCATATGATTATCCAAAAGCGTAATACATGTCGAAGAAAATTGTTCAAAGTACAGCATTGAAAAAACCAATAAACTCTAACAAAATAACACTGAACTTCACAACCTCACCACATCAAGGACAAAATCCACAAAATCGTACTGAATTGAATGCAGCTGATGGAACCAGTGTTGGGAGATGATATTGTGTTGATGTCACTAACTAATAGGCACGGAAAAATCACTAAAATAGCAACATTACAAAAAAAAATCACTAAATATTTTATTTTGCTAAAAACTTATGTATCTAGTCTTTAAAAGTAAACCAAGCAAATTACTGAATTTTAAGAGCGGTGCTCTGCAATAAAAGCCGCAAGTTTTAATTCGGCAGTCTTTCTTTCATAAGTAATTGATTTCTGGAAAAAAATTGTTATTTTTGATTTACTTGGCATCAAATTAGACTTGCGAAGATATTCAAGTAGTAGTCATTAACTACTACAGTAAATTAATAGGAAAGTCAATGGTCTTAGAACACACAATTAATGCGAAATTTTTCAAACAAGTTAAAAACAATTCACATACGGGTGCTCCGACGTGTCGGTGGATCAGATATAGCCTTATTCATCGCGGTAACGACTCAACATGTTATAGGCATGCGCATCTTAAATTTATATTTTGTGTGCATGCCCGTAACATGTTCATGTTATAAGTTGTACATATGTGCAGATGGCACAACTACTGTCAATAAAAGTCTCCAACAAAATCACTGACAAAAAATTATCTCTAAATTTGTCGTTGATGGCTTAAAAAATCGCTAAATTTAGCGATAAAATCACCGATCTCCCAACACTGGATGGAACGAAATATGTTGACCGTGCTGAATGATGAAACTAAAAACATGCTGAAAACTGTAGATATTACAGAATTCTTTTGGAATCATATTCACCAACAGCGCGAATACGGTTTCTCCCGACTACTAACGCATCACGTGACTGAGATAACCAATAAGAAATGAGACACATTTTGTGCATTTAAGGTGGCGTTTCGGTAAAGTAGGGGGCGCTGTTCGGCAATTATTATTAGAAACGTAGTGTTCGGAAAAACTAGACATTAAAAATGTATTTTCCCGTTGTTACATTGAAGATATTATCTTTGTTGTAAATCTAAATATCTTTTTTTTAATTAAATATTCTTTAATTGCGAGAAAAATGAGAAAAAATATAAAATTTTGATAATATTACCTTTAGAATATGTAGAAAAATATACTGATACGATCTGTATTGAAATGATTTCAAAATATGCAGTATTTTTTTCAGGAAGTAAGTTTAGGGGCTGAGTATCAACAACAGCCCCATATCTGTCCAAACAGTTTACCAGTTTTATATTAGATGTCACTAGCATTAGATAACTATTATATAACTATGTATAGGCAATCAGTTTAACACCAAAATTGACTGCTTTGATATTCAGAAAAACATTGAATTAAATTTTTTATTAAAAAATGTAAATGAATGTATTTTTATTCAAGTAATAAATTGATTTCAATACTTTCGAGACATATTCTTACAACTACACATGCATAAGTAAATACATATTGATGAATCATTACTTGGCGTGTGGGTGTAGAGAAAGAAAGACAAATAAAACCCAAATATCTCTCTTGCCTTTAATTGATAACTAATACAGATAACAATTCATTCCACAATAAAATTTACTGTCCTTTATTATATTTACATTTAGTATTTCACATACATACACTGTGATGGTTATAACGGACATTTTAATAATAATTATTTATATAACATGTAGTCATATCCATTATAGAAAGGTTTCCTGTCCAATCCTAGACTACATAAGCTGCTGAATCCTCTCATGTAAAAAACACCCAAGGAAAAATTGCCTTAATTTTGGAACCATTAAGTTTCTACAAAGTTGTTCATCCCTATATATTTCTTCTATAAAAAGTGGTTGAGTTTCATCAATGAAAACCACAAAGTCGTACAGCTTTCTTTTCTTGATATTTAGTTGGCCTTGAATCTATAATATTTTTCAATAAGTGATTATTATTACATGCAATTTGCGACTGTTGAGACGTGATATCGCGATCTTCCAAATGAGTATTTACCTGAAAATAATAATTATGGTTCCTCTTCAAGGACAGTTTACCACTAGAACTATGTACAATTATATACAGAAACAAATATACAAAAATATTCTTCCTTATTCACTAAAATAACTATATACAACGAAAAAATAATCCAAAACTAACGAAGACGATGAAAAACAGTAGGTACCTATTACTTTATTACATCAAGCTAGTCGGTAGACAATTAGTGCAGAACTAAGATTCTACCGGTAACAAACAACGCATGTACGCACAAATATGTTTTGTAAATAGAATATTAGAGTGTTATCGCCTTAGGCTATTACATTTATACCGAAAAGATTATATTGAAATATACCTGCTCAATACATTCAGTTCTAAACTACATAATATGCAACCAGTAAAACTCGTTTCAAGAATCCCTGGATACCTTTCTTCTACATAATGTTATATTTTATTTTTCCGAGAAGTTTATATTTATATTATAATATATTTTGTATTACAACCAATATTCTAATCTTCACTTTTCCTATGTTATTTCAGCCAAAATGTTACGCATGTTTAAGTATTTCATTACTTTTTACTTTTCTAGAGATTCGTAAGCCTTACGCCATCTAATTTTGAATATATTCGATAAAAATGCAATATTTACTCATCAGTCTCTACATTCAGAGAGCGCCTCGATCAAGGTGCATTTAATGTTGCCTATATTAAAGACAAATATAATTTTAAGAAATATGTTAATATGGTTACGTACAAATTAGGCGCCAGAAATTACTTTGAAAATTCTTTGGAATAAACAATGCAATGAAAGTTGCATCCCGTCCATCGGTCTACTTAGTGTATTTCAACTGCAAAACACCTGCTATTAGTTACAAAAAAGCGGTATCCTACACCTAAATCTTAAAAGTATTCAGAGCCTATTTTTATTTATTTAAATGGAGAAATGAATTATATTGTGAGATAGTGATCCAGTTTAATGTGTGTACGAAGTATGTAATTGTGTTAATGTAAATGTATACGGTTAACACTAATAGGTAATTGCATCTATGTAAATGGGCAATGCAAATGCACATTAACTGTTTTTTTCTCGTTACCTTCATTGAATTATTTTATAGTTTTTTATAATAACTTTTGCACTCCATTATTTCTCACAGTAGATATGTATTTTAGTTTATAAGAAAATACATTGTTCTCTTTATAGAATGATTGTTTATTTCTACCAAAACCTCCAAGAAATGATCTACCAGATAATATCCTATTTCAAAACATGTAAAATGTGTATATACTCTTAGTTAAAGTTAACAAAGATAATTAAGAAAAGGAAATTATAAAAGATACTAACCGAATCGAAGACTGATGTACTCGTCCGGAAGAGACAGTGGAGCTTGCAGCGCCAAGAGAGAGAAGAAGGAATTCATTTGACTTAACTTACCAAGCCAACTCGGATATTTATCGCGCAAGTGCAAAAATTATTGCGATGAAATACAACACGGTTCAAAAGTAACGGTATAACGTTACAACATAGCAAATAGAATCAGGAATCAGGTGACATTTAAGAGTTGCTTGAATCACTAAATGAACATCTAACTGAAACCGACTTGTAGGATTAAAACAAGTTTTAACACATAAAATATGTGTATATGTGTAGGGGTCGCCATTCCAATTACTTTTTGGAGTGAAAATGCTAAGATCTGAAGATGCAAAACTAAGAGATATAATCGAAGAAGAATACCGTCAAACTTTTACTGACGAGCGACAAGATCTGCGAAGAAGCGCAAGAGAGCAAATAAAGCGGATGCAAGACGAGAACCGAAGAACATTTAACAGAAGCAGAAAATCACCAAGAATATATTAAGCAGAGGACATGGTCGCGATTCGTAGAACTCAATTCCAAGTCGACTCCAAGTTATTGCCTAAATTCCTTGGTCCGTATCGGGCCGTCAGGAGGATTGGTCCAGACAGATATATGACGTTGAGAAAGTGGGAGAGCATTTGGGTCCAAAGACAACGAAGTCCAGTGCCAATCTAATGAAGCCATGGTCTCAAGATGATGACGAGGATCCATTCGAGACGAATGCATGACAGGCAGGCCCAGATGTGGGATCAGGAGTGTTTGGGGAGGCGATATTGTGCCCGAGCACCCAGTCTATCATTGTCAGTGTCAGATAAGACGTTGTACTGCATTCTTTTAATACTTAATAAGTGTGTACATAATGTGTAATAAACCCGTTTCCTACATACATATGTTTGTTACTACTTTATTAGCGGTTCGCTTGTTATCAAAACAATACGTTTAATAATAACAGAAAACAAAACAATAACAATACACAGGCCCGCCGCTAGCTGTTTGAACGCCCGCGTGCAATACCGATTAGGCCGCCCCTTGTACAATTGTAGACATGCAAATTATCACAATATTTTGATTTCCTTTCGATATGTTTTTGTCGCCGATGCCGCCCCCTTGAAAATGCCGCCCTTCCGCCTCTTGTACAATTGGAGACATACAAATTATGACAATGTTTTGTTTCCTTTCGATATGATTTTGTCGCCGATGCCGCCCCCTTGAAAATGCAGCTCTTGTGCGCTGCACGCCTGCACGCAGCGGCCCTGACAATACATTTAATAAAATTCTACTTGTTAATAAATGGCGGACGCATAATTGTCACAGGATTTCAGCTCTTTGTCTGACTTGTGCATTACATCACAATTAAACCAGCTTTCATAACCAAATCAAAAATAAGCTATTAGAAGTACGCAGCTACCTAGTTTCACTACCAACATTCCTAAAATAAACAGCAATTTAAAAAACGAATTGCATAATCTCGTCACTCATCGTTGGTGAAATTTGTTCTACGTTAAACTTTTTTTATTTAGAACTCCAATAAGTAATCATTAATAATAAACGACCACAAATATATAGGTATAATGTAATAAATTCAAATTTAATATACTTACATGTAGCACCCAGCTGTTCAATGGCGTCGTAGCGTGATAAGAAACTGAAACCAGCTGAAACAACACGCTAACGCCTAACCAAACCTAACGTACGCCGTGGTTCACAGCAATACTAGGAAATGCGGTAAAGTACCGGATACCCTAGCAGGAAGCAGCAGTGTTGAAAGACGGTTCATGGATATATGTTTGTGTTTTAGACACTGCCTTAATATTTTTCTATTTTGCGTTCATAAAAACGCTATTGTAATACGCTTTTGCGTATCGAAAAGTGCTTCATTGTGATACGCTTTTTTTCATTTCTATAGGTTGGCTGTATTGAATACATGATGACAGAAAGCAAAGTTGATGTTTAATGCATTTTTCATATACTGCTTTTGATTTTTTCGGTAATAAATTTATGACGGCGTTGTCCGCAATTTCACGCAGTTGTGGTGGCGTACAAGATAAATTTGTCTCAGTATCACTCATTTTTTACAGTTTACAGAGACTATATTATGAACATATGAAATATATTGTTTAAACAATTTAAATAGCCGAATTTGAATTTTGAATTCGTCAAATGTCAATGTGACCAACTTCATATAAAAATAAAACTCAACATTTTTAATGAGATTTTTATTAAGTATTTATTATCAATTTATAATGCAAAATAGAAAAAATAGTATAAAGGACTCGTTTCGTAAGGCTTTTTGTCGCACTCCTTCATTGGAAAACTCGCCTGCGGCTCGTTTTCTAAACTTGAACTCGTGTGACAAAATCATGCCTTATGGAACTCGTTCTTTAATATAGATACTATTATAACACGCTTTATGTCAGTTTATGTTATAGAACTCAATTTTTAATCCACTTAGCTTGCGTTAAAAGTGCCATTTTTACAGTCAGTTGTAGAAAAAAATAATTTTTGTATATTTTATGACAAGAAATAATAATTGCCTCAATTTCTGTGCATGGCAAGTTTGGAGCTAGGATCGATGTTTCAAACATTCTAGGATCGATGTTTCAAACATTCTAGGATCGATGTTTCAAACATTGTTTGTCATTACCGAACCTTATTAATTCAAGTTTGTTGATATGAAAAATTTTATTTTATATCACATGGATTTATTAATGACAAAAAATCTTTCCGGTCAACGTTTTAAGTGATTTATTCGACAATTTAATGAATATTAATACACAACGTCTTAAAGATGTTATACTTTTTTTCCCATCCCAGACCCGTCCGACCTATGGTCACCGGTAGACACCGCAGACATCAGTCTTATTGTAGCCCAACTGTATGTTCAAGTCACCCACTCTAGCACAGTAGTCTCCTCCACTAATCTGTACAGGTCCCTAACCGAGTGGATAAGGTATGTCTCTGGGTCCCCTTTCGTTCTCCCAAATAGATTTTGCCTTCTGCGATCTAGTGCCTCGCAGACGCGTAGTATGTGACCGGCTGTCTCCTGTTCTATCCCACAAAGTCTACACTTTGTGTCCTCCTCAAGCACTCCGATTTTGTGTTGGTGTTCTTTCACCGTAGCATGTCCGGTCATTAGTCCCGTTATAATGCAGAGCTGTTTCCTACTAGGCTGTAGTAGTTCTCTAGCTCTTTTCCTGCATGGCTTCCCTATGAAGGTTTTACCATGTACTATACCGGATGTGGCTCTCCAGTATTCTTGTTGTTTCGTACGAACCCAGTCGCCTATGTATCTTCGGGCCGTTTGCCTTGTGACCCCGAAGAAAGGTTCTGGGCCGTACGTTTTCATCTCTGATCCACTCCGCGAGTTCGTCAGCCCTTGCGTTGCCTTCGATCCCCTGATGGTATCCAAGTCAACCAGACCTTGTTCCGGTTCGAAAGTTCCACCAATTCGTCGAGGCATTCCATTACTAGCCTGGTCGACACTTTCGGGCTTCATAACGCCTTCAGTGCCGCTTGGCTATCAGACATGATGTGAATTCGTCTATTGGTCACCGTTTTCACATTCATTGTGTGTGCGCACTGGAGAATGGCATACACCGCCGCCTGAAACACAGAAGCATACTACCCCAGTGCGTAACTATGGCCCTCATTCTGAGAGCATATCCTTGCACCGGTACCATTAGCCGTCTTAGATCCGTCCGTGTACCAGACTAAGGGTAAGGTCACAGTGGATCCGTATTCTCCCGTATATTCCGTACTGCCGTGTACACCCGTATTCGGCCGAATAAACAAATCTGTTATTTTCAATTTACGCGGTCATAGTTGAGCCGAGCTATACTCGCGTATGTGACCGAACTACACCGATCACCGATTAGAAACAAATACATTTGTTTTTTCCGGCTGTAATTTAATTATTTTTCTATATAGGGTTCAATTTCATTTAATATGTAATAAAATGGTTCATGTGTTATTCTAAAATATTCATAAAATTTATTTGGTTGTTCGAATAAATGCGCAAAGAGTGTATGAAACTCCCGATATTCTTCTCTCTTAAAAATGTTTATTAATCCACAAACTTCTTTGATTCTCAAATAACAATAATTTTAATAAAGCATCTGTGTCTAACTCAAACATCTGTGAACACATTTTTACTATTTGTGAAGATAAAACTTACGGGCGTAAACGGACACAGAGTGACCATACTATTCGGCCGATTGTAATCGTCCGTATTCGGACGCGCAATTACTCTGCCGAATACGGATCCACTGTGACCTTACCCTAAGTCTTGCTTTTTGATTCCCAGTACATACCTTGCCGCGTCCTCCCGTCCGTCCGCTATAGACACTATGAAGGGATTCCCATACTTATGCCTTACCGGCATCTGGTCAGTCCGCATTTCTTTCCCACATACTCAGTTATCGACATGTGTTTTGTATTGACCCCTTTCGGAGTCGCTGTGTGTTGCAGCTTGTATGCCCCCATCCTTGCCTCCCCCTGTATAACCTGTATATAATAGGTGCAACGGTGGCAAGTCCAAGAGTGCTTCCATGACTGTAGTCGGGCAATGTCAGCATGTCTGGTCTTAGCCCCCATTTCTCTCCATCTGTCTTATCAGTGTTAACGCTGTCACCGCTTTTTTGGTAATTCTATCGAGATGTTGGTTCCAGGTAAGTTTGGAGTCTAATGTTACTCCAAGGTACTTTACCTCCCCCACCATATCTATGGTAGCCCCCTTCAACGTAAGCGGATTTAGACCATCCTGCTTTCGTCGGCGGGTAAAGGCCACGATGCTGGTCTTATCAGCAGTGCTGCCCCGCGCTATAATGACCACCCAGGTAGCACACAACGTTGGTGTAACGTTTGCTGATTGTCCGAGTTGTATTGGGCACGCGTTGGGCAACAATGTCGGCAGTATGTGAAAGTGTGAACATTTTACGACATTGGCGTAGTGTTGGCAGCTGATGTTGGAATCTTATCGAAAGGATACATAGGAGTAACTACGGGAAATGATATTGGGTATTAATCATAATATCTATATGATATCACATACAAGATGCAAAACATATATGATGGTACATAGGTACACTGATTCAATGATATTAATTAGTTTGCTGAATAAATTACAGCGATATTGTACCAACTCAAAATTCGAGTTAATTATCTGTATATATTTTCATATGAAATAAACTTGATTTAGATATAAACTACCAAATTACAATTAGATCATAGATAATGTAATAGAAAAGTTTTGTTTGAATTTTACATATCTATGTATGCAAGATGTTGATAATAGTTAAGAACATATTATACAAGTAGATGATTTGAAAACTGTTATAAAATCTACGCTTATGTTGAAATACTCAGCGTTCAAGACAAACATGCTCATAATTGTGTAACATAGTATATCTATATCTCGATATGATCTGCCTGTAATCAGGACATACATATATCGTAGATGTTTTATTTCATGTGAAAATATATAAGGAAAACTTACTACAAGTTTTATGTTTTTTTTATGTTTATGTTGTTAACAATAGTTAACATCGAATCATATACCCATATAATACCATACATGATCTGTACATACAATAAATAAAGAAAGTAATTACAATATTTTATTTATTAGTGAAACTAAAATTCAAGATTAGCAAAAATGATACAGCAATTACGTCATATGTGATATATCTTATTAGAAAACAAAATTTATTATCTCTACATGTTATGGTATATAATAACTGAAATATCTTATTGAACTAAAAATATTGAAACATTATAAAACACATTAGGTCAGTGTTTTATAATGTTTCAATATTAATATAAAATTTTAATTTTTTTTTTTAATGTGTGGTGGGTGCTTAGTTGCAGTGACTCCGTAAGCTGTATTACTTGTCTGGCTATCACTGCAACTCTTGCGGTGTAGTTTAGTGTGTGTAAGTTGTGTTTAAATTAATAATTATAATTATATATTAATTAATTAAATAGAAAATAACGTACAAAAATTAAATCTTACCTATAATCGATTGGAATATGTTTGTTTTTTCAAAGGCTTGCTTCGATAATTTTTATCTGGAATTTTATAGCTTTTAAGTCTCTCAATATTATATTTAAATAGTCTTCAATACAACCAGCACGCTTCAACTTATTCAACTCAGCTAACACGAGTATACCTGTAAATAGCAATGCATAAATAAAAAACAGACATTACGTATACCGTAAAAAAACTTTTAAACTTCATGTAGTTACGCATGAAGTTTAAAAGTTTTAAGAATTTATTATTAAAGCTCTAGTATCAGTTTGTGAAAAATTAGAAAAAGGCAATTATAGCTTACGATCAGTTGTATCAAATGATTATGTGTGATTAGCAGTGGTAATTAGGATATTATACGCAACTCTGGCCTAACATCGGAAATAGAAGATGAAAAAATTGAAAATTTTGAATCCACTATTATGTATTATTTTTCCATATTTAAAGTATCTTCAGTACTCTAGCAGTTCCGGCTATATGAAAAGTCGTCATAAGCGTTGTTGTTAAATAGAACACCTATTTATGTATTTTGCAATTTCGGGATTGTAGTTGTTATACTGAATAAAAGTTGTTTCTTTTCAAATGTTGACAGCTAAATTACATTTTCGAAAAACTTTTATAACTTCTGTTCAAAATGTGAAAGTTAAACTAATTAAAATTTTCTATCATCAATGTTAGGACAAATAGCATGACATGTATATTGTTGCATCATCTGTGTTATGAAATGATAGCATGTTCCTGAAAGAGCTTTTTCATAATGCTATGTTAGTGTTTTAATGCTGCAATTGCATGTACTACAACTTGCATTTGTTATTTAAATAAAAGCATTTTTAGTATGCATGCATCATAAACCAATTAAAACACACTCATAAGCGTGCATAATCGAGCCTTTTTCGCACGGCGTGCGTATAAAGGTTGCTTGGTAACAGCCAATCCCAAGCGTTTAATAGTCCAGTGAAATGTCAGGAAATGTCAAATGACATATAGGTACATGTCATGTATTGAAATTATTGATTTGATTTCTTCTAATTAAAATTATTGTTGCATTTATACTAAAAAATATCGTATGACACTCGTGCATAATTAGCTTTTAAAGCACTCTTAACGTTAAAGCCACTCCGCTTCGCGTCGTGGCTTTAAACTCGTTACTCGTGCTTTAAAAGCTTGATTATGCACTAGTGTCATAATATACTATTTTTTATTTCCCTTTCATTATCAGTGGCGTACAGGTATAGCATGTTATATTATATAGACACATCGAAAAAAATCATAATTAGAGTAGGCTAGGTGAATGGATTCCTACTTTAGCCACTTCCACATAACGACATTTATTCCTTGACATTTAATTTTAAAACGTTTGTGTCAAATATTTCTGAGTTTTTTAAATTACATTAAATAGAAAAAATGGTATTCAACGCAGAGCAGAAAGCTAAAATGATCAAATGCTACTTCCGTACAGGTGAGAAAGTAAATGGCGAGTAGCAATATTAAATTCCAGAATGTATGGCCGACTTTCGTGAAGAATATCCTGAATTAGTATTTGATTACAATAGTTTTTACAATGTTTTGACAAGATCTGTGCAATTATTCAGGGAGACTGGTGACGTTGGTCGAAAAACTGGTAGTGGATGGCCATCCAAACATACAGCTGAAAATATTGGAGTGATTCAGCATATTATTGATGAAAATCCAAAAACGTCTATTTCAGCAATGGCACAACAGACAAATCTGTCCTATGGCACATGCCAACATATTCTAAAGAAAAGTTTACACTGTCATGCATACAAGCTGCAATGTTTTCATGAGCTTCTTCAAGTGGATTATCCAAGACGAGTGGAATTTTGTCAATGGTTCCAAAATAATCTTAACAATGAGGATATCCTTAAGATGTTTTTTTCTCAGATGAAGCTTGGTTTTATCTTTCCGGATATGTAAATTCACAGAACATGAGGTTGTGGTCATCGATAAATCGTCACTTTTTTGTTGAAAAATCATTGCATCGCCAAAAAATTGGTGTTTGGGTTGGAATATGTCGAAGAAGATTGGCGGGTCCTATTTTTTTTGAAGGTACACTTACTGCTGCACGATATCGCAATGAAATACTTGGCCCATTTATAAATCAACTGGATGATGAAGAATTACAGAATGGGTATTTCCAGCAAAATGGTGCAACACCACATATGACCATAGAAACTCTTCAATACCTGAGAGAATTTTTTGATGATAGAATATTAAGCAGGAACACTGAAATCTCATATTCAACTACGTCCTGCGATTTAAACATATGCGATTTTTTTGTACGGCCATACATCAAAAATTCCATTTATTCAACGCCATGGATGTATTATATATGGATAGCGTCTAATATACTAAATAAGTGCAGCGCATTGACTCCAACATTAGAGTGAGAGGTTGCACAAGTAAGATAGAGCTAGAATAGGCAAAGGATTCATATACGCCCATAAGATTTACATTGTTATTTTGGTTTCGTTTAGGTATTTATCCGTTTATCTCGTTTAATATTGATCGCACTTTAATGTTAGAGTCAATCCGTGAACAGAATGCGCTATCCATATAATAATACATCCATGTTGTGCACTCTTAACGTTAAAGCCACTCCGCTTCGCGTCATGGCTTTAAACTCGTTACTCGTGCTTTAAAAGCTTGATTATGCACTAGTGTCATAATATACTATTTTTTATTTCCCTTTCATTATCAGTGGCGTACAGGTATAGCATGTTATATTATATAGACACATCGAAAAAAATCATAATTAGAGTAGGCTAGGTGAATGGATTCCTACTTTAGCCACTTCCACATAACGACATTTATTCCTTGACATTTAATTTTAAAACGTTTGTGTCAAATATTTCTGAGTTTTTTAAATTACATTAAATAGAAAAAATGGTATTCAACGCAGAGCAGAAAGCTAAAATGATCAAATGCTACTTCCGTACAGGTGAGAAAGTAAATGGCGAGTAGCAATATTAAATTCCAGAATGTATGGCCGACTTTCGTGAAGAATATCCTGAATTAGTATTTGATTACAATAGTTTTTACAATGTTTTGACAAGATCTGTGCAATTATTCAGGGAGACTGGTGACGTTGGTCGAAAAACTGGTAGTGGATGGCCATCCAAACATACAGCTGAAAATATTGGAGTGATTCAGCATATTATTGATGAAAATCCAAAAACGTCTATTTCAGCAATGGCACAACAGACAAATCTGTCCTATGGCACATGCCAACATATTCTAAAGAAAAGTTTACACTGTCATGCATACAAGCTGCAATGTTTTCATGAGCTTCTTCAAGTGGATTATCCAAGACGAGTGGAATTTTGTCAATGGTTCCAAAATAATCTTAACAATGAGGATATCCTTAAGATGTTTTTTTTCTCAGATGAAGCTTGGTTTTATCTTTCCGGATATGTAAATTCACAGAACATGAGGTTGTGGTCATCGATAAATCGTCACTTTTTTGTTGAAAAATCATTGCATCGCCAAAAAATTGGTGTTTGGGTTGGAATATGTCGAAGAAGATTGGCGGGTCCTATTTTTTTTGAAGGTACACTTACTGCTGCACGATATCGCAATGAAATACTTGGCCCATTTATAAATCAACTGGATGATGAAGAATTACAGAATGGGTATTTCCAGCAAAATGGTGCAACACCACATATGACCATAGAAACTCTTCAATACCTGAGAGAATTTTTTGATGATAGAATATTAAGCAGGAACACTGAAATCTCATATTCAACTACGTCCTGCGATTTAAACATATGCGATTTTTTTGTACGGCCATACATCAAAAATTCCATTTATTCAACGCCATGGATGTATTATATATGGATAGCGTCTAATATACTAAATAAGTGCAGCGCATTGACTCCAACATTAGAGTGAGAGGTTGCACAAGTAAGATAGAGCTAGAATAGGCAAAGGATTCATATACGCCCATAAGATTTACATTGTTATTTTGGTTTCGTTTAGGTATTTATCCGTTTATCTCGTTTAATATTGATCGCACTTTAATGTTAGAGTCAATCCGTGAACAGAATGCGCTATCCATATAATAATACATCCATGTTCAACGCCAATACATAACCTGGAAGAGCTTAAAAATCGCACAAAAAAAGTGTGAAGAGATTAATAACTCACCGCAAATGTTGCATGAAGTTTTTGATGGGTTACGAAGAAGAATTGGGTTATGTTTAGACGTAAATGGACAACATTTTCAGCAATTTTTATAGTTTTATGTATGTAGGATTATGTATATGATCCCCGAAGACCAACACAACCTATTTCTGCGGAGGAGATAACTGATTACGAAAGCTGATTTATCTACCCAAAAAAAAAACGACTGATTGTCTAATAATATCAGTTCTTCAATATCGGTTCTTTTCAGAACCAACACATTTATCTTAAAGGAAAAAGTTACGATAGCTCTGTTATATATGCTTCCATATTTGTGTATTGTATCTGGTCAGCAGTATTCGTTTAGCAGTTGTTAGATAGTGGTTTAAATATGGCGGACAGAGAACGCGTATATTACACGCACGTTACTACGGATATATTTATATACTATCTGTTTTTAAAGTAATGTCTCCCCCTGCTGATGGATTCATATCAATAATACTTTCTATTTGGCGTATTATATTCATCGGACATCTTCGTCTAAGAAAAAGGCCACAGGGGATACAACACAGATCGAACGTGCATAATTATAATTTTGAATCTCAAGCAGGTACATACACATATTTACCTGCTAGCGGTAAAATATAGGCCTTTATTAAACCTTACTACTTATGATGATTAGAGACAATTTTTAATGTATATTATAACAACATACTTATTCCATTATTAAAATACTACTGATTTTATTGAGTAATATACCGTTATTGATGGAGAAATCTCACAAGAAATCCGTCGCAACAAGGATCTTTTTTACAGTAAAAACAAATAATTGATATATTGTTAATTCAAAAAACGTTAGCGTAAATGAAATCAAAATAAATTTCAATGTAAAATAAAATGAAATTCTTGCAAATAAAAATTAATTCTGAACAAAATTGAATCATATACAGCACACAACAATGCACATACAATACGAAAATTTTACCAAATGAAAATACATTCTCAACAAAAATGAAGCATACAAATATAACAATATACACACATACAGGGTGGTACAAAAATGTTGGGCTGGCTATACATAGACGGTTTCTACAACTAAAAATAAGCAAAAGAGTTTATATAAACATATGTTCTAAAATGGTTCGTTACTGAGTTACAATCACTTGAAGTTCTTCATTTTTTTTATTTTAAAAGGTTACAGAAAACGGGAGTTTTTAATGTAAATCATATTAAGTAGGTAGTCCGTGCTTTTTGTGTTCAGTCGTGACAGTTGATTAAGTCATTCATGATTAGTACTGTTTTCTAATTAATGGCAGATTATTCTTTCGAAGAGATGCCCGATATGCATGTGATGTACGGTTTGGCACATTGTAACAGAACGGAAGCAAGAAGACTTTACGCAGACCATTTCCCAAACCGACGTTTACCAAATGAAAAAACTTTCGAAAAAATTAGATTAAGGGAAACAGGATCCTTGAAACCAGTAGTCCGAGATCGCGGCAGACCATGAACTACAAGAACTTTGGACTCGGAAGAACGTGCGTTGGATCGTGTTGAAGAAAATGCAGGTGATAGTACTCGAAGAATGACATTGGCGGAAGTTGTCGATTATGTGAGTGTATGGCGGATTTTAAGAACTAATCAGCTTTATCCGTACCACCTGCAAAGAATACAGAGACTTAGTGAGAATGACTTCCCATCACGAGAAGCTTACTGTGTATGGTTGTTACAGACATTCGCCTCCGATCGTATCTTTCTGACGTGTGTGCTCTTTAGTGATGAAGCTGGCTTTAAAAGAGATGGTATCGGCAATTTTCATAATTTACACCAGTGGCAAGAAGAAAACCCTCATGCTATTATTCAGTCCAGACATCAAGCGCAGTTCTCATTAGATGTGTGACCAGGAATTATCGACGATTTTTTGATTGGTCCTTTTGTACTTCCCCGACGACTTTTTGGGCAGAATTATCGTTATTTTTTAGAAAACGACTTACCAGGTTTGCTGGACGATGTTCCACTAAATGTTAGAGGACGCATGTAGTTCATGTATGACGTTCATGCTCATTTCAGCACGCGAATTTTTAAATGCCGTATATCCTGGAAGATGGATTGGTCACGGTGCACCTGTAGTGTGGCCTGCACGGTCTTCCGATCTAAATCCTCTCAAGTTTTACGTATGGGGACATTTAAAATCTATGGTTATATTCTACTTATTCTACTCCAATTCAAAATATTGAAGGTCTTCAACGTAGAGTGGAAGATGGATGCCAGCAAATTCGAAATACACCAGGAATTTTTGTGCGCGCGAGGCAGTCCATGAAACGACGAGCTCAGCAGTGTGTTGCTTCCGGGATATCGCAATGAAATACTTGGCCCATTTATAAATCAACTGGATGATGAAGAATTACAGAATGGGTATTTCCAGCAAAATGGTGCAACACCACATATGACCATAGAAACTCTTCAATACCTGAGAGAATTTTTTGATGATAGAATATTAAGCAGGAACACTGAAATCTCATATTCAACTACGTCCTGCGATTTAAACATATGCGATTTTTTTGTACGGCCATACATCAAAAATTCCATTTATTCAACGCCATGGATGTATTATATATGGATAGCGTCTAATATACTAAATAAGTGCAGCGCATTGACTCCAACATTAGAGTGAGAGGTTGCACAAGTAAGATAGAGCTAGAATAGGCAAAGGATTCATATACGCCCATAAGATTTACATTGTTATTTTGGTTTCGTTTAGGTATTTATCCGTTTATCTCGTTTAATATTGATCGCACTTTAATGTTAGAGTCAATCCGTGAACAGAATGCGCTATCCATATAATAATACATCCATGTTGTGCACTCTTAACGTTAAAGCCACTCCGCTTCGCGTCATGGCTTTAAACTCGTTACTCGTGCTTTAAAAGCTTGATTATGCACTAGTGTCATAATATACTATTTTTTATTTCCTTTCATTATCAGTGGCGTACAGGTATAGCATGTTATATTATATAGACACATCGAAAAAAATCATAATTAGAGTAGGCTAGGTGAATGGATTCCTACTTTAGCCACTTCCACATAACGACATTTATTCCTTGACATTTAATTTTAAAACGTTTGTGTCAAATATTTCTGAGTTTTTTAAATTACATTAAATAGAAAAAATGGTATTCAACGCAGAGCAGAAAGCTAAAATGATCAAATGCTACTTCCGTACAGGTGAGAAAGTAAATGGCGAGTAGCAATATTAAATTCCAGAATGTATGGCCGACTTTCGTGAAGAATATCCTGAATTAGTATTTGATTACAATAGTTTTTACAATGTTTTGACAAGATCTGTGCAATTATTCAGGGAGACTGGTGACGTTGGTCGAAAAACTGGTAGTGGATGGCCATCCAAACATACAGCTGAAAATATTGGAGTGATTCAGCATATTATTGATGAAAATCCAAAAACGTCTATTTCAGCAATGGCACAACAGACAAATCTGTCCTATGGCACATGCCAACATATTCTAAAGAAAAGTTTACACTGTCATGCATACAAGCTGCAATGTTTTCATGAGCTTCTTCAAGTGGATTATCCAAGACGAGTGGAATTTTGTCAATGGTTCCAAAATAATCTTAACAATGAGGATATCCTTAAGATGTTTTTTTTCTCAGATGAAGCTTGGTTTTATCTTTCCGGATATGTAAATTCACAGAACATGAGGTTGTGGTCATCGATAAATCGTCACTTTTTTGTTGAAAAATCATTGCATCGCCAAAAAATTGGTGTTTGGGTTGGAATATGTCGAAGAAGATTGGCGGGTCCTATTTTTTTGAAGGTACACTTACTGCTGCACGATATCGCAATGAAATACTTGGCCCATTTATAAATCAACTGGATGATGAAGAATTACAGAATGGGTATTTCCAGCAAAATGGTGCAACACCACATATGACCATAGAAACTCTTCAATACCTGAGAGAATTTTTTGATGATAGAATATTAAGCAGGAACACTGAAATCTCATATTCAACTACGTCCTGCGATTTAAACATATGCGATTTTTTTGTACGGCCATACATCAAAAATTCCATTTATTCAACGCCATGGATGTATTATATATGGATAGCGTCTAATATACTAAATAAGTGCAGCGCATTGACTCCAACATTAGAGTGAGAGGTTGCACAAGTAAGATAGAGCTAGAATAGGCAAAGGATTCATATACGCCCATAAGATTTACATTGTTATTTTGGTTTCGTTTAGGTATTTATCCGTTTATCTCGTTTAATATTGATCGCACTTTAATGTTAGAGTCAATCCGTGAACAGAATGCGCTATCCATATAATAATACATCCATGTTCAACGCCAATACATAACCTGGAAGAGCTTAAAAATCGCACAAAAAAAAGTGTGAAGAGATTAATAACTCACCGCAAATGTTGCATGAAGTTTTTGATGGGTTACGAAGAAGAATTGGGTTATGTTTAGACGTAAATGGACAACATTTTCAGCAATTTTTATAGTTTTATGTATGTAGGATTATGTATATGATCCCCGAAGACCAACACAACCTATTTCTGCGGAGGAGATAACTGATTACGAAAGCTGATTTATCTACCCAAAAAAACGACTGATTGTCTAATAATATCAGTTCTTCAATATCGGTTCTTTTCAGAACCAACACATTTATCTTAAAGGAAAAAGTTACGATAGCTCTGTTATATATGCTTCCATATTTGTGTATTGTATCTGGTCAGCAGTATTCGTTTAGCAGTTGTTAGATAGTGGTTTAAATATGGCGGACAGAGAACGCGTATATTACACGCACGTTACTACGGATATATTTATATACTATCTGTTTTTAAAGTAATGTCTCCCCCTGCTGATGGATTCATATCAATAATACTTTCTATTTGGCGTATTATATTCATCGGACATCTTCGTCTAAGAAAAAGGCCACAGGGGATACAACACAGATCGAACGTGCATAATTATAATTTTGAATCTCAAGCAGGTACATACACATATTTACCTGCTAGCGGTAAAATATAGGCCTTTATTAAACCTTACTACTTATGATGATTAGAGACAATTTTTAATGTATATTATAACAACATACTTATTCCATTATTAAAATACTACTGATTTTATTGAGTAATATACCGTTATTGATGGAGAAATCTCACAAGAAATCCGTCGCAACAAGGATCTTTTTTACAGTAAAAACAAATAATTGATATATTGTTAATTCAAAAAACGTTAGCGTAAATGAAATCAAAATAAATTTCAATGTAAAATAAAATGAAATTCTTGCAAATAAAAATTAATTCTGAACAAAATTGAATCATATACAGCACACAACAATGCACATACAATACGAAAATTTTACCAAATGAAAATACATTCTCAACAAAAATGAAGCATACAAATATAACAATATACACACATACAGGGTGGTACAAAAATGTTGGGCTGGCTATACATAGACGGTTTCTACAACTAAAAATAAGCAAAAGAGTTTATATAAACATATGTTCTAAAATGGTTCGTTACTGAGTTACAATCACTTGAAGTTCTTCATTTTTTTTATTTTAAAAAAGGTTACAGAAAACGGGAGTTTTTAATGTAAATCATATTAAGTAGGTAGTCCGTGCTTTTTGTGTTCAGTCGTGACAGTTGATTAAGTCATTCATGATTAGTACTGTTTTCTAATTAATGGCAGATTATTCTTTCGAAGAGATGCCCGATATGCATGTGATGTACGGTTTGGCACATTGTAACAGAACGGAAGCAAGAAGACTTTACGCAGACCATTTCCCAAACCGACGTTTACCAAATGAAAAAACTTTCGAAAAATTAGATTAAGGGAAACAGGATCCTTGAAACCAGTAGTCCGAGATCGCGGCAGACCATGAACTACAAGAACTTTGGACTCGGAAGAACGTGCGTTGGATCGTGTTGAAGAAAATGCAGGTGATAGTACTCGAAGAATGACATTGGCGGAAGTTGTCGATTATGTGAGTGTATGGCGGATTTTAAGAACTAATCAGCTTTATCCGTACCACCTGCAAAGAATACAGAGACTTAGTGAGAATGACTTCCCATCACGAGAAGCTTACTGTGTATGGTTGTTACAGACATTCGCCTCCGATCGTATCTTTCTGACGTGTGTGCTCTTTAGTGATGAAGCTGGCTTTAAAAGAGATGGTATCGGCAATTTTCATAATTTACACCAGTGGCAAGAAGAAAACCCTCATGCTATTATTCAGTCCAGACATCAAGCGCAGTTCTCATTAGATGTGTGACCAGGAATTATCGACGATTTTTTGATTGGTCCTTTTGTACTTCCCCGACGACTTTTTGGGCAGAATTATCGTTATTTTTTAGAAAACGACTTACCAGGTTTGCTGGACGATGTTCCACTAAATGTTAGAGGACGCATGTAGTTCATGTATGACGTTCATGCTCATTTCAGCACGCGAATTTTTAAATGCCGTATATCCTGGAAGATGGATTGGTCACGGTGCACCTGTAGTGTGGCCTGCACGGTCTTCCGATCTAAATCCTCTCAAGTTTTACGTATGGGGACATTTAAAATCTATGGTTATATTCTACTTATTCTACTCCAATTCAAAATATTGAAGGTCTTCAACGTAGAGTGGAAGATGGATGCCAGCAAATTCGAAATACACCAGGAATTTTTGTGCGCGCGAGGCAGTCCATGAAACGACGAGCTCAGCAGTGTGTTGCTTCCGGTGGAGGTCATTTTGAATATTTGTTGATTTACATTAAAAACTTCCGTTTTCTATAACCTTTTCTAAAATAAAAAAAAACTTCAAGTGGCTGTAACTCAGTAACGAACCATTTTAGGACATGTTTATATAAATTTTTTGCTTATTTTTAGTTGTAGTTTTGCAATAATTTTGCCCATTATGAGCAGCCTCTTGAAGATTGGCGAGCGCTCTTATATTCGCTGCGTCTACAAGATTTTTCTAATAACATATTTATTAAAGAAATTGTTATTTTGTCTACTGTATTATGTTTCCCTACAATAATCAACAGTCAATTC
The DNA here is from genome assembly GCA_023690525.1 of Holotrichia oblita. Lineage (NCBI taxonomy): Eukaryota > Metazoa > Arthropoda > Insecta > Coleoptera > Scarabaeidae > Holotrichia > Holotrichia oblita. The sequence continues at coordinate 136,541,515 of CM043015.1, read as the reverse complement.
AATTATTTATTAAAACCTCACATTAGGTTCCACCACCAACCAGAGAAGAAACCGATTTATTTAATCCTCTGATAATTAGGGAAATATTTATTATGGGATTTATTCAATGATTTTTGAGATTAAGCACTATTATGTTATAATATTATATTTTATAATGACAAAGTAGACATTAAGGTAAGCACGTTTATTGTCTAACTGTGTTATCATCTATCTACTCTATTTAAACCCAAATTAATTACAAATTATTGCATATTGTAATTAGACATAGATTAACGTGTTACAGACTTTTCGAAATGACTCTTTATTAAAGGGGTAATAATGGGTTTGCAATATATCAGTTACACTGGAACCTCGTCTATATCCGCGGTCGGGAAACGTAAACATTCACTTACATCCGCTCAAGAGGAGTCCCCACTCCCGTTAGCGGAGAGGAAAGGCCGTGCTACGCGCTGATTGGCTCATGTGAATATGTGCACTATCGGATGGTGGATGCCGAGCGGATATAATTGAGCGCTATAGTGCGGATATGAATGAGGGTGGATATAAGTGAGCACGGAGATAAGCGAGGTTCCAATGTATTTGTTTTTACTGTAAAAGAGATCCTTGATGGGGCGAATTTCTTGCCAGATTTGTCCATCAATAAAGGCGTATTCCTCAACAAAATGAGTATTACTTTAATATTCAAATAAGTATGTTGTCATAATATAATTTAAAAATTGTCTCTAATAAAAGTCTGGAAGACTAACAATAACTAAAAGTATACTCTTCGTAAATAATGCAGGAAAGCTGACCATTATACGGTATATAAGTAGGGTTTAATAAAGTCCTATATTCTATCGCTAACAGGTAAATACACATATCGAAATTATCGAGATTTAAATTTATAATTACACAGGTTATATACACGTTCGGCCTGTATTGTATACCCTGTGGCCTCTTTCTTAGCCGAAGATGTCCGATGAATATAATACCCGTCGAAAGTATTATTGATATTGTTTGAGTTTGTATTTAATAATCCCGCCATTGTGGCGACCTCTGTAAACAACATACAGCATATACTACGAGATTTCGTGGTCGTGCGCAGAACAATGTAGAACTAAAAAAGAAACACACGCCATAATATAGGTATAGTTTGTTATAGTAATTTGTACGTTAGAAATAAATCAACATATTTTAAGACAACGGTGTTTATATTCAAGATGGTCCTTCGAAAGTAATAGTAACAATCAGCGCAAAATTAACAATACAACAATTTGGTCATATAGAGCCGGATATCGATATGAATAGCGTGGATCATCATCCATGAGTCAACGGTAACAACGCCAAGGCAGCCATTGAGGTTAGTTTCCTTCATTTCCCTTTCTAAAGTTTACACATAATTTCATACATGAATATTGATTCAATCTGGTTTAGAAAGTCGTAAATAGTTTTAATTTCATTAACATATACCTTCAAAATGGCAGAATTAAGCAATTTGCATCGTAAAAGGGGCGGTAAAAAAATCTCGCTCACTCATTTCAAAACGTTTTTAGAGAAATTCACAGATGATTACAAATTCTCAAATACAGAAATAGTTGAACTAGAAACTAGAATTTCTAATTTACAAATTACATACAATGAATTTCATGAAATTCAAGGTCAAATTGAAGAATTGTGCAGCGATGAACAATTAGAAAATGAATATAGTGAACGTAACAATTTCGATATTGATTTTTATAAATTGTCAGCCATTGCTAAAAATTACACGTACAAACATAAACAGCAAGATTTCGTTTCAAGTAAAGATTCAAATTCACATAGATTGTCGGACGTAGAAATAGTAGAAGTTACAGGGGCAGGTTCAAAATGTCAAGTCAAACTACCAACGATAAAATTACCGAATTTTTCAGGAAGTTATGAAAATTGGGTAGAGTTTAAAGATATGTTTTTGTCAATTATTGATACAACTTAAGTAATATAGAAAAAATACAATATTTAAAATGCAGTCTATCAGGGCAAGCTTCTCAGTTAATACTATCATTAGAAATGACAGAAGTAAATTACTCGGTAGCATGGCAAATACTGTGTGATCGGTATGATAACAAAAAGATTCTTATGAATAATCATATAAGAACGTTACTCAATCTACCTAATGTTAAAACCGAATCTGCAACTGAGTTAAGAAAACTAATTGACGAATCTTCTAAACATTTACTAGCATTAAAAGCTTTAGGGCAAGATGTTGATAGTTGGAATACCTTACTTGTATACATCCTAAGCAACAAATTAGATAATATAACTAAACGAGAATGGGAAATTTCAAATACAAGCAATGAAAATGCAAGTGTAGATGATCTTAAACATTTTTTGAAGGATCGGTGTCATGTCCTAGAGTCTATTGAAAATCAACAAAGACGATCTCAGTCACACAAACAATCGACAACATTAGTCTCATTGAATACTGAAAAAGAATGCCAATTTTGTAATAAAGGCAATCATCTTATATACATGTGCAACGAGTTTTTGCAGTTAAATGTTATTGATAGAGTTAAAGCAGTGAAAGAAAAAAGACTTTGTCTAAATTGTTTAAAACCAAATCATATTAGTTACATTTGTAAAAGTAGTAAATGTAAAAAATGCAACAAGAAACATAACACTTTGCTACACCTTAATAATACGGAAAATCACGCAGAATCTAACGATAAGGTTCAAAATACAACTATTGTAGGTTGTAATACAATGCATTCAAGTGTCTTATTATCAACAGCAGGTATCAGAGTTGAAAACGGCCATGGTTCGTCTCATATATGTAGAGCATTACTCGATTGTGGTTCTGAGCAAAATTTTATTACATGGGAATTAAGTAAAAGGTTAAATTTAGAAAAGATACCTATCGATTTGTCTGTCATAGGTATAAATCAAGTACATTCTCCGATTAAATTCAAAACAAACTTAACATTAAGATCTTTAAATAGCAATTTTTCTAGGAAAATTTCATGTCTTGTTATAGATAAAATTACAGATCACATACCACACACAAGTTACGATATTACGAAAGTTAAAATTCCGAGAAACTTGATTTGTGACAAGTATTTTAATAAACCAGGTAAAGTTGATATGTTATTAGGTGCTAACATTTTCTGGGATCTTTTGCGTCCTAAACAAATTAAACTAGGATGCAATCAACCAACGATTCAAAACACAACTTTGGGATGGATTATTTCAGGCCCACTTCCTTGTCACAAACAATCTAAAAATTCAATTTGTAATTTTATCACGAACGCTGACATACAAAACGATTTAAAAACATTTTGGGAGATTGAAAACTGTGATAATGAGAATGAACTCGATGAGTCATTTTGCGAAGCTCATTTCCAAGCTACGACTACCAGAAATCAAGACTGTAGATTTGTTGTTAATGTACCATTTAAGCAACCTGTGCAACAGTTAGGAGATTCACTTAAGATAGCGGGAAAATGGTTTAGTAATTTAGAACGAAGATTGTGCTCTAGACCTAGTTTCCAAAAAGATTATTCAGCCTTCATGAAAGAGTATATACAATTGAATCATATGTCAGAAATTAAAGATCCTAATTTAAACATTAATAACTCATATTATTTACCTCATCACGGTGTTGTAAAAGAGACTAGTACTACAACAAAGTTACGAGTAGTTTTTGATGGTTCTTGCAAGACAACCAATAATCTATCACTTAATGATATTCAATTTAAAGGTCCAAGAATACAAGATGACTTGTTTGATATTCTTCTAAGATTTCGTACACGTAAATTTGTAGTTTCTGCCGATATTGAAAAGATGTACCGTCAGGTACTAATTGCAGAAGATCAACGCGATTATCAAAGAATTTTGTGGCGCGACAATCCACAGTCAGATCTGAAACATTACAGGCTTAACACAATTACATATGGTACGAAATCAGCACCCTACCTAGCTACTAGGGCATTAAAGGAAGCAGCAGATATTCATAAATCAAAGTTCCCATCAGCTAGCAGTATTATATTGAACGATTTTTATGTCGACCATTTATTGACCGGGTTTGACACGATGGATGAAGCAATTCAAATTTGCAATGAATTAAATTCAGTACTAAAATCAGTAGGTTTTAATCTCAGAAAGTGGATGACAAACAACGACGAACTTGCAATTAGACTAAATTTAGGTTCAAAGGCGTATGAAACTGTCAACTTCGAATCAGATGAGGCTAGGTGTACACTTGGGTTAATTTGGCAACCTACATCAGATACAATACATTATCAAGTGAGTGATAGTGATGATAGAAGTCATGAAACAAAGCGAACAATTTTGGCACAAATAGCAAGAATATTTGATCCTTTAGGTCTATTGGGTCCATTTATTGTAACAGCCAAAGTGTTGCTCCAACATATTTGGTTGGAAAATCTTGAATGGGATTCACCATTACCATCCAAAATTAACGATAATTGGCAAATGTTAAAGTAACAGTTGACACAGCTAGCTACATTTGAGATACCGCGGTATATATCAGAAAAGGATACCCATACATTAGAGCTTCACTCCTTTTCGGACGCTTCTCTGGCAGCATATGGTGCATGTGTTTACGTGCGCTACATCAGTGAAACAAATCAAATAAAAACAAATCTTTTATGTGCTAAATCTAGAGTAGCGCCAATAAAAAGGCTAACTATTCCAAAATTAGAATTATGTGCGGCTGTATTGTCTGCAAAATTGATAGCTAAAGTCCAAATTGCGTTAAGAATAAAATTCGACAAAGTATATTTTTGGTGTGACTCAACTATTGTCTTGAACTGGTTACATTTGACATCCAACGATTTAAAAGTATTTGTCTCCAACAGAATCACTGAAATTCAGAAACTTTGCAAGGTTAATGATTGGTCATACATAAGGTCAAAGGATAATCCTGCAGATTTCCTATCACGCGGAACTTCAGTTGATCGCTTATCAAATTCGGTCTGGTGGCATGGACCTTCGTGGCTATCAATGAATAAAGAAAGTTGGCCACAAGAAACAATTATCATAACGTTGTACCAGAATTAAAAAAGACATCCAATTCTTTTATATCGACAAGTACAGATAACGCGTTTCTATTTTGCAAATTTTCATCATTTAACAAACTACAACGAGTTACGGCGTACTGCTTAAGATTTATTAGAAATTGTATTAATAGTGACAATCGAAAATCAGGACATTTAACAATTTCTGAAATCCATGAGGCTATTCTATTATTGGTAAAATTAGCACAATTACAAAGTTTTCAAGAAGAAATTCTTTATTTGCAGAATAAAAGCAAAACTATTCCGAAGCTTAACTTTCGCCAGTTATCTCCGTTCCTAGATGAACAGAATTTAATACGTGTTGGTGGACGTTTACAGAATTCAGATTTCGAATTCTAGAAAAGACATCCGTTATTGTTATGTGGTAAACATTCCTTAACTAAACTAATAATGGAAAACGAACATTTAAATACACTTCACGGCGGTCCTCAATTAATGTTGTCATCAATACGGTCCAAATTTTGGCCTACTCGCGGAAAGGACGTCGCGAAAAGAGTTGTTCATAATTGTATTAAATGTTTCTGGGTGAAACCTAGATCTCGTGACCAGTTTATGGGTAATTTGCCAAGAGATAGATTAACTTTAACTTACCCATTCATAGCGACAGGTGTTGATTACGCAGGTCCGTTTCAAACTAAACAATTTAAAGGAAAATGTAACAAAACGTTTAAATCATATTTATGTATCTTTGTTTGTTTAGCTACGAAAGCTGTTCATCTTGAACCAGCCACTGAACTTACTACGGATGCTTTCTTAGCTACATTTAGGCGTTTTATTTCTAGACGAGGTAAACCGACTAATATTTACTCCGACAACGGTACTAACTTTTTAGGGGCCGCGTCTAAATTACGAGAATTAGGTAAATTTTTGAGACAAAATCATGCAACTTTTTCGTCAACTGCTAATAATGACTTTATAAAATGGCATTTTAGTCCTGCACAAAGTCCTCATTTTGGTGGCTTATGGGAAGCGGGTGTTAAATCTGTTAAACATCACCTTCGAAGGGTTGTAGGAAATACCTTATTAACATTTGAAGAATTCTTCACTTTATTAAACCAGATTGAAGCTATACTCAATTCACGACCTTTATGTCCTTTAAGTACCTCTCCAAATGATTTCGATGCCCTAACACCCGCACACTTCCTCATTGGTAGAAATTTTACCACTTTTCCAGACCACGACTTAACGCAAACACCAGTCAATCGATTGAGACGATACGAGTACATACAACAAATGAAGCAACATTTTTGGAAAAGTTGGCACCGAGAATATGTCTCTGACCTTCAAATTCGATCGAAGTGGCTAACAAAGACTCGCAGTCTCCAAGCTGGGAATTTAGTCCTTCTCAAAGACGACAACACTCCACCAATGCAATGGCGACTAGGACGCATCACAGAAGTACATTCTGGTGCTGATGGAATTATTCGTGTAGTGTCAGTGACGAATGGAAACCACATACTTCGAAGAGCTGTTAACAAAGTGTGTGTTACCAGTGCATAATTCAGAAGAATAACAATATCATTGCCTCTATATTAAATAGCATTTTGTTTTTTTTTTATATATAAGTAGTATATAATTTATTATACCTTGAAGTCCCTTCAAGTGGGGGGAGGATGTTTGAGTTTGTATTTAATAATCCCGCCATTGTGGCGACCTCTGTAAACAACATACCGCATATACTACGAGATTTCGTGGTCGTGCGCAGAACAATGTAGAACTAAAAATGAAACATACGCCATAATATAGGTATAGTTTGTTATAGTAGTTTGTACGTTAGAAATAAAGCAACATATTTTAAGACAACGGTGTTTATATTCAAGATGGTCCTTCGAAAGTAATAGTAACAATAAGCGCAAAATTAACAATACAAAAGATATGAATATGGCATTCAGAAAATCCACAACCGAGCTCATCCAGATCGGAATCATGTTACGTTATAGCTTAGAAATTATTAGCTAGCAAATTATGGAGTGAATAATAACATTTATTAAGCAAGGATTTGTAAAAAACAGATATTTTGTTACCTCCTACCTTACATTTAATACTCTTAAATAATAAGTGTTTCGATTGAACAACGGTATACAAATACAATTAAATTTCCGATAAAAATTAAAGAAACGATCTGATTCTAGATAAGTATAAAGGATTATAATTTTGTTCATTTCAAATGCATTCCTAAAGCAACTTGCAACTTGTATTTTCTGTTGTGATAGACATTTTGGAGGAGCTGGAGAAGAGACCATATGAAGTGTTGGCTTCCTAATAGTGCTAGTCAGGAGTGTATAACAAGTAAATTTGATTTACCTCTACCAACTCAAACAGATGAGAAAATTTCTTGAATAGTAATAAGAATTTTAGAATCTTGTAAGTATTTTACTTTATAAAGTATTGTATTGATAACTTGCTCAAGTTTATAACCAGCACCACTTCCAACTTCGAATACTGTATTACAGTTAATATAATTAAAAGACAAATTCAATTTATTGTAATTTGTTATATAAACTACTGTTGAGTTAATCTATTTTTATACATATAAGTATACAGATAGGTTCAGCTCACAATGCACCATAGGCAGTATGAATTGCAACAGCGTACCCCTCTCTTCGCGTTATACCTTGGGTCTAGCGAGACACACGCATCCACAATTCAGTTGAATTTAAACCGAGAGAGGATGCAGTCGTTGGCATATTCGTTCTATGCGAGTCGACGATCGAATTTGTAACGCATGACTAGCGCGTTGCCACATCGCATTGCGTTCCATACGTATATTGTAACTTCCTATGGTGCAATGCGATCTGAACCTACGTGTATACATTAATATAATATTGTGATTGGTGTTTCTTCAAACACAACTCATGGTATTCAACATCTGTAGCAGAAAACCGTGGTAGACTGCTATTTTCTTTTTTTCTTTTTTTCCCAGACCCGTCCGACCTATAGTCACCGGTAGGCACCGCAGCCATCAGGCTTATTGTGCCACATCTGTTTGTTCAAGTCACCCACTCTAGCACGGTAGTCCCCTCCACTAACTTGTACAGGTCCCTAACCGAGTGGGTAAGGTACATCTCTGGGTCTCCTTTCGTTATCCCAAACAGATTCTGCCTTCTGCGATCTAGTACCTCGCAGTCGCATAGTATATGATCGGCTGTCTCCGGTTCTATCCCACAAAGTCTACACTTTGTGTCCCCGTCAAACACTCCGATTCTGTGTAGGTGTTCTTTCACCGCAGCATGTCCGGTTATTAGTCCCGTTACGATGCAGAACTGTTTCCTACTAAGATGTAGTAGTTCTCTAGCTCTTTTCCTGCATGGCTTCCCTATAAAGATTTTGCCATGTACTATACCGGGCGAGGCTCCCCAGTATTCCTGCTGTTTCGTACGAACCCAATCTCCTATATGTCTCCGGGCCGTTTGCCTTGTGACCCCGAAGAATGGTTCTGGGCCGTACATTTTCATCTCTGACCCTCTCCTCGCGAGTTCGTCAGCCCTTCCGTTGCCCTCAATCCCCTGATGGCCCGGTATCCAAGTCAACCAAACCTTGTTCCGGTTCGACAGTTTCACTAGTTCGCCGAGGCATTCCGCCACCAGCCTGGACGACACCTTCCGGCTTAATAACGCCTTCAATGCCGCTTGGCTATCAGACATGATGTGAATTCGTCTGTTGGTCACCGCTTTCACATTCATTGTGTGTGCGCATTGGAGAATAGCATTTTCTGCTATTTTATTAATAAATTCTAATTCCTTCTGAAATTTTACTTTATTTAGTGGGGTTTCATCTGACAAAAATGTAAAATTTGACGAGCCCAAGCAGTCGAATTTTTAGCAGATACCGCCACACTTGACAAAAAAGACACAAGGCACTTTTCGGGATACGCGACAATTCTATTGCTGTAACTTTTACAAATGACAAATATCAAACAAATATGGAGAGTACTTCAAAACTCTTTGTAGTACATATAAATATCCAAAGTATTTTTAACAGAGTCAATTTATTTGATGGGTTTTTGGTTGATTGTAAGGTTAAATTTGATGCTTTATGCCTGACTGAGCATTGGTTGTCTAGACAAAATTATGTTGTAGTAAATTTTGATAATTATATAGTTGCAGATATATATTGTAGAACAACGCACAGAGGTGGGGTGCAATGATTTTGTTGCGTAGTGATGTTGGTTTTAGAGTAGATCGAGGCATTGGCTGCCTATCTAGTGAGATGGATTGTGAAATAGCTGCAGTTTTTTAACGAGGTGTGAAATTATGATAATTTGTATTTATAGACCTCCCAGCGGCAATTTTGATTTATTTATGACGGCCATGGATTCCGTCCTGCGATGCTGCTTTGGCAGACGTGTAATAATATGCGGTGATTTTAACGTAAGATTTAATGCAGGAGATAGCGATGCAATTACGTTGTGTGATTTGTTATATTCTTTTGGTTTTATCCGGACAATACACGAAAATACCAGACTTAATAATTGCATTGATAATATCTTCATTAATTTTGAATTTAATAATTATATTTCATCGGTGTTTGAACCAAATCTAAGTGACCATGCTGGCCAGTTCCTTTCAATAAACAGAGCTACTCTTCAACTATATTCAAGTGTCGACCTATAACGCAAAGAGGAAAAATTTATTTTTTTAACATGGTAAGTAATTTAAACTTGAGCTTTATAGGTAATAATAATATCAGTTTTACTAGTAAATTTTCAGTTTTTCATAGTAACATTATTGATGCGTTTAACCTTGCTTTTCCGTTCAAATTTATTAGGAGAAGTCTTCCCAAAAATCAAAAAAATGGTTCACGAATCATTTACGCAATATGCGAAATAATTTAAATCTACTTCAAGAACTGTACAAAATTTATCATACAGAACAATTAAACATTACTGTTAAAAGCTACAAAAAAACAGTATGTAGACGCAATTAATAAGGCAAAATTATATGCTAATGACTTGTATGTACAGACTTCTGCCAATAAACCGAACGCGATGTGATCTCTTATTGGTGCGGACCGACGGCATGTACCTGCAAACAAGACTGATAAGTGTTTGCTGACTCCGGATGCATTTAACAACTATTTTCAGAATATAGCATCAAATATTACTGCAGTATTGCCTCCTTCAAATTATGATCAATCGTTATTATCACATTCGATACCAAGTAATTCGTTTAAACTGGGGAGTGTTTCATTTAATGAAGTTCGTGATGTTATTTATGCGCTGAAGTCATCTGATACGAGAGATGTTTATGGTCTATCCACAAATATACTGAAATCAGTGAAAAATGTGATCATTGTACCACTGACAAAATTGATTAACTTGAGCTTTCGGTCGGGCATCTTTCCGGACGAACTAAAATTTGCATCTGTTATTCCCTTGCACAAGAAAGGGGACGTTAGCGACGCTTCGAATTATAGGCCAATCTCTGTTTTACCGGCGATTTCAAAGGTTTTTGAGAAGTTAGTTAAAAATAAAGTTACATGCTGTTTTGAAAAAATTTACTATTCTGGCCGAATCAATTCGGCTTTAGACAAGGAAGGTCCACTACTGCAGCCGTTCTGGATTTTGTTGATTTCGCCTTAGCATGTTTTGAAAGTGGCGAGTATTGTGCGGCTACATTTTGTGATATTAGTAAAGCGTTCGATTGTGTGTGTTTTTTTAATGTGTGGTGGGTGCTTAGTTGCAGTGACTCCGTAAGCTGTATTACTTGTCTGGCTATCACTGCAACTCTTGCGGTGTAGTTTAGTGTGTGTAAGTTGTGTTTAAATGGCTTTGTGACAGCATCATACCGCCTTTTATGATGCCACGCTGTTAATCACTTTGCTCCCAACAGCGAATGGCAAGTCGATCCGGGATTAAACTCTCTGAAAAAATGTCACCGTCCCTCCAGAGAATTGAACCCCGGCACCTATCCTCCTCTCACAACAATAGTCAGCCGCCTAACCACTGCGGCCATCGACCCGTAATCACAATATTCTATTACATAAGCTTAAACTATATAATTTTAATCAACAGTCGTTACAATATTTTGAGTCTTATCTGACTAATAGACGTCAAATAGTCAAAATAAATCACAATATTTCGAATGAGGTGAGAATGCATTTGGGTGTGCCGCAGGGTTCCATACTGGGACCGATTCTATTTTTAATATATATCAATGATTTTCCTAAACATATGACGATTGGTAAATGTATACTTTTTGCGGATGACACAACAGTTCAGGTCAAATCAATGGATGGCTTGGAAGTCTTGGAGACGGCATCATTGGTACGTGATTGTGCTGCAGACTGGAGCACATCAAATAGATTAGTGCTAAACACTGACAAAACAGTTTCAACGATTTTCTCTTTGAGAAATAATGCATTCTTTGATGAAGCAACTCAGGTTAAATACTTAGGTTTTACTTTGGACTCAAGGCTCAAGTGGGGACCTCACTGCGACGACGTGGCGTCGAAACTGTTGCACACTATATATCTTCTGAGAAACCTTGTTCTCTCGGTATCCCTGAGCACTTCGAAAACGGCGTACTTTGCCTTGTCGCTCGTCGCGGCACAGGATCTTTGACTTACAACGGAGGACGGTAAGAACTTTATACAGGTTGCCGTTCCGCGCGGATTGTCGCCTCGCTTTTATAGAGTTGGGCATTTTGACCTTTCCGGGTCAGTATATTCTGGACTGCCTATTATATGTGAGGGATAACATGCATGTTTTTAATAGAAACACAGCTTCTCACACTTACAACACAAGAACTAGAGGTAAGTTGGGTGCACAATATACTCGACTAACTAGTACACAAAATACTTACAGCGTGAAAGGTGTTAAATTTTACAATGCTCTCCCTGATAAATTTAAAACTAAGTTCTAATTTATTTAAAGCTACCTTAAAGAAACTTTTGCTCAGTCACGCTATCTACAACGAGAATGAATATTTTGATTGTGTTAGGACATTGCACTCAAGCAATCTAGTGTGAGATTGGGCAACCGGTTTCCCTTTCATTCTGCTCTTATTATTTTGTATTTTTAATTTTTAGGGCGGGGACTGGAAGGGGCGAGACTCCGTACCAGAGAGCATGGACATCTCAAGCCGGGCTCTCCCCAATTCTAAGCATACCGAACGATGAAATGGTCAAAGAATATAGCTTTGGAAGGAATTTCCTCACCAAGCTAAGCAACAAGAGAGAGTGGGCAGGAGAATACTCCACGTACTCCCTAAAAGAAAACACTATCAAGTGGTATGTGGACAGTTCTAAAACCGACAAAGGAACAGGTGCAGGGAGATTTGGGCCAGGAACCAAATATTCCGAGCCAATGGGAATATACCCCAGCGTCTTCCAAGCAGAGATCAATGCCATTGGCAGATGTGCTCAACTGAACCTTGACAGAAACTATCGGAAGCAGAGCATTGTAATTTTCTCCGATAGTCAAGCAGCCTTAATGGCACTGAGCTCTGACACTATCAGCTCGAAATTAGACTGGGAATGTCTTAATAAATTAAACAACCTAGGCACGAAAAATAGAGTTGCATTATATTGGGTACCAGGACACACTGGAATCAGAGACAACGAAGAAGCTAATTCACTAGCAAGGAAGGCCGCCACAACTCCGTTTGTGGGACCGGAACCGTTCTGTGGCATAGGGACGAGCACCTACAAAAAGAACTTAAGGATCGAGAAGAGAGGCTCAGAGCATCCCTCTGGGACAATCTTCCTGGTCTGAGACACTCCAAGATCTTCCTTGGAAGCTACAATAAGCATAGAGCAAAAACTTAGCTGGAACTTAGCAGGAATAGACTGCGCATCCATACAGGGTTTCTTACGGGGCACTGTCACCTTGGTGAATACATGACAAGGATAGGTCTAAAACAGAATAGCGACTGCAGGTTCTGCGGGGCTGAGGATGAAAATCCGGAACACCTGACATCTTACTGCACCGCCATCACGGAGACGTGATAGACGAAGAAGATATATCTTCTCTGAAACCATCACAGCTAATGCAGTTTATTAAAGCTCTTGGACTGGATGGGGAGCTTTAAGAGCGGGCATACCCTAGCAGCTTACAGCTCACGCAAGGGGGCACGATAGATCAATAGGTCGCAGCGCAATATCACCCTCATTTTAAATCTAAATCTAATATTACTTGAATACATTTTTTTCAGTTTTTTTTTCATCGAGAGTGCTTTCAAGTTCTTAATATGCTCAGGTGTTACTGTTTAAACATGATTATTTATATTTATACATTACTATATGGCCAGTTTTTTAAGCGCATTTGTAGGGCCAAAATTTAGTTTTTGTTTTAATATAATTTTTTCAAATGGGAACAGGGTGGCTCACTAAATCATCACGAAAGAGCATTGAAGTACTTTCATTTTGATACCCTACATTAATATGCCAAACAAACGTTTATTAAGTATTTCTTGTGAAAACGCAAAAAAAAATTGAAAACAAAATTTATATCAAAAAATATCTAATATACTCAAAATGTTATCCCGGATCAAAATATCGAAAAAAATTCAGGTAGCCCCATTTAAAAATCGAAAATCAAAGTCATTTCCCATAAAAACGGCAGTGATAAGAATGTATCGACTATGTCAAGAACTGTAAATTAAAGCCCCGTACATATTTCCCAAATTTCGTTTCTCTATCTCAAATATTTTAGAAATCATAGGGGCGAGCCACCTCTCAGAAACACCCGGCGTATTTACAAATAATTTAAATTTAATTCTGGGAATGGGACGCAAAACAATCACTAAATAAAAATACATATTAATTTTTTTAACCAAACGTACAATGTGGGAATGTTTACGCTGACTAAATTATTGAAAATTTCGAATAATCCATAAACTGCACTTACATATTTAGCAATAATTAAATTTACTCATTTACTAGTAGATATAGAAACATATAAAAAATGACAAACCAATGATTAGCTGATAATGTATCAAAACTGATATAGGAAACAAAGTATAGACGTACATCAATCAACACAAAAGAGAACATTCAGACTCAAAAGTTATCAAATATATTTAAAAAAAGTCTATATTGCAGCAATGCATATATGTATGTAAAATAACCTTGAATATTTAGGAAATTGCAGTAGCTATAACAAATTTTAAAAGAGAGTATGTAATAAAATTACATTACAGGAAATTCTACTTGAAAGTTCTAGTACCTAGCGCCAAATATGAACACCCTATATGAGTAAATATAATTTTACATCCTAGATATATTTCCACTTTTAGGTTAAATGAAACAGCAATTAATTAAATACCAATTTATTACATGTGGAATACATTGGTATTTAACTAACTGCTGTTTCGTTTGACCTAAAAGTGGAAATATATCTGGGATTGAAAGAAAGGTCATAATATAGTTATATTAATTGTACGCATTATTGGTTGGTAAGTATTCAATATATATTTTTTGGTAGATACCTTGGAAAGGCGCTATCATCCGTCGATGCACCAGGCGGACACACTGTATAGGCAACTGTTAGATATTAAGATCAGTTCGCGCAATTCACGATTCGGTTCAATGTGCATAAAATTGTCTAAACCATTAATTTGTAATTTGTTATTTTTGTTTCTTTCTGATGATGTTTTTAAGTATCTTGGGTAAATGCTAGTGACATTTCATGTTAGTATGTTCTCTTGATCGTATAACATTGTCACCCGCGACGGCGTCGCGACGTATAGCACCGACTCCAGCATTACTTATCGAACAGCTGCTTTCTAATGCTCATTTTGTACATACCTCTATAGTGTGATGTAATAATATGTGATGTAGTGGCTGATGTTTGTTGTTTGTGATCATAATATTTATTTCTTGATTTATTTGTATCTACATTAACAATATGCGTCGGCAACAAAACCAAGCGCAGTTACAAATCGAACACAGCGATGACGACTGCACCTCTTCTCCTGTACGTATATTTATGTAGTAAGTGAGTCATTACCTTGTGTTGCTATTATTATCAGGTGAATAATTACCTGTGTACGTTTGTAACTTTCTATGATTTCAAGTAGTTATTATATTACTAGTTCATAATTTTCTATTTCTATAAATGCTGTTTGTTAATTGTTTTTATACAACAATTTCAACAGCGGCCTAAGTTCTCGAAGGCTCCGATGCAGAAAGTTTAAATGGGATCCCGCACTGACATTGCAAACGTAAATGCACGTATTTGATATCTAATTTATATATAGCATTCAAATTAGATTTAATCCTACACAAATAATAATGCATATACAATATTAGATTTTACAAATGTTACAGGAATTATATTAAATGTTAATTGTTTAAATTAGCATTTTATTTGTCCAGGCACTTTTTTAATAAGAATAATGCGGCTAGAACAGGTGTTATTTATGACTCAAAGTCTTACCAACTTAAAATAATTATAGGCTTTTCAAAATACATACTAATAAGTTGGTATTGCATGAATAAATTAACGATTAATTAGCTTTGATTAAAATAAAATAATAAAAGATAATTATGTTACTAGTAGGGATTAAGTATTAAATATGAAACAATTGAAGATAAAAAAACTAAGACTTAACATGAAGAAATCTTACTGTCTGACTTTTTTAATAACAACACAATAAATTATTTATTCAACACCAGGCATTTCAAGTTCTATTTTATTTATTCTATTTATGTCTCATCAATACTAATATGTTATGCTCTTTTATTTTCTATTGAAAATAGAGCCACACGTGCGTTTTTGACTCAAACCAAATAGATATTTTAATTTGACTGTCGAACATTTTTGAATTTACTTCATGATGCTTTATATTATATGCCGTCGCCATTTATGGACTAAGAAGTCTGGAATTGAGATTATGGATAGAAGAAATCTTGAAGGTTATGATACAGTTCTTCGAATTAGCGCATGTCCGCGAATGTCCAAAATTTAAATATCTTTTAGTGTAACTTCAGACCATCAAAACACGATTTCCTCAAATACAATTATCCATTTTGTTTTCAATATTTTGAAGCAGAATTAAATTCTGCATCGAATTGTATTAGCATTTCCTATACTTATCTATAATCATTTGCGAGTTATTAAGGTTTTTGATAGAGTTTTTAGATAATTACATTTTTTTAGCGGTTTGGTCTTTTGCTGGTGTATCAGATCTAACGATTCGTATGTTGTTATTTCTTATATTTTTATGGCTAACTATTTTAGCATTCTTAGTTACCATTTCCAAATCGTAATTTTTTATCTTCAAACAGCAAAAAAAACGGAATTGTATGCAACGAAGCCTTTGCTTCTCATACTATCTCTATTTTCCTGGTTAGATAGTATTTTTATCTTTAAAATATTTTTCCTACTTTTTTATTGGAAGCCGGTTCTCATTCCAACCAGTTGTACCAGTCAGTTGCCTTTTTGACTGTCAACAGGAGTAATGAATTTGAATACAATATTTATAATTTTTTATATTTATTAATCAAAAAATAATTATATGTATGTGGAAATATGTTCATGTAAAATTCATGTAAAATTAAATGCGATTTTATAACTATATTGGATATTTTAGCTCTATGAATATTTAAATTTGTAGCCATAGTACATTTCGTATATTAGTGCGTTTAGTATTTTAAGATAAATACTATAATTTTTGGCATTTATTTACGTACAGTATGAGTAAAAGTTATTGAGTAATAAGTATAACAAAAGTACAATACTGTACGACACAAAGTAATTGCATGCATATAGTATGTACCTATTTAAAAAGATTATATATTTCCCGGCGTAATTTACTAAATAAAGAAATGAATCTTAGATTGCTTCAGCCGTTTAAATGAAATTTGTTTACAGTTTATCAACTGTTACATAGAATTTAGTCAAACAAACCAATGATTGATAGATAGGGAGGAGGTGGGAAGAGGGTTGTGCATAGGCAATTTTGAAACTTGCGTTATTGCACTTTAACACAACCATGTCTTATGTCTTTCATTACTTGGCATGCTTCCTTTTCTGTAGGAAATCCTGCGAGCAAATCGTCTGCGTCAAAATCATTTTGAACAACTCCAGATGCTACTGGATGATTTTCTGATTCATCTAATGTAACTTGTTTTAAATATCTGATATCACTTTGATTGTACCTCTACAATGTAAGCTGAAAATTAGTATCCTTTCGACTTGCCAATACATCTTTGCTATATCAGCAGTCACTACCACATTATGCGATCTGAATCTTAAGAGAATTTGAAATAATTCATCTTGAATGATTGGATCTTTTCTTAATGCTTGGTTAAGTGAGTTGTCTGTAGAAGTTGCGGCTGAACCATCAAAAACTACTCTAAGTTTCATTGTTAAACTTTCTTGTTTAATGACTGCGCGATGTGGCAAAAAAATAATGTTTACCTGATAACTTTTGTTATTCAGCCATATTACCGACTCTTTCGTACTCCTGCATAAAGCTGCAATATTCATCATGCAATGTATCTTTTTTTGCCACCCCTTGCTCTAAATTTACAAATCTTCGCATTGCCACTGACTGTGATTCTTCTAATTTCTCCTTATTTTCATTGAAAGGTAATTTTACAACGAACTTTTCATTCTCATCTCTTTTGTAATTCTTGGTAAAATGGGTTTCACATTCTTCTTCTTGATGACTTAATTTTCTCTTCTCTCCTACTTCTTTAACTTGCCAAAACAAATCTATGCTAATTTACGTATTCTCCTTGTGATGTCTTTCCACTTACAACCCAACCTAGTTGTGTTTCTTTGAATACCTAATGGACCTTTATTATACAGTTGTACGAACCAGTCGAATCAGTAGATAGCAAACTTCAGCACCCAATAACAATTCAATTTGCGATGATATATAAAATCTAGGATCCTCTAAGCTGATGTTATGAGGAATTTTCAACAGTGATTACGGTATGGTAGTTAATGTAAAGTCATTTGTGATTTTTGGTACAACTAGTAGGTACTCGTACTGTAATTTGAAACTCTGTCACTACTGAATAAAGACTAACACTGACTTCCTCTGTGATAATATTGGTTTTATTCCGAAATCCGCTAACCGTGTGTTTGATATTTTTTGGTTTTAATCCCAATTCCTCACATACTTGTTTTGTTGTAGAATTGCATTGTGAAGCAGAATCTACTAAAACTAAAGTATTTTCTTTCAGCTTTTCTATTGTAAATAAAAATCGTTTAAGTTGATAACAGTAATAATTGACTTATGCTGTTGTTTATTGAGTGATGGTTGTGATTTTTTGTATGTCTGCTGTGATGTGTTTGATTGCTGTCAAACAATTGTAATACCTTCGTGTTTTTCTTATGTATATGTAATTGATTCTGTCAGGTATTGACATTTGTATTTTTATGATTTTCTTGACATAAATCACAATTATCTACAACTGCGATGATGATTTTTGTTATTGTATTTGAAATGTACTATTTTTCCGTGACCTTGCCTTTCTCTGTTTTATTGTTCCATATGACATCTTTGATCTAAAAATTCAGTGAATTCATTTAATCTCGGCATTTCTGTTGCCTCTTTTTTTAATATGAATGTTTCCCACTCTTTGCTTCTGTTATAATTCAATTTTGTCATTATGATGTATATTACAATTGTAGGTACTCCAATTTACCGGACGGTTAAGAATTTCAAGTGCTCGTATGTGTTTTTGAAATGAATGTGTTAACGTTCGTAAATCTGTATATGTATGTATATATGCGTATATCATTTTTGAGCTCTGCTATTTCTATAATGCTTTTTACATAATTGAAAATCATATGTTTATTGTTATGAAATCTTTTTTTAACATCCTCCATGCAATTACAGAATTTTCATTTGACAATTCTAACGATAACTTCTATAACTATAACTTCTAAAACTTCAATGATGTTTGTAAATATTGGAATTTTCTTACGTTATTTAATTTAGTTTTTTTATGAATATTAAAAGAATCAGCGAGTGATAGTGTTTCAAAATATAAATTTTCGAACTCATAGCGTTCGTTGTCTTCTGTACATCCCATAACTAACTCGATTTTTGTCTGGACGTCTTAAAATTGATCGTAAATCGTTTCGAATAATTTGGATTCTCTAAATTTGAATTGATTTTTGTCTGATGTTTCAATGTTAAAACTCTCTAAAACTGTGTTGAATCTTATAACGTGCCATTTTAACGTGTCTCGCTGATGTTTCAGCTGTTTCAGTGCGTTCTTCGTGTCTCGTTATTTCGTTTCGGTCTCGGTGTTTACCATTTTGTATGTGCAATTGTAATAGGAACAATTTAAAGGAAAATGAAATATTGAGATACTAATGTTTCTTGTGTATTGAAGTTTGCTAACGCTGTTACTGTTGTATGTTGTATCACTAAACTCGGTTCGAATCTAATTTTCCCTGAATTTGTCGATGTTTCGTATCCGGTTTGTTCAAAGGACCAAAATATGTTGATGACTTGATGTAATAAATACCTACGTCTTTAATTATATTTTGTACTTTTATTTTGCATTTCTTACACAGTTTAAAAACTTAATCTACAAATAAACGGCGGCATTCAATGGCAGTAAAACACTTGTCTTATGACTATGTACAAATATATTCTGTCGTAAAAGGGGTTGCCTAAATAAGGTTAACTTTTTTGTAAACAACAAAAAAAACAAATCTCAACAACACCTACACAAATTAAACGCTTTCGAAAATACTACATGGTGCAATGCAAATTATCTTTTTGTCACGTATAGTTGTCATAAAATATAAGAAAATCAATAGTTTTTACAAATTTTTATATGATGTACCTGTAATTGTAACACATGTCACAGGTATTGATTGTTAATAAGTTAATAATATAATAATAATATTTCATTTATTCTTAAAAAATGCTGTTTTGTTAAATTTTCTTGTTTAAGTTTTTCCATTTGATTGATGATTGATTTTTATACGTCATTTGACATAGATTTGGATAACTGGTTAAATGCTCGACATATTGTATCCGCATTCTTTATGAATGTAAAATAAATCTGAAATATGTTTTGTATAGTTATTTATTTCATTCGCCATTTTTTGCCAGATATAAACTATGCATATGTATTTCTGGTATAGAGACAATATCAAATATGTTGACATTTCAGGATTCCAGGATAACTATTATATCCGCATTCTTTATGAATGTAAAATAAATCTGAAATATGTTTTGTATAGTTATTTATTTCATTCGCCATTTTTTGCCGGATATAAACTATGTATATGTATTTCTGGTATAGGGACAATATCAAATATGTTGACATTTCAGGATTCCAGGATAACTATTATATTATTTTAAAATACATTAAGGAGGCGTATTTTCGAACTTACTTCAGAAAATCGCTTCTACTCAAAAACCGTAAAAAATACAGCCTAATATCAAAGGAGGATACTCCGCTAAACGAGTTTGTGTTCGCTTCGCGCATGACGTCACTCTCAGAGTTAAAACCAATAAAACCTATTCACCTAATATCCTACAGCACGAGAAAACACATGCCCTTGTGAAATTGTTTACATTATTATTTTAAATTACGATACTTAGAACTTGTCAACTTCATTTAGATAATTAAATGATGCAAAATATATGGTAGATACCCCTCAACTTTAATTGTGAAAACAACTTTCATTCAAAAAAATAAAATATCAATAGATATTTTTCAAAACTCCAAACACTTATTTGTAGTAACTTTTAACTTTCGAATACTATAATTTAAATGCATAAAAAATCATGGAACTAGTTTTAGGATTTTACTCTTGAGGTAACTAAAAGTGTTTATCTTTTCTCTTTGTAGCATGTAGGTAACCATTGCTTACTTATATCACAGTTTTTGGGAAAACGAAAGAATTTAATGTTTTTATCGCACGGTTTTTTAACTATGGTTGTCCAAATTGCAACCAACAACGGCATAACGCATTTTCATAACTATACTTATATCAGTAACAAAATAGTGACTTAAAAAGCATATGAAGAACCCATAAATTAGATAAATTAGCTATTGCCTCGTAAACGACAAAGTAATACAGCAATCTTATCTAATTTATGCCTATTGATAAGCTCTTATAAGTTGGTATATTATTACTTCTTATAATACACACCACGATTGTAAAACAAATTGGATTGCTCAAAAGCTTGCCAAACAGGTGTCACCAGACACATCCGATATACCTCCTAAGCGTCACGTACCGTACACTGCTTTAAAATAACTCTGAGAGTGACGTAATGCGCGCCAACAGAGGCTCCGCCCACCATGCGCAATATCTTATCGGGTTGTCAATCGGGTTTCATTAAGCACGTGACTGGCTAAACCCGTTTTAAAACAAAATATCGGGTAATATAATAGTTTACGAAAGTTTTTTTTTTATTAATGACAACTATGGAATAGAGTGGTATGCATTAACAAATGTAAGTTGTTGTCAAGTAAAAAATTTCAACTGCCGTAGTATGTCTATAAAAAAATATTGGTTCTGTTCTTGTAAATGAACTTATTACTATAGAGCGGAGGTTGATTAGGTTAAGTTTCCGAACACTTAAATGTAAAAGGTAACCAACCCTGGTCGCTCAGATTGAGTTTCCGAAAACGCCCTAAGGGCAGGGTTAGTTACCATTTACATTTAAGTGTACGGAAACTTAACCTAATTAAGTTACTCTTGTTTGTAAATAAACTTTTTTTTCACAGGTTTTTGTGGGTTGACCACCTGGTTACCGTTGGTTGCAACCCTATTAGAAAGTAGGGTAAACAATGAAGTAATAAACATCTGTCATTAATCTGTCATAATTACATCTGTAAATGCACACTTCTCGATTCCATAGATGTCATTGGTTGTCATTTAAATTATATTACCCGATATTTTGCTTTAAAACGGGTTAAACTAGTCACGTGATTTATGAAACCCGATTGTATTTTCCGAAAAGCCTCTAAGTGTATTCAAAAGCCTAATAATATACAGGGCGTTCTATTTTAAAAACGTGAACTTAGTTGAAATGAACGTTAATTTTAACTTTTTAAATTAACGTTAATTAACTCGAAATTATGTCGACATAATTTCTCGACATAATGAGAAATTATGTCGTTGTGTTCGACATAATTTGATGACTTAAATTTTATGTCTCATATTTCAATTAAACTTAGAATGTGATGTCTTCAGCGGCAATGTTTTCAGAAATGTAAAATTTTTAACATAACGTTGCAGTTGGCCTTATATTAAAAAAAAATAGAATAACTCAAAAACAACTGGTTTTTGCTATAGGATACCTTAGTCAGTTTTGATGTAGAATTTACTACTACACTGTTTACTTCTACATTATGATGACAATACACAGGGTGTAAGGAGTTTGACTGCTTAAATTTTCCCAGCATATAGAGCAAGTAAATAGGATTAAAAAGTTTATTATGAAGTAGGCGTTAAAATAAATAGTTTTCCAGAAAAACAAAAGCAAAGTTCCAACTTTTAAATCGCGCTATCTTAGACAGTTATAAATATTTTAAGTGTGAATTTTACAATGGACTCATCACGTAAATACAAAGAAAATTGTTATAGAAGTTTGTTCTACAATCTAAGGTAAGGTTAAAAAAATAGAAATCTATCTATAGCTTTGGCAACGCTGAAACATGACCTACCATAACTTTATACAAACAGTTGTGTTTCACAGCAGCTGAAGGCTGCCGTCGATAAGAAAATTGTAGACGTTGCACTTTTGAAGAATAAACTGCCTCGTACAATTAAGTCGTATGATTCCTGTCGTTTATTTCGTTTCATATGAATACAACTGCTCTAGATTACCTCAAACGATATTTTAGTGAATTATTTGACAAAGTACTTTGAAACATTAGTACGGTGTAAAGTGTTGGTGTTAGCAATGGAGCGCTATACTACACGGTAATATCACGATATGCTGTTAATTATTGTAATCCCGGCAAGTTCTCCATCTACGGACATTAAACTTTTTAAGCGCGGCGTTGCCAACTTTATGATAACTAAGTATTTACTTACCTTGGAAACCATAAGTGACACGAATGTGGTTTAACATTCAAACGAGGAAAAAGCTAAATCGACCGACCGTTAGGTATGCGGCGTATCAGATTAATAACTGCACACACTCCTCAGGACAAAGAGGCACGAAACCAGTTGCCCGCACGAGACCGACACCTCTCAGAGAGGCCCGGCGAACCGGTGGGCTCCTCTCTCCGTGAACCCATGTTAGACAAGTTTTCTTGTCAACGTTGGACCACCGTTGGAGACGCTTTAGCGAACTCCTATATCTAATCCCAGGGGCCTATCCTTGCGGATGGCTACTATCGGCCAAGCGTGTGAAACGGAATCTGGCCGTGAGGTACAACCAGCCCGCCCGTGAATTAAGCCTGAACTACGGGGACGGCCGGGCAAAAGCCCTAAAAATGCCAACCGCGCCAACTCTTTCGCCCCTCCGGCGATCAAGTATCCGCGGCAGCTACAATGAAACCGTAGGGTCCCAGAGTCACCGAGTTGTTTTAGGATGAAACCAAAGATTTCCCCAACCAGACAACCAGCGGTCGGATTACTCCTCGGCGAACCGATATTTTATCCTCCCCTACTATCTTCGCCAAATTCTCTCGCCACGCCCGTTTCCCTGAGTGTGGCCACCAGGGATGGGGTAGTAGCAGCTGCAGAGTTCTCTATAAGCGCCGTAGGGTAATATCCCACCGATATTCCGACTGTTAGCGGCCGTAATGCCGGAAGTTCCCATCTACGCCCAAGAATCCTCCCCTATATACGAAGTCTACTCCCGCCACGCCCGTTGCCCTGAAACTATGAAATCAGGGATTGGGTAGTGCAGCCGCAGAGTTTTACTTCGACGCTATAGGGTGAACGCCGACCCGAACCATAAGTGACAGGCAAAAAATTTATCAAGGTATTCTGTTCAGTTTCATTCAGTCTACACTACATTATAATTATGGCACTCAAACCACTTACACCCTGTATAGCAGCGATTAACTCTTGGCAACACTGGCAACGATACTATTGCTGTATGTGTTGGCCAACATAATCGCGCGTATGTGAATATTAAATTATATTAAGTTCTTAATCAGTTTAAAGCGTCTCTTCCTTGTTAGTTTAAATGACATTGTTTTGCTATAATATGACGGTGTTAACTTATGGTCGGTCAATGTGGTGAACGTGCTGGAAAAAGTATGCATATACATACATGTATATACATATACGTTATGTTCTATGAATGACAATGTTATAATGTATAGTAGTAGGTACAAGTGGTTTCATATGTTTTTATACACATATGTAATTGAACTAAATTAAAATTAATACTTCATATATGTATGTATATAACACAGAATACATAAGGATACATTAATGCGCGTTCAATTAACATACCCACTTATAGAATACGTAAAATTGTACGAAATATTATTCATTGTTCACTACAACCAAAGTAGTTGTAGTTCTTATATTGACAACGCTATATCTTGGTGATTTGGTGATGACGTGAAACTCGTCATATTGGAAAATAATATTCGTTATAGATACCAAATAATTGTTAGTGTGAAAAATTGCTTGTAGTGTTGTATAACTGAAAATTGACCTGAACTAAAAATAATTTACCTATCTTTTGGAACAATGCTTACCCTTTGCTATGTCAAACGGAATTATATTGTATGACACAAATGTAAGTAAATATTTTTTAATAATATGTTTATCTTTTTTATATGAAAAATTATAATTATAATCTTTGAATTTATTTATTGTTGTCAAATACTGCCTGAAATAACTATTAAAAGTTTCAAAAGTAGCAACATTTATCTTGACGCTGTTAATTAAATTTTTCTTCAAACGTCAATAAAACTGACATTTCTCGACTGAGTAGTCGGCCCCAAAGTGTCACTTTTTCTCCGCCGGAGTTTTACTTTTCACCTTTCCGCCGCCGGAGGGAAAAATGTTATTATAACAACATACAAACACATAATTTCAATGTTGATAGAGTCCACTTGACAGTTTTATGATGAGTTACTATAGAAACAGCTCGTACCTAATCAGCGGTCTAATAATGGTCTAATTAATACGCCAATTTTTTCAAAGAAGATCAAAGATATTTTTACGCTCCACGTCGCTGTCATTCATCGGTAGTGGAAAGTACAGTGCCTTTCATAAATGATGACTTACGAGCGCATCCGTTATGTTTGTGCAAACTTTGAATTAGGATTATATATACAGCGTGGCTACTTAAGTTGGCGCCATATGGAAAACTTTAAATAGTACGAAAAAAGTAATCCTACTTGTGAAACACGTTATCTCGTATCTTAATTAAACAGTCGTCATACGCTTTTTCGCAAAGAATATTTAGGATTTTCAACTGCAGAAAGTATTATCTGTAACACAGTGTCTTCACAGTTGTCCTCACTGTTGACTGGTGAATATGTTTGTATGGATGTCGGTGATTAAATATGTCTGCAGCTTCTCGAAAAATTCTATACTTGTCACCCACAATTAATACAACTTCAATTTTCTTTTCTAAACTCAATGTTGACGGCATATATTTGTTTATTTGTTACTATACTAATGCTCGGAAAGAGAAATGTCGTTGTTAGAGTAAACTAGATTCTAAAATATTCCGTTTATTTTTGTGTATTACATTAAAACATTCATTATTCTGTTGGTTATTACTTTATTATTATATTTGTATGTATGTTTATTTACATGCATTGCTAAAATATTACAGATAGTCGATTAAACACTTGAAGTATTTTGACTGTTTAAGATAAAAGATAACGTGTTTCACAAGTAGGATTTGCAAAATTTAATTTACAATTGAAGTCGTAAAAAAATTCCTATCAAACTATTTTGCTTTGTGGACACTCTGTGCATTCGATGTCAAATGTGAAGAGCTAAATATTGTTGTTTTTGAAAGCAGAGATTTTTATAAAGAATTACCTACTTTTTTTCGTAAAACTTATAACAAAGTTTTCCATATGGAACTTAAGTAGATACGCTGTATATACCTACATTAGTGTGTTGTATTCACTAAAGATGATTCCTGCGTCACAGGTATAATTTTGTCAACGACATTCAAAAAATAGTTTTCATATCAAAATACCTATGTGTATGACAAAGAGAGACAGTTTGTATTTCGAAACTTTGCCTAGCACAGACGTACGCCTCGTGCAATTCACTTGAATAAAGGCTGCTACAGACGATCGTTAATGATTTAATTCAACACCTTGCATTCATCACCACGCAAGCATCAACGTATCAGTATGTTGTCTACAGACGTACAAACTTGTTTGCCAGTTTTCACGTAGTTTTGGTGGTAAACAAACATGTCATTCAGTGAAAATGAAATAACGATAATGGCAGTGGCGTGTGCCTATGCCTGTAAAGAAAGAACACAAATAGCAAGAAAGCGTCGCCGCATGTGGACCAAAGAGTGGCTCTTAAAACGGCAGGCGTTTTCCCATGTTAATCTATTGGAAGAGCGGAGGTTACAACCAGATGATGATCTGTAAATTGAGAATACGAGTACAATAATTACTCCTATATTTATTATACATAGAATTTAACGTATGATGCTTACCGACGCCTCTGATAAATGCGCAGTCAGAATCGTGTAATTGTCTCTACACGTTGCGACTTGCATGGACGGTATTGCACGCACATTCAAAATATCAGTCGCCGGCAGATGATTTGAACGGCACGCGCGCCTTGACTGCGCACTCAAAGCCGTCGCACTTTTTAACTACACACTGACGGTGATGCTTTGATGCTTGCGCGGTGATGAATGCAAGGTGTTGAATTAAATCATTAACGATCGTCTGTAGCGGCCTTAAGACAAAGATGAGTCTGCGCTTCAGCTATTTATTTCCGCTTCTTCACTTAAAAATTTGATATACATTTGACAATGCATCGCTGTAGATATTTGATGGAACTGTCATTTATTTCGTTCTTACAAATACGTATTCGTTTAACAATTTTTTGAAGTCAATTTTTTTTAACTACATATAATGGCAATACATAGGAGAACATTACGGTAGGTACAATTGCAACAACTTGTTTTAATTTTTACGGCCAAAAATGAAAAATTTCATAGCTGCCATATTCATTTTGATATTTACCGTATTTAACATGACGCCGAAGTACTGATCATAGATAATATATACATTTCATTACGTTAGTATTATATTGTAGCAACATAATGGTGCGTTCGTCGTCGGGAAAATAAATGTTTAGAGAGTAGCCTGGGATTATGTCATGATTATTACTACTGTCAATCAAATTAAAACTTGTTAGATTTTCTTCCAAGGTATTAAATAAATAGTTTTATTTAATCGAACCCCAGTTTCATTACATTGGTGTCAGGTGTGGGGTTATAGGAAAGATGACTGGAAGACAATTAAAATTGGATGAATTAAAAGTGGTCGATTTAAAACGTGAATTGGAAGAAAGAGATGAGCAAACGTCGGGAACTAAAGTAGTGCTTCAACAGCGTCTTCGAGAAGCGCTAATTACAATTGCGGCGAAAATCCGGATCTCTTCGTATTTGAAGTTCAAGGTGGAGATGTTAGTGCTATACTAAAATCTATGGAAGAACTGCAGTTAGCCATCGCAGGTAATGCTAAAGCTATAGAAGATAAGTTAGAAGAAAATTCCAAAACATTGAGAGCAGAGTTATTTGCAAAATCTAATACGTTGGAAACGAAATTCAAAACGAGTTTTAAAGAATTTACTGAGACAGTTGAAGTAAGAGTTAATAGGAATGCCAGGGCTTTAGAAGAGGCGGTTGAAAATTTGGAGGAAAAGTTGGATCAGCAAAAAAAAGAATAATGGAAGAGATAATGGCTCAATTTAAGTTATCAGTGACAGGATCTAGTTCAGATGAGAGCACTTCAACGAGAAGAGTAAAACCTCCAACTTTTGATGGAAAAACCTCATGGCTAACCTATGTGACGCAGTTCGAGGCCGCTGCAGAGGCGAATGCTTGGTCATCTAGCGAGAAAGCTACCGCTTTAATTGTAGCCTTAAGAGGTGATGCCAGTGATATTCTACAAACATTATCTGCTGAGGAAAGAAAAGACTACCATAAACTGATTAAGCGATTGGAAATGAGATATGGCCATGCACATTTAGGGCAAGTATACCACGTGCAGTTAAAGAATCGATTACAGAACAAGGAGAAAATCTTCAAGAATTTGAAGCGGATATTGCCCGGTTGGTTCGACTCGCCTATCCTACGGCACCGGAAAATTTCTCAGAATATCTAGCAGTGCAGACGTTTGTGGATGGTCTTCGAGATACCGAGACCCAGCAAGCCTTAAGACTGGCACGGCCAACGAGTTTGATTAATGCTCTGGCACATGCACTGGAATTTGAAACGGCTAAACAAGCTTCTCGAAGCCGTGGACAATTGTGTGCTGTAGACAAACAATTAAAAAACGAAGAATTTGTGGAAGAAGTTGCCCGAAGAATGGTAGATAAGGTGCAGAAACGAAGAAAAACAGTACGTTGTTGGAATTGTGGAGAAGTAGGTCATATTCAGAGTAGTTGTAAAAAAGCCAAGATGCCAGAAATAAGTCAACAGGAGCAGGAAAAACTAAAATGGGTCGATGAGCAGGAGCAATCGTCGATCCAGTGTGTGAATCTCCAAGAAAACCTATACAAATTGCATCTTTAAGAAATCTAGCCAACAGTCTTTACGTAGACATTACTTTTGAAGGACGAATGTATGCCTGTTTGTTAGACACTGGATCGACGAAAACGATCGTACGACCCGACTTATTTAAGAAGACCAAGAAGTTACTGCCTACGAAGTGGAACCTTAGGACAGCAACCGGAGATCGAGCTACCGTAAGGGGAGAAATTGATGTAGATTTGATGATGGGATCATGCTTAATCAGACATCGTGTCTTGGTGGCTGATATAGAAGATCAAATTATTTTGGGAATGGACATTATGAATCCATATGGCTTCCAAGTGGACTTGAAACGAGGTGTCTTGCAAGTGGGTAATGAAGAACTTGTTTTACATCGACAAAATGATGTAGTGGTGCATGTGATTGTGGCGGAAGACACTCGTTTGAATGAACGAAGCGAACTTCTCTTGGAAGCTAATGTGAAAGGAGACTGTTCAGAAGGAACTATCGCTATGCTGGAACCAAAGAATGACGATAGGGAAGTGGGCCGAGGAATAGTAATTGCTAAATCACTGATTAGGTTTCAAAAGACCGTGCCTGTGCGTGTAATGAACGTGAATTATCACGCTGTAACTTTAAAGAAGGGTACTGTTCTGGGCTTGTGTTGTCCAGTGTCGGCTATTGTTTATCGGGTACAATCTGAGAAGAATTCTTCCAGTTCAATTGCAAAGGAAATCCTGAAGGTAGTGGACGCAACATGTAGAGGATTAAACCGAGACGAACAGTATCAAGTTAAAGGTCTGATTAATCAGTATCAAGATGTCTTCGAAACTAATGACGGCACAAAGGGAAGAACTAGCTTAGTCACCCACAAAATTAATACTGGCGATGCTAATCCAATCCGCCAAAGGCCAAGGAGACTGCCACTGGCAAGACGGGAAGAAGCTAACCAAATAATAAAAGATATGGAGAGAGAAGGCGTGATTGAACCTTCCGCTAGTCCATGGGCGTCACCAGTGGTACTGGTAAAGAAAAAGGATGGATCCATTAGATTTTGTGTCGACTACCGTCAATTGAATAATGTAACTAAGAAAGATAGTTATCCTTTGCCACGTATAGACGACACCCTGGATACTTTAGTGGGCTCTAAGTGGTTTTCTACCCTGGACTTAAAGAGCGGTTACTGGCAGGTAGGAATGGAGCCGACCGATAAAGAGAAAACAGCATTCACTGTGGGTACTGGACTATGGCAGTTTACAGTCATGCCGTTTGGACTGTGCAATGCGCCTGCTACGTTTGAAAGGTTGATGGACACAGTGTTGAGAGGACTTTCGTGGAAGACCTGTTTGGTGTATCTCGACGATGTGATCGTGGTCGGAAGAACATTTCAAGAACACATAAAAAATTTAGAAGAGGTTTTTCTGCGGTTACGAGTTGCTAACCTAAGACTGAGTCCCAAAAAGTGTCATCTTTTCCGTAAGGAGGTTTATTATTTAGGACATGTGGTGTCTGAGGAAGGAGTAGCAGTCGATCCACAGAAAGTGGAAGCTGTGAAGAAATGGCCGGTACCTAAGGATAAACATGAGCTACGAAGTTTTCTCGGGTTATGTACCTATTATCGGCGGTATGTGCCAGGATTCGCCAATATTGCAAAACCACTGACTCAGTTGACGGAAGATCGGTCATTTGTTTGGAGCGATGACTGCCAATTGTCGTTTGACCTATTGAAGGAAACCTTGATGAGCGCACCAATCTTAAGCTATCCATTACCAACTGGGGAGTTTATCCTGGATACGGATGCCAGTGATGTCGGCATAGGAGGAGTGCTTTCCCAGATACAAGATGGAAATGAGAGGGTCATTGGATACTTCAGTAAGACGCTTGCAAAGCCAGAACGAAATTATTGCGTTACGAGAAGAGAACTACTGGCAGTAGTTAAGTCTGTCGAACACTTCTATAAGTACTTATATGGGCGAAAATTTGTAGTTAGAACTGATCATGCGGCTTTGAAGTGGCTTCTGCAATTCAAGAACCCTGAAGGACAAATAGCTAGGTGGATAGAGAGACTAGAGGAGTACAATTTCGACATCCAGCATAAGCAGGTATGAAACATAAGAACGCCGATGCACTTTCGAGAAGACCCTGTCCAAAAGACTGCAAACAGTGCACCCAAATAGAAAATAGGTCAAACAGTTGCAGGACCACCGTGATCGATGATCAATGGCTACCAAACGAATTGCGAAAGGACCAACAGACCGACTCTGATCTTAAAGTAATACTGCACTGGAAGAATCAAGGGCAAAGACCCAGTTGGCAAGAAGTTGCTCCCTACTCGCGCAACTTAAAATCATATTGGGCACAATGGGACTCTCTAGTTGTAGATGATCACATTTTGAAGCGCGTTTTGGAGAATTCAAATGGCACGGAAAGTAGGATGCAAGTGGTGGTTCCTAAGAAAAGGATATTGGAAGTGTTACGACAGCTCCACGATGGTTCCTCCGGAGGACACTTTGGTGTACATAAGACGCTGGAGAAGGTGCGCCAGCGGTTTTATTGGATAAATTGTGCACAAGACGTAAGGGAATGGTGCCGAAAATGCACCAAATGTGCTGCTAGTAAAGGACCACAGAGACGTCATCGTGCACCTCTGCGGCAGTACAATTGGGAAGCCCTTTTGAAAGAATTGCCATAGATGTTGCTGGACCGTTTCCAGAAACCGATGGGGGAAACAAGTACATAATAGTGGTGATGGATTATTTTACCAAATGGGTCGAAGCCTATGCGTTACCCAACCAGGAGGCAGCGACGGTTGCAGATGTCATTGTCAAGCAGTTCATCAGTCGTTTTGGAGTGCCCTTAGAACTCCATTCGGATCAAGGACGAAATTTTGAATCTACTCTTTTTCAAAACATGTGTGAGATTTTGGGCATTCGAAAGACTAGAACGACTGCTCTGCATCCACAATCAGATGGAATGGTAGAGCGCTTAAATAGGACCATGCTCAATATCTATCCAAGGTTGTGTCAGATAATCAAAAGGATTGGGATGAACACTTACCACTGTTCCTGTTGGCCTACCGAGCATCTGTTCACGAAACCACTGACAAATCTCCCGCAAGTGTACTATTTGGTAGAGAGCTGAGGTTGCCTTGTGATCTGAAGTTTGGCTGTAAACCGGGAGAAGATCTTGTTAGAGAAGATTATGTCAACGATCTCCGCCGAAAGCTAGACAACATCCATGAGCAAGTACGGCACAGTATTCGGGATGCTAGTGCTAGAATGAAAGAGAACTACGATGTGAATGCGGATAATGGGGGTTACCAAGTGGGTGATCTCGTGTGGCTATATAACCCGCAACGTCGACGTGGGCTTTCCCCAAAATTCCAAAGACACTGGGAAGGACCATATGAAATTTTGAAGCGAATCAACGACATTATCTACAGAATCAGACGGACACCTCATACTAAACCACGGATTGTGCACTTCAATCGTCTAGCCCCATACTGCGGAGACAATGACAATCAAATTTCTGATATACATCGAGTACATGCTCAACATCGGGAACCAACATTTGAGGATTTTATGGCAAAATATTCTGGCACACGCAAAGCACGTCACGGGGTAACTACTGAAAAGCGACGGGATCTATTTGCGGTACCATCGAGTTACGCCTTGGCTCATTGTGTTGCGCAAAATTTACGGATGTCTCGAGGAATTGCCGCAGGATTTCGCAAAAGGTATGGCAGAGTCAGAGAACTGTTGCAGCAGCAACCGAGAATTGGAGAGACTTTAAAGCTCAGTATCAATGGTCAATTTATATTCTATCTAGTTACTAAAAAGTTTCCATATCAAAAACCAGCGTACCGGGTAATTTGGGAAGCTTTATTAGATTTGCGAAATCACGTCCTACAACAAGACATTCTGAAACTAGCAATACCAAAGTTAGGATGTGGACTGAATCAGTTGAATTGGAGAATTGTAAGGAGTATGTTGGAGGTGTTATTCCAACATACCGGCGTGGAAATATTGGTCTGCAGTTTCCAGCCTGAGCATTCCTCACATAACAATCCTCAGAGAGCCGTCGACTGCTATTTCCATAAGACGTCCCGGTGTAGCAGGGGTCCGACTTGCAAGTACCGGCATTACTTACCTGAACCCATGAAGAATATATTTCGGGACGAAACATCTTTTGAGGAGGGGGCAATGTAGCAACATAATGGTGCGTTCGTCGTCGGGAAAATAAATGTTTAGAGAGTAGCCTGGGATTATGTCATGATTATTACTACTGTCAATCAAATTAAAACTTGTTAGATTTTCTTCCAAGGTATTAAATAAATAGTTTTATTTAATCGAACCCCAGTTTCATTACAATATTATCTATGGTACTGATTTGATTCCTACAAATGTAATTGATGACGCAGGGATCATCTTTCGTGATTACAACTATATATCACATATACAATGTATGTACATACATTGTGTTCATTTTAAAACTTACCACCCCTGTAACTTAAAAACCCCAATACATTGCAATATTCGCCGGGACACGTCAATTTTTGACAGTCAAGTAGTCGTCATATGTTCATTCCTGTAAGCCCTAGCCCTATTTTAAAATCTGAAATGCAAGTACCCCACTTGTTATACATCATTTAAAAGCCCTTTTCATTATCAAAACAACACTGTATTCGTTTTAAAAATTGGGTGAGATTTTATAAACTTATGGGTAAAAACCCATAATAAAATTTCAAATGCAAATACCCTACTGTTAAACATTATTTAAAAGCTTTTTCCATTATCAGCACACCAGTGTATTTGTTTTAAAAATTAGGTAAGATTTGATCAAATTATGGGTCATTTATTTTTTAACTATAATGGCAATACATAGTAGAACATTACGGTAGGTACAATTGTAAGCGATCATCTTTCGTGATTACAACTATATAGGGTCCGGCAACGAAGCGGGGACGGAAGATTACACGCTTATTTGAAAGTTTGTCAAATATTTAGTCATCGGATATTCTTTCGCACCATCAAGCGCACGTTTTAAAAATATTTTGTTTTATACAGAGTGTTCCAGATGGAAATGCCAGACTAAAGTTGCATTTTTTAATGGAACACCCTGTATATTAATAGATAAAATGATCCGCGCTTGAAAACTGGTTACATCGATATAATGTTGTACAGGTCTAAAGTTGATAGTTTCTGTGTAAATAATTATTTTACTTGATAAATTGATACATTTCAGTAGGCGATTCTGCATAGGGCAAAACAAAAGATTCGAAACCGACAGAGTAGAATATTTTCTACAGGTATGGACTATCGTTGCTATGTGAAATAAATTCTGGAACTACTCGCTTTATACAGAGTGTTCACAATTTTGCAAAATCGAAGAAATCTCGAAATTTTTAAATGTAACACTCTGTATATTTTTAGCTCATTGAAAAGCCCTTTTGCTACGCTTTCTATTGATACCTCATTTGATGCATCTAGAATGGATCATTTGCTAATCATTTCTTTTTAAAGTTGAATTAATGAGAAATGCTTGTATTTTTAGTAGCTAATTGCACTTTTCAACTTTCTTTAAGATCGGATATTCCACGAATAATCCAAAAATGGTCTATAACAAGAAGAAACCCCATTTAGTATGAGAAACAGTTTATTTTCATTTAGCGGTGAAAGCAAACATTAAATTAATATAAAGTAATATAGCATTTTCAATAGATTCACTGCTGATCAAGTTATCTGGTGTCAGTTAAATGAAAAATTTGCGCTAATTAATTTGTATTTTAATCCAATATGAAACAGTACATACCTAATTAGCTTAACATAAATCAAAATCATGTAGAAAAGGATCATTATATTAAATAAATACTAATTAAAACGCAACAGAAATTATAATTAACAAAAGTAGTAGCACACTAAATCAAAACTAAAGTGAATGCAAATAAATCAAAGAAAACGTTCAAATGTCCTTCCATGTTTCTCAATACATAAATGAAATGTATCAATTTATCAAGTAAAATAATTATTTACACAGAAACTATCAACTTTAGACCTGTACAACATTATATCGATGTAACCAGCTTTCAAGCGCGGATCATTTTATCTATTAATATACAGGGTGTTCCATTAAAAAAATGCAACTTTAGTCTGGCATTTCCATCTGGAACACTCTGTATAAAACAAAATATTTTTAAAACGTGCCCTTGATGGTCCCGCTTCGTTGCCGGACCCTGTATATTCTATTGCTGCATTCTGCAAACACTCATAGTAAATTGCTATCATATCGACAGCCTCAACATTCGTAACAAGCATTTTGAATGGTCAATACCAACATCAACGGAAAACAAAAATAAATAATTTGACGTTATAATACTGTCATTAGAGATATGTAATGTTTTCCAAAGCCAACTTATTTTTAAAATTATTATTGTCCGACTTGTTTGTATCTTTTTATTAGCTACTCTCTTTTTGTGTGATAACTTGGGAATAAATAGAAATATCGAGATGCGGTTTTAAGCAAAATATGTGTAATTTAAACCCGCTTACGAACTTATTAACGCAATAGTATCGTTCCATTTAACTTTTTTAAGGAAATTATAAAAATAAGTTACCGCTCCAGAAAGCGATCTCTAGTTTATCAGTTTGAAACTAATGGATATAGCATATAAACGCCGTTTAAAGGCCACACAATACCGTTTCAAACGAGTCTAAGATGATTCGGAGTGGTTGAATAGTAACGGAAACATTTAACTTTAAACATTGACGAATAGGAGGTCTTCCCCCTCCTTTATTATGGTAGATACGAAAAAATGTCACGAAAACAAATTATCTGGTATTAAATAGGCTTGCAATTGATGACATCAAAGTTATAACTTATTCTGTGATTTTCTGAGATAATAAGAATTTTAAATTTGAACATAGCAGTTACGCCCCCTTGCGGTAAAATCTGGAACTTGAAAATAATTTCCAGAAATTCCTCTTGGGCACTTTACCTATCAATATTTTTTTCCGCAGAACCTAGGACAAATACTTTCCAAGATACAGCCGCTTACCTCTCTTAGTGGCCCATCCTGTACAATAAATGGTTCTATAAAAGATTATTGAAACTTATCTAAAATATTTTCATATACTATATACAAGCAATAAGTGTCCACAAACAGGTATTCATGTTAATAAATATAATACCTATTGTAATATGATATAAAAATCCTTCGTTAACGATAAACAAATTTGTTAATCTCGGAGTCGTTAGTGAGTTCCATTATTGAGATGATGGAAAATTTGCCTTTATGAAGTACCTACCTATCGAATGTTTTTTTTAAAAGAAAATCACCAATGTGTTTTTCTCTTATGTATATTTTTAATGACTCAAAAATAATTTATATTAATGTCTGACAGAAATAAAAAAGATGGTACACTTGAACTGGACAATATTAATCTTGTAACAAGAAAAAAACTTAAATCAACTAAACATATTTTTTTAAATATATAGAGTTTTTTTTTCTTTTCTTTTGAGATTAACACTGAATTTTTATTACCGTAGTGTGAAGAATATCTATCGCCCTTTATCTTCAAAATTAAAATTTCATTTACCGGATCTTTAACATATCATCCCTCCTTCTTCTCGCGAATAAAAGAAAACGGTTACATGGATAGAAAACGCTGCTCTGCAAATTCCTGGATCGTGGTTTATTTTCTTTCTTCGGATCGTTAACGTATGATCCCTCCTTCTCCTCTCGAATCAAAAAAACAATCGGACAGATGAATAAACAACGCTGCTCCTCAAATTCCTGGGTCTTGATTTCTTTTCTTCCTTCTTGGCCGTACAACAGTTGAGAAACTTAATCTTAACTCAATATGACATTAGTCTGTCAGATTATTTTATTTTTGAAATCGTAATTTAAAGAACAAAATAAACTTGCCTGAAGTATGTGATATACATATATCACATTTGTCCTTCTCTGCAGATAAAAAAATTGAATGTGAAGATTTTTTTTTCTTTTTTTAAGAATTGCATGCTTCTATGAAGATTACCGAAAAAAAGGCATAAGAATGTTTATGTGATACTTTCCCTTATGAATGTGATTTATGTGGTGATGTATTCTGTATGTATTGTTACCAATTATTTCATTAATCTGAAACGGTCCCGAATAAGGTTTAACAAATTTACTTAGCTACTTTCCTTTTAGTTCTGTCAGTCAGTCTAACATTTTTGATTATAAATCGCCTATTTTAAATGTGTAGGGGTGTTTGTATGTCTGTGCCTGTCTTCTTTCCTATTGTTGTCTTTTCCTCTGTATCTTCATCCTGGCACTGTCGAATTTTTCTTGCATGTCATTAATCATTTCTGGAACCTAAGGTCTTGAACGCGATTAAAAGTGTTTATTGGTCGGGCGTTGATACTGCCAAGAGTAAGTCGTATTCGACGTAGGTTTAATTTTGTGCTGGCTAGTAGTTCACTTTAATTATATATTTTGAATATAATTGTTAATTGATATTGTGTATCTGAGGCGTTTCTACGTGCGGTGAAATGGAATCTGAAATTAATCCTTTAACATCCGTTTTTGAATCTGTAGATGAGGTGATTCCTCTTATTCAAATTTTGGAAACAAAGGTGTCTGATGAGGAAGCTAAGATTCTTTCTGAAATTAGTATTTCAAAAACTATTTATGAGGAGTTAAAAGCCATCGTTAAACAAGGTTATTATGTATCGTCAGAAAACGAAGAAATGAGAGTTCTTTTAGATGAGCACACTGTAAATTCTACAAGAAAATTGATCGAAATTAACTCTGATTTCGAAAATGAAAATGAGGAAAATTCCAGGGGAAGCCATTCTTTGCAAAGTCCTAGGAAAGTTCAAGCTGAGGTAATTAAATTTGATATATATGATTTGCCTCCGTATCAGGTATACATTGAATCTTTGGATAAAAATATTGGGCAATTGCGAGATATGGCTTTAGGAAATTTATTAATAAAGAATAAGGTAGAACGAATTAAACGAGTCGATAAAAAAGGGCGTAACAGGGTATCAATAGAATTCTCAAATTTAAAAGCAGCCAACAGTTTTTTATCATCGGATTTTTTGGAGAGGAATAATTATGAGGGTTACATCCCTAGACATCTAGTTAGTTGCAAAGGTGTGATTAGAAATATTGACACTAATATAACGGAGGAGTTCTTACTTAAAAACATTAAAGTTGAATCGGAACGTCCAATAATTGCAGTAAGAAGGATTAAAAGGAAAGTTCAGGCTGAAGATCAGAAAATTAATATGGTAAATACAGCTTCTACCACTTTTAGGGGTAAGTCTTTGCCTAAATCTCTTTCAATTTGTTACAATTTCCGTCAGGTAGAACCGTATATTGCTCCAGTCATTCAATGTTTTGGTTGTTGTAGATATGGCATATTAAGGCCCAGTGCAGATCTGCTATTAGGTGTCCTGCCTGCTATGACAAACATTCTTTATCCTCATGTCCCAATAAAGATAATCCCACTTGTCATTTTTGCGAGGGTAATCACCTTTCCACCGAAGAGGGGATTAGTTTTAATAAGAGGGTTTGCCCTGAATTTTTCAATCAGAAAAAGATTAAAGAGTTAATGGCAGCATATAATTATTCTTACTTTGAAGCATCCAAATTATGTGATAATTCTGTTAGGAAATCATTTAACAGGTTAAATGATGATCATGATTTTCCCTTGTTAAATCAAGAATCGTCTGTTGATAGTTTTATACCTAGGTCCAATGTTTACTCATCTCCCAAAAAGAATAATTTCACCTTTACTAAAACGATCCCGGTTAAAAAAAGAATTTTAGATAAAAACGAAAATTTTTATAATAATAATTTATTGGTTAATCCAAATGGTAGGCAGACAGAACTCCCAAATAAACGTGTGCGGTCAATGGATAGTGATATTAGGGATAATGATAGACAAGTAACACAATATGTCCTGGAAGAGTCATCTTCTAATAGTGCCGACAATATAATCCCAGTGTTGAAATCTATGTTCAGTAAAGACCCTAAGAATTTATTTGGTATTTTAAAGTCTATATTTCCTCCCCAATTTCACAATAATTTCTTATGGATAGAGTCTCTTCAAACAGAAAAAGCTTTAATTGATTAAACATTTTACATTGGAATATTAGGTCGTATTCTAAAAATAAACCTAGCTTATTTAATTTTCTTAAAGAAAATCACATCGATGTTGTTATTTTATGTGAGACCTGGCTTAAAGAGGGTTATTTCCCTTCTAGTCCTGGTTACAACGCCGTTCATCTTAAAAGATTTGATGGTAAGGGTGGGGTTTCCATCCTTGTTAAAAAAGGTATTGTTTTCAGTTATCGAATCCCTAAAATTAACATTAATCCTTATGCACAATTTATCATTTTTAATATTGAAAATATTAACTTTATTGGGGGCTACGTTCCTCCTGATGTTTGTCTCAAGGAGAACGAATGGAAACAAATTATTGACTTGATTCCTCAACCATTATTTCTTATTGGTGACTTCAATGTTCATCACACAGCCTGGGGTTGTTCAGTTAATGATCGCAAAGGAGAGATCTTTTTAGACGTTATTGAGGATATGGGTTTAGTAATTTTAAATGATTTGTTGCCAACGAGATTAAACTCTCCTAATTCATCGTTAAGCGTGATTGATCTTGTGGTCTGTTCTTCTTCGATTTCCTTTAATGCTTTTTCTGAAACACTTGATGATACCTTGGGTAGCGACCACTTTCCTATTGTTATTAAATACGATATGGGTATAAGTAGTGTAAATCCGTATAGCAATACTAGTCTTTCTTTCAATACTAAAGGAGCTAATTGGCTTGGTTATTCTGAAAAATTAGCACAACTGTTTGATGAGAATTCGGGTAATATGTCGTATGTACAATTTACTGAGCTTATTTTGGAGGCTGCTCGACTCAATATTCCTTTTTATAAAAAATAATCCTAAATATATTCCGTGCCCGTGGTGGGATGAACAATGTAGTAGGATGATCGGAATTAGAAAGTTCCTTATGAAGAAGCTCCGTGCGGATAAGTCTATGGAGATGTTCTTAATTGTCAAAAGAGTTTCGGCTAAGATCAAGCGATTTGTTCTCAATAAAAAACGGAAAGCATTCCGTATGTATTGTGGCTCTATCAATAGGGAGACCCCCATAGGTGAGGTCTGGAGAACGGCAAGGAAATTTAAGAAAATTATGTCCCCGTCTAGTCCCAGGTTTTTTTAAAAGGAACAGTTGTCTGAACTTCATTACAAATTTACTTCTGATTTTGTCCCATCAATGTTTAATTTATCGTTCAACTAAGAGTTCTTGATCAAGCGTTTACAATGCATGAACTCACTAGGGCACTTAGGCCAAAGAAAGATTCAGCTCCTGGATATGATAAGATTAAATATTCAATGTTGACACATCTTCCTCCGTCTGGCAAAGACTTTCTACTTAAGTTGTTTAACAACATTCTAAATGGTGATTCTATTCCAAGTGAATGGAAAGAGTATTATTATGCCCGATTCCCAAACCTCAGTCCTCTCCGGGTGGGCCTATTAGCTTTAGACCAATTTCGTTGCTTAGTAACATTAGAAAAGTCTTCGAAAATCTAATAAGGGAGAGATTGGATTGGTGGTGTGAGCATCATCTAACATTGCCGGAATTTTCATTTGGGTTTCGTAAAGGAATGTCAGTGTCTGATAGTCTCACTGTTTTGGTTTCTAAAGTTGGGCAGGCGTTTGCGCAGAAGCAGTATCTGGTGGCTGCCTTTGTGGATCTGAGGGGGCCTATGACTGTGTGAATATTAACACGTTATTATTGCATCTTCGGGATATGGCTGTTTCGTCTAACATTGCTAAGTGTATTTTTGAGTTGTTCCATTGCAAATTCATGTCTCTGAAGAATGACCAATTCAATTTAGGGGGCGATCGTCGTTTGTGGGATTGCCGCAGGGAAGTTCGCTTAGCCCAATTCTTTTCAATATTTACACGGCTTCGCTCAGGGATTATATTACGAATAGTTGTGATATCTTGCAATTTGCGGACGATTTTGTTTTGATCTCTAAACATTCGGATCTGTCGATAGCAATAAGAGCTCTGAATGTGGCTTTAGCCCGGTTTGGCACATGGTGTGACGATCACAATTTTACTATATCATTTGCAAAATCTAAGGTCATGTTGTTTGCTAGAAGAAGTCTTCCTCAGGTATATCCATGCGTGAATATCCGCGGCATCAGATTGGAGGTCAGGGATTCCATTCGTTATTTGGGGGTTGTTTTTGATAGAAAATTATCATGGGCAAATCAGGTGACTCAGGTGGTGGCGTCTTGTCTAAGGAACATTAACATTGTGAAGTCGTTGACTTCTACTTGGTGGGGCGCAGACCCTAAAAGCCTTAAATTGTTATTCTACGGTTTAATTAGATCCAGAATTGAATTTGCTTTATTCATTTACTTTCCGGAGTCCAAAAAACTTCTTAAAAAATTAGAAACTACTATTTTGCATTGTATGAGAATTATATCGGGAGTCATGAAGTCTTCACCTACTAATGCTATATTGGTTCTTCTGGGTGAAACCCCCCTACATATTAGAATTAATTACCTTGTAAGAAAGTTCATTTTAAAAAAGTTGTCTATTACTAATAACCTGGTGATTTCTAGCTTGGAGTCCTTAGTCGATGCTCGTATGCAATCAAATAACCAGAATAACTATTTACTGGTGTTGTATAATGCTTACCTCGATTGTAAAGGATTTCTTACGCAGATATCGACTTCTAACATCTTCCCTTATTTTGCCGGCGATTTTGAAATAATTAATTCTCAAATAAACATTCATTATATGGAAGGTTGGAATTCAGTTATTGGGAAGCTTGCCCTTGAGCCACATGTGGTTAATAGTTGTTTTTATGAATTAGTTAAAAATCATTGGCCGGATTTTGTTATTTTCTATACTGATGGGTCAAGGTCACAAGAAGACGATAAATCTGCTTTTGGTGTTTACTGTGAACAATTGAACCTTTAAGATGCGGGGGCCCTTCCAGGGTTTGCCTCTATTTTTCATTGTGAATTAACAGCCATTATTGTGGCACTACGATTGATTGAGAAACATTTCGTTAACAAGGCGTTGATTGTATGTGATTCCAAGAGCGTCCTTGCGGCATTAAGTAACAGTAGCGTAAATTTGGATAATAATTTATTATGGGAAGCGAGAGAAGTTGTAAAAGAGCTGGTTGATCTGGGACGTGAGGTCCAATTTCTATGGATTAGAAGTCACTGCGGAATTATTGGTAATG
The DNA here is from genome assembly GCA_023690525.1 of Holotrichia oblita. NCBI lineage: Eukaryota > Metazoa > Arthropoda > Insecta > Coleoptera > Scarabaeidae > Holotrichia > Holotrichia oblita. The sequence goes on along the minus strand of CM043015.1, from coordinate 136,499,581 downwards.
AGAAAGCCGATTGGTTAGCTAAGAAGGGCAGATCTATGAGTATCTCTGATGTGAGGCTGGATTATAGGAACTTTTATGCCTTTTATAAAGTAAGAATGTTTAATGAATGGCAGTCGTGGTGGGAAAGGACTTCCCATATTAAGGGCAGGAATTATTTTAATATACAGAAAAAAGTATGTTCAAAATCATGGCATGTAGGCTTCCCCTGGATATCGAGAAAATTTTGTGTGGTTTTTAACCGCCTGAGGATTGGTCACTGCGCTGTTGCGAAGCATCTTCATCATATTGGAGTTCGTGTTTCCCCATTATGCGAAAATTGTCAAGTGGACGAGGATGTCGATCACGTCTTTCTGGGTTGTGGGAATCATTTCATGGAAACTAATCAGCTCATCATGGATTTGGTCAAGATTTCTTACTTCCCACCGTTTACAATAAATGCATTGTTAGCGTCTAACAACTTTCATGTATATTTAATTCTTTATAAATTTATTAACGTAGCAAATATCACTCTATAGTCATGCATGCACCGTATTTTTATTTTTTGCTCATTTCACTTTGAATCGAATGATATATAAAGCACTTTTAGCTAGCATCTATTAAGTCATGCATGTTTATTAATGCATGTATTTCATATTTCTTTGTACTTCACTTGTTTTTGCTAATCATTATAGTTCATGCATGTGTATAAATTCGACGGATCTCTGAAGCTTCTGAATGTTCAATCGTCATGGAATCTATAGTTTATCATATAACTTAACTTTGTAATTGGTTTTAGTTAAGTTCCGAGGCCTTTGGCATGGAATAAAAACCACTTTGTCCTTATTAAGAAGAAGAAGAAGAAGAAGAACCTAAGGTCTTTGTGGTAGTCGTACCAACATTAACACACTTGAAGTTTCTTCGTGTATGGTGGATGTAGTCTTATTTAAAACATATTCCACTTTAGCTAAGTTCTTGCACCAAAGATGATGGTTGTCTTTCAGTAAAATCCTTAAGTATATTACGACTTCTTTAATAGCCCTTTCGCTTAGATTGGCTTGAGGGTGTCGTATACTAGTGTAATATATAGCGATATGTAGATTATGTAAAGTGTTTTGATATCTTGTATTGGTGAAATAAGTAGCGTTGTCCGATAAAATAATGGTCGGCCGTCCAACTTCCTGTATATATTCATTTATCGCGCAAAGTGTTGGACCAGTGTCGTATTTTTGTGTATTTGGTAAATGTATCGTAAATGACCAAAACGTTTGCATGCCTTTTGAATTAGGTGGCAAATTTAAAAGATAATCTATGTAGTTTAGTGTATGTTTTATGTTCATGGGTATATTTTGTAATGTTGTGTTGCGTTCTTTTGAAATTTGGCAAATGTGACATATTTTGATATAATTTTTGATAATTTGCGTGTCGTATGTAAAATAGAATGCTTCTCTAAATAACAGCTAACATTTTCTCGGTCCTATGAGTTGATAATGTATTATGTATTGGGCTAGATCTTCGGTAATAACGTATACGAATGTTTTACCTATTTTCTTCATGAGTAATCCCTGATGTAGAATGTAACCTGGTTTCTTTAATGTTCCATAAGTGCTTGTATCATTTTCTGTATCTGCTCTTTCCCTTGGTCTTTTTGTACTTTCAATCTTGAACAAACTCCCGTGCGTTTGAGTGCGATATCGTAGATTAAAATGTTTGTTGGTTCATGTAAAGAATATTTTCTACTGAGAACATCAGCAGTAATCATTTTCTTTCCCGAAATATACTTTATTTCGAAAGTGCATTCATTTGATAATAAACTCCACCTATACAGTGTGTCCAAGATAAGAATGAACTGCATGGGTATCTCGGGAACGGTAAGATATACAAAGTTGCTTAAATTGGCGAAAAGTTGTGCATTCGAGTGACATTTAGGAAAACGTGTTTTTTCAATATTCGTTTTTATTTTTTCTGACTTTGTTTTACAAGTTATCGAAAAATAAATAAAAGTTCTTCATTGGTACTTTTATAGCTCTACAAGACTGTATTTTTATATTGTTTGTTCAACGTTTCGTTTTTAAGAAACCATCATCAACTTCTTTTTTTATATGGACGGAGTATCTGACGGCATTTTTCGTTACGAATTCAACACATTATACATATTTTGTAAATTTATTTATTTTTAGAATCTTTTATAGTACGCCTAGTAATAATAACACAATATGACAGGTAGCATAGGTTTGATAGTGTATTAGGGGTAGGCGCTGGAAAACCATTTATTTTACAACGATTTTGACGGTTATACTTGTAACCTGCATTTTACTTCTTCCAAAGAAACGTTTTTGTGTGTCGTTGCTATTGTTTTTATTTGAACATTTTATTTTTATTTAAACACAACTTACACACCTCAAAATACACCGCAAGAGTTGCATGATAGCCAGACAAGTAATACAGCTTACGGAGTCACTGCAACTCAGCACCCACCACACATAAAAAAAAATGTTCTTTATTACTTTTGTTGTTCGCTGTTATTTATTGTTAATTGTTTGGTGCACGCTGTTTTACCGAATTGTTCTTACGATATAATTTACTTTTAAACATGGACGGGGAGCGATTTAGCAATGAAGAGAAATATGATATGTTGACATGCTATAAATCACTCATATGTGACTACTGGTCTTTGCAAAAATCAAGTATGTCGTGAAAATAAAATGTACAAAATGCATTATACAAACTGAGTATTCGATTAAGAAATCTGATTAATGCTGAGAGGTCAAACTCCAAAAGCAGCTACGTTTAAGTGATAAACATTTCCATTAAGGTCACGTTGTCACGTTTGCTTTGTAGCGCCCCCTTTGTTTAACATGAAAATAATGAAATAAAATGTAACTGTCGCCATGTAAATACAGATGGCGCATGAATGCAAATTTAAGTAGATTTAGGATCTAAAATAGATTTTATATAATTCCAATGGATTTGTTGGTTTTCTGAAGAAAGATGACCTTTACTTGATCTTGATACAATAATCCTGTATGTTGATTCGACATCGTAGGTGACCGTACCGTAAAAATAATTTTCATGGGCAGCATGTGAAGCGATTTAATATTCATAATATCTATTAATTATACGAGATATGGCAATAAAGGAATAAAGCATTACTTTCCGTAGTAACGAAAAGTCGTTCAAATTTCACTGGCGCCGACTACGTACTGTTTTATGTTGGAAAAATTGCGTCATAACAATTTCTGAAAATATTTTCAGATACATAAATCATATCTGTTGATGAATAATTATGGTAGTTCTAATAAAGAATATTAGACATTGTACGTGCAAAGAAACTGCCTCGTCTATTCATATTGACATCTAATCGCGTTAGTCCACACTTGAAATAGATCGAATACTATAAGAGCGATACTTTATAGTTCTATCCAAGCTGTTTCTTTGCTTCTTGAATATCAAAACAACTTGACCACTCGCTTCAATTGGAAGGTTATGAAATTCAAAATATTGTGTTTGTTACCATTGCACGTACCGAAAAAGTTTCGTGTATGAAACAAACACACTTGCTAGTTCGATTTGGCTCCTCGCGTTATACAGCGGAACGCATGACCATGCGCAATTTGAAAATTGTATTCTCTTAGAATTGCTTTAGAGGCGGGTTTCGAAAGATACTGCCTGCGTTTTACTGCAAATGTCCAAACCGAACAAACCTAATAAAACAGAATTAGAGATGTGTAGTTCGTGAACGAACTATTAAAAAGAACTATTCTTTGAGCTGAACTAAAAGAACTAGTTCACAGATTCGAAATGAACTAGTTCGGCCGAACTATTAAGGTTTCATGCCGAAACAGCAAAACACATAAAGCGGGCAGTTCGCATGTACCTAACATGTATCAGTAGATTGATAGACCCTAGTTTAATATTTGTGATTTCTGATGTTTTGAATGATTACGTGTATTTGTGTATTAGATACAGTGGATTATTATATTTGCCAGTGTTTTTCTATCTATTATTTAGTCTGTTCTTGAACACCTGCAAAGGATTATGATTGTATATAAACATCTGTTTACCGCATTTAGCGTTATAGCGGCCTATGAGAATGCTTAAGAACACGTGCGGATACGGGCGCTGCGAGTCAATTCTGTTTCTGCTGAACGAGGCAAGCGAGTGAATGCGTGAATGGGAAGGAATGATTTTGCTTACTAGTTCGTTCACGAACTAGTTCACTGAACTAGTTCGCAGAAGTGAAATAGTTCGCGGGAACTAGTTCACTGAAAAGAACTACTAAGCACATCCTTAAACAGAATTATTCTTCGTATGCGCGCTCTCTTTTCAAAAAGTGCTGAACTGCTTGCACTAGTGAAGACTTAGGCAACTTTTGTTACATATAACATTCCAATACTATGTCAATGGGCCCTTTTTATTTTCCGTTTTTCATTTTGATAACAAAATCTATACGTCAAAATGTAATTTTCTTTGTGTCACAGGCTTCACTTTATAATTACCGAGGGCAGTGCATCCATAAGAACAAGTAAAATGTCAATATTTTCTATATTTATTCATTTTTCTACATGAAAATTATAGGCTATATTTGCGATTTTTTTATAAAAATCGGAGTAATATATACACCATCAAATATACGTACTGCCCTCCGTATATGTTTCAACTTTATTGACATAATACATTCATTACTAAAAAAGCCTCCGCTTTTAAGAACAATATGAAATAAACAACCCACCTCCCGCTATGTCTGAAAGTATTATTCAAACACCATCTTAATACTAAATGCACAACACTTCTCGGATTCGTTGTCTAATCTTATAAGCCAAAATGCAGATTTTAGGTCCCGCTTGTGGAAAAACTTTACTACCATAGCACTTTGAAATTAAAATCTCTATCTTTGCGAATTATCATAACCTTTATTCTTTTATTAATTTCCCTTGCATCTAAACATTTCTTAGGCCTCTATCAGATTTTGTTACTATTATAATCGGGTTGATGTAACATGAGATCCACCTACCATTAATTTGCTTACTTCTTGTTGTACTTGTGTTCTGAATTGGTACGGAATAGGGTAAGTTTTACAGTGGAATGGGGTCTCTTTTGTGACCTTAACTCGATGTTTATAATCTCTTGCAAACATATCTTCTGAGTGTACAATATTCTAAGTTCCAACAACAAACCTTCCAACTTCCTCTTCAAACTTTCTTCAATGAGCAATTCCTTTAATAACGGGCGTATTATTTCGTCCGCGTTATATATTTTATTATTCCCTTTATATTCATCATCACATGACATAATTTCCATTTCTAATTAATTTTTATACCCATATTGTTTTTTTCTCTACCTTCATTATCTTAATCAGGGCCACGGCCGCTCCGAGTGGCTCGAATATGCCACCGCGAACGCTGTGTGTGTGCTGAGCCTATTGAAAGTACATACGAATTATAGTCCGTAGCGTGTGGCGGCCACCGGTGGCGACCACTAGTGGTCGAGTGTGCGAGCGGCCTTACTTCTAATTCTTTCGACAGTTCATTAAATATGTATCTCATGTGTTTCTCTCATGTTCCTTATGGTAATGTAGTGGTTTGCTTATTATTTTCCCCTTGGTTCGTGTTAATACTGGCAAGTTTGTGACCGTTACTGTCCTGTTCACCCGCTCGGTGGAGAAGGTAAACTCGCGACTTGAAGAAAAGAATCAAATACGCGTTTGATTGCCAGCTGCTCATAAACCGGGGCTGGGCGTGGGTCAGTTCAATTTCTTATGTTTTTCTATACACCTGAATATTTGAAGAGGGCGCCAACTGTGACTAGCAATGGGGGAAGTCGAGATTTCAACACACCAAATAAATAAGATTAAGGACATAAAATAGTATATTGAATATTAAATGTTAAATGTGGATAAATGTAAATTACAGAAAAAAATTAAATTACATTTAGTTGAATTCCACTGACATATTACCTATAACACAATGTATGAAGGTGACAAATGATCTAAATTAGAAATATAATGTATACTTACACAGAACTGCAAATTTCTTACAAATAACGAATAAATAAAACTATTAAACTAACATTTTACCAATTAAATGTATATGAAACAATTACATATTGAAGCATTAGTGTGCACGCAATACGTATGGCTTATACTCAAAAAGAACCTGATCAGCTGATAGGCGTTACTGTCAAAAACTGCAATCTCATATAAGTTGGTAAACAAACTTAAGAGGGTCGTCTACCAGCTGATTATTTTACAGCGATGCCATATCTACATAATTCTATAAATCGTTTGCTTGGTTTTATTTCAATCTAATTTGAAAATTGGGCTTCATACACATATTTCTACAAATGTTTTACATCTACATATACAATTTTGTCTATTAATATTCGGTATTAACTTATCAATCTCTTTTCCCGTTGCAGGCCGTTGCCTTGATACGGGAATCGAGATTACTCTATTAATTTTTAGATTTAATTACTGAAATTTGCTATGAGCATTCAAAATACGTCTACACATGTGTGTATCAAGCCTGATTTTAAAGTACGTTTTAAATAAATTATAAAAACATAATATTATGAAAAAAGTGAACTGTGGCAACATCGCCAGCTGTCAAATGGTAGTCGGGCCTCTTAAAACAATATTTTATGCTACAAGGCTTTTACAATTACCACAAAGGTTCGATTAAACAACAACCGCTTAAATTAAACACGTAAAGAAAAATCTGAAAATGTGAACTCGCATCAAGATTTGATATACATCATTAACAATTCTCTGGTTACAGGTGTTTCAATGCATATAGAATACATATGTGTGTTTGCTAATAGACACGATAAGTCCATATAATAGTTGCCCACTAGTAACGGTGGATATATTTATATATTAAATTGCGATTCGTAAAGAAAACACTGCGTTCTAAGATCGTACCATTAAATGATTTTAGCTTACAGTTGTTGATGTGGCGTTCTTGCATCTTGCTTGTTGAATTTGAATCGATTGACACTTCTTGACTGGATTTCGTACGAACTGGGTCGCAATATGGTTCAAGCGACACATTACAGTTGTTTCATAATAAGTAGTAGACAATACTGGACCTACTGCCTGATCCGCTTAGATGTAGTAATAGTATGCCAGAAATACCTGCTTTTTATTAGCCTCACCATACATTTACAACGCTGCGAGTATTTTCCACTAAATGATGAATTGGCCTACGTTAACAAAGTAGTCCCTCAGTAATCGACTCCATTCTTACATTTACAAACTGGTGGTATACTTAACATGTATCTACATAATGCAAAGAAGTCTAAAATAGAGGAAAATGTATAACGTATGTGCTCAGAAAATATCACAAGTGCATTTTAAGTTACAAACAACCCTTAAATTAATTAAACTTACTCAGATGTTATAAGCTTTGTGCACAGACCACCGCAAACCACGTGTGAGAATCACAAGATGGTGTTCTGTAGGATGTTAGGTCAAGGATACAAAAAATAAGTCAAAAGTGCAACTTACAGGGCTGGCAACAGACCTGAATTAATTTCAATAAGAGCACACCTTATAAATTAAAATAATCTATTATTATTCTTCCCGGTCGTATCTCCTTGCACTCTTTTAGTTTTGAAAGTATATTTACCTGTTTTATAAGTAATTGTCTTCGTATTCGTTTTCATACGCTTTGTTGGTTCGGTGTCAGATGCACTCAGGATGTCTGTTATTATTTGAAGTTGGGTTCTATCTTTTGTGTTCGTTTCGCAGCGTAGCCAACCGTTAGGCCCGCCTACACCGGGTCGATTGGCACTCGAAGCGGCTGCGACTCGAACTCGAAGCGATTTTTTCGCCTTTGGGTTTCATACGACATGATGCGAACGCCGTACATGGGTCGGTTCGTACTCGAGGCGGACGCGAGGAGATTGCGTCTGGTGCGTCAATCGAACCTTGCGATGCGGTTGGAACCGAGCGTGACGCATAAATCGCAAGTAACGAGTGCAGTCAGGTCGGTTAAATTATTATATATTTTTTATACCATGAAAGCAAAAGTTATATTGATAAAGGTTTGTCATGGAATAGAAAATGTATGTATGTGGTAGATTAATTCATACGTTAAACCTGTTATTTGTGAGATTGACATTAATATATTTGTAAAAAAATGTATCGTTCTCTTGCAATTCCCTAGTGCCAACAAAGAGCCGACAATGAAAGTTCTTTTCTATGTAAGGATGCAGCCATACCCTTTTCCCTCTTCTTTTCTTTTGAAAATACCGATAAAACATAACAACGTCCTCTTCATCACTTGAACTACTCAGAATAATTAATAAACTTTGAAGGTAGTAAATATATGAAAAAAAAATAAATGACGCAAATTGGAGTAACTGATCCTTTTTGGTTGCAAGACGCGAGCTGACTACGAAAAAATCGACCCGTGTACGGAGGCACAACTTTTGATTCAGATAGTTCGCACATGACGCTTATACCGCTTCGACTTCGAGTCGCAGCCACTTCGAGTGCTAATCGACCCGTGTACGGTGGGCCTTGTCTTAAAAATTCCCTAATTCATTTTATAATTCCCTGCTGTTGGACGATTCCATGCGGCGTTCTTGATGTGAACAACACGTAAAGATTCTTTTTTGCGGTTGAAACCCTGTGTCTTTGAACGACTATCACTAGTATAGTGGATACATCGGGCCAGGAATTGCTAAAATATCTATTGGATTCTCTTACGACTTATCGTTTCTTCGTTTTAATGCTTCAGTTGAAAACGGATGAGTATTTTCAACCGAGATTTTTCTTAGTGCGTGCTCCGATGAGGTGAGTTTCTTTGTCACTTGTTTCTTCATTTCCCTTTTTCTAATTTTCCGTTTATCTTTTCATATTTCAAGGAGCTTTTAGTGTATCTTTCCAGTTAGAATTTTATTGTAGTCTCCTAGTTACAAATTATAGTCTACAGTTGTGGCTAACGACCTGGTACACGTCACGAATTAATTTTGGTACCTAGTAAAACTGTTTGGTGCGTCGTTTGTAAGGTCCAAGATACTCCGAACAACTACACCGTGCAACATTTAGCGTAACTTTACAGGTCACATTATTCTTTTTTATTTTATGCGGGTCACTGTAATAATTATCGAATAAGCCATCGATTTATTTTCTGGAGTTTATTTATTTTTTCCATTTTTTTATGTAAAACGTAAGTTAATGTTCTTAGTTTCTCTAGTTTGTTGTAAAACGTAACTTTTCCCAAATTTTAAACAGTTAAATTATTCTTGGTAAAATTGACTAGACATATTTCTTTTATTTTACGCAATTTTGGTTATCGTAGAGCACTCAACATATTTTGCTCGAAATATATATGGATATTCCTAAATTATTTACCATCTAGTGTAATTTTATGGTTCAATCTGTAATAATATATTTCCCACTAATTTGAATTGACATAACTTGTAAGATTTTATGTGAAGTAACAATCTGCAGATTGGAACGGGTATACTGTGTTCCTGTATATACGGTTATATTCCATTTCGAAATATACAATAGTATAACAAGTCACTTAAGGAATATATTTTGCTCCCAACAGCGAATGGCAAGTCGATCCGGGATTAAACTCTCTGAAAAAATGTCACCGTCCCTCCAGAGAATTGAACCCCGGCGCCTATCGTCCTCTCACAACAATAGTCAGCCGCCTAACCACTGCGGTCATCGACCCGTTAAATTTGATTGCATTAATTTATTGCATTAATCAATCAATGAATCAATCATTTTATTTCAGCATAGTGTACAGACACATTTGGCAGGTACAGTATCGGAAATTGTCAATGACATAACACCATATAAATATATACATAGATAAAATTCGATAAAAGTGATATATATAGATATATATATATAACAAATGACACTACAAATAATACATATTAAAATTCAAGTAAAGATAAAATACAAGTACAGAGTGCGGCACCACATTCGCCTCGGTTGATATATACAGAAAACGGTAATACGTATTTAAAATCTTTTTGTTGGAGCATGTGTAGGTCCATTGGGAGCACGTTCTAAAATTATTTCGAAATATACAGAGTGTCCCAAAAGAAAGTTACACATCAAAGTTATCAAAATTTAAATGGAACATCATGTATATTATTGCATATTTCGCTGACGCAGAATAAATAAAGGCAAGTCACTGTTATAGTCTCTATACCTAGGTTCAAGATTTTCTGAGAGATTTAACAATTTTTGAAAATGTATATCTATATTTAGAATGAGTACCTGGCGTACGTATTTAAGTTACGTTTTTCAAGTTGTATTATTTCATTACCACAACCATTACATCTAATGCTAAAATAAAGATGGTTTCTAAAAATTATACAGGATGGTTAAATCTTACCTGCAACTGTGGATACCATTAATGTTCAATAACTTGCTTATTTTAAATAGAACATCCTGTATCTAACATCGTCATTCGATTTTAATTTTATTTCTCTTTTAAATTTTATTAAGATTCCCTATACCTATTACTTATAGTTTCTTTGTAAAAGTTAATTTACTGTTTTAATTGGTGATTATGTATTAAAAATTTGGTTAAATCAAGGTAGCTTTGATGATGACAATAATTTCAGATATTAAATTTGTTCATAAAAAATAGGCAGTGATGCATTGGGCGTTGTTTTATATTTATTTAAAACTAGACAAAACTTAACAAGCACATATTTCACTCATACCAATCTACGCCATAAACTTAAAACAAAAGGAAAAAGACTAATGATTTAAATATTGCTCAAATTGATGCCTGTCATGTTCAATATATAAATCAATTCCATGATGAAATGACTGTTTAACTTTAGTCAACATATGCGGTGTTATAGAACGCAATGTTAATCTTCTACGTTCTTTTATATTGTCAAGTGTTGTTGGTGGTATGTTGTATACCATATTTTTGACGTATCCCCACAAAAAATGTCTAAACTCATTAGATCCGGAGATCTCGCTGCCAGTTCTGTGAACCACCACGTCCTATCCACCTATTATTATTAGGGTATATTAGGGTATTGCCTATCTAATTCATTTCGGACATTAATGTAGAAGTGTGCGGGAGCACCGTCTAACTGTAACTACACCTTTTGTCGAATATTCAGGGGTATGTTTTCCAAAAGTATGGATTAAACTTCTAAATCTAAAGAACCCTGCCCCATTTAAATTTCTCTATTTTTCGCTGACTGGTGTACGTATCTTCAATAATCGATTCAATAACAGCGTATTCATTTTGTTCCTGTCCAGTAACAGGTTTTTGCCGAACATGGTGTTTATATGCAATACATCCAGTTCTCCGAAACGTTTGTAGCAAATTTACAAACGAAGGCTTGTTTGGATGATGTCTGTTTGGATACTTTTGCGCATAAACTCTCGATGCTAAGAAACAATTTTCTTCACATTTTCCAAGTACCAAGATCATATCAATTCACTCTAGTTTCGACTAAGTTTCCATTTTAAATGAATAAATAAGAAAGCAATGAAACCTCGAATAACGATAGCGGACAGGTAAGAAATGTAATTCAAAAAAATAATGTTATGTCAAAGCTAGGTTGATTCAATGATTTTTAATACATAATTGTCAATTAAAACACTAAATTGACTTTTACAAAGAAACTATAAGAGATAGGTATAGAGAACCTTAATAACATTTAAAAGAGAAATAAAATTAAAATCAAATGACGATGTTAGATACAGGATGTTCCATTTAAAATAAGCAAGTTATTGAGCATTAATGGTACCGAAGTTGCAGGAAAGTTTTTAACCACCCTGTATAATTTTTTGAAACCATGATGTAATGGTTGTTTTAATGCAATAATACGACTTGAAACACGTAACTTCAATACGTACGCCAGGTATTCATTCTAAAAATTGATCTACATTTTCAAAAATTGTTAAATATCTCAGAAACTGTTGAACCTATGTATAGGGAATATAACAGTAATTTAATATATGTACATGGTGTTCCATTTAAATTTTGATAACTTTGATGTGTAACTTTCTTTTGGGACACAACGTGCTCCCAATGGACCTACACATGCCCCAATAAAAAGATTTTAAATATGTGTTACGGTTTTTTGTATATCAACCGGGTCGATGGCCGCAATATCGGGTCGATAGCCGCAGTGGTTAGGCGGCTGACTATTGTTGTGAGAGGACGATAGGCGCCGGGGTTCAATTCTCTGGAGGGACGGTGACATTTTTTCAGAGAGTTTAATCCCGGATCGACTTGCCATTCGCTGTTGGGAGCAAAGTGATTAACAGCGCGGCATCATAAAAGGCGATATGATGCTGTCACAAAGCCAATTGAACACAACATACACACACAAAAACTACACCGCGAGAGTTGCAGTGATAGCCAGACAAGCGATACAGTTTACGGAGTCACTGCAACTAAGCACCCACCACATAAAAAAAACCGAGGCGAATGTGGTGCCCCACCCTGTATATGATTTATAAACTATATACGTACATGTCACTGTAAGATTTAATATCTAAAAGAAACCCAAAAAAAGTAGGTATTCAGAACAGACTAGAAGGAATCGGAGTAGTTCCGTTCGAAGTATTCCTCCACGGAGTAGACACTACTAGCAACACTAAGCAGCTCAGTAGCTCGTTTTTTGAATGGCTTCGAAAGCAGCGTCTTCAAACCAGATAAAGTTTTACAGCCATGTAATTAGGTCCAGTCCGCGTACAGCCAACTGGGTGATAAGGAATCACGTAATTATTTTTGTTACGGGTGACATAATTGTGGTTGTCACTATGGGTTGGATGCTTTTGTGCGAGATGAATATGGATTAAACTTGAGAGGATGTAGCAGGACGGCAGAGTAAGTATGTTTAAAGTTTTAAATAAACTTCTGCAACTAGTTGTTGAATTTACTCCCACTATTGCTCTGATAGCTTGTTTCTGTGATAAAAGAATTCTCCGTGCTGCCGAAGATCTACCCCATAAGAGAATTCCATAAGTGGCTTTACTGTGGAAACAGCCAAAGTATGCCAGTCGCGCGGCTTCTTTTCCAGCTATTTTCTCTATTCTTCGAATCGCGTATATAGATCTCGAAAGCTGATTCTGCAAGGTCGTGACTTGGTCAAACCATGTTAACCTCGAATCAAAGGAAATGCCCAAGAACTTAATCGAGCCCTTTTGGGTTTTGTCTGTTGAAAAAACCAAAGTTATGTATGTTAAATCGTATATACCGTATGTCTGTATCTTCTTTGATAGCAAACGTGTTCCGTACGCGCAGACTTATTCTATTGGACGCATAATGTCGAGGAGTCTCGGCATTGCCCGTCAGTTACCACTTACTATTCTTCTCATCATTCCACATTTCAAGAGCGACAAGTTGGGGTCTAGTTCTAAACGTTCTAAACTAATTTTAGAAAGCTTTAAACCGTTAGAATAAATTAATCGTTTTGAATTTAATTCAGGAACAGAAATCCGTAATGCAGTGAATGCAATTGAAAAATAAGTGACTTATTTATGACAGCATTTAAACGCGAAATATACCATGTAGTTCTGTGCATTATTTGATAAACCATTTAAAAAAATATGGATGTTTGCATTCGTTGTAACTACTTTACTAATACTTGTAATTAGAATTTTATTTGATTATACATTTAAGATTCATTCATATTAGATTTATTTTTTGTTCTTAATTCTGCAGATATTTAGTCCAAATTGGGATTGCTTATGTTTTTACCATTCAACTTTTTTATATTTGAATCGTTTTATTGGTGATATACCTTCATTGGTGATAGCATGAGATTTAAATGTTTGTCGATCACCGTCGCTAATAAGAGACGGGAGGCGTGACTTACTACTAGTAGGCAAGGCTTTGAAGTTATTACACGCGCGATTTTCAGGTTTCTCTCAGACACACTGTATATGTGTGTACAATATGAAAATAAGCAAATAAATCCCCTTTAGTAATAGCAATATCGAGTATCATAAATTTGAAATAATAAAATGAAAAATACACCGCACGTTGGGTGCCAAATGTAATATGATATAAAAATCCTTCGTTAACGATAATAATATTAACAAATTTGTTAATTTCAGGGTCGTTATTAGTTATCAGTTTAATTATTGAGAGAGTAAGTTTGTCTTTATGAAGTATCGAATGTTTTTTTTTCTTTTAGGAAAAATCACCAATGGTTTTTTCTCTTATATATATTTTTAATAACTTAAAAATAAATAATAAAATAAAATAATAAATCTGACAGAAATAAAAAAAAATGGTAACCTGTCACCGGTAAATAATGTGTGTTGCGAGCAGACAAACTGAAAAACTGAGAAAAAGTTCCATTATTTTCGTAAATTTTAAGTTTGACATTGGGACATTGAGACTACTGTAAATTAAATGTTCAAAAATTAGAGATATAGCACCACCATTACCAATTAATTTATTTGAAAAATTAGTGTACAACCATTCGGTTTGTCGTCCTCAATGATTGAAGATCCGTCATGCTGAAACTACATATCTTGCATCAGATGGAGTTGAATATTTTTCAGGAGATGAAATAATGTGTTACTTAAAATTTTATGGTAGGTATCTCTCTCCATTTAGAGTTTCATAAAATACTTAAAATAAAATTACGCGTTCAGTTCTCACGTGGACTGTCCATAAACCAAATATGGCCATTGTGGATATTATGAATATGAATTTTTCTTGAAAAATTGCATTCAACCGACCTTAGAATTTTTAAAAGAAAATTGTTATCTCGGGTGTGTTGTTGCAAAATCCAATGACAAAAATTTAATTATTGTTGAGCATATCTCCGTGATACAATGATTGTAGCGGGTAGCCAACTAAGAACGGCGGTCGGCCATATCTCAGGAACAGTTTATAGTACAACTTCGGGAACAAAATATCACTAGCTAAAGTGGCTCTGAGAAACATCTGGAAATTATTTAGGAAGGTGTAGGATGACCGCTAGATGGCGTAACTGTATACCAAAAATTTAAATTCTTGTTTTATGCAAAATTTATCAACCTAAGGTCTATCACAAATAACAAAATCGAAATCTTCTAAAAATTGCGGATATTTTACACTAGCCAAATTTTTTGTATTTTGCCAAATGAGGGGAAGGGAGGAGGAAAAACTTTGTTTCGAAGGAATAACTCCGGTTCTGTTAAACCGAATTTTGCAAACTTACAATTAGTCTCGGTGGAAACAACATTATAGCTCCAATCTGATGCTTACAAATTCGAACCAAGGGTATTGTTTAACTTTTTTCGGAAATTTGGTTTTTTATCGAAAATATTAAATGGGAACATACATTTTTGACTATAAATTAAAAAAGTAGGCTAAACTACCAACAAATCAGCGAAAAAAACGGGTATCGCTATCTTTTACCTATCCGAAGATATCTTGAAAAACATGTGAATGGTAAAAAGTTCTTGTAGTGTGTGAATCGTAAGAATTGCTTAAAAACACACTTTCATCTTATATCATCTATGCATCTATCTATGTCTCATATCACCTATTTACAGATTTGGTAAAATTTAGATTTTTAATAAATGCCTTTAAATTAGTTAAACCTCTGTTGAGATGTATGTAGTGTTTTTTTATGAACTATCGTTGCGTATTGTGAAAAATTTTTATTAGATTTTCAAAAGAGTTTGGAAAATCTAGTATACTATTGGTTGTTCGATGTCCGCAGTCTGTTAAAACGCTTACATGTGAAACAACCTTTACGCAATGAAAATAGGAGCGGATATCATAGTTGGACTCACTATACCAAAAAGTATTAAAGGATTTATCTAAAGCTTAAATTAGGTTTCCATTGAGAAAAAGCGTTATGCTAAATATTTCTGAATTTTTATTAATACATGTCATAAACTAAATATCTATATTTAAATAATAATAAATAATTTATTTATAAATTAAGAATAAGGACAACAAAAATGAAAATGTGGCAATGATAATGTGGTACCAGAAGAATAACAGTTTAAGGCAATAATAGTTTAAGGCATGTTTTCAGTCAATTATCCTGACAGGCCCACACCTTGCGCAAAAACAATTCTGAATATTTTTAATAAGTACATAGTTAAATTTAAAGAAGATGGTTTTGTTTTAAATCCTCATAAAAAAGAAATAGAACTAATCACATTTTAACAACAACATTTGAACTAACACATGAACTTAAGTATTCTGTGTTATGTAAGATCGCTTTTAAATATAGCCAAACATTTTGGAGTATCATACAGTTCGGTGTACAAAACCAAAGAATTTAAATATAGGTCATACAATATATCGAATCATCAAGAACTTTTTGAAGAGGATAAGATAAAATGAACTGATTTTTGTGAAATAATGTTTAACATGTTAAATGAAAACCTACAAATTTTAAATAAAATAATTTTTACTGATGAGGCTACATTTACCGTAACTTTCTGAACTTCTGGTTTGTACCCTACATTTATCCATCAAAAATGATTAAATTTCCTTTCCATTAATCCATTAGGTATTGGTCCCGTACAAATCCTCACGCACAAAACCTTACCCTCAAAAAGTAAATGTTTGGATTGGTATAATAAGAAATAGATTTACTGACCCATTTTTTTATTGATGGTAACCTTAATGCAGCAAAATATTTGAATTTGTTACGAGAACACATCATTCCATCAATTGAGATGCTGAATGTTAAGGATCTTTACTTTAAGGAGTTTTACTTTTAATAGTTTTGTACATATTTATAGTTCGTCCTTTAGGTTGTGCCGATGCTTGAGCACGCGATTTTGATGTAAATGTAATTACAAATACAGAACCTCGTTTATATCTGCGCTCATTTATGTCCACCCTCACCTATATTCATACTATAGACCTCGCTATCGCTTGCTCAAACATCGACACTACCTATACACGAACTATAAATATGACCCCTAACTGGACTCTGTTGTGCTTCGTCCAATAGTATTGTGGTGAATAATACAGCATCAACAACAAAGCCCGGTCACTTAAGACAGTAGCATTATTATTAAAACAAAAACAGCATTTATATGAAATCGAAATATTAAGATATATTGAAAAGTAATCTTTGTAACATGAGTTTTAGTAATAGAGTGTGTTGTGTAATTGTTTCTTGAACGCAGGTCCATTTTTCTTCAAATATTTTACTTGGCAAAAAGTTTCATATCTCTGAGCAGTTTGATACACAGTACTTTATTGATTTGATGTTCCAAATATAGTATGTATAATAGACAGTTTTAAGCGAAACGTGTTGTCGATCAACATTCTTGCACATTAGTAAAATATTAGTTCGATCAAATTCTGCAATTTGAATAACCAGTTTTAAAGTATTTATGGTAAACAGGAATTGCAACAATGAAACTTTATGACAAGTACCACCGTGTTCAAATGTATCTTGATATTTTGAGTTAATACTAAGGATGTTTTGAATGAATTTATATCTGTAGATATAATACTTTTATAATAAGAACTGTTTGTCCATATTTGTGATGTGGATTTTATTTTGCATTCGAAAATGTGAGAATTAGAAACATTGACCACGTCATTAGTTAATTATTTATTTTTAATCACATATTAAACGCTAATATTAATCGTTCTAAGACTTTAATCCTGATCAATTGGAGAAAATGAAAAACAGCTTCTTTCGTTTTGAGATTCGAGGTTCGGATATCATGATCTCGGATTCCGCATCTACACTAAGAATTCTTTTTGGTTGGACGACCTGCCACTGCACATACGTAGGATGGATAGTAGACAATATTGCATTCACTTACTTCAGACAATATTGCATTCATTGCGCTCGTCAAAATATGTAAACACAGATGCGATTTGCGGGTCTATTTTAAAAACGCTGTAGCTGCATTTATAAATGTGGAAAAAAGCATCTATTATTTGACGTATTTGAGTAGAAAGAAATTTGTTTGATGTTTCAAGTATTTCGAATAAAATAATACTGTAGTCTTATTAAATTGTTTTGAAAGGTAATTTCATTACTTTTTGTGGTGAACTTTTTTTGTCGTTGAACTAGGGTAAGATCTAAACCAAAAGCATATTTATTATACAATAAATAACAATATCAAAGGTTTACTACTTTTATTTATTTAAAACATAATATAACGAAATAATTATACGTATACACTTATGCTGAAATCAATAATGAGTCCATCCGCCGTTATTTTGTATAACTTCTTCCAATCTTGACGGTATGGACTCTATTAATTTATGGCAATAGTCGTCAGTAACTTCTTCCCATTCCTGCACAATTTTTTGCCACAACAAATTTCTGTCTCCTCGTTCTATAGGGTTTTCCCTCATTCTTTTTTTTATATAACCCCATAGGTTTTCTATGGGGTTCAGATCCGGGCTTCGTGCCGGCCAATTTAATAATCTCAAATTATTGTCTGTAATCCATTGTTGGACAACATTAGCCGTATGAATGGGTGAGTTGTCATGTTGGAATATATGTAAACTGATCATAAAGAGATGTTACCGATGGGAACATTACATTCTCCAAAATATCTCTATATTGTAACGCTGTCAAGTGTCCATTAATATCCCAAATAGTACCAGGTCCTGGGTATGACATCCAACCACACACTGCTACAGAAAGCCGTCCACTTCTATTTTTCGGATGAATATATTGTGGTGAAAGCCTATTGTTACGAGGACGGGTAACTAGGCGCGTGTGGGTGTTTGGGGTGCTTTGAAACGTCGACTCGTCGCTGAAGACCGTTTTCCAAAAATATATGGGCATATTCTGATAGTATAGTGCAAAATTTATTCTGTCTTAACGATTGCGCTCAGAAAGTTCTGTTTTAATAGCAGCACGATAGCTTTTGAGGCCACTTGTCCTCAACCTTTTTCTTACCGTTGTTACGGAACCGGGAAAGGCGGTAGCTGCAATGGCTTGCTTGCAACTTGTGAATGGATGCTCTGCGTAAAATTGCCTTAACATGGTATTTTGATAAGCTGTGGATATTCTTCGTTTTAAAGTTTTTGGTTCATTTGCAACTGAATGTGATATTTGCCATTTTCTTTTTAAGCAAAAAATTGTATTGGGATTAACACCAAATTCACGCGCTACAGCACGTAGACTCCATCCGTTTTCCAACATTGTTATTGCACGCATCCTGTCTTCTACTGACATCATATTGTTCGACACGTATGCATTTAACTGTTCCTAATGCTGTATAAAGAACTGAATATTATTGTGGTGTCTGCTTGTTTTTATATACGTCAGTGTCTAATATGACTCATCATTCGAGAAAGCATATTTTCGACATTTATCTGGATGACTTGTCTATGAATACTTATCAATAAGCCTGTGTTATATTCACATAAATAAAGATTCCAGAAATACAGAATATGTTTTTTTTTGCTTACCTGTCTATGTCTACGCAAAGACCAAATAAATAGATGCAATCGGCCTTGTAAATTCATAAATGCAACTACAGCATTTTTAAAACAGACACAAAAACCGCACATTCATTCATTGATAAGCATCATCATGCATTTCAACATAAGTATATACTTATGATTATTTCGTTGTTTTAAATAAATAAAAGTAGTAAACCTTTGATTTTGTTATTTATTGTATAATAAACATGCTTTTGGTTTAGATCTTACCCTAGTTCAACCACAAAAAAGTTCACCGCAAAAAGTAAAGAAAGTAGAAGTAGAAGAAATTACCTCTCAAAACAATTTAATAAGACTACAGTTATTTTATTCGAAATACTTAAAACATCAAACAAATTTCTTCCTACTCAAATACGTCAAATAATAGATGCTTTTTTCTACATTTATAAATGCAGCTACAGCGTTTTTAAAATAGACACAGAAATCGCATCTGTGTTTACATATTTTGACGCGGGCAATGTATGCAATAAGCTGTCTACTATTCATCCTACGAATATTGAGCAACATGGTGTACAAATACAAAGTGTTCCTAGTGTACATATATAGGTACATATATAATAAAAGTGATCTTACTTTCCCCAAAGTGATATCTATGTATGTATATACGCGACAACTGTAGCACGCCTTTTGTAAAATTTGTCAAAAGTGGAAGCGTATATATACTTCATAATGTTCTAATGTTTTTGGATGTACAACATAGAAAATATTCAGGATTCCAGCTATAAACTTTCAGGGTAGAAGTTAGGAATCAGTTTAAAAGTCTTAATAAATATGTAGTCAAAAATGTTTACCAAGACTTTTAAGATCTTTTTCTAATATAAATTCGAACCAGAGAGTTTGTGAGTGAGTTTCGATACATTCTGTATATATAACTTAAGTTTTCTATAATTGTATTTGCGCTTACATTTTATTTATTTTCAGTCACAAATTCTGGAAAGGGTACAGTCAGACAGAGTAACAGTTACGAAGCCCGAAGAAGACCGCCGACGTCGTACAATCATTGTGGAGAAAAAGAATGGTTCCTATGGCTTTACATTACAAAGTTATGGAATTCATTATAAGAAAGAACAGGAAATTGAAATGATTACTTATGTAGATTATGTCGATTATGATGGTCCAGCGTACAGAGCAGGAATGAGAGAAGGGGACGTGATCCTTTCAATAAATGGTACTGACATGGAAAAAGCAGATCATAAAACGCTTGTTAATTTCATCAAAATGTGTGATACCAGAATGAGAATGGTAGTTTTATTTGAGGACTGTGTCAGAAAAGTAAGTAAAATTATAAAATTTTTCATAATATAGAAAAAATATGTTACATAAAAAATATATAAAATTAGAACTAAGTGTACATGCAATTTAGATTCGATTAAAAAATACAATAAATACGACAAGCTTCTTTTCGAAAATTACACCGGTTTGATAGAGTGATTTCAGAGTGATTTCATGGTAAGATTCATGGTAAGATTGACGGTAAGATGACTGACTAATAATTATTAGTAAGCTTGCACATTATAACGTGCAAGCTTATCAAACGTAGGTTCAAGTATGTTCGGAAGAGAATTTATTTGATTCTGCGACTGTCTACTCAAAATTTACTGCTGGTATATAACTATCGGCACTATTCGGCATAATTTCAGACCATTTTTTAATAGCCTTTTGACTGATACCTTGTTGATGGAAGATTTCTCGTGTATTAATATGTAGATTGTATGTAGACATGTTAAGAAATACACATCAATTAGTGGAAGAATGGCTAAAACGTTGTTGGATGTTTTTGGTGGACATTGTGAACATTTATTGTAAAATCCGTTATATCCCGAACATTTGCCTTGAATAATTAAATATTAATTTCCGGTAAAAGTTTAACATTTTGTAGTTGTGATGTATTTAATGTTTCTCAATATATGATGCCTTTTACTGTCATTTTTTCATGGCTAATTTGATATCAATAATTATTTTGAAAAAGCTCACCTTTCATTAAGAAAATATTAAATATCTGAGAAATTATCGATTTTAGATATAGGGAGTGGTAAACAAAAATGAAAGTGCATACAGTGTCCTTCCCTTTCTTAATATAAAATACAGCATGTTCCATTTAAATAAGATGAGAGAATAATGCATTTGCGTTTTGAATGACCCTGTACACAGTTTTTGCAATATTAGCAAAATATCACTTTGCTACGAAACTGTAACAATATTAAAAAGTCATTCCAGTACAAAAAGAATTTCAAGTTGTTTCGTGTGGAATACACAGGACGTTGAACACGGAACGATTTTCAGACAAAATTGACCATAACTTCTGAAATACTCGGTATAACTCAGTGAAACTTTATATCGAAGGAATGAGGAAAATATGCTTAATCTAAATTTGAAATAATATATAGTGTGTCCTATTAAGAACATGTATGTTTGGTTCACCCTGACAATATGAAACACTCTGTACAAACGAAAATAATTATAAAATTTGTAGCTTAAGACTATCTGTGATTTTTGTATATAACATTTTGTATGTATTGTTAATATTAATGGATATAATGAGCTTTGCACTAATGCCTCACCCTGTATGTATCTGTGTGTTTATTTTATAGTCTATAACTCTCGTTAAATTCAAATTTTATTTGGGACAACCTCAGTATAGATTTCTAGATAAATTGTATTCTATTTTTTAATGCTTGTGGATAATTTCTTCAATGACGGTTTAACCAAAGAAATAATTTAAATTAATATTGTTGATTTTTACGAAGAGGAGAGTGGTTAGTTGTCGGTAACGTATCTTTTAAAATATTACAGTATATCGAAAATAGGAATAAGAATATATCTGTACACATGTGAACTCTAAATTAAAAGCCAAACTGAAATGCGGTATGGGACTTGTGAAAAGCGTGTGCACCTAATTATCCAAGTACCAAATGTTATTAAAAAAATGTATTTTTATAATACTAGGATACGTTGAATATGTACCGATATGTGCGGATTAAAGTCATCACAAATTAGAATTGTAAAATTAAAGAAACAAAAATCAATTGCCAACAAGTTGTAAATTAGTGTTTATTGTATAAATTAATTGTCACAATTAAACAGAAAGTGAAATATGAACTGAATGAAAGGATGTTAATTGTGGATTAATAGAGCACACAATCAGCAAATGTAGAGGAAAGAATGTGACTATCAAGTAAAAAGAGGATAACAGGTCTGAAAGAAATAATTAATCAATTATCTATTTGATAATCAAAACAAAAAAGTAGTTTCTTGCGGTTAGCAGAAATAAATGAGAGTACTGTCAAAGAAATTGGTTCAGTATCAACAAGAAAATAAAGCACTGCCAAAAATTAAAACTGCACATTATTCCGGCCAGAATGGAACAGTAGCCATTACGAGTAGGTGGAACAAATCCGCAGCCATCAGTAAATCACTGGTAACTGAGAATATTAAAATAGATAATGTGAACGTTGATAATTAAAAAAAATTGTCAATTGCATGATAATTTATCTATAAGAATAGTTCTTGATTATGTGCAAGTGATTGACCTCATTGTCCGGAGAAATTTTGCTGAATTATGTTAGGCTGCATATGTTAAAATTGGGAATACTCTGATATTCGAACACAATGATGAAGAATCCTTTAGAAGATTAAATTTGCACGAAGAAACAAAGAGTATGTGATTCTACTTTTTTAAATGTAGTATTAAAAAGGGGTACCGTTAATTTAATAAAGGCAAAAGGAAATTATAGGATAAATGGTCAGTTGTAAATCGATATAAGCAAGATGTGAACACAAACGAAATTGAACGTATATGTATGATTAGCAAAAGTCAAGCAGCCTTGACATTTAGAGCGGATATAACGTTAGCGATGATCCAACTGTAAGTATAAAACAATTTGCAATTTTCAAAAGGTTGTTCCCAAGCAACAATTTGTGACTGAAATTACAATGCGACGGAAATTAATTTTGTAACGTTCTTGTAAGATAATATTGTAGTGAACATGGTAACCGAGGACATAAAAAAAATAGATTGTTACTATAATATTAGTATCAAATGAGTGTCATTGGTAACCAGTGTAATTTTAGTTAGAAGCAAAACTAATAGTATCAAGCAAGTGTTCAAATGGTTTATTTTTTTAACCAACGAGTAAGTTATTTCGCTTTTTGTGTAGCAAATGGGTTAATTTTGTAACTGTGGTTCTAATTTACTGGTGTAAATAAGCCTTTTATATACATAAGTTAAGTATCATATACCTACTGTTATGTTATTTCGGTATTAATCAAAATTAGTTAAAATATTATATTAAGCACTGTAAATTTAGGAATGACATTGTCAAAATTACACGTACAACGTACACACATGTTACCACGATTTGAAAATAATAATAATAAAAAAAAATAAGGAGGTGAAGAAAGAACAAGAGAAGTGGACATTTAGGTTTTTTTGAAACAAGTGGATTGAAGGACAAAAAGTCAGGTGAAGAAAAATAAGTTCTTTAAAAAAGACGAAAAACATTAAAAAGCTAGAAAGTGAAAAGTTTGAAAAAGAAGATTGAAATTAGAGAGACAGATGAAG
This sequence comes from Holotrichia oblita, assembly GCA_023690525.1. Lineage (NCBI taxonomy): Eukaryota > Metazoa > Arthropoda > Insecta > Coleoptera > Scarabaeidae > Holotrichia > Holotrichia oblita. The sequence goes on along the minus strand of CM043015.1, from coordinate 136,475,647 downwards.
GAAAAACGCTTGAGGATTGAAAAGATTTAGAAAGATTGAAAAAGTAAGAAAGGAAAAGAAGAAAGAAAAGGGAAAAAGAAGAAAAGATTCCAAGCAAGGAGAAAGAAAAGAGACAAAGTTTCAAAGGAAGGGAGAGGACCTGAAGTCGGGAAGAAGGCGTATTTGTAATAATTTATTATACAATATATATATCACACACGTATTAAGGTAAGAGAGGGTGGGACTAAATTAACTTGTAAAGTGTTTAATATATAAATTATTTTCATTACTTAATTTGATTTGTGACATAACACTACATATGCGTCTGCTAAAAGTATCGGTGAATTGATCATGTGGTCACATTTAGTACTTGGATGTGCTTGACTTGTAAAATGTGGATCTGTTTCTAATTGTTGTTTATGCTATGGTCAGTGATTCTCCAATATGATCATTATTTCTAGAATCTTCAAACGTATTAATTCTGCGGGTAGTTAAATCTTTTATATACATTTATACCTTTATATAATGTCTTAGTGTTTTACATCTCGGTTTAGTCTAGTCTTGTATATAGTTCAAAGAGATGTTTACATATAGTCTTACACATGTTTTCTTTTAGTTTAGCGTTAGTGTCATTTTTTAAGTGCTTTTGATTAACTCAAGTTAAATATACATGTATGTATAACAACAGAACAGGGAACAGTACAACAACAAAAGGTTGAAGTAATAATTTCGTGGATGTGGAAACGTACAAATTTTCACATGATTATTTTAGAAATGCGTACACTTCCCAACACGATTACCATCACGTGTAAATAGAAATGTTTAAATATAGTTGATACTACGTAACAATAACAACGTTTAGGAAAAGTATCAGCAACGTTATAATAACGTAGGCAGATACCGTGTCTGCAACGTATTGTGTACTGCTTTGGGAAAAGTTTCAAGTAGGGATAAATGTGACCGGTTACAATAATTATGTAGCAAAGTACACACAGAGAAAAATGTTCTTGAATTAAGAAAATATACTGTTTTATCCAAATATTTTTAATGCTAGAATATTTCTGTTTAGATTCAAACACATTTTCTTGGAATAAGTAAATGCGTTTACTTAATACAATCTAGACTATATTTATTGTAAAATACGTATTTGATCTGAATAACTTCCCTATTTGTGAAATAGCTGAATTGCAAATTTCGAGCAGTTGCGTTCGAGATTATAGTGGCTTTCGATTTGTGCACCGTACAGTTCGGGAGCTGTTCCGGTCACCTATTTGTCGTTCTATTTTGCCATGTGATTCGCACTTCGGTGTGTTTACAAAAAAGAGTTGACAATTTGAATGGATTGTTGACAAAACGAAAACTTGAAAGGTTATGTTAAATCTGTGTTTACATGGCCGCCACCCTACTACCCTTTATTTGTTTACACTTTATCAGTACCTGAACTACTGAGCTAGTTCACTGTACACGCACACGAGTAGCTCCGGAGCTGTTCCCGAGTAACCCTTATGGACAAATCGAAAGCCACTTATATGTGTATATGAAGCGTTTATACGTGCATTCGACTTCAATCTCTGCGTGCACCACTTTGCAAGAATTAGTTACATATAAGTTTTTTATAGTTAAGGCGCGGAAATTTGCAGTAATAAAAGTACATATTTAATAATGGATTATGTGAAGTGTATTTTAGGTTCATGGGTATTGGAGGAATAATTTCAACCAAACGTTGTAGGTACTTGAAGTAAATAATCCATTGGCTAAACTTCCGAAGGTCGACCACTGAATTGGCAATTTATAAGCAATTTAACGGAAAGTACAGGTTTTACTGAGTCCAGAACGGACCCCCGTTTCTCGCGGATCAGTCTAAGATACCTAAAAATCGTTCTAAAAAGTATTATTTCTAGGTTATGTTTTGCTAGTGTTTTGATAATTCTGCGAGGATTTTCAGTTGATATCCAGTCAGAATTACGAAATATCCAGCGGCAATTTTGAAACGTCGTTCGGGAATGAAAAAATTGTCATTAGTTTTTTTTTATACAATTAATTGATAAGTTTCAGTAACTAAAAAACATCTCTTCTTGTATTTTATTAAATTCAGTGCAAATACATTATATAAAATAGAAACATATCTAAAGAATTAGCTTAATTTTAAATGCAATTAATAACATTTAATAGATTAAAAATATCTTCAAATTTAGTCAAAATAGTATCTAAATATTCATAATTTTCTTCTTAATATTAACTTACACATTTAATTAGTGTGTATGACACGTAAATAATTATTTTAAAAATAAATTTCATGCATTAACATCAAATTTCACTGTGTACATTTAATAAAAGACAAAAGAAGATACGTTTTTTAGTCACTGAAATATATATTACTTACTAATTGTATTAAGAGATACTGGAAAATAAAAAAAATGATTATTATTTTTATTTTCCTGGGCAAAGTTTTTTTAAATTGCCGCTCGATATTTCGTAATTCTGACTGGATATCAACTGAAAATCCTCGCAGAAATGTCAAAACACTAGCGAAACATAACCTAGAAATAACACTTTTTAGAACGATTGTTAGGTATCTTAGACTAATCTCCGCAAGAAAAGGGGAAGCCGTTTTGGACTGGAAACCTGTACTTTCCGTTAAATTGCCCATAAATTGTCAATTCAGTGGTCGACATACGGAAGTCTTACAAATCCATTATATTCTTACATTAAAACAATGTTGTTTTGCGTCAAAACAATTTCCTTAGAAAATAATATTCTTGTGATAACACTATATAGTTTTGCGGATATACAAATGCGGGATTGTTTTGAACTGAAACAGTCTGTATTAACTCAAGATAATATTTCTCTGCGTGTACAGTTGCTGGTACGTGCATGAGAGGTGTGCGCAACGACGTTTACACCAAATTGTAATTAAACTCGTTGCACAACCTACGTTGTATTACGGTGTTACAACCGTACTTACACCAAAATTTGCTACTTGGGCACTAGGCCCGATGCGATGCATGTATTTATTCAATACGCAGCGACCAATTAAGGTTCCTGCGAATAATTTTAGTCTGTCTCTGCTCATAAAGAATGCCTTGCGAAGTCTCTCCTCATTTGGACGAATCCCAAGAGTTTTACATTGGTTCACGCCGCCGGCAGATCCATTCCAGTAGGAGCGGTGCCTAGCAGCGACTTCAGGTAAAAGTTTTAATGCTGTCATAGAAACTCACACATGTCAATTCTGGACTTGTGAATATTAGCTGGCATTCGCATGCTAACATGTCAGTTATTTCGCCCAGAATGGCTTGACTGAGATTCTTATGACAGCCTACAATCACATCGGAATCAAACTCACAGCTTGCAGTGCTTTGAAGGCAGTTTGGCTGTTAGATAAAATTGATATCAATCCATTTTTATCTGGGCAATTCAAAAAACTCTCTTCACATGGATGGCGATTATTTAGGCCTGGAAGATGGAGGCGAAGCCACCTAACCAGATAAATTTGTGATCGGGTTCTCCACCTGTTCAAATTGCATTACCCATACTATTCGACGTTTTTAAAGCATCCACAAGCGACGGAGAGAATCGCCAAAATTTGCGGACAAAAGATTTTTCAATCTCAAAGCTAGAAATGTTTACATTGTATTTCCAGTGAAATTGAAGACGGGCGTGATAAATGAAAAAATCTTCGATATTTCCAAAAGAAAAAATTACGTACTATACGTAATATGCATTACCTACCAAAAGTGTAGTCTTTGAAGAATCGATGGAAACCATGAATTAATGTCGGATGTTGAAAGAGTTGTTAAACTTCGAGATGTCCAAGGTTTTCCCGCGTACAAGGCTGCACTGGCCAGATACAACATGTGATCCGGTTACAGCAACGAAATTATGTAACTCAAAGAAACGTGCACCAATTACTGCTGAAGTTAATAAAATGATTATATTCCCATATAAAAGAAAACGGGCGAAGCTGGTTTTTATATACAGGATGGTGCAACCAAGATGCGGTGGACTATTATAATTAAATTATGAGGAATTTTGAAAAACCTTTCTGGAAGCTCCGATGTCCATTTCTTATAAGAACCGGAAATGAACATTAAAAATTAAGTGTATCACTAAATGTGATACACTTTTGCTATGACACACATGCAAGCAAATAATAGTAATGTAGTAGTAATGTAATAGCAAAAAGTTGTTGTTTGGGTAAAGCATAGGTATCCATTGCAGAGGAATTGATGATCGAGCGGTATAAGATATACAGGTTGGATGAAAAGAAATGTGGCTGCAAAAATGTTGTCTAATTCATAAGCTGAATGATTTGGGTAGTTTATGAAAAAGCCACCAGAAACATGTTTCGCTTACTCACAGAAATCGAAAAAGTAATAAGCCGTATTTTGTTTTCGATAGCTCTCCTATTATTACTCATATAATTAGTGGCTCTCCGTGCAATTCTTTATATAATTTGCATAAAATAGTCTTACATTGTTATTAAATACTTAATAATAATAATCTTTATTTAAAATACCAAAAAATTCGTCATAAACAAACAAAAGAACAATAAAAGAAAATAAACAAAACAAAAAAATAAGTACGTATATCCATCGAAGAAAAGAATAACAAGCCAAGCTACCTAATATAATACTTAGCAACTAACTTATACTTAACTTATCTCGAAATCAAAAAATTCACTAAACGAATACAACGATTGAGTGAGTAGCCATGACTTCAGAGAGAAAATGTTTTCTGATATTTTGGAAGATGGTTATAAATTTTTATGCAGTAAGTACTGGGGCTTGCTAAGGTTATTTGCAAATTGAATCTAGTAGGATGTATTTTATTATCTCTGAAATTGTAATTATGCGAGCATTGTTTTATTTAAAATTTCAACTCTGTTTTTATGGATGTAACAACTACCTTCCAGAATATATCCTTAATTCATAAGTAGTGACAATTAAAAAAAACTAAAATAATTGATTAATACCTTATTAGGGCTTTTTGTTTAAGGAAAACCTCAGTAGTAGATTAACCAGAATGCCATAAAAGAATTCCATATAACAGCAAAGATTGAAATTCCGAATAGTAAATTATTTTTAATATTTCCGTATTAGTGAACGTGATCTTCTCATTTTAAATTATATGAAAGTGTTACTCCCAAGAGTTTTATACATCTAGTATGAGAGAGGTTGTTATTTGTTATGAAAAGATCAGGAAATGACTTAACTTTCTTCTGATAGGTATGAAAAAGAATATACTCAGTTTTTTCAAAACTTAAGGACAGTCCATTAGCACAGAACCAGGTATACATGTTATTCAGCATAGTATTTGCCGTAGATTCCATCTGGGATTCAGCTTCAACAACAATAATGGTAGTGCCATCGACACAACATATGACATAACAATCGCTCAAAAATTCAATATCATTTTAAAAAAGTGAGAACAAGAACGATCCAAAGATAGAACTCTGCGGTACACCAATCGTGTTAGACAACACGAAAGATTGAATTTCTCCTTGGTATTACGTATTACCATTAAAGACTTCGATTTCAACTAATGAACACGATCCGAGAGATAGGACGTCAATCATTCCGTCACTTTACCGCGAAGGCCTATTAATTGTAATTTTTCAAGTATAAATCATGTGTGACACAATCAAAGGTCTTAGTCACAGAAAATAACAATAGGATAAAGTTTCTTTTCAATATTACTGAAGTTGTAATAAGGCAGTGGTAGTGGACTTCCTAACTCTAACGCCATGTTGTTGGCTAGATAAAAGCTCAAATTGATCAAGAAATCGATTTCACCTATCGCACCCATCGCATACTCAAATACCTTAGCAAAACTGGATGTAAGAGAGATGGGCCAATAGTTATTAATATGAAATATGTTCCCTTTCTTATGTATCGGTTTAATGAAGCTAAGTTTAAGAATTTGAGAAAGAACGCTCTCTTCAAATGACATATTAGGTAAGTGATGGGTTCTGTAAGCTCGGCCTTGTATTCTTTAAGAATACAGATACAAATATCACTCTTAGTTTATAATCATATTGCTGGATATATTCAAATACCACTGCATACTTGTCTACCTTTTTTTAAATTAAGCGTATTTTTCACTAATATTTTTAGAGATGTTTGTCACGCTTGATATTTTGTATTAGCTTTGATTTTTGTTTTTTTTAACTCGGTAACTCGACGTGTTCACCACGTTAGAGGCGAAAACCTTGTGATGGGTGAAGGATGTTAGAACGTCACGGTAACTCAGCGTATAAACCATGCTAGAGGCAAAAACCTTCTGAAGAAGCCATTTACATTATGGGCGAAAGGATGAGTTAATAGCGCTTTTTGTGCTTCTATTTGACTTTATTTCATATTTTGTTTTCAGTATATTCTATATTATTTGGGTTAATTTATTTTTATTTCTTTTATCCTATCAAATTTATTCGATTATTTCATCACAATTAATGTTGACGTATATTTGAGTTAGTCGAGGATAGCGATTTCATAATATTTGATGAATGTGGAGCTGTAACTATTCGAGAAACTTTGTTTTTCTTAGACTTACATCTTTTTTAATTGATTTGATTCTATGTAAGCTGTCATGCTTGTTTTTTTGACCTTTGATTGATTTGACGATGCTCGTCTGGCCTGGAATTATGTAATTGATTTCTCTACAGATGCTTAAAGTATGCTGTCCTTATGTCATAATTTATATAACACTAATAATGAATGTTTGTTTGACCGATTGTGTATTTCCCACGCATGCCTTAATCTTTCCTCTGCCAAAATCTAATGAAATTTTTGGCTATAAAGATCTTCGGTTGATAAATATTCTTCTGATACTTTCTAAAATTTTGGAAAGGATTATGATATGCAATTTATATAGTTACGCTAACATTCAAATCTATCTTTTTCTCAATCCTGCTGACTATAACCTTACGACTGAGAGGCTGAACTTGGATGGTGTCTTAAGCTTTTCTGGCGTGCGTGGACAAGCTGTCAATTCACTGAAAATTCAACTGCTAGTTTTTGCAAATTCTATGCTTTGTAATAACACGCAGTAATATGTCTCTGCCTGTAGGTCAATGTAGTTTAAAAATTGTTAATGCTGCAAAGAATCCTGGTCTCATTTTAGACAATATTGTCGGATATCGAACGCAGATGACTAACTGCAACAAAGGCGCGAGTCGTTCTCTTAAAATGCTTTAGCTTATAAGGTGTGTTCTAAATCAAAGTGTCAAGAGAATTCTCTGTGCTGCATTTGTTTTTTTTTTAATTTACGTAGTGCCTTACAATTCATCGCTCTTCAATAAACAAAGACATTGAGCGAAGAATACAGAAGGTTCAGAATTCGTGCATTAGATTTACGCATGGCCTGCGTAAATTTAATCATGTTTTACATAAACTGCTCGACACCGATTGGCTTTACATATACAAAAGAAGAGGAGTTTATGCTTACTCTATAAAATAATACTTTATAAGACACAGCCGCGCTTTCATCGCGCAATACTGTTTAAGAAGTCGTTTGATTATGTAATATTCTCTAAGTACAATCAATTACCAGAGGAGTGTAAGCGAGTTCCAGTATGCTATTTCACGCTTAATTAATTCATTCAGGACAGATGTTTAACGGGCTAATAGGCAGATTTTATTTGTATCATCGAGACGGCTCTGAAATAACATTATTTTTTATTTAGTTTCATATCTTAATAGAAATGGTAGGTAGAGTATTGTTTGTTAGTTTTATTCTTTATCTACTAGACGTAATAATTGTTTAAAATATACGATTTATACGTAGGAATTAAGTCGCAACTAGGTGAACATATGCTAATTTTAAAGCAGCATGGCCTATTTAGATGAAAAAAGCATCGGTTTTATGAGGTTTTTAGATAGGGAACTATGAACAAAGTTATCCTAATTTATGACGTAGAATCCAAAAATGGTATACAATATAGGGTGTTCCATTAAAAATAACCTAACTTTGATATGCTGTACTTTTTTGAATCACCCTGCAAATAATTTTAAAATGTGCTCCTTATCGTCTTACATATTTAACTAAAATTTGAAACTCATATCTTTTAGCGTTTAGATGCAAGAGACCGAGGGAATAGTCGTGACTCACCCTGTATATATACAGGGTGATTGGTGAGAATGGCCTATTAAAAGTATGATACAAACGGAACGGAATTTTAAAACAACATTTTGTAGTTGGATATGGTTGAATATGAACTATCACGTGAAAATATTTTTGAATGGGCATCAACTTCGATTTTTTAAATAGCATGCTATATAATAAATTACATATTCAGCTTCTTTGGTAAATTTTACTCATATTTCATGTATCATACCCTATACCTAAATACCATTCCTTCTGAGTTATTCGCAATTAAAGAAAAAAAGTGACAGATACCCTTCTTACTTTATAGTGATATTACGTCACGTAGGAGTAAAAGAGACGAATGAAATTTTGCATACGCACAGCTGACAGTATGTAGTTACACACCATTTGAAGTTCTTCTCTGTAACATTATACAGAGTGTTTAAAAACTTAGTTGCTTATAAAGAAATTCAATCTGCGGAAAGTAGATTTTTTTTATTGGAAAGGTATACATTTTATTAGACATTCTGATTGTACGATAGATTCTCTTTTAATCTGTATTAGGTGTTCCTATACCTAAAATGAAAGATAAATAAGTTATAACGATTTAATTAGTCTCCATACCTAAAATGCTCAAATATGTCAATTTACTGAAGCACGGATGCTTAACTCATTTGTTTTACATACTTACTTGCCATTTATTCTCACATTTGTCATTTTGTTAATTGTATTTTCGTAAATTCTTCCCATTGAATTATGGGAATAAGGGATCCTTTAGGCAAATCACGCCAGATGCTCTTCGAAGAGCAACAATTATAGGAATACGTCTCCGAATATAGAATGCCTCAATAGAAACGGTTGTCATATCGAGCCATTTAGATAATTTATTTATTTATGTTATTATTATTGTTCTTCTTATAATGTTTCTACTGTACCTTTTATATTATCTATTTTATTACTTTAATTTTACCTAATTTGTTATAACTAATTATTTAGACCTTTGATGTAAATTTACTTTATGGTGATTATTCAAATACGGTTTGTTGGGAGTATCTAGGAGAATTCTTAGATAATCTAAATTTTTTACTGATATTGTTCTTCGCCATTGTTTTATGAACATATTGGTTGCTAAAACTTTTTATATCTTAAAAATTCTTAGAAATGTTTGCTGATCATTAGTTGGTAAATGTTAGTATCTTTTACTAAACGTTCGATACGTTTATTTTACTATTTGATTACATTCACTTTGCATAATAAATAAATTCGTGAGTACTTGATTTGGTCTATTATCAATGCTAATCCATTATAAAACCATATACTGAGAAAAATGTATTGTACAGAAGCGAAAACAATGTTATTACAGGTAAAATAAAAATTGTAAAAAAATACTAAGATTACAATATGTTTGGTAACAAATACAATAATTTTTGTTGTTTTAAAGTAAATTCACGCATTGTTTACCCTGCTTATTGTACTGGTGCACATCCATTTCTCTCAGTATATGCAAAACCAACTAACTAAAATGATCGACGTCAAAATAACTGGCCAGTAACTATGTAAAACAAATGAGCTAAGCACCCTTATTGCTTCAGTAAATTGACATATCTGAGCATTTTAGATACGGAGTCTAATTAAATCGTTATATCTTATTCACCTTTCATTTTAGGTATATGAACACCTCTCTACAGATCAAAAGAGAATATTTTGTAGAATATCTAATAAAACATTCTATTTAAAAAATCTACTTTCCGCAGATTGCACTTATTTATAAGCAACTACGTTTTTAAACACCCTATATAATGTTATAGAGAAGAACTTGAAATGTTGTTATAACTACATACGTATACAAAATTTCATTCATATCTTTTACTCCTACATGACGTAATATCACTATAAAATAAGATCGGTATCTGTAACTTTTTTTCTTTAATTGCGAATAACTCAGAAGGCGTGGTATTTAGGTGTAGGGTATGATACATGAAATATGTGTAAAATTTATCATAGCAGCTGAATTTGTAATTTATTTTATAGCATGGTATTTAAAAAATCGAAGTTGACGGTCCCGGTCCGATTAACCGGAAGTGATAGTTATTCAAAAATATTTTAAATTAAAGATGCCATTATTATTGCAATTTTTGATAGTTCAAATGCAATTTTCTTTAAAAAATGCCATCGAATAAGGTTATTAGTATTATTACGAATAAAGTACGATTTGTAAATAAATTAGTGAAAAATATCCTTGACGTTTAGTCCAAATTGAGGCATTTTCATCCTTTTAACGTAGATATAATTTATAATAATGGGAATTGCCAGTTCTTTTTATGAATATATGCAAAGAGACTGCCAAAGGAGTTTATCTTAACTAAATTTGTTTAACGCTGCAAGTCGTAGTAAGTAGAAAGAATAATATTGCGGGTCTGTAGCAACAATGTTCACATTATATACAATGTAATATAGATCTGGAGATCACTTTTATAAAAGATAAGTTAGTAAATACTGTAGTCCTTTTTACCCTCTACCTTGTCAAATAAAATGTAGATAAGACTTTTTAAACTTTAAAACATATTCTCTTTATTTCCATAACTGTACATAACATGATCCCACCAACGACTGTCCGTTACACCCCTTTTTTTTTATAAACCCAAGCCAGTGGAGGCGGGACATTCAAAAAATAAGCCTGCAATTCGGCCCTTCCTGACAAAATGTACGTCCTCGTAAATTGGTTTAATTAACTCTAAACACTTTACAAAATGTATTTCTTACATACTAAAGTCTTCACATGTCCTAACCTAATACTTATTTGTAACAAACATTAACAAAACTTGATCGTCACATAATATACCGTACACGTATTTTCTTAATTATTTTCAGAAACAAGTCGTAATCTTTCCGCTGATAATATACCCTTGTAAAGTCTTCCACTTTGTTGTTCTCCTAATATATCTTCAACAACATATCTATCCTTATCTAACACGCGTACAATAGTATAAGGCCCCTTATATTTTGGCTCTAACTTTCGGCTGTCTCCTGTAGCTGGTACCTGGATTTTGACCAAAACTAGGTCACCTTCAGAGAACTTAGGCTGATTATCCTTTCCAACATTAGAACGTTCATATCTTCCTCTGGTTTTCCTTCAGTAAATTGCTGACTTGAACCGTTTGTCTTCAATAGTTAACGCGTTTATTTTGGCTATTTCCACTGTTAAAGGATTATCGTGCAAACCTATTGCCTGGTATCTGAACACTAATTCATAGGGTGTACATTTTGTTATGCGATGCATCGTGGTATTCAGGCTCCATTGTACATTCTTCCCAAACAGTCTAGACTGGTTGACAAGCAATTAAGAATGGTTTTATTTAGCAAATTTGTCCGTTGCCCCTTGGTGTTGCGCTAACTCTAACGTGAATAATGTTATGAGTGAGCAGTAAACGCAGTACAATCAGTAATAACCCGAAGTGGCTTACCATAATGGCAACAAAATAAATCTCACAGCTTCAGCCGCGCTTGTGTCTGGCACCGCCTTGAGCACTGTTTTCGAAAAACCATCCACTAATCCTAAAATATATTTGTTTTCGTTTTGGAACGCTTAAATGGTCCTAAGTGGTCTAATGCACTGTGTGAAAGCATGTGTCTCCTTCTCTAGTGGATTCGTCTCACAGATTTTCCACCTGGTACTTTGTGATATAATTAATACATCGATTAACATATTTCGTAATAAACATCTTTGGAAAATAATATGTTTTTTAATCTTTTCAAGTGTCTTGTCTACTCCTAAATGACTCACATTTCGATGGGCTTCACTCACAACGTCATATCGTAACTCTTCTGGTATAACAATCGTAATCGGTTATTTTTTGATCTATAAATTCGGGCACTAACATAGTAAATTTTAAAGCAATCTCCGGCTTCCAACCTGTCGCTAATCGAAAGAATTTCTGGATCTGTTTTTAGCATTGCAGCTATCCAATCTGTAGTTACATTTACATGTTGGGCAATCCTGTTAATTCCGTTTCCTTGCCTTCCTCGACAGGGTAACGACTAAGAGAATCACTACTGGAGTTAACTGAACCTGCGTGGTACTCTATTTTGATAGTCATATTCTGACAATTTAATAAACCATCTGCCTATTCGCGGATTTAAGTCACGTTTATTCTGCAGCAATTTTAAGCTGTTGCAATCTGTACGAATTATAAAATGAATTCCAATTAGATATACCCTGAACCGTTCTACAGAATTAACAATTGCAAGAGCCTCAAGTTCATATGAATGGTATCGGGACTCTTCGGGAGTTGTCTTTCGAATAGTAACTAATAGGATGCAATTCGATCAGTTTGCTCCTGGTATAGAATTCACTAAAATCCATTTTTGCGTCCGTATTCTGTCCTCGCCGAAAAATGGCGAGAATAGGCTCGTTACTTAAACATCGTTTGACTAACTTAAAAGCACTTTCCTGTTCGGTTGACCAATGAAAGCTCGATCCCTTCTTTAATAAGTCTGTCAATTTCATAATAATGGCAAAGTTCTTGATTCAAATCGCCTAAAGAAACTCGATAAACCTACAAAACTACGTAACATGTTGGGCCGCGGAAAATTTACAATACTATTCAGCTTTAATTTTCCAGGGGCTAACTTATCTCAAACCCTAAATAATCTATCTTTGTTTTAAAGAAATGACATTTATCTAACCGTAATGTGAGATTCGCATCTTTAAAGCATTTAAAACCTCTCTTAAATTTTCTATACCTTCATCAACACTTACAGACGGTATGATCGTATTCTGCTATAGAATATTTTAAATTACCTAAAACTAAATTCATTAAACGTTGAAAAATAGATGGTGCATTACACAGACCGAAGGCCATTCGTTTAAATTGGTATGTTCCATCTGGAGTAATAAAAGCAGTCTTATGTTTTGAACAGTCTTCCATTGGTACTTGATAATAACCACTACGTAAGTCTAAACTAGTAAAATACTGCTTATCATACAAAAGATCTAACTGATCATCTATCCTCGCTAATGGATAATGATCCTTAATGGTGCACTTGTTTAACGCCCTAATAACCTTACCTCACCTTTTTCTTTTTCACTAGTATGCAAGTATAGGAAGAATTGAATCTTCGAATGTCGGCCTTCTTTAGTTCATCAACAATGTCACGCACTTGTCCCCTCTCATGGTACGATAGTCTATATGGTTTGTAATAAATAGGCTTGTCTGATGTTAGAATTTTCATTTTCAACTTATCTGTAACACAACTGTAGCATGTTACGAGCCACTACATCTTTATATTCATTTAGTAGCTTAATAATTTATTAGCATCAGAACCTTCCAGTTCTGTGTCGACTTCTTCTATAACAATATCTGTCGTGTTTACCTGTCGTAATTCTTACTTAATTATATTTGTTAATTTCAGATTCCTTACATGAATCTGCTCGGGTGACTCGCTCAAATTTAGTTTTTAATTCCAATCTGAACCTGATAATATTAAGTAAAGGTATCACAGATTTTCCATCGTTGTCTGTATGAATGACACATCTAGGTATCGCATGTCCTCTTCTTAAACCTCCTTCCACATAGTTCCTGATTTTTAAAGTCACTTTGCAATGCAATATGTCCTAGGTAATTGTTTGGTATATTAGTGTCACTATCTGTACATACTAAACCTTTTGATAATGGTCTAACCATAGTAACTGGTAGTTCACTTTGACAATTTTCAATGATAAAATCTTTATTGTACTAGTAATCTTAATATGTCCCTGTTCCGTTTGGATGTCCTACAATGACTGGTATTTTCTGACAATTCTCTGGTACCACGTGCACTTTAACCTTTGCAGTAACTCCATCGATAGTAAGGCTACCCGTAAAAATACCTACTGGATTCACTAATCCGCCTCCATATCCTATTAATGGTTCTGCGCTTATTTCATAATAGGTAAACCCCAATTCCTTTGCAATATCACATCGTAAAGTAACACAACTGCTCCCTAGATCTACATAGCACATAAGTTCTTTATCATTAAGGTAACCCATTTAAAATATTTTGTATGTGTATCATCTCCAATCTTTAAAATTGTATTATCAGTACTAGAAACCATTTCATCTTCTTTTCGTTTCTTCAATGGACAATCTCTCGCATAATGTCCTGGTTTCGAACACTTGAAACAAATTCCTTTACGCTGATTCGACAGTACTTTGGGTTGGTTGTTCCTGTTTATCAACATCTTTAGTTGTAGCGATTGGATGTTTTGGCTTGGCATTTGTAATATACTTAGCACCAGCTTTTAAATCATTCAATAATTGACTAGGTTTCTCATACCTTGACAGTGGTCCTAAAAATCCCTAAATCGAACATTTTGCAAACCGTGTACAATCCATTCAATTGTTTCCTTCTCTTCCATTTTGCATTTGTTGCATCGTGATAATTTTTCAAAATAATATTCTATTATGTCTTGCTGTCGTAGTTTATAGTTTTGTGCAGCAAGTCGTAATGTTACACTACTATCTTCAAACAGAAAGTTATCCCGTAATAATTCACACCATTCTGCCCATGATTGCGGTGGCTCTGCAACACTGTCGCGCCAAGTTTTAGCAACTCCCAAATAGCTTTGATTGGCAACATTTCCCACTCATAAATTCGGCAAAACTTTCAATTTTTGCGATCCAGTAAGTTTATACCAATATTATTTTTTACTGAATCAAAATCCGAATACTTTCTCAACATTATGGAAATACCTTGACGAATTTTATCAAGTACAACTGTACCTTCACTCTGACCGGTACCCGCGTTGCATACTTCTTCGGTAGATTTTTATGTTCTTTTCCGAACCCGTCTAACCAAATTCCAGTATCGATATTACGCACGATCCTTCAAAGAACAGCAACAATTGGATACTTCGAATCCCACTTCTGAAAACTGTAGTCCTTACCCTCTACCTTGTCAAATAAAATGTAGATAAGACTTTTTAAACTTTAAAACATATTCTCTTTATTTCCATAACTGTACATAACATGATCCCACCAACGACTGTCCGTTACACCCCTTTTTTTTTAAACCCAAGCCAGTGGAGGCGGGACATTCAAACTAAAAATAAGCCTGCAATACATAATGCCTAAATTCAGAAAGTGCTATTCAGTTTTTGTCAAGTCAGATTGATGAGTTGATGGTTGAGGTTATGTTATAAATTCATCCACAGTCGATTCGTTCCTTTGTATTTTTGGCTTCGTTGCAGCACTGTAAAATTTGTAGTGTAAATTGCACTACACTGAAAAGCAAAGGAAAAGGCCTATTATTATTATTATTATGATTATTAGATTATTATTATTATTATCTATTATCTTTTCTGATTACTTTGGATACATTTTGTCATATTTATTCTTACGTCGACAATGCACATATTGGAAATTATCGTCTATTTATAGATTATTTTATACGACATTCTTTTGATTTAATTACAGTTTCAGGAACATAGTTAAGGGAGGATGTTGATAGTGGCGACATTGCCTTGAATACTTTTACTTTACTTTACACTTTCATTTTTAAAAGTGACCGCAACTGCTTCTGGCATTGCACTGCTTCGAGCATTTATGGCTAAAAATTATAATGGGTGACATTGATGTTGTGGTTGCTGTTGTATATAGGGCTCCTAATACAGATTTTAACAATTTTGCTATAGCCTTTAAAAACCGTTTTGATTTCATTCTGAATGCTCATGAAGTTGTTATATTAGATAATCTTAACATAAATTTGCTTAACAATAATAGTTACTTGTGCCAACTGTTTTAAAATACATACGAGTCTTTGGGACTCAAACAAGGAATTAGTAGTCCTAGCCGTGTTACTTAATCCTCGACCACATTAATTGACCTTATTTTGATATTGTCACATACAAAAATAATTGATAGTGGTAGTAAGACAGATTTTTTCCGTTTGAAATCAATACTTAACTTATGCTATCTTGAACCTCAGTATTTCCCATTTTCGTCCTAAACGTCATACTTCTACAATTTTAATTATCAACAATTTCTCATCGATCTTGAATAGTTACCCTAGCACAATCTCTACGTCACTCCCAATGTAGACGATAAGTTCGACGTCTTTCACGAGTTTATAAATATTGTGTTCGATGTTCATGCCCCTTAGAAGATATCTGTTGCTAAAAAGCCTAAAGCACTTTGGCTTACTGACAGTATCAGATTATCAATGAAGCTCAGAAATAAAGTGTTCCGTGATTTCATAATCAAAAAGAGACAACAATTTCGCAAATTTCTCTGTACGTCTTGAAAAAACAAATATATGCATATGCGTCAGGCAGCTGTTGCAAGAATTGTAAAAGAACACTAATAGATACTCTACTAATATAGCACATATTGATTTTAAATAATCATTTTTTTTGTGTTACAGGTTGAATTACACATGCGCTATATCCAGCTACAGAGAATTTTACAAAGTAAAATGACTGAATTAGAAAAATTATGTCTTAGAGAACGACAACTTCTAGAAGGGAAATGGAAAACGCATAGCTTACCTGCTCGCAAAAAATCTTCCCAGTCACGCAATAATGGCGATCCTACAACACCTACGCAAATCACATACTCGTATTGCAGACCTACTGTATCAACGGAAGACGTTGCAAAGGTACAACAGAGGCAACCAACTCCACCAACATTAATACTCGCATATCAATATCTGGATCCGCATTATCGTTACATGCTACAGCCTTCCACTAACAGTAGCGGTGAATATTTACTTACATTCGAGCAACCACACTACAAAACGGAACAACAACATTTTATAGTAAAAACTCCATGTGATCAACAACAAATTCAACAGCAAAGACCCGCCTATAAATCAAATCAAAACAATGGCAGTACGTCGATGACAAAAGCTAGAAAAATTCAAGAACCTTGTCACTCTTATACGGGACATCTTTGTAATCCATGTATGCAACCAAATAATAATACAGATAATACTAGTCTAGAAGCTTACGATTTAGCAAGTCCATGCTGTGATCCGCATTGTGTTCCTAGTTCAAAAAGAAAATCACGAAATCACAAAGATCATAGAAAAAGAGATTCAAAGACAGAAGAGACTCAGACTGATCCTCAAGATCATCAAGAAGACGTACAACAGCAAAAACAACAACAGCAACACCAACACCTTCGATCACGACCGCATTCCACTTCTTCTCAAACACAAACGCATTCATCAGCTCCACGTCGATACTTCCAATTTGGTGCAGGTCTAGTCAGTCAATGTAGTTTACATTCGTGTACATCGAGTGAATTAAGCGGCGTTGCGCCAACAACTACGGGAGAAAGTTCTGGCAGCTATACTACGTCGTTGAGTACAGACACGCTTTATTGGGATGGCTCTTGTGATATAACCACTGCCCGACAATTAAGTATTAAGTCAACTTCCGTTAAATATGAACAACCACAAGTTTATGCTTCACTTCAACAACAGGACACACAAGAAACGAATGCATATATACAATATAATCCTACAAAGCCTAAATCGTGGGACAATTTAACAACAAAGGCTTTTGGTGGATATGGCTTTGGTTATGGATATTTAGATACGTCGTCTGGTAAATGTACATCTTCATCAGGCAAGAATACTCACATATCAAGAAATACTAGTAACAACCCAAAAAATCAATACGTTAAAAATAATATGGAAAAGTATCCCAATAATGTAAGCCAATCACAACCACAATATACACCGCACACACATCGGAGATATTTTCAATCTACTAAATCTACTGAAAGTTTACTTTCTGTACCTAAGTACTCAAATGAAGCTTTATCAGATTCCAGTTTGGAATGTTTAGACTCAACGTCTCCAGGACCAGAAGCCAAAGACAATAGATTTTTTCATAGTCCCAGACAAAGTGTAGTTAGTCCAACTGATCCAAATTTTGATTATTATAGTACTCGAAGAACGCAACGACCAGATTATAGTCGCAGTATAGTAGTTACCACCAGTTCAGAAGCTACTAGATTATAACTAAGATATAGATATGATATTGATATAACTATTGCGTCATTTTCATATTATAGGCCTTAAATTTTTAAACGACCTCTACAAGAATTGTATAATCTAGTCTATTATATTATAATCTAGTACAGAACGAAGATAAATTTGTTTGAACTAAATAATCCGATGGGATTATAGAACTACGGCGCACATACATATCTACAATACCTAATAATTTTAGAATCCTTAAAATTACTGGGTTCAAATAATGTATGTCATTATGGGTCTTAGATTTACATGATTCATCTGATCTGTTTGACTTGTAACGTTATGTAATGATGTTTATGAAAATATAAAGTACACTGCCTATAGAAGTTGTATATACGTTACAGAAAACCAAAGATGCGAAGGTATTAACTTAATTAACATATTGTTAATGTTGACATAGTGTCCTGAGTAAAAAATGAGAAAGCATTCCCGATATTAATTAATTATTGTAATATAACAATACTGTAGCGCGTTAATGAAATACATTAAATACATTATTAACAGTTAAGGTATGTACTTGTCAGAGAAAATGTAAATTGAGTTCGTCGTAAATTATTCTTTGTTATGACCTATTCTAAAACAGAACAAAATCAAATCAGTTATGTGATAGTAACGTCGCATAATGCAAAGATATGGGTAATATATAAAAAATATGAAATAAGATTATAAATTCTTGGGATGGGCACTGGGAGACAAGTCAGTAGAATATCGAAACTAGAACACAAATATAATGAAAATGGAAGGAGATATATAACAATAATTAATACTTTAGAATCGTTCAATAACGCGCCAGCTACGACAGGAATTCGCTTGCAATGAGTTATTACTGCGCCTGCGTTTATGGACCAACTTAGATGTTGCCTTTCCACATTTATTGAATTTGGGAAATTACAGAAAACCTAATTTTAGAAGTACCAGGGATCGAGCACTTTAGAAGTACCAGGGATCGAACCTGGAAGTAAATGTATTAGTCCAGCTAGATATAATTATACGAACGTGAAATAAAACAAACAAATGTTTGAGATTTATACTGTATTTGATAATAACGACAGCTGTTTCGCTACACTGTAGCTTCTTCAGGTTTAAATATACAATAATAAGTATCTACATACCCTTGACTCTTATATATAGTGTGTGGTTATTAGGAATTCTAAGAACTAAAATCTAAATATAAAAATTCAGATAATTTATTAAACGATAAAGTGGGCTTAAACTCATCACCATTGTTAAATATATTTAGTCAGTAAGACAGTTTCCCTAATTTCACACACAACATCTGTGAGCAGTATATTTAGTTACACGTACTTTCGGTATAGACCCGTCACTTTTAGACAAGAAATTGTTCTTTAGATTTTGCATGTCTCGCTTCTAATGCTTGATCTATTTTTATTGCACTCGTTCGCAGGGTGATTTCCAACAATATACCATGAGCGCCTATTACAAGCAATTTCTGTTTTTTTTTTAATATTATGGCATTTTTTCATGCTTTCATATCTCATACAGGGTAAATTAAAATCGATAGCAGTGTAAACATGATTAAATAAGTTAATTTGTTGATCTACATATATTCATTAAATCTATAAATTTATTCTATTTTACAAGGAACCACTTATAACATGCATAAAATATATAAATTTCACGGCAGAAAATATATTCGTGTTTGGATTGAATTTGAAAATTTCATTTAGAAGGATTTGATATATCATTTGGGGGAAATTACGAAAATCGACTAAGGCGATAGTTATTCATATTAACAGCTTGATAGTAACAGAGGTAAGAGCGACTGGCAAAAGGTAGAGCAATGCTTATGGTTCGGAATTCGTATCTTGTCGGTGATACTTGTAGCAACGTCTTTCTAGATCGGCACTTCGGTTGAGCTACCTTTTGCTGTTGGGAGATAATTAACAGCGCAACGTTTCAATAAGACAATGTAAGAAAACCATGGATACGTATTTACACAAACAACTTACAAAGCAAGAACTGCAGTGGCTGGTAGCGATAAGCAATACAGCTTAGGAAGCCGCTACAGCTCACAGACAAAAATATTTGGCTGACCTTGGACATATATTACCTATGCTCAACTGAAAGGTTTATCATATCATTCGCAGACCGACTACAATGTTGTATAGGTGTTTTTGGTGGACATTTTGAATATTCATAGTCAAATCCGTTATATTGCGAATATTTGACTTAAATGATTAAATATTAATTATTAGTTTATGTTATGAATGCCCCTGTATACAGTTTTCGCAGTACTAATATTGGAAAAATGTCACTTCGCTATAAATCTGTAACAATAAACAATAAACTTCTGAAATACTCTGTATACCTCAATTAAACCTTATATCGAAAGTATGAGAAAGATGCGCTTAATCTAAATTTGGAATAATACATAGTGTCTCATTTAAAAAAATATATGTATGTATGTCCAGTATTAGGACAAACACAGCCCTTTAAAACTACAACAGGCGGACATAACCACAACAAATAAAACGTTAATATAAGCAAATGCGATTCCCAAGATGACGATTTATGATTCTGCGTATAACTTGCATGATCTGTTCTTTTTCCTTTCGGTTATTCTGTGACGGTCATCATGTGACATCATCACAATTTACGAAGCGTAGGAAACACGGGAATTTTTAAAATATTTTAACAAAATACATATGCTATATGATGGTAAAAACGGCTGCTGTAATTCTGAATTTATACTAATAATTTTGAAATAAATAAAATGAAGACAGGAATCTGTGGTATCCTGTTGCCGAGGTGTCATACGAAAAATATACTCCCCATTTTCAATCTAATTTAAGAAATACAACATTTAGCCTACTTATTGTTTTCCGATGATTTTTGATATAGTCACGTTTCGACAACTTGTTGAATGCAATTTATGTATCTCAAAACAAAATATTCAAAACATTCATAACATAGAACGCAGCTTCACATTATAAAAGTGCAATAAATTGTGTAGTCATTTCCAACCTGATCAAAAGTAATTAGTAATTAGAAACATATAAAAACCCTATGACCGTGCTGTAACAACTCATCTGCACTTCGTATTTGACAATAATTGACAAAAGAAGTACCGTCTTGTGAGAACACGTCTTGTGAGAACATTTTATATACTACAAAAATATAATTTATTAATTTTTTCAATAACAGTCTATCTGAAGTTCAATAGCTCTGGTCGTAGAATAAACTTTATAGTCAGAAATCCTCAGAAGTGCAATTGTGCAGTTGAAATGTAATTGTGTATTTGCTAAACTGTAGTATAACTGGGAGTGATGAGGTAAGGACTCATCGTCGAACTAATTTAATTCTTGTATATACGTACATACATATATGAACACCTTGATTTCTAACTGACAGATATTAATAAACATTGCCCATACTTGGAATCTGGGAAATACTCTTGTATTATACAGTTTAACTAGGCAAACACACAAACAACGTCTTGATCAGAGATAATAACTGCAATACTAACAGCTGAAACCGTATTTTGCGCCATCTACAGGATATGAAGTAACTAATTTTGTAAGGCGGCTAATTTCAAATTAATATAATTTTTTAAAATATTTGTTAATGTTCCAATTCACTCATAAAACAGTAAATTTATCGTCAAACACATACATATATCTACATTTCTGTCACTTTTAGCGTATTGTGCATGTGTTTGACTGTAAATTTACAATTTTATGAGTGAATTGGAAGAGAAACCCAGATATGCGAAACAATATCATATGAAATAATGATTACATTAAGGGATACCTACCAAAACGAGAACTATTATATTATTATGAATACTATTACTACTGCTAATAGTATTAACAAAACTAGTATTCCATACTACTACAATACTACAAAATAAAACGCAACAACAAACGCTTGAAGCAAAAAATAAGAATTTACAAAAGGAATTCTAACCTAAACTAGAAGTATCTATTAGTACTACTACTACTACTAGTGCTAATAAAACTATAAACTACTACTACAATACTAAAATAAAACTATAATAAACTAAAAGATGTTAAACTGGGATATAAGAACAGTTATAGAAAAAACAAGCCAAGTGCTCAAACGAAAAATAAATAAGCAACTGAAATATGGCGTTAGGGCGCGGGCGTCCGGGAATGACCGACCGCAAACTTCGGCCGCTCTTAGCGCTACCTCTCGCATTTGAAGAAACTAAACATAGTTTGACCTTGGTAATTTAAGGTTGCGTGGTCGAGTAAAATGGCGGGAAAAGTGCTCCATATACGACAATGGTAAAATTTTGATGCAAGATTTTTAAAAAATTACAACTATGATTGATGAAAAAAAATTATAGGAGTAACTAGCATACTGTTATCGAGGTAATGACATATTTTTAATTTAAATAATGTGGTAACTTCTAGCAGAAAAAAAATCTTAAAGTTTAGGTTTGTGTGTACATCGTAAGAAAATGCATTATATTACGAAAACTACAAATCAGACTCATAAACTGTTTATGTTAAGTACTAGGTAGGTAACAAGGCTATAGATTACGACAATAAAATTACATTAATCTGTTATAAATAAACAAAAATCTTGCACAAAAATCAGTTTCTGGCCAATTCACCTTGTCGCAGCTCGGGATCTACGCAAATAATTAACAAACCATAAACAACAAAAATTATTAATAAATACGGCATAAAAACAAACTATAGGTATATTATAAAAGTAGTTTTAAAACTAAACCGCGATTTGTTTCTGTAAATTGTTATAAACCCATTTTTTTATTTAACCTAAAACTAATGAAATGCATCAGTGGTCGATGACGTCATACATAATTTTACGTCAACTTTAGATTTTTTTGTAAATACAAACGATGTTGTGTGGATTGGCGTGCATCTTTCCACAACGTTCATAGAAAGAATTATCAGAATCAATTCTTCTTCAACTATTTACAATTAAATATGTATAGATTTTTATAGAGTGCCTTAAAATAACCTTTTGAAAATGTTGCCGACACATTCAGTAATAATAAAACAAATGTTGCAATTCCGAAGAGAAAAAAATGGTAAAAATCGGAGCAAAAACAATAAATAGTATGATGAATGAATAAGTTTCTCGTTTTAATAGAAAAAGAAAACAAAAGTATTTATTATAATAACAAATCATAATAAAAATTTATAAAAACCTCCATATTCGAATTATAACAACACATAGTGAAATGTTTGCCTAATGTCATCCCAGAAATATGTTGGCATGTGTGTAATATATTATGCTGTTTAGGTTTTCTGACTACTACTAGATATTTGTCATATTTAGGAATGTATAACCTATATCTCTGCCTATATCTAAATGCTTAGCAGCGCTGAGTTAATTTTCGTTGTTTATAATGATTATACTAATTAATGCGATCTTCCGCTGTTGTATTGTTGTTTCTTGTCCCACATTTCATTGGTCGTGTTCAGTTAGCATATCGAAATCACCGGTAGATACAATATAAAATAGTGAACTGAATGCCTAATGGTAAATATTGTACTATTAGCATACAGATATTCAGTGCGACTGACTAATCAATGTGCTAACTGAACACGACCATTGTTAGAGTGGTGTACATATTTTTTGCCGAAGTGTGATTAGAACAAGCTTCAAGTTTTCTTTTATACAAGGTCAGCTGCTAAGAGGTCGTAATCTAATAACACTAATTATTAATTGTTATTGTAATTTTTCTTTGATTTATAGATATTATAACAGTAAAGGATGTTTAAAATTATTATAACTATTATAGGTAGTATTGTATCAAAACTGTATAGGTATCCTATTATACCAATTATAATCCTAGACCATATAAGGTTTCATTATTTTGCTTATGATTAGATTTATTTGAAAGTTTCGTTCCTTCTCGGGAACTTCTTTCGAAGTTTGATCCGAAATTTTATGACATATGACTTTTATATACATCTTTTTCCTGCATTTTTCTGCTTGTTTGATCTTTTTGGTGGACATTTTGAATATTTATTGTGAAATCCGTTATATCACAATTATTTTGAAAAAGCTAACTTTTCATTAAGAAAATATTAACTATCTCAGAAATTAACGATAGGGAATGGTTAATAAAAATGAAAGTGCATACACTACATTTGTGTTTTGAATCTCCCTATACACAGTTTTCGCAATATTAGCAAAATATCGCTTTGCTATAAAACTGTAACAATATAAAAAGGTCATTCCGGTACAAAAAGAATTTCAAGTTGTTTCGTGTAGAATGCACAGGATATAATTGATCAAACTTCTGAAATACTCGGTATAACTCAATGAAACCTTATATAAATGAACGAGGAAGATATGCTTAATTTAAATTTGAAATAATATATAGTGTATCCCATATAAAAAAAAATGTACCTATGTTTGGTTCACCCTGGCAATATGAAACATCCGTACATCACCCTGTATATCTTATTTACAATCCTTACAAATACTACACTAAAAATGTAGGTAACTATAATAACTATGCAATAAATAATTATAAGTGAGAGAAGTAAATAATTTAAGGTTATAGTACATAAATGTTTCCTAAACGATAATCTTCCAGAAACTTGAATATGAAACACTACACTTTATATAAACTAAAATCATCAAACACAAGATTGATTGAGCGGACAAAGTGCATTCAGAAGCGGTTACTAATAGTTGCCAGCTGTATCCAAACGCTCAATAATTACATATGTATGAGCAAAAAACTTGTGTGTTGGTTGAATAAACACAGAGGCTTCATTTCTTCTATCGTCTAGCCGACATTTAATATTGTACAATTAGCGAATTTTGTAAATCAATTACTTTTATCTCATTCAATGTGAATTTGAATCACTGCAAAATCTATACTTTTTTAATTCATATCTGTATATTTTCTGCCAAATTTTAAACATTTTATATTTTCCGATGAACGCTTCTTAATTACTATATAATTACTATCAAAAATTTCGTAATAAAAAATAAAAATTCCATAGGAAACTATTATTAAATTTTATATAATTTGCTGGTAAGATAGCGAGGTAAATAGAGAAATAGAGAGATAAATAGAAACGAGATGTAAAATAGATTTACATATATGTATGTTACAACATTTGGCAATATACTTGGGTATTTTACGGTGTTTCTATATCTTCGTATCATCATCATATCATATATTGTATGAATATGTGATATGACGAATTCCACGTGAATGTTTTCAATTATAATTTCAATTTTCAACAGTGACATCTATTGATAGAAAGCTAAAATACTTCCGAGTCTATAAACGCTTAAAGTGAATACTATGACCCTCTATTGTCTGCTAGATTAATTATAATGACTCCCACTACAAATATCCTATCCCCTCCAATTGCCTCGTACCCTTAAGTGGCCCTAGCGTGGTCTTGATATTAAATATATCCTAATCGTGTATGTAGCGTCCTCTCTTATTGAATAGAATATAATTTGTATCTACCTTCACTTGTCACGAGTTCTTCCTTATCATAACCGGGCCTTAAGAATATTTTATCTTAAGAGAGCCGATTACCGTTTGACATCTTGCGATGTTGCCACAGTTAACTTTCTATATAATGTTTTTATAATTATGGCACTTATGTCAATAAAATTCTATTTTATGACATTCATAAAGTAGTATAGGCTTAATAAAAGACACAAGTTTTACAATTGATAGCTATCTTGGGTCATATTTTTAGTTCGTGCTTGAGGTTGTGACGATATTTGAGCACGCGATTTTGACACATTTGTAATAACATTTACAATCGCGTTTTGAAGCATTGGCACAACCTCAAGCACGAACTATAAAAATGACCCTAAGATTTTTAAATTTATGTTGAGCAGTTAACTGCAAACACAAAATGTATAATGAAACAAATTTTGTTCTATTAAGATTTTCATATGAGTGGATAAATTTTTATGAGATTTTAGCCTGATATCATATTCAGTGACCCCTTTAAAATGACGTGTCGCTCGACCCCCCATTCCATTTAATATTTTGATACTATATCGCCCCTTGGCGTCAATCTTTGAAACTAAATAGAAATTTGATTTCAAGAATGTAGTATACAGGATGGTGCGACCAAGATGGGATGGACGATTATAATTAAACGGTGGGGAATTTCGAAAAACCTTTTTTGGATTTGATTGAAGGCTACATGGACTACTTAAAATTATTTTCGTTATACAGGGTGATCGAAGCGGTCGGTGACGAACCTAACATGTTTTTTTTTAAATTAAACACTCGGTCTTAAAATATTACTATCGATTAAAATGTTATTATCGATTCTGCTAATTAATATAAATAATGTGATATAACATTAGTTGGGTCTAGAGCCCTTACTCACGGAGAGAAAAGCGATTAAAGTTGAAAGAACGCTCCAATGAAGTCCATTTTTTATAAGCACCACAAATGAATACTAAAAAACTAAGTGCATCACTAAATGTGTCAACTTGTGGAGTAAAATAATGGTCTATACTCAACTTGAAATTATTCGCCATTATACAATATTATTATTATATATTACTGTAATTTTTTCAAGAATGGACTATTCATTAGACAACACGCGGATCCGGCGCAGAGAATTACGAGATACATACAATTCGCGTGAAGTACCAAATATATAGTTAAACATGCGCCGAGATATGGAGCAGTATTGAACGAGTAACCAAAACATTTCGAAGATGGCAGCGTCTACCAACTAGGAGTACGAAGAAAGAAAGGCTGACAGTACTTCGAAAGGATGCGTCCAAACCTTTGGAGTGTTTGTTCAGCGACTTTTTCTGCGACATTTTGCTTAGGAATAAATATCGGGATGGAACTTCAAAATGCTTGCAAACGCAACGACCAAAAGAAGCAATGTGTACATTGTGGTTCGTGGTCTCAAAAAATTTTCCGGACAGTATAGAAGCATGAATTTATATGTTTCTAATACGAGCACGAGCAAAAGCAATCTGGACGCACTTTTAAACAAATTTAACAAAAAAATGTAATAAATAGTTTAGAACCACACGTTAGTTATTTTTTCCGCTCGTGTGCCAAAAGTGCTGCAAGTTTCACTTGATTTATTATTATATTTGTTATACATTTTACTTGATCACTTTGGATACATCTGGCTACTTAATCAATCTTATATGATCCAGACATGTGCAATCTCGTTTGCGAATAAAACCTCCAAAAGGAAGAAAATATAAATGTTATAAATATTGTTTTGACAGGAATGACAGTTACTATTTGCTTAAGTTAAGTTTTGCAGCATCTTTATTAAAATATTCCTGGATGAGTTTAATTATTCGTAACAAATCTCCGAAAATTGCATTTACCAAATATTTGTTCAAAAAAGCGCAGTTTTGACAATATTATGGCACGTATTTCACAAAAAATTAAATTATAATTTACCGATCCGCTCTAAATGTGTCTTTGTTTACACGGAACATTATTTGAACATCTTTTGTAGTAACACAATTTTGGAGTATCAATATTTTTCATTGTCATTAATTTGGTGTAAAATTCTCATATTCGTTAGATATTAAATATTTTTTTATGGCTAGCTTATTGCTAATTACATGCGTCGTTGCATGATGATTTTAAATGTAACAAATCCCAAAATATTGCATTTGCGGCAAATTTGCTTAAAAACCGTCAGTCAAACGTCTGATATTTTTAGAAAGCTGATAGTGTGTGAAAGTGTTCTTTAACATACGAAAATAATATATAGAGTGTTCCATTTGAAAAAATTAAATTCATTCATTTCTCCGGAAATACGATGACATTTATCTCGGAGAATTGAAATCTGATCGAATTACCATTCGCTGTTGGAAGTAAAGTGATTAACAGCGCGACATTATAAAAGGCAATATAATGTTGTAATGTGAATGATACATTGCAGTGATACAGCGGTACAACTTACGTAGTCAGTGCAACTAAGCACACATAAAAACAAAATCCAGTCTCAACATTTTCGCTAAAAATGTTAGCTAAATTCGTGGACATGAGAACTTAGCTTTATACACAATAAAAAATAGTATCTAAAACGCAGTGTGAGAATGGCCTATTAAAAGTATTATACAAACGGAAAGGAATTTTAAAACAACATTTTGCAGTTGGATATGGTTGAATATGAACTATCACGTGAAAATATTTTTGAATAAATATCACTTCCGGTTAATCAGAAGTGGGCATCAACTTTTTAAATAGCATGCTATAAAATAAATTGCAAATTCAGCTTCTACGATAAATTTTACACATATTTCATGTATCATACCCTATACCTAGATAGCATTCTTTTTGAGTTATTCGCAATTAAAGAAAAAAGTAACAGATACCGATCTTAGTTTATAGTGATACACAGGAGTAAAAGAAACGAATGAAATATGCACTGATATTGTGTAGTTACACGACATTTGAAGTTCTTCTCTGTAACGTTATACAGAGTGTTTAAAAACTTAGTTGCTTATATGTAAGTTCAATCTGCGGAAAGCAGATTTTTTTAATGGAAAGGTATATATGTTATTAGATATTCTGATTCTACAAAAGATGCTCTTTTAATCTGTATTAGATGTTCCTATACCTAAAATGGAAGGCGAATATAAGTTATAATGATTTAATTAACCTTAATAGGCCATTCTCACCAATCAGCATGTATATTGCAGTCGTAATAGCGTGATCTAGTTTGGGAGTAAATTCTAAAATAGGAAAACGACCGCGCAATAATCCTGTTAAAAAGTTTTTTTGTAGTTACTCCAAGAAAATACCTAAGCTTTATTGAGATTTCGTTTTCGAGGTATTATACTACATATATACCTAATATAAATAGTATATTAATATTCATATGATATTTTCTTGGAATTAATGGACATAAATTTATAATTTGCAAGTAAACTTCTATTTACATTTGATTGTTAGGTCAACAATGTGTTATATAAAGCAAAATTAACAAATATTGCATTTGCAAATATTGACATTGAAAATGTAAATAGAACCTTAATACTAAAAAAGGGTAGTTTAGAATTATTATTTTCAATTTCTTGCCAGCTAATTCGTTGGCTGAAAAACGTAGTAGAACAATTAAATTATAAAAAGTACAATTTCTTAGTTTTTAATGTAAGACGTGCTTCCACTAAATCCATAATTTTTTCTGGTTCATTTCGAGGATTAGGAAATGAAAACAACCGCAATTTCTCATCCTTCTTGTGGCAATTGGGGGCAATTCACTTCGAAGGCATTGTTTTAGTCAGTTGTGGGATTGCTAGCTCACCAATATCAGAATTTGCTATAAAACACTCAGTTCTCATTCGGTCTTACCTTTCCGGCAGGACCTTTTCTATAAAAATGGGAGGCGAGCTTTCCGACCGAAGATATATTCACTCCGGTGTCCCGCAAGGATCGCTACTAGGACCAGAACTTTTTATTCTGTGTACTAGCGATATACCCAGGTCTCTCTCCACAAGTCTGGCGGTGTACGCCGATGACACCGCTATTTATTCATCCTCCAGAGACGATGCTTTGGTCTGTCGACGTCTCCAAAGATCCGTCAACGAAGTCTGCGGATGGGCGTCCAAGTGGCGGTTGACGATAAACGCGGATAAGTGTGTGGCTATCCGATTCTCCAGGAAGCGTAATCCTCCCCCAACGAACATCGTCGTCGAGGGTCAGAGGCTACCTTGGGAAAGTACCGTCAAATACCTCGGTCTGACCCTCGACACGAGACTAACGTTCAGACAACATTTTTCAACCGTTGCCACGAAATTCCTGTGTGCGCGTGCGGCCCTGGCTCCTCTTTTGTGCCGGAAAAGCTCGCTCAGCGTAAGTATTAAACTACTAATTTACAAGGTGTTTCTCCGACCTATTCTAACTTATGGTGTCCTGACCTGGTCCAGTGCCAGCAAATCTCAAGTTAAAAGACTTAACATCCTACAGAACCGGGTACTGCGTATCATAGTCGCAGCCCCCTGGTTTGTCACGAATGCACAGATACATCGTGATCTAAACATACCGCCTCTGTGCGAGTACGCGCTGGCGCTGGCCAGGGGAACTCTTCAGAGGGCCTCTAGGTCGGAGAATCCGCTGATCCGGCACTTGGGGGAGTTAGATCCCGACAGGCCGCCACCTCGTGTCCTGACGCGCAGGATCCTGGAGATGAGGAATTGATGTCCGGCCGCGACTTGGCCGTCCACCTGCTGAGGTTATAATTTCCGCGACAGAAATCAAATCCGAGCGGTTAGATGCGGAGCCGCGTTCAAAGAGCCTAGAAAGCTAAAGGACAATATGTCCAGCCTTGGAGCAAACAGAAGCCCTTAGTAGTATAAAACACTGCAAATTCAATATCCTGTTAACAGCTAATAACAACAAAATAACAGTAAATAACGATAATCTGTTCTGAAATTGTCATCTATGTAGTTCTGGAGCAAACATTTTTCTAACAATATCTCAAAATACTATATTTATCCGTATGTTATACCTGGTTATACACATGTAATACGTCTGTAAACTATGCCATAAACTAAACACTATTGTTGGTTGCATATTCGCATTGCTCCCGTCTTTCACGGCCGCTGTTGATGGCTGCTCTTCGGTTCTCAGGTTCTCTGCCGTGTAGAAAAGTTGTGGTACTTGACGTTTCGATCATCTTGTCGTGATCTTCTTCACTTCTGAAGAAGATCACGATCGAAGAAACATGCCATGCATTTTTTTAAATATGTTCCCCGTATTTCGACGAGCTGTTCGTCGCCGTCAACAAAATTTAATGCTGCTGAGAAGGCGCATAGAAAATCGAGCACGTAATAATGTAGTCTTCAGGTTTTCACAGCCGCTGTTGATGGCTGCAGAAGTGAAGAAGATCACGACAAGATGATCGAAACGTCAAGTACCACAACTTTTCTACACGGCAGAGAACCCGAGAACCGAAGAGCAGCCACGTAATAATGTTCATCATTTAAGTGAAGATAGGTTTACAGAGTTATTTAGGTTACCAAAACAGGTAGCTAGAGAGCTAATAGATACATTAAGACACAATATACATACGTGTGTCCAATTTGCAAAGAAGCATCAGTATCGAATGCTTAGGCTATTTAATTTATTTGCTAATTCGTCGCATAACCATTTCGTTGTTCGTTTCGTCGTTGTTCATTTATTTTTGGCCACCATACCAGTGATGCGTATGTAATCATGGGTATGACTATAGTCAAGGAGGTCCAGAGGATTATCTATTATTATGGGTTTTAGCCCTCCGGTTTGCCAAAGAGCTGTCGATAGGTTCATAGAGCTCTCATGACTTTTCCGACGTCTTCTGGAGATAACTGTTCTAGTTAAGTTTTTGATCTAAAACAATACTCAGATATTTCACTTCTCCAGTGTTGGAGCCCCTAAGAATAACTTTCTTCTTTTCGTGAATGGTACTATGGCTATTTTGTGTGGATTCATGTTCGGGTTTTTCTGTAAACATCACAGCCAAGTTTAAACCGTCATGTTTGCCCTTTACTGTAATTAGTAGGTCATCGGCGTAGCCTTATACCTCAAAGTCGTTTGTTAGCCTACTGAAGATTTTGCTACATTTGCAAAAAGCCGGGACATTTAGCTAGTACATGCTGGTTTAAGGACAGACAATGGAAGAATAACAGAAAACAGAAAGAAGTTGAAGAAGATAGTGAAAGAAATAGACGCAAAGAGGTAAATGAAGATGTAAATGTCAGTAACAATAAGTAAAACTCCCAAGAAGATACAAAGTGTAGATGATTGGATATTGTATAGCGGTGCAAGTCAGCATATGTGCTACAACAGAAACTTGTTCTCTCTGAATTGAAGCAATTGGAAAAGGTCCAATACATAAAAATAGGAGATAGATCTGAAATTAAAGCTGAAGGAATTTGAAAAATTCAATTGAAAGTGTTGGATGGAAGAATGTAGTTACAAACTGAAATAAATAATGTTCTTCCCAGGTTTGAAAGTTATCCTGTTCTCAATAGCAATTGCTGTGAATCAAGGCTGCAAAATGATATCCAATAGTAAAACTTGTATGTTTAGAAGAGAAGAAACGGGTAAGATAAGCGCAATAGCAGAGAGAGTTAGAAAACTTTATAAAATAATTTTGAAAAGAGATTACATAACGAGTACGCAAATGTTGGTAGTAATGTTATTGAAAATTTGCAAACATGGCATGAAAAGTTAGCACATCAAAATTATCAGCACGCGAAGAAAGTTAACAAGCATTTATCGTATATAAGGAAACAGAAGCGTTCTGCGAACCTTGTGTACAAGGAAAACAGCATCGTTTACCGTTTAAAGAAACTATTAGTAAAACCAAGGGAACATATGAGTTGGTAGGTACACGTTAATTTGTGTGGACTAATGGAAGAAGAGTTTGGCGGTTCCAGGTATTTTGTTCTAATTAAGCACGACTATTCACATTATAGAAGCGTGAATTTCATGAAACATAAATCAGAGGTACAAGAAAAGATAGAGGATATCTCACTCGTTTTCAAAACTGTGCTACATTTGAACTTTACAATGCAATAAAACCAACGTAACCATAACTTAATTTTTAGACAAGATAAGAAGTGTTTGAGTTTATGCGGATATGCGGATGCGGATTGGATTGGAGATGTGAATGACAGGAAGTCAACTGCGGGATATAGTTTTAAATTGTTCAATTGTACTGTATCATGAGTATCTAAGAAGCAGTCCTGTAGTACATCTTTGTCTTCTACCGAAGCGGAATATGTAGCCTTAAGTGATGCATCAATGAGAGCATGTTGGCTTCGAAATTTACTGAAAGACGTGAAAGTGAAAGGATCCGCTAAACTTTTTATAATATACGAAGATAATCAATCAGCTATTCGTATCGCAAAAAGTCCATAGCATAACAAACGATTGAAACACATATACACTAAGTTCCATTTTATAAGAGAAAAAGTGCTATTCAAGAAATCGAAATCAAATTGCCGACCTGTTTACCAAATCACTGCAACGATAACCGTTTGTAAAGTTTTATAAAAGAATTGATTTAGGTATGTTAAAGTATTGTATTAAAATGAAAGATTTTTATTGAGGAGGGATGTTGTAATAACCAATAAAAATGTTGTTACTGCAAAAAATATATAGTTGTTGATAGATACAAATAAATAAGTTATTCTTAATCAACGTCTTTCGTACTTCTTTGATACTTTATCACGTATAACCTGCAAGATCTATGGATTTCTAGCAATTTTGTTAGAGCTGTTCTGTAGCTGTTCCCATCTCCAGCAAGTTTAGCTCTATTGATAAGTCTCCTGGCATGCGCCTTGGAGCTCTTGGAGCTCTTTGCTCCACCAGGGCATTTCTCTATGAGTAGCCTTTTGCTGCACTGGGCAGCTCGCTTCGTAAGATGCAATCAAAGCAACCTACACCTGGGATACTGCGTTTCTATAGGATGCAGAGGATCATGTACTTGCGTTCTTAGATGTTCTCTGTACATTGACCAGTCTGTCAACCGAGGAACTCTAATTTGTTGGTGTGTCAGTTTCGTCTCTATCTCGAACCTAATATGGTTGTGGTTCGATAACGAGGGCTCGCTTGACACGTGACAGTTATTTATTTGTGTGCTTACGAGTATGCTAGCCAAAGTCAAGTTTAGAAGTTCTTGTCGAGCTACATTCATAAAGGTAGGTTTGTTACCTTCATTGACAATATTAATACTATTGCAAGTTAAATATTCAAGAAGGGACTCACCTCTTGCGTTTGTGTCGGTACTTCTCCATGCCACATGGTGTGCAACGGCATCGCAATCTACGAAGACTTGCTTCTTCCTCTTCTTATAGTATTTGATGAGTCGCTGGACAACATCTGGGGGTGGTTCATCTGCATATCTGGGAAAGTAGGCCGTGGCGAGAACTACCTCTTGCCTGCCTCCCTTTGTTGGCATCTAAATTGCCACAACAACTCCCTTCAAGTCCTTTGAGATCAACTCTGGAATTGGAAGTGCATTAATGGTTTTTGCGAGCAATAACGCTGCTCTTTGATTTTCATGTTCATTTGAATAAATCAACTAACATGAGTGCGTAGGTAGACCCTGGATCCTTCCTTTGTACACTCGGGTTCTTGAATGAGCCCTATGTCTAAGTGACTGTTAGTAAATCTCCTACTATGCACGTCAAATGCAGCTTTTGCGTAACGGAGATTTATTTGTAGGCACCTAAGGTTTGCGCTCATTGCTAGGGCTGATCAGCTGTGGGTGTCTTCCCCCCAAGGCACCTTCTTGCTGTCGTTCTTCGGTTGAGTGAAAGTTCTTGTTGCTTCCTTGGCCTTGGCAGTTATCTCTGGAGACGTTTGGTTTGCAGCTTGTAGGTTTACAGCTTGCAGGGTCGGCGCTAAAGGAGGCTTTCCTACATGAGTGCTAGAAGCACTTGTAGAAGGTTGTTGATTCTTCCTGCATTCCACTCTGCATTGGCTGTGTCGCCGCAGCTCAACAGCAGCCAACCAGTCTTGAAATTAGAGCCAAGAAACTTCGGCCTGATAGCAGCATCCTTTTGCTCTATTATATTTTTCAGGATTTCTTTCTGTATTGTGCCTAACTGTCCTGTAGTCAGGAGGACATCAGGAAACTACGTGTGCAGTACGCCTACCCTTATATTTTCTGTTACTGTACGGTAACTTAAAACAGTTGAAGGCTTCTTTCCAGTATCATTGCTTTATCTTCTTCACTGTATTGCTTTCGAGATTGCTTTCTGGGATCTGGTTCTTTTATCACCCTTATCCTCAGCTAGTTTTCGGGCCTCTTAGGGCGTGTTCCCTTGTTTAGTCAGCCATTTGCAGCGTTTGCGTGCCGTACCGCCTAGCTTGGGTTTCGGATCTTTAGGTGTTTCCTGATCCCTAGTTGCTTGATTCGGGTTCATCTGTGAGGGATCAGCATGTTGTTCTTCCGGCTTGGCAGGGCAGCCGTTCTGTTCTGTCATTCGTGGAAGAATGTTGGTGGTGGTTTGGGGAATAATAGATTCCCCTTCGGATTTTGATGAATTCATTGGTTCATCGGCCTGTGTACTGTAAGGAATTTCGCTCATGTCGTTCCCACGAGTAGCTGGGAAAATGGTTCTCACCGGAAGCAGAGCTTTGCTTTACTTCGGAAGGCTGATAATCCTCGGTCGCCTGGTATCCGAGGTTGAGACCAGAAGGGACTGATCTTCTATTCAGCCACGCATCCTTTTGCTTTGGTCCACTCCAGCTTGGGATTTAGATTTTTATCGAGGTTGTCTCCTCTCCGGGCAGCTAAGCCAAG
The DNA here is from genome assembly GCA_023690525.1 of Holotrichia oblita. Lineage (NCBI taxonomy): Eukaryota > Metazoa > Arthropoda > Insecta > Coleoptera > Scarabaeidae > Holotrichia > Holotrichia oblita. The sequence goes on along the minus strand of CM043015.1, from coordinate 136,440,320 downwards.
ACTCCCCACTTCATCGACCTGCAAGACGTGTCCACGAACAGTGGACGGAGTATAGTTTCTCAGCTACTGTTCACTAGGGGAATCATAAGCTGGCGCCGTTAGTGCAGGTGCAGGTCCTTAGTCATGACACTACAGCGGGGCTGGGATGTTGGTCCGTGGAGCGGTTTTCACCTCGGCCATATCGCGGGATCAGTTAGGCGTAACCAAGCACTCTCTACTAGCGGATCAGAATCGGAGTCAAGTAGTATACTGGTAGCAATTGATTGTAGTCGTATGAATCGTACCATTGGCATTGTACGAATCTGTATAATTATACGTTACTTATATGAATCATTTACTTCATACGAAATTGTGTATCTTAGAGTTAGTCTATTGATACGAAACTAAATTGAAGTTAAACAGTATATTTGTTTGATACTGGTAAATTGTAGGTATGTTACGAACAGTCGTATACGTATGACTCAAATAGTTTCTCTAAACAGTAGCATGAATATGAATCGTTACTATTTATACTACAGTGGTGTATTATGATTTCATGAACATATTCATTCGCTAGCTTTTATATTTATAGTTAGTAGTTCGTGTCCCTAAAAGCGCCAATAAGAAATAATTCTTATCGTATTTTTAGCAAGGTAGACTATTTTCATGAATGTATCTGTGTATTTAGGTTTGTTTATTTTACTTAAATAGTATAAATATAATATAAATAAAGTCTAAACTCGAATGTCTAATACGACGAGTCATCAATAAATTGTGCTAAATCTGTTACGATCTTTCGGAACGAATCATACGAATCGTTTATAGTAATTATTTTATAGTATACGGATCACCAGAACGATTCGAATCTTGTCGCTAGTACGGAGAGTCATATATCATCACGAGTCGATACGAAACCTTTTGGTCAGTGGCGGCTCGTGGTCAATTATACTGGGAGGTCAAAAATAAATTTAAAAAATAGGAACACTTAAAAAAATATAAATATATTTTTTTTTTCTTTAGCAGTGGAAAAGTGTTGAATAACACGTTCGTTAAAATCGCATATTCCTTTTACAAATGACTTCTCGATACTCAACATCGCTAAAGCGGTTGTCATTGGCAGTGTGTACAGTAAAGTTAATAAATTGACAGTTTCAGAAAACGTAAAACTTTAAAATAAAATATTTCCTCTACCGAATGTTGTACATTTTCAAATGAGACATATTCCATTACAATATATAAAAAATTCATTGGAAATATGTATACTGTAAATACGGTTACATAGGTATTTAAACGAATTTTTAATATATTCCAACGATATATTTCCTACCATTTGAAATGTAAAAAATTCAGTAATGTAAACTCACAAGACAAATCTGCTTATAAAATCACATGTTAGATAATTAAAGCTGTTTTTAATACAATGGCAAAAAGTTAAGTGAGGTTACAACACTATGATTTCATTTTTGTAAGATTTATTGTACATGTATATTACACAACTCGTGTATACAAGAATTATTTTAGTGATTTAACATATTATTTATTATATGCCATTATTAATATCATGTCCTTTGCTTTTTAGAGAAGTAATGCGCCTGTTAAAACTTGCCATTAAATGTGTTGCACGGTGCGAAATCTCCCTAAATAAGAGGTGATACCATGATTTAGAAAAATTCAAAATATTGTTAACCTTATTAAATTTCATATCATAATGATAATGTATTCTTACATTAATATTGTTTTACATATGGCGACTTGTAAGAATGTGGTGTGTCAAAAAAGAAAACAAAACCTATATAGACAAGTCACTATCGTTAAAGTTTATCAACTAAACCAAGGATTTACAACATCAGCTAATAATAATTATAAAAACGCATTAACATTCAAACGATTAAATTTTAAGTACAACTAATTCCAACGACAACTGATTAATAACACAATCTTATATACAATTTTTTGATATTTTAATGATGTGTTGCACCCCAGAAGATATTGTTAACCTTATTAAATTTTAAAAATTCTTTGTTTGTTTCACTATGGACAGGACACATCACGTTAAGATTAATTCATTTCTTTACACTCTTATATACAATTTTTGATATTTTAGTCCATGAACACATATCGAAAGATATAATATTCATTTAAATATTTTAAAATGCTGCATACCGTTTTATTAGCCACTGTTATAAAACTGTTTGACAACAGCTTTCACAGCCTATACACTTATATTAAACTATAAACCTATTGAATTGTTCGCAATTAAAAATAATCAAAATAGTACGAAAATAATAATAACATAATCTAAATAGCAAACTTCCAATTTTATTCTTCAAGGGTTCCATCTACCGTGATAAATATCAACTATTCTGCCTCCCTAAAATATAGAGGGCTGCACTAGTTCCATTTTAAATCTTGGCGGTCAGTGCCAATGGTATGGGTGGGCTTATGACCCAAACTAGATTATATAACTCATAGTTACATAGTTACCATGTATTGATAAGTGAATATACTCTTGACGACGTGATATAACCGTTTTGGTGTTTCGCTTCCTCCAAAAATATGACTTTTGTCATGGTAACAAGTGTTTTGAAGTTTGTTGATAAACGTCAAAAATATATTCAGCAATTTTCATAATGTCTTTTTTAACTTTTTCGACATGCAACGCTTTGGTATAAGCTCGGGGATCGAAATAGATAAAGAAATTGAAGAGTTGACACCGCAAAATACCGTTAAAACACTAGTATGTTTGGAAACAGTTCACCGAATTTTGTGAACAGCGAAATTATATGAACTTTGTGCTCAAACTTCTTACGAACAATTAGCAAGTATTTTGAATTTCGTTAGTTAATTCTTTATATAATCGTAACGAATACCACTCGAGCAAACGAAAATAATCATTATATATCCTCTTCACTCGACGTATATCCTTAAAACACCACTCGAGCTGCGCTCTCGTGGTGTTTCGCAGAATACGTCTCGTGACTCGGAAATATAATCGATTATTTTCTATGCTCTTGTGATATTATAACTGATTATATCCTTCGTACATTCGCGTCGGTTCGGGCGCTGCGAGTTCTTCGGATATTTCCGCGTAGCTTTAATACAATGAGGACAGTTCGCACCGCCAGCCCAACGTTCAGGAGGTTGGAATACGAGGGACGGCCGATAAATTTTAAGTTTTTAAGTTAATTATATTTGCGACTTTTGCGAGTAAATTACCTATTTTAATAAAACACGTAATAATTAATATTTCTTTATATATTGTCAAAATGTTTGGGAGGTCATTGACCAAATGACCCTATGGACAAGCCGCCACTGCTTTTGGTACGAATCATATTATACGGATCTCTTATTTTAGGAGCCATTTGGATTCGAATCACCAAAAAGATTCGAATCTCCCATCGCTACTCTCTACCATCGCAGGGTTTAGATCGCTCTTACTTTCGAGTCAATGTGCCTGGTAGGCTTATAATTGTTTTTGAGAGAGCACCTGCCCATAACTTGCGTCATGACCTGGGCCTCCCTATGTGTCACCTGGGAATGCGCCCGACGCATATCACCATACAGGATTTTTGCCATATTAGTCATAAACTTTTTGTAGTAGTTTAAAAGACCTAACCAACTGCAGATTCTGAACATTAGTGGGACATTGGAACTTTTTAATTTTATCTAAACGGCTTGTATTAATAGAAATAGATCTACTATTAATATTAAATCCTAGATATGTAACAGATAACTTCATACCGGCTTTCGCTAAGACTGAAATTATGGTTTCTACAGGAGGATGTTCTTTTGCCTTTTTAGAGAATATGATGTCATCGTCTACATACCAGGGGCAAAACATTTGATACTCGCAAAGAATCCCTTCTAATGCAAACACAAATGCAGTTGTTGCTGTACATATTCCAAAAGGAACTACTTTAAATCTTAACAAACACCGTTAATAGAAAAATCTACATACTTCCTTGATGTAAAGGAGTTAACCAAATGTTTCAAATCGAGTTTTGAAAAAATAGTTTTACCATTGCACTTACTAAGAAGAGCGTCAATACTACAGGGTACTTCGCATTGTTTCTTTATTCTTTGATTTAAAACTCTTGCATCCAAACAAATTCTTTTGTCACCTTATTTTTCCTTCTATTACTAACGCAGGCGTAAATGAAGTAGCTGCGCGCTCAATAATATTGACGATTTTTTTGATTTCCAAGTCAACTTGTGATCGAAAAGCGCAATGATTCGTCAACTTCCAACTTATGTATTTTGATGAAGACACACATGCTCGGCCATATACTAAACTGATGTTTTCATTATTATAAAAATAATTGTAATAATCACTCACATACAATCGCTCGCATAAACCGTTTAGTAACATTTCATGTGATGACAGCTCTAATACCTTAAGAACATATTTTCTAAAAGGTATACTATTATTTTCCATATAACCGTCTTACAGCTATCATAATCCATAATAATATTATACTTTATAATCAGTAACTTACAATTATACGTTTTATCATCCAAAATGATAATGATGAATTTCTATAATATTCATAGGAAGAATTTTATTCGAAAAATATTTATTACAACAACGTTACAACAACTTTCTTAGAAATGAGGCATATCTCAGCCCCTGTATTTTTACAAAAAAAAAAAAACGGGCGCACGACGCTACTAATAGAGCTTGATTGATATAAATAAGGCACTAGTTAGTTTGTATTGAAGGCAATACAAATAAAAAGTTCGAAAACTGTGGTGTGCGACGACACTTTCGACCTACCTGGTGGTGGGAGTTGGATTCCCGAAAACAGCTTGACCCAGTGGAGACGTTCGTAGGACCTTGTTAATACAGTATCACCGTTAATTTCGAGATCCACAAAGTGCTTACCCCGGAAAACAGAAGGTAAGTAAGTGGGTAGTTAGAGGAAGATCGAGAATGGAAAAACGCAAGTAAGTATAATATATAAACAGCTGTTTATTGAAACAAGTGAAAATAATAATAAAAATGAATAAAAGAAAAATGTATACGCAGTGTGGAGCACCACATTCGCCTCGGTTAATATACAAAAAATGGTAACACATATTTAAAATCATTTTGTTGGAGCATGTGTAGGTTCATTGGGAGCACGTTCTAAAATTATTTTGAAATATAAAGAGTGTCCCAAAAGAAAGTTACACATCAAAGTTATCAAAATTTAAACGGAACACCATGTATATTATTTCATATTTCGATGACGAAGACTAAAGAAAGGCAAGTTCTGTTATATTCCCTATACCTAGGCTCAACAGTTTTTGAGATATTTAACAATTTTTGAAGATGTAGATCAATATTTAGAATGAGAAACCTGGCGTACGTATTTAAGTGACGTGTTTCAGGTTGTATTATTTCATTAGCACAACCATTACATCTAATGCTAAAATAAAGATGCTTTCTAAAAATTATACAGGGTGGTTAAAATCCTACCTTTAATTGTGGGTACCATTAATGCTCAATAATTTTCTTATTTTAAATAGAACACCCTATATCTAACATCGTCTTTCGATTTTAATTTTATTTTTCTTTTAAACGTTATTAAGGTTCCCTATACCTATCTCTTATAGTTTCTTTGTAAAAGTCAATTTAGTGTTTTAATTGGCGATTATGTACTAAAAATTTAGTTAAATCAAGGTAGCTTTGACATGATGACAATAATTTCCGATATTAATATGGTCTAATTTATTCTTGAAAAGTAGGCAGTGGTGCATTGGACCTCGCTTTATATTTATTGGGAACAAAACAAAAATTAACCAATACATCTTATTACATATAAATTTTCACCATAAACTTAATACAAAAGAAAACAAAGAAACTAATGACTTGCCTAATAATATGCATGGTGTTCCATTTAGATTTTCATAACTTTGATGTGTAACTTTATTTTGGGACATCCTGTATATTTCAAAATAATTTTGAAACGTGCTCCTAATGGACTTACACATGCTCTAACAAAAAGATTTTAAATATGTGATACCGTTTTTTTGTATATCAACCGAGGCGAATGTAGTGCTTCACTCCGTATATATACGTTCCCTGCCTTAAGGATTTTTTAATGAATTAGTAAATACGGAAATGCTTGTACTGCAATAGCCCCAGTCTAGATTGTAACTTTACATGTGCTTATACCTATAGGTTGCGAAAATGACATAAGTACTTAAGTATAAATTTTTAACAGATTGCATTTTTAACATACAAGGAACACACAATCATTAGGAATATATACAGGGTTATTCACAGAACTGAAGAATGTAGTAGGATTGTGAATAGTAGGTACATGTCGAGTATTTGACGACAGATATCCATGCCAAATAATAATTAATTCTTGTTTAATTTTCTTCCTTGATATTTTTTTGGGTCACTTTTTCTCCTTGAAAGAAAAATAAATCTAAGATGTCGTTTCTTTTCTGTAACGCATTGCATTTGCCATTTTGTTCCGCAGATATAAACTATGTATATTCATAGTACAAATACAATATCAATTATTCTGACATTCAAGGATTACTAAGATTTTAAATGCATTAAAAAAGGCGTATATTTATCGGAGTTTCACCAAAAAAGCGCTTATAACTTGGAAATCGTAAAAAATATAATGCTGCAAAATTATTAAGTGTATTCAAAATGCAATAATATATAGGATGCTTAAAAAAATGACTTTCATCGATGTGAACTTAGTTGAAACGAACGTTAATTTTGGACGGCCCTGTATACAGAGACGTATGTTTGAAGACGTATATTTGATGCGTTATATTTGAGCTAGTAACATGTCACATATCTAACGATGGAGAGTTAGCCTCACTTGAATATAAACAAACAGTTGATCTGACCGTTCAACAAGACGTGATAATAAACAAAAATGGGTTATTTCAAACAAAACAGGTAAATCTAATTTCAAAATTGAAAGGGACGTAGGGAAACAGCTGGGAGTTCAAATGAATTTACAGGTAAACAAGAAGAAACTCAAGATGGAATCCATAACGATGACACTACCTCGCTAAGCAATAACCAACCGAAGAAGAAATGGTAAGCAAAACACTGAAATACTATAAGAAATTGACGCAGTAGGTGCCTTAGATCGACCGGCAACCATCTATCAATTACGTTTGATTGCTTGAGAGACCAAGCCAGTAAAATTCTCAGCAGCGAATTCTAGTGAATCGACCCTATCGAGACAAAAGACGGAACCCAGACAGCACAAAGACATTTTGTAGACGTCTTATGGATGTCTGTTTACGCCTGAAGGACGTCCATAAGATGTCGTATAAACATCCGATGTTACAAATGTCAACGTTTATAAGACGTCGTTTTACAACGTCTTATGGATATCTGTTTTGGACATATGTTAGACATAATTATCTAGTACCTATTCAAAATAATGCAATGGATAGCACATGTTTAAGCCAACAGTACCTACTGATACATATACCTACCACAGTGGTCTTATGAATGACTAATTAAATAAATTATCTCAGCAGCTAAATATATGTATTTAAAAAACTTGGAATACATAGTACACGTGAGAAATATTCGATATTAATCGAAACTTTTTCTTAACTGCTAATTGCTATATAAATATTGTGATGTACCGTAATAAAAACTTTACTCTTTATAAAAGTAACATATATTAAAATTATAAGTTATAACATATACATGTGTACTTTATAAGATTGAACTTACTTGATCAATTTTTTTTAATACCTCCCAAATGTCTCCGATCCAGCGCTCTTCTGAGCCATGTTTGAATAGCAACGTCTACATCCTTATTGTTCTTCGACAATCGTTGATGGTCTATACAAACACTTTTGAATATATAGGTAAATGAAAAATTACTGGATATAACTATTCACCTTATAAAAAAGTTAAACACTGACACTGTATTTCAACTACAAAGAAAGTAAAACTGGGTGAAACCCGTTAAACTAAACCTGTGAAATGGAAACCAGAATTAAAAAATTGAACTCAAACGCTGTTAAAGTAGTCAAACTAAGTCGATCGCCATTAAAATTATCGTATAGTTTCGAAGACAACGTGAGATGGCGCTGATGTACGTGATATGTTAAAGTAAACGCCGATTGGTTGAATATAAGGGGAACATTAAATTATTTATTAAATTATATTAATAAAAAATAAATTGAAAATTATCAATGGTCGCATCATATTCTTTGGAAACATGAACACAATCTCAATTACACTAGAGTGCTTAATTTGTTTCACATTTTGTTGAATTTGTTATATAAAACGTCTAAAATGTGGTTTTTAGACTTTTGAGAAACGTCTCATGAATGCCATAAATGAACATCCGAGAGACGTCTTTATAACTACGTCCATAAGATGCCTTTTTTATATTTTTAGGTGTTCAGACATAATACAGACCTAAATAAGACATCCATAAGATATCTTGTGCTGTCTGGGAAGTGTCTAGGGCATTGAGGTAGAATAAATAGGGAGACGACATTACGTGGCTAAAACGGCGCGGGTCGGCCATATTGGTACGCCGCTTACGTCAAACACGTAGATTATAGTATATATATGTTTGCATTAATTGATTATTACAGTTATATGATACAGTAAACTATTAGAAGACATGTTGGTTTCTTGTGCTCTACGTGGTTGCAACAGTAAAAACAGCGTTGACAAGAAGAATTCGTCTAAAATAACATTTCATAGGTCAGTGTATGGCACAAAAACAATGTGCAGGGCCGTAAATGGAAAATTTCAATTGGTGCGCCTGTATGCAGGTACTGTAAGGGACAAATGAATTGAATCGAAAGGCCATAAAATTTCCTCGGGACTAAATCAGATAGCGAAATATAAACAGACAAATAACTTAGTCAACTGCTGCTCTTCGGTTCTCGGGTTCTCTGCCGTGTAGAAAAGTTGTCGTGATCTTCTTCACTTCTGAAGAAGATCACGACAAGATGATCGAAACGTCAAGTACCACAACTTTTCTACACGGCAGAGAACCCGAGAACCGAAGAGCAGCCATCAACAGCGGCCGTGAAAGCCTGAAGACTACATTAACTTAGTCAACTGTAAAGTGCCAGCGGCTATATGCTGTAAAATATTTTAGACATAAGTATAAAGACATTAGGTAGTAATATCTTCCGCAATAGCATGCACTGTAAACACACCTACAAATAGCATTATCACAGTGTCCGCTGTAATATTTAGCAATGTATGTGTTAGTCGTCGTATACACATCTAAAAAATAGTTATAATTTGCGATATATAAAATACTACCTTAAGAAAAAACAATTTTTTTGACAGAATTAGAGCATTCCGCTCCATCCTTAATTATACTAATAGATGGATATTAACTTCTTAGAAAGAGTTTCTAAGGCCTGTGTGTTGTCCTCTAGGCAGACAAACTGAAAAATTGAGAAAAAGCTCCATTATTTTCGTAAATTTTAAGTTTGAGTGAAAGTAATTAGTGAACTTCGAAAAAAAACAAAAAAACTCAATATGTCGAAAACGTGCGACTTTTGGATAAGGAAAATTGGGCTATATCTGTTGCAAATGATCTTTACTAACACGCTGTAAAGTATGACCGTTTCATTACCAGTCAACCTGTATACTTATTTGCAGTATACCTTTATCGATTATTACTATTCTAGGTTTCACTAGAACATTCAAAACACAATAGATAGAAAATATGTTTTTGAATTATTAAGAGGCCCGACTACCGTTTGACAGTTGGCGATGTTGCCACGGTTAATTTTTTTCATAATATAATGTTTTTATAATTTATTTAAAACGTATTTTAAAATTGGGCTTCACACACACATGTGTAGACGTATTTTGCATGTTCGCAGCAAATCTCAATAATTAAATATAAAAATTAATTGAGTAATCTCTATTCCTCTATCAAAGTAAACGGAAATAGAGATTGTTAAGTTAATATCGATAATGAATGGACAAAATTGTATATAATAATAGAAAATATATATAAAATAATATAAACTGTTTGTAGAAATATGTGTATGAAGCCCAATTTTCAAATTATATTGAAATAAAATCAAGCAAACGAGTTATAAAATTATGTAGATATGGCACCGCTGTAAAATAATCAGCTGGTAGACGACCCTCTTAAGTATTGCAAACTACTTCACCCTGTATTTTGTTGTCGTAGGTAAATAATCATTTTTCAGATTAAATTGCTTCTATTGTTTTTTTCAAAGTATTTTACTTGACTTCGTCCCTTTTCACGCATTATAGCGAATTACTTTATATGATATAATGATACTATATACCTATTGTATGTATATCAGGAAACATTGATTTTATTATTGAATAAAAATTAATTTAATTATTAATAATAATAATTAATTTTAAATATGTATGCTAATTGTGCAAATGCAAGAGGGTTGTAAGTGATACGTTAAGGCTTAAAAGTATATACACGTAAGTTCAGCTCGCATTGCACCATAGGAAGTTACAATATACGTACGGAACGCAGTGCGATGTGGCAACGTGCTAGTCATGTGTTATGTTCATTCCCAAGTTCACTTCGTCGAAAATGTTTAATAATAAACTCATATATTCTCAGATACGAAACGTTCCAACGACTGCGCTCCTCGAACCTTTTTTTTCTATCGTGAATATAGTTACATGTTATACAGTATGTTAATTCTCATTCGGCCATTCGACAATAATTTTGTTAAACAATATTACAAATGATAAAAATTAAACGTAATAGGTAAGTAGGTAAGTATAAAAGTTATAATTATAATTCATAATCGTCTAAATAGCTTGGCTGAATTCTCTGAGTTGAAGTTCTTCCTCTGTATTGTTTGCAATTCAGTTCTGTTTCGTTCTACTTCCATCTGAATCGGTTTCCTTCCATCCTCCTTCACACATTTCCACCCTTTGAGTTGGCTTACTAAGTACGCTAAATCAGATACTAGATTGCTTAGTTGTATCCGAAGGTAAAACTTGCACTATTACTAACGGGCCTCAAATTTAGGGTCTGTTTTTGTCGGTCGTCCCTGGTTACTGCTACTTCGCATAAAAACTATTTCACCTACCTCGTAACTAGGTGCGAGACAATGACGTTTGTCGTATTGTTGCTTATATTGCTGTTGGTACGTAATGTTTGCTCTAGCTTCGTCTTGCATATGCCCTCTTGTTCAATGGGTTGGTCTTCAACAACGCGTAGTATTCCATCTGTAAACCTTGGTTTGTAGCCGTGTAGTAATATCAAAGTTAGGTTATTTTTGCATTATATTCTCTAGGAACACCCTGTCCCAATTTGGATCATCAACGCTCTTCATTTTCATGGATTCTTGGTCAATAAATTAGGATAACTTTGTGTTCATAGTTCCATAAACTCTGCCATTTCCAAATCTACCTCTGTCAATTGATCCTTTCCGGTAATCCAAAGTTATCAATGAATTTTTGTAAACATTTTACAGTTTCTTTAGTCGTCGTTCCTTTTACGGCTATAATAGTAGATATCGCGTAAAATTATCAATTAAAGTCAGTAAAATGAATTGTTCTTGTGCTGATTAGAATGGGCTGATCAATGTGGATCACCTGATTTATAATTTTAGTAGTCCTAAGATTTTTTATGATAAACATAGCTTGATATGGGTCTTCACAATAAACCAGTAAAATTCTTTTATCTTGATTGTTTCTCCGGAAAAGTGTCCTGACATATCGATAACGGATTTATGCATACACTTTGGTACAAAATAAATATCTTCCAATTTTGTATATCTGTTTGATATTTCTTCAATTTTGCTATCATGGTTGTACCTTCATTATTTAGTATTTTAATCTTACTCAAAATATCTTCGTCCTGTCTCTGGAACATGGCAACCTCATCTTCTTGATTTAGAATTGTTAATACTTCCAATTTATCTCCTATTATTTCGTCCATTACATTCCCATTGGGTTCTACCCTACTAAGAAATCTATAACTCATTCTACTACCTGTATATGTTGTACTGAAATTGTCCATCAACAAGTCATACCAGCGTGCAATTTGCGGGTTCACTGTTCGTTTGGAATGCATATACACTAAATCAGTAACTATTTTAAAAGTTCTCCCCAACAAAAACTGTCGCAATTACTATAGCCATTAACTCTATTTGGTAGAATGATAGTTCTTCTCTTGTTCTGATAACTTTTTACTAACGCAATATACTAAGTGAAACTTATTATCCTTACCTAGTTGCAGCATCATTCCTGCGATTCCAGTACCCGAAGCATCCGTATGATTCTGTGGTGGCATGTGGGTTGTATAACTGTAAGGTCGGTCGAGACACGATATTTTCTCGTAATTTCTTGAAACTGTTGTCGTGATCTATAGTCCATTCAAACTGTTTATTTTTCTGTAAAAGTGATTAATGGACTTGCTATACTCGAAAAGTTTTCAACGAATTTTCTAAAATAGCTAGCTAAGATAAATTGTCTAACTTGGTGCGTGTTTGTAGGTGTTGGGAATTGTCGTACTGCGAATTTGTTCTCTCCAGCTCTAATGGTTCCATTTCGGATACTGAACCAAGATATTCTACTTCGTCGACGCCAAAACTACATTTTCTAAAGTTAGTCGTGCGGCTCTTAATTTGTCAAATACATCTTCCAAGTTGCTTAGTAATTGTTCCCAATCTTTACCCAGAACTATCATCTAAATAGCACAGCGTCGTCTTACTCGTAGAGGACCCAGTACCACATTCAAATCGTTGAAAATTCGCTGGTCCAAATTAAGCCATTCGATTAAATTGCCCAGTAATCTGGAGTTACAAACGCCGTCTTTTCTTTAGCTTTCCGTAAGTGGTATCTGTAAGTATCCATTTGCAAGATCCAATGTTGAAAAATAAAGTTGTTCTAGCTGAAATTTCGGTAATGGATAATGTTCTCTTTGTGTTTGTTGGTTTAATCGTAATCTACACCAATTAACTAAAAGACCGGACTAGCATAGGGTGATTTGAAAATCCCTGCTCGCTTCCATAATATCTGCTGAATGGTCTTCCTCTCCTTTTCTGTACACCGATACGGTCGACAACTGGTTGGCTTCAATCTCCATCTTCATCTCCTCCGTAATCCAAGTTCCTGTAAACTAAAAGCAAAAACATCTCTATATTTATTAATAAGTTTTAACAGTTCCGGTTTCACAGGTTTTGGTGTGTTCACTTGTTCAGCTGTTATCACACTTTTACTAGTAAGACTTCTGATTTGTCACTGTACTCTTCAATACTCAACATGTCCATTTTGATTCTCGATATGACATTGCCTTCTTTGCACAAAAGTTTCTCGTTACTGTCATTTATTATTGGAACTACTACATTATCATTCGTTATCGCAACACTTACAAGGTTTACACTAAATGTCTGGTCTTTCAACACTACCGCATTCATATTGTCATTTCCATTGTCTAATTTAACACTAGTGAAAGGAAGTTCAGTTATCTCACTAATCTTTAATTCGTTACCAATTTTTGAAAACGATCTGTGGTAGATCTTTGCGACCTACAATGACTTCATAATTCTGTTATCTGGCACTACTACTAGTTCTACACATCACATCATCTATACTTAAGTTTACCTGGCTTGCTCCTAATATGTCTACACTATTTTGTCCAAACCCGGTCAATTTCATTTCTTTGTCACTAATGTTCAGTTTCGCTTTCAATGCTGCTGATGAACCAATCACACAAACAGAGCTGCCTGGATCGAATAATGCCTTGCACGTATATTTATCATTAATAACTACCTCCTTGATATATTTTTGTAATGCTATCTGGTAGGAATCACTGATGGCATTCACTCCATTTGTCGTAGTACAATGTCTTGCTGTATGTCCTACTAATTTCAAACAGACTAAAGGCCTTTTAGGTTCTAAATTTTGCAATATGCCCAAACTTTGAGCAATTGTAACACTTGATTTCGCCTTTATCGTTTGTAATGCTCTTTTTATCTGTATTCGCTTTTGGTCTTGACTCGATTCTTGATTCGTTTTTCTTAACATATGGTTTCTTCATTCTTATCTCACTGAATTTTCATTGATTCTTCCGCCAATTCTATCACTGCGTTTTGATTCTATTGTAAGTCATGTAACAACTCATTGGTCGTTTTATGCTCCAATGGAAACATTGCATTGCACAAAGCTTTTGACCATAATCCAATTAAAACTTGTTCTTTCGTCTCTTTCAAATCTAAACTTAGTTCTTTACATAACCTATTTTCGTGAAAGTACGAATCTATACTTTCCTCTCTCTTTTGTGTTCGTGCCTTTGCTTCCATTTAGTTGCGGTACTCTCTAACGATGAACGTTTCTTTAAAATTCTTATAAATTAACCCAGGTTGTAATATCTGACAAATTAGATGTACCATTAACGTGCTCCACTTATTCTAGTTCTCGCAGTTTCCAACATATAAGAATCAGGTAAGGCATGTAGTTCCTGTACACTTTCCAGGGTTTTTAACCAATCACGAGCTTCAGTCAAAGTTCCGTCAAAAGTGGTTATTTTACTCAGTAATTCTGGAATATTCGTAAAGGTAACTTGCGGTTGTGGCCTATCATCAATTAATTTATTTAATATTTCTTGCATCGTACGATCCCTCCTCTGATTTTCAAGTAATAGATTTTCTAATAACTTATTCATATCAACGTTCGTTTCTCTTTCTTTTGTCCTTGTTTCTACTACTTCACTGTCATTAGTGACGCCTTCAGCTATATTTATATTCTTGTGAAATTCCTCAAACGCCTCATACTTTTTTGTTTTTCAGACCTCCACACCTCTACTTTTTCACAGCTGATTTATTGTCCCACTTCTGAATTGTTATGTTCTTTCTATTCCCACAATAAAACACTTCTCTTTGTATAAAATGTTTAATAATAAACTCATATATTCTCAGATATAGGTACAACGTTCGCTTTTACACCTTCTCGCGCTTCTTTTTCGCTCGAACCTTTTTTTCTCTATCGTGAATATAGTTACATGTTATACAGTATGTTAATTCTTACACATGCGTCACAAGTTCGATCGTCGACTCGCACAGAACGAATATGCCAACGACTGCATCCTCGCTCGGTTTAAATTCTACTGAATTGTGGATGCGTGTGTCTCGCTAGACACAAGCTATAACGCGAAGAGAGGGATACGCTGTTGCAATTCATACTGCCTATGGTGCATTGTGAGTTGAACCTATCTGTATATTTCAATCAGGGTGAGTCACCACTATTCCTTCCATCTCTTGTGTCTAAACGCTAAAAGATACGAGCTTCAAATTTTAGTCAAATATGTGGGACGATAAGGAGGACATTTTAAAATTATTTGCAAGTATACAGGGTAATTCAAAAAAGTACAGCATATCAAAGTTAGGTTATTTTTCATGGAACACCCTGTATTGTATATCATTTTTAGATTCTGCGTCATAAATTAGGATAACTGTGATCATAGTTCCCTATACCCATCTGCTGCCAATTTCGAGAAAATTTGATTTTTAAATGTCGGCTTTCGCGAAAAAATTAAAAACAGGAAAACTGTATGACTTGGGCGATTTACATTTGTAAGAAGATATTTTGATAAAGCGTGCTTCCAATAAACCGGTAGAGTATCTTGATATTGGGTATATGACGTTCAGCAAAACAATTTATACTTTATATTTCTTCAACTATCATCTTTTAAGTTAAATAGAACATCCTGTATTTATGCATCCTATGTGAAAGCACATTAAACACCCTACCAGAAACTATAAAGATGTATATGTGTCTACATTTTACGATTAAAATGATAAACGAAATTCTTCAAAAACGCTCTAAAACTGGTGCTTTTTCTGATCTAAATAGGCCATGCTTTCTAATTATTTGTGCGTGGATATGGATATGGATTCCTTGTAAATTATATTCTAATGATAAATTTTATGTTGAATTAATTTGAATTAATAAAGTTCAAATGAATCATTCAAGTAATTGACTATTCGTCGAGTATTTGAATATTGTTTGTTTGAATCGAATGAATATTTGACTATTCGAACATAAAAATGTCGAAAATTTCCCTATTAGTTTATAATATGTTGCATGTTTGTAAGTTATGGTATTAGAATTGAAAATAAAATAATTAAGTAACCTAAATCATAAACAAATTAATAAAATTACAAATATGTTAGACAAAATAATAAGTAAATAGGATATAAAAGTGTCAACCACATTCAATTTTAATAAATTCGATTGAAATAAATTTAATATCTTAATTACTTATATTGGTTTGAATAATGCTTGTAACTGATTGTATTTATAGTTTTATATGTACCTAAAATCAAGCTAATTAACTCACAATGATTTTTTAGGATAACAATTCATATTTATTCCAGAAACTTTTCATTTCCTCTACATAGATCAACTACTTGTAAAATACTTACTACTATAAATTGTTTTTTTTTCTATTTCTACAATTGATAGCCGTTTGCACTACCTTTATTTAAAAGTTAACTGTACCAATTATAGAAAATCAACATAGGTATAAATTTTTATTTTCATGCTTTTAATTGCAGTGATTTTTTACGTATATCGAGAAATATGCAATCAATCAAAAATTGAATTACCTTAATAAAAAAACAAACGCTTTGCAGTTGTGAAATGCAAACAAAATACATTAATCCAATCATATTTTACATTACTTACGGCCGTTTGCACCATCAAGTTAAATTATAATTAAAATTAAATCGTAACAAAAGATTTAACTATTGATTTACATTTTAATCTTTTGTTAAGATCTCCGTGCAACTAAAATTCCGATTTAACCTTGAATTAAATTGAATTATAATTTAACGTTTAACTGTATAGGCAAAACTCCGTTAATAATAATTTTGCCACAGGTTCTCGTATTTCTATTTTGATTTTTTGACATGCATGAAAATCATTTTCTGAATATTACGTTGTTAGTTATGGGCTTGTTAAAATAGCTGAGGTATGATGCTAAGCTGAAATATATAATGAGCAATTTTGTTCTTTATGCGACATCTCTTGGTAACTTTTGTAGTTATTGTAATACGCAATGGACTTAGTCAATCTAGTTATGTATAATCAAAGGCCATGCAATAACAGGATCGCCATGTGTTAACAGAATCGCCATGTGCTAATGGCAGGATCGTTACAGGTTCTGATCAGGGCCCGTGAACTCAGCATTTCTTTAATGGTGTCATCTAGCGTTGAACACTGCGATAAAACGCGGCAAATTTAAATTAGTGTTTCATAAAGATATATCTTTAAAAATTATTTTCATTAAAATTAACAATTAAAATTAGAAATAGTTTCATCTAAATGTTTTACAATTAATTTAAACGATTTAAAACAAACATTCTAATTTTAATTATTACAGTTAAAATTAGTAATTAAGATATAATTATGGAAGAGTCTATAATATAAAATAACTGTTATATTATCTACTATTTTTTATTTATCTTTTTTACTATCTTAGTAACACTAAGTAACTGATTGTATTTGTTTTATTAAACTCAACTCCGAACATTACAACAATATGATAGCTACATTGACATACATCAACTATGTAGTTCTAACTATTGCAGACCACCTTTATAATGTTGATTTATTTAACTATTGAGAGTTAAAGAAAACTATGAAATTAAAAACAAATCAGATTTGTGCAAAAACTAAAACTTTGATACTTTCTAAACACTATAAAAATCGCTAATGGCCACACAAATAAGATCACGTTTACATACAACTGTGAATAAAGCCGTGACCCGCTCTACCGATCGTTGCTAAAATGCTGTGATGAGAGACATCTCGCGTGAGACACTTACGTAAAATAGGCACGTGCTATCTCTTAACCAATCGAAACGTGGCAATTGCATTCTTATGGAAGACTTCTCGTACTAAGTACTACTTACTACTTCTATTATCTCTTACTACATCTATATAAAGATCGACTGAAGTTATAGTGAATATAGAAGTACTGTACTACACACACTAACGCATGCATATCTACATATACGTGTGATTTAGAATGGTAGTTGAGGTCAACTTGCAATAAGTGGGGATAGATTCGCTGTTGCTTCCCGTTCAGTTTAGTATGCAAAGATTGATATTACAAAGAACACGTTTGCTTTTAAGAATTGCCGTCGCTATTAGAACGTACGGCCTAACTATTTACTTTTGTGATTAATGTATGTATGCATTAACATTGAACTGAAACAAAACTCTTATTCCCCGCGTGCCATAATACAATCTGTATTTTTTCTGGGACAGTTAAAGGCATTTTATTTTAGTTGTCGGAGTTTGTCCAGACACAATACCACACGCTATAAGCAGCGAGTGCTGAATGCTCCTTTCCTCTTGCCTCTCGCATAGTACGAGTGGTACCCCACTACATTGCCGATAGCTCCTCCTCTCTATCACATACACATGTACATACATACATGTTTATGTGTGTGTATTTTAAGCTTAATATCTACTTTTATTTGCGCCAATCAGTATATTAATGTTATACTTTGGTTATAAGTATACATATTTATAAATGCACTGTGTAAACATTATCCTAAATGTTTACATTTGTTTTGTTTGCTTACAATTAAGCTGTGCTTGTAAACATATTGTATACACATGCTATTGACTCGACCTTTCATTGAAATGAAGGTTCTGTTATTTATTTATTATTATTATTTGGCTTTTTAAGGCTAGATGATACTCTTGAGTTTCTTATATCACAACAGATTTATGCTTCTTGGTAATGCACAATTTAATAAGCTTACTTCAGAGTTGTGTCAACTAAGTAGTTATTACCTACCTACTGTATTGTAAGATTCTAATTATAAGAATACATTTTGTAGCTAATCTAATTGGTCAACTTTCCATCCGAAACTAACAATTGAAAATGTAATTGGTTATAAATTATACTACAAACGGCAATTAATTTGAAAGTTAAACTATAAATAGTACACTGGAACCTCGTTTATAGTCGCGGTCGCGAAACGTAAACATTCACTTATAACGTCTCAAGAGGAGTCCCCAATCTTATCCCGTTAGTGGAGAGGAAAAGCGTGCACTATCGGGTGGTTTGATCGAGAAGATATAAATGAGTGCTATAGTGTGGATACAGGTGAGGGTGGACATAAGTGAGCGCGCACATAAACGAGGTTCCAGTGTATCTAATAAGAATATTCTATTATTTGTTAAATTAGTTTCAAATTTTGTTTAAGTTTGTAATTAATATTAAGAATTACCAGTAGGGGAAGTTGGGGCAAAATGGCCACCTTAACAAACACCCTATAAATATATTTTTTTAATAACTGAGAAAGCATTTTGGTTGACTGAAACCTTTTCCTTCATGATTGAACTGTTTCTTCTCGACATATCTAGTGATTGTAGATCAGAACTATGAAATTATAGAGAAAAAAGTGAGTTTGTGCAAAACATCCGGTTTGCCCCATATATGGGGCAAAGTGGATAATAATTACCAGATAAAAGAAAACACTTTTCATACACAAGAGTTTATTATGAAATAAAAATACTTCATGGTTGTAATGAGAACACTGAAAACGAAATTTTAACATAGATTGTTTAATTATCTATCATAAAGAAAACCTTAGAGATTGGAAGCTATACTAGGAAGCACTATTTATTAGTGAAACAAAAGAAAAATAAACATTTCTCTTATACAAGAAAAAATAAGAAATAATCCCTAACTAGATAGACTAAATAACAAAGGTAACCGAAAAAGTTTGACAACAATAATCCTAAAACTAAAAGAACTGCACATGTTTGGTTTAATATTGTTTAAAACTTTTTAAAAAACTTTAATTTTTCCATGCCTCAAAACTTCTACATTAACTTTTCCTAAAATTTCGTTAACTAAAATATCTCTCGATTGTCTATATTGCCGCAAAAAGGAAACAATAATCTTAGTTTCAGAAGTTTTCTCAATGCTTACTATTTGGGCAAGAAACTTTTTTGTTGTCATTTTGGCAGAAGTTAATTCTGTCAATATAAATTCATCATTATCTAGGCTTTTGATATCAACCTCTTCTATTTCGAAATCCTTTATCTTAGGATAAAATTCTAGATCGCTATACGAATCATCTGAATTTGCTAACTCCACTACAGTTGAACTATCTGACGATGTATCTTCCTTCGTGTTTGTTTTCTTTTGTACCTTTGTCTTTCTGGTTTTTACCAAATTTCTTTTGACTGTTTCTTTTTTGTTTTTTGATATTTTAATTTCTGTTGCAACCTTCAGCTCGTCATAATTAGGGGTTGATGTTAGCACCATGGTTTTCCCCCTTTTTAGTTTTCTTTTGGGTGCTCTTGCATCACTTACTTTTGGTAACGGCAATATGTCTTGTGGTGAATAGTACATGTTTTCAGATATTTCTTCCTTTGAAATAGGATCTGCAGCTTGTGAGTTTTCAGCTAGCGTTGAATGGACTACAGGAGACGGAATTCTAACTATAGAGGGCCCTGGTTGTGGAGACTGACTTGTGTCAGTAAATCTATTCCCATTAGATAGAACACCTTGGGGAGTTTTTGGACGCTCGTCCTCTGGTTGTCTGTGAGTAGTCTCTGCCGGTTTGAATAGGTCTTCTGGAAATATATCCGGATTATATGGATAAATTCCAGTGCTTTTGAAGCCATTAATAGCGTTTTGTGTAGTTGCCGCACGTTTAAAAGCGTTACCAAAAAGTTCTCCGACTTGATATAAAGTTATCACTTTCCCAGGGTTATTGATTAGCCATTTCTTCGTTTCTTGTTCATAGTAAGCATTGAGCGGAAACATAAAGGCAACATCTAATGGCTGTAGCCGGTGGGTTGTATGTGGAGGTATTACAATTATGTACACATGATTTGCTCTTGCCTTTACAACTAACGTTAAATTTTTCGTGTGTGTTGCATCGCCATCACAAATCAGTAACACCGGGTCATTCTCGGTGGGTTTGGTGCATTTAAGGAAATGGTAAAACCAAACATCAGAAAAGATCTCACTCTACATCAACCCACTCGGGTGATATTCAACGATGGATTCCGGAGGAAGTCCGTGCTCAAGGGCTGGGCATTTTCTTACTCGCGGGAAAATTAATAATGGAGGGATGTAGAATCCAACGGCATTGCAGCAAATTTCGGCAGTAGTTAAGGTACCTCTTTCCGCCGAACTAAGACTACCCACTTGTTTTTTTCTTTTACTGGAGAATATTCTGGAGGGCCTATTTGGTACTGTAGACACACCTGTTTCGTCGCAGTTATAAATTCTACTGGGTGAGAATTTATGTTTCTTGAGCATTTCTCCCAGAAGTTTATTGAAAGAGGAAGCTCTAGCGGCTGGCGTACATATATTCTGGCAGTCTTAAAGAAATATTTTTATTTCTGGTTAAAAATCCATAAATCCAATCACACCCTGCAAGACCTTTGGTGGCATTAAAATTATGAGCAATCTTATTTTTTTCTGCAAAATGAAATGCAAGGTGTCTCAATTCCCGAGTGCCGAGGCCGAAAAGCCTACTTTCCATTTCTAAGATGAAATCCGCAAGTTCCTTTTCTTGCTTTGTAGAAAAAATAGGTCTAAATCGCCCTAGATATTTTTTTGAAGCTGCCTCCGGGTCCTCGTTCGATTTGAATTGTCTTCGAAGTGTTGTCAAAGGGACATAGTACTGACTTGCTGCCTTTTTTGCAGAAAGTACATTATTTCTTACGTCCTGTATAGCTGCCATCATCCTTTTCTCCGACCAAGAATGTTGTTGGGTTTTGCGTATATATTTACGCACCATTATGGAAATCTATTCTGAAAAAAAGAAACAATGCAACTTAATTTTTGCTACGGGGCAAAGTGGCTATGGTGACCACTTTTCCCCATGATTAGAAATCCACTTTGCCCCAATACATATCGAAGAGGTATTTTAAAAGTAATAAGAAAATGCGCGTGTTTTGTTCAATTGCTTCTATGTACGCCTCAAATATATATAAAATGTCATTCTAAACTTGTACTATACTGAATAAACAATTTATATTTTCAGCAAAACTGCTCCTTTACTTACCGATGAATATTGCAAACACGGTTTAAAACTTTTCACTTCCCAGAAAAAAATGCGTGCGGTCTTAACCGTGTCTAATGCAGACTAATTAGCTCTACATCCGTAAGGGAAGTGATATACATGAAGACATCTATAGATGTCGTTACGATGCAGGATATATCACACAAAACCACTTTGCCCCCAGGAGCCGCTTTGCCCCAACTTCCCCTAGTTACCAATTTAATAGCTGTTTTTTTAATGTTCTGCGTTGATTTCGCTTACATAAACATTGTTTTAACAAGGAAGTGTTTCTTGACGTATATACGAGGGAGCGTTTTTATATTCGCGGAATGGGGGATAAGGGGTGGAAATAAAAAAACCAAATTATTTTTCTTTTTCAATATATTCACCTGCAAGACGGATACATTTTTCACATCTTTCAATTAATTTATTTATACCCTCATAAAAAAATGATTTCGCTTTATCTGCAAAATACGCCGAAACTGCCTCCTTGACTTCATCATCGGCAGTAGGTACATTTTTTACCCCGCAGCTCTTTTTTCATTTTCGGAAACAGGTAATAATCACTCGGGGCCAGGTCTGGGCTGTAGGGTGGGTGATTCACAATTTCGAAGCCCACCTTATGCAGGGCAGCTAACGCAACGCGGCTCTTGTGGACGGGCGCGTTGTCGTGCAAAAGCAGCACACCTTTCGTCAATTTTCCCCGTCTTTTTCTCTTTAATGGCTTCTTTTAGTCGCTCTAATATTGAAGCGTAATATTCTCCGGTTATAGAAACACCTTTATCTTTATAATCAATCAACAATATTCCTTCCGAGTCCCAAAATACCGTTGCCATAAGTTTCCCAGCTGATTGTGACACTTCAAATTTCTTGGGAGGTGCGGTGCCCTTTTTATGCCACTGCATGGAGTCTTGTTTGGACTCAGGTTCATAATGATGAACCCAAGTTTCGTCTCCAGTAACAATTCGACTCAATACACCATCCTTGTCTTCATTACAGAGGTCCAAAAATGCAGGCGAACACTCTACGCGATGTTGTTTTTGCGGATTATGTTACTTGGTTGACGATAGCTCAAAGACTAACTGTCTAACTATGGTCTTTCTTTCTCTTCTGAGGCCGAATTTTTATTCCTAGGCCCCTCATTCTTCCTTTGATTGGCCCTTCTGGCCAGAATGTGTGTTTGCTTGGGACTGCGCTAGTCAATTTTGACTAAGGGGATCGTCGAAGTATGGCTGTTCCTTGGTTTACGTCCTTGATCTTTGTAGCTAGGGATCTTCGATGGCAAGGGCCCTTCTGACTTGTACTCTTGGCGGGGGTCTGTCCGGGTCGAGGTCAGCTAGCCGACTTATGAGAGGATTATCCGATCTTTGGATGCCTTCTATGGTCCTGTTGGCCAGATGTAGTACGTGCCGTTTCAGCGTCGGCACTCCCAGATCTTCTCTCAGCTGCGCGTTCCTGACAAACCACGGCGCCCCCGTTATCAGGCGAAGGATCCTGTTCTGCAGCGTCTCTAGTCTCTCGAAATTCGACTTCGCCATACTGGACCACGTTAATGAACCATACGTTATGATTGGTCTTAGGAAAGAGCAGTAAATAAGGATCTTGATTTTCAAGGAGAGATCGCTTTTCGGACAGAGCAGCGGGTACAGTTGGGTTTTGGCGGCATTAAACTTCCCTATAGTTTTCTCGACTTGGAGTTTGAAAGTCAGACGTGAGTCCAATTTCAGGCCCAGATAGATGACCGACGGGCTCCACGGGACTCTGAAGTCGTCAATCACCACGCTGTCTGGAGGGGGCGAAGTCTCCTGGTAAATCGTACTGCCACGCACTTGGAACTATTAATCCTAAGACGCCACTTCGTGGTCCAGTCCAGTATCTCATCCAGAGAATACTGAAGCCTGCGGAGCATCTGTTCTTCGTCTCTGGAGGCGGTATAAATGGCTGTGTCGTCAGCATAAATCGCTACTTCCGTTCCTTGTTGTCGTGGAAGGTCACACATGTAAATTAAAAAGAGACTTGGTCCCAGAAGGAACCCTGCGGGACTCCTGCAGCCATCGGCCTGACAGTGGACAGTTCTTTCTCGTGACGCGCCGCAAAAGTTCTTCCGTCGAGGTACGAAGCGACCAGTCGGACCAGTCCGGGGTTTATTCCCTTAGAGGCCATCTTAAAAATCAACCCTCTGTGCCACACCGTGTCAAAAGCGCGGGCAATGTCTAAAAAGACTGCACCAAGACTTTCCCTCCTCTCCAAAGCGTTGCGGATGGCCTCAGTAATTCGGAACAACTGATGTTCAGTGGAGTGAGATTCCCGGAACCCAAATTGCTCGTTCTGTAGGAGTTCTTGAACGAAGATTTCTTCTTTAAGTCTCCTCAGAATAATAGCCTCGACGATCTTCGCAACGCAGGAGATTAAGGATATCGGCCTGTAATTTTGTGGGAAGAGGGGGTCCTTTCCCGGTTTAGGTATTGACACGACAATGGAGCGTTTCCAGATGTTCGGGAAATAATTTGTACGAAGTATTTCGTTCACTATTATAACGAGTGAATCGACAACAGTTGGTGGTAGTTTCTTTAATGCCGTGTTCGAGATTCCGTCAAATCCGGGAGCCTTTCCAGGCTTGAAGGACTTAATGAAAAAATTGACCTCTTCGGGGGTGGTAGATAGAATAGGTTCCCCCTCCATGTTCGGCAGCACTTCAAGCTGCTCCTCAATTTGAGCATCTAATTCCTCGTCTGAGTCTTCATCAGAGGGCTCATCGTGTACGGTCTGTAAATGGTCCGCGAGCAGCTCCGCCTTCTCGGCCGCGTCATACGTCACACCAAGTGGCCCCTGCATTGGTTTTATGTCTCCGTTCTTGCTCTTGCTCAATTTCAGAGCACGTGCCATCCTCCACAAAGATCCGTCCTCGTGACTCAGGGATGAGACCTTATCCCACCATGTGGACTCTCGGTGTTCTCTCAACAGCATCCTCAGTCTTCTCCCCAAAGCATTCGACCTTGCTATATCAATAGGGTTTGCAGTCCTTTGGGCCTGCTTTTTGCATCTGCGTCTCTCCCGTACAAGGGATCTAAGGTGCGGTGGTAGCCACCTATCGTTTTGTAATTCTTTTTGAACTGTAGCCTCCCTCAGGCATTCAGAGATGCCAGACGTTAAATCCTCAGCCGCTTTCTCAAGCGATTCGGTGTCTGGAAACCCTTCCGCAATTTTTGGCAAGCGGAGATTCGCTCTTTGTTGAAACATCTTCCAGTTAACAACTCGCTTCAGTACGCCCGTGGAGGAAACGGCGACGTCCCCCAACGACACCAGGATAGGATCGTGGTCCGATGATAAATCAGACAGAACCTGTACGTCCACTTGATATGGGATGTTCTTCGACATTGCGACATCCAGGATGTCCGGCCTGACCCCGGGCCGGAAAAACGTCGGTGCATTTGGGGAGTGCACGACAATCGGCATGGCAGAAAGGTGATTGAACAATTTCCTGCCATATTCGTTTGTGACCCTGCATCCCCAAGAGGGGTGCTTCGCGTTAAAATCACCGGCGGCCAAGGCCGGTACATCCGAGGAAAAAGCATATCGAAATCCTTCTGATCAAACTCGCGCCCCGGGGGCGCATACACCGAAACCACCCTGAGCGGTCCGAAACCATCGATCTTTAGTTCAACTCCGATGGCCTCCAAAAAGTGGAGACCATGAATGTGCACTGGGATATGACAATGATGCTTCTTAATTAATACAGCGACTCCTCCGCGTCTCCCCGTGAGCCGATCGGCTCGGTAAACAAGAAAATTGGGGATTCGGAAGTTGTTTCCAGGTCTCAACCAGGTCTCGCTTATAAGAGCAATATCAATCTGATGTTCCTGCAGAAAATCATCCAGCTCATCCCTCTTATCCAACAACCCACACGCATTCCAGGCAGCAACCTTGATGTCTGTTGGGCCTTGCGTTTGTGTTCGATTCATGGTCTGCTTTGAGTGTTTTTCCTCGGGAAGATTTGCTGAATCACCTCGGCGACCTTTTGAACTTGAGTCAATAGTAGCTGAAGAGCGTCCATAAGGATATCGACTTTGGCGTCTTCACCACCATTGACCAATTTGGGTGTGACTTTAGCTGTATTAGCAGCACCTCTCGAGGAAAACCTGACCCTCGGTGTTTTTTGGGCTGAAGGTGGTTGCTGGTCACTAGCAGAGCCTGAAAGGGCTTGCGAATAACTTCTGCCAGAAGTGGCATCTCTCGACACGAAGTGGTTTTCTGTCCTCGGGGTTTGTGATCTGATTCTCGGGAACCGTGCGCAGCCTCTGTAGTTTGCAGGATGTTTTTCCCCGCAGTTTGCACATGTTGCAGGTTCTTGCTTTGGGCGGGGACAGGTGTTCGATTCATGATCGCCCGCGCAAGCCACGCACTTTTTCTGGGCCGTACATCGTGATTGAGCGTGCCCAAACCTCTGACACCTGAAGCATTGTCCCACAGATGGTCGGGAGTGCAAGGTCTCCACTGTGACGTCGAGTGAAACCACCTCCGTCAGGTGATATATAGATTTTTGCTCTTTCGAAATTTTGACAAGGACCAAGGGCATTGGGGCCTTACTGCCACCCCTTCGCATTCGCACCACGCAGTCCGGAGTGAAACCGCGTTCAACCAGATCCTGGAATATCTCCCTCTCCTCTATCTCCAGCGGGACACCTCTAAGAACTACATTCAACAGCTTTTCGGAGGGCAATTGGTATGTATGATGGGGAATACCATCAGTCAAGAAGAACTTCGTTAGGGCCCTAAAGTCTGAAATAGTGACCGGATATATGCGAATACCATCCTGTATGTTCTGAGCCTTGGAGAAATTTATTCCCCGGCGTTTGATTTCGAACTGATCTTAGGCCAAGCGGCCTTGTCTCTCAGAACAACAGGAGGAATCTTTTCAGCTGTCGAGATTGTTTCGTTGTTTGTTTCTTTACATTCTTTCTCCGGATTAGTTGCAGCAGACGGCTGCGCTGAGGAGGTGCTCCTAGGGGCCCACCTAGGGTTAGGAGGGAATCTCCTTATCGTCGGTCCAGCATTTGACTGATCTTCTTCATTCCTCTGTGCATTCTGAGAATAGGAATAAGCTGTCTCAATTGCATCAGGATCTGCAGTGTTTTGCTTGAAATTTGGCATGAAATTTGGAGGAGACTGTTGTTTACTGTGGGCCTGAGGCCCAAGAGATCTTTGAGAGGACGATCTACCCTCCAGCGTAGCATGCACTTGTGCGGTGACTTTCATTCGTCTAGCAGGAGAGTCTGCGGGGGTGAATTCCCCTTGCGTTTTCGGCTGAGCTTTCTCTGTACTGTACTGACTAAGGAAGACGTCGAACAAAAGGAAGTATCCATGTTCAGGGGGGAGGCTCCCGACGGGGAGCGATCCTCGTCTGAGGTGAGCTCGTTATAAAGGCTTCGATTAGCCGGCTTCTTAGATTTCCTCTTTTCGAGTAACACTTGTAAGGATTTTATTTTTGCTAAAATTTCTTCATTGGATAGATCTTCCTCACCTGATGCAGATCCGCCGTTATGCGGCGTCAATGTATCATCCTTCCGATCATTTGTTACATTGGGTTCGGAAATACTTCCTGTGTTTTGTAATGCAGTACTTATATTTGTCTCATTAGTTTCAGGTAACTCCGACTGAGGGAGAACAGCATAATTTGACACCACTTTTGGGGGCGTACGATACATATTGCCGTGAAGGGGCATAAGATCAAAAAGAAGAGAATTTCCAGGCGACGGCCCGAAGAGCTATTAAACTAATTGTAAAAAATCAAATCTACTATTTTAAAAACAAGTTCCAATAAAACGGAGAGTACCCGTGCAGCGAAGGCCGCAGCGGCTCCTCAAAATTTTGAAAAATTTGTGAAAGACTACTTATAATTGACTAAAAATACAATCAGCGTAAATATAAAACCGTAATAGACACTAATAAACTTTAAAAACCAATAAAAATTGGACAAAAAACGTCAAAATAATTTTTAAAATTGTAGATGAGGACAAAACAACAGATTAAAAGCTTTACAATTAATAAAAAATATTTCTCTTAGCGAAGAATTTAATTATCGCCTACTATTTATTAATTATCAACTACGATAAAATCGCAGTAAATATCTTCGAAAGAAGATATTTTAAAAATATAGAAACTATCTCTGTCTAACACGTGTGTTTAAAGTTCTAATAAATACCATAAGAATGTATAAAAATATATCTGCATAAACACAACTGCCGGATGATAAAAAAGGGCGCAAAAAATGAGCGCAAGTGTCGCAGGTATGCTTCGTAGAGGAGCGCGGTGAGGTGGGGGAATGCCCTTGTGCACTCGTGCCACCACGCCCGGCTCCTCGGAAGACCGACCGACCGACCGACAACAGAGACGGCGAGTGAAATATACCTCTAGCTAAATGTCCGAGTCCGTCCTGGTTTAAAAAATGACGCGTTTAACAAAGGGAAATGATCCAGATGTTGATGGATTCCTATTCTACGTATTCTGAAGTAGTTTCAAAGTGATGAAGAATTTTGATCCCGTCGTTGGTTGATTAGCAATTCCAATCAAAAGTTGGAAAATCGTCAGAGACAATGATTTTCGGTGACTTAAATGCAGAAATACAAACCACCGAAGCTGGTAACGGGAAAAAACCCCTACTTTGGGCTGAAGCGGTTTCTGGAGAATATAGTTGAGAACCAACAGAGAGTTCCCGCTGCTAATTACTCCTTAATTAGGGCAGACGCGCCCTAGTCGGAGCACAAATCTTCGTATCGATTTTAAAGACGTATTTCTCGTCGTAATTTACAAAATATCGAAATAAGATCGAATGATCGATGTGTCAGCAATATAATAAAAATCAAAATAAAGAATTTTGATTGTCAAACAGCAGCACTTATGTAATAAGATAGAAAATAGATTTAGATAAAAATAGAGACAGAGCTCTACGAATCGACCGCTCGGTTCGACGGACGGACTCGGACACTAACTGTCTAATAACAATGAAACTTCGTATTTATACTAATTATGAGTCGCTGCACAGGCCACGCCCCCAATGCGCCTAATCACCCCCCTACAACCCGCTCATTCCGCGAATATAAAAACGCTCCCTCGTACATATAACTAACGAACTAATAGTTCGAAACCGGTAGCCTAAGGTTTTATTAAAGAAAATTGTGAGAAAGGACCATAATTCTTTTACTATTTATTTAAACATTACTCACACAGAGTCCACTATGGAACCTCATTTATATACATATAATTTGTATTTTTCTACAACCGTCAATGCAAGTAAATATTTTATTTTAAAAATATAAGCGTCTCGGCAAGGATTCGAACCGTGAACCTTCCGTTCACCGGACGGACGTGCTAACCAATTGCACCACCCGAGAGATAGTTCGAATACCTGTAATACCATCACAAATATATATGACAAGCAGTTAGTAAAGGCCTCATATAGGCAACGTTTTAACAAGGACGTGTTTCTTGACGTATATACATATAATTTGTATTTTTCTACAACCGTCAATGCAAGCAAATATTTTAATAATAATAATAATAATAGTTTATTGTACCTTTCACTACAAGGAAACTATTACAATGTTAGAGATTTATTACTAAACGCAATAAAGTTTAAGTTGGTAGGACTACATGCAGGCGTACCCGCACACATCGCGATCCAACCCATGGTATATCCAACAGGTCAACGAAAATAAAAAAAAAGATAATAGTAATACTAAATGATTAAAAAAACATTGAAAGGAAAAGTACAATAGGATCTACGTCAGGTAATCATGAAGAATCCCTGTTATTCTTGTAGATCCCCAGTAAAGCCAATAGTTAGTAAAAGAAAAGATAATCGATGGCAAGTACAACAAACCCAAACAAAAGGCAACGCTCAATATACATGTGTTCAATAAATTAGAGAAGGCAAACACGTGAACGAAATGTCAGATGCAAGATTAAGGTAAACTAAAACTAAAGTCCAGTCAAACCCCAGGCAGAGATGTCAGAGTTGTTGAGACATTAGAATTTCACAGACCCCGCGTTTGAAGGAAACAAGTGGCAATGATTTAAGGTTCATAACCTTAGCACAGTTATATGTAAAAGATCTTTTGAACTGTTGGGTACCATGCCTGAGAACATGAATAAGGTCTTTTCGCCGGACGTTAATATTGTGAATATCGGTCCGAAAAGTTATTTTATTGGCTAAATACGGTGGAGAACCAGAGCTTAAAATCTTGTAAACAAAGCAAAGAAAGTGCAGCTTCCTACGATTGATCATGTTCAACCAATGAACATCCATAAGTTTATGCGAAACCCTGCGCCCTCTTCTAATTCCAAAAATAAATCTAAGGCATGAATTCTGCAAAACTTGAATTCTACGTACATCAACTTGGTCTAAGCCAGTATTATAAACTGTGTCACAGTAATTAAAATGAGAGAGAATTAGAGAATCACATAGAAGTTTCTTAATTGAGGTGCCAAATAAATGCCTATGCGGATATAACAGTTTCAGATTATAATAGCCATTCCTAATACATATATTAACGTGTTCCTTAAACCTTAACGCACTATCCACGATCAAACCCAGATTTTTAACCTTCATGATGTACATTATTAACAAAAAGCATAATATCGTCAGGGTTCAGTGGTTCACGTCTAGGGCCATGAAATATAATAAATTTAGATTTGCTCTCATTAATATCTAAGCAATGGTGTTTAGCAATCATAAATAGTTTGTTAAGGTCATTATTTAAATTGGTCACCATCGCATCAACATCCTCAACAAGAAAAGAGCTATATAATTGTGTCATCCGCGTACAGGTGGAGTGAACACGAGAATTCGTGGAAGAAAAAGAAATGCGAAGTGTAGATAGAAAATAACAGCGGACCTAATATGGAACCTTGGGGAATTCCTGACTTGGTATATCTAAATTCAGAGAACATATTCTCACTAAAAACACATTGATCCCTATCACACAAGTAACTTTGGAAGAAAGTAACAGCCTTTTCATCCAGGCCGATATAGTGGAGGATGCTTAGTAACAGTGTATGATTAATTCTATCAAAGGCCTTAGAAAAGTCAAGCAGGACCAGCGCTGTCATCCTACCCGAATCCGCTGCTCTAATGATATCGTCAGTGATATTAGTCAGAGCAGTTTGACAACTAAAGCCCGGCCTAAAACCAGACTGTATACTCAGAAGTATATTGAAACTCGACACATGCAAACGTAATTGTTTCTCCACGATCCTCTCCAAAACCTTCGAGAATACAGGTAAAATACTTATAGGACGTAGATCCGACAATGAATTCGGAGAGCAATTCTTAGGAATAGAAATAACACGCGCCACTTTCCAAAGAGTGGGAAAAATACTTTGCGTTAAGCAACAGTTAAAAATGTGTGTTAAAATAGGTACAATAGTTGGGCAGCATAACGAGACCATTTTTAGAGAAATATCGTCAACACCGAAAGAAGCCGAAGACATACTGCTAATAATGTCACTTACCTCAGAATCTGAAGTTTCACAAAAACTAAAAATTCAAACTCCAGGCCTTTTGTTGATATTGTAAAAGTTACTAGTCTCTCGATCACCCTCAGAGTCTATATTCGAGAAGGAATCAAAGTATTCATTGAGAGTATCAGTATCCAACAAATTATCAGGGATTTTGATCGTTTTTTTATTGTATATATTCATATCGTGTAAATCGAGCCATAACCCTTTTCCATTAGAAGTAGTTAACCTGTGCTCAAGGTAAGCCCTTTTCTCTCGCTTTACCGCGGAAATCGTAAAATTGCGTAAGGACTTGTATTCATCCCAATGTGAAGGCAATCTAGTTTTCCTAAATTTATCAAAAGCTTTATCCCTTAACGACATCATTAACTTAACATTCTCTGTTAACCATGGAGCAGCAGGACGTGAAAATGACTTCCGAGTGACAGGAGCGTCATTATACCAAGGAGTATTCATCAAATGAACAATAAACACATCATAATCAAACTGCCCGAAATTACGAAAAACACGTACAGGTCTGAATACAGGCTCCCTAAAAAATCAATATCACATTCGATACAGTAGTGATCCGACAAGTTTATTTTAAAAATATAAGCGTCTCGGCAAGGATTCGAACCATGAACATTCTGTTCACCGGACGGACGTGCTAACCAATTGCACCACCTAAGACATACTTCGAATACCTGTAATACCATCACAAATATATATGACAAGATATTTTTTTTAAAATAAAATATTTTGTATTTTTCTACAACCGTCAATGCAAGCAAATAAAATAAAACATTTGCGGTTGTAGAAAAATACAAATTATATAAACATTGTTTATTTTTATGAATTACTTAAAAATATACTATCTATATAGCATACGAATAGGTAACAAAAATTTTCGGTATTTCAATTCAAATAATATTCGGTATACATATACTACAGATAGTTCCATACAAGTTTCACAGAGCTTATATTTTGTGATAGAATATTAAAATTCTTATCTAAGATATATTTTGCTTCTCCCAGCAGGTATAGATGCATTTCTGTTACTAATCTCCTCTAATTTCCTACAGCAGCCCAATTTATTCGAGAAAGGTTTGGTTTTACCTAGATAGTCGACGGCCCCTAACTGGTAGTCAGTACTAAGCCCATCACTGTACATACTTACGTGCCCACGTATATGTATTCATAAGGACGTGTGATGAGATCGTATGACTCAGCGCTGTATGTAGTCTACTCGTTCTTGTTCAGCTATATCCGATTTTTACAGTTCTTTCTTTATATACTAAATATAGTCTTGCTGAGTATCTTGAAGAGATTGGTATATTTCTTAAAGAGTAGGTAGTTAGTGATTTAAATAAGGATCTTATTTGCTGAAACATGGCTAAGGTAGAGATTGACATTTCACTTTAAAACACACTAGGGTTTATAATCTTATTTATTAGTGTAGTACGGAACATATTTTAACGTGTTTTACAATACCTGCGCTTTGATAAAATTAAGGTCCAGTACATCTTGCTTGAGTATACGATAACGAGAACCCTCTATTTCCTACATCATTTAATTCATTTCCATCTGTTATCACCGTTAATACAAACGGTTTTGTAGCCGCTAAAACATACATATAAATGAGCAAAACATATTTATATAGATATATTTAACGTAGAAACAGAAAAAGTGTATATATATGTATATCGTGTTGCCAAATTAACTTAACGTGTAAACCTAAACGATACCTACAATCGTGGTGATGTATCAGTACTGGAGGTCATGCTGGAGGTAAGATCGAAGAAAAGTAGAGTCCGAATACTATAAGAAGTACACATACATACATATGTACGTCATCACGCCTATAAACCGATATTGTTTCGGGCGAGTCTATCGTTACAGATAATGTAAGTACTCAGTGGTGTGCAGACGTGTCACTCACGATTGAACCACAGCTGAGTTAAATAGTATTGTTGCTAACTGCGCCGCCACTGGCTTCAGATCTCGCGCATATCTATTGATTCTATATAATACTAGGTTTATAAAAATACTATAAATATAGTTAACAGGTTTGAATATTATTTATAGGTACTTACTTTACTTCATATGAACCGACTTTAAAATTAATCTTAAATTTTTATTACATTAATTATTTAAAATTTGTTAAAATTAGATTTATTTTTAATGTATTAAGTATGTACGTGCTATATTTGACGTCAAGATATCTGCAAAACGTATGATGTATATAAAAAGCGTTTATTGTAAAATGCAAAAGCACCTGCCAAACTACAGCGATGGGGGCCCTATTAATTCCCTTGCACCTGTACATAAAGAGGAAAGCAATAAAGGGAGTCATCAGATTGCAGAAGCACAACTTTAAAGTCTTGTGGGCCATCTCCAAATCTTAGAAGAATTAGGAGGATTGGCTAACCTAAAAAATCACATGACGCCGAGGGTTGATTTCGACAAGCAGTTTGAAGTGGTAATTCCAGACCATCAAGCATGAGAGTTCAGCGGATCTAAACTACAAAAGCCGTCCGTACGCTGGTCTACGAACAAATCCAAAACCGATTCAAGGGTGGGCATAGATATCTACGGATCGAGGTGTGAAGTTTAGGTGGCGCTGGCTACGACCCCAATAGTTTTTCAGCCAGAAGTATAAGTTATCGAACAATGTGCTCAGGAATGTCTGAAAAGACAAGATGCACGCATATATGTATATATTTTCTTAGAGAGTTACTAAAAGCTTTAAGGGCGTATACTTTTAAGTCTAAACTAACCTCGGACTGTCTGCTCGCCCTCAATGCTCTGGCCCAAAGAAACGTAGTTACACTGATGTGGGTACTAGGTCACTGGGGTGGGAGGGCAGCGAAACTGCCGGTAGTTTTGCGAAGAAAAGCGCGGCGTTGCGATATATTGTGCCACTGCTATTCTGTGGTCTTACCAAGAGCTCATCTCCAACAGTCACAAAGTGGATAAAGACAGGTAATCCTGCACCCAAATTCTACAAAGAGGCACTCACGACAATCCGGATGGCCATTGTGCCTGAGGATTATTCTGAGAGCTCCATCTCGCAGGAGCAGGCGGACCAGATCCGAAACTGCTTGCTGCTGGAAATGTATAAGATAGAAGTTGGAGGACCGGAACCAAGCTTTAGCGAGGTCCGATACCGTGGGAGTGTGCTGAGGGCAGGCTGCCTAGACACGAGCACCTGCTCGTGGCTTGCGGGCGCTGTCCGAAGCTGTACCCCCTGGGAAGGTGCCAAGCTGAAACTGGTGAGGGAGGAAGACTTGCCAAAACCCGTCAGGGTCATGGCTTGCACTGGCTCTTGGAAGGTGCTCAGCACCAAGGCTGACCCGAAAGGGCAGCAGGTGGTGTTTGCCATGGATGAGAGCCAGTGGAAAACAATCAAGGAAACCTACGGTGGTACACTGTGTATCCAATTCTCTCTTGTACCGTTCCGACTTTTGGGACGGAGGGAGAAGGAAGAAGCAGGAACCACTGAGGTCGCAGAGATGGAAACTGCCAAGGCAGGACCATCTACACAGCTGTCTCCGGGGCCTGCTGGGGATGCAGACACTGAACGGGCTGTGGGTTCCCCACAGTCTGCAGGCACTGCGTGTACCATCACGGACCTCTTGACGGACGCTCAAGTGGTGGACGACCTCCTGCGAACTCCGCCAGGCGAAACACACATAGCAGGACAGGAACATCAACATTCCTGAAACTGCTGCAGATTAACCTCCATCATTGTAAGGCGGCCTCAGCTGCGCTACAAGCTTTTGTGGTAAGTAAAAACATTGATATAGTTCTCATACAAGAACCTTGGATTGC
This sequence comes from Holotrichia oblita, assembly GCA_023690525.1. Taxonomy (NCBI): domain Eukaryota; kingdom Metazoa; phylum Arthropoda; class Insecta; order Coleoptera; family Scarabaeidae; genus Holotrichia; species Holotrichia oblita. Next base: position 136,405,001 of record CM043015.1, on the reverse strand, counting down.
CATGGGTAAAGTAAGCGGCTTAGGGATTAGGGGATGGGCCCTGGTGCGACATCCCCAATCCCAGAGCCTGCTTGCTTATTAAAACTAACTTAAATTTTCTGATGCTTAGGGATCACTGTTATAGGGACCTAGCCGCAGTAAAAATCCAGTGGATGGAGGGTACTGGGGCAAGAAACTTAATTTTGGGGACTGCCTACCTCCCGTACGACCAAGAGGGTCCACCTCCCACCCCGGAAGTGAGAGCACTGGCGGTCTATGCAGGAGAGAGTAAACAGGAATTCCTGCTCGGATGTGATGCCAACGCCCACCACACCCTGTGGGGTAGCACAGGCACCAATAAACGAGGTGAGTCACTCTTAAATCACTTCGTTGCAAACGGAATAAGTATACTTAACCGCGGAAATAAGCCGACTTTTGAAACGGCTAGCCGTGCGGAGGTCATCGATATCACCGTCTGTACACTGCGCTGCGCGAAGTGGGTGGTGGAGTGGTATGTGTCGGATGAGCCGTCTCTCTCTGATCACAGGTATGTAAGATTCGATATTGAAATACCACAGGTAAGTCATTTATCGTATAAAAATCCTAGGAACCGCAACTGGGACGCTTACCGGAAGCGCCTAATAGAGGAACCAGAGCAATGCCCCAAAAAGATAAGCACCGCTGCCGATATTGAGCTCTTAGCCGACGGCGTACGGGCTGCTATAAAAACTACTTACGATGAAAGCTGCCCCACTAAAGTCAAAACAACAAACAAGGATACACCATGGTGGACCAGGGAGCTGTCTGACTTAAGGGCGGCCATCAGAAGACTTTACAATAAGGCCAAAAGATCTGGATCGTGGAACGAATATAAAGCGTCCCTGACCAGATACAATTGCGCTTTGAGAAAAGCGAAACGGGAGTCGTGGAAAAAATTCTGCCAGGAGCTGGAGGGAGTTCCCGAATGCTCCAGAATTCGTAAAGTTCTCGCCAAAGAAGGACCCTGCAGAATAGGGACACTGAACAAGCCAAACGGCGATAAGGCCGAAACAGAAGAGCAGGTTCTCAAACACCTCCTAGAGGTGCCCTTTCCTGGCTCTAAGACCATTCATAGCCAGACTGGGGGAGAATGTGTGGAACTGAGCTATGCTCAGATACCTAACTTAAGAGCGCGGAAAGAAGACTGGAACCTCGCACGAAAAATAATTCAAGTCTCAAAAATTCGATGGGCCATCGAATCCTTCAAACCCTTTAAATCGGCGGGTACGGACGGCATTTTCCCGGCACTGCTACAACAGGGTCTGGAGTCGCTGTCCCCAACTTTATGTACCCTACTAAGGGCTACCTTAGCTACGGGTTACATACCAAATAGCTGGAGAGAGGCTCGGGTGGTCTTCATTCCTAAGCAGGGCAAGGCGTCCTACAGGGAAACGAAGTCGTACCGGCCCATCAGCCTTACCTCTTTTCTTCTCAAAACTCTAGAGAACATAATTGACAGACATTTGAGAGACTCAGTATTGGCAAAGCTGCCTCTGAACGAGAACCAATATGCCTATCAACCTGGAAAATCCTGTGAGCAAGCTATTCATGAGCTTGCCCGGCGAGCAGAAATTGCCTTAAGCAACAAAGAAGTCGCGCTGGCCACCTTCCTCGATATAGAAGGAGCCTTTGACAGTGCGTACTTTCTGTCGATGGGTAGGGAATTGAAAAGACGTGGAGTCGAGCCAACGGTGACAAGGTGGATCGACGCCATGATTAGAAACAGGATGGTTCATGTGTCACAGAACCTCTGCACTATAAAGGCGACCGTGGCAGCTGGCTGCCCACAGGGCGGAGTGTTGTCACCCTTGCTGTAGTGCCTGGTGGTGGATGGCCTGCTTTCCGATCTCCGGACGGCGGGCTTCCATGCACAGGGCTATGCCGATGATATCACCATCATGATTTGCGGCAAGTTCGAGGGAGTGATATCCGAAAGGATGCAAGTCGCACTTGGACTCGTGGAAAGGTGGTGTAAAAGAGAAGGGTTAACTGTTAACTCTAGAAAAACGACCATGGTCGCGTTCACTCGAAGAAGGAAGCTTTCCAGACTTCAGTGTCAAAGATACTCGTATTTTCTGAGGTCAAATACCTGGGGGTGACTTTGGACGCCAAATTGACGTACAACCCATACCTGGAACAGGTAACAAAGCCACGAGGGCCTTTTGGGCATGCAGAGGAATGTTTGGCAAAACGTGGGGGCTGAAACCTATGATGGTACGCTGGCTATACACGAAAGTTATAGTCCCTTCTATAACTTACGCAGCGTTGGTCTGGTGGCACAAAGCCAGTTTGGGCCATGCGGCCAACGCACTCAGTAAAGTCCAGACGATTGCCTGTTTAGGCATCACTGGAGCCATGTCCTCGACGCCGACTGCGGCGATGGAGGTGATCCTTGGGCTTCCTCCGCTGCAGCTTGTTTTCGTCTTAGGGGCCTACAGAGCAAAATGTAGTGGATGCAGTGGTTTCTCCGGTAGAAAGGGAGATCATACCAGCATCTTCACCTACATAGAGCAGACAGTACCACTGTCCATGAGGGCGGACAAGATTTCGCCCACTTTCAGCTTCAGTGGGGGATACAATGTAAACATCTCCAATAGAGAGATTGCCGAAACTTTCGTCCACAAACCGAGACGGGAGGTATCTCGCTGGTTTGTGGCGCCTCTAAAACACCTAACGGCACGGGAATTGGAATTAGGAAAGATGGTGAAACCGAGGGTGAAGCTTTCAGCCTAGGGAGCTCCGCGTCCATCTTCCAAGCCGAAGTAATCGCAATTCAGACCTGCGCGAAAGGCATCTTAAATTGCCCGCAGGTTAATGGAGCAGTGGAAATTCTCTCTGACAGTCAGGCTGCCCTTAGAGCACTACAGGCTGTCAGGTTCGATTCCGAGGTAGTGCTACCCTGCCATAAGACTCCACTCGTGGGTCCAGAACCTACATGTGGGAACTCCTATGGCAGTATCAAAGCCTTTGTCAGATCTGAACACGCCGTTAGGCATTGCTCCCACTTGAATGCACTTGCCGGCATGAGACACTGCAAAACTCTCGGGATTCGCCCGTACGAGGAAAAACTGCGCAAGGCAATTTATGAGCAGGGTCAGGCTGAGGTTACTCACATGAATCTTAACCGGTCACTGCGCACTTAACAAACACTTGCATCGCATGGGCATAGTAAACTCTCCCCTATGCAGAAACTGTGGGAATGCGGAGGAAACTCCAATCCATCTTCTTGCCAACTGCTCGACAGTGGACAGGGAGAGACGGAGTTACTTCGGGGTCGGGCGTCTGGACGATCCTGGACTAAGAAAACTAACTCTCGACCAGGTTGCGGACTTTTTCGTCCGAGTGCAACCTGGCTAAGAGGAGTAAAACAGCACACAATAGGTCTTGCTTTTGGCCGAACTTGCCTTTACGGTTCGTCCGTGCAGTCCCAAAAAAAAAGGGTGGGCATAGATATCTACGGATCGAGGTGTGAAGTTTAGGTAGCGCTGGCTACGACCCCAATAGTTTTTCAGCCAGAAGTATAAGTTATCGAACAATGTGCCCAGGAATGTCTGAAAAGACGTTACCAAGGTGCACGCATATATGTATATATTTTCTTAGAGAGTCGCTAAAGGCTTTAAGGGCCTATACTTTTAAGTCTAAACTAACCTCGGACTGTCTGCTCGCCCTCAATGCTCTGGCCCAAAGAAACGCAGTTACACTGATGTGGGTACTGGTCACTGGGGTGGGAGGGCAGCGAAACTACCGGTAGTTTTGCGAAGAAAAGCGCGGCGTTGCGATATATTGTGCCACTGCTATTCTGTGGTCTTACCAAGAGCTCATCTCCAACAGTGGGAAAGTAAACAAAAAAAAATCACACTGGACCAACACTCTAAAGTTAAGACAATCAAAAAAGTTGATTACTTTTTCAGCCAACAAGGCTAAATCTCTGCGGAAGCTCAACAGAAGAGACCTCAGCACCATTACGGCTTTACTCACTGGTCACGCCCGTCTGAAGTATCACCTGAAGAAGATGCGCGAGGTGGACTGTGATAAATACCGATTCTGTTCGGCGCATAAGACGACGGAACACATTACGTGCAACTGCACAACCCACTACTAATCTAATCTAGTGTATCGGGAGTAGATGAATGTATATGTCATATGTATGTACTCGTACTTATTGTTGTAAATAATGCCCCAGTTTCGAATAGTAAAATATCATTTCAAGATCACCTACCTGGTTAGGCACCTATAACTAATATTTAACAGAATTTCTATAAAACTTAATATAAACCCAGTATTAAAACAGAAATATAAACTATTCAGTGCCACCTATTGCGTATATATTGCTATAATTGAATATTTCATACTAAATGTTTAATTCACACATAACAATAATATCGCATAAAACGCGTACAAAACAATAGAATAGATAGATGGAAAAAGTTTCTCCCATTTTATCAACATTTAAAATGACCTAATAGCAAAATGAATGTAAAATAATCGTGAAAGGTTTTAGAAATTTAACTTCCAAAATTCATTTCCGTATCAAACTAACAAAAATATATATGATTCCAAAAGTACATTGTTCTAATTCTAAAACTAAATGCGAATTTTGTCATCTACCTAATAAATTATTTTTCTGTCGACTATATATGTATCTTATTAATGTATTATTTTGTCTTCAATATATAGTTTATACGTAAACAACGTTTAGGGCAACAATTTGGTTTGTTTTCTTTTATTAGCTTTCTTTATTTAAACAATTATATCTACATAATCATTTAGTAAATTAATGAATGAATTTTAAGTAAATATAAATTTATTACAAAATAATTTACATCTGTATATTTATAAGTTTCAATCATTCAATTCTATTTTGTTCTAGAAATGTTTAATTATCATGCTCATGTTAGTTTCGGATTGAAATTCTGTCATGCAATTTTCAAAGATTCAAAATTGCAAGAAAATAGCAATTTAGTGTTTATGCTTTACTAGGGCTTCATTAAGTAATTAGTTATCTGTAACAAAATATTCTTTTTATAGCTCCTTTCTAAATAAGCGAGAAAACGTGTTTATATTATGTCAGAAAACGTCGGTTCTGATAGTCATCTATTTATTTAATCTCTGAGCCGGTTGAATGTAAACAGTAACGCATTCACTAACAGATAAAAATAATCAGCGCCAGGAGTTAAGACATTAGGACCAATATTTCTAGTAACTATTTGAAAATCAGTCAATATAGATCCGCCTAATAAATAACGAATTCCCATTGGAAAGTCCAAATATAAAATACATATAGACATTAAGATTTAAGAACTTGAACTTTACTGAAAAAAATTCAATTATCAAAAAGAAACAAATTAAAACTGCAATTTACTTTCGTAGCTCTCAATGAGCAAACATGACCGGCCAAGAAAAGTATTCAACAACGTAACATAACTAGATAACTACTACTCGATGTGAATGTACAAAATAGTTGTTTTCAGTAATCAAAATCTTATACTGTTTTTGTCGAAAAGCTTTTACTGCTTTACATCTTCTAAAATTATCAAAAGACAAAATACTCATTTTTTGCCGTATGTTTAGTACTGATTTGATATTACACACGTACATACAACAAATGAAAACCAATTTCTTATACTTACACGTCAATGTTGGTAGAGCATTCCCACAAAATCTATCTGCAGCAAATCCAGTCGGATTGGAAACTACAATAAAATCTGTAGTGCAAGCGTCACCATTTACAGATTCAGATGGCAAGCCTGGATCAACGGAAAGTCCAATCGTGTTACCCGTTAGTGTGAAAGAATAAGGGTCACCAGATGCTTGTGTCCACCTAATGGAACAATAGCCCGGTTGTGTTGCTATACATATACCATAGTTTAAGTTAGCTATTTCTCTAGTCCCAGGTAGGCCGTTAGTTTTAAGATTATTATTAGCTGTGGTTCCATAATTAAAACTTTTAACGGTTCCAGTTGCTCCAGTGTAATACATTAGGCATCCAGTAGGAGCTAAAAATTTATAGTTGCTAATTACCGAATTAATTTACCATAGATCTTAAACCGATAGTTGTATTTTGTAACTTATGTGGCATATGGAATTAACAGTCATCTTATAATTTTACACAAATATTTGTTAAATATGGGATATGCTAAATCGGACCAATAACATCAAAAGAACGCATTATAACTATCAATACTAAATTGACAAAGTATTCTCAAGATAGACGACATAATTTTGATTTTAAAATTTTCAGTATATTAAAAGAAACTAATTATAAAAAAGAATTAATTTATTGATAAATATTAAATGAAATATCTAAAACAGCAAAACGCAATCAATTTCAGAAAAGACATAGAAAACGGGCAAACAGTATGCCCAATTCCTGCTTAAGGTCTACATCTCTCGATTGCGTAGAAGAGATCACGATCCTCTCCCTAATTTTCTCCAACTCTAACTAAGTCAATTTGCCACTTATTTATGCACATTATCAGGACAAGAAACGTATCAGGTGCCATACGATCGTACTCGGCACTGAAGCTATATGAGTCTTAAGTAAGCAGAGTCATTATCAACAGTTATACATAGATTAATTTCTTGGAGCTTTTGATTTTTTTTCCCATTCAATATTTCTTGAAAATTTCGAATTTGCTTGTTAATTTCGTTATGGGATAACATCTGGATTTCGAGTGAGATCTGCGAAGTTATGTTAATTATTGGCGTTGTAGTATCTTCATTTATTGGATTAGTAATAGTATCTAAATAAACATTATTTGCTTCAGGACTGGATAAAAGAGAAATATCCGGCGTGCACATCATCGTTATAGAATGAATGTATGGAAAAGCAAAGTTGGGAAGATGAACACGCGCTTACAACTGACAAATTAGCCAATTAAAGATTTATTACCTTGGGTACAGCATGAATAACTCTCCGCATAAAGCAGGGGAATAGGTATAAAAATTAAAACTCAGCGGTAAACTAGAGGGGAATACCCCTAAGAGGAACAGGAAGCTTAACTAGAGGAAGCTAACTAAGGATATTAACAATGAGCTATGACGCCTGTAGTGTATCGTCATGCACATGCTTATAACAATGTCCTCCTTCTGGAATTGAATCAGATGCAGAACATCGCTGACACACTTTTTCTATCATTAGAAAGCGCAAGAGATAAAGAAGTAGATATTGGACAGAAGAAATATTTTTAACTACGCAAAGTTATAATGTTACTTTGTCTTTTTAAAGGTTAATATAACACGTAGATAGGTCGCTTAGAAAGAATATAGCAGCAGTAGCAGCTCTCCGTGCTGGTCGACAAAAAAAACCAAATACTTAATGCAAGGCAAATTTGGCCTCATTGAAGCGTTTATTAAGATTTACAATCTGAAATAATATTCATGTTATTGTTTCACTTACCAAACGTTGGACAATCACAAGCTATCTGCGCAATTTTAATATTCCAAGATCGAGGTACCGCAGCGCTACTACTTGTAGCAATAATTATATTAATATCGTTAATTCCATTGAAATTCAAATAGATGTGCTGTCCACTATTTTCTCCGCATAGAGGTGGCACTGTTGATGCACCACCAACTATATTTATCGAATCTGAAGTGCATTCTCCGTTAGCGTTTGGTTGCGCTAATGTTAAAGTTAAAAAATCAATTCGCACCTAAAATAGATCCATTGCATTAATGTACTTACAAGGGAACACCGACAACTGTCACACCCCGATTTCGATGAAACTTTACAGATCTAAAGAGTACCTTAATATAAGAAACACGTATTTTTCTGTTTCAGCGGAAATGCCCGATTTTGGGGTACAGCAGTTTGGACGATTTTTTAATTTTTGCAAATATTTCCTAAACTATGAGAGATATTAAGTTTTCTTCTTAATATAATTTGCAGCATATTACACGGCCCCAAGGATGAAGTTCATAACGGGGGCGAGGTACTCTATACCCGCCATTTTTTCTGAATTCCTTATTTTCTTAATCATCAAAAAAACGCCGCTTTTACATAGAAAACGATGTTTTATAACAAATTTCGAAAATTATTAATCTTAAAAATAGAAAAATAATAATATGGCTTTAAAATCAATAAACTTGTCTAACTATTGATATAAATCAAACTACAACAGATATAATTTTTGTCTTTTAACATAATTTGCACCATGTTACACGGCCCCAAGGATGACGTCGTCCATTTTCGCAAAAAGTTCATAACGGGAGACGGCGTACCCCATACCTCCCCTCCCCCCCATTTTTTTTAAATTTCTTATTTTCTTCTTCATCGAAAAAAAGGTCTCTTTTACATAGAAATCGGTGATGTATAATAAATTAAAAAAATTAATAATAGTAATAATAATCCAGAGGAAGTACTTCGACCGTACTACGTTATTTCTTCCTAATAGTAATAATAATTCAAAATAAATAAACTAATCTCTTGTCATCAATTTGGTATGCTTTTACGTCGCTGTGCTACACAAGACGAAGAAATAAAAGTATACAACAAAAAAGTATAACACGGAAACGACAATTATGAAGATATTGCATGTGTTCCTGAAGAAGGGGGTAGCGTTATAGACCTAGACCACAATCGTAGAGCTGTCGAGTACTGGAAAAGGGGTAAATTCAAGCGACATTCTTTGAAGTCATCCAAAAATTCAAAATAGTGAAATTCCAATCACTGGCAGTGGTAGAAGCAACGTATACAACGCTGATGAAAGCGGATTTTATCTCGGAATATGCTCTTGTCGTACTTTAGCTCCAAAGGGTCAGAAAACTGTTGAGGGTAGTGTGCATTGTGCGGTGTGTTTCGTGTAGTACATATATAGTATAGGAAGTTAGTCACAGAAAGATTTGAAAAGACATAGCTTGCCGTGTAGATACAATTATTATAAATTAAGAAATATTTAAAGTAAATAGCGGAGTAACAATAACCAAGAATTGTTGTTACTAAGTAGATATTTTTATGATTAATCATCCAAATTTATTATACATCACCGTTTTCTATGTAAAAGAGGCCTTTTTTCGATGGGAAGGGGGAGGGGGAAGGAGGTGAAGGGGTGGTTTGGGATACCCCGTCCCCTGTTATGTACTTTTTGCGAAAATGGACGGCGTCAACCTTGGGGCCGTGTAACATGGTGCAAATTATGTTAAACGAAAAAAATTATATCTGTTGTAGTTTGATTTATATCAATAGTTAGCCAAGTTTATTGATTTTGAAGCCATATTATTATTTTTCTATTATTAAGATTAATAATTTTCGAAATTTGTTATACATCATCGTTTTCTATGTAAAAGCGGCCTTTTTTATGATTAAGAAAATAAGGAATTAAAAAAAAATGGGGGGTATAGGGCACCCCGTCCCCCGTTATGAACTTTTGCGAAAATTGAAGACGTCATCCTTGGAGCCGTGTAATATGCTGCAAATTATATTCAGAAGAAAATTTAATATTTCTCATAGTTTAGAAAATATTTAAAATTAAAAATTAAAAAATTGTCCAAACTTTGGAGGAGGCTGTACCCCAAAATCGGCCGTTTCCGCTGAAACAGAAACATGCGTGTTTCTTATATTAAGGTACTCTTTAGATCTGTAAAGTTTAATCGAAATCGGTATGTGACAGTTGCCGGTGTTCCCTTGTTAGTATTAATGATTACATTCACATATGTACATCCTACATTAATTTATTTTAGCTTCTAGTTTATATAATGCTATAAGTTTATTTGAAATTTGAAGCAATTCTTTGAATACATGATTGCATCATGTATTAGATAACATTTCATACATATTGCAATAGTTCGAATTTGAATACGGATGGCTGTACAAAAATCGGTTGGCTACTAACTAGGCAACTGCACAGTCTAAGCCAAGAGTTAAATTTAAATTCCTATTTTTGATCATTCATTATGGACATGAAGTGTTAAGTATTCCATAACAAGTGTTTCGATATGAATTTTACTACGTTAAGACCATGCAAATAGAATGTCGGTGTAATGTATGTTTTGCATATACATATGTGTAAGAAATCAAGGATACTTTAGTTACTTCTGCCATATTTTCCAATTTTCATTTAACTGAAAAATATCGATTTATCCAATTGTTACTGAATTTTTACAAATTTTTACAGTTCGGCTAATATGTAATATTTAGTATATAAATTTGTCGGGAAACTCTAATTTTTACGTCTATTTTATAATTGGATTATAAAGGTTTGAAAGTTAGTAATATTTTCAATCTAAAATCCTGATAATTCGATAAGATATTGTTTAGTTGTCGCCATTATAATTAGATTGTCTTAGGCCCGGTTGTACAATATACCGGTAAACTACCCAATAGCGTTATCTTGCCGACAAGTCTGTTGTGACCGTATTACAATCTACCAATATTATTGTCAGCCACGCTATCGGTAAGATATTTTATCGGGTGCTCGAAGTTATGCCACTTATCCAACAAATAACATAACGCATGGATGTATTATTATGTGGATGGCGCCTTCTGTTCACCGATTGACTCCAACATTAAAGTGAGATAGAGCTAGAATAGGCATGGATGTATTATTATATGGGTAGCGCATTCTGTTCACGGATTGACTCTAATATTAAAGTGAGATAGAGCTAGAATAGGCAAAAGATTCATATATACGCTTGTAAGATTTACATTGTTATTTTGCATTTGTTGGCGTATTATCTGTTTATCTCATTTAATATTCATCCGATACCGACTAATACCGACTTAAATATATGAAATATGTAGCGGAATAAATAGACCATAACTTGTAAAATAACAATACAAATCTTATGTGCGTAGCTCTATCTCATTTGTGCAATCTCTCACTCTAATGTTGGAGTCGATGCTCTGCATTTGTTTAGTGTATTAGACGCTATCCATATATAATACATCCATGCATAAACGTCAAACATAACCTTAAGGGTGCGCGACGAAACAATATGGCGGACATTTGTACCAATGTAATTCATAGTACCACATATTCGGTTCTTTTTAAGAAAAAATACGAAATTTGCGAAATTATAGGTGCAATGGAATCGTGAAACTATGGGTTTCGAAATGACGCACGCCAAATCTAAAATAAAAGTATTCTTAACATGAAAAAAAATTAAATTGTTTGAAGCAGTAATTGCGGCTAATCTAGAAATAAATTCAAAAATCTGAAATAGTCAAATTGAAACTAGATATGTATTCTATTAGATACAACATATAGTAGCGTATTTCAGAGTTTAAATTTTGCAAAAAGCTACCGAATAAAAATTTTGCAATAAAATTTAGCGTAGATACGATCCGTGTCAAGAAAGTCGTGGGTAATACAGAAAATCAGGAATAGCTAATGTTCGGGCATTGCTACATAGATGTCGCTGCTAGCGCCCGCAACTGTGAACGCATTTTCAGCTAAATGCCGCGAAATTTAAAAAATTATTTTGTAGGATGTAAATAGCGGGAGAAAAGTTTACACGATATGCTGCCATCTATTAAGATACATCGATGAAAATTTAGCCCTATAAAGCGTTAATGTGCCTTGCTGGGAGTTTGGCCTCTCGTTTAGATTAACAAGGTGAACCTACTTGCTGAGGAGGAAGCCGATCCATCAATCGGTTATTGAGCTAGGTAATATTTATATGATGAAAAAGTTGTCCAGAAAATTTATAAAAGTTTGAACGGTCACAGCGCTCAAACGCGTTAATGTGCCTTCCTGAGGGTTTTTCCTCTCGTTTAGATTAACAAGATGAACCATCTATCCGAGAGCGAAGTAGATCCATTAAACGGTTCTCGAGAAAATATCGATGAAAATTTAGCCCTATAAGGCGTTAATGTGCCCTGCTGGGCGTTTGGCCACTCGTTTAGATTAACAAGGTGAACTTATTTGCCGAGGAAGAAGCCGATCTATCAAACGGTTATCGAGCTAGGTAATATTTATATGATGAAAAAGTTGTCCAGAAAATTTATGAAAGTGTAACGGTCACAGCGCTCAAACGCGTTAGTGTGCCTTCCTGGGGGTTTGTCGTCTCGTTTAGATTAACAAGATGAACCATCTGTCCGAGAGCGAAGTAGATCCATCAAACGGTTCTCGAGAAAATATCGATGAAAATTTAGCCCTATAAGGCGTTAATGTGCCCTGCTGGGCGTTTGGCCACTCGTTTAGATTAACAAGGTGAACTTATTTGCCGAGGAAGAAGCCGATCTATCAAACGGTTATCGAGCTAGGTAATATTTATATGATGAAAATGTTGTCCAGAAAATTTATGAAAGTGTAACGGTCACAGCGCTCAATCGAGTTAATGTGCCTTGCTGAGAGTTTATCATGTCGTTTAGGTTAACAAGATGAACGAACTTGCCCAACACTCAGGCCGATGAGTACAATCTTTTCCACCCCTCGGAGATCGAAAATTTGACAAATAGCCGACTAGATTCTTTTCGTTTTTTTTTTGAAATATCTCGGCTATTAAGAGAGATAGGACCGAAATCTCTTCGGGACAACACTCAGGGCGATGAGTACAATCTTTTCCGCCCCTCGGAGATCGAAAATTCGACAAATGCCCGGCTAGAAATCTTTCGGTTTTTTTTTAATATCTCGGCCATTAAGCGAGATTAGACCGAAATCAAAGGCGACAATGTGCCTTGCTGGGAGTTTGATTAACAAGTTTAGATTAACAAGGTGAACCTACTTGCCGAGGAGGAAGCAGATACATCAAACAGTTATCGAGCTAGGTAATATTTATATGATGAAAATGTTGTCCAGAAAAATGTATGAAAATGTAACTGTCACAGCGCTCAAACGAGTTAATGTGCCTTCCTGAGAGTTTGTCCTCTCGTTTAGATTAACAAGACGATTTAACTTGCCCAGAGCGAAGCAGATTCATCAAACGGTTCTCGAGAAAATATCGATGAAAATTTAGCCCTATAAGGCGTTAATGTGTAAAGTTTCTATTATATACTTTATTTATTTAATAAAAAAATATACAATTATTTATAAAGAAAAATACCTATGTAAGCAGTATAGTGAAGGATAATAATAAAAAAAAACAGTGCACTTGATTCTTGTACCTCGCTGAAAATCTTACTTGGATGTTAGACATTGTACTATTTATGAATGACCTAAAACAGTACGGCTCAAACTAATTATGCAAAGATAATTTTTATTTTGTTTTAAGTGAGGAAAAATGCCTTAACGCACCATCAGGGACGAGACCCGTCCCCGATGTGTGGGGCTCCCACCCACTAAAAAACCTCACTTTGTCAGGTGTAGAATCCATCCCGGAACCGCTGGTCGCATTACTTCAGGATGGCACCTCGTAGTTAGCCTCGGTCGGCTGCCTCCATTGCTTGGGTCTCTCTCTTCTCCTTCAGCACCTTCTCGACGAACGTGGCGATCTTCTGCCAGTGGTCGTGTCCGGACAGCATCGTTTGCACGACGTTATCCGGCGTTAGAAGTCCTACTTCGTGTTGTAGCGCGGCTCTGTAGTCACTCCACCTCTCGCATTCGAAGAAGGTGTGGTGAGCATCATCTTCCGCAGAGTCGTGATACTGACATGTCGCGTTCTCTGCTTTACCCATTCGAGCCAGGTATGCGTTGAAATACCCGTGTCCGCTGAAAAACTGGGTGAGGTAGTAGTTTACCTCGCCGTGGTTCATCCACTCCGTGATGTTGCGGATGAGTCTGGCCGTCCACCGTCCTCTCGTGTCGTTCTGCCAGCGCTCTTGCCAACGTTGTCGTGTGAGCGCTTTAGCGTCCGCTCTTGCTTGTCGTGAGCCGACGTCTCGTCGTGTCTCGTAGACTCTCTTCTTTTCTAGAGCTAGTAGGTCTATCGGAGTTACTCCTGCGATCACGAGCACCGCCGGTTCGGAAACCGTACGGTATGCGCTGGCGATCCTGCGTGCTCCCCGTCGCTGTACTGAAGCCATCCGCTTTCTGTACTTGTCCTGCTGTAAAGCGTCAGCCCAGATCTCGCTTCCATACAACAGTATGGAATGGGTGACGGACATTAGCAGCCGGCGTTTACTCGCCGTCGGTACTCCTACGTTGGCCATTAGTCGGCTCAACATCGTCGTTACTTTAGCGGCCTTATCGCTCGACGACTGAATCTGTTGCCAGAAGGTCATCTTGCTGTCGAGCCGCCGTCCGAGGTACTTCACGGAAGTTGTAGGGGTTATGACTTCCGTATCCACCGTCATTTCGATCTCCCTAGGGATTCTTCTCCTGGTCAGTAGAACGACCTCGGTCTTTTCCGTTGCCAGGGTTAGGCCGTGTTCGTCCATCCATGTGGTGACTCTTCTCATTACCTGGTTGAGCCTTCTCTGGGTATCCGCCTCGTCACGCGCTAGGATGACTGCCGCTACGTCGTCTGCGTATCCTATCAGATACGCATCTTGCGGCAGCTCCATTCGGAGGATCCCGTCGTAGGACACATTCCATAAGTCGCGGACGAGTATGGAACCCTGCGCCGCTCCCGCTGTTATCTTCTTCGTACACGGCCCGCCTGCGGTGTCGTAGACCAGCTTCCTGTCGCTAAGGTAGCTGCGTATCATCCTAAGTAAATAGGATGGCGTGTCGAACGTGTTCTGCAAGGCGTCCAACATGACGTGCCATCTTGCCGAGTTGAAGGCGTTTCTTACGTCCAATGTGACGAGCATCACCAGGGATCTCGAGTAATGATTTCCCCGTTGAGCGGCTACGAAGGTTTCCACTACCTGTGCTACGGCGCCGACGGTGGAGTATCCCTTCCTGAAGCCATGCTGTCTCTCGGACAGGCCTCCTGCGTCGTCTATGCTGCTCTCCAGTCTCGTTTTGAGCAGTCTTTCTAGTGGCTTTCCAGCCGTGCCCAGCATACATAGCGGTCTGTATGCCGATGCCGTGGTCGGATCGCCCTTGCCTTTGCTTATCAGCACTAGTCGCTGTACCTTCCATATTGCAGAACGCTCCTTCTGTTAAACAGCGGTTGTACATGTTCAGAAGCAGATCTGGGCAGACGCGCGCCACAATCTTCAGAGCTTCCGTCGGAATTCCATCGGGTCCAGGTGCCTTGCGGTTTTGTAGGGAGTTCGCCGCTCTTGACCGTTCATCTCCGCTAAAAAGCGGGATGTCGTTCTGTAGCTCGTCCTCCATTTCCGCAGTTCTCTCCGGATGGGTAGGGAACAATGTGTCAACAATGTTCCGCATCCGATCTCGTTCGAGGACTGGATTCTCCGTCTTCGTCGTAAGCTTCTGCACGACGATCTTGTACCCAAGGCCCCATGGGTCGTTGTCAACGTCCTTGCTCCTGTAGATGGCGTTCTTGAGATCTCTCTTGGCGTTCCTAAAGTCCTCGGACTCTAGTTCTGCCGCGTTCGGATCTCTTCGTCTCACTCTGGTTATTCTCCGCCTAAGCTGTAAGCATTGTTTCCGGAGGGTCCCGATCTCGTCGTTCCACCAATACGCAGATCTTCTGTTGTATATCTTTCTGCGTGGCATAGAGGCGTCGCAGGCGCGACGTATGAGGGCCATGGTCGCGTCCGCAATAGTCTCCGCTGAACCGGCACATTCCATGGCGGCATCCTTTCCCCGAGCGATTGCATGAGCCAGGGCGTTTTCATCCCGCTTCGCTATGTTCCATCGAGGACCGGGCGGAGCAGGATTTCCCCTGATCGGCTGTTGTCTCGTCACGTTGTAGCTTATGTACTGGTGGTCACTTCCGGTGTAGTCCTCCATGACTCGCCAGTCCACGATGTCCCGCACAATGTCCTCCGAGGCCAGTGTGATGTCCGGTATCGTCTCTCCGTAGCCTGGTCTTCTGAACGTGGTGGTGTCTCCGACATTTACCACGCTGAGTCCGAGTCTGGCCGCCATGTCCAGTATACGCCTCCCTCGACAATCGGTGTATTCCATACCCCACTCCACGGCTTCTCCTAGAATAATGGACCCTGCCATTTCTCGAAGGTCGTCTTCCAGGTTGTCGAGCTTGCCCTGAAAGTTCGCTATCGGCTCGTTGGGTGTGAGATAGCAGCTCACGTAGGTGATGGTGCCGCTCTTTACCCACACGTATCCGTTTCGGGCTCCGTGGTTGTTGATGATGACTGTATTCGTGTCCGGGATCCATATAGCTGCAGTGCCGAGTGTGTCCCTGTACTACCCGGTGCATTCCTTATCCCGGTATTGTTCACTGATAAGCAGCAGATCTACTCCGGTGTCCAGTTGTAGTTGGATGAGGAGATCGTCTGCTGTTCTGCTTCGGTGCATGTTGCCTTGTAGGATTCTGGTCATTGGCTCTTCTTTGCCTGATCTAATGCCTTTCTGAAGGAGGGACATGCGCCGGACCCAGGGACATGGCTGCGTGTCGCGGTGTCTCCCGTGCAGAGGAAGCATTTTGCTTTGTTTTTGCAGTCCTTCCGTTGGTGGCCTTTTTCTCCGCAGTTGATGCAAAGGCCTTGTGTTCTTCTGTCTGGTCCGGGACAAGTAGCCTGTCGATGTCCGTAGCCGAAGCAGCAGAAGCACCTGACGACTTCTACCCTGCGTCTTATTCTGCTGTTTATCCAGCCGATCTTTATTCTGGGTGTTTCCAGCAGCTTAAGGGCTTGACACTGACTCAGTTGGACGATAGCCATTCTCAGCCCTCTGCTATTCGCGTTGGTGAGGCTGATCTTCACGTCGCCGTCACTGATTCCTAACTTCGCTTTGACTGCTGCGCAGACTTCCTCCGTTGTCGTTAAGCAGTCTAGATCTCTGAATTCTAGCGTCTCCTTGGGCTCTAGGGTGCTGATATTCGCCTTCTCGACCAGGATATTCTTCAATGCGCTGCTGAAGCCTGCTGTGTCTTTGCTGCCGGGTCCTAGTTCCAACAGCATATCTCCGGCGCGTGTTTTCCGCACCGCCTTAATCTCGGTGCCTGTCTCTTCTGGTTTCGCGTTGCTGCGCAGCTCTCGCAGTACGTCAGCATACGACTTCCCTTGCGCAGGTTTGACTAGAAGCGCATCCAATCGAGGCTTCGTGTTCCGTTTCTTCTGCTTGTTCTTCTTTAGCTGTTTCTGGTCGGTACCGTCGTCCTTTCTCTGACCACCGGCTATCTTCTGCTGCTGTTTGCTGTCAGAAGCTTTTGCAGCTGCCTTATTCTCTTCTTGAGCTCGCTTTCTCCTGCCTGCTCGGTTCTTCATCCACACGTTCTCGGAGGGATGCGCTTCCTTCTTCTCCACGTTCTTGTTGCCCGTAGCAGAAGTAGCCTGCGTCTTGGTAGCAGGCTCTGACGCCTTTGGCGCGTGCTATACAGCTCCGGGACGTGTCTAAATATTTTGAATTAATTATGATGTTAATGTTATGTCTTAATATATTTATTTACTTTTACGGCCGCTGCTATAGCGACCGGTTGACCAAAAAGGTTATTTTGCACTTCACTTGGGTCAAGTGAGCATGCTGATCGTAGCATATTTCTGCATGACACAACTGCAGACTAATTTATAATTCAAGGCTTCTTTCATTCGTACGGCGAGCTACCGATCGCTAACCCGATAACGCTCGAAATATTTCCGGCTATGTATATGGCATCGAGAAGCCATCTCTACTTACGTCTCAATACTTGTTTGTTCGTTTGCGAGGACGATTAGGTTTGTAATTCCGAACCATTTTTACTGCAAATATGTAGAATAAAGTAAGAATTAAAATTCAATTTACAATTCTCACCCTACTTGTAATTGGAAAATGTATCTCCTTAGAATTCAAAGTTTTTCCTCTTCAATCAGTAAGTAATTTAGAATTTATCAAAGGTTTTCTGAAAAGTATTATATTAATAAATCGCTGATTCTGCAGCATTTCATGTCACTTTGACCAACTTATCTTAAAATTGAAAATTGGAATTAAATGAACGATATATATTTCTCATTTCTTCGCTTTTATCAACTTTTAGTGAAAAGGTTCTTTTTACTAGAGTAGAGTGAAGTTTCGATATGTTATCTCAATACTATAACTGGTATCGATTATTCGATACCTGAGATAACAATGGTGTATCGATTCTAAGATATAGGAACATAGGAATGAATTCCAGAGGGTATCGATGCATACGAACCGATGTCAAGAAAGTCATTACAAAGTCCATTGCATTTATGAATAAATCTAGTACTTCGTACATCAGTAAATTTTTAACAATGTATATATAAATTATCTGTTTTAAGAAATAAATTGATTATATTACATATACAAGTTCGAAATCGTATAAAACTATGAATTAATTACCGTACATACCGTCAAGTGTTGATATCGATCCAAAATATGTCTTCAAAAAGACAATTTTTAATAAAAACAATATTATTATTACAAACTAACCTCAAACAACAAAAAAACACCAATAAACTGTCGGTGCTACTAAATAGGATAGTTGCTACCTGACATTCCCATTTGTGGTAATAGACTCGACCAAGCAAAAATGTGTCGTCTGCGCAGCAATGCCGTATGTAACCTTTTCATTCTGTGCAAACTCTACACGACATGAAAATTAATTTTAAAAATAAAATAATTAAAATATGCTGTAGTTAATTGTATTTTAAAACAATCAGATTGTAAAAAAATCCATAAAATGCTACAATATATGGATAAATAAAGAGTATCCTATCACTTTCTTATTTATTTATATTTTTCTATTTAATTCTTACGTTTCCAGCGTGTAGGATTACACAAACACATGTATAAAGTATGATAAAGTATAAATCAAAAATCTTTGTGTGTATTGAGTACTAATAGTTTTTCTCTATACTTATCCGATTCATGTCGAGCTAACAACAGTATTGTACAGAACGTGCGCGTTCTGAAATACGCATGAATAAAAGCGAGTTAAAAAATGTTGCCCATACAAAACTAATAAGAATTTATTTGTAGCCCACGATATGCATATAGTCCATCCATCAGAGTCCTCTGTATGTGAAGATAAAAACTTAAGGTCTAATGTTATATATCTTACATTATAGATGGCAGCATATGCCGGAACAATAAACTTATCTGTCCCCCACCATTCGTTACGTACCCTTAAGGGGCTATTATCAGTTGTTGGTGGGAAATTTGAAATTGCGTTATTTTTACTTGCAATAATTTTTGTGAAGAATGATTATAAACAAGAAATTATTACTGGAATATTAACATTTAATTATAAATTGGTGGACGAATAGTAAGTGACAGAAATTACGTGTTTAATAAAAAAGATTTTTTTTCCTTTCTACGTTCTTATACCCCTTTCACGACATGTCTCTATGTCACGATCTTGCTATCTCATTTTGTATATTGCTGTCTTTCATCCCGCAGTATGATCGACAACTGGTACTATTAGCTCCCTCTGTTATCTAATTTATTTGTAATGACAGCCGATGTTAGTATAGGATGTGCTCGCTAGGAGTGAAAATAGAACCTTAATACTTCAGTTCAAAGTAGTAGAAACACGCGTATGTAATTTATATTTTTTCTGATAATTTACAAAAAAAAATGAATAAAAATGTACATAAACACACGGCTAATTACACAAAAGAGGAGTACTTACGGCGTGTGGAAAAGTTTGCCCACATACAAAAAAATTCGTTATCATCCCAGTAATCAACGTGGTTTAACGTGGTTTCGTCTATGCCGCAAGTCATTCAATAATAATATCAATTCAATTTTGGAATTACTACTACTACTAGTTTCATATAAATTAAATATTATTTAAATACAATTATGTCGAAGCTATTTTCTTTATCAGCTATTTTCTTTATCAAATTCAATTTGTTTTTGTCAAATCATAACTCAGTGTTGTAAACTCTATAAACTTAACTTACTAAAATAACCAGTGATATTATTACCAACTGCTGTTTAATTTGGCGACAACTATCCATCCGATTATTGTAAGATGTAATAAACTTCGTAATCTTATCCGCCCGATAAAGTTGTCGCCCGGATACTAATCGGGCACATTTATTGGCATATTGTACATCCGGTCCTAAGTCTAATAAGTATAATAATACGTTTAATTCAAAGTATACATACATGCAAAAGTAACAATGTATAAACAGAAACAAAACGTATAAACGTGAAGTAGGTAATTACTTAACTTGAACAAATGAAAATCGACATCTTGATAAACTGCCATAAATCATCGCATTTTAAATTACAAATATTATGATACCGTGTTATTATTCTGGTTAATCCAACGTTAATATTAAAGAGTCTCATATTACTTCAGTTGGCATTTAATATAACATAAAAACTATTACGATCAGGTCAAAATATTTATTATTAGATAATTAAAATTAATTTAAAATCAATCAGTTCATCGTAGTCAGAAAGAAACATTATTGTAAGATGCTTACTTGGCAAATATTCGAGTTACATCTCTTAATAGTGTGCATGCAGCTGGTACTACCATAATAAGGTGCTGGAAATCCACTATTAACGAAGTAAGTATTGTTAAGTGATGATGAAGTCGAACAACTTAACTGCACTGAAAAATTGGGATTGCTCTGAATTATGTTTTGCTTAAATCTTGGACGATGGTATACCTATACAACATACTCCTAGTTTGCTAGCACAGGTACCTGAGGCAAATCCTCCGGTAATGTCACTACATTGTCGTTTTTTGTAGCATGTTCCTAATAAATTACTTGCTCCTGTGCAAACACTATTAGCAAATTGCACAACACCTATCCCCGCACCAAGAAATGGAAGTACTGAAAACAATATTGTATATAAAAAACACTAATATGCATAATACATAGAAAAGAGATAGATCTAGAGTGGAGCGGTTGTAAAACATATACGGAATTAAGGCATTGGTAAGCGTGCTATTCCGTATATGTTTTACAACCGCCCCACTATAGATCTATCTCTTTTCTAGCTGGTCTTAGTCGGTATTATATGTATATAAAAGAAGGGGGTGAAAGACACGTATAGTAATGCCTAGATACAAAATTTTGTAATTCTGTGTGGACTAAGTAATAAGAAAGTGATTTTCCTTTAGTCGAATCCGGCCCTGACGCATCTAACATATGAGAATCACCAATCGTCGGTATACATTGAACGCGTTCAATCCGATGGTTGGTGATGTAACATACATCACAGCGATTGACATTTAGTTCAGTATGCGCTTGGTATTCGCTGTGGATGCATATATTCGTAATGGCAACGTATACGAATGTCGAATATACCGACATTATCTTAATTTATGGAGAACCAGGGCCAAATAGCAGTAAAAAAAATTGTACGCAGAACATATCCCAAATCGACGTCATCCCTGGCAGAGTGCTCCAAACAGAAGAGGGAATTTTAAACATCGTGGTACCGAAGCCCGGCGTAAACACAATAAACCTAGCACAGCAAGAAAATGTGTATCAAACTACTGTGCATAATATTTTAAAAACGAATTTACTGCATCCGTACTATATCCAACGCGTGCAAAGGTTAACGGAACTAGATTTTACCCACCGTGTTCCCTTGGGTGCTTTCCGAAATCTGCTGAGAGTACTGACAGTACTGAATTAGCGTTCCGTAATCAGTTTATACATGCTGAGGAAACTATACGAAGCGCCATGTCAGTAAAGAGTGACGTCATAAATTACTGCTGAAGCTGCTGTTGGATATGAGGTGAAGTCAAGGCCATATATAAACGGGCTGGCAACTATTTGAAAGAAAACATCCTATTATGTAAATAGATTCTTCACATTTTGATATTGGTTGGACTGGGTGTGTCTTGTGTAAAATGTACGCTGTTGACTGTGTATTGTAGTGATTGTAGTAGAGTTTATATGCTGTCAAGGACTGATACATCAACCGAACTGGTGAATGGCTGAAATCGTTCCGAAATTGCGTGACGGCATATGCTTAATTACTTTACTGAACTATTACGGAACGATCTTCTGCTCTTCGATCTCAGTAAAGCACTAACAGCTAATAATCGAATGTAGGCTTTCACGGCCACTGTTCCATAAAGATGTATCTTTCGGGTATTGCCGTGGTTGTTGTAACAAACTTGACGTTTCGCTGATCATACTGTCAGCTTCTTCAGAAGTTCTCTAAAGACTGATGTTGATGTCTTCTGCTCCTCGTTATATACCCAGTCCCTGTTCCGCTCCAGTGATGCGTATCTGTTCCAGTCCGCTGAACCGTATCCGTTATCGTTCTCTGAGCCGTGTCCGATGCTTCTCCTCGATTCGTGTTAGATGATCTCGGATGCGTCCTCGTTGGTCCTTGCTGCTTCGCTGTATCCGTCTTCTCGGTTGAAGTTGTTCGGATTCTTCATTATTTCCAGGGATTCTCTCACTATCCGTGGGTAGTAGTGATTGCTTTTGACTAGTATCTTCACGTCATTGTAGTCGATTACGTCACTGCTTCCGGTGTGGTAGTGTTCAGCTACTGCAGATTTTCCAGTTTCGACATCTCTGCGATGCTCTTTCACTCTGCACTGTATACTGCGCCCGGTTTGTCCAATATACGATTTCCCGCACCGGCATTGAAGTTCGTAGATGCCTTTAGCTTGTAGTCTCGGTATGGAGTCTTTGTTGGATGGAAGCAGTTCTTTTATTTTCTTGACTGTGCTGAACCTGACGTTGACGTTCTTCTTCTCCAAGGTTTTCTTCAGCCTCTCCGGGGTGGGGAGAAATTGGCGTAAGAGCTGCACGTAACAGTATTCTTCATTCAATTCCGAGTGAAAAGTTTTAATACTATTAGTGTGTATCATCCTTCGTGTGCCTTCGGGAACCGCTTGAATAAAACATACATTTGGCAACAGTGTTGTATGTATGTATAATACTGAAGATTGTATTGATTTGCGCTGTAATTGAGGGTGCACAGAAACCTATTGTATGAAGTTTTGCACTATTAATGTTATTGTACTGTAATAAATGGAAAAACAACGCTTTTTATTCAATAAGTACTTATTTATCGAAACAAAATTAACTTCGAAAGTTTTTCTTTATTTAAAAATTACAATTACAATTTTTATCGTACGCTTATCACATTGTGTTAACGAAATAAAAACTAAAACGCGCAAAAAACCGAACAAGGAGCTAAATAAACTTACCTACCTAAATTAATAAACTTACTACTGTTATGAATAACAGAAAATACTAGAAATTATTATTTTGAATGAGAAAAACAGCCAAGGATGACAATTAAATTTGATAACTGGAAATATGTATGTCAACTATTTATTAATAAAATCTGACAAGGTAACCTATCATGCTATTTTAAATCGTTTTAAATACTGCATTCACAATAATACTATGTTGCCATATGTATTTAAAGTAAAAATATAGACACAAAGAAATGTTAAAAACATCATTATAATGCGAAAGGATAGTATTTATGAAAAACTAATCTTTAAAGTACCACATTATTTAACTTTTCTTTCTTTTACCAACAAAGGGATAGTTAAAAATGCGCGGTTAATAACTCCAAAACTGAAACTTTAGAGACTTCGTGTAGACGCAGGATGTAAGATAGAAGATTTTCGGATTAAGATAAACGGCTAAGAATTTAACAAAGAAGATCGCCACGTGTTAATCTTACGCGAATTTCTCCCCACCCTATATATGACAGGTGTGCGTATTCTGCTGGCTTTAGTTCTGAGTCATCCTTCTGTTTCTTTTCGGCTCCGGCTAGTCTCCGAATCTCCTGTGGTTTGTAGCCGTTCTTCTGGAGTGCATCTTTCACATGTTGAATTTCCTCGGTTTTGTTGTTAGCATCACTAATCATTTCCGCTCTATGTAGTAGTGTAGTGACCAGGGATCTTTTCTGTTGTGGATGATGATGTGAGGTTGCGTGTAGATATCGGTCCGTATGCGTCTTCTGCAGTAACAGCTATTTCAGCAGATTTCGGAATGCACCCTTTCTGTGAGTGGTTTCAGCACCAAGAAGTTCAACAGTGAAAGTTCAAAAGTGGTTGCTTCAGTAGTTCTCTTCATTGACGAATCTACGTTTACTAAAGATTGTATTTTGAATTACCACAACATTCACCATTGGGCATACGAAAACCCCCACTATATACAACAAGTTAGAATATCCGTAAGCGTTTGAGCAGGGCTGGTAGGCAATGAATTACTTGGACCACATGTGTTCCCACAACGATTAAATACAGACTCGTATTTACAGTTTCGCCAAAATGCATTACCCGAATATATGATGACATACCATTGGCGATACGACAATTATGGTTTATATACGACGGAGCATCCGCGCATAGTAGTAGAGCTGTTCAAGCATTTTTAAACAGAACTTTCCCATCTTGGATTTGACGTGAAAGTCACATTCCGCGACCAGCTCGTAGTCCAGATCTAAATCTATTAGACCTTTTTTCCTGTGGGATGATACATGAAAACTTAGCCTATGATAACCGCCCCGACATTGAAAATGCCGAAGATCTGCAAAATTACATTTTTGTTATAGCATAACGCATTCGCGACGACATGTCAAACTTTACGCGTGTAGATAATAACTTTCGTCGCCGCATTCATGCCTATTTAGAGCTCGTAGTGAGCACTTCGAACATCTTTTGTAACTATTGTGTCCTGTTCCTCTTACATTGATTCTTGTCAGGACCACCACAAACCCATAAAAAGAAAAAATTATAAGAAATAACTAGAAACCAGTATTCATAAAAGCACTTCGCAAGAGAAAAATCAGTTGTACGATTGACTATTGCACGAATGCTTTGATAAAATTAACAACACTGTAGGTCACTCAACTGTCGACCTATTCATCCTGAATTCTAGTATTTATGTTTTACCTTATTTGTCTTGGTCTCGTACAAATACTAACTAGCTGCATTCAATAGATTATTCACTATTCATATCATCTAACAATTTCTTATCGATTTTACTTGCTTATGCGCGAACTCGAATAATCGGCGTTATTTGTATAAATATGTATAGGATAAACAAAGCCAAATTTCTTTTTTGATTTACAGTTACACATTTCTACGTACTTTTCGGATGCGTGTAGTTTAACAGCTTACGGATAATTCTGTTTATAACGAGGAATAAAAAACATTCGTAATTATTCGTTTTGTAGTCAGCAAGTTTTTAACCAAAAACCGTTATAATTGTTATTCGGCATTACTACTTAACAAAAAAGTGTAAAAGTTACTGCTACGATACTTTAATAATAGTCACGTAGTTAGTAATTAGTTTGTTTTCTGACATCTTACTTTTGTATGACATATTTCGTTTCTTTCACGCACACAGTTTTAACAAGCTATATACAAGGCGTGTTTTTAAAGTAAGTACCGTTTCGAAATTCCGCTGCTGCAGCTCTGCGATCGGCAATTCTCGTATACGTACATTACGGCAACAACCGTGTTTACACTCTTTTGTGAGTATTTAAAATGTCTCCGTCGATTGAAAAGCCCGCCTCCTGTAAAGTATGTGCTGTTATCTTCTTCTTAATACTGAAGGCGTGAAAGCAGCTGAAATTCATCGTCAGATCTGTGAAGTTTATGGAGAAAACAGTATAATTGATTGAATGGTAATGAAGCGGGTTAGAGTTTTTAAAGGTGGCCGGAATAATGTTCATGACGAGGAACGGTCTGGGCGACCTTCTGTCATTATTGACGATTTGATGCAAAAAATTGACAAAAATGTGAAGGAGAACATTCACTTCACGATCTCTTCGTTATCTCAGACATATTTTCAAGTTTCAAAAAGTGAATTGAAAATGAAAATGTGAAATGAAAATGGAAATGAAATTGTGACCGAACAATAGCTCTAATAATAGAAAGACTGATGAAGCTAATAGACAACGTGTTAAGGAAAAATTAAATATTACAACTAATCGGACAAATAATATAAGCAGTGGTGATAGAGAAAATATAAATAAATAAAGGTCATTAGATACTACTCCTGGGAAAATTAAAAACAAAATTTTAATTTTAGCGACAGTCATGGTAGGAATTTAACAAACATAATAAAAATAATGTAAGTAAATGATTTTCATGTTAAATATATTTTTAAACCTAATGCAATGTGGAATAATGTCACGGAGAATATTCTTGAGTTAAAGTCGGATTTTAATAAGTATGATTATGTGGTAGTACTAGCAGGAATCAATGATGCCATTTGCGGTCATAAATTAATGAAGCATCAAATAATAAGTGATTTAGAAAGTATAAATCATACTAATGTTATATTATTAACAGTGCCCTATTGGGTGGACCGCCCAGTGTTAAATAAGTTGATTTTTGATATGAACCTCTAAATTAAAATGGTATCACAAGTATCAAACCATATATTAGTGATAGATAACCGCCGCCTCAAAGCTGAACATTATACAAGCTATGGGCTTCATTAAATACTCGGAAAAAATTAAACATGTAATGGCTATTCGGAGATGTATCGAATATAACAGTATCGACTTTAACAATTCTAATATAAGTCAATACATAAATGATAAAAACCTGAAAGTGATAGTATATGAAAACAATCCAATGCTCCCTAAAAAGGAAAATTATATTGAAAACAAGAAAACAAAAATAAACAATCCTAGTGAAATGTGCCCAATGAACGGAGCCTGCTCAGGCGGTGAAATGGTTGGAAACCAGTGAAATTGAAGCGGAGTCCCTGGTAATTACGGACACTAAAGCGGGTTCTAAAGCCGAGGACTGTTTTACAAGGGGTAATATCTCTTATGGAAGGAATGTAGGCGCGTTTTGATTGGTTTAACGGGTAGTAGTAGTAGCAGCGGGGTATCACGAAAGGTGCGCTGCACACAATGTTGTCAGAAAGAAAAGTAGGTATTATAGAAACCTTCACTGCCAATCGTACTGTAGCGTTGGTTTTAGTTATTACGGTGGTAGGTATAAACAAACACAAACACTTTACTTACAATGAATATTTAAAACAAAGAAAAATAAAAAAGACAATAAAAATATGCAGTTGTTACATTCCCCATTTTTGTTGCTATCTGTCTAAACTAAAAATTTTGTTGGGGGTGGGGGTGCAGGCAAAGTGGGTTGCTGGTTGAACGGCGCACAAATTGATCATACATGCCGGCCCACCTTGAAAGCTCAACTTTCAACCTTAAATTACTGAACTGGTAATTTTGCTAAGTTTGTTATAGCTCGTGTAACACAACCACCTTGCAACTTGATTGTTGCCACGCGCACTAATCCGTCACTTCCTGGATGAACCTCCATCACTCGTGCCAATGGCCAGGTATGCGCTGCCTTCTCGTTGGTAACTAGCACCAAGTCTCCGACTTCGAGATTGGTGTGTTCCCTTTTCCACTTGGATCGCTGTTGAAGAGTTGACAGATACTCCTTCTTCCATCTCTTTCGAATATCTTGCGTCATTCGTTGTAGATGCTGCCATCGACTTAGTAAATTGGGCTTCAGTTGTGTCAATTCTGGTTCTTGATACCCTGTAAATGAGTCTCCAAGGAGAAAGTGATTGGGAGTGAGAGCGTTTAGTTCGGATGGATCGTCTGATAAAGGAGTAAGGGGTCTGGAGTTAACACATAATTCTATTTGTGTCAATACTGTGTAGTATTCTTCAAATGTTAAGATTGTTTCCCCGATTACTTTTTTTACATGTCGTTTTACCGATTTTACGGCAGCTTCCCAGAGACCTCCAAAATGGGGACTGCGAGGAGGTATGAAATGCCATGTGATCTCTTTCTTTGCTAAGTTTTTTGAGACTGTGTCTTGGGTATCCTTTTTGCTTAAAAGTTTGTAAAGTTGCTTTAGTTCGTTGTTTGCACCTTGAAAATTGGTCGCATTATCGCTATGGATGTGTCTACAATGTCCTCTTCTTGACACAAATCTCTTTAGTGCTGCTAAAAATGCGTCGGTGCTTAAACTAGATACGAGTTCTAAATGGATTGCTTTGGTTACAAAACAAACAAATACTGCGATATAACATTTGCTAAGGGGAATTCTTCCTCTTCTGTGACTGTCTCTTATAAGCATAGGTCCGCCAAAGTCAACTCCCGTGACTTCGAAAGGTCGTGCTTCTTGTACTCTTCTGTGAGGTAAGTTACCCATATTTTGACTTATAATCCTAGGTGAAACTCTAAAACAGGTAATGCATGATCTAAGTACCTTGTTCACTGCACTTCGCCCTGCTGGAATCCAATACTTTAAACGCAGGTTGTATAATGTGGCCTGTGGACCCGCGTGCAGCTGTTGCTCATGTGTATGCCTGATGATGAGAGTTGTTAAGGGATGCTTTGTTGGTAGTAAGTATGGATGTTTTTGTGAATCGGCTACATTTGCATGCATAATTCTACCTCCTACCCTTAAGATTTGGTTGTTGTCTAAGTATGGTCTTAAGGCCAATATTTTACTGCTGCTGTGTATATTCTTGTTGACCTTTAGATCATCGATTTCTCGTGAGTATTCTGCTAGTTGTGCAAGCTTAACTAAGCGGTTTATAGCAGAGTTCATCTCATTAACTTTGAGAGGTCCAAGAAGTTTGTCGTTCTTATTGAAAGCATTGTGTTTGAATCTTAAACACCATGCTACAATTGATGTTACTTTGGTAAAACTGGAATATTTGTCAAATATCCATGAATCCGTTATTGTTACGTGTGTTGATGTTTGTTCTCTCTTCTTTTCTAATGCTGTGTCATCGAATGCACACGATTCTTTCTGCTCAGGTGCAGGCCATAAAGTTTCATCCTGTAATAACCATGATGGCCCTCTCCACCAATTCCAATTATCAATCATTTCACTTGGATATTTGCCACGTGATATTAGATCAGCAGGGTTATCTCTGCCGGGAATATGTCGCCATGACATCTTTCGGGTTAATCTTTGTATAGTACTAATTCTGTTTGCAATAAAAGTTTTACAAACAGATGGACACATTTGAATCCATGCTAGTGTTATTGTAGAGTCTGTCCACAACACTGTTCGATTGAAGGTAATTTTAAATGAAGTTTTAACTTTCTGTACCAAATGCGAAAGAAGAGCTGCTCCGCATAACTCCAACCTTGGCAAGGTAAATTTCTTCAGCGGTGCTACTCTAGATTTTGAGCAAAGTAGGTGTGAAGAATGTACACCACTGATGCTGGTTGTGCGGATATAAATACAAGCGCCATATGCTGATTCCGATGCGTCACTAAATCCATGTATTTCTATGTTTTCGTATGAACTAAAATCTGTAATTTTTCTCGGTATATGCAACTGCTTTATGTGATGAAGATCATTAATAAATGCTATCCATTTCCTTGATATTTCTATCGGTACTGGCTCATCCCAAGAGGTCTTCAGTCGCCAAATTTGTTGAATAATCAGTTTCGCAATCATTACAATAGGTCCTAAGAGTCCCATGGGATCATACAGTTGGGCTATTGTCGATAAAATACTGCGTTTGCTCATATTGTTGTAATTCAGCATCTCTTTGTTTATTGTGTACTCAAAACTATCTTGTTTGACGTTCCATTGCAGTCCTAATGTTTTAATAGAGTCTGAATCTGTTATCACCATGTGATCTAACGATTTGGTGTTACATGTTGATTTCGTTATTTCTCTAATAAAGGCTTGAGAATTGCTGCACCACTTTCTGAGTTCAAAATGTCCTTTCCTCAATATCATCATTAAATCTCGTGCGATTTCTAATGCTTCCTGTTCAGTGCTGCAACCAGTTAACAGATCATCCACATAGAAATCTGTTTCCAGTGTGGCTGATGCGTCTGGGTAATTCATCTTTTCGTCAACGGCAAGTTGCTTAAGGCATCTTACAGCCAAAAATGGTGCGGTTGTTGTACCATATGTCACGGTGTTCAATTTGAATACTTGCAGGTTGAGAGATGGATCTTGTCGCCAAAAGATTAGTTGATAATTTGCATCTTGATTGTCAACTTGCACCTGACGGTACATCTTTGCAATGTCTGCAGTCAGTACTACATTGTGTAGTCTAAAACGGAGAAGTATCTGAAGTAACTCGTCTTGAATGACAGGCCCTTTCTTCAAAGCTTGATTGAGGGACACCCCAGTAGAGCTAGCTGCTGATCCATCAAAAACCACCCTAAGTTTAGTTGTCAAACTGTTTGCTTTAAAGACAGCGTGGTGTGGCATAAAATAATGCTCTAGAGGTATTTCTTCAATAGGTGTCATGTGTCCAGTGGATTCGTATTCCTTCATGAATTCACAATATTGTGCTTGTAATGATTTATTATGCACAATTCTCTGTTCTTGTGTTAGGAATCTTTTTAGAGCCATTGATTTTGACTCGCCAATCTTTTGTTTATTGTGATTGAACGGAAGTTTCACTATGAATTGACCATTTGGTTGTCGCTTGAAATTTTCCACAAAATGATCTTCACATTCTTGTTCTTCTTTGCTCCAAGTTCTTGTCTCGCCCAGTTCTTCTATATGCCAAAATAATTCCATTTGCTTCTGCAATGTCAAATTACAAACAGATTGCTCTGCGCTTGGGTGCTTCTTAGTAATGCATGTTTTTCCACCTGCAATCCATCCCAAGGTAGTCTCTACAAAAATGGGGGCATTTTTCGACCCTTTTATTCGTCCTGCCATTAGAAGGTCATAAAAAACTGCTGCTCCCAATAGTAAATCTATTTTGGATGAATCGCAAAATTGTGGATCTGCTAGTACAATGTTATTTGGTATCTGCAGTGCTGATTTGGGTATGCTAACTAGTGGTAAATTGTTTGTAATTTTAGGAACAATCAAACCTTTGTTGAGATATAATATTCACTGGTAGTCGAATATAGTGTTATGTTGGCTTCTTTATTTACCTTGTTGGCGGAATTACCAAAACTAATGACTGTGTGAGTTATCTTACTTGTTTTCAATCCCAATTCTTTGCATGCTTGCTCACTTAAGAAACTCGATTGAGAAGCTGTGTCTAATAAAGCCCTAAGTAGCCTTTTTTGACCATTAGCATCTGGAACCATGACTAATGCTGTAGAAAGTATTGTTTGGTTGGTTGCACTTTCTAGCGAATGACAAGAAATTGTATGCACGGGCTCTTGTGATGATTTTTGCTGCGCTTGGTTATGTGGCTGAACTTGAGTGCTTACAATTTGTTGTTTCTGATTTCCTTGTGACTTAAAACTATCCAAATGTAACAAAGATGCATGTTTTTTGTTGCAAACTTTGCAATTTCCGCCTTTGCAATTTCGTGTGAAATGATTCGTTTTCAAACAATTGTAGCACCTCTTTGATTTTTTGACGTATTCTATTCTATCTGCAGTAGACATGTCTAAAAACGCTTTACAAAAATATATCGCATGATTTTCTTTGCACAAATCACACTGTTCGGTTGTCGCAATAAATGCAGCTGATCTTTCAGCTTTTCTTTTTACAGATTGATTTTTGTCATTGTCTGTATTTTTACCTTTCTCGATTGTTGTTTTTTGAATAGTTTCTAGTAAACGGCAACGTTGATGCAAAAATTCTATTAGCTCATTGACTGTTGGCATATCATCTTCTGTTTTTTTTGAAATTAATGTTTCCCACTCCTTGTTGGTATTATAATCTAATTTTGTTGACATTATATGTAAAAGCATTAAATCCCATGTCTTGACCGGTTGCTTTAACATTTCTAGAGCTCGCAAATGTTTTTGTAATGAATCACATAAATTTCTCAACGTTGTGTGAGATTCTTTTGTGACTTCTGCAATATTGAATATAGCTTTCATATGAGTAGAAATCATTAATTTTTTATTGTCATATCTTTTCTTTAATAAATTCCACGCCACTGCATACGTATCATTTGAAATTTCTAACGATCTCACTACATTTAATGCCTCACCTTGTAATGAAGCTTGCAAATACTGAAATTTTCTTACATTGCTTAATTTTGTATTCTGATTGATTATTGCTTCAAATGTGTCACAAAACAAAAGCCAATTTTCATAGGACCCGTCAAATGTAGGTAGATTTAATCTTGGCAATTTAATATCATCGTCATGTGTTTGATTTTTTACTGAAACTTGATTTGTTGAATGTCTATGTTCAATTATGTAGCTTTCCGCGTGCGCTAATGTACTGAAATACGATGATTCAAATTCATCCCGCTCTTTTTCGTCGGTTACCCCGGTGAGCAACTCAATACTCGTTTGAATGTCTTGAAACTGTTCGTAGATAGCCTCAAATTTATTTTTCCTAATTTTTATTTGATTTCTATCACTCTGAGTAGGCTGGCTGCTACCAAAACTTGTTAAAAACGTATTGAATCGTGTATTGTGACCTTTTATCACACCTCTTTTATGCTTTAAACTTCGTAAATCGTTTTCATTTGATGCGGTAATAATGGCGGCAAATTGTTCTTGCTCGCCGTCACTCATTTTAATGTACCTAATTGTAATTATTTGTAATGTAAACTTGTGAAAGGAATGTAAAACTTATGCGTATGAAAGGATATTACTAGAGGTTTAATGAATTGGAATGAATGAGACTCACTTACTTGTCAATTTTCCTGGCGGGCTGTGCTGAATGTCGTTTTTCTCGTCGTTTTCACTTTTTCTTATCCGGCTCGAAGGACCAAAAATATGTAGCGTTGGTTTTAGTTATTACGGTGGTAGGTATAAACAAACACAAACACTTTACTTACAATGAATATTTAAAACAAAGAAAAATAAAAAAGACAATAAAAATATGCAGTTGTTACATTCCCCATTTTTGTTGCTATCTGTCTAAACTAAAAATTTTGTTGGGGGTGGGGGTGCAGGCAAAGTGGGTTGCTGGTTGAACGGCGCACAAATTGATCATACACGTACTATCAACTGATTTCCGTCGTTTTATCATTAGCATCGTTTAGCACAGTTGTGGCAGTGTTTATTACGTGTTTTCTAGGTGTTTCGTTTATTGACTTGTTATGAGTTATATGTTTGTAATTTTTCATGTTTGCTAGTTCTGCTGTTTCTAACATTAGTGTTGCTGTAAATATAATTTGGAGCAGTTGTCGTTAAAACTTCCCGATTAAAAACAATAACTAGCATCTTATGCAAAACAATTATAAATGTCAACCATGATGATATGTGTCGTTGCGGTATGGTTGATGTCGGCCATATATCAGACCATCAATTGGTTTTCTGTGAACTTAACGCGCCGCGTCCTGAGTCTCATATGCCACCTAGCAAATATAGAAATTTCTCTGGTATTAATCATGAGACTTTTTCCCGTGATCTTCAGGCAATCCCTTGGAGCTGCATTTATGACATTGCTGATATAAACGGTAAAGTTAATTTCCTAAATGAAGGTTTATTATCTTTATTTGATCTCCATGCACCCCTGATTTCTCCCAATTTAAAATCGCGTAAACCTTCGTGGCTTACTTTTGCGGTATCGCGGATGATGAGGCTAAGAGACAATGCTCTGAAAAGGTATCGTCGTACTGGCCAATTGGAGCATGGCAATTATTATAAAGCCTTAAGAAACCAGACCACTCTCGCAATTCGAAGAGAAAAAAAAGCTTACTTCAGTTATCAATTTAATAATGCTAACGCTAGAAAGATGTGGCGTATTATAAATAGCTCCCTATTAAACAAAAATAAACCTCCCCTTCCTAAGGATATTTCAGACCCAAATCTTATTAATAATCACTTTATTTCCTCATCTAATATAAACATGCATCCCGACCACGAAACTATATCATTTTACAACAGCAATCGACATCCCAATTTTCTAACCGAGTTTGACTTTACATTAGTAAACGAATCGGACGTTTCACGTATAATTTTTAGTCTATCGTCTGCTGCTGTAGGATCAGATGGTATCAATTTGAAAATGATTATTCTTAGTTGTCCTACTGTTTTACCATACCTCACACATATTTTTAATTTTTGCTTGGGCCATGGCGTCTTCCCACAGTGCTGGAAAACAGCGATCGTTGTCCCTATTCCTAAGGTGAAACAACCTGGTACGTTTAATGATCTGCGCCCCATAAGTTTGTTGCCTGTACTCTCAAAGATATTAGAGCGGATTGTAGACAATCAAATTAGGACGTACCTCTCAAATAATGACTTCTTGCCATTGAGGCAATCTGGATTTAGAGCCAATTACAGTTGTGTTACTGCATTACATGACCTTATTGATGATGTGATTTGTGCTCGAGATAGAGGGAGGTTTCGCTTTTGGTTCTACTCGACTATTCCAAAGCGTTTGATAATCTGAAT
Source organism: Holotrichia oblita (assembly GCA_023690525.1). Taxonomy (NCBI): domain Eukaryota; kingdom Metazoa; phylum Arthropoda; class Insecta; order Coleoptera; family Scarabaeidae; genus Holotrichia; species Holotrichia oblita. The sequence continues at coordinate 136,370,931 of CM043015.1, read as the reverse complement.
CATGACCTCTTATTGGGAATGTTGCATTATCTAGGTGTCAGCAGATCAACTATACATTTCTTTGCATCATATCTGTCATGTCGACGCCAAGGTGTTAAAATTGGTACAACGTTCTCTGGTTGTAAATTCTTAACTAGCGGTGTAGCTCAGGGAAGTGTCTGTGGTCCTCTCTTGTTTATTATTTACACTGCACTTATTGAGAAGTTTAATACTCCACATTGTAGATTATTTTGTTATGCCGATGATACTCAATTGTTATTTAACTTTTCCTCGGACAATTTGATGGGCGCTGCAACTATTGTTACCGATACGATTCAATCATTAACTGTTTACTCCTCTAAGCACTGCCTCAAAATTAACCCTAATAAATCAGCTGTCTTATTATTTTGCGGAAGTGGGTAGTCTACTTTTATTAAAAATCTTATTGATGTTCAGGTTGATGGCATTGCCGTGCAATTTGTTGATATAGTGTTAAAAATGTAGGGCTACTTCTAGACTCCGAACTGAGATTTAGTTTACACATTAGTAATGTTATAAGAAGAGCTTATAGTATGTTGAAGGTTTTGTATTCCCACAAAGATGTTTTGCCGCGTTCATTAAAACTGTTATTATGTAAGAGCCTGATACTTTCCCTATCACTTACTGTGATACTATTTACGGACCCTGTTTGACAGTTGTTGATAGGAAAAGAGTGCAGCGAGTACAGAACTCTTGCTTGCGATTCATCTATGGTGTCCGCAAGCATGAGAGAATTTCGCACAAGCTTGGTGAGGCAGGTTGGTTAAAGATGGAGCAAACCCGGTTTTTACATAGTGCCTGTCTGTTCCGGTCTATAATTATAAACAAATCTCCTCCTTATCTGGACAATAAAATTACTTACCGCACAGACGTCCACAACATCAACATTCGTTATAAAAATGTTATTACTGTTCCGCGGTATCGTACTGCACTTTTTCGGTGCTCCTTTACATACTGTATAGCTTCGGTGTGGAATAGTCTGCCTAATGGTGTCAGGGAAGCGCCTACGATGGTGGCTTTTCGGAGGCTTTTGCGAGTATGCCTGATGGATGGGCCACAATAGCGATTTCAACAATTGAATTTACTGTGCTGTGAGACTGCGGTTGCTACGTTTTTCCTTGCAGTTAATTATTATGTTATGCTGTTTGGTAAGCTGCGTGCTTAACGTATGATATACAATGTATATTATAACTTTGTGTGTATTATTCTCTGTTGTATTGTATTGAGGGTCAGATGGTAGAACAGAGAGGTAACTGCCTTTTCTGAATCTGATCCTTTGTCTCGAAGTTTTCTTTTTTCTTATTATATATTATAATCTGTTCTGTTGTATTTTTTTTTGATTGTATTTGAGACAATAAATTATTATTATTATTATTATTATTATTATTATTATTATTATTATTATTTTTATTATTATTATATGCACGAGTTAACTTCAGAATATGTACGGCGCAGGTAAACATGTATGTATTTGTTTTTTAATAAAGGATTTTATTTATGCTGGTCTTTTTTGTTAATAGTACAAGATATCCTATTTATGTATACCTATGTGCATATTTTTCAGATTTATATATTTAACATTTTTCTATTTGATAAATAATAATAAAATTGCAACGTTTACAGCTTTTTTGCTTATTGTCTATTACACTGGAATTAGAACTTTTCTGTCAAGATATTCTTTCTCTGTCATAAAAAATCACTGTTCGTTTCATACTTTACATTTTGCCTACGTTGTTCTCTTTTTTGTATGTACGCTGGACATTTTGGATCGCTAGCTGTATGGATTCTATCACTTAAATTAAGTCGTCTACAGTTAGGACAATCCAATTGTGTGTTAGTGGAATATTCACGACCATCGTGTTTCCCTCCACACCTATAGCAACATATTTCTGCTTTACAATATTTGGCTACATGACCAAATAAACAACATCTATAACACATTGCTAGGTCAGTATATTCAATCACATATGCTCGTATTAAATCAAAACTTAGAGTTTCGTCTTTGATTAACCACAAAAATTTCGGGATTTGTTTGCAATATCCAGTTTTCTCTATTTTTATTTCTACACTTTTTTCTAGTTATAAATTTTATTTTGCTATCTACTTCTTCTCCAAAAGCTACTTTCATTGCGGCATTGTCTGATATAACTTCTGATATGAACGTCTTTGGATCGTATCCTTTTGCTATCCCCGTCATCAACATTAGATCTGTGCTCTTTATTTCTTTTATTTGTAGCTCGTCATATTTATTTAGGGTCACCTGTTTCACCTGCCTTGCACCAGCTTGTGTCGCGGGTAGAGGCAACTTTAAACAATAAAGAAATTGCATTAGCGGCATTTCTTGACATAGAAGGTGCATTTGATAACACCTCATTTGAATCTCTAATAAGAGCTGTCAAAAGTCGTGGAGTAGAAACTACTATCTGTGAGTGGATGGAAGTCATGCTTCACGGTAGGCAGGTAGAAGCGGCATTGGCGGGAGATAAGATGCAGGTGTCAGTTTCCAGGGGATGCCCACAGGGAGGCGTGCTGTCCCCTCTACTGTGGGGCATGGTAATTGACGAACTGCTCGCTCTGCTAAACAATGCAGGCTTCTATACACAGGGATATGCTGATGATATAGTGATTCTCACCATTGGTGGGAGTACCAGCATAATCTCAGAACTTATGCAAAGAGCATTAAAGATGGTAGAAGGGTGGTGTAAGAGGGAGAACCTTGGAGTAAACCCGGAGAAAATTGCACTTGTACCCTTCACCAAAAGAAGGAGACTGGAAGGCCTAAGAGCACCGACTCTATACAATAAGGTTATACAGATTAGTCAGGAGGCCAAGTTCCTGGGGGTGATCTTGGACTCTAAACTAAACTGGAATTCACATTTGGAGAAAATGACTGACAAATGTAAAAGGGTGTTAATAACAACCCGTAGAACAGTTGGAAAAACATGGGGACTCAAACCGCATATGACGTATTGGTTGTATAGTATGGTAGTAAGACCCATGATAACTTATGGCTGCTTGGTCTGGTGGCCAAAAGTTAAGCAGAAGCATGTGATAACTAAACTCTCGAGAATTCAGAGACTAGCGTGCCTATGTATAACTGGGGCTATCAAGAGTATTCCGACGGCTGCTATGGAAACCATGCTAAACTTGCCTCCCCTCGATATCTTTATCATGGGAGAGGCTAGAATGGGAGCATACAGACTAAGGAATACTAGCAACTGGAGACCCCACTATGGGTTGGGGCACACCAGAATAGAAGCAATAGTACAAAACCCAATCTTTGATATGGAGAGCGACATATCAATCACCAGGATTTCCTATGACAAACCCTTCAAGATTTTCTTGAATTGGGATGAATGGAAAAATGGTGAGGGGAGAAAACCGCACGCCCAAAACTGGTATACAGATGGGTCAAGGGCGGGCACTAATTCTGGCGTTGGTGTATACGAGGAAAACCAGGGTTACAAGGTATGTGAACCACTTGGGCGATACACAACGGTATTTCAAACAGAAATATATGCTATACAAACCTGTGCGTTGGAGAGTCTACGCCGCCAACCGCGAGGGCAGGCGATCTGTATTCTCTCTGACAGTCAGGCAGCCTTAAAGGCTCTAGCATCTTATTACACAGCCTCCAAACTAGTATGGGAGTGTCTGCAAAACCTAACTGTCCTGGCCAGAGACAACAAGGTCACCTTGGTGTGGGTGCCGGGACACAGGGGTATAGCAGGCAATGAAACCGCAGACCAGCTAGCGAGGGAAGGTTCCCAAATTAAATTCACCGGACCGGAGCCAGGTCTGGGTATCACAAAGAGTGCAGTACGTGGTGCAATTAATGAGTGGATTATAAAACAACACCAACTAAATTGGAACCATGTAGCTGGACAAAGACACAGCAAACGGATGATGGAACGACCGTCACAAGGACTAACTGCTGACTTACTTGCATTAAACAGGACTCAACTTAGGGCAGTGACATGTCTATTAACAGGACACGGCTGTCTAAGAGGTCATCTGCACAAGATGGGGATCTATAAAGATGAACCCCTATGCAGACTCTGCAATGAGGAGGAGGAAACAGCCTTTCATATCATCTTCGAATACGTGGCACTAAGTCAACGTAGGGTTACTTTGCAAAGCGCATTTGATCTACCAGTGGAGAAAGATTTACCAAATAGGCTTCTAAACCTGATCGAGGGAACTAACCTGTTTGAGTAAAACGGAATCAAGGCAGGAATAACACAATAGGCTAAGTGGGCCGCAGTGTTAGGGATAATTAGAGACTGCCCTGCCTTGATAGCAATCAACAATCAACAATCAACAATCACCTGCTTAGTTTGGATTCACTATGGCATTCAAGTATAATTTCCACCATTCTGAAATTGTCTTACATTTTTGAAAGTTTCTATAGATTCGCCTTTTTCATTTACATTTTTCTTTATTTCTTTTAGTACCTTTCCAGTATTTCCAATTTGATCTTTTAGTTTAACTAACATTTCGTGCTTTTTCCCTTGAGGAGGTGTCACCCATTTCTCTCCTTTTGCATCTTTATCTTTGTTAGATTTAGTCATTGTACTGTAGGTTTTGTTTAAGCCTATTGAATCTATTTTCGTAATGTTATCATTATCGCGATCTTTATTTGGTAGTGGAGGAAAAATCCTAGCTTCTAACTTACTGTCATTGTCTTTGATATTCTGAGAAACAGTATAATTTTGCTTTTCTAGATTTGCCTACTTTATACGCTAACACTGTTATTAGTTTATGAGTATTAAAAGTTGCTTTCCGCATTTCAATCAGATCCTCTCTGTTAAAATTATCCTTTTCTGAAAACGAATTCATGCCTGCATGATATCTAAAATCACGCTACCAGTTTCTTTTATTTCTCCATTTAATGAAGTTCCTACATTACTATTTAACCCGAAACAAATTCGCGAATTTTTTTCTAAATCTATCATTTCATTTTGTAGACTTCTCGCCCATTCTCCTTCATGTTCAGTATTACTTCCCATACTGTTTTCAGTTTTCCCAGTATATGAATTATTTCTTTGTGAATTTTTATTCTGACTGTCTCCCGCATCATGAAGCTCCTGCAAATCACGTTCTTGATCAATTATAATTTGTTCGCCTATCTGTTTTTGCACGTTGTGTCCGTGGGACTAGATTCTATACGCTACCTCTACTGCGAAAGCCCGTTCGTTAAAATATTGTTGTCGAGCTTGGGAGGGGTATGAGCTAGTGGCTATTCTAGCGGCTAAAAAAAATTATGTTCGCAGATCTACAAATAATTCTGAAAACGTAAACGTGTTAGTTGTTTATCCGTCCTGTAACTATAGATGAGTCCGTTGGGATGTGGCAACCCCATCGGTAGGACTTGCCCTGTAGACAGCCTTGGTAGGGGCAGCGTATCTACGCTGAAATGGGGAACACAGAGAGGCGTCCCCTTCCGACCCTAGCCTTAGGGGAGGGCAGAAAGCCCAGATCCCCAGGGGGCTTGCCTTAACCGGCCGGCCCGTGGACACAGTTAACCCACAACCCTACGTCAAGGTGGCACAACACGCGCCGAGGACTGAAAGGCTGGGGGGATAAACCCAGCCGTGAGCGTGCTGGACTTCGGAGACCGGGCGACCTACCGATTTAACTAGCCTTCTCGCGGTGAATGCGGGGCTCTGCCGCGAGCGACGTTTTAAGTCCCCATCTAATCGTGGGAACAGTTATGGAAAATACAAATCAAATCAGAAAAGAAGAGAATGATAGAATTCATGGTGACGAACAGGCAACGAATACGGCAAATTTAATAATACAGACTAGTGAAGACAATAGTGACAGCGGAAAGGTTACAACAATGAACGTATCGACTGATGAACGACAGGGCGGAGAACTTAAAATGGGATATAACTGCGAAGTTGTATCGGATCCCAGCATTAGGCGCACATCGCTATCAAGGACGCCGCCGAGAGTACCAGACAAAACATTGGAGGTTGGTGACCTAGGTGGTCAAATACCACCAGCTCTGCAAGGAACGAGCACTCAAGAGGAAACGACAGAGGTCAAAATGGCAATTGAACGAGAGATGACACCCAGACCAAGAGCAAACACATTTCCAAAGGCTTGGATACAGGATGCTGGAGGAAAGCCAGGGAAACGATTGAGAGAAGAAGATGAAGGGGACCAGCTGCAAGAACTGCGAAAACAGTTCGACAGGCTGGTTAAAACAGTCAATGAACTGGTGGAAATAACAGAGGCCAGCTCAAAAACGAAGACAGAGATAAAGAACGGTGTCAAAAAGTTAAAGCGACATACAACCGATGTCAGCAAAGAATGGAAAAAATTTGATGAAGGAGGGGGTATCCCTCGACCCCCTAGACGAGTAGCGGAGGTCAGGGAAATGCGAGCGGTGTCGGTACAAGTAGACTTAGAAGACATCAACAAAGAGCTGGAAGAAAAAAAGCATAGAACTTTGAATAAAATCAAGGCGGCTATAGAGGGAAATGATACCTTTGACAAATTGGCAGCGATATTAGACGAAAAATGGCCACAGGATATTTATAAGACCACCGAAACAGAGGGAGTTACGACAAAATTCGGACATCATCGGAACTATGCAATCTTGTTCGATCCAAGTAAAGCGGAAAACAATACTCTAATAGAAAAGCTAATGCTTAAGTACGAAGGCTTGGCAGAAGTGATAGCGGCCAACGAGGGACAGCCAGATTTTTTGATTCAAACGTCTAAAGTAAGGACCAAAACAAATACATATGAAGAAAAAAGTAGCGCTGTACATCTCCTGCTTCTGACGATCGATCTTGCGGGTGTAAATGATATGAAGGTGGTATATGACAACCTTGTACACTTAAAAGAAAATATTGCAATGCACCCTGCTGCAAACATCGACTTGGTAATATCCGAAGGGTTGAAGTTTTCGTATGTACGAAAAATTTGCGAATTCGTATTTTCAAAAATGAAGATTAAAATAAAGATAATTGCACAGGGTCAAAGATCAGAGCCTCTAAAGCGAAAAAAGAAGGAGGAGATAGTAGTAACTGTAAAAGGTGAGGGTAAATCCTTTGTGGATATAGTCAAGACACTAAAAGAGAAGGTAGACATAGACCAGATAGGTGTCAAAGTTAGAAAATGACAAAAAGTAGGAAAAGGGGATCTACGAGTGATGATAGAGGGAAGTGAGGAAATGGCTACTAAATTGCACAAGGAGATACAACGAAAGATTGAAGATGTCCAGGTGACGACCAGGAGATTGGGTACTACCACTATATTCATACTAGGCATAGATCCGTCTGCCAATGAGCAGGAAATTAAGCAAGCCGTTGCAACTGAAATAAAAGTAAACGAGAAGGACATAGAGATCAGGGCCTTAAAGAAGGACAAGTTTGGAGATCAAACCGTAATCGGTTCCTCGAAAACAAGCAGTGCCTCTAATTAAAAGTCGGAAAATAAGAATAGGCTGGGCGGAATGTGGAGTCAGGGAAAGGATGGATATAGACAGATGTTTCAAATGTCTTGAATACGGCCACAAGACTAGAAGCTGTGGAGCACAAGTCGATCGTAGAAATGATTGTATAAAATGCGGAGAAACGGGCCACAAAGGTAAAGAATGCACCAATAGGGACCGATGTATTAAATGTAATATCAGCGGGCACAGGGCTGACCAATTCAAGTGTCCCCATTTCAAAAAACTAATGGAAGAGCTAAGGAAACAGAAGATAGGACCGGCAGCAAGAAGTAGGACCCGGGGTACCGACGCAAATCTCCATGGGTCTTAAAATACTTCAGACTAACTTGGGGAGAGGGCGGGCAGCACATGACCTGGCATATGCTACGACCAAACAAAAAGGAGTAGACCTACTTATAGTCTGTGAGCCAAACAAAACAATAGTAAAGAGCAGCCAATGGATCAAGGATGAAAGGGGGGATGTTGCAGTGCTGCTTATTAACAAAACACTTACAGATTAGGAACAAATGTGGGGGGAAGGATATATAAGTATTAACTTTCAAAAATGGGTATTTTACTGTTGTTACGTATCGCCCAATATAGATATGGACGACTACACAGAAAAGGTAAATGAGATAGTAAATCACATGAAATCTAGTAAAAAGGAAGCCGTGCTAGCGGGCGATATAAATGCAAAATCCCATCTGTGGGAATCACCTACCAGGGACAAAAAGGAGATCTTTGGGCAGAGTGGATTGCGGAACTAGAACTGGTTTGTCATAACACCGGAGGGAGGCCAACGTTTGTTAGAGGGGAAACGAAGTCATTTATAGATGTCACGTTGTCTACGCAAAAAATGGCATCCCATATCACAAACTGGAGAGTGTCGGATGAGGAGACTTTGACAGAGCATCGCTACATCTTCTACGAAATAACAGGCGATAAGGCACCAAAAAGGAGGATGGAAAGAAGGACATTTATAACTGACTGGAAGTCCTTTGAGGCCAATATAGACATCAGACTTGCCAATATGACAAAGGGGGAAAGGAGCGCTCACAGTAAATGTACTGAAATTATAAAAGAGGCGTATAAAAATAGCACTTGCGGCTGCTCGAAAGGATCGAGAAGTGCTCCTTATTGGTGGAACGAAGAAATTAGTAAAATGAGATCCCAATGTACGGCTGCTAGACGGGGGTATGCTAGGACTAACCGCAAAGAGGGAGGAGAGGAAGAGAGACGACGAGCTCATATACGATATGGGGACACCAAAAGAGAACTGCGTAAATTAATTAGGATTTCAAAGAAAGAGCATTGGAAAAGACTGTGTAATGATCTAAACAGAGACATTTGGGGAGATGGGTATAAAATAGTAGTGAAGGGATTGAAGAATTTTACACCCGCTACCATATCGAATGAAGATAGGAAGAGGTAAGAAAACTGTTCCCAAATCCAACAAGCCTAACAGAAAACTATAAAATGGAAGTTAATACAGTCTCGACGTTCACAGCTAGGGAATTAAAGGAAGCCATAAATAAAATGAAAATTACTACTTACTTTACTATGACGCGGTCAAAACTCGAAAGCCCTCATAACAGAGACTAGACTGTGGAAGCCTTCGATATCATTTAGAAAACGCTTTCTAACGAGTCTGGTCAAAAGTAATAAATAATTATGAATCTATAAAAACCTTATGCGCGTTCTATAAAAACTCGTATGCACTTCGTGTTTGACAATAATTAATAAAAAAAATTATACAAGGTGAGTCAGGACTCACGACTAGGTAATTTACTTTTACGTGCGGTAGATAAATACAAAATGGTCCATTTAATCTAAACAAGTTATTTATGTTTGAAAAATATAAAATATTAACTGTTTTGCTGAATGTCGTATAGTGAATATTAAAATACTCTTTCGTTTTATTAGAATTACGATATGTTATAATAAGTTACTGCAAATTTGGATTTGCCCAGTGCTACAGTTTTCTTGTTTTTACGTTTTTCAGAAAGGTATGCATTTTCGTAAAATCACATTTTCTCGAAATTTGCGATAGGTATAGAGAACTATTAATAGAATTAGTCTAGCTTACCATGTAGAATCTGAAAATGGTGTATAAAACAGTGTACTCCATTAAAATAATGCAATTTTGATGTCGTAATTCGAAAATCGAAAATAATTTTAAAATGTTCTCCTTATCGCTCTGTTTACCTGACAGAAATCTCGCAGAGATATCTTTTAGCGTTAAGGCACAAGTAACCAAAGAAATAGTCTTGATTCACTCTAAGTATCATCTTGTAAAAACTTTTTATAGATAACAAATACAGGATGTCTCAGCGAGACCGCTCGCTACGGTTTGGATTTACCTGCTTTTAAACTTTATAAACATTTTTAGTTTTTTCAATTTGATTCGGGCGTTTTGTAGTTATTCGATTTTTTCTAAAAAAAATTGTTATAATGGACATTCAAAAAATCAGAGAACACTTGCTTTTTCGAATATCAATTTAGAATTCATAATATGCTTAAACAACATCTTGGAGTATATTCTAGCGCCGAGAACGGCTATCTACATTGCGTGGTTATTTTACTATAGCACGTTCGAAATTTTGAAGAACCATAACTTAATTTTTTCAAACGGCACCCTCCATATTTTATTACTTAGCCGTCTTCAGTGTCCAATTGTACATCTTTTATGTCCCACATATCCTATACTTAAAATTGGTTTAGGAGATAAGATGAGATGGCTCCGCTGATGTATACACATGCTAGGCGCTGCAACTTGTGAAAAGGTGTGAAAGGTTGTGAAAGGTATTCCTGGTTTTGATTTTTGTGACATAACAACAATATTGTGTTATCCAATTTGTCATTTGTAGTTCCCGCTTGTCAATTTTGAGAAGTATTGTATATACTATTACGCTACTACGCAACTACAGTATTGCCAAATGTACCATATGTTACCTTCACGTGGTTCCTTAAGACGCATAAAGCATGATACAATATTTTGCCATTTAGATTTTCGGTACAGAAACGAATAAAGAATGTCGCTACTAATAGCTTTCGCGACAATTTATATACACGTTATATAATGTTTCTAATCATATATGTGGCGTCCTCTCTTATTAAATAGGATATGATTTGTAACTAACTTCACTTGCTACGAGTTCTGCTTTATTATAGCCGGGCCTTAAAATCACAGGATGTAATAGCATATTCTATCCGCTCTCGAAATTTTACTACGATATTATGTTATCAATAATAGACATGGCAAATTCTTTTTGGATTTTTTGGATTTAATTTTAATTATAAGAAAGGAATTCACATTAGACGGTTCAGTGACCTCACCGATCAACATAACGATAACATATTCATGCACGACACGACTGCATACTAATTCGCAATTCAAGATTTATAGGCTTCTTCAAAGGTTAACTGTCGATTGCAAATCCGATAATGTTCGAAATATCTCCAGTTGTATAAATAAATAATTCTGTTAATACCAAAAACATAAATACATTATTTCGATATTTTGATAATTAAGCTAATGAACAATTTCTTTCGCTTTCTTGACATTCTTCTTCAGGACGCAAAATTTCCTAGAAGACACATAACGCTACATACAATTCTATAATACAATCATTTACGTACACACTCTATATATACATAAATAGGTATAATTGAGCGCGACCAGAGTAGTGTTAATTGCTTAGGTGCATTTGTACATACACATTGAACGACCCAGATCCTAGGCATTGTAAATAGCATTACATGCAATGGTGAAATATGTGTATGCGTTAGAATGACGGAGATGATGATATGAGATAGATGTACGGTGTTGCCAAAGTCGAATTACTGCATTTTGTATTCTCGTATCTGTGATGTCCATAAAAGCACATACTTTGACCTCCTTTGCCATTATTTCCTCAGTAAGTGGCCGTTCTTGTCGATTACGCTTGTTGTTATATTTTGAGCAGCCAGCATACAGCCCACATTTTCAAATCGGTGAACAATATTTAAAATTGTTTAACATGGACTGGTCGACTAAGGAAAGAAAAATGTAGCGGCCAATAACGCATAATAGTATCACTTAATAATGCTTATGCGTTCTTTCTTTGTATAAATACTCATTATAATAAATAAGATACAGTGGATTCCGCTTATATGAATCACTGGTTATTTGAATCAGCCGCGTATTTGACTCAAAGTATGAATGCCCAAACCATTTGTATGATGACTTATCTAAAATTTTTCGTTTATATGAATCAATACGCCGGTTTTTTGAATCATCATACATATGTACAGTGTGTTCCAAAATTAATGTCGCTTGATGTGATGGAAGATACATTATAACTTTTGTTGCGAAACGAATGCACTAGGTTTGACCGGCATTTATTTTAGAGCGCAATTACAATATTGATATTCATCAATCAAAAATTGTGTCGAGTTATAAGGAAGGTGATTTTTATTGAATCTTTTAATTGCGGGGGTAACATTAATTTTGGAACAGGCTGTACATATACGTCTGTATGTGCGTGTCAATTCCCTAGCCTTGTTATGCGATCTGGGAATCCCGTGTATAAGTTATGCTGATGTAACGAATAAGTGTTTTGTTCGTTCCTGGAATCCCAGAAGTTTGCAAGTTATGATGTTCGTGCGGTATATTCTTCAGTTTCACTTTTTCTTGCGTGCGTACAACATAAGTTTAAAATTCCGAAAGGAACGCAGCGTCGAAATTTAAATCAAAAATAAATAAAGGAAATGTGAAATGTTGAAAAAGTACGATGCGTTATCACAAATAAACCTATAATAATAAAGAATCGCTATATTTATTTTAAGTGTACAATATCGACTTGTTGTATATGACACGAAAGCAACAACACCAGAAAACATGCACCAGAAAATAAGACATGCATGTGCAGCATTCCTGACGACATGTTACTTCGTGTGCATAGAGATTTTTGTGCTCGAATACAAAAGTGCATTGAGGCTGGTGGCCGCCAATTTGAACATTTAATTCGATAGCCGGCTGCTTTCTTCAACTGTTTACCTTATGTAAACAGTTTGTAGCTACTATTAACATTTATTTTCTACTTTTACATTTAACAAACGAACGAAAAACATTGCTGCACTGACTTTTATTATGTCCTCATTTTTTCAAAATATCTCGATTAATATTAATTTGAGGTCATATGTGGTTTACTATTTTTCTATTCATAACTTATTGCTCTTTTAGAATTTGATAAAAAAATACCATATGCTATTTGAAAAAAAATGAGTTGACCTTGCTATGACCTTCGTGTCTTTCTTTATAGTGACAACAGTAGCGCCATCGAATGAGCCCCTTCATATAGTTAAACTTTCGTCTAACACTTTTCTTCATAACACTAATAGTTTCGAAGATATTACAGTGTTACACTTTAAATGGACCATCCTGTATAGTAATTGTTGTAATGCTAATGTGGCCAGTTTTTAAATCGACACCACCGCAAGCTAACGTCGACCTTATCTACTAATAATAATATCTACTACAAATCGTAACTGAAGGTCGCACAATGTAACCCCCCCTAAATTGCATTTAAGGTTTAGGAAATTCCGTAACGGTATCGATTATGCTGCTGTCCACTGTACATATACATATATGTTGTCATGTGAAATTTGATTTATAATAAAATAAAGAAAATTTGAGCTATACTCTTTGTTCGTTATGTATCTTCTAACGTGATCTGATAAATGTAACTCTTTAGGTTCTAGTAACACCAAAGTAACACACACTTTTGTTTGCATACATATCTCTTTATTTTACACACGTCTTCTTACATCGTTCGCCATCATCGATCTCTTACTTGTTACTTCCTCTCCCTGACCGGGACAAATGGCGCGATACTTAAATTTTAAAAAATGAAATAAAGCAACTGAACATGCCGCCCGCCTTGAAATGCTATGGGCGTTTCGAAATTAAAATAACAAATATAGGATTCATAGCTATACTAAAATAATTAAACATAGATGTAATTCTCTATTGTCTCTAATCCTCTTTGAGTAGAGTAGACGGTTTTGACCCCTCGCTTTCTACCACCTGCTCGCTGGGTCCAAATATTGTAGCACGGTCTTCCACTGGAAGTGGACATAACTTTACCACTGGTCGCTTTATAATGCCACTGGCACATTTTACATCAACTACGCGCACTTGATTGTCGGTTCCTGGATAACATCGGCAAACACGTCCTAGTTGCCATTTGCTTGGTGGGAAGTTATCCTCCTTTATCAGAACCAACGAACCAATCTTGATGTTTGGGGTTTGTTGCCTCCATTTTTTTCGTTGTTGGAGCGAAGTAAGATATTCGCGTGACCACCTTTTCCAAAAGTGTTGAACGATTTTCTGTAAATATTGTAGCCTATCCAACCTGGTAACATTCGTATCTGTGACGTCTTGATCTGCGGCTAACGTCTACGGACGTCCAATCAAAAAATGGGCTGGGGTGAGGACTTGGAGGTCGTGAGGGTCAGAGGATAACTGGGTTAGTGGCCGGGAATTCAAAATTGACTCTATTTGTGTTAATACAGTCGAGAATTCTTCAAATGTAAGAGATGCGCCCGAAGTTACCCTTTTCAAATGCTGTTTAACGCTTTTTATACCTGCCTCCCACATGCCTCCAAAATGCGGGGTGTGAGGCGGAATAAATTTCCAATTTATTTTCTCAATTGCAAAAATACCGTTTAAATGATCTTTGTTTTGTACTAGTAACTTATATAATTCTGTTAACTGTCGATTTGCGCCTACGAAATTGGTGCCATTATCACTAAATATTGTTTTGGGTTTACCTCTGCGCGCAATGAACCTTCGAACTGCCGCGAGAAAAGCATTACTTGTCAATGACGATACAGCTTCTAAGTGTATGGCCTTAGTCGCAAAGCAAACGAAAAGACATATATACGCTTTATTTGTTTTGTTACACCTTCCTGCGCGCTCTTTTATAATTACAGGACCACCGTAGTCCACCCCAACCGTGTGAAATGGCGACATGACTGCCGTTCTTTCTGCCGGTAAATCCCCCATTAACGCGCTATGAGTTTTTGGATTACAACGGAAACATTTTATACATTTGTGAACCGTTTTTTTTGCAAGGTTCGTCCCTGATATGGGCCAATATTTTTGCCTAATTGTACTTAGTAAAAGCATCGGTCCCGCATGTAACAGCTCTTTATGTTTATTTTCGAATAGCAGTTTAGTTACAGTTGCATCCCTTGGCAATAAAATGGGATGCTGTTCATTGAATTTAAGACTTGACTTACCCAAACGTCCTCCTACGCGTATTAGGTCGTTTTCGTCTAGAAATGGATTTAAACTCAAAATTTTGCTATTATTATTAATTTGCTTACTCTGCTTCAGTGTTTCGTGTTCCTTTGGAAAGGCTTGTATTTGCGATAACCTTGTGATTCTGGTTAAAGCTCTGTTTAACTCCTCTAAGGATAGATCTCCATCCTGCTTTCGCACTTTGGTCGTTGCATTATCCTTGAATCTTAAACACCAAGCAAAGATCCTAACCAAGTGGTTCAGATTTGAAAAGGTTGCAAAAGGAAATTCTGATTGTTGTGTCGTTAACAGTGCTTTTACTCCTTTTTCCTCTGGTGGTTTAGTGTCTGAAAAGGGGGTGTCGTCGTAATAGACGTCACCAGTAAGGAATGATGGTCCATCCCACCACTGTTCGTGTTTCCTCAACTGAGATGGATAACACCCCCTTGAGAGTATATCCGCTGGATTGCTCTTTGATTTGACGTAGTGCCAATCCGATATGTTAGTCAATTCTTGAATTAAAGTAACTCTGTTGGCCATGAAGGTCTTCCACCTTGATGCTGATGCTCTTATCCAACTCAGAGTTATTTGCGAATCTGACCAGTAAATCATAGATGATAATTTTAAAGGAAGCTGTTGTCGTAAGGTTGACACTAACTGTGCCAAGAGAACTGCTCCAAGAAGCTCTAATCTTGGCAATGTAACCCTTTTCAAAGGAGCAACTCTCGATTTTGCCGATAGTAGTTTAACTGTATACCCGGTTTGGTTGTCTCTTGATCGCAAATATACACACGCACCATACGCCCTTTCGCTGGCGTCACAGAAGCCATGCATTTCAATTTCGGTCGTTTCTGACGCCAATACTGGTCTTGGGATTTCAATTTCCTTTAAGGTTTCCAATTCTCGTATCCATTTCGTCCACGTGTTGTGCAAACTACTTGGTATGCTTTCATCCCAACTAAGTTTGAGCTGCCAGAGCTCTTGTATCAATAATTTTGCAGTTACCACAATTGGTGCAATTAAACCCATCGGATCAAACAATTGTGCAGCAGTTGACAACACAGACCTTTTCGTAACTCCCCTTTGTTGAATGTTAATATCAAATGAAAACGTGTCATTTTCTTTGTTCCAATATAAGCCAAGGATCTTACTAGCCTCAGGAATTTGGACTAGCGATTCTGCCGATGCCGGTGAGCACGTGTAATTGTCCTTCCATTTTCTTAGGTTGAATCCTGCTTGGTTCAATATATTGGTAATGTTTGTTTTGATGGTTTCTAAATCTGCAATTGTGTCACTTCCTGTCAAAAGGTCATCTACGTAAAAGTCCCGTCTAATTATCTGTCCTTCTATAGGATATCTTTGTTCATTTATGTTTGCTATCTCAAACAAGCAACGAATTGCCAAAAATGGAGCTGCTGTCATTCCAAATGTGACTGTGTTCAAGGTGTATGACTTCAGTTCACTATTGGGATCTTCACGCCACCAAATTCGTTGGTATTTCCTTTGCTCTGCATCGATCCAGATCTGTCGGTACATTTGGGCTACGTCGGCTGTAACCACATACCTGTATGTTCTAAACCTAACTAATATCGATAAGAGATCCTCCTGTATAGTGGGTCCTGTTCGTTGTGCCTCGTTGATTGATATGCCATGCTGTAGTTTGCAAGATCCGTCGAATACTATTCGTAGTTTGGTAGTTTCGCTTGTAATTTTAATGATCGCATGATGAGGTAAATAAAATCCACCCTTTTCTTCAGTTGTCGTTTCCGACATGTGGTTTTGATCGATGTAGTCGTTGATTACATTTGAGTATGCCTCTTTAAATTCTTCGTTACGCATAAACCTTTGTTCTAGAGAGAGAAACCGTCTCTTTGCTTCCTCACATGAATTGCCTAATTCATTCAAGTTTTCCCTTAAGGGTAATTTTACAATGAATTTTCCATCTACATGACGTTTCGTTGATTCTTGGAATAAAGTTTCGCAATTCTCCTCCTCAACACTAAGATTTCGCTTCCTTTCAGTTACTTCCTCCAATTCCCAAAATCTTTGCATGCTGTCATGAAGTTCTCGTGAAAATAAACATACCTTCTTGTTTTCTACCTCAGGAATTTGAAAAGCACCAGAAAGTATCCATCCAAGTTTCGTCTTCTGGTATATTACGCCGTTTGGTTCTTTGATTTGTCCTATGCATAATAGGTCCCAGAATAGTTCAGCACCAATCAAAATGTCTATTTCTTTAGGTTCATGGAATTCTTCATCCGCCAACTTGATGTTTGCAGGTATATTCAGCATCGGGATCTTTAACTTGTTTGTAGGTATATCACCTGCAATGTTTTCCAAAACAAAGCATCTGATTTTTGCCCCATAGTTACAAAATTTTGACCTAATATTAACTTCTGTTTCTTGTTTTATCGATGAAACTTCTTGCGTCAAGCTTGTTATTGTTACATTTGAATGTTTACGTTGAAGATGTAATTTCTTGCAAATTCGTGACGTAATAAAACTAGATTGCGAGCCAGAATCTAGGAGCGCTCGTACTTTATGTGCAGTTCCCTTTGCATCTAGGATGTCAATAATGGCCGTTGATAGGAGTACCTCTCGTGTTGCTCCGGAAAACAACGCTGTCAATGTAGTAGAACTTTCATTTTCCTTTGGTGAAACCGTCTTTTCGTTACTGATTTTCGAAGTATCGACATGCAACAGTGTATGATGTCTTTTTCCGCAAACCTTGCACCTTGAGGACTTACAGTCCGCTATGTAGTGCCCCTTCTTTAGGCAATTTAAACATAGTTTAAGCTTTTTCACTTTCTGAGTCCGCGCATCTACATCCAATCCCAAGAAGATGTCGCAATTAAGTATGTAGTGAGACTCATCACAAACCACGCATTTTGTGTTCACAGTGGCTAACGATTTGGAGGTTTCCTTGTATTTCAACTGTTGCTTATTTGTATTCGTTTTTCTATTGCTTATCTCCAAATTTGTTCGCATTGAGGCCATGTTTTCGAGGGTATTTTGTTTGACATTTAAAAATTGTATTGGTTTCTTAACTGTTGGTAACTCGTCATCTTCCCTTGAATTCATCTTCCCTTCCCAATCTTGAGTTAACCTTTCGTCCAATTTATTTAAAATAATTGGCATTAATATCGCGTCCCAACTATCTACCGGTTGCCCTAACGATTCCAAACATTGCATATTGGTTTCTAACTCATTGATAAATTTTCTTAATTTTATATGAGCACCCCTCGTATATATCGCGACCGATTCCAAATTTAAAATTTCCCGCACGTGTTTATCAATAATCCTTCTTTTTTTGTTGTATCGTTTGCACAAAGAATTAAAAGCGATATCGTAATTTGATTCAATGGTTTTTAACGAAATTAACATGTTCGCAGGTTCACCGCGCAGTTGACCTTTGAGGTAACATAATTTTTGTACATTCGATAAAGATTCGTTGCTGTGAATCATTGCAACAAAACTATCATAAAATTGTTGCCATGCTGTGTAATCGCCGTCAAATTGCGGCAATTCAATTTTTGGCAATTTAACATTAACCGACGTACTACCGCGCTGAGACATGTGGGATGCGATTGAGACCGAACGGTTACTGTTATTGTCGCTATTCGCTTCATCTATTATTTCAACTTTTATCAAATTTGTTGCTATAGCGATGATTTCGTAATAATCATCTTCGAATTGCTCGCGTTCGCACATGTTTTTTTCTTCGTCCGTATCTAATACATTTATGTTATTTTGAATTTCCTGAAATTGATCAATTATACCTTCTATTTTGTCTAACCTCTTTTTTACATTTATTTTTTCAACATCGTTGGGATTTTCTAATGATTTTATAAATTTAGCAAAACTAGTTATTTGAGCTTTGAGAACCCCGCGGTTCTTTTTTAGCGTTGGTAGATCAGCCATGTTTAACACAAATAGAGTCACGTATATTTTAGGTTAATAGCTAGATAGGAAATTGAGAAAGGATGGTACTTACGGTTGCCCGTGTATACTTATGTTGAATCGTTGTTGCAGATACGTATTCGTTAAAATGCCGCTTGTGGACCGCCAATTGTTTGTTTGTCGTAGTGACACACCTCGTGGATTTTTCTAGGTTAATATTGTTTCTTCTCGATTTTCTTTGCAGCTTGACCGCATCCGGCTCGAAGGACCATATGTTCGTTATGTATCTTCTAACGTGATCTGATAAATGTAACTCTGTAGGTTCTAGTAACACCAAAGTAACACACACTTTTGTTTGCATACATATCTCTTTATTTTACACACGTCTTCTTACATCGTTCGCCATCATCGATCTCTTACTTGTTACTTCCTCTCCCTGACCGGGACAAATGGCGCGATACTTAAATTTTAAAAAATGAAATAAAGCAACTGAACACTCTTTAAATTAAAATTTGGAGTTAAAAAATAATAATCTCAGGGGTTCGTGAATTCTGAACTCTACAGCAGGTGTAGAGACCAAAATACGAGAGCTTATTGTACGTTGAAAAATACCCAAGTGAAAAAACGAAATTCTAAGTTACCTACATAAAAAAATTATTAGGTACAAGTCAGAAAGATGTTTTACAAAAAAAAAAAATATTTACTTCACCTCAATCTTTACTTCAACCTATAAAAATGTGTTTACACAGTACAGAAATACGTGGTAATTACCACAAACTAGTTTCTACCTTTTTAAAACCTTTTTTGGAAATTAAAAAAAAATCCCACTTTAAGTTGGGACTAGTGCGACGACGTCCTCTTCGTAGGTGTAATTAAAATTCCGTGAAAATTTTGATATTTTACAGTACTTTTATTCGAAGATAATATTATTTGGCCCCAACAGTGCACCGTGGCTATTTAATAAATTTTACGTAGAAAATAAACGCTCTGTACGACGATCAATGCAAGAAGACACTGTTGTTGCTAGCGCACTGCTTTTTATAGATGATTTGCAATTGTCCTTAAATTTCTTCAGAAATACCTTTTGATAGTCATCTGTCAATAACGGTAATCAACGGTCGTTGATAGATTAATTTCTACAGGTCCGTCAAATTTGTGTTATACAGGGTCACCGAAAAGTTGTTGATTTTAATTACCACCTACTTTTTCTACTTAAAATGCCCCTAACTGGCTGGTTTTTCTTCATATGTGTGTGGAATTTAATGGTGTGATTTTCTTATAATATTTATGTGTATTTGAGTACAAAATAAATGATATAAAATTAATTAATTACCTTAAAACCTTAAAACATATGATTGAAATTATCGTGGTGCATTTAAGATCTTTCTGTCCTAGTGGTTGGCTGGACTTATAATAATTTTATAAAATTGAATTAAATGGAATAAGAAAAATACACAGATCAGATAGTTGGTTGTAGTTTCATAAATATAAAATTAATTTAGTATTTTTTTATTTTTCTAGATTACCTACAGCTGGGTGATCATCTGTCAAGTGAAAAATGGAGTTATAATGTACAGTGTGTATATAAATGATTGAAAGGTGTTTTAATTTCCCGCATTCAATTTTTTGTTTAAATTGGTGCTAAGTGCATGCCCGCATCTCTGAGGGAGTAAATGTCGTATATCGTAGGCGTAACATTAAAAAATTAGAATAGGAACAAGTATAGTAATAAATAATATTTTACTGAACGATAATTACAACGAAATTATGTATGTTTTCTAATGATGGTATCTTAAATTTCAGTACACATACTTCAATTTCAGACTTAAATACTCTATCAAAATTATTACAAAACTATAACACTTATTCACGATAAAATTATATTTGTTCAAAATGCCGTCCATGTAAATTTAAACACAAATTCTTCGCTTCATACACTTCGCTTGAACACATTTTGTAAGATTTCTGGTCTAATATCATTTACAGCTTCCGTTATTGTATCTTGTAATTCTTCTAATGTATGTATACAGTTAGAATAAACATTATTTTTTAAATAACCAAACATGTAATAGTCCAAAGGGATCAAATCTGGTGAGCGAGGAGGCCATCGGTTTCTGCTAACTAATCTGTCTCCGAAGAACTGGTGTAAATAATGTAATGTAAAATCAAATTTTGATAAGAATTTGCATTGATGTTTTGGTGAAAGAAAATAGGACCAATGATTCTTCTTTTGGACATTGCTAACCATACACCGATCTTCTGAGGATGTAACGGAGTCTCTACAAAAACATGAGAGTTTTCTGCAGACCAAATTCTATTATTCTGTGAATTTACATATCCACTAAGGTGAAATCATGCTTCATCGCTGAAGAAAGTAGTATCTAAGATATCGTCATTGTTTAAAACTTTATTAAACCATTCACAATATTGGATACGACGAGGAAAATCTGGAGGTAACAATTCATGCGTTACAGTTATCTTGTATGGATGCAAATAAAAAATCTTTTTACAAGCTTTTCGACAAGTACCGAGTGATAAATGTGTTTGGGCTGATCGTAAAGATTTTTTGGGACTCACATGCATTCTTTGACTAATATTCGCAACAACATCTGCTGTGAGAATAGTAGGACGTCCTGTAGATTTTCCCTTTAAAACGCTCCCTGTTGTGCGAAGTCTCTCTATTACACGACGAACGTGCTGCACAAAACAGTCATATGTAAATTCCATATATGGAAACTCCTCTTGAAACTGCTGGTGCCAATTTGGATAGGGATAATCCCATACTCCTTCAACAATGCGTGTTGCCGAACGAAAATATGCCTCAACAATAAATTTGTCGTGCAGATCCGTGAAAACCATTATTAACCTAAAAGCGTACTTTGTCACATTTGTACAAATTTACTGCGATTTCTTCATCGCTTACCAATAACAAATATGCAACAGCAGAAAAGTGGCAATAAGAAAAGTCTTTCTGGTGATAAAGGAGTGAAAAAACAAACTAAATAGACGAAAACGAAAATGCAGAAAACCAAAATACACAGAAGGATGCTATCATAGGACGCTAATGATTATGTGCGGCATAGCTTGTAGAAGCATCAACTTTCATACATGAAAAAAAGCCCGGGCGACTCAAACACCTTTTAATAATTTATATACGCACTGTATTATTACAATATATTAACATTTCCAAAGTAACTTAAAGTAACTCCCACTAGTGCTATAAAAATTATCGCACTAGTGTTAATAGGATATTATTTTATACCGAGGAAAAATAACTTTTCCTCCACATAAAATATGCTATTTTTTCTTTAAACGTCGGCAAATGTATGCAAAAATATCAATTTTTAATTGAAGATAAGCGAGTTTGGTAGGATGTTTGGACGTTTAGACCGATGAATGACCGATGATTAGGTACGAGCTGTTTCTATAGTAACTCATCATAAAACTGTCAAGTGGACACTGTCAACATTGAAATTGTGTTTGTATGTTGCTATAACAACACTTTTCCCTCCGGCGGCGGCGGAAAAGTGAAAAGTAAACCTCCGGTGGAGGAAACTGCGGCCGACTACTCAGTCGAGAAAGTGAAGAAGTGAAGAAGAAACAGTGTGATGGCCAGGTGCTGGTTTTGTTCCGGCACTGATAGTTCACTTCTGGCTATGGCAATCCAGCGCCGGACCTGTTGTATATCACCGACCAGTTGCCGTCACCGATTATACACAAAGAACAGATGTCGGTCCATGGCCGGCACACAATCGGCAACCTGCCGCATTTGAATAGCCCGCGTGTCAAACGCCAGCGCCGCACAGCAGCAGCATTCTGTTACTTGTGCGACTTTTGTCAGTTGTCATTTTATTTTCAGTTTGTGTATGTTTGGCTACGTTATATTTACAGCACACATTTACTTCTTTTCCAGAAGTTATTCTCCTTGAAAAATGAATCATTTTACCGATGATGAGTAAATACGTTCATTATTATTATTAGAGCAGACAAATACCCGTGCGCCCCCTGTGCGCCGATATGAGGATGATTGTATTGCATCAGAACTAATAAAAAGCATTCAGTATATGTTTGGTACCTACCCGTTTAGACTACATGTAAGTGTAAGTAAAAATCGTCCACACATAAATTGAGAAAACGACCGTTGTCAGACGAAGTGAATTAGTTTATTATGAATTTCCCGGACTTAATATACGATGGCTCAAAAATTAAATGTTTAGTGTATAATACATATCGCCCCTCTAATACTACAACTAGATAACTTAAAATTACAGGTTTGTCACAAAATCGATTTAAAGTTTTCAAAGTAAAAAAAAGTGTCAAACATGATATTAATATCTCTTTTTCTGCTTAAAACTCAAACGTAGGAAAGTTGGATAATTATTATTATATTATCGTTATTTCTGAACATTTTTTGCTTAAAATAAAGTTATCCAGTTTTAAGCAGACGTATATTGTCAAAAAACCAGAATATCTAGTTTTTGAGGTAGGAATTTAAAATCAAAACATTTGCATAAATTTCTATATCAATTTTCCTAAAAATCATGTTGCGATCTGCATTTTCAGTCTAGTATAAGGTTATGGGTTATGTCGTGAACAAGATACGGTTTATCGCCTTTGTCCTTGCACATCTCGCAATAGTTTTATAATCTTGAGGCCAATTTGTTTTGCCAACTCTTTTTGATTCTGTTGAAATTGCCGAATGCATCGAGTCACACTCCATTTCGCTATTAAAAACTTGAGATCTATGTGGAATTTCCTGCAGTTAGACACATCGCAGCCATATATTTATTGAGGTTTTGCCCCCGCATCTGTCACTGAAACACATGTTCCACACAATTTGGTAATGATTTAAAATAGTATAAGCAACTTGCTATTTCGCATTTTTCCCTCGACTTCCGTCCACATAAAACAATCTCCTTGTTTTACGTCATAAATAGTAAAGTTGAATGTTTTAAAACGCTGCTTGTACAACAAAGCATTATTCGTGGGATCCATTACAAGGAGCACCTGCTTAAATTATATTTTCGGTTTCCAATTGCTTGTTGGACAGTTATTCTTTCCAATATTCTTTTGTCATTTGAGGGAAATCCAGCACCGATCTTTATACTCCTTATACTTTTCGACATACAAGGAGTAGCTACTAATTGATTACTTTCCGTACGTTCTTTCTTGTACATTGCGTACATTATATTATGTTTAAATCTGAAGGTAAATATTTTCTTTGGGTCTTTGCCCGACAGTAATGTGAAGACATCAAATGTGCTTCCTCACACTATCCAATATCTCAGTGGTGTGACCTTCTTTATGTGTTTATAAACTTGTAATTGCTAATTACACCTTTGCAGACTCCAAGTGTGTTACTTGTTTTGCATATCCGCTGTTTATTCCGTGGTATCAGTTGTGCATTTTTTATTTATTTTCTCAGTATGACTATGAATCCTTTTCCTTTCGTAGGAATCTAATTGATAATATCTCCTAAAAATCTTTAATCTTTCTTCGTGCGAAAATTTTTCACTTTAACTGGACATGGATCTTTCATAGCTACTCCGGGTACATGTTACCTCTGTAGCTTTCGCCAAGCTGTCTTCTTGCCTTTGCAACATTTCTTTTCCAATTTTTTTATCTAATTTCTTTTTCGTGGCTTATTTGTTTTTGTTGGTTTTTCTTCCATACCATCTAACTGGGTAGGGTTCCTTGTGGAGTTCATAGGGGTGACGATAACTTCATCAGAAGAATTTTCCGAAGTAGTTGGAATATATTCTGATAAATTAGATTCTTGATCTTGTGGTTTTGAAATGCAAGCATTTTCCAGACAATGTAGCAACTTCTATATATTCTTAATGAATAACAACAAATGAATTATGTTATTTTTCAACCATTATTAATTTTAAGCGAAAAATAGATACATGAAAAAATCTAATTTGGTAACATTTTCGTTAATAATAATAATAGATATACAGATTGTCTGTCGGCACGAAGATCAACATCCATACTTATGTATGTTAGTTAGAAAATCTAGTCAGTGATTATGTTAAACCCAATAGCTTCCGACGTTCTGTGAATGGCATTTAATGATAACACGCACATACATTTGCAAACCGTCGAATATGACATGCGATTGTTCTACAACACGCAATCCCCTATCAATCCCTATGGTCTTAGTACTGACAAAATATCTGTAGATAATTAATGAAATTATCAAAAGCATTTACTAGCTTCAATATCATCTTTTCCTAACATTGGGTTTTGAATGTTTGGGTTCAGTTCGTATTGTTTCCAGTATCCGGGAACTGAAAATATTACAGATATACCTATGTTATTTTTAATAAACGTTTAATTCTACATAAACATAATTATTGAAAAAAACTAACCTCACTTCGTTAAATCTTTTCAACATGCCACATAATAATTCGAATTAAATCTAAATTGACTTACCTTCATCAATTGATCGGTTAGCTAATATCATTTGAACCATTTTCATACCTCTTGTGGCCATTTTCGAGTTTATCACAAAACAGTTTCATTGTTAATTATCGGCGGATTATTGTACAACTTAACTCAATATAACCCCTAAGTCAAGTTAGGCTCTAAAAGATATCTCAAGTTAACTAATGCATTGTAGTTAAGTATTTGGAACATATCTATATACTAAATATTTGAATATTCGATGGAACTTATCTGCTTATAGCATTGTGCACAAAGTTAAGTAGATACGATTTAAAATGTCCAAAATGTGAGTTACCCAATATTAAGGGGACGATATATAAAGAACAATAATTAAGCACAATAATATCTAACAAAATTAGTCGACAGCAGTTTATATTGTCGATCCTTGGAAGACGCTTAAAATCGTAAGTGTTTTTTTAATTCCTCTGTCGTGCACACGTGTATTTATACACATTACTTTAACAGCAGAAAACCAAATGTATATTTAATTATTTCTGATAGAATAAATGTCTCTACTTATATACTTATATCGGTAACAAGCTCATGTTGCGTGCTTATTCTATCGCATGGTGCTCACGGAAATTCTTCCTTCTTATGTCACTACACAATATCCGTTCCGTTTATATGTATAATCCTTCTAATCGGTCACTCTCATCAATCATCCTGGATATAGACTGTTACTTTTATAATAAATAATGATTTTTGAAAAGTTGTTTATTTTTATACGTAGCAATCAATATACGTTTTCGAAAATTGTACCGGTAAATATTTACCGGTAATCAGCTGACTTTATGGCGAATTTATTCGCTTAATCGTGGTAAATTAATTTATTCTCAACCACAAGTTGGTAATGTTGAGACGAAGTTGGGAATAAACGTTTTCTAAATTAATTTACTACGGTTAAAAGAATAATTATAGCATAAAACCAACTGGTGACCGGTAAATTTTTGTCGGTGCAATTTTCGAAAACGTCTAATAGTGTAATAAAACTGAAGCGGGAGCGTAATGGCCTATTGACGGCAAAAGTAGTGGTCCGTCGGCCGGCAGCAGCCCGGTGGAACACATACATGCCGGTCCATTGCCGGCAGCCTACGTCGGCCCGGTAATGTTGCTACGGCTGTTTTGTTTGCTGGGATGATGTAAAACTGGACTTTTCGTCAGATGGCGCTGTACACATTTGTTTTGTTTGAAACAGGTTTGAAAGTACAGGTTCGACACCCAGAAAAGCAACGACCTACAGCGAATTTAAAGGGAATTTTAGTAGCACTTTGGTGGAAATGCAGATGAGAAACTCGCCGATATCAGTTTTGTATAAGATAGAATAGGATAGCAATATCGGCGGAAGAATGCTTGTGTGTTATAAATCAGATGGAACTGAATGCCATTCATTTATACCTTATTTTGTAAAGTACAAATAGATTGTCTGGAAATTATCGCTGTGTCTAGCGTGAGTAATTCAGTTTAGCTGACGTGTGGGCTTTCAATATTTTGCACGTATTTAATACAATAGAATGTGTATGTTTACAAAAGAAAAAAAGGGATAAAAGTGAATTTAAACATTTTGTATCAATTACAACTGTCTACAACTGATGATTAAGGTATTGATGTTACATCGCATGAAAAGGTTTTTCATTATTTTATTGTTTTTAATAAGTTTTCACAGTAATTCAAGCCTGATGCGATAACTTGATGTAAATTTGCTAGTAATGTTCGTCATGGTATATTATGAGAACATCGAATTTATCCAAATACGGAAAAATGCGTTAAGAAAAAGTTATTTGATTCTAAATACATATGTATCTAACTTCGATGCAGAAATAGGCATAGAGATTAAAATTAAAAAAAAAATAAATTTATTCGTTCAATAACAT
Source organism: Holotrichia oblita (assembly GCA_023690525.1). Classification (NCBI taxonomy): domain Eukaryota; kingdom Metazoa; phylum Arthropoda; class Insecta; order Coleoptera; family Scarabaeidae; genus Holotrichia; species Holotrichia oblita. The sequence goes on along the minus strand of CM043015.1, from coordinate 136,343,963 downwards.
TTCGTAAAAGAATTAGTTAGGGCAAGGGGGGGCAAGTGCGTGATCGGGGCAAGTGCGTAGATGTATTGTTACTTAGCAGCGGGTACTTATTGAAGAGTTCTGTTAAAACCGCATCCTATTTGAGTTATTTTCTGGCCGTGGCGAGTAGCTGGCGCCACTTGTGCAACATATGAAATCACCAAACATTGTTGTTGCTCGGCACACCTCGAAACTTAGTGGATGGAAGTCGACGCCCTGTTCCAATATTGCCCGCTGCCCATGAAATTCTGCATGCACATTGCTGATTTTTGGTACGTACTATTCTTTTTGTATGCATGCCTCAGTTCGTCGAAGTACGTCTGTTTAAAAATCAATCTGTGCTTGAAAACAAGCTACTACGCACTTTCTTGCTAAATTCACTAGAAGGGGTTAGTGCGTAGTAGGTTGGTGGGGCAAGTGCGGAGAGCTCCGCACTTGCCCCCTTTCATTGCACCACATGCTCCTCCTGATTGCCATGCTTATTTCTTTTATATTACGTTTCAGAAATTTTGAACGATGATGAGAACAAGAACAAGTGAGAGGGCAAAAGCTTACACGCAAGATCAGCTTCTTGAAGCCGTGAACGAAGTTAAAATCGGCCGGCGAACCGTTTCCCAAGCCAGCAAAATATACAACATACCTCTAAATACGTTAATAGATCATATCAAAGGACGACGTGGAAAATTAAGCTCAACTTTTGGCAGGCCAACTGCTCTGTCAATCCAAGATGAAACCAAACTAGCTGAATATTTGAGCAAGCTTGAAAAATATGGATTCGGTCTGTCCAGGAAAGAGGTTATGGATTTGGTGGGAGAATACGTGAAATCAAACAAAATAAAAACACCATTTAAGGATGGTATACCCAACAAAGATTGGCTGATAGCATTTATGAGGAGGCAAAACTAGTCAATAAAGAAGCCAGAAAATGTTGAGGTAGCTAGAAGGAGAAGTGTTGATCCCTTCCTCATCAATCAGTATTTCACATTATTCAAAGAAACTATTGATAAATTGGGGATTGCTGATAAACCTCAGTTAATCTGGAACTTGGACGAGACGAGCTTTTGCGCGGATCCGTCTAAAACAAGAGTAGTTGGCCAGAAAGGCGCAAAATCAACAAGAACAACTGCTGGTCCTGGTAGAGAAAATACCACCGTTCTGTTTGCCTGTAGTGCTAGTGGAGCGAAAGCTCCCCATTGATCATTTTCAAAGGAAAGCAGTTATGGACACATATGATATCCGATTTTGCATATCCTGGGACAACCTACGCTGCATCGCCAAATGGATGGATGCAGTCGGATATCTTTGAAAGGTATATAGAAGGAGCATTCGTTCAGGCAATTGGACAAGAGAGACCAGTCCTTCTCGTCTATGATGGTCATGTTACCCACATCAGTCTCGCGGTAATAGAAAAGGCTGGGAATGCAGACATCACCATCATAAAACTTCCGCCACATAGCAGCCATATTCTGCAGCCTTTAGATCTGACCGTTATGAAAGCCATAAAAAATAAATGGGATCCTGCTCTAGTATCATGGCAAAGAAAGAACATAGGTGTAAAGCTGCCTAAAGTCGAATTTTCCAAAATAATTGGCCAAATATGGATGGACATTCCACCAGTGGTTATTACAAATGGTTTTAAGAAAGCTGGAATTTTTCCTCTCGACAAGTCAGTGATTTCTGAAGACATGTATGATCCGGATGCCTTGCAACGCTGGAAGAATTCAACTATTGAAGAACCAGCAGAAACAGAACCCCCAGCAGTGATTTCCTCAACATCTCATTATGAGTCAGCTTTTGCCTTTGAGAAGCCTTTGCCTAAAGAGCCTTCGATTTCTTTTGAAGACCTGTTATTATCTCGCATCAAACGGGGACCTACAGAGAAACAGAAGAAGAGGAGAATCTGCGCGGGAGCAGAAATAATAACATCCGAAGAAGTTAAACAAAAATTAATGGAACAAGATGAAAACAAAAAGCGACAAAAAGGGAAAAAAAATTCAAAGAAAAAAGATACAGATGAGCAAGAAAATGAGTCACTGCCGGAGGATCTAGAAGTAGAAATTCAATTTGCAGATTCGTCGAGTGACGAGGATCTAACAACAATGATTGAAAATTCTGAAAAAGACGAAATAGATACAAGGATCCTTGAGAGACGTGTGGAAGAGAGGAAAATTGGAGACTGGGTTCTAGTGCAGTTCTGTATGAAGAACACCAAAAGGTACTATGTTGGAGAAATAACAGCACTAAACGGGCTGGAACCTGTTGTCCGTTTTTTACGCAAAAAGAAGACTCTGCCATCTGCCACCGCACCATCTGCAGAAGATGTAAGCGAAGTGCTAGATAGCTCAATAATCGCCATTTTGCCTTCTCCAACTCCTGGTCGCCGCGGGGAATACATATTCCAGGTGTTTTTTGACAATTATAATTTAGAATAAGTTTTCTTGTTTTCTATGTTTTACTGTCGTCAGAATGTATTTACAGTTCTCAATAAATGTTTTGTTTTCTTGTGGAGTAATTTCAATTGTATAAAGTTTTTGTGACATTTAAAATATGGACTTTACGCTGGTGCCCCTCTCTGCTGGCTGTGCTTTTACTAGTGCCTATAGTATTCAATTACGCACTTACCCCGTGGTGTGGGGCAAGTGCGTATCAGGAACACACGGGCATATATACTTTTTTTTTCAGTAAACTATTGTATAAAGAATTCTAAATCGTTCGCCGAAAGGTAGGAGAAGGTTCACAGTTTTCGCTGGTATATTGTTACTTCAGTCTAAAACACACAATCCCCACAACCGGTAAGCGAATGTAACTTTATGCTTTTCTGGTCCGCACTTGCTCCCCCTTGCCCTATTGCATCTGTAAATATGCAACAGTATCAATATGTATTAAAATATACAGTTACCCGCTATCCAGTTAAAAAAAATCGCTTGCTTATAAGTAGAAGATGAAAAACGATTTCTTTCACCACAAATCGATCATTAACGACAAGAACAGCTTAAATGTGGAGTATGTATTTCTCTAATAAGTTAGTCATGAACAAAGTTACAAGCACTGAACTACGCGTCGAAAAATTCTCTTTTCTTTTGTGGTGAAAGTTGAATTAAATTTATATCACTAAGGGTGGGTTTATCGATGTGAGGATAAATAAATTAACTTGCTTTATTGAGTGTTAAATAGAAGTTATCTGCAAGATAAATCATTGTAGTTGCTAAATTTTATCTGCCAGTTAGTAATATCCGTCAGTTACTTAACTAACACTTTTATGCTCACATTGATAAACCCACCCTAAGAGAAAGATTATGATTTGATAATCCAAAATTTCAATTGATTATCTGCAATGGTTTCAAGATTATGAATATTTTACTGTACGAAATAGAGGCGCAAATTGCGTGCGAACCCTCTGTAACGCGAGTCACATGCAATTTTCGCCTCTATTTCGTATAATATAAATTCATAACTTAGAAACCATTGCAGATAATCAATTTAAATTTTGGATTATGAAATCATAATGCTTCTTTTAGTGATATATATTTAATTGAACTTTAACCACTAAAGAGACGCATTCATAAACATATCAAAGTGTATTTATGAATGCATTTGCAACACAGGTTTTTTTTGCTTATTGGCTGAAAAATTGTCTAATAAATTATATTTCTGGTTTAGGTAAAAAGATATATATAACTTATATTCACTGCAGACCGTTGAGTATGCATCTGGCTTAAACGACAATAATACATATTCTTTTGTATTCAAATGTCTACGTATTAAAGATCTTATATTTAAATAAAATTTATTGTATTACTTGCTTCAACTTACTAACACATCTACGTTTGATTGTATCCTTAACATTTATAGGTTTAAGGAATATGATTTTTATCGACACATGATAAATTAAACACGCGATTTTTATATTGCCAGAAACAAAATAAAAGTTTTAAAACCGAGAAAATACTTCTGCCATGAATAGACCATTCACGCATACAGACGATATATTTTCTACACAATATTATTCTAATGCATAAATGTGCTAGCTTGCATTTTACGCTCGACTTGCATTTATAACGGGGCCATCCACATTTCCACCACGGTTAAAGGTGTTGACTTTTTGGGTGTCGAACCTGTACATGACCACAGATCAGTAATAATATAGATGCGTAACTTAATAGTAAAATATATCCCTACGTGTAATTTGTGGGCTGGTCACCGTGCGGGGAAGGAGGTAATTGTGTATGCAACCAACATACCAACAAGCTGTACTGAACCTATTATTGCGGTTATTCAAATTTCATGTATGAAGAAAAAATATTTTATTCGGTGAACTTCTGTATTGAATTAGATAAGCTGGTTTATTTCACTGTTTTAGTTTTGGCCAGTTTTTAATATTTAAAACAATATATGTAATGCAGAACCAATTATATAAATTTAATTCAATACAGAATTTGATTGAACAAAACATTATTTTTCTCCATAGTCTATTTAGTTCCTTTTCCTCTTCCTCGAATATCTTTAAAGCAGTGATTCTCAACTTTTTTTGCTGCGGCACACTTTTAACGATTTCAAAATTTGGCGGCACACAAAGAAAAAGATAAGTTTAAATATACATACCGTGATATTTTTTTTCTTTAGCAGTGGAAAAGTGTTGAAATAACACGTTCGTTAAAATCGCATATTCCTTTTACAAATGACTTCTCGATACTCAACATCGCTAAAGCGGTTGTCATTGGCAGTGTGCACAGTAAAGTTAATAAATTGACAGTTTCAGAAAACGTAAAACTTTAAAATAAAATATTTTCTCTACCGAATTTTGTACATTTTCAAATGAGAAATATTCCATTAAAATATATAAAAAATTCATTGAAAATATGTATACTGTAATGTAACGGTTACATATTTAAACAAATTTTTAATATATTCCAACGATATATTTCCTACCATTTGAAATGTATAAAATTCAGTAATGTAAACTCACAAGAGAAATCTGCTTATAAAATCACATGTTAGATAATTAAAGCCGTTTTTAATATAATGGCAAAAAGTTAAGTGAGGTTACAATACCATGATTTCATTTTTGTAAGATTTATTGTACATATAACACAACTCGTGCATACAAGAATTATTTTAGTGATTTAACATATTTATTATATGCCATTATTAATATCATGTCCTTTGCTTTTTAGACAAGTAATACGCCTGTTAAAACTTGCCATTAAATGTGTTGCAACCCAGAAGATATTGTTAACCTTATTAAATTTAAAAAATTCTTTGTTTGTTTCACTATGGACAGGACACATCACGTTAAGATTAATTCATTTCTTTACATTCTTAGGTATATACAATTTTTGATATTTTAGTCCATGAACACATATCGAAGGCTATAATATTCATTTAAATATTTTAAAATGCTGCATACCGTTTTATTAGCCACTGTTATAAAACTGTTTGACAACAGCTTTCACACACTATACACTTACATTAAACTATAAAACTATTGAATTGTTCGCAATTAAAAATAATCAAAATATGTAGTAGGTACGAAAATAATAATAACATAACCTAAATAGCAAACTATTCCAATTTTATTCTTCAAGGGTTCCATCTACCGTGATAAATATCAACTATTCTGCCTCCCTAAAATATAGAGGGCTGCACTAGTTCCAATTTAAATCTTGGCGGTCAGTGCCAATGGTATGAGTGGGCTTATGACCCAAACTATATGCTTCGTACGTTCGCGTCGGTTTGGGCGCTGCGAGTTCTTCGGATATTTCCGCGTAGCTTTCATACAATGAGGACAGTTCGCACCGCCAGCCCAACGTTCAGGAGGTCGGAATACGAGAGACGGCCGATAAATTTTAAGTTAATTATATTTGCGAGTAAATTACCTATTTTAATAAAACACGTAATAATTAATATTTCTTTATATATTGTCAAAATTTTTGGGAGGTCATTGACCAAATGACCCTATGGACAAGCCGCCACTGTTCCGTATGTTCAATTTTAAATGGGACAAGTCAATGCATTGTACACAATTATACATTGTAAGTTAATGCACTCTTTGAGAAAACAAATGCAAAGCAAATTTATTAGTAGTTGTCAATTTTGACAATATTATAACGACATAAAGTTTAATATTAATTTATGTGTATTCGTACTTCAAACATGTATACTGCAGAAAAAATAACAATTGTAAACTGGTGTAGGGGTAATAACACTATGCGACAGACCAATACCATCCTTGGTACGATACACAATATTGTTATGAAATTTAATACAGAAGCTTGCATAATTAATTTGCAGGATTTTTATTATCGTTTAGAATATTGTTTAGAACGTGAAGGCGGTTACTTCGAACAATTAAGTACTTTGAAATGTTTTCGTTTACCAATAGGTTTGTTTGAGTTTTGTTGTACATAATTTCAGAATCAGCACCGCTAATAATAATAATCTAGTTAATTTATTCAAATAAAATCTTGACATACTTGAACGTTTACTTTTCAAAGAGTGCATTGATTTGCATTGTACAATTGTCTACAATGCATTGACTTGTCCCATTTAAAATGGAACATATGGAATATGTTCAGCATTAAAAAAAACTCACGGTATATATAATATATATATACAATAATTATATATCTAAAATTTGGCGGCACACTTTCAGAATTTCGTGGCACACAAAAGTGCCGCGGCACTGTGGTTGAGAATCACAGCTTTAAAGTATAATATAAGAAAATGTAAATTCAAAAGAAGATAACAAACAATTATAGTTCGTATAAAAAATATATTTATACATAATTAGTACTATAAGTGTTACTCATGTGACGCGCGAAACTACTTAAGACCCTTTGATGTGTTAGCCGTATTATTATTGACCAATACGATTGACATACGCACTTTTTCGACGCTTAAACACAAAAACATTTTTGCGAAATACTATGCTTAATGCCAGACTAAATGCTGTAGGTATTATTATTTTTTTTAATTCCTATGTATTTATTTAACTAAAATAAATGTTATAAATGGACACTTTTTCAATTTGACTATATTTATGTAATTAATTTGTTATTTGATGCGCCCCTCCAAACTCAAAGCCCACGGCACGCCATTGAATGGAATTAATATGTTCTAAATAGAAAATAGATACTACAGAGTAGTATTGTACTGGAGATATGCCAGATAATAAATATAAATTACATTAAAGATTCACGTTTTAAAACAAATAATATGCATTATTTAATTTATAATGAAACTATTGTTGCAACTATTAAATTCTCAGTTTTTTTCTTAAGACGACAATAAGACTGAACGTAAAACATTTAAACTGCATAAAATACATAATGTTCTAAATTATTTAAATTCTAAATGACTTACTTTTACTGGTTCTATTGGAGATAGTGCTAGTGACATTTGTTTCAGAGAGACACAATGTACTCCAAAATAAAACTGTACAAATCTTTAGAATATCCATTTCTAATTATTAACTATTTTTCGAATAAGTCTGAAGTACTACAAAGTTTATTAACTTCAACGCTGTAACTGTTATTTTGATATGGTATGAAACTATTAATAACTGAAGTAAAGAAAAAAACTGTAAATTTTTATTTAGTTTATGTATAAGAAGTATTTACAATGATACATGTTTTATTCTTTTATCCAATATTGACATTTTGTGTGTGACTGGTTCCAATATTTCTTCTGTTGAACTAACAATTAGCATGGCAGCTGAGTATAGGATAAAGAAAACCCCCTATTGCCTATATCGCCTACTTCATCTCCATCGGTAATTACAGTGAGAACAAACGGCTTGGAAGCAGCTGAAAAATATATAACAATAAGTAAGAACAATCATTGTCATGTAAATACATACAGATATAAACTATATGGGAGTATAATTGTAATAACGTGTCGATAATGTTATTGTTAAAATTATTGTTTAAATAAAATATGTAGTATTTACTTATTGTGAGTAGCTTTAGAACAAATAGTGTATTAATTCCTTACAATCATTAACCCATTTCTAGATTTAGTTTTCACACTATTAATTGTTTTTAATTCTTATCTTACGATAAGCAATCCAATGGTAAGTTGTTTGTTCTTTTTGCTATTTCCAATAATGATCCTCTCATTTTTGCATTAATATAAAAGTTTGAAATGTACTTATTTATATATAGTAATGTGTATTTTAATGAATACGTATTACATAAGGTACATAACAAATAACCTGATACCTGACTTGTATAAAGGTCTGAGAGCTACGAATATCTGTGCCTTTCCTTGTGGTCATAAGATTTACTTAAAATGTAGTTACTGCTGGTCTCTAGAAGCATAAGCTAAAATTATATGCAAGAAGATATGATAGTTGACCTTTGAGGTTGCTTTCGTTCTATACTTTAAAAAAGATATAAGCAGTTGGTAAGCTAGGATTGATAACTTCCAAGACATTGAGAATTGTTTTTGGAAAATGATACTTGTTCAAACTTATCTCATTACATTTGATTTGTTAGTAAATTCCGATGATCCTGCAAAACAGTGTTCTATTAATAGTATTTTAATTTTGTATCATCACATATCATATATTATTATTATTATGCCCAATCAAGAATATCTTCCTTTTTTATGAATAGAATAACCTGTATATGCCAACATTTTCTTTTACAGAAATATAAATACTATTATCGGACATCAAACTTCCTATAGTCAACTTTGTAGTTAACAACAAACAATTACACTACAAATTTGCCTAGTATTTATGTCCAAGTTGCTTTTGCAATCTTGCAAACCAATCACCTGTATCATCAAAGTATTGTCAACTTAAAACTGTATTTGTAGTAATGACAAAAGGATAAACTTCTCTACTAAATAAATAATTAATGGTGTATTTTGCGACGGTGACCTAAAAACTGCCTTTTAGCAAGTAGATTTGTGTTCCATGTTATCTACTTCTGTGCAACTTACAAAAGAGACATTTAAAAAACTAAAAGAAGAGTTTAATACAGCAGGAAACGTTATATATTCAAAAATGATTCTACGCAATCAAAAAATTACGCATAATGAAAATACATCAAAATAAATAAAAGTGCAAAATAAAATAAGATGAAAGTACAAAAAATACCAAATTTTTACTTGATTTTTGCTACTAATGTAAATGGCTTCTTTGGGAACAAAAAGTGGGTAGCAGACGCCATAAGGTCACGATAACTCGACGCGTAAACAACACTACCTCCTCTAGTCAGAAAATTTTCGCCTCTAGAATTCCTTCCTTCATTGTTTGTTTGCAAAACATGCTGTACTGTTGGATATATGTATATAGTTTGTACTATATCATGCAGTAATTGAATTTTGAGTAAATTCAATTGTATAACCACAATGAAAGACTCGTAGATAGATCTTGTATATATTAAATTGTGGTTAATAAATGCATATACCTACATAATACACATTTAGAAATCTAGCATTCTTCAGAAAACTTTTATTCCTAAACTTACAAAGGAACACTTACAACTCCTCATCCCGTTGAAACTTTGTAGACTAAAAGAATGCCTTAAAATAAGAAGTACGTATTCTTTTAGCGGTCAATCGCCCGATTTTTGGGTAAATTTTTCAATTTTAATAAAACTTCGAAAATATAACATAAAAAATTAACAAAATTTGCAGCATATTAGATGATCAATGACCTGTATTTATAAAACGCTAATGATGGGGGACGGGGTACCTCATACCACCTACGTTTTTCATAGTTTTGTTTTTTTTTTGTTTTTCATCTAAAATAGATCGCTTTTGTGTAGAAAACGATGATGCATAATAAATTTGAAAAGTAGTAATAATCAGTTAATAATAATTTTCATACCGTGTGTCCCCGGATCGACGCATGAATAGGTATAAGAGTCTGTAAATTTTTTAGTTGATATTTCATCTTCTGGGGTTCAACCCTGCTTGGGTAGAAAGTAATTTGTGCCATACTTTCAATTTTCAAAAATCACGCATGCCTTGGAAATTTACAAAAAGGTAGTTCTTACCACTAATGAAGTACCTTTTTTGTACGAGATACGACAAAATGTTATTAAGAAAAGTTATTCAGAATAATAAACCATGCAAATATGCAAAATTTTAACAAGATCGAACATACTTTGAAAATTCACAAAAAAGTTATTCTTTCCACTAATAAAGTGTTTCTGCAGGAGATACGATGAAATGTTGTTGAGAAAAGTTGTTTAAATTAATAAGTTGTGCCAAGGAGTATGCCAAGGAAATGTTTGTGTTGTTTTATTTTTTAAGTGTGCTATGAAAATAAATACCTATTCATGCGTAGTTACGTTTCTCGCGATTTTCTCCAATGAATATAACAAAAAAGTATTTGAGTTTTAATGCTTAACTTAAAGTCAAACATTTTTTGTAAAAACAATTTTTCTCTGTCTTTCGAAATAAAGTGGTGGAAGGTATTTGAATGTTGTTTTAAATACATGCCTGGAGTACTTCTTGGGCTTTTAGGTTTCACGTAATCATGACAGTTGTGACCTACACGGCCGCCGATAGAGGGCGTTATTTGATATTATAACCAAAATATTGGATTTTCTCAAAAAATTTAAATGCGATGATGATTTTTTTTGGACTAGAAAATAGACAAATGACCAACCAATAACCCTGCGCAAGCCGCATCTTAATATCTTTTTCCTAACTCAAATTATTTAAAAAAATACTAAACTAGGAAAAATCATATATCTCCATTTAAAAATGCATCGCTTGCTTTCGATAAGAAGGCAAGTAGTAGGCCATGGAAATAAAGGACAAACTCCTCTCTAAAATATTCACAAGAAATGTCAGTTTATTTAGTGCTATGATTTTAAGTCACACGTTTTTGTATTTGTAAGCGATTTTCCTTTTAAATAAAGTTGTGGTCCTGAAAAGGACCGATTTTGAAAAAAGATTAATGCCTTCTGTGTTCAAATTGCCTTCCGTCATATTCCACACATTTTTCCAGTCTTTCTTGAGTCGACAGAACCGCAGCCTCGATTTCTGCAGCTGATAGTTGACGAATTGACTTTCGAATTCTGTTTTCCATATCCATTCGTGTTGTTGGTGGAGTTTGAAAAGCAATGTCTTTTAAGCGTCCCCACAAGTAAAAATCAAGACATGTCAAGTTGGGAGATCTTGCCGGCCAAGGAAATAGGCTTCCTCTTCCTATCCAGCGTTCTCGAAAGGTCCCGTTAATATGGTTTCGGACATTAATGGAGTAATGTGCCGGACAACCATCTAATTGCAGAAACATAGTTCTCCTAGTTGCGAGTGGCACATCTTCCAATAGAATTGGCAAGTCGTTGATCAAAAACTCTAAGAAGCGGTTACCAGTTAAAGCTTGATCAAACAAATAAGGTCCAATAATTCTGTCTCCAATGATACCGCACCACATATTTAGACAATCCAGCGTCCCTGGTGCTGCACTTCTCTTAACCAATGCGGATTTTCAGCGGACCAATAATGCATGTTATGGCGATTTATTCTACCATCACTACTAAAGGTAGCCTCGTCGGTCCAGAGAATTTCCGTTAAGAAATTTCTGTTTTCCTCAAGCATGCCTAGCATCCAATGACAATAATTTAATCTATTATCGAAAAATTGCTTGCATCTATTCTGCATTTTATCGGATTGAGTGATACTTCCGTGCGACTCTTACTTTCCTATGTCACTGGTAGATGTCAGACCACTGTTATTGATGAACAAACTTCCGACCCTCTTACACTATTGTCCGGTGTACCACAAGGATCTGTACTTGGTCCACTTTTATACACTATTTACACCTCCCAATTGATGAATAATATAAAGTTTTGTAGGTCCCACCTTTATGCAGATGATATACAATTGTATTATTCCTTTATACCGGCAAATGTCCGTGCAGCCTGTGCAAACATTAATATAGATTTACGGATTATTGTTGATGCAGCCATTCGCCACGGTCTGAGGATCAATCCTGCAAAATCTGAAATAGTTTTATTTTCCCCTGCTAATCTGAGAAGTACGCTACTGATGTTCAGGTACCCTGTAAAAACACAGTGAAAAGTTTAGGATTATTAATTGACGAAAAACTTAGGTTTAACGAACACGTTAACAAATGCATACAAAAAGCATACAATAGCTTACGATTAATATATAGTTCCCGGATGTTCTTAACTCTTAAAATCAAAATAGCCCTATGTGAATCGTTGGTTCTTTCTCATTTCAATTACTGCGATGTAGTTTACTCTCCTTTTGTGAACTCTATTGCTATTCGTAAAAGACAAAAAATTCAAAACTGTTGTCTGCGCTTAATCTATGGTATTCGCCACAGAGAACATATTACTTATAAACTAAAAGATATTAGATGGTTGAACATGGCAAGCCGACGCATTCTACACTCTGCTTGCTTATACCACAAAATTATTACATCTGAAAAACCTGCTTATTTGTATAATAAAATAACGTTTAGGTCTGATGTTCACACCTTAAATGTTAGATTTAGAGGTACGCTTACCCCTACGATCCATGCCCACCAATTTTTTAAAAGATGTTATTCGTATCAAATCACACACCTTTACAATAATATTCCTCGACCTATTCGTGGGTGTGGCTCGCTTATCACTTTTAGAAATAGCTACTTTAATCATTTGTTCACTTCACAATTTAATTGAAGAGGGGCTGGGGATTTGGACAGGTTGATAAGACTCGAACTTTGCCGATTTGCGCCATTGACAAGCTACAGAATCCTGTACTTTACTAACATTGCGATCATTGTTAGAGTAATTAACTTCGCACGTGAGTCATATACGTATTTGCTCGCCTATAATGTGTTATAGTTTTGAAAGTTGTTCAAAGGGTTAAATTCAAAAACAGGCTAACATGAATTTCGCCCTATTTCTGATTATATTATAAATATGTCTGTATCATCTATTGTAAATTTCTTTTTTGGTATGATGAAATAAAGTTCTTTATAATTATTATTATTAAATCTTGTTCATTTAGCGCCTGGTGCAAGATTATGTGGTAAGGATGTAATCTAAAAGTAAAAAACAACATATGCGTAAAAATAATATAATCAGAATAACACTGAATTGTGTATTTGAGAGTATGTGCTAAGATACATACTTGAAATTATTTACCTATAATCTTTCAAAATATTTCTAACAGTTGTTCGTGCTATTCCCAAGTCTAGAGACAATGTTCTAGTTCCTACATGTTTATCAAATTCTATGTAAGCCATTGATAATGTTTTCTTCTGTCCTTCCATTGCGACGCCTGCGACGTTTAGGACGACGAAAACTTCTAGTATCGCGTAATCGCTGTACCAAGCGCGGAAACATTCTTCTGCCGTAATGATGGCGATCTGGATACCGTGTCGCGTACTGTCTTGCAGCTATTGCTGCATTTTGAAAACACTCGAAATAAATCGCAATCATGTCAACGGCTTCATTATTTGTGACAGGCATTTTGATTAAAAAGTACTCAAAATATACGCAACCAACAATATTGGGCTGCGTGTGACAAAAGTTTGACGCTAATTGGCAATATTTTTGTTAGGCGATTGTCGTGTCCACGGCGTACTACTTGCCTTCTTATCGAAAGCAAGCGATGCATTTTTAAATGGGGATATATGAATTTTCCTGGTTTAGTATTTTTTTAAAGAATTTGAGTTAGGAAAAAGATATTAAGATGCGGCTTGCGCAGGGTTATTGGTTGGTCATTTGTCTATTTTCCAGTCTAAAAAAAGTCATATCATCGCATTTAAATCTTTTGAGAAAATCCAAACCTAAAAGCCCAAGAAATACTCTTTTCAATGATACCAAATTTATCCAAATCCATTAAGCCGTTTCGAAGTTACAGGCATGTATTTAAAACAACATTCAAATACCCTCCACCACTTTATTTCGAAAGACAGAGAAAAATTGTTTTTACAAAAAATGTTTGACTTTAAGTTAACATTAAAACGCAAATACTTTTTTGTTATATTCATTGGAGAAAATCGCGAGAAACGTAACTTTATGTAATTCAAGATGGTGGAAACGCCCACCGACGGCCATCTTGGAAGCTTGAAAATAATTTCCAGCATTTTCTCTTGCCCACTTTACCTATAAAATTTTTTACCGTAACTCTCTACAATCATTAGTTTCTGAGATACAGCCGCTTACCTCGCTTATTTGCCCACCCTGTACATAGAATGGTATAGTTTGGTACAATAGGTTTGTTCGATTTGGACATTTGCGTCTTAAAGCAAGCAACAAATATTTTGAAGCTGCGTTTAGTTTTTAAACACTAGTTGCAAAGTAAACGCGACGTTTTAACGCTGCTCAAATGAACTCCAACATGTTTTAGAGACCGTTTGATTTGCGTTATTGCATGAACAGTAACCATCTAGTTTATTTTCGAATACAATTGGATTGGAGGATTGGAGTGACTTATACATAAAAATTAATACATATCCAGGTAGATAAATATACAGTATAGAATTTTTCATCTAGATTATTTGTATAATATCTATTATAATTATTATTATTATAATATTCATATTATATTTTTATATTATTTATATTATTATTATTATATTTGTATAATTACCATTTCGATTTTGTTTTTCATTCGCGTCATTCATGCAACTCATAACAGTCGTCAGGCTCATCATATACAGAAAAATTGTCCTAACCAGCCCTAACTGAATAGAAACGGTGTTATAATTAACTTGGTACGGTACACAACAACGGACCATATATTTGAAAATGTATGGTTAGTGAAAGGATTATTTATCCTACTCTTTTTTCCGAGCTACCTATCTCTTTTCTTACAGCGAAAATCTGCTCATGGAGTGGATTAAAACTTCTTGACGCTAGAGTGTATTAGCGTCAAACTGCAAAACTTGATATTTCTAATCGAACAGCTTCCTCGCCGCATAAAATTAAGGCAAATCAAACCGAACAGCAACGTTGCAAGTGCGCACGAGCGTGCGTTAAATTGTTTACTGCCGAAGCCAAATCGAAGAAACCTAATGGCAGTCTTAAATGTAGCAAATGCGTTTAACATGCTACTTGCAACATTTCGAATCGCCAATATCGAAATAATTCCTTTGACACCGTAAGAAACCGAGTTGCACGATGCGTTGAAAAATATAACAACAAGAGTTAGATAGTTTGAAAAATCATCAGAACCTTACTAAGTCCAATTTGCAGAAGGAACAGAAGGAAATGAAGACAATTATGACAATATATCATGTGTTTCTGAGGGAGGCGGCAGTGTTTTAGACCTAGATTACAAAACAAGAGCTGTACAGTTCTGGAAAAGTGGTAAATCAAAACGACATTCTTTGGATAGTGTCAACCGCAGATTTAAAAAATAAAATCGTTAAAACAGTCGTACAGGGTGTCCCGTTTCAACGTGGATCTTAGATATCTGCCACATTTGTAAAAATAGAGAAAAGTTATAAAGAAAAATTATCCCAATGTATGTTCTGCATAACATAAAAATATTTTTAACTATACAGAGTGTCTCGAAAGTAGGTAAACATACTTGCTCCGTTATTTTAAATGGGACATCCTATACGTTTTGGCAATTTTGAATAGTACGCTAAAAAATATTCTGAGATTATATGAACTACCTTATCCCGATTCCTAATAGTTATGGAGATATTTTACGTTTTTGTAAAAACTATCCCGATTCGGTGTTTTTTATATGCCGCGATAGCTTTATCTTGAAAATACGTATCGAAATGAAATCAAGAATATGTAAACTATATAGTGCGGTATAGACAATGACATCAACTTTTGATGATATACCTAGTTCCAGTTATCAGAATCGAGTTAACGCAATTCATAAAAATAATTCATGACATGGATTTTCGACGGTGGGCTCTAGAGGCTAAAGAAGAAATCGGACACAAATCCTTTAAAGCAGGACATTGGTGGATTTGACACTTTAAGAAGGTACATAATATTGTATCGCGAAAAATAAGGACATTTGTTGCTCGTTCTATACGCACTGATACGGAATATCTAAGGTTAATAAGCGAAAATTTTATTAATGAAGTCAAACCCTATATCACTAACATTAGTAGAGGCAATGTGTATCACGCTGACGAGAGTGAATTTAATCTTGATACACACTCCGGTCGTACATTAGCTTCTAAAGATCAGACAACTGTTGAGGGTATTGTACACTCCTTCCACTCTACAACACATAGTTACCCAATATTGCCAGCTTCTTCTGCAAATGGATGCTTACTTTCATGCTTTTAGTACTAAAGGAGTCTACAAATACCTTTGAACCTCGAGTTACGCAATCACTGTTTCGACCTGTAAATGTGTATATTTCTTCTTCGACGTCTGGAAAGCTCACCTCAAATCATTTCAAAACCTGACTAACTGATGTTTTCTTCCAAATACCGCCATGAACAGTGTACTTTTGATTGATTTCTGGACTGGACATTGTGTTGCTGAACTTCAGAAATTGATACCGAAAGATAAAACGTTAAGCATTTTAAATATACCAAAGAAACCGCAGCGATGGTACAACCTCTAGATGTATTTGGTTTTATGTAGGTCGCGAAAAATATTTGTTAGAATTTTTTCTGATACAGTGATTCTTATTAACTATGATATAGATTTGCATCAAAGAAATAATATTATTAAGCTGCGATCGATAACCCACAATCAGTTTTCTTCTCCAACATTTTTTGATGTATTCGCAGCATAAGAGTGGATACGTGGATAAGAAACCTGGGCCTTCTAAAAACCCCGCAGTTTTGTCAAAGATGTACAGTAGGGTGGTTAAAAAAAATTTTGGATTTTTGACCGGGTCACCTCCCTAAAACGTGCCAATTAGCTAGAAAATGCGATTAGCAAAGTTTCAGCTCAATCTGATAATATAAACACGTGCCGCATTGAGGTTATAGTTACGAAAACAGCGGTTTCTCAAAAAATATCCTAGTTTTTCGTCCTTAAAATCGAAACCATTTTTCTAGGAATATAGCTCGAGTGTTATTTGATAGGAAATTTAATTCTTATTAATTTTTAATTTAATAAATTTGTTGTTAAAGTTGATAGATTTAGTGGCATTTAGCATTTACCAGTTCAGATCGTAGTGAATATCCTCAAATATGAATTTCCATGCAAAGGTTTAAGAACATTGTAATAATCAATTATACCTTTCAAATATATTTTATTAATTCTATTGTTGAATAGTGTTCAAATAAATTTTATTTAAACTGATTGTTTATTACTACTTCTCAAATTTATTATGCATCATCGTTCTCTACACAAAAGCGATCTATTTATGATGAAAAAGAAAGAGCAAAATTGTGAAAAACATAGCGAGCCTTTAGACAATAAACTTTAACGGGACTGGTACTCAAAATCGGACGATTGAGCTGCTAAAAAAATACCTACTTTTTATTTTAAGGCACTCTTTCAGTCTACAAAGTTTCATTGGAATCGGGGACATCTGCCTGTGTTCCCTTGTTAGCTGTAGTAAAAATTTTATTATACTAAAAACTGAATTTGGATTCAATTTTGGAAGTGAATTGGCATATCTACTTACATGTTACTGTTGGTAGAGCACTTCCACAAAATCTATCTGAATCAAGACCAATTGCATTTGGAATAACAATAAAGTCAGTTGTACAATTTACACCATTCATGCTGTCTGTAGGTAATCCTGGATCAACAGATAAACCTATTGTATCACCCATCACAGTAAAAGAATACGGATTACTTGTTTGATCCCATGTTATTGAACAGAAGCCAGGTTGCATATCTATACAAACGCCGTAGTTCTGATTTATTAATTGTCTTGTTCCTGGCAGGCCATTTGTAGCTAACAAAGCGCCGTTTGCTGTTGCACCATAATTGAAACTATTAACTATCCCACTTACATCTGTATAGTACATTAGACAGCCTGTAGGTGCTAAACAGAAATTTTATTAATAATATGTTTAATAATATTTACATATTATTAAAGCGGGTAAATGAAAACAGTACATAGGAGCGGTGGGTGAAAACGTCGAAATCTCAAAAGCACATACATTGCAAGACATTGTAAATGCAACAATAAATACCGCAGTACAATACGAATAAATGTTAATAAGTAATATATTTTATGTAATTACTATTGTTGCTTTCCCACTCGTTTCCTTTCCTCTCGTTAAATAATGTTCGTGGCGGTGTAAAAATATTCTTGTATAAAAAACGTGATTGTTTGGTATCTACTGATGTAATAATTGTATTGTGTGTGTGTGTGTGTGTGTTCGCGCGCGCGTGTGCGTGTGCATAACTACATATACAAATTAAATATGACAGGCAAGCATTTTGTATCAACCGTTAAACCGCAACAAAGCAGTAGGTACAATGTTCGTCGTAAAATGTAGATTATTATTTCTGTTATTTAGGTTTATACCGTCTTGTTCTATTTTTTGCCGGCTACATGTTAGTTTTTTCCAACTTGCTAGATTTTAATTTAATATAGCTGTACAGTGCTATAAAATCTTGCAAAATAATAAGAAAGTTACGAAATGTTACTAATAAAGAACGATCATGAACCCGAAATTAAAAAAAAATGACTTTCAATTTTCAATTTCTTAAAATTTTGCATTCTGTTTATGCGCATAATTTACTAATGATAAGAGACACAGACAAACTTTTCATACAAAAAATGTTTGATTCAATGAATTTTATTAAGCAGCTAAGAAAACATGTTAAATATATCAACGTTCAAAAAATTACAAAAATATTTATAACTGCATTATAAATTATTTTGCATTAGAGTTTACAATTATCTAAGCAGATTCATAACTTGTACACTAAACCTAAATGGGTAATTAGAAATGGTATTTTTAACAAATAAGTTCGTATGTACAAATCTTTAATAGTTTGCGATATACCGGATTTCCAAATTATTCGTGCCCACATTTACAATATTTTTTTGTATTTGTGATGGATGCTAGTTGCAACGGCTTGTTAAGCTGTATCGCTTTAATGACTATCGCTGCAACTTTGGTCGTGCAACAGCATTATCTCGCTATTTAAAATATCATGCTGCTAATCACTTTGCACCCAACAACGAATGATAGATTGATTGAGATGCAATTCTCAGAAGAAAAGCATATTACCATATTCTCGGAGAGTTGAACCCCGAACCCCAAAGACTGGCTACATGACGGAGTAGCCACTTAACCAATGCGACTATCGACCTATTTAATTACATACATAACTGCACAAAATGGTCTTCACGAGTTAACACGTTGATTGCCAGGCGCAAAAGTGAGGAATTTTTGTCCTCCACTAAGGGCGCCAAGGCGGTCCCAGGGACCGTATGGCTTCGTTCCGATAAACCTTCTCCATACCCATGGCGTAAGTGGAAAACCGAGCAGCAGCAGCCCACCCCTCTCCCGTCCTCCCTCCTGAGTTTTGAGTTTAACAGAAAAAGCCAATATAATCGAAGAATGTAAAGAAGGAATGTCAGTTACAGTGTTATCTCAAAAATACGGAGTTTCAAAATCAACAATTTCTGCTATTAAAAAAAAATGAAAAACACGCTAAAACCATCGAAAAATGCACATTGAAAAAGTCAGCATTTCCGCTTTTATAAGAGAAATTGTACAACTGGTTTCGTAAACAAAGAGACAAGAATTTTCCAGTTTCAGGGATTATGCTGAAACAGATTTAAGATTTAAACATCGTGGTGGCATAAGGTTTTTGAAAATGACAGGGGAGAAATTATCAGCCGATCCAGATGCAGTAGACCGTTTTAAAGAGGATCGAAACCATATTATTCAAGAGCATGACCGCTAGCGGCACCTGATTTATAATGCTGATGAGACAGGATTGTATTTTCGCTTATTGCCTGACAAAACTTATGTCTCGTTAGCGGAAAAAACCACTCCTGGTTTAAAAATTCTAAGCAACGACTGACGTTTATGGGCGGTGTAAACGCTTCAGGAGTACATAAGTTGAAACCCCTAGTGATAGGGAAATAAAAAAAAAACCAAGGTGTTTTAAGAATTTTAACAACCCATTGCTGTACAAAAACACTAAAAACGCGTGGATGACTGGGGAACTCTTTAAAGGTGGGTCCACATTTGAACATTTTGCCCGATCGAACAGAACAAGCCGAGCGCGGAATTAACAACAACGAACAAAACTTCGGTTTATTCGAAATATTCGTTCTATTTGCTATGTTCCCGGCATCGCCACTTTATTTTGTTTGCAGTAATAAATTAATATATCAATCTAGAATGCCTACCTAAATTTATACTCCAATAATGGACACGGCAGACTTGCTGGCTGTAAGCGCTAATATATATCACATATACAATTATAAAAATGTTAATTATACATTTAAATCAAACAAGAACACAACCGGACCGAACAACTGCGAAGTTGGCGAACACCGTGAACTGGCGCAAATCCCGTCCAAACTGATCATTCGGCGAACACTTAATTCTTTTGAGCAATTCCATTTTACCGACAAGACTCGGAAAACATTCGGCGCGTTCCGTTCGGCTCGGAGAAACGTCTACACTAGGCAAATTCGGGTCATTCGCCTTATATATTCTGTTCGTTCGGGGCAAAATGTTCAAATGTGGCCCCACCTTAAGGAATGGTTCTTTCGACATTTGGTACCTGAGGTGAGAGTTAAAATTATCTACCGTGTGTTTCATACGGCTGATTATTTCAAAATTATTAATTCATAGGTGATATGTTTTCTACCTAATCAGGAGTCCATTGAACATAAAATTTTCCATTCCCATGCAAAATTCCATATACAGTGAGGTTTTTATATCACCGTACATAGCCCCTATGTTCGATTTTAATTGTCCCATGTCAACTCATGGGCAAATATACAACCAACATTACTCCCATTACAAACATGCGTTATTACATGTTGAATACTTGACCAACAGAGGGCGTATATATACATAGTAATCTCGTTGATACTGCGTCTGTCGGGATATTTTGCATCAAACCGATCTCATATAATTCTAATACTGTTTCCGACTTGATACCAATTTATAATTTCAATTTTTTCATCTTTAGAATACATTTTATGGATTATTTTATCTCGTCACGACTTTGACAGTTATCGATAAGATGTTTATGTAGAAGCCAATAATATATAGGAGTAATGTTGGTTGCATAACTGCCCATGAGTTGACATGGGAAAATAAAATCGAACATAGGGCTATGTACGGTGTTATAAAAACCTCACTGTATGTGAGTGACATCATCACTTTGAAAGCAATTCAAGAAAAAGCAGTTATGGCTAAATTTGCTAAAAAAAAATGTTTTAAATAAAATATCAGATTTTTTACATTCATATATAATTAATTTAAGTTTAAGTAACAAAGTTAATTTGTTTAATTACACCCTCGTTTCTATGAACACCGCCATTAGTTTGAACGGCCCACTGTATTTTTGTGTTCATACTATCGCGATTGTACTGTAATTACAAAATTCTCAAAATAAAAATTAACATTAGGTCTTAAAATATCGATCAAAATGAAGGATTCTAGATGACACATTAACAGATGTGTTTGCTTAATATAATAGATATGGCCAATACACTTTTGGAGAATTCTTTTTCAATAGCTAAATTAGGCCGTTAATTGTTTTTACATAGGTATATCACAACTTTCAACTTGCTGTGTGGTCGGCTAGAAGCCAATAGTAATTTTGTCCACAAATATCATCAAATTACTGTTACTAATACTCAATTGCAGTACTTTTGAATCTATCTGTGGTCTTGGTACCGTTCGGCGAATGAAACTGAATGAAATTAACACTATTTTCTTTTTCACAATTACACGCATCTTATAGAATGGAATCTAACAAAGTGTTATATTGACACAGTTTTAAAATTACTCTGAAACATTGCTGCTGCTTGCCTTGTAGTCCATCTAGCAGTTACTGCAGCGGATGAGGATACATTATTTTCAACTGACAAATTAGGAGTTGGAATAGAATTTTTATCAAATACAAATTAATTGACTTGTCTAATGTAGATAGCAAAGACCACTTAAATTTGACAGCTTTTGAGAACCAATGTATATAATTTAGGATTCTGACAAGTTCTTAACCAAGCTCCAGAATATGTGTTTTTGTACTCGCTTATCAAAACCTGTCATTTCACGATTCGATTTGCGTGCGTAAAAAGTCACTTTAAACACGAGTGCGTAAAAGTAAAGTTGGTACTGCCTGGAACTTGATTAATTTAGTGACATTTTAAAATCATAAATTCCTAACCTTAATACTATGCTACCCAGTTCGTTGTTTTTCTATGAAAATAAAAGGAAATGAAATAGAAATTGATATATTTGGAAGGTATGCAATTCAATGTCAGAACAGCAACAAATATTATATAAATTACCATTTTGAATTTGATAATTTTAAATTAAATGTCATTTCAAATAATCAATACTGCCAACTCAAATTTTTTTAATTAATATCAAGAGATTAGTAGTGTGTCATACACGATTATTATTATAGTTCTCGTACAAAAAATATTGTACAAACTTCATGCGTGAAACATTTCGCGAATTCGTGTCCGAAACTGGTCACTCATTCGCGAAATATGATTTCACGCACTTGGTTCGTAAATAACTATTTTAAGTTACTAGGAACATCAAAAAATCCAAAATAAGGTAAGTCCTGTAAATGTCAAATTTTTATTAATTGATCTGACATAACAATCTTTTAACAAATAATGTTTGTGAAATGTGCAGTTGATATTGTTTAAAATATTGAACCTCGGTCGAATCAAAAACAGAGACTACATCTCGACCGGCAAGTTGATTGAAAAATTGGTTCGACGCGGCTCAATGTGCGCTTACCTTCATAGTTGCTGTATAAAAGTTACTTTTATAGTAGTTATTGCTATGTGGAGCAAATATTTAAATCATTTTAAATTTGCAGCTCTCTGATGCTACTGCCACCTATGTTATGTCTACCGTGATTTTTCTTGGAATATAATTTACCGTTAAGTTGCCGGTCTAGATGTAGTCTATCCCAATAACCTAATAACTGTTATATAACAGCGCGTTAGCCCCTATTAACAAAGAAAACTGTGAATACAAACGAAAAATTTAGAAGAAGAAAAATAGATATTTTAATCATACCTAATGATGGGCAAGCGCAACCCAGCTGTGCAACTTGTATATTCCAATATCTCTGAAAATCCAGTGAACTGCTTGTTGTTATACTAATAGTTATGTCTTCGTTTTCATAAAAATAAAGATAAATGTGTTGACCACTATTTTCACCGCATATTGTTGGAATTGTAGCTGCCCCACCCACAATATTAAGTGCATCATAAACACATGTACCATTAGCATCTGGCTGTGCTAAAGTTAATGTCAGAAAATCTATTCGCACCTACAATAATACACATATTAGTAATTGCAATCACTAAGCTTAAAATAATATTGTTGCCAACTCTAACAAAATAACACTGAACTTCATAAAATTTTCAAACGTGCTAGACATACAACACCTAAATTATTTTTTCGACACTGACATAGGTAAATTAACCTTACACATTGTTACTTTTTGTAACAAGTCGCGTGACTTTTAATCAAATCTGCAGCATCTGTTTCGCATGTTGTTCTTCAATGGCCGTTGGGCAGCTGATGGAACGGAATGTGTTGACCGTGCTGGCTGATGAAACTATAAACATGCTGAAAACTGGTTTTTGTTTTACGTCCCCCTACTAGAAGCACTGTTTCTGTTTTGTGCGGTGCCAGTTTCAGCTGCATTGCCTCCAACCACTCCATGATACTACTTATAGATTCCTCAGCCGCGCTCTCTATAGCTCCCGGTGTTCTGGCGGTAACTACTACCGCTAAGTCGTCTGGGTATGCAACCAACTGCACTCCTGCTGGCAATGGTATATTAAAAAATTCATCATAGTATATGTTCCATAGCGTTGGGCCGATTACTGAGCCCTGCGGGACTCCTCTGGTTATTTGCATAGCAGCTTTGTCCCCGATGACAAGGGTCCTATTTTGAAAGTAGCAGCAACCATATAATAAAGGTATGGTGATATCCTCTTCCTTCTTAGCTCGTTTAATATACCCTCCCACAGTGCCGAGTTAAAGGCATTTTCCACATCTAGCGTTATCAGCGCACATATCTGCCTTGAGCTATATAGCCCCTGCACTGCTTGTTTCGCAATTATTATAACCTGCTCGAGTGCTTTTATAGTAGATTTCCCCTCTCTAAATCTGTACTGTTCTTTCGATAACTCATTTTTGTCCTCTAACTTTCTCTTCAGACTTGCCGTTACAAGATGTTCGAATAGTCTTCCTAGTGTATTTAGGAGACATGTGGGTCTATATGATCTTTGCACTTGACCCGGCTTCGGCTCTTTCGGAATTAGTGCTAGCCTTGACGTCTTCCATATATCTGGAAACCTTCCGGTTAGTAAGAGGTCATTCATAATCGACAGAACTTTCTCTTTATGATGTAGTGCCACCGCCTTCATCACTTCAGGCTCTCCTTTTTTATATGCAATTTTTTCTCACCTCTGCGACATTGTCCGTCCACCAATAAACCAGTCTTCGTACACCATTTCGTTTCTTAGCAAAGGTTCTATTACAGCCCATGCTTATAGCGCCAGCAAGACTCTCCGCGCTCCAGGTTTCATTTTCCGATTGCAGTATTTTGCTCACTTCTGCTGTCATTTTGTCCATTTTATTCCACTGTACTCTATACCCTACGTTAGATTTAGGGCCAAGATCTTCTATCCTTTCTTCGCGATATTCGTAGGTAATATGTCGATGGAAACTCAGGCTTTCTTCTTTTATTACGCGTCAGTTGAACACCGACCCAGCTATTTTTCTTGTGCTGAATGTCAAGTCTATATGCGATTGGCTAATGCCTCTAACAAAAGTTGCGACATCTCCTCTGTTATGCACTATCAAATGATCCTCAGTCATCCACTCCGCCAGCAATTCTCCTCTTTTGTTTTCTACTGCAGAGCCCCATAAGTAAGACTTAGCATCGAAATCTCCACCCACTAGGATTTCTTTCTGGCGTTTTTTCATACCTCTCCTCAAGTTCTACAGGAAGTTGGTAAAAGATGCTATGTCTATATTAAGTGATATACAACATCCAGTTTCCACCCATACGTATCCGTCACCTATGTAAACCCTTTTAGGATTCTAAGGTTTTTGTTGCGAATTGTAATAGCAACATCCGTTCTATTGTCTACTGTCCATTCTGAATGATGAAGTCTTTTCGGTGTTGGTTCTGCAATGTTTACTAAATCTGCCATTTCTTCCTCTGCTACCTTGTACATCAGATCCATAGCCGCACTCTCCCGGTCAATATTGCCCTGTAGAATTTTTATTACGTCCTGGTATATCCTCTTCCGTTCTCCCTCTCGATCTGTTCGTCGTTTAGTCATTTCTTCGTCCTTTCCTATCGTTGCTTCTCCCTTTTGGTTCTACCGATCTCGGTTTAATCTTATCCTTGAACATCTGCCTGCATTTAGAATATTTGGTTGTGTCCGCTCGATATTCGTTTGTATCACATGCTGGGCAGAAATGCATATTCTTCAAGTCCCTGACTTTGTGACCGGTTTGATTGCAATGTATGCATGTGGTCGATCGATCCGGTCCCTTACAGCCGCCATATATCCCAACTTTAGGCATTTGAAGCACCTGTCAATCTTAACTCTTTCCCTCACTCTGCAGTTCACCCATCTAATCTTCACACTTTTCGCGTCTAGCAACTGTTTGGCCAGAAACCTGCTCAGATGGGCTGTTGCGATTTGGTTACCTTCGCAACTGGGTCTCAGCGCCTTTGCTTTTATCGACTCGGCATATCTTCGTTCTACTGTATTTTTATAGCCTCCTCTATTTTTTTTAGTGTTCTGGTAGCATCAATTTCTAACACGTGTAGCATGACTGTATTATTCGTTATATGGACTTCATTTTCCACTTTCTCTTTTATTACCTCTTTATTTTATCCTCCTTTAACCCCAGCAGCAAATCATCTTTAAGTGTTTTTCTAATGGTCTTTACTTCTACTCCGATCTTTTTAATATAAACACTGTCCTTTATGCTCTTTAATAGTTCGGCGTATGTGCTACTTTCTCGTTTGACCACCACCTTTCCCAATTGCGGTTTCATACTCCTACTCCTTTGACCCTCGATGCCTCCTCCTGTGGCCATAAGCCTAATTTCCAGGGACGCGTCATAACACCTCTGCAGTGACTTTCCGCAAGTAGTCCAGGTTCACCTGCTTGTTCACCAAAAAATTGATTCTTGATGTGGAATGTACTTCTATACTTTGTTTTAGTGCTACGATTTTACTATACAGCTCTGCCACGTCATCATATACCCCTCCAGCTATTTCTAGAAGGACAAGGTATGGAGCAGTCGCCTTCTCCGACCATTCCTTATTTTTACCCTTAGTTGCTACAGTTTTAATTAAATAATCTACTTGTCCATCACTTTTCTCCGCTAGTTCGTAAACTTCGGGGTATTTTAAAGCGATATGCTTCAGTATTTCTTCTCAATTTACCTCAGCAGGATCCGTCACTACAGCGTAGTCCCCCTCGCTGTTGAGATTCACCGGAGTCAGCGACGCGATGCGGGTATTGTTATAGATCTCTTCTGGCCATTCTTCCTCCAATATTCGTGAAATGTCTTGTAGGCCACGACGTTCTTCCATAACATTCTCCACTTTCTGGCGTAGTTGGATTTCAATCACTCCCCTTTCTGGTTGATCTGTCTGGATGGCTATATCGCTACTGTTAGCGTCAGTTTGTGTGCTTTTGTCTGCTAATTCTGACCTTGCTACTATTTTGTTCGTTGTTGTTTTGCCTTCACGTGGCGTTGCCTGGAATGCCTCAAAAACTATAAAAGCCTTATCTAGTTCATCCACCAAGTTATTTAATTCATTAGTGGTACGCTTAATCTCCACTTTAGTTTTGCTGCTCTCCTGATTGATTTTTTGCAGTTCCCCTGACCTGTTCACTAACTTGGCCATTATTATCTTTAATTGCTTCATATCTCGTCCGCCACTCATGAGGTCATCCTGCTGTGGCGAATCCATTGTTATCTTCCTCTTCTTCTATTTCTGCACTACGTCACTCTCATAGTCCTCGGTACCCACCAAACTAAAGATAGGGATCTCTCCCAAGATTTCGTCTTCCCATACTTCTCCTTCTGTCTTGTCTATTAGACTACATACATCGACTTCCTCATATTTTTTTTCGTATGTCCTCTTTATCTGTCCGTTGTCCGTCATCCTTTATTCCGTCCCGCTTGATACTTATTTAAAATTATCCTTTATCTTCAATAATGAATCAGGCTGTATAGTTTAGTATGCATAAATGAAAAGATTATTAAGCATGTAGTATGTAGTTGTTTCCAAACCGTTTAGTGAAGAGATTATTAAAGTTAAATAATAATAGCATCTAGAAACTTTTATGGAATATTCTACATACATGGTACTAGTCTTGAGTAAATTATTTCTATAGACTAAAAATAATATTAATAATTACCTTATTCTTCCACAACACAGATATCATTATTATTGATACTTTTGGGAACCACTTAGTTAATAATACTACGAATATCATTCTACCGTTGCAGAATATAAAAAAAATGGATTAGATCCCACTGTAACTTATACTCTTCTAAACTAACGCAAACTCTTGGTTCTTATATTTACATAAGTCTTTCCGTCGATCCGTTAGCTATTGGTATTAGTCCATTTTCCAGATTTATGGAATTTAAACAACGGAAAGACAGATTCACGTGAATCCACCTGAACACGTGTATATTAAATTATTAAACTGTCAGTCCAGTTTGGGCTTTGCTATGATAAATATAAGAAGCGCTAACGTACGGAAGACATGTAAAATCGTTTGGGCAGTTACTAGGTACTTTCTATTTAACACTGATCAGCGAACAAAACCGGTTCTGTTGTGTATGAATCGTGCGAACAAAACCGGTTTTGTTCGCGGATCAGCGTAAAATAGAAAGTATCCACTGTATCAATGCGTCGACTCATTTCGGAAAATTAGACCAATGGCTATCCTTATTTGAGAAAATAACATAGTAACCTAATTTTCTGTAGTGGTTTATTTTTGAGTTATAGTATTATTTGGAAATAAAAGTGTACCTGTACTATATCCTACAGTAATATCATGAAAAAGTAACTTACTTGACAGATATCGGAATTACACTGTTGTATAGTGTAAGTACAGCTTCCACTACCCGAATAGGCTGCTGGATATCCGGTATTAATAAAATATGTATTATTTAGTGAAGACGAAGATCCACATCCCAGTATAACTATAAACATAACATTTTAAGAAGTTCTTACTGCATTTACAACGCGTCGATGTGATATACATATTAGCGAAAGATAGCTTCTTTCCAGAATATCTGCTGAAAGAAAAATCTGAAACTTTACTAATAAGAGGAAATGATAGATTGTTGCAGGCGTTCTTATCGTGTTCTATTACGAAAAAAAAACGAACACCAGTTTCAAATTACTCACAGCTGCCCCTTGTTGAGAGGTTGTACTACATCTGGTTTGTGATTACGTCCATGTTATATTTTATTAAAAGTTAAAAAGCATAAATTTACTCACTTTTTACTATAATGCGCTTAACTAAACGCTAATTAAGATGAACGTAGAGCTAGTGGGGTTAGCAGCCAATGGAAAAATCCTTATTGAAAGGAAATAAGACTCATTTATCTAAACCTTAAGCTTTCGATTTTTATTAAAATCTTCTTCAGAAGGTAATTGATACATACATAGACCGCATGATATGCGGTCTATGTTCGGTGGATTGTCACCGCAATTTTATTAATTTCACAATGCATTTCGTGTTTTAACTTGTTGTGTTTCGTTTAAAATAAGCTCCTAGTATGACCAATTAGTATTAATGTTGCTTTCTACGAGTTATGTTCTGTGTTTGCTAGCTTCTTACTCTAATCAATTACCTTCTGAAGAAGATTTTAATAAAAATCGAAAGCTTAAGGTTTAGATAAATGAGTCTTATTTCCTTTCAATAAGGATTTTTCCATTGGCTGCTAACCCCACTAGCTCTACGTTCATCTTAATTAGCGTTTAGTTAACGTTGTGACAGCCGTTACTTCCCCTCTAACTATAATGCGCTTTTTACGTTTTTTAAGCGTTGAACTGAGGTATAGGGAATGCTATAGCAAGGTTGTAGAATATTTAATTGTGTGTTTTACTGATCAATAATATACGCAGTGTTCCATTTGAATTAACGGATATGTTTCATATTTTTCTTTGTCAAATTCGACAAAACACAAAACTAATAAAGGACGGTGAAAACTTGTAAACAAACAGCCATGACAGTTGTCTATTTGATGTGAATCATTTTTGCGCTTGCGTACTTGTCTAACAAATATTGCCCCTAATAGTGTCTTTGAATCTGTTAAGCTGGTTTTAGATCTGTCAATTTATTGATCAATTTCTAGAACTTAGACGACTTGATGTCAAGTTATGTTTTTACATGTGTCAATTTCAAGTTCAATTTTAAGTTCAATTTCTAGTTCTAGTTCTCTTCAATTTTAAGTTTCTAGCTGGGAGCTTTACATTTATCAATAAATAGATCAATTTCAAGAACTTGGCCTAGTGGTGAAGAATTAGCGCATATTTGTAATTTTTGTTTTAATTGTGGATGGTGCTAACCTGTCACAGTTGTTGTACGAGAGTAATTTCAAATTTACTTTAATTGCAACAATAACGAGTCTTTGAACAACATAACATTTTTTGTAGTTATGAAAGGCTAAATTCATATTTAAGTATAGATTATTTGAAATTTTGATTTTGCAGCATAATGCAGAGAGCAAGTTCAAACTGGCAACGAAAACGATTAACAAATTTAGGAAAAGCTGTATTCTCCCTCCGAATATCATTCTACCGTTGCAGAATATAAAAAAAATGGATTAGATCCTACTGTAACTTATAGTCTTCTAACTAACGCAAACTCTTGGTTCGTATATATGTACAAAGAATTCAAATAAATTTTACCTCAAAGTAGCCCTTGGAAATTATCCTTCTTTATGTTAGGTACTAAAAATGAAAAAAATAAAATAAGCAAGAGTAACAAGGAGGTGGTGAGTTAGACCATGGTTGACAGCAAAAAAGAGAAACTGTACTGTACTGTTGTACACATTCAAAGATTCGCGAAGATTCAAAATGGAGTCAAACGTCTTCACCATCACACACATCACATAACGTTTTAACCTTTAAACATAGGATATGCATAATAATTCCCTATAGTGACGGAGACAGTTAAACTATTACCACTGTTAACATTAAAAAGATTCCAAACTCCGTTCACAGTTGCTGTTCTTAGTTCAATTTATTGTTAGGTTTAATGCAATAGTTCTTATTTAAGTATTTAAAATTCATCAAACAAAAACCTTAAAATATTTTCAAAATTATTGATAAGTGTACAAGAATAAGTTCTACTTCAAGAACTAGAAATTGACTAATTTTAAGTTCTAGAAATTGATAAATAAATTGATAGATGTAAAACCAGCTTTAGAGAGAAGGACCGCAATACATTTTTGTGTACTTAAAAAAAGAGAGACTGATTTAAAAAATTCGGATAAAATTTCTTATGTTGTTTCACGTCTCGGTTGTCTTTGAAGCAGGTACCAGGTACCAACTCTATAGTTGGTTACACATACCTATGTATATACATATACGACTATTGAGGAAATTGTAATGAAATTAAGAAAATAATATGACGAGAAATAATAGGTACCTATTACGCAGTAATGGTACTGTGTACAAAGTTGATATAAATCTTTACCACTGTGATTGAGTACATACCTAAACAGCAGACACCTAGATTACTGGCACAGTATCCAGATGCCACCCCTCCAACTATTTGACTGCATTGATATTTGGTGTAGCATGTTCCAGTTAAATAATCTGCTGAATTGCAAATGCTATTCTCGAAACGTACAAAACCAATACCCCAGCCGAATGGAAAAACTGTAACAGATGCAAACGAATTATATGAAAGATTGCTGCTAGCGTATTTATGGAAGGTAAACATGGCCGTAGATAGGTACTGTTAAAAAAATTACGATCGACATACAATAAAAACATGGAAAAGTTGAGCTAATATAAATATAACGTAACGTTTAAACAAGTAGCATTGTCAAAAAACAAATCTACAAATTTCGAAACATTAATTCTAGACTACGAATTGGTTTTTTGAATAAAAAGCATACAAGGTCTTCCAATTAAGAAACACAGCTTTTATTTATTAGTTGCTTTCAAAACATGCATAATTTTCTATAATTTTGGTTTACGTTCCTATAGCCTATACATACAGGGTTATTCACGGAACTGGTTTGTTAGAACTTCTCGATGTTCATGAAATTCTACAATTCTGAAAACTTGCAGTTATGGATAATGTCATCTGGTCTCGTTAGCAAAATTTATTATGCTTTCGTATCACTTCCGGTTTATTGGAATTTCACGTCAACGTTTTTAATTTAAATAGCATGGTATATTTTTATGAGCTTTTTAAATGCCTCATGCGATTCTGCATCAAAGCTTGTTGAGGTACTTTATACCCAAAATCAGCTGTTTTTGAGTAGGTAATTAATTTTTTTTCAAATATTCGGCCAACTGCAACGTTGTGTTAAAAATTCTGTATTTCTGGAACCATTGCAGATGAATTCTTGGTATTTGACGCATCAAATCTGCGCCTTCAAAATTATGCCTATATATTGTAATGTTATTATACACTTTGACTCCATTTTTCATGTGACAGATGGGCATCCAGCTGTAGATAATCTAGAAAACATAAAAGTACTAAATTAAATTTATATTTATAAAACTGCAACAAGCTATCTGATCTGATGTGTATTTCTTTTAATTCTATTTAATTCAATTTTATAAAAGTACGCAACATTAACATTATTGCACATTATGCGAAGTATTTGTTTAAAATGCATTCATTTAATTTTAATTCAACACTATCCAATGATAGAGGATGTGAAACTCTTCAAGTTGGCATCGTCGGTATTTTCTTCGCATATGTACGAGTTGATGTCATGTTTTGGCTCAGTAGCCGTCTGACGTAGAAGGGGGGTGGGGTAGTGTTGGTCAGCAGAGACCTTATTAGAAAACATAGGTACATAATTTCGTTGTCATTATCGTTCAGTAAAATATTATTTATTACTATACTTGTTCCGATTCTAATTTTTTAATATTACGCCTACGATATACGTCATTTACTCCCTTAGAGATGCGGGCATGCACTTAGCACCAACTTAAACACATAAAATTGAAAGCGGGAAATTAAAACACCTTTCAATCATTTATATACACACTCTACATTATAACTCCATTTTTCACTTGACAGATGATCACCCAGCTGTAGGTAATCTAGAAAAATAAAAAAATACTAAATTAATTTTATATTTATGAAACTACAACCAACTATCGGATCTGTGTATTTTTCTTATTCAATTTAATTCAATTTTATAAAATTATTATAAGTCCAGCCATCGACAAGGACAGAAAGATGTTAAATGCACCACAATATGGTCAATCATAGGTTTTAATGTAATTAATTACGTTTATATCATTTATTTTGTACACAAATATTATAACAAAAATTACACCATTAAATTCCACACAAAAAAGAAGAAAAATCATCCAGTTAGGGGCATTTTAAGAAAAAAAAGTAGGTAGTAATTAAAATTAACAACTTTACGGTGACCCTGTATAACACGATTTTTGATCGGAACTGTAGAAATTAATCCAACAACAACCGTTAATTACCGTTATTGACATAAGACTATCGAAATGTATTTCTGTAAAGATTTGGAAACAATCGCAAATCATCTATAAAAAGCCGTGGAATAGCAACAAACGGTCTCTTTTTGAATAGACAGTTCGAACAGTAGAAGTTTGCTTTACGTAAAATTTGATTAAATAGCCACGGTGCAGCCTTGGGCCCAAATAACCGATCATTTTTATTATTATCTTCGAATAAAAGTACTTAAAAACATCAAAATTTCCCTGAATTTCAATACCACTACGAAAAAAACGTCCATCCACCATCCGTCTAGGCGCCCGAAGACAGAAAGCTTTCGAAATCTCTCTCTCACACTCACACACACGTAAAATAAGGTGATTTAATTTTTAATTAATTTTAAGTTCTAAAATTTTAAGAAAAATTTTTTTATGAGAAAATAAAACTTAGCAAAGTCCAAAAATAATATTTGAAAAATTTAAAAATAATTTTTTTTTAAGTAAATTTTTAAAAGTAATTTTTTTTTATAAAAATAATATTAAGTAAAAAGTTCAAACATTATTTATTTTAATTAAAATTAAAAATTTCAAAGTTAAATCTTTTTTTAATACAAAAGTCCCAACTAAAAGTTGGAAAAATTTTCAAAAAGTCTAAAAGTTTAAAAAGGTAGATAACTAGTTTGTGGTGATTACCACGTAATTCTGAATAGTGTAAACTAATTTTTATATAGGTTTATTGAATTAAATAAATTTATTTTTTTTGTAAAACTTCTTTCTGACTTTTTTTTTTATGTAACTAAGTACCTAAGAATTTTTTTTCAGTTGGATATTTTGCAACGTACGATAACCTTTCGTATTCTGTTCTCTACACCAGCTGTAGAGTTAAGAATTCGCGAACCCCCGAAATTAAATTTTTCTTTAAACCCCAATTTTTAATTTAAAGAGTAAAACTCAAATTTTCTTAATTTTATTATAAATCAAATTTCACATTAGAATATACAGGTTCGTCCAAAATTAACGTTCGTTTTAACTAAATTCACATCGATGAAACAGAACACTGCAGGTTACTTTACATAGATTTGGATATCTGTTAAATACTCGACATGCACTAACCACAATTCTACTCAATGAATGGAAGATTAATATAAAATGTCGTTTCTTTCCTGTAATGTATTTTATTTGTTATTTTGCTTGACAGATACAAACTATGTGTATTTATAGTACAAATACAATATCAATTATTTCGATATGCAAAGATTACTAAGATTTTAAATGCATTAAAAAGACGTATTTTTCAGACTTTCACCAGAAAAGCACTTATAACTCAGAAACCGTAAAAAATACAAGGTAATATGTTTAATAATGAATGATAGAGAATTATTAATTGTATTCAAAAATGCAATAATATACAGGATGATTGGCGATAATGGTCTATTAAAAGTACTACACAAACGGAAGGGAATTTTAAAACAAAATTTTGTGCTTAATAAATGTCACTTCTGGTTAACCGGTGGGCATCAACTTCGATATGTTAAATAGCATGCTATAAAGTCAATTACAAATTGAGCTTCTTCAAATCTTACACATATTTCATGTATCATACCCTATACCCACACACCATTCCTTCTGAGTTATTTGCAATTACAGAAAAAAAGTGACAGATACCGATCTTACTTTATGGTTATATTACGTCACCTAGGACTAGAGGAGGCGAATGAAATTCTGCATATACACAGCTGATATTAGCTGCTTTCGATTTGCCACAATTCTCACTTTTCCTCACCTCACTTCTCACTTCATTCTCACTTCAGCAAAACAAATCACTTACTCACTTGCAAATAAAACGATGCTTATTAGTAAGAAAAGTGAAGTCAGTTGAGAATTGTGGCAAATCGAAAGCGGCTATTATGTAGTTATATAAAGTTCTTCTCTGTGACATTACACAGGATGTTTAAAAACTTAGTTGGTTACAAATAAGTAGGTTTTTTTAAGTAGGAAAGTAGGTTCTTTTTTAACGGAAAGGTATATTTTTTTTAGATATTCTGATTCTACAAAAGATTCTCTTTTAATTTGTATTAGGTGTTCCTCTACCTAAAATGGAAGGTAAACAATTTATAACAATTTAATTAGTCTCCATACAAAAAATGCTCAGATACGTCAATTTACGGAAGCAGTTTAGCTTAATTGTTTTACATACTACTTACTTACCATATATTTTGACGTCTGTCATTTTTATTAGTCATTCTCGCGTACATTGAGAGAAATAGACCTGCGCCAGTAGAATGGTCGCGTTCAGTTATCACATCGGTAAGTCACCGGTAGCACAGAGCACCTAGAAGCGACACTCTTTAACCCGCTAAAATAAAATTCTGTATGCACATGTGCTGCTTTCGCCATATTTGTGTAGGTATTTCCTTCAACCTATATGCTTTGTATGCGTAATACCTACATTTAAATGGCCGTCAGGGTCTCCCAGATTTGTCAATGAAAGATCAAAGACACCGCCATAAGTGTCGCTTCTGTATGTTCTGTGCCGGTAGGTACAGATTAGTGGAGTAGTGAACTGAATACTTACACCACAGGTATTGTACTATTGGTATGTAGATATTCAGTGCTGTACTTCACTTACCATCACTTACCGAGGCGCTAACTGAACAGGACCAATAATTATCGTACCCAATATAAGAATGTATTTTACAACAAAAACAACACACAATTTTTTGTCAGGGGAAAATCCTTCATGGACATCAGACTAGGCTCTCGTTGGCCGGTAATGTAGGATTCCCAAGTTTGGTATACCTACTAAAAATCCCTCATTGTTTTACTGTGCCGCCGAAGCCGATGTTAACATTTTTTCAGCTGGCACAGGTGTCTCATCCATCTCGCTGTATTTCTTGCTGTTTCTCTCTTCCCTCTCTTACTACTATTACTTTTCTAATGTAGCTGCTGGCTGCCCTCCAAATAGCTTCGCTTTTCAGCATGAGCTTTATTAGGTTATGCTTATTTATGTTCTAGCCTAGTTGTTGTAGCATGCCCGTGCTTCTTGCTCCCCATATCACACTCAAACATGACATGCGCCGGCTTTTCCTCCGCTCCGTAGTTCAAACGAGTGTCGTCGTCTACCAATTTAAACCGCTTGAGGTAAGTTTTAAAATTGCCATAACCTGAGACATTGTATTGTGTAACAATCCATGTTTCTAAATTTACGGTTCACCCATGGTTGTAAATTTCTGATTAGGATTTTAGTCCATGCTGCTAAAGGGCTCCATGCCTCCCACTTGCGCTGCCATTTCCTTATCGTAAATTCTCTCTCTTCTGTCCTTGAGCTTATCCTTTGTCCGCTTCTAGATAACAACAGTCTCCATTGCTCTTCTGCCAGGAGGGAAATTGCAGGGATACCCGAATATTACTTAAGCAGTTTTAGCGGACACGTTCTGTATGCGCTAATTGTTAGTATGTGTTGAGTTGCTAAATTCATGTCGTATTGTACTGTTTATGTCTTCTATCTTTTTGTAAAGTATAGTTGACGTAAGAGAATAAACGAACTTTAACAGGTTATGGGCCCAGTCCACGTATGTTATGATTAAAAACGTTGTTGTAGAAGAGTAAAAGAAGAAATACTAAAAACAAATGGGAAGCAGCGAAGAATTTAGAATTCCCAAGTTAAAAGAAAATAACTATTTTTCTTGGTCAGTTAGAACGAAAGCCGCTTTAATACAGAAACAATGTTGGGAAGCCATTGACTCCGGTTACAGTGCTCCTATGAGTGAAACTGAAAATAAGCTAAACGAAAAGGCATTATCGTTTTTGTTATTAAGTGTTGGTCATAATTACATAGAAGATATTGGTGATTTTAAACAAGCAAAAGCTGCATGGAATATTCTGGAAGATATACATACAAAGTTTGGCTTGTTACACACTGTCATGTTTATGAAAGAGATGGTAACAGTTACAAAGACAGACGATTTAACGATGCAGTACTATTTAGCGAAGATAAAAGATATAAATCGTAAAATAAATAAGGTTGGCATTGAATTCCCGGACACCGATGAGCAAATATGGAGGTTTTAGTGAGAAACTTAGAACAAGAAGATATGACATTAAATACAAAAACAGTTAAAGCAAAGTTATTATTAGAAGAGGAGATGCTAAAACGCGATGAAGTGTTAGATAGTGAAAATAAGGCATTGGTTATGAAGAATACAAATTGGAGAGCGAAGAGAAATACTGAGAAATATGATCGCAATAAAAAAGGTAGAGCAGAAGAATCATCCAAGGTTATATTTAGTTTTTCGTGTGGTGGCAATGGTCATATTGGCAACATTTTTCAAAAAGGCAAATAAGAAATAAGATGAAAGGAAGCAAGAGAAAGATGAGAATAATGAAGCTAGCCGATCTGTAGCTACAGTAACTAGAGAATATCGAGTACTATGTATGAATAAAAGGGAACGAGTTTATAATATCAACGAAAGGACACTCGATTC
This sequence comes from Holotrichia oblita, assembly GCA_023690525.1. Taxonomy (NCBI): domain Eukaryota; kingdom Metazoa; phylum Arthropoda; class Insecta; order Coleoptera; family Scarabaeidae; genus Holotrichia; species Holotrichia oblita. The sequence goes on along the minus strand of CM043015.1, from coordinate 136,306,687 downwards.
CGGTGCAACTGATCACATGACACCTTTTAAAGAAAGATTTTACTGAAATAAATTTAGGCACAGTGATTGCAGCAGATGGAATCAGATTAAAAGTGAAAGGTAAGGGGAAAGCTTTATTACATATTGAAGATAAATATGGAGGATGGAAGATAGAGCTTCGAAATGTTCTGTATGTTCCGTAATTAGAAGATAATTTAGTATCTCTGAGCAAAATATAACAAAATGGGTCAAAAATTATTATAGATGAAGGAACTGCCAACATAGTGAACAAAAATGAAATAATAATAGTAGCAAAGAAGAGAAATTTATTATATAAGTTGAAACAAAAGAAATAATGAGAAAAGCAGCTAAAGTTACAAGTGTAAATATGGCATAGAAGGTAAAATGGCATAGAAGTAATATGGCATAAAAGGAATATGGCGTAGAAGGAAAAATGGCATAGAAGGTTTGTTCATACTGAAGCAATAAAGAGGATATCAGAACTGGAAATAAAAGGTAATGATGAACAAAACGATTGTATCACATGTATACAAGGAAAAATTAAAAGAAAAAAGTTTGCGATTGGTGAAGCTGACCGAAGGAAGCATTAGAACTAATGCACACAGATATAATGGGAAAGATCACACCAGCATCACTAGGCGAGGCACAATACTTTATTACATTTATAGATAATTACACAAATTTTATAATAGCTAGAGTAATAAAAACAAAGAGTGATACGTTGCATGAATTTAAAAATTATCAGAATAAAGTAGAAAATGTACAAAATAAACGGATTAAACATTTTCAAAGTGACAATGGTAGAGAATATGTCAGTAAAAACTTTCAAAAGCATTTAGAAAGCAGTGGAATATCTCATAGAAAGACAGCGCCATACACTCCACAACAAAATGGAAAGGCGGAAAGATTAATTTTAACACTAATGAATATGCTTAGACGTATGCTGGCGGAATCAGGATTACCACACACGTTTTGGGCAGAAGCATTAAATACAGCGTGTTACATCGGAATGCCCATCAAGCGCTATAAACAACGAAATTCCATACGAACGATGAAATGGTAAGCAGCTCAGTAAAGAAAATGTAAGAGGAACCAAACTAGACTATAAGGCCGAGAAGTGCGTTTTTCTCGGATATCCTGGGAACACAAAAGCTTACCGATTATGGTATATTGAGGAAAAGAAAACGTTATAACACGCAACGTTCTATTCCAAGAAGATTACCTACTTTCGTTTCAAAGATGGCGAAACAAAAGATCGATAAAGTTGAAATAATTACGAACGATTATATTTTTTGCATAGACGATGAGGATAAAAATGAAAAAGCTGAAGAACATAATGATAATAGAGAAGAAGTAGACGAACAATGAAGAAAATATAATAAACGACGATGAAGAAAATGAAGCAGAGATATTAAATTCAGGGGAAGTTGAAGAACTAGAAGTTAGATCAGAAAGAGAAAGGAAGGAAACGACTTGCCATTGTTGTAACTTCATTTCATTGTAAACAAGAGGATATAACTGATCCGAAAACACCTGAAGAAGCATTGTCAAGCAAACAAGCTACAAGGAGTGCTACAAGGCAATGGAAGAAGAAATTCGGAAAATAAATAGAAACCAAGCATGGAAAATAATAAAGCGACCTGAAAACTAAAATATTGTATTGGTATTAAAACGGTGATTACACTGGTCAACAGGGTTTCTTTTCTTACACTCTGATAGGTGTAAGTTATGGACTTTTTCATTGTAATTCTGAAAATATTTTCAAAAATTGGGTGTCACGTCAGGTTTCTGAGAAATGTTTTTTTCTACATATATGTATTAAATGTACTGTATGTCTAAAGATATTGTTTTATGAGTAAGTTAAAAGAAACTATCAAGTTATTATTATGCTAACGGGTATGTCTGAACAGAATTTAACATGTTTGGGCTTCATTTGTACGTCATAGTCGTTAAACCACCCCCCTTTTTTCTCTAGCACCAATCAAATCAAGGAATTAATATATCTGTGCATATGTGAGTATATATAAGACCCTACAGACACATTATTCGACTCAAATTGACTCAATGTATGGTAGTAACATTAGTTAAACGTTTTTTGAATTCGCAATGTCCCGCAGGTGTGTAAGCAATCCTAACAATTTTTGTTATGTATGTGGAGAATTCACCGTTTAACAGCATAGACGAAATATTACACCGTTAACAGAAAAATCGTATAACCTTTATTTTAAATTAAAAATTACAAATCAAGACAAGTTGTAGACCCCTCACAATGTCTGTGCACGATGTGTTGTTACTTTGAGGAGCTGGATAAAAGGTAAGAGCATAGCTATGCCATTTGGTATGCCTATGATTTGTGCGAGAACGAAGCGATCATTCGACAGACTGCTACTTTTGTTGTACAAAGATTCTGGTTTTCCAGTAAAAATAAGGATAAAATTACCTATCCTAATTTACCTTCTGCCACTCGTCCAGTTCCTCATTCGGAAGCAAGAACATGTTGAAACCGAGATAGAAGAATACATTTCAGGGCTGTCGGACACAGATGATATTTGCCATCTCAAGAGTACATGCCTCATTTAATAAATCAATTGGAATTAAATGACCTAGTTCGAGATCTCAATTTATCGAAAATTCAGGCAGAAATGTTAGGATCAAGACTGCAAGGATGGAAGTTGTTAACTCCTGATACGCGTATTTCTGTATACCGAAATCGCCAGAAAGAACTGTCACAGTATTTTTCAACTGAAGAATGTCTTTCATTTTGCAAAAATGTTGACGGTTTAATGTGAGAATTAGGTTACGCACACCAACCGGAAAAATGGCGTCTTTTTACAGATGCTTCTAAATTGAGTTTGAAAGCTGTCCTTCTACATATAGGAAACATCTACCCCTCCATTCCTGTTGGTCGTGCCGTGCACAGGAAGAAAACATATGATAATATATACGACACGTCTCCTTGATAAAATCAATTACAAAACCTATCAATGGTACACCAGTGCTGATCTCAAAGTAGTTACAATTTTACTTGGTTTACAACTTGGATTCACAAAGTATTGCTTTTTCCTTTGTGAATGGGATAGTCGAGCGAGAAATTTGCACTATACTGTTAAGCAATGGCCAACCAGAATACAATATACTCCTGGAGAAAAGAACGTAGTCGTTGGCGGAGCCTCATAAAATACTTTTACCGCCATTACAATTATAAATAAAATATATAAAATTAGGTCTGATGAATAATTTCGTCAAAGCATTGGACAAAGCGGGACCAGGATTTCGATACCTTGAACAAAAATTTCCTAATATATCTGAGGCAAAACTTGAAGAGGAGATTTTTATAGAACCCCAGATTAATCTGTTACAACAGGATCGAGAATTTGACGTACTCTTGAGCGATTTGCTTTGCTTTAATGATAATTTTCATCTGTTTGGAAGTAATTTATAATGCGTTGCATGTTTGTACGCATATGTTGTATTTAGGGTCTGTTAGTATACCTGAATACTAGTTTTCTTTAATTCATACCGATTATTTACTTATTGTTTCTTTTTGTATTGCTTTAATGATGATTTTCACCGGTTTGGAAGTAATTTATAATGCTTTGCATGTTTATACGCATACACATGTTACACATGATACACATATTATATTTAGTGTGTGTTAGTATTAGAATATTGTTTTCTTTAATTAATTTTGAATATTTACTTATTTTCTTGTATATTAATGATGTTTTCAATCTGTCTAAACGTAATTTATAATGCTTTGCATACTGTTTACTTTAGCATATAAATTTTTTCTTCTCTCTCTTTGAGCCGAACTGCTTAAGACTGGCGATGGCCTACTTGACATTTTGTTTACACCTAATCTTTAACGTTTTAATTGCTGTCACAGGTAGTTGTTCACACTCTGATTCACGGACATAATCATTATATTGTTAGTAGTCTTTGCATTTTCTGGTCTTGCCTCACAAAATAATAAATAATCATTTTGCTCTTGCTGTTCTTTTGCAGCTTTACTTATACTTAATGGTTTGCATTGCATTTGTAGTCATGGATTTTGTTATGCTTATTTAGGTACTGGCTGAACATGATATCGCTGGCACTTTTGAACGTCAGATGTCTTCTTAGCTCTTTTGTCAGCGTCACAGAAAGGGAGGGGTTGCGTTCTATGTGAGGGCGGGTGTTGATTTTAAGCTTATCTATTCTGAAGACTATATTGAACAATGATGGTTTATGTTGATCGCGAGTAAAATAAAAATTGCTGTTGGTGTAGTATATCGTCCCCCACAGGTAAGTTTAGCTACATTTACAGATAACTAGCTGGCCCGGCAGACTTCGTTCTGCCTAGAAAAGTATTGATTTAGAGATTTAATGTTTTATTGTTATGGGTACCACCCCTCGTGTCTCGCCCGTCCCGTACCACTCCCCGTGTTCCGCCCGTCCCGTACCACCCCCGTGTCCAACCCTTCCTGTACCACCCTCCGTGCCCCGCCAGTCCCGTACCACCCCCGTATCTCGCCAGTCCCGTACCACCCCCGTGTCCCGCCAGTCCCGTACCACCCCCCGTGTCCCGCAAAACAATTGTCGCAAAAAATTGTAAAAAAAAATTTTTTTTTCGGGGATATTTCGGGGGGATTTTCTTGGGTATTCTCCTTGTTTGGCCGGATTGCCATTTATTACGCATATTGTCAACACTTCTATCTTGTGTAATCAATTTCCATCCTTGCGCGCCCTTGTCCGTCCACTTCCTAAGAATAGTAAACCTTCTGCGGTATCGGATTTACGGCCAATTAGCTTCTTGCCTGTATTGTCGAAAATCTCAGCTCTTGTACATTTGTTGATGTAATCATTAAATTTAATTTTAATCTATGAGAACACCAATGTTTTTAACAACAGATTTAAATTCGAGATTTCAATTAGAATATTAAATGGAGATTTGTTAAATCATCGTTTGATTTTTTTTGGCTGCCTATCCCAATAGTCCTTCCTTTTGACCTTAACGTTGTACAGCCAGTAGATACTTCCACTCTACATTAAAAACTATGCTTTGTGAATCGTTGGTGCTATCTTTATTCAATTACTGTGACGTTTTGTATGGTACTTGTATTGACTCTCTGTGCGGCCGTAAGATCCAAAAAGTGCAGAATTCTTGCTTGCGACTGATGTTTGGCATTCGTAGGCGTCAACCTATTAGCCATAAATTGAATGATGTAGGATGGTTAAATATGTGGAATCGTAGACTGATGCATGCGGCTTGTTGGTATTATAAAATCATTAACTGTGGAAAGCCGGAATACTTTCGCAATAAAATAACATTTCGAAAGGATGTATACAACTTGAATATTCGATTTGAGGGTACCCTTTTTTATTATTTTGTTCACAGCTTTTGACTGGATCTATCCATGAGGTACGGCTTCAAGAAGCAAGTATGCTCACATGTTGGGTGTATAATTCGGTGGCGCTTGTTACATGATGAATAGCAAATTATAAGAGATATGAAAAGGATATAAAAGAGAAGTCTAGCCTAGTCATCGTGTTCTCCGAGTGTATGTCTCACTATATTACAGGTATTTAGGAGGATTGCCTACTGCATTTGGATGTACATGTCGGGTTTGCTTCCCAGAATCTGTAAACTTTCCGCTAGTCTGCAGGGGATCTCTCCCATAGCCCCCAGTATGACAGGTACGATGATAACCTTCGTTTGATGCCACATACTATCAATTTCCTTCGCAAGCGGTAGGTATTTGGTTACTTTTTCTTGATCCTTCCTTTCCAGATTGTGGGGAAAAGGTACTGCAACATCGATCAGGTATGTGGTTTTTTCAGGTATATCCATCACGATGATGTCAGGAGTGTTGGCTTGGATATACACGTCCGTCGGCACTTCCCAATTCCAAAGAATCTTGCAGCGGGGTGTGTCTAGCACTCTCTCAGGCGAGTACTTGTAATATCGGGGTTCCTCAACCGGGATGTCATACCTTTCGCAGAGCTTAAGGTGCAAGATCTTGGCGACGTCATTGTGTCTGTCGGTGTATTGTTTGGGGGCCAGTACAGTACAACCTCCAATCAGGTGGTCGATTGTTTCTTCGTTTTGCCCACACATGCGGCACTCATCGTTATGGATATCCAGATCCTTCATTATATGCTTACAGTAGGATTTTGTAGATATCACTTGATCCTGGATGGCAAAAATGAAACCTTCAGTCTCCGCATAGAGGTCACCAGGAGTTAGCTAGGTGAACGTGGCGCGTTTATCTAGATGGTCGCCTTCCAGGATTGTTGGATACCGTCCATGCAGGGGCTTTCGCTTCCACTGCGTTAATTCTTCGGCATTGTTAGTGCTTGCCGGGTGTTTAAAAGTTCCACCTATCTCTCTCAGTCGTAGCGGCGTTAGGTTGTTATCGCATTTTGACACCGTCGCATGCAAGGCACTGGTCTCACTTTTTATGTGGAAATATGTTCGCGGGTTGGCACTTTGGCGGGCATGTTGGTCGATCGCACGGGGTATTCCTCTTCCACCTGCTGTTCTGGCAAGATGAAATCTCTCCTCTCGCGCTCTTAGGATGGTGGGCTCTATGAATCGTAAACGCTTTTCGCGTTGCTATGTCTAGGTTTTGGAGTTCAGTGTTGGTCCAGGACAGGATTCCGTAGCTATATGTCAGTAGTGGTATGGCGTAAGTTGCTATCGCCTTTACTATGTTTTTGCCATTCAGCTCGGTCTTTAGTACCCGTTTAACGCTGTTCATATATTTTTCGGTAAGCTCGTTTTTGCAGAGTTTATGATCGATTCTGCTGGCTTGCATATATCCAAGGTACTTATAAAAGTCCCGCTCCTCCATTCCTGCTATTTGCTCATCGCCCGCATCAAAATCCTGGCTTTGTTGCCATTTTCCTCCCACCATAGCGTGTATTTTGCATTTATCCACACCAAAGTTCATATTTAAATCCTTGCTGATCTTCGTGGTTATATTTAGCAGGGTGTCAAGGTGTTTTCTACTGGTTGCATAAATCTTGAGGTCATGCATGTATAACAGATGGCTTATACAGGTCTTAGTACCGTAAAAGGTACTGGCAATTTCTCAGCGCTGTCATTAGGGGGCGTAGAGCTAGGCAAAACCAGAGGGGACTTAATGCATCACGTTTTATGTAGATCGTGGGAGATCTTATTATACCCGTTGAAGTATGGATGGTAAGTATGGTCTTCCAGCGGGTGAACATCTTCTGCAGGAAACTGGTCATTCTGGGATCCACATGATAAAGTTGCAGGCTTCGAAGGAGCCATGAGTGAGGCACACTATCAAAGGCTTTTTGATAGTCGATAAAAGCTGTATGTATGTATGTATTACTATTATTATTATTGGATAAAATCTGGGAGATTTTTTCTCAGGTATGCGGCCAATAATAAGTTGGGTCAATAGATGTGACTACTTTTATTAAATACTCAATATTTCGCATAACATTTCGTTTGCTTCATCAGGAGTCTATAAAGAATTTACAATAATTGAGAACACAATAAATCTAAGTTTAAAAAATATGTTACTACTTACAAAACTATCGTAGGAAAAAAAAATGTCGAAATTGGTAAATGCTTGAGGACACATTACGTTAAAATCACATGTGAACTATGATGATACAAAACAACAGTTTGACAAGAAAAACAAACATTTTTAACATTTTGGTACGCCTATGGGTTCTCCCATAAGTCCCGCTTTAGCCCTTATTGTCATGGACCATCTTTTGGACGTTGTATTGCCTCGTTTACCATTTCGCATGCTTTTCATTTATAAATATGTTGACGATATTATTTGTTCTGTTCCTGCCCTGTCTATCGACTCGGTTTTAGACATTTTCAATTCTTTCAATAGTCATTTACAGTTCACGGTGGAGACGGAAAAGGTTAACTACGTTCCCTTCCTTGACACAAAAGTAATACGAACTGATGAAAACTACGTTATCCTCGACTGGTACCAAAAACCTACTTCGTCCGGAAGATATCTAAATTATTACTCCAACCACCACAAGAACCAAAAATTCAATATGATTACTGCTATGAAAAACCGTGTAACTCATATTTCAGATGAGCGTTTTTAACAAACAATTTAAAAAAAATAGTAGACATTTTCTGCAATAATGGTTACCCCAAACAATTGGTACATAAATTAGTTTTCAATAACAACTTCTGTGACGGTCCTTTGGATGATGTTGCTGGAGTGGAGGTTGTCTATAAGCCTGCCCTTCATATCGGACCTCACTGATAATGTCATACGGATATTTCAAAATACACCACATCAAAAAATTGCGAAATACAATCAAATTAAAATAAAGAACATTTTTACTAAGATTAAAGATAAAATCGCCCTCCCATTTACAGTCAACTCGGTTTATAAAATACCATGCTGTACTTGTAATAACTGTTACATTGGACGGACAAGCCAATGGCTTAAACAACGAATTAGCCAACATAAAAGCGACTGTCGTACAGGAAAAAGGGCCTGCGCCCTAGCCAATCATGCCAAAGAATTAAATCACACCTTTGATTTTGAAAATACCTCCATCTTAAATTTCGACAGCAATTATAGAAACAGGCTTTTCTTTGAAATGGTTAACATAAACAAATTCAATAACTCTGTAAATTTTAAATCAGATACTGATCAACTAAGTGTCATTTACTGTAACATTTTATCTAATAAACTACAATAATGTCGGGTTCTTAATTTGCTTGCCCGTGACTTTTTGGCTGATTTCCTTAGGATATATGATTTGTTTAATCTGACAAATTTCAAACTGTGTACTCAATGATTTTTTCAAATTTCCCGCTATCTCTGATACCACAATACAATTTCCTACCTTACCTACACTATCCGCGCTGTCGCTTTAACTTCCGATTCCGGAACAGTTTTCTTCTCACCATAAACATGTGAGTGTCACACATAACCTGATTTTACACATATATGTCCATTTTACTATAAACGATTAAATTTTTTTAAATTTTTTTTTTAATGTTTGTTTTTCTCGTCAAACTGTTGTTTTGTATCATCATAGTTCACATGTGATTTTAACGTAATGTGTCCTCAAGCATTTACCAATTTCGACCCTTTTTTTTCCTACGATAGTTTTGTAAGTAGTAACATATTTTTTAAACTTAAATTTATTGTGTTCTCAATTGTTGTAAATTCTTTATAGACTCCTGATGAAGCAAACGAAATGTTATGCGAAATATTGAGTATTTAATAAAACTAGTCACATCTATTGACCCAACTTATTATTGGCCGCATACCTGAGAAAAAATCTCCCAGATTTTATCCTTCACGAGTACGGCTGAGTACTTCTTCTCCTATTATTATTATTATTATTTGTTGAGGAGAAGTATCGACCGTACTACGTTAGGGAGGTAATATAATTGGAAAAACCGAGTATTTGGGGTAAACCGGGTATAAAAAACCAATGTTAATTTTAAATCCGATACTAGCCAATTGAACAATATTTACTGTAATATTTTAAATAGAGTAAATTAACTTAACTTTTACTGTAACATATTTTTCAACTTTTTGAACACACTTTGTAACTTCACTTTCTGACCAAACCATGTATATCAATGTTTGTATATTACAGCTGTCTTATACATTCACTTGTCTTTTTTATTGTATAATTTTTTTTGACTGGCATTTTAATCTGTAACATTTTCATATTTTCTCAGTTCTTAAAGAGGTTTTATTAATATCCTCAACCTGATACGATTTATATTTCATGAAGTTGTTAAAAGTGTGACAAAGAATTTCTTAGGAAATAAACAATCTGAAGATTACGAGGAAATTGTTAGTGAACTTCTTCGAAGTTACCGTGCATAAGGCTGTAATATGAGTCTTAAAATACATTTCTTGCATTCGTACCTGAACTTCTTTCCCCCGAATCTTGGCGATGTTAGTAACGAGCATTGGGAAAGATTTCATCAGGATATTTCCACTATTGAAAAACGCTATCAGGGCAAGTGGAATAGCGAGATGCTTGCTGATTACTGTTGGACTTCAATTTCGGAATGTTCTTCATTCCAATATAAAAGAAAACTTAAAAGAACGACTTTCTAAATACGTCCCAGAACAGCATATACTTAGTTAGTGTTAGTATTGTATGATCAATACTCATCTCAGACTCTCTCAGACGTAATAGAAGATATTGGTTTTTATAATGATTATTAGGAATATAAAACAAAATAAGTTTGTACCTATTTAATTCATAAAAAATTTTAAAAAATGAAAATTTGTTGTTCTGTGTTATTATTATTCGAATAAGTGTTGTTTCTTGAGGAATTATAATTGTTGTTAAATCTCGTATTTTCTTGGTCCTGTCTGCCGTTATGCTGTTGAAAATTACCATTTCTAAAGGTATTATCACACTATTTAAAATTCGTATTATAACTAGGGTTAGAGTTGTGTCTGTTATCGTTGTTACCGCTTCTAGGTTGACCCTGAAATGCATTGGAGGACCTATTCTGTGTGTTTGCGCTCTTGGAGAGTACATCAAACTCTGCTAGAAGTTCTGTCATCTCTGCAAATGTGCGTATCTTCTGTGAAATGGTCGCCTTCTATATCTCGAAGCTGAAATGACGAGAAATATACCTAATAATCTCATTTTCTTGTAGAGGAGGAGTCAAATGCTGTGCTCTAGAGAATTTAATAGTGAAGTAGGCTTCCGTAAACGTTCCTAGTGATTTGTCGTAATGTCCCATCATCAAATCGGCTCGAATATCAGCTTACTTGGTCTCGGCCCAGAACTTGAAAAGAAAAAGTTCTTCGAAAGATGCTAAAGAATTACCTCTGCTTTCTGCGTTGCTGAACCACTTCAGTGCTTGAAGTTCGAATTATATTACAAATTAAATTGGCGTCGTTAATGTTTACTAGTTGTACCGCACGCTTCAAGGTTGCTATATACTCTATTGGATTGGTTTTACCAGAGAACTTAGGAATTAAATCTTTTATTTTAAACGGGGTGAGTGAATTATTAATATTAGGCATTGCATTAGTGTTTGAATTAGTAGAGTAGAATTGACTAGTTGCGTAGACCCTTGCCTTAAAATTGCTTCTAACTTATTTTCAAGTAGACCAAAACTTTCAGTATTTACTATCATAAATTGGTTCATAGAGTCACCAACGCTAGCTATCCGATTTGTGTGCGTGCGTGCGTATGTGTGTGTGTTGAATTAAAATTAAACGAATGAACAAATACTTCGCATGGGTGAAATCGTGTTACTGTTATTCAGTTAAATTTTAAAGTAATTATTTTAATTATAAAGACAGATCAGATAGCTAGTTGTAATTTCATAAATATAAAATTAATTTAGTACTTTTATGGTTTTAGATTACCTACACATAGATGCTCATCTGTTAAGTGAAAAAATGGAGATTGAACAAAAGTGAAACGAGTCTTAAGATATCTAGAGAAGACAGAGGACGGTAAATTAGTGTTTAAGAATAGTGGAAAAATCTAAGATTTTTTGTTGATGCAGACTGGGCTCGTGATAAAAAGGACAGAAAATCTTGGAACGGATTTGTTATAATGTTCGTAAGTGGAGCGATACCAGAAAACAAAGTACGGTATCACTTTCAACAGCAGAGAGCGAATACGTTGCGACGACAGAGATAGTGAAAGAGTGGCTATGGATAAAGAACTTTATAATATAAGTTTGCATCAGGGAAACAAAGGAGCTCTAAGCTTAAGTAAAACTAATGTCATTTCGAGTAAATCAAAACACATGAATGTAAAATTACATTTTTTGCGAGATCTTGTAGACAACCATGAAATTATATTTGAATATGTAGGTAGGTATATACCTATCAACCGACAATAATATTGCTGATATTTTTACTACGCCTTTAGGTCAACTTAAAAAGAAAGAATTTTCTATAGACTTAGGTTTAAAACTTGAATGTTAGTATTTTACGTGTTTTGAATTTAAATTTAAGGTTATTTTATTTTATATTTTTTATATGTATTTGGCTTGTGTATTGTTGTAATTACGATATTTAACAATGCAACAAGAACAAGTGTTGGTATGTGTTGAGTTGCTAAATTCACTCATTCAATTTTGTATAGTATTTGACGTAAGAGAATAAACGAAGTTTAACACTAATTACACGTAGCAGCGTTTTTCTCTGAAGGCGTTCTAAGGTTTTCCTGATTTTTTTTTGTATTTTGTGCATTTGCCCAGGCTCGAATTGCATACAGTATTTGTGATTGTACTACTCCTTCTAGTATCTCCCTTTTTTGCTACTACGTCCTCCTACATTCGCCAGAATTTTAAGTAGCACCGTAACGGTTGAGTCTGCCTTCTCCACTACTTACTTCACATGTGCTCTAAATATTAGCCCGTGGTTTATGACTACGTCCAGGTATTTTAAATGTTATTTTGGGGTAATTTGATTTCCTAGAAGGATAAACATGATTCCAGCTCGCTTATAAGGTCCCTTGAGAATAACTACATCAATTTTCTCAGGTGCTATTTGGATATCGTTCTTCTTCATTCATTGTGCAATTATTTCTAGGGATTCATTTGCTTTGAATATGAGATCTCGCGGGTCGTCTGCTTCTATGAGTAATGCTAGGTCATCTGTATATGCTATTGTTGTAGTTCCCTTTATTAGCTGGACGCCAAGGACCTGATCGTAAAGAATATTCCACAGGGTTGGCCCAAGCACTGAGCCCTGCGTTACCATGACTATTTTGCTAGACAGCAAAATCCTCTTCATGTGGAAGTAGTCTTCAGTGATGTTAACCAGATACTCAGGTATTTTCTTACGTTTCAGCTCGGTGATAATTCTGCTCCAGAACGCGGAATTGAATGCATTCCTGATGTCTAACGCTCGTTACCCATCGTTACCCACTTCTTTTGAAGATGTTTTAACAATTCTAGTGACTGCTTTAATTGCGTGTGCAGTAGACTTTCTCTTCATGAAGCCGAACAGATTCTCTAACAGCCCTCCAGACTTATTTAGCTCTTCGTCCAAGCGATTATTGATCAGTCGCTTATACGATTTCCCCAGGATACTCAGTGGCCGCATTGAGTTCATTTCTCGTAAAAGATTCCACATTTCCATCCTTTCCGTTTTCTTTTATAAAGGAATAATTTTTAATTGGAAACAGGTCTCTAATCACCTTCGCACTCTGTTTCATTGTCAGGCTATATGCAAATGGGAGACTGCCGATATGTTTCATGGCAATTCTAAATCCACCGCCCCAAATATCGGTTTCCAGATCCGCAATTCCATTCCTACAGTTCCTACTGTTGGCCTTCATTATCCGGTGTTTCAATTCTTTTTTTGCCTCCTTATAGGTTCGTTCTTCCACCAAACGTGAGTGTTCAGTCCCCTGATTTCTATTAGCTCTCGTCCACTTCTAGTGAAGACACTCTTTTCTTTTAATCTCGATTTCCGCGTTCCAGCAATACAGCATAAGACGCTCTCCTTTGGATACAGTTATTGTGCACTCTTTGTTAAGCGCAGCGATTGAATCTATAAACATTTTTGGATTCACCACTTGTGGTTCTCCCATTTCTTCCCGCAGTCTCTGTGCAAACTTTTTCCTGTCCAGAGATACGGTTCGAACCCCTCTCTTCCCGAATCCTTGTATCCTTTCCAATCCCAAAATAAATGTAATTACAGTAGGTGTGTAGCTCACCCACGATTACTTTCCAGTTCTGTATTTGTTTTATAATGCTCTCACGGACCCAGGTAATGTCAATGAAGGACTCTTTCGAACGTTGGTGTCTGTCCCGAATTAAGCACACTGAGTCCTAACTCTGGCGCCCAGTCCATAAGGTGTTCCCCACGAGTATCAGTTACCGACGCCCCCACGCGCAGGCTTCCGCATTACAATCTCCAGCAATGATAATTTCTTTACTTCTTCACCCATGTCAGCTGCAATGGACCTTTACCAGCAGTCAAACTCGTTTAAATCGACTTTTGGAGAACAGTTGCCGACCTACAAACACCACTCTTCCCACTGTAAATATCTCCCTGAATGTGACCGCATATATCCAGGTCCTTACTCTATACATATAGGGCAACAGAGTTCTTATTGTTCACTATAAAACTATTTATACGATATATCGTGGGCGATTCTCGCCCTACCCAGGTTAACTTGTAATATCTGGAGTCTTCTGCCTGAGTAGCTAATTGCTGACACTGATTCGGGCTATCCTTATCTTCCTGTGCACCACCATTAGTTGCTTGAACTTCGGGCATTTTGTAGTGTCTGCCCGACGATCATTTGAGCTGCATATTGGGCAGTAGTATGTTCCGCTACAGTCCCTGGCCTTGTGTCCTCGCTAATTGCAGTTTAAACACAGATTCAAGTGATCTAGTCCTTGGCATTCTCTAGTTCTATGACCGAATTCCAGATATTTGGAACATCGGAGGACTGTAATCCTCTCCAGAACTCTACAGCTCACTCAACTTATCTTCACCCTTCCAATATTTACCAGCCCACTAACGTCCGTCTTGTTGGCTCGGACTGTCGCAATTTGGTTCCCATGCTTGCTTGACCTCATCGACTTGATATCCATGTCCTGTCCAGCTCCTGGAAGTAAACAACGTATCACTTTCTTCATTTGGCTCTTTCTTATATCAGCCTCTATATCTAGCACATGAAGACTTTCTGTATTGTTAGGTATTCTTACTTCCGCTCTTATTGTCTTAGTTCTTGCTTGTCTCTTGTTCCAATTTCATTCCACTTTTAACACTAAGTCCCCTGACATGGTTTTCTTAATTGACTTAACTTTGACTCCCATCTCCTCAGGCTTCACCTTTTCTTTAACACATCTTACCATGTCTGCATATGTATTGTCCACACTTTTGATCATTACCATCCCAGCTTGCGATTTTGGTGTTCTGCCTTTCGATATTGCCTTTTGATGAGATTTAGTGCCCAGTACTATTGTAATGTTCACGTCAATGTTTGAAACACACATTCACTTATCTTTCTAATGTTGTCTGGATTCAGCCCCCCACTTGGTATTACATCTAGGCACTTGTTGGATGCACTCCCATACTGTTCCCCAATATACATACATACATCCTCCATACTATTAATTCCTTCTCTATCTATCTTTAACGGCAGAACATATAGGTCTGTCGACATCTCGGAGGTTTTTTGACTTCTAGTTTTAGTTACCACCATTTTGATGGTGGTAATTTATTTTTCCTGTGTTATTTCTCGCCATTTCTTTTATTTCCGCGTACAGAATGTCGACTGCCTTGTTGTCCGTTGCTTCAGGGTTCAATATATTATCACAAGGTCTCCTTCTTGTTATATCTGCCGGCATCCATAAATTCCACCTTCGTCCTGCTGTATACGTCTTCAGGACCTTTTATATCTAATATACTTCCAACGCTCTCAAAGCCTTGATGTGACCCGTACAGCCTGCTGAATCTTCTCCCTCACCCTGTTCTCCACCTTACGCTTTTCCAGCTTTATCTCGTTGGACTCCACTTGGACGCCAATTGTATTAGAATTAAACGACGTTTGTGTGGTTGCATCTTTCCCATTGTTAGCCTCCTCTGCGCAATTTGCGTGTTTCTTTTTGCGCTGTGAATAAAACATTCGCGACAACATTTTTCTTGTGGATTGTTTCTCCGTGGCTACTCACAAAACCTCAAACGGTTTCCTATATCCAGGTCTGATAATAATTGGTGGTATACGTAGCGGTAAAGGTGAAACTGTCAACAATTATGTTGGTAATATTACCTAAGTAGCCTACAATAATATTGGCGTTCAATGCGATTTCACAACAAATAATAATGAGATGTTTCAGCAAAATTTCTGCAAAATAAATAGAAATACTATACATAGGAACCTAATACCCTATCGCACTGCAGGACGTCAATAGTCACAGACCACTTACACTTAATGGACATTTCAGTTAAGGTGGCGTACTTAGCCCTCTATTTCAATAACTTGAACTTGATGAGCAAATGTTTTTTTTTATCGAATATATTCAAAATTAGATTGCGCAAGGCTTACGAATCTCTAGAAAAGTAAAAAGTAATGAAATACTTAAACATGCGTAACATCTTGGCTGAAATAATATAGGAAAAGTGAAGATTAGAATATTGGTTGTAATACAAAATATATTATAATATAAATATAAACTTCTCGGAAAAATAAAATATAACATTATATAGAAGAAAGGTATCCAGGGACTCTTGAAACGAGTTTTATTGGTTGCATATTATGTAGTTTAGACTGAATGTATTGAGCAGGTATATTTCAATATAATCTTTTCGGTATAAATGCGATAGCCTAAGGCAATAACACCCTAATATTTTATTTACAAAATATATTTGTGCGTACATGCGTTGTTTGTTGCAGGTAGAATCTATTAGTTCTGCACTAATTGTCTACCGACTAGCTTGGTGTAATAAAGTAATACTGTTTTTCATCGTCTTCGTTAGTTTTGGATTATTTTTTCGTTGTATATAGTTATTTTAGTGAATAAGGGAGAATATTTTTGTATATTTGTTTCTGTATATAATTGTACATAGTTCTAGTGGTAAACCATCCTTGAAGAGGAACCATAATAAATTATTATTTTCAGATAAATACTCATTTGCAAGATCGCGATATCACGTCTCAACAGTCGCAAATTGCATGTAATAATAATCACTTATTGAAAAATATTATAGATTCAAGGCCAACTAAATATCAGGAAAAGGAAGCTGTACTACTTTGTGGTTTTCATTGATGAAACCCAACCACTTTTTATAGAAGAAATATAATTAATACATGTATTTTTTGACCTTTATGTACTTATCTTTTAATTCCTGATTTATTTCCACTTAGAGGTCAATAAAACAATAAATAATTAAATACCAATTTATTCCATAACATATAATAATATGTTTCCGTTAAATAATTTCTTCAGTGGAAGAAATTGACATTTAATATGTGTCAAATTACTAATAATATAAATATAAATTGCCATGCCTATCAACAAAATTATCTAAAAAACAAAGAATTCATTGATATATCGAATTTTAATTATATTTACAAGTAATAATGAAGGAATAATGATTTAATACAACATTAGAAATTGAAATGATTTGAATTATTCGTATATCAATCTATTTTTTGTCAAGCTCTAACAATTCTGTTCAAGGACTAGGGAAAAACATGCCAAAAAAACCTAGTCAAGAGCTTAAAATTAATAAAATTCATGCGTGAATTAAATTATTGTAAATAACGCTTAAATTATCAATATCCGTTCTAAAATTTACCGCGTTTTCATCTTTCTTAATGTATATCATTTCGTAAATTACTCTTTTTTTAAAATTATTTTCCTTTTTTAAAATTTTAGTGTTTTGAAAATCAAAATTATGTCGTCTATCTTTAGAGTGCTTAGATAAAGCAGTTTCAGCGGTGACGTTATGTGTAACAGTGTATTGATGGTTATAAATTCGTTTCTTTAAATATTGTTTGGTTTGTCCGATATAACATTTATTACAATCTTTGCAATCTAATTTATAAACGACATTACTTTGATTATCATGTTTAATGGGTGTTTTTAAATTTGTGAATAAATGTCTATTGTTGGTAGGTATGAAAGTTATGTGAACGAAAAGTTGATCCTTACTGAGAACCGTCACCACACCGTTACTTTATCGCTCTAGAAACTTGCACGTCGTCACTAATTTCTCGCAATTTGCGCGATAACTTAAAATATATTTGAAGAAAATTATAGAAAATAGTGATAGTAATATTCCTTCCTACACATCCTGAGATCACAAGTGTTGTAAAAGCTGTAAGATTGAATTTGTTGCCAGAAAAAAAGACATTATATGAGAAGCAACCACTTCATAAAATGGTGTAGTGCGAAGAAAATATATAAATGTTTGGAAAACGTACTTATTGCCTATTTTCCCGAGTAAGCCAAAACACTAAAATCGTCACTTTCGGGTTCCAGGTTACAAATAATGTCGATAAGTGAATTATTTTTGTAGTCTATTCTATTAACCATTTGTTATACATACACTGCTCAAAAAAATTAGGGACACTTTTTTCAAAACCTCTAACTTTTTTAAATAAGAGGTCAAGGAAAATCAAATTTTATATAATTCAAGGGCTTATATTTAACTAAAGAAAATTACAAAAGCAATTTTACAACTCTTAGTTACTTCTACGTAACATATAAATTAATAACGCAAAACAAAATGGAAACAACTGTGATAGTATCGATGAGAGTAGAATTTTCTGTGGATTGATGAGGTTTAATACCGTGTATGCCCTCCACGAGCACGAGTCACTTCCTCACACCTGCGTGGCATGCTGCACTAGTCTGCAAAGATATTAGTGGAGTATGCTTACCCATTCCTCCATCAGGGCTTGTGTCAGTTCCTGTATGGGGTATCCCGTATGGTGGATTAGGCGCTTGCGAATACGTCGGTCAAGCAGATCCCACACGTGTTCAATAGAATTCAGTTCAAGACTTAACGCCGGCCGTTCCATGGCCTGAACTCCACGTTCTTGTAAAAAAATTCTGGTGATGCCGGCGGTATGTGGCTTTGCATTGTCCTACATTAGGATGAAATTGGGATTGACGCCACATGCAGCAGGCATATGGTCCTCCATGACATTTTCGATGTAATTCATTGCATTTAGTCTATTAGGAATCACAACAAGATCAGTTCTGTAGGTATATATAATGCAATTTTCCAGCCGCCAGTTAATTAAACATATTTTTATTTAAAAATATGTCGTTCGGAGGTGGAGTCGAACCACCAAGTATGGCTATCGCGGCCCACTCACAACACCGTTGCGCTAACCGGCGACTCGACTTCCACTTGAAATTTTCACAAATATGTATACATATGTAAACGAGATGTAAAGGCCTAGGATAGGCAACAGTTTTAGCACCGAAGTGTTTTTTTATTTTTCTTGGCGTAGTACATGTATACATAATGCAATTTTCCAACCGCCAATTAACACTTCGGTGCTAAAACATCAGTTCTGTTGCCTACACCGATTCTAGTCCAAACTATCACAGATCCAAGACCAAATCTATCCACTTCCTGTATAGTAGTGGCTAGCGTTCATCAGGACGTCTATATACACGTACTCAACCGTCGCAACAAGTTAAGCGAAATCCAAACTCATCTGTAAACAGTACAGGCGTCTAGTGACGAAGTTGCCAATATCTGTGATCCAGAGCAAACCTCATTCGCGCTGCTTTCTAAGGTGTGGTGCGCGGACAGGTTTTCTTGGTTTCAAATTAGCTTCTTTAAATATGTTTCTAACAGTTTGATCAGAAATCTCTATTCCATGTGCTTGTCTTAGGTCGTTTAGAAGGTCCATTGCTGTGGCAATACACTTACGCAGAGAGAGAAGGACAAGAAATCGGTCTTGATTTTGAGTAGTTTTTCGATTTCGACCTTGTCCGCTCTTCTGACATATTGACCAGTCTCCCGAAACCGATTCCATAAACGCTGAATAACGGAAGGGGAAACTTCAAGGACCCTGCTAACATGTCGAATAGAGCAGTGGTCCTGCTGAATAAGAGCGACAGCGCGAGCAACTTGCACTTCACTAAAATACTCCATTTTACTTCTCATCAACGAAGCTTGACCACTGAATTCATCTGTCATCTTTAGAAGGCTTTCATATGTCAATTCAAAGCATACTTCTCCATTTTTTCCATTTTGTTTTGCGTTATTAATTTACATTCTTAATTATAACTTAGAAGTAACTAAGAGTTGTAAAATTGTTTTTATAATTTTTTTTAGTTAAATGTATGCCGTTGAAGCACACCAAATTTGTTTTGCCGAGAACAATTATGTGAAAAGTTACAGGTTTTGAAAAAAGTGTTCCCCTAATTTTTTTGTGCAATGTATGTTACAATAAAGTTAATAATTCAAGTAGTTTTGCTTTATTAAGTGATTGTAGGAAAAAATGTTGTATGTATTACGAGTAAAAAGGGACATTATTGCTCTCGAGCAATAATGTGTCACTTTTCACTCTTAATACGTACATACATAGGTAACTATTATAAATCATGTAATGTAGAAGTTATTACTGACGTCCGTTTGAATTTACCGCTAAATTTAATTATTTCTTTTAACCAAATGCACAGGCGTCAAGTATCTACGAGGGAGCGTTTTATATTCGCGGAATGAGCGGGTTGTAGGGGGGTGATTAGGCGCATTGGGGGCGTGGCCTGTGCAGCGACTCATAATTAGTATATAAATACGAAGTTTCATTGTTATTAGACAGTTAGTCTTTGAGCTATCGTCAACCAAGTAACATAATCAGGAGTGAAAAGTGAAATATGGAAAAAATCGAATATCGTGCCGTTATAACGTTCAGTCGCGACCATAATGAATGAGATATCATTGGTTTACGGCGACTCTTGTCCAGGAAAAACCATGGTGTACAAGTGACATAGTTTATTTAAACACGGAAGGGAATCCCTTGAAGACGACCCGAGCTGGGAAACTCATGGCAACGGTATTTTGGGACTCGGAAGGAATATCGTTGATTGATTATAAAGATAAAGGCGTTTCTATACCCGGAGAATATTACGCTTCAATATTAGAGCGACTAAAAGAAGCCATTAAAGAGAAAAGACGGGGATAATTGACGAAAGGTGTGCTGCTTTTGCACGACAACGCACTCGTCCACAAGAGCCGCGTTGCGTTAGCTGCCCTGCATAAGGTGGGCTTCGAAATTGTGAATCACCCACCCTACAGCCCAGACCTGGCCCCGAGTGATTATTACCTGTTTCCGAAAATGAAAAAAGAGCTGCGGGGTAAAAAATGTACCTACTGCCGATGATGAAGTCAAGGAGGCAGTTTCGGCGTATTTTGCAGATAAAGAGAAATCATTTTTTTATGAGGGTATAAATAAATTAATTTAAAGATGTGAAAAATGTATCCGTCTTGCAGGTGAATATATTGAAAAAGAAAAATAATTTGGTTTTTTTATTTCCACCCCTTATCCCCCATTCCGCGAATATAAAAACGCTCCCTCGTATATATGTTAGGGTCGTATTTATAGTTCGTGCTTGAGGTTGTGCCGATGCTTGAGTACGCGATTTTGACACATTTGTAATGACATGTATGTAAAAATCGCCAGCTCAAGCATAGACACAATCTCAAGCACGGACCGAAAAATGTTTCTGTTCCCCATTAGCGACTATGATGGATAATTTGGCGTACACCTTGAAAATTAATCAAATATCGGCAAAATGATAATGTCAAAAAAGAAAATTGACAAAGATTTTGACATTTCCGATTTTTTTGCTCACGACAGTACTACTTTATGTGCTTGTTACATAAATAGCTATTATTTCGATTTGTTCGGATCGTGCGATTCGTTCGACGCGGCTCAATATGCGTTTACCTTAATAGTTGCTGTATAAAAGTTACTTTTATAAAAGTTACTGCTATGTGGAGCATACTTTAAATGCATGTGTTATGTCTACCGAGTTTTTTCTTGGAATATAATTTACGGTTAAGTTGTATTACCTCATCACTCAAATCAAATAAATATCATAACAAGAAGACGTAAAAAATACATTACGTAACTTCATTTTTATTTTTCACGTTATTCACAGCGCACATTTTCTATTTGCGTTTACTACCCAATACACAATGTTTGCAAGATCATTATGAACATTAAACAATTCAGTTGATCCAACAATATCGTAGTGTCATTTCAGCACATACAGGGTTGGGCAAATTGTCCAGAACGGTTTAATTACAAGAGAGCGAAAAATGATAGCTAATCCTGGTTTTCGGCAATCTGTATGACTTAAATGATACTATTTTTTATGCCTCCAATTACGGAGTGACGTCATCAGTAAACATGGCTCACGCGTACCACATGCAATGTAGGAGAGTTAGGGGATTTGCATGTGGCCGAAGAATAACAAATTCGGATTGCAAATTAGTACGCAGATCTGTCGTATATAAATATGCCACAACCGATGATATTTAACTGTCCAATGGTGAATATAGAGCGTAAATTTTTTCTTGTAATTTAAATTAAATGTAAAATTGCATGCGTACGCCACTTGTATATGTACGAAATTGGCCAAGTTTAGTCATCAGCTTGAAATGTTTCATTTTTTAAATGAAACACCTGTATATTATTGCTTTTTATAAATCCTCAACTAATTTAATATATTTTTTATTATATCATCTTATGTTTAAATAAATGAATTGTCAATATTTTCAAAACAATTGAATTTAGACATAATATGATATAATAAAAATATTGTAAATTATTTGATAATTTATAAAACGCAATAATATGTAGGGTTTCATTAAAAAAAAAAGACAAATGGTATGATTTTTTGACATTCTGTGATTACGACATTCCTTAATTGGAGGCATAAAAAGTAGTATTGTTTTAGGTATGGTGGATGCTTAGTTGCAGTAACTCCGTAAGCCGGATTACTTGCCTGACTATTAATGCAACTCTTGCGGTGTTGTTTTGTGTGTGTAATTTTTTTTTATAATGGCGCGCTGTTAATCATTTTGCTCCCAACAGCGAATGGTAAGTCGAATCGGATTTCAACTCTCTGAAAACCAATGAATCAGCCATTCTGAAACATTTATGCGACTCTGTATAATGTTTGAAACATATGGTATATCTACTGGTTATCTTACATATTGACATGATCGATGTAATAGACAATCGATGATATATAAATAAAACAGTAAAATATCAGATATACTTACTTTTTCCATGTCTATCCACGGATGTGTTATTTCCTTTTGCTAATTGTAAGAATAAAATTGCCATAAAGATATGTAAAAGTATTGTATACCAGTTCATACTTCTTTATTCGTACGATGTAGAACAATAACTAAATCACCATTAAATAAAATACCGTTAGAACAATTAACATAAATATGTGCTTATTAGAGGGACCTATATATGTATATATACATATTTTTGTGTTAAAAAATAACTGTGTTTTATAATGAATAATAATTGTAATTGCTTTTAACTATTTGGTAAAAAAAAAATTCTTTTCCTCTTGGATACTGAGAAATCGAGCCATTTAAGCATATTTACATAGTAGTATGTACTACATACAGGTGCTGCAATCAAGATGGGGTGGTCTATTATAATTAAACCATGAGGAATTTCGAAAATCCTTTCTGGGTCCATATAAGTCCATTTGATATTCGTCTGATTTATTCCATGGATATCTTTTAAGTTATGGCCGCACTGCAGGTGGCTTGCTTAGACGGCAGATGCAAACACTTGCTGTATTGCATTCCAATTGGTTAAGCTAGATACGTACTTCATTTAAAATCATCTAGGTAATTTGCCAAACCAATTGGAATGCAATACAGCAATTGTTTACATCTATCCTTTAAGTAAGTTTTTAAGACGTACATACTGCCAAACGCCAAAGCTACCACCCAAAACCGAGAGCTACACACTGTTGTCGCTGCAGTTCCGCACAGACAACCCGCCCAAACCGCTGAACAGACAATCGCCCGTACTTATGTATAACTGAATTGTAATGCTTAGCTATATTGTGGGAGAAGCCCCTCTCAAAGAAGGATGTCGAATGAACCGGCGGAGTCAGAGCACCCTTAAATCTAACATTTAAATTATGTACGTCAGTACGGAACGTAATCTTGTTATATAAATGTTCAGGGGTTTTGCTCAAGAGCAGTTTATGATAGAATACCAAACAGTGTACCCTTCGCTGATTCGCCATATTTAACCAACCAATATCAGCCAATTTATGGGAAACGTGCTCTCTGCGTCTTAACCCAAATATTAATCTGATACAACAGTTCTGTATTAGTTGAATTATATGCACAGTAATAGCATCAATGCAGTGATGATAAACTATATCAGCATAATTAAAATGAGACAACACCAAAGCATCCGACAGTAACACCTTGATCCTCCTTGTTAACAGAAACCTGTGAGCATAAAGCACTTTAAGCGCCCCGAAAGCTTTACGAATACTATTACTGATATGCTCTCTGAATCGTAGTGCATAGTCAAAGGTGACACCCACGTTTTTACTTACATCAGCAACCGAAAGCACCCGACTTCCAACAAGTACTCTAAATTTCTGAACAACATCCTGTCTATTTTTTGATCTGTCAAATATCATTACGGTAGATTTTCCGGGTTAATTCTTAGAGCATGTCGTTCTGCAAACAGAAGCAGTGATTCCAAGTCGCTATTCAGTCTATCCAGGGCCCCATCTACATCTGCTTCCACAAATGATATGTAAAGTTGAGTGTTGTCCGCAAAGTTATGCAACTGACAATACTTCACACTATCACTCAATTTAGCTAGATACAGTGTAAACAGCAACGGCTCGAGAACCGAGCCCTGCGGAACTCCACGAGTTATTCGACGCATTTGACTGACACTGTCATGCAAACGCACAAATTGAAAACGGTTAGACAAGTAGTTGGCAATAAGCCGAACAGCAGCGGGATCAAAGCCCAAATAATTCAAAACTGAGTACAAGATGTCGTCACTTATAGTATCAAATGCTCTGGAGAAATCGAGCAACACAAGCGCAATAATCTTTCTCGAATCCGCCGCCGCACAAACATTCACAATATGCAACAAAGCTGATGAACAACTATATCCGGACGAAAATCAAATTGATTTGAAGGAAATAGATGAAATTTCTCCAAATAGAACCGGATCTGCTTATCCATATTTTTTTCCAATATCTTAGACATTGCCGGCAATATACTAATTGGTCTGAGATCTTCGACGTCAGACGGTTGTTTTCTTTTGGGTAGCGGCAAAATGCGTGATATCTTCCACATAGAGGGAAAATACTATTACTTAAACAATAATTTATTATATGGGTAATATAGGGCAAAACTACTGGACAACTAAAGCAAATCATATTTATATCAATACCGTTATATCCCACCGATCTGGACTTGATACTACATAAGACTGTAAAAACTTCATGATCAGTCACTTCATGAAAAGAGAACAGCTGTACAACATTTGGATGTAAACAGTTTGTATAAGCGCTGGTAAAATCTACGTTTCTGTTTATTTGTGGAATACTATCAAGAAAATAATCATTTATTACATCGGCATTAACAAAATGAGACGGCAGCGCTGTAGAAGCAGTATTAATAATATTGAATTTTTTAACTGTACTCCACATAGTTTTAACGTTGCCAGTAGAGAATGTATTAGTAAAATATGCTTTTTTCTCATTCCGACAGGCCGTTGTTGTAAAATTACGCAATTCTTTATAATAAGTCAAATGTTGCGGAAGCCCGGTGCGCCTATACACTTTGTATGCATCATCTCAAAGTTTTATTAATTGTCTTACATTCTGGGTCAACCACGGCGAGGACTTCCTCACAAAACGTCTCGTCTTCATGGGGGCAAAGAAATCGAAAACATCAAGTATACAGCAGTTCAACACGCTTATCTTATCATCAACATCGTCAACCTCACATATTATACCCAAGGGCATCAATCCCAATGCCTGCTGAATCTGATCCCGATCACAGGCAGAAAAGTCACGAAAAGTCTTGAGAATTGGCTTGTTACTCTTTAAGGAGTAATTGACAGAACAAAATACTGATTCATGATCAGACAGACCATGAACAGGTTGAACTCCAGAATTAATAATATTGGCAACACCGTAACATAAAACCAGACGGGCACCACCACCCTCCGTGTTACCGGTTGGTTCCGCAATAATTTGTAAAATTTCGTAGGAATCAAGCATACTATTGAATCTACTCACGATAGAATCATTAAATTTAAGCACGTTTATATTAAAGTCTCCGACGTATATTACACTGTCAAACTCTAAAATTAAAGAAGATAAGCTCTCCTCAAAATTATCTAAAAATAAACCGGCAGACAAATTAGGAGGCCTATTATATGACACCAATACAAGTTTTATTACTGTTAAACTCCAACCGCAGCCATAACTGCTCATAAAGATTAGTATGTTCAGTTCGAAAAATGTTGTATTTGAAAATAGATTTAATATAAAAACATACCCCACCACCTCTGCCATCCCTATCCGCTCGAACCAATGTATAGCCATTTAAATCCACTAATTCATCCGACATTCCCCCATGCAACCACGTTTCCGAAACAGCAATGATATCATATTCGTAATTTCAAATAAAATCCTATATAGTGGCGGCTAGTACTAAAGGGCACAAGGGCACGTGGCCACCCAACCACCAAGATAAACACAGAAAGAAATTTGCATGTAATTCAGTCCATTATTTATTTTATTATTTTTACGTATTTTAATAACGACTGTATCAAAGTCTCAGCTCTAGCTCATATGCCAATGCTCATAGCTGTGTTCCAGGGCACTATTTCAGCTACGCGCATCGTGCTGTCTCTTCGACAGTTTTATTCTGCTGCTCTCTAAGAGGGATACGAATGAGACAGACGATGCGCGCGGCGTTAAAATTTTCGAAGACTATTTACCGTGAGTGTACCTATTTCTAGTATGAATCGGCAGGCTCCGATTATCTTCGTCATATGCACTCATACCGTCGATTTAGGGCACAAATCCTGGACTCCCCAGTTAACGACTTGTATTCTTTGTGATTGTGTGTGTCTCAGGTGCGTGTGTGATTTCAAAGGTTTGAAGTGACGTTTACGTTTAGTATTAATAATGAGTTAATTGTGTTCAAAATATTTTAATAAACCCGCTATCGTTTGAGGAAAAACTTTTAATTAAGAAAGTAGGAAGACCTATTCCTGATCTTCAAATAAACTACACTTCCACAAGTAAAACTCGCACAAGTATTCAATAAAAATATACAGGGTGACTGGTAATGAAACGGTCATACTTTACAGCGTGCTAGTAAATATCATTTGCAATAGATACAGCTAATGTTTTTGAAAGAAAAAAATTAAAACTTCCGCTTTTGATGAAACTGTAGACACAATCGCTAAATAAATAGTCACAAAGGTGCCGATTGTGTCTACAATTTCATCAAAAGCGGAAGTTTTAACTTTTTTTTAATTTGTCCAAGTATTTAACGTAATTATCACCGATGTGTCTTGAGATGTCCTCTAGCCAGACAAACTGAAAAATTGAGAAAAAGTTACATTATTTTCGTAAATCTTAAGTTTGAGTGAGAGTAAGTAGTGAACTTCGAAAAAAACAAAAAAACCACAATATCTCGAAAACGGATGACTTTTGGATAAGGCAAATTGGGCTGTATCTATTGCAAATGATCTTTACTAACAAGCTGTAAAGTATGACCGTTTCATTACCAGTCACCCTGTATATGAAAAATATGAGTGGATGTGCGGCTGTTCACTAACAAATAAACTATTTTGGTTTATAGCTTTTGAATTGGCGTTGCGAGGCCATGATGAGACATTGACGTCGGAATATCCAGGTATTTATGTAGGCTTAATCAAGTTTGCAGCTGAATTAGACGCTGTGCTTGCAATACATATGAAAGGTTCACAAGTGTTTAGAGGCGCATCAAAAAATATTCAGAACGAATTGCTAGATGCAATGTTGCAAATTTACAAGCAGGAAATATTAAAAGAAATTGAATCTGCAAATTTCATTGCTTTGGAGGCTGATGAAACTACAGACACCTCTAACAATCAGCAAATGGTTATTATTATTCGATACGTCAAGCTTTTTTCTCGATCGCCAAAACGAACGGTAATTCTTCATCAAATAGTCAAACGTAGATTACCACACGCTGCATTTTCAAAAGTCGAACTGTGAGCATATGATTTGAACACCAGAATGCTTTCAAAGAATGTTTAGACAAAATTATTGTCGAAGATGGGATGGATTCAATTACTATTAGTGAAGCAAGTGGTTTATTGAAACATTTGAATTGCTCCGAATTTCTCTACTAATTGAAAATATTTCATTTCATCATGCCACATGTTGAAATATTACTTAATAAGACTCAAATTTACGGGATTGACAGTGCTCAACTGCAAAAGGTAATTGAACAATTCCAATAACAAATTATTCACATTAAGAATTTAAGAAATTTTACAAACAATGACAATCAAGAACGCAATAATGAAGAACCTGCAAGGAAAAGACAAAAACAACAGCTGGAGATAACAGAGCTGTTTTTGCAAAGGAAGTATGTGACACTATGGTTTGATTTTAGGGATCACTTAAGTGCAGCAAAATTATTTGATTCCCAAAATTTTAAAACTTAGTCATTCATTTCCACAAAAACATTTTGATGAAACTAAAAAAGTATGTCTCACTAAGTTGGAACCATATCGAGGACTTTTTTATTATTAATTTTAGGGAAAAAAAGTTATTCTTTATAAAAAGTTTTGCATGTTCTAAAATATAAAATACAGTAATCAGATATTAATTTTCTTAGGTCGTATACGCGATTTGTCATAAAATAAAAATTTTACTCAAGAATAAAGTACTTTTATATTTGACAATATTAAAAATTGTTATAAGGAAATGTTGATCAGAACTAAAAACTACGTTCAAATATACAATTACATCCATTTGCATTGAAAAATTAGATTTGGATATTTTTTACTAATCTTTTTATTTTGAACGAACCATTATTCCTTGAGATAATGACACACATGATAACCTGTTCGCTTCTGATGTTTTCTAACAATTGCGCAATATAAACACGTAATTAATGCATGTGCATTTATTTTGCATTGATATTGTATACAAAAACGGAAAAATATTTTTTTCAGTGTAAATGGATGTAATTGCACATTTGAACGTAGTTTTTAGTTCTAATCAACTTTTCCTTATAACAATTTTCAATATTGTTAAATAGAAAGATACTTTACTCTTTAGTAAAATTCATATTTTTGGACAAATCGCGTATATGACTGAACAAAATTAATATCTGATGATTGTGTTTTATATTTTAGAACATGCAGAACTTTTTATAAAAAATAACTTTTTTCCCTAAAATTAATAATAAAAAAGTTTTCCACATGGTTCCAACTTAGTGAGACGACATATTGTATAAAGTGTTGAATATTATTTGTACAGCGCCTACGAGGGAGCGTTTTTATACTCGCGGAATGAGCGGGTTGTAGGGAGGTGATTAGGCGCATTGGGGGCGTGGCCTGTGCAGCGACTCATAATTAGTATAAATACGAAGTTTCATTGTTATTAGACAGTCTAGACGTCATACGACGAATAAAGGGCCTACGAACAATAATTCGGCTTTAGCAGAGAACAAGAAGGACCACAGATTAGACAGTTAGTCTTTGAGCTATCGTCAACCAAGTAACATAATCCGCAAAAACAACAGCGCGTAGAGTGTTCGCGTGCATTTTTGGACCTCTGTAATGAAGACAAGGATGGTGTATTGAGTCGAATTGTTACTGGAGACGAAACTTGGGTTCATCATTATGAACCTGAGTTCAAACAAGACTCCATGCAGTGGCATAAAAAGGGCACAGCACCTCCCAAGAAATTTAAAGTGTCACAATCAGTTGGGAAACTCATGGCAACGGTATTTTGGGACTCGGAAGGAATATTGTTGATTGATTATAAAGATAAAGGTGTTTCTATAACCGGAGAATATTACGCTTCAATATTAGAGCGACTAAAAGAAGCCATTAAAGAGAAAAGACGGGGAAAATTGACGAAAGGTGTGCTGCTTTTGCACGACAACGCGCCCGTCCACAAGAGCCGCGTTGCGTTAGCTGCCCTGCATAAGGTGGGCTTCGAAATTGTGAATCACCCATCCTACAGCTCAGACCTGGCCCCGAGTGATTATTACCTGTTTCCGAAAATGAAAAAAGAGCTGCGGGGTAAAAAATTTACTGCCGATGATGAAGTCAAGGAGGCAGTTTCGGCGTATTTTGCAGATAAAGATAAATCATTTTTTTATGAGGTTATAAATAAATTAATTGAAAGATGTAAAAAATGTATTCGTCTTGCAGGTGAATATATGGAAAAAGAAAAATAATTTGGTTTTTTTATTTCCACTCCTTATCCCCCATTTCGTGAATATAAAAACGCTCCCTCGTACGTTGACAGCAGAATGTGAACGATGTTTTCCCACCTTCAAACGCATTAAGACTTTTTCGAGAAGCACCTAATTTTATACGGCTACCTACTGCCACGTTAATAATAGAATTGTGTGAAAATATGTAGGATCTGTCAGTAAATCTGTACCGCCCGTCAAATTGTGACTGAGTAGGATAATGTGGACTGTATGAACTCAAGTTAACTTTAACAACTTTAATTATTACTAACTCATAAATAATAGATACATTTTACGACGACACGTTTGTTGATTGTTCTGTACATATTTTCACACTCACTTACGTTCTATGCTGTCTATCCACTGTTTTTAATTGGCGCGAAATTTAAAATTATTGCAAATATTGAACCTTTGTTATTGGCAATTTACATTAACTGACACGCCACTATGCGGTAATTTTTAGAACTAGCGTTGGAGGTATACTGAGGTATACTTGTAATTGTTTATTATGTGGCCTTTATCTTTTCGTCGGTATTTAATACTTTTGGTACTGTTTAATGGCAGATGTGTCTTTATACAAGCAATAAAAATATCAGTTTTTAGTAAAGTAAGCATTTTAAACAATATACAAGATGTATAAGTGACATTATTCACATTTTATCTAACCTTCAATTTGTGTGAATATAAGCAATATGTACCTTATAATAGATTATAATAACATAACAACGTTCGTAGTTAAACTGGTTTATTATTATTCTTAATGGATTTTATATAAATATAGATTACATTAATAAATATAACAATAATTAATAAATATAGTATACATTGGGATAGAATCAGCACCGGGGCCTGAATCTCTGGAAACCCAAGTCAGTGGACAACAAGTCTCCTCATTTGGCATACTTAATGAAAATTCAATAATACTAAAGTAATGAGATAACTATATCGTTACACGTTATGATTGTAATAAACTATTAAATACAGCATATACATAACTATAAAAAGGCATTACATTTTTACCTGGCAATATGTAATCACTTTTCTGAAAATGTAAGGAACAAACACGCATATATTGGGTTGCTGGTTTTCTCATCATCAACTTCAATTTCCATACTTTTTTCCTGTCCACTTTTTCCAGAGTTCCCAGTTTATTTGTTATATACACTAAACTACTTCTTTCTTTTGAAACGCGGGTGAAGCTTAGAGAATTATTTCTGCCTTTTTTCGTGTGACAACCGTAAACGCAGCGGTTTTTATTAGATTTTCCTTCTGGTTTCTTACATATTTGAGTAAGCAGATGAAGCAAGTCTTTAAAAAGAGTCGTTTCTTTATGAAGAACTTGAAGTCAACATAAAATTAAACTGGGGAATGTATGAAACGTTATATGACACTATACAAAACTACACAGGGCTAAAGTCAGGGCTGGTCAGGGCATATGGACTTCTTCATAAGCGTAACTTTACTTTAGTTGACACTTAATGTCGCTTGAGGCGCTGTCTGACCGCGTCCGTAAATCTGTCAACTGTCAGTTTTGTATAGTTTTTCATAGAGTTTTATAGTTTTTGTTGAACTGTACAAAGATTTAAGTTTGTTTACGAATTTAGAGTTTTTACTTTATTAGTGCAAAATAGTGCTTCGATGTTGTGTTGCAAATTGCACTAATTGCAGTAAAGACCAGAAACTGCACAGTTTTCCTAAGGAGTCTGAGGTAAGTGGATATAAATTATGTTGAGCTGTTGTTCAGTCCCGCCGTCAGGAAGGGGCAGAGGGAGCAAAATCCCCCGGGCTTCCAGCGGAGAGGGTTTGTTGAACAAATACATGCAAATAAAAAATCATTTCAATCTTGGGAGTGTTGCCTATTGAATCCAGGCTAGCAAGGACATTGAATTTTGACTCTATTTTTCAAACTTTAGCAGAAAGGAAGGCAAGAAGAGTGTTGTTCTAAATAAAAAAATAGTTCAAAATCTGTTAGTATTATTATGAACATTACTTAAGTCTTAAGAATTATTATTAAATAAGTTTGTAAGTAAGTTTGTTTTATTTTATGGAAAATAATAAACTCTTGTTATTATAATGCACTAATGCGGTAGTAAGTTCTGTTTTCATAAAACCTTAATCCATATATTACTACTATTGACAAAAATAAAACACATCAAATATTGAGTGGGAGTGGGCCCGCTGTATTATTTTGTCCCGGGCCCTGGCTGTGCTGACGGCGGCCCTGCTGTTGTTGTATTTTGTGTGCCTGTTATTTTAATCGCTATTCACTTTTACAGAGATTTTATGAATGGATTCGAGCTATTGCTACCAAAGGCATGCAGAAGGTACGAAGAAATTTCAGGGTTTGTGATATACGACATTTTGATGAGGACAGTAAGTTCAAGATTTACTAGTATTTACTAGTATACATACCTTCTTTACATGTACCAGGTAATAATTTTAACTTTTATTATGCAGTGTATGTTATTATATTCTCGGGAGAATTCATTATGTAAATTGCAGAAATTGTGCTAATTCCAGTACCTAGCCCTTCTAATGAAGTTGAAAACGGCTATGTGTTTGATAAAGACGCTCCTACTATTTCAAAAAAACTACAGATAAAAGAAATGGTAATTATAATATACTTATAAAATGTTATACTTAAATATCATATTATTAATTAATATATACATATATCGAAATATCATCAAATGTGATATTTTCTTTCAGCTGATCATGGGTCCAATTTTGCTAAAAATACCGAAAATCGAAGTTCCACAAAAGACACCATACTTTACGTACAGGTAAAAATATACATCTTTTATATTAGAAAGTACTGCAACTTCTCTAATAATGATTTCTTTCATTAGGACCCCGAAGAAAAAGAAATTTATTAAAAGCTGTGAATGTAAGTAGACAACACCAACTTTCACCAAAAGCAAGGAAACTGTAAACAATTGTAGCTGGATTAAGGAGAACTGTACGACGATTGGATTTTGAATGTGCCCATACTAAAAGAAGATTCAAAAAAGCGCTACGTTTTTCAGAGTCGGAAGAATATATTGCGTCAAAAGTAAATCATACGACATTAAACTTCATAAATTCGCAGTTGCGTTTACAAAGTAAACAAAGTAGAGGGTGCAGATTTTCCACTAAAGACAACATTTTTTCTTTATCCTTAATGAAACAAAACTGTAAAAACAATAAAAATGCTGTAGTAATAATGAACTATTGTTTTATTTGTATCTATTTAATTGTGCCGTTTAAATGTTTTGTAATAATGATGCATTTAGGTTATTTGCTACATTTTATGTTTGTAAAAACTTATCATAACATAAAATGGTGTTAAACTACAGTTACATAACTTGAAATTATTTTTAAGTTGTAATTAAATATTTAAAAAACGCGCGGTTTTTGTCTTACAGCGCTACGACGACATTAAGTATCAACTAATTCAATAAACTAATCATAGTGGTAGAGTTGCATGTCCAAGGTTAAAGTATACCTCCATTCCACGCCATTTTGGTATCGAGTGTGGCGCCACCAACGGTAATGTTAATTGCCAATATCAGCATACATCAAATGTCATATTCTAAGATCCAGCAAACGAATTGAATCGAAATTTGTCATTTCACACGGGTTGCTTAGCAAGTTGCTAACGCAACGCGTGCATAATAAAATGTGTTCTAAAAGGGGTTTACGAAAATTGGATCGGATATATACAGGAATAATCTCTGGTGACGAAACGGTCGATGTGCGCAAGTCGCGTCCCCACTATCATTGAAAACATTCTCCTCTGGTAGATTGCAGTAGTGTAATACAAAACGTACACGCCCCATAAGAGTTAAATGAACACTGAACGCTACGCTAATTTACTTCAATCTTCGGTATCATGATATGTTAACTCCTACATGCGTGCATTGAGAAGTGGAGTAGGGGTAGGAGAAAGTCAGTACTTTCTCCTATCGTTTCGTCACCAGAGATTATTCCTGTATACCGATATACCGACAACGTTCGGAAATTGTATCGGTTACAATATACTGCCCATATACTGCCGTTGGAAATTAATCAGCAAGCGTCTTTAAAAACAGTATTAGTATTTTTTTTTTCAGAGAGTTTAATCCCGGATCGACTTGCCATTCGCTGTTGGGAGCAAAGTGATTAACAGCGCGGGATCATAAAAGGCGATATGATGCTGTCACAAAGCCAATTAAACACAACATACACACACAAAAACTACACCGCGAAAGTTGCAGTGATGGCCAGACAAGCGATACAGTTTACGGAGATACTGCAACTAAGCACCCACCACATTAAAAAAAAAAAGTAGAATATGGTAATTTTTGTGATATTCTTGGAGAAGATATAATATAAGTTGAAAGATTATGCACTCTACAAAAACTTTTTGAATAAAAAAAATGACGGTGTATCAAGCAGTATACTTACAAGTCTTAACATATGGAGCAGAAAATTGGATACTTGATGAAAGACAAACAAAACGACTACAATCCAGTGACGCATATTAGACAGATGCTGACAACAAAATCATTAAGAACTGAAGTAGAAGAAAAGAAACTGTAATGGTGGGGACACTTGATCAGAATGAATGAAACTAGACAGGTGAAGCGGGTATGGGAGGTACGGAAAATCGGGAAAACTCGTAGAGGACGACCCAGAAAAACGTGGAACAGCAGTACGGATGAACTTCTGAAAAAAAGAGGAAAAACATGGAACGAGGCGAAGGCCCTAGCCAGAAACACGATAGAGTGGCGTGAATTTGGTGAATCTGTGGAACTAAATTAAGAGAACTTTACACCTCGACACCTTCGGGTATAAGAGGTCTTTGATTATGTATGTATATGTGGGATACGTTTTATGACACTTCGAGAAGTATTCATTTATATGACAACTTTGTATATGACAGTTAATTTAGTTAGTTATCGAATGACATGTCTCTATGTTATGTCATTTGACATTTCACTTAATCAACAAAATTACAAGTCAAAATAGTGCAATATAATACAACATCCCTTCCGCCGTCGTGCGTCTTCACAACTGCCGCCGACCCGTTCTCCACCGAGAGCTGATAGTCGCTTTCGGTGATCCCACAGTTCGGCCGTCCTGTTCATCATCTGCCCCGGATGATGCATCATCTTCATATGTGCACCACGGCTTAATATATTCCGCGCAGGTTGAAGTGATGCTGGGACCTTCGTGAAACCCTTCTTTTCTCACGTCGTACGAATTATTATATTTCGCACACACAATGCGATAAGGACCCAGGTACTTCGCCTTCAACTTCAATCCTGGCCCGAATTGTGTTCGTTTGATAGCCACCAGATCGTTGATATGGTACTTGTTCGGTTCTCTGCGTCGTAAGTTGTATGTCCTTTTATTCTCTTCCTGTACTTTGGCGATTTGTGTCTTCGCTTCTTTTCGCAGATCTTCTCTATCGTCATTAAACTGTCGTCTTGCTTCTTTCTCTAGCAGTTCACACATTCGTAAATCCGCTTTGCTTCTCATCTTTGAACCAACTAATAATTCGAACGGAGTTGTGTTGATACTTCGATGATATGTGGCATTCATATCTAGTCTTGATATAACCTCTTTCGTCGTTGTGGATTTTGTGGGGTATATAGCCAAACAAATTTGGTAAAGGAATCAACTACTACTAGGATGTGTTTTTAGTTCTTGTGGGTGGATTCTAAAGGACCGAGATGATCAATGTGATAGGTATGGAGTGGTATGGCTTCTTTACGTACGGGATGTAGGTATCCTTCTTGCTTTCCACGTTTCCGATTGTATAAGATACACTTCACGCAGTTTCCTATAACTTTCTCGATCTTCTCCCTTAATTTAGGCATGTAAAAGTCCTGCTTTATCTTTTCCTCCGTACACCTTACTGCGTAATGCCCTTCTTCATGAACGGATTTGATGATACTATTCTGCATCGCTTTGGGGAGCACGACAACTTCGGCACCGTCTCTGAATTTGTATAAGATGTCGTCCTTAATTAGATAGTCCTCGTAAGGTTTCTCTTTTAAAATCTCTTTAATTGCTAGAATCTCTTCGTCCGCTTCTTGTGCTTTCATTATTTTACTGCGGAGACCATCTGTGGCCATTATGGTCATGATAGGGTATCGGCTTAAGGCATCGACGTGTTGCATTCTGTTACCTTTTCGGTGTTCAATACTGTACTCAAATTCTTCTAGTAATAGGGCCCATCGTGCGACTCGAGTTGCTAAGTCTTTCTTCTCCATTGTCTTCTGGAATGCAGAGCAATCTCTAATAATCTTGAATTTAGTGCCTAAGAGGTACACACGGAATTTTTTGAGTGCTTCAATAATCGCAAGCACTTCTAGCTCATAACTCGTGTACTTCTTTTCTGCATCGGTGGTTTTCCTACTCATATAGTAGACTGGATGTAAATGATTATCAGCAGCAGAACGCTGCAACAAGATAGCGCCATATCCGTCTTTAGCTGCATCAGTATGAAGTTCCGTTTCTGCGTCCCTCTGATAAATATTTAAAACTGGTTGTACTGACAGTAGATGTTTCAGTTTATTAAATGCCTCTACCTGATTCTCTCCAAACTCAAATGGTCTGTCCTTTTTCAGCATGTCGCTTAATGGCTTAGCGATAACTGAATAACATTATAAATTTGCGAAAATATCCAGTTAGACCAAGAAAACTTTGGAGTTGTTTAGCGCATTTAGGTTGGGGAAACTTCATTACTGCTCGCGTTTTCTCTGGGGATGGGTATAACTTACCCTCTTCGATAACATGGCCTAAGAACTCTATCTTCCTCGTCAATAAATGGCATTTCTTTTTATTTATTTCTAATCCGTACTCTTTTGCTCTCTATGTTATGTCATTTGACATTTCACTTAATCAACAAAATTACAAGTCAAAATAGTACAATATAATACAACATCCCTTCCGCCGTCGTGCGTCTTCACAACTGCCGCCGACCCGTTCTCCACCGAGAACTGGTAGTCGTTTTCGGTGATCCCACATGTATATGTATGAAGGATTATGTTGGACGTGGTTTAGTTGAAACCTTAAATAGTAGTGTTAAATACCGTTTAAGGATGAAACTATCGTTTCTATTAAATTGACAAGAGCTGACATACTAGTTTTGACATAAACCAGTGACACTTTATTTTCATATCGCATTATCCCAAACAAATTGAAGCAGTACAAGAAATGTTTAATGTCTTCAAGGCGATAACACCAGATACAATATACTTTGCCAAGGAGAGTACAGTATACAACATCCAATTAATAGGTAAATACAAGATGTGTTATAAAATTCTGTTATGGTTTAGACCTACATTCTAATAGTACCCCTTAGTGGCTTTCCGAGATTGTTAAAACTTGAATATCTTTTGAGATCATTTTTATAAATTACCTAACGTTCGGTTTCGATATTACAGGTATAGGTACGTGACATATATCATCCAAATTGAAACTTCACGAGAAGCGTTAGGGAATGAAATCTAATCAAATACCATACGAGCTTTGAATTAAAATCGATAATTTCAAAGCTCGTATGGTATTTGATTAGATTATTTTACGAATTACAAATTGAAATTTATCTAAACTCTTTATTTATTAATTCATGTATACATTACAAGTTTTTTGACAGAACTTCAGAAATGTCTATCCTTATTAACCGCATTTCCATAACAACGCCTAATTATTCTACTATGAAAATTATCGAAAAATTACCGCTGTAATTTCGAGTTGCTTCAGTAATACGCGAATCTGATTGGTTTATATTTGTATGTGTAAAATAATCAATAATAAACAAGCGAAGTATCCAATCTATGACACAACATACAAAATCAGAATGACAATATAATGTCATAATGACACTCAATTTCGCGCTTATCATATTTCAAATTGCAAAAAACAATGCCGGCGACACCTGAAGGTGAAATGTGTGAGTACCAAAACTTTGACGACAGTACCTTCTGCCGTATCTATAGTACGTTTTAGTAACTATAGTACGTTTTAGTAACTATTATATTATCTATGGTTTAGACTGATGATTATTTACGAGCTGTTTCTATAGTAACTCATCATAAAACTGCCAAGTGGACACTGTCAACATTGAAATTATGTTTGTATTATATGTTGCTATAAACACTTTTCCCACAGTATAGTATCTAACCATAACTCTCTGTCGGCACCTTTGATCGTTGGGGACAGAGTATTTCTTTGCGTAATGGCTTTCGGACATAAGCGAGGCAGGTAGTAACTGCGCAATGGTCATTTGCGCAGGGAATAAATGCGCAATGGTCATTTGCGCTCGTATAATAAAGAGCAGCCGTGTACATTACTAATAAGCACTGGCTTTGACGCATCATTCAACAGGTAAGGACAAGAACACGAATTAGTAGCGAGTGACGCTACTCGAGCCAGTAGCCAGTGCTGCTCTTTATTAATACGAGCGCAAATGACCATTGCGCATTTATTCCCCGCCTGTATATTCGCCCGCTTCTGTGCGAAAGCCAATACGCAAAGAAAAACTCTGCCCCGAAGATCAAGAATTGACGTTTGAAGAAAAAAGTAGATTTCTTTACTATTCCGAATGGACACAAACCGTATTTATAGCCATTCATACCTTTAGAAAATAGTTGCCATGTCTCACCACCATGCAGGCTTAAAATGTTGTGTATAATTGCACGATTGCACCATGATCGCATTCTACGATTTATACAAAAACGAATAACTCTTTTCTAGAATTTTCTCGATTTTGTTATTCACAATAAATACAAGAACGCCGGAAAGTCCATATTACTTCGCAGACTTTTCAACAGATGTATTAACAGTCGTGCAAAATGTACTTTTAAAATCACCATTTTTACATTGTTTTTAATTTACTCCTTTCAATATCTTACTACTAAGATATTCTCGATGACTTTCCGGCGTAGACTGACCTTTTTCTTGATGTATACAAATTTAGAACACTATGCTTCGTACTTTTTGCGAAAATCCGAAAATCGTTGCTGCTACATTGTTTAAATATACCTACTGTGATGTAACCTATTGTTCAATAGAGAAACTATTATTTTATAGGATTCTGTAGAATAAATACAGAAATCATTTCTCTCATTGGTTTTACAAATGCTTTCTTGCCATTTTTGTTAATATAGTTCTCATTGTCATTTAGTAGACATAAAATTCTGAATAAAGTACGAACACAAGAAGATTGCTTTACTATAATGTTCTGAACAGTTTTTACTATTGGAGGTGTGTATTGAGTGTCGATATCAATCATGTGCTGGTTTTATAACATTTGGTGTTTATCTTACTCCTATGTGCAGTACTTAAGTGAATCATTTGCGATTTATTATTAATGTCAAAGTGCCTGTTTACATGATATATATAATCTTTGATTTCCAAAGTTTACTTATATGTAGAGAATAAATGTATCTTGCTTATGCTTTACCAGCAAATACTTTGAACTGTCATAATTTTCAGGAATCTTTTTTTATTTTTTATCGTCGGCTAATTACGTGCATATGACGCAAGTTAACTCTACATTCAAATGTAATGTTGATGTTGCTGGATTGGATGTTTTTATTGAAATCTACATGTATGTATTTCAGTTTATAATAAATTATGGGCTCTGTCTGGAAGCGATTACAAAGAGTAAATAAGAAAGCTGCCAAGTTCCAATTTACAGTGTCATATCATCAACTTTCAGTTGAATTTACACCAAAATGGTAAGCCAATTCTTTGTTGTATATATCTTTACTTTATTAAACTTATTAGGGAACCACATAAATTATCTGTTGTTTGGTCACGTCGATCACGCAGAGTAATTTCACAGCCCGTGTCATGGGAGCCAACTCTTCAAAATCCATATAAAGCTCTTGTTGTTTGGTCATTGCCAGAAAATCAACAAGTTGATATTACATTATTTCGAGATCCAAGAACTAAAACATTAGAAGAGAAAGACTGGAGCTTCATTATCGAAGATGTAAGTGTGACAATATTATATATAATTCCATATTTGTAGGTATTGTAATTTGTATTCATGCAAGGGATCATGTGTTTGAACTGTCTATCTTTGGTTGTTAGGAAATGCTTACCTACATTGGAATTTACAGTTTTAGATTACTTAAAGCATATTTTTAATTTTTAAAAATTGGCCTGCAGTATGTAGCAGTTGCAATTTGGATTTTTAATTGAATAGAAATATAAAAATCAAGAATGCACTTGTATGTGTCTGCGCCTGTATTTTTGGAAACAGCTGTCTCAGGTACCTACACATTCATAAAATGAAATTAATTCGTGGTTGCTTCTATTTATGAATGATAAAGTGAAATACTTGAGTGTTATCTAACTATATTATAAATAATACATTACATAATTAAATTTAATAGAATAAACTAAATGGAACGGATGTTACATCAACATCTCATAAAATCGATGTATACAGGATGTCTCAGCGAAACCGTTCATTAAAAGTTTATAAGGTTCTGGCCAAAATATAAATTTGAAAATTCAGAATTATATACAGGGTGTAACATTAGTACGATATTGTTCCATATCTCCATTTTTATGCAAAATACAGCAAATATTTAAATACAAAGTTGTTTAGTTTTATGAAATTTATAACATAAAATTATTCTACGATATACAGGGTGTTTAGTTTGCCCGTAACCATCAGTATCTTTACATATTTAAATGGAACATCCTATATATGATCACATTTTTGAATTGCCTGAGCAATTTAAAGGCAACTTTATACAGGATCATATTCAATTATTTTCATTAGTTTACAAGATATTGACATTTGTTTGAAAATGTTGACATTTTATAGCAGTAATGTAAAGATATTTAACAGATAATTATTAACTCACAAGCATCCAACGAGGAAGTGTGATTTTGACGTTAGACTTTGACAATAAATCTTTGAGAACGCTTATTTTTCATAGCACACTGGATAAGTATCGATGAGTTATGTATGCATTTTTCATAAAATCTAATTATTTCCTAAACTATCAATTTTAGGTGTAGTATATGTCGGACATAAAAGATGTAAAATTGGAC
Organism: Holotrichia oblita; assembly: GCA_023690525.1. Lineage (NCBI taxonomy): Eukaryota > Metazoa > Arthropoda > Insecta > Coleoptera > Scarabaeidae > Holotrichia > Holotrichia oblita. The sequence goes on along the minus strand of CM043015.1, from coordinate 136,265,690 downwards.
GCCGAAGATGATTAAGTAATAAAATATGGAGGGTGCCATTTGAAAAAATTAAGTTATGGTTCTTCAAAATTCAAGAGTTAACGTGCCGTAGTAAAGTAACCACGCAATGTAGACAGTCGTTCTCGGCGCTAAAATATACTCCCACATGCTGTTTAAGCATGTTATGAATTCTAAAGTGATATCTGAAAAATCAAGTGTTCTCTGATTTTTTAAATAAATGTCTGCTATAGCAATTTTTTTTTAGAAAAAATCGAATAACTACAAAACGTACAAATCAAATAAAATAAACTAAAGGTATTTATAAAGCTTAAAGATAGGCAAATCCAAATATGTAAAAATATATAGGGTGTTCCATTAAAAATAACAAAGTAGATGGCGACTTCCGGTATAACCGGAAGCGCTAGAAATCTAATAATATTTTCGTTGAAGAGAACATAATCGACTCAATATAATTCTGAATTTTCAAATTTATATTTTGCCCAGAAATTTCAGTTTACTGTTTATTCTGAATTACCCTGTATAAAAAATTGAGCGCGCTCATACAATACGCAAATCTTACTCTCTGTAGACATCGTAACAGAAAATCATAAATAATACGTCGCAAAAGTCAGCTACAAAAATAATATAGCTCTTGAAAATAAAAATTCAAGAATGTGAAATAATTTTGCTGCACACCATATCTTACGTTTTCAGAAGGCAAAAAAATTTTTTTAACCGAAATTGTGGGATTCATTTTAACTTAATCATCTTTAAAATTGTAATATTTTTTCATAAAATTAGCAACACTTCTTTTTATTCAGGTTTTAATAATAATAATAGTAAAGATACATAATAGTAAACAAAAATATTTATTTACAAATACATTATTTTTCTACGTAAGCTCCCCCATTCTCTATACATTTCATTGTCCTGTTGTTAAATTCTTGTGCTACGTTTCTTAAAAAAACCGGATTAATTTGAACGACACACTGCCTAATTGTATTTTCGAAATGGTCCAGATTTCTAAATGGTCGATGTTTGTATACTTGGTTCTTTAAGTAACCCCAGAGAAAGAAATACATTGGGGTAATGTCAGGCGATCTTGCAGGCCAATGATTTTCTGAAAACCGTCCGATCCATTATTGAGGAAATTGTTGATTAAGCCATTCTCTCACTTGCAATGTAGAATGGATCGAAGCACCATCTTGTTGAAAATACATATTCGCTCGTAGATTTAAAGGCAGATCATCTAGGAATTCACTAAATTCATTCTGCAAGAATTGTACATTTATTGAATTAAGTTCATGTTTTTTAAAATCAAACACATACAGTACGAAAACACATCTGGGGGGTTATTCTCGAATCTGATGGAATGGAAATTTCAAGAGAATTGTCAAAAAATTCCTACAATTTCAATAGTTCCTATTCTGGAGTTGACTTTCTCACTTTTTCGTAACGAGTAGTATCGAGGAGTGAGCGGTGAAAGTTACTCCCTGGGAGTGCTATTTTTCCACTGTTTCGAGAATAACCCCCTGTCGAGGATTATGCTGAGACTATTTTTTTTATTTTTGTCGCTCTTTCTCGTCAAGCGTTTATTATTAAAACCTGAATAAAAAGAAGTGTTGCTAATTTTATGAAAAAATATTACAATTTTAAAGATGATTAAGTTAAAATGAATTACACAATTTCAGTTAAATAAATTTTTTTGCCTTCTGAAAACGTAAAATATGGTGTGCAGCAAAATTATTTCACATTCTTGAATTTTTATTTTCAAGAGCTATATTATTTTTGTAGCTGACTTTTGCGACGTATTATTTATGGTTTTCTGTTACGATGTCTACAGAGAGTAAGATTTGCGTATTGTATGAGCGCGCTCAATTTCTTATACAGGGTAATTCAGAATAAACAGTAAACTGAAATTTTTTATCAAAAGTGAATGAAAGTCGATATTTTACTTTAATTTTTGAAACCAAAGAACTATTGGTTAATAAAGAAAAGTCTAATGTTAAAAATGGGGGTACTTTACTCTTAGCGTAATTTTATACTTTTGACTCTCCCTCGTATACGATGAGAGTTTCGGCAGAAATCGCGAGTGCTATTTTGGTCTCAAGTCATGCCGAGATATGATGCAATAACATACTTTTGCTATATTCAAAGGTAAACCATTTTCCTATATGCTGCGCACTGGTCACTGTATAATGTATTTCTTTATAAACCGCCAATGTAATATTTGCAAAGATTAAAAAAATGTATATGTCTATGTCAGGAATCAAACATAAAATTGTACTTTTTGGATAAAGACGTGGACCACCGCACCAATTCAATTACCTATTACTTTATTACAAGTGCAAGTGACACGAAGCAAATATTGGCAGTTTCTAGAAAATTAAGCTGTTGCTTGTTATTGTAGTATAGTTATATGTAAAAAGTTGCTTGGCAAACAGTATCAACAGTCAGTATCAAAATTTAGTTAGTTACAAAAAGAAAAGACAAAAAGATCATGAAATGAAATTTCAGTAGATAACACTGATGTTCTTCATAGCCTTCCTGAAGTTAATAGAATCTCTGACGGTTTTGATATATGTAACTGCACGTGCGACAATTACTTTTGTAAATAAGTCTAGATTGTTGAAAAATTGAGACATGTCCATAAGTCACAAGAAAAAATTCATTTTTTTTAATGGAATAATTACAAATCTTGAATAGTTTTATACTACTCAAATGAAGTTATGATTTTATCCGTGAGTTGAGGGACATATTGTAATATGTTGTAAATTATTATTTATTTTATGATTATGGTTATATCAAATGATCTTGATATTTTATTTAATAACAAAAATAAGTGAAATTCTAATAGAATACAATTTTCATTAAAAGGAATAAACACAACTAATTTTTGAGTTTGAGATGACTTGATTGTTATTAAGATGCTGTTGGTAGTAAATGACATGAGTTTTCCAGTTTTTGTTTTCCTATAAAAACAACGGAATACCCTGAAAACTTACAAATTCATTTGTAGTTCCACAATTTTTTAAATTTACAAACAGTCCAGGTAAAGTTTTGATACTTTCAGAATTATAGATACGAGATTCACAAACTTGTTTTTGTGCCAGATTTTTAAACGTCTTCAGTGCACTGGTCACACATATTGTTTGTAGGTTACAAAAAGATAGACCTACATTTTTCTCACAGTTAAATTTCTTTTTAATTTAAGATGGACAACACTGTTGTCATGAATAACCTTTTTTTTCCGATTATCGTCAGTGACAGAATAGTTGATTTTAAGTTAGTTTTAAATAATCGTCTAGGAGTTGCTTATTTCTATTATACTAGATAGCGTATGTGTGTTCTTGAGAGTTTATGCATTACTCGTCAATTGAAGGTGTACCTAAAGAAGCGCAACCCATGATAATCAACAAAAACTTCAAATTTCATAAAATGCAAATTTCCATTTAATGTGATTTGAAATTTCTGTAAACTGTCATACGTTGCGCATCTTTATAATATAATCTCTTAAACAACGGTTTGATCATTCTTTTTGGCTAGTTTATACATGAACTGGATAGTTTTTGAATTAGCCAAATTTACTGTTTTATTAGAAATATGATTCGCTACTATAATAACTAGGGAAATTATTCGTTAATTATGTATAGTGTGTAGATCTTAGATAGGTATCTGCTACATGTGTGAAAGTAGAAGAAAAAATTATAAATGAAAGCAGTCTCAATTAATGTTCTGCACAAATTAAAAATATTTTTCGTTATACGGAGTGTCATAAACACATGGTTGTTTTGAAATTTTAAATAGAACATCTTATATATTTTAGCATTTTTAAATAATACGTTAAAAATATCCTCACTTTATACTTATGTGTATATCATACCACTACCTTGCCTCTATTTATCTCCATAACTATTGAACCATAACTATTAAAAATATCAATTCGGTTATATCTTGGATTGATTCAACGATTTAATCTATATGTCTTATTCAATTTGATGCTTAGGCTAAATCGTAAAATAAAAGTAGGGGCAACTCGCATGTATTAAGCTAACTTCTTTTGTTGAATTACTAATTAAAGTAATTACAGTAATTTATTAGTACAATATATAAAAATAACATTAAAACGATCCTGAATTTTTTCTTTAATGAAAATGTGTTGGTTCTGAAAAGGGCCGTTTTTGTATTGGAAAAAATTAATCCGTGTTATCTGTGAAGTGCCCGATTGTAGTTTGTTATGTGGGTTTTCGAGGATCCCTTTACTCTATTATTTAAATCACAAGAACAAAATAGAATCTATTAAATAAGGTCCGTTGTGTGGCCACTGCCTTCATTTCTATAGGCAAAAATTGTAACAACGAAGAATTTCTTGGCATAGACATAATAATAATAATAATTAGAAGAAATGATTAATTGACGAACTATGCTAATTAGCACGGTGTGTCCGTTCCATGGTTCGATTCCATTGATTGGCGGTCGTAGAAAAATATATTGTTTATAAATATATATCTTTCTTCAACGTTGCACCGTTAAATTATATTATTTGCCACTACCTACTTTCTTTGTTTCAGTACTTCTTGTTATGATTTTAGTCATAATATAATTTTTATGACAACTTTGCTCATATATCTCTAAACAATCACGTACACAGGAAACAAACTTCCCTTGATAAAATTCAAACAACGATATATTTACATACAGGTTGTCTATGAATAAGTGATGCAAGAAGTAGACATTGACGGATTTTTTAAAATACGAAAATAAGCAATGACACGGGTGGTTTTGTTTGTTAAGTACGTAATTAATCTTAAGGATGGACATAATTAAAACAAATTGTAAGGTATAGGGTACGTTATCACCTGCTGTTTGTGTTTTTATCATTTTCATGATTTACGTTATCCTAGCTAAAATTTAACATTTTTGGGTTGCTGATCTTCTCCGTTAAATATTTCTCAAGTCACGTAAAAAAGAGTCCAGAATTTGATAAAATAATCGTTAGTCTAGGCTTAATAATGACTAGCTGCACTGAATAATGGTGCAATATGCGAAACAAAACAAAAAGTTTGTTTTTTTAATATTTTGTGATCCAAATCGCAAAACTGTTGCTTTTGCGCTGCATAAATTAATGTTTAGGCAGACTAGTTTCTTATCTGTATATTGGATTCATCAGACCATATTTTTTCCAGTTATTGTCTGCTCAATTTTTGTCTAAGCAAGGCGTAGTTTTCTTTGCATCTCTGTGAGAAGCGTTTTGCTCTGTTGTATACGCCCATGTAAATTCACCGATACCAATCGTCTTCGTACCCGTACTGAGACTTCTACATCATGCGGATATTTACTACATCTTGCACTACACCTGTAATAAATATATATATGTATATAATTTGGCACCGAGATGTTTCACTCAATTGAGGTTTTTTAGGCATATTTGTTTACTATGAAAGTTACGTTATAAAAAATTTATAAGCAAAAAAAAAAACAAAAACAAACACGACGACGTTTACTGCTTCACGACTAAAATATTTTAGAACAATATTTTTGCCGCAGTCTCTAAATTTTTTTACGTATCGCAATTTCCTAGAATTGCTATTAACAAATTCAGTACATCATACGACTTACAATTACCCCGCTTTACTTGGAATTTCAATAATAGCATAATAATACGCATTATATGTAATTTTCAAAGTCGACAGTAATTCCGCTTATCAATAATTTTTGTAACAGTTGCATCAAAATTTCAAAAAAAAATTCCTGTCTATGGAGGAAATATCCCGACACTTCTTACTGACCGCGCAATCTTAAGTCTAACGAGTTCTATTCGTTTCGAAAAATATTAAATACAAACGGTTTTGCTGAATGCTATGTAACTAATATTATACAGGTTGATTGGTGAGAATGGCCTATTAAAAGTATTATACAAACAGAACGGAATTTTAAAACAACATTTTGCAGTGGGATATAGTTGAATATAAACTATCACGTGAAAATATTTTTGAATAAATATCACTTCCGGTTAACCGGAAGTGGGTATCAACTTCGATTTTTTAAATAGCATGCTACAAAATAAATTACAAATTCACCTTCTACAAAACTAACTAAAATGACCGACGTTAAAATAAGTGCCAAGTAACTATGTGACTGGTAAGTATGTAAAATAAATGAGCTAAGTACCCTTGCTTCAGTAAATTGACATATCTGAGCATTTTAGGTACGGAGGTTAATTAAATTTATTGCTTGTTTCTTTAAAATTTCAGATTGCAGTTTACGCATTATTAAAATGAACTATTTTTTTATATTAGAAATATGTATGTAGTAATATACAGGGTGTACGTGGTTTGAGTATCATAATTATAATGTAGTGTAGACTGAATGAAACTGAACAGAATACCTTGATAAAATTTTAGCCTGCCACCTACGGTTTCCAAGATAAGTGAATACTTAGCTACCAGAAGTTGGCAACGCCGCGCTTAAAAAAGTTAAATGTCTGTAGACGGAGGACTTGCCGCGATTACAATAATTAACAGCATGTCGTGATCGTGTAGTATAGCGCTCCATCGTGCTACACCAACACTTTACACAGTACTAAATTTCAAAGTATTTTGTCAAATAATTCACTAAAATATCATTTGATGTACAGTGGTGTGCATAAATAAGTAATCACTAGGTGTTTTCAAGAGATAGACTGTAATTCAAGATTAATTTCAAAGAAAATAGTATCATTACAAAATTAATATGTATTTTCAATATGTATGTATAAAAGTACATAAATATTTATAATAGTTTCGTGTCTATCTAATATTTAGTATGTCCACCCTTTGCTTGGATAACTCTGCGAAGTCGATTTGAAACACTATTAATTAGGTTATTTATAAATTCCGGCGGAATGTTGTTCCACTCTTCCTCCAGGATATTAAACAAGTCATTTGCATTCCTTGGTTGTCTCCTATGTTTGGCTCTGTCCAGATAATCCCATACATTTTCTATAATATTTAAGTCGGGGCTCTGAGGTGGCCAAACCATTGTTTTGCAGATGTTCTGCTCTTCTAATTCAGCAAGATAACGCCGTACGACCCGAGCAGTATGTTTTGGATCGTTATCTTGCTGAAAAACAAAACCTTCACCAATAAGGCGACGGCCTGCAGGAATTGCGTGCTCCTGTAGAATCTGCAGGTACTGGTCTGTATTCAAACGACCTTCAATTCTTACAAGGGGACCCACCCCAGAAGCTGTTATGCAACCCCATACTCGAATGGCACCACCCCCGTGTTTGACTGTCGGTTGTATACACGCCGGATTGTACGCTTCGCCGACGCGTCGCCTGACATACTGACGTCTCTTACTGCCGAAGATTTCAAATTTTGACTCATCCGTCCACAGTACGCGACGCCATTCTTCCACCGTCCACTGCGAGTGATTTCTGGCGTAAGTTAGTCTCTTCTGCCTATTCCCATGTCTCAGCAATGGTTTTCTTCTCTCAACGCGCCCTCGTAGCCCTTGTTTGATTAAATGTCGTCGAACTGTGGATGAATGCACTGCGACGCCAGTTGCCTCTTGCAAGTCTTGGGCTAACCGGGCTGATCTTCGGGTTCGGTGTCGTAAAGAAGTGACTCTTAAATATTGATCCTCTCTTGCTGTCATCTTTTTTGGACGTCCTTGTTTGGGTTTGTCCAATACGGAGCCTGTTTCTAAGTTTTTTTAAATATCTTATGGACGCTACTTTGCGAGCAACCCACTTCTACAGCGATTTGACGCTGAGTTCTTCCCTGTTCGTGGAGGAAAACTATTCTATACCTATCCTGTACATCCACTTTCGGCATTTTACTACCAATTACACAGAAATTAAAAGTTTGTTTTAAAAAAGCCCGCAGTTACACTTACTCTTACTTTACGAGACACTTTCACAAACTAAGTTAATTAAACAAAATAAGTTAATAAAAAAAATGTATTAAAATGCTTTTAAAACGCTCTCTAAACTCTATAATAGCAAACGCGCACCTCAAAATATGACAATAAACTAATACAACACATCGGTAAATAACTATTCTTTTACGCCTCGGGGGCTTGCGAGGGGTTGTGCTGTCATAAAATGCAAATAAATTCTTAATTGTAAGAAACTGTAATCCGACAATACTTTGTTTGTATATGTATTTCAATAGAAAGATATACATAATAAAACTATATTGAAACGATTGTTGAAAAATATGTGTGTGATTACTTATTTATGCACACTACTGTAACTTAGAGCATTTGTATTCATATTGAAACGAAATAAACGTCAGGAATCATACGACTTAATTATATGCGGCAGTTTATTCTTTCAAAGTGCAACGTTTGCAATTTTCTTATCTACGCCGCAGCCTTCAGCTGCTGTGAAACACATCTGTTTGTATAAAGTTATGGTGGTTCATGTTTCAGCGTTGCCAAAGCTATAGACGTTTTACATGTACTTCGATTTAATTTTTTTTTTTTACCTTACCTTAGATTGTAGAACAAACTTCTATAACAATTTTTTCTTTGTATTTACGTGATGAGTCCATTGTAAAATTCACACTTTAAAATACTTGTAACTAAAAAAGTTGGAACTTTGCTTTTGTTTTTCTGGAAAACTATTGAGGCAAAAAGTTAGTAAGGCAAAATGTTAGGATGTAACAAATTTAATAGTTTAAAATCGTGCATTTTCTAAATAAAAATTGAATTACAAGGTTTATTGGAAACGTTCTACACTTATTCGCAAATAATATAAAACATTTTTTTTTATTCTAGGTTTCCACAACGGGAAAAAGACGACATCTTGCCATTACGCACATCAATATGGGAATTTATGCAAGTGGAGATTCAAAGCAACACGAATTGCAACTGCAGTTCAAGCCGACGACGAAAAAAATTGTTTCGGCAAAATTGGATTGCACGCTGTCTTGTGTGCTGCTTAAAGAAGGAAAAGCAACGTATGTGCTCTGCTAGTTATTTCGTAATTTTAAGGGTACCTTTTGATATTCGCGGAATGAAGGGGCAGTGCGCTCTCGCTTTCTTTTATGTTAGTTGTTTCAGTATTTTGTGAGATACAGTAGGGAAAACAAGTGAATGTATGGAAATTGTCGAATTCACATCCACAAATCATTGTGGAAAAGATGTCTTCATTTTACTGAAACTCTTTACCTGATTACGAGTAGTATAATTTATTTAAACGTAGTCGAAAGTCAACTTAAAGACGACGCACATTCTGGGTGGCCTATCGAGGTGACCCCGTTGAAAATGATTGTCTAACATTTAATATTGAACTGTGAGGAAAGAAATTTAACAATAATGAGCTAAAAGCTGCATTTTCAGTGTATTGTAAAGACCAAGAAAAAACATTATTTTTACTAGTATATCCGCATAAATTTCGTCCAAAATATCCAAGAGTTAATATAATGAAAAAGAAAAATAGTTGCTTTATATACTTCCCTCCCTTTCCGCATTTCGTGAATATAAAAACACAATTGAGCTGTGAATTCGCGATGAAAAAGCACGATGAAAAGCAAATGAACACGATTTATTAGTGTATTTTATTTACCTTTTAAAAGCTTCGTTTAAGAAAACAAACGCATAAATATTTTTATTAAACAAATTATTTATGTCCGTATATCGGAATATGTATGAGTGCATTCTCATATTGTTTTATTCCCGATAGTTTTTGAGTAAAAATTTTAATAATATAATTCAGTAACAACATACTAAGTGTTACTAATAATTGTATGATGTACTCTTAGTGTAACTTTCTCTCTCATTTGTAACCAAACAACAATTTGGTAACGGAACAAATTAGATAAATTTAAGAAAATTCCTTACACAGTGTTTGTCTAGTTCGTCATAGGTAACTAGCACCCTGCCAGGACATCTGCCAAAAAAATGTATTGAAAACTTGCTAACCAATAGTATATGCATAATGTAAATTTCTCTCTCATTTGTAACCAAACAACAATTTGGTAACGGAACAAATTAGATAAATTTAAGAAAATTCCTTACACAGTGTTTGTCTAGTTCGTCATAGGTAACTAGCACCCTGCCAGGACATCTGCCAAAAAAATGTATTGAAAACTTGCTAACCAATAGTATATGCATAATGTAAATTTCGGAGAATACGTAGCGAAATTGGGGCTTTCTTGTACTTGTTCACATGCCTACTGCCAAAAAGTTGCCTGATTTTGGAAATCAACGCCATGAAGGTCGTGACATAAAGACCATGATATTGATGATATTTGTAACGACAATCCAGAATAGCAAACCGTTTTCCATGTACTTTGATTATACATAATTAGATTGATCATTCCCATAAGAAAAGAGTTGCGCTTTAAAGTCGAGTTTTTGATGCAGCCACCAGGAGCCCGCTACTTGTATGTACTTTGCATCAAAACATGTTCCGTATAGTTAGGCGGTAAACCTATATCTCACTGAATAGCTTGATGTATTTACACTTTTACTTAATAGGTGGCGTTATTATGATTGATAGGAAAACATAATAAGTTCTTAGAGTGATATAGATATATGTATCTTTCTTTTATTTGTCGCTTTCTAGACGAACATCTGCTCATAAAAATTGCAAGTAAAGTAAAAATATATCGATTTCGTATTTCGTGGTATTTTATTTGAAGAATTGCTTTAGTATATTTTTAGAATTAATATTTAACACTTTCTATTAATTTTCATTTGTAGAATTAGGTTACATAACATACTATAAGAGTTATTATAAAAAAAATGAAAAAAAAATCACAGTAAATACATTAGTTAGAAAACAAAATTAATGTTAGTATTAATCTACAGAAATAATTACTTTAGAGGATTGCAGTGTTCTATACTTTGCTGGATATTTGGCACAGTGGACCTTCAAAAAAACTACATGCGAACTGTGCCCGCCTTTGTGGATAGATCGTTCACTTTAAAAAATACCGAAGAATTGCTAATTCTATGTACAGTCGAGGCCAGATAAATGTAGTACAAGTGTTTTTTAAGAAACTTGTGTGTTGTAAGTTAGTATTTTGACATTGAAACATCAAATCATTTTAAATTTTAAAACATCAATTATATATATTTTTACGATACCGCGAAAGCTTACAGTAGTTGATAAAATTCATATATTAATTCATTTACAAGAAGGAGATAAATTGCACAAGAAATGCGGTTAAATAAAACCATCGTGATGAAGATTCAGAAACAAGAATAAAGTAAATTGGTTCCGGTATGATCTGACATTTGATTTTTGTGACAAGCAGCTTAAGGTAAAGTTCGTCTTACAACAATAAAATTTCAAATTTTCGACATATATGAAATTTAAGGTTGTACTGTAGCATATTCATATTTATTCCAGAAACTTTTCGATTTCTCCTATTCTCAGATGTAAGTATACTTGTAAAATACTTACTACTATAAATTGTATTTTCTATTTCTACAATTGATTGTCTTAGGGCCGTTTGTACTACCGTTATTTAAAAGTTCACTCTACCAATGATCAAAATCAACATAGTTGTAAATTTCTGTTTTGATGCTTTTTATTGCAGTGATTTTTTACGAATGTCGAGAAATATGCAATCAATCAATAATTGAATTACCTTCATATAAAAACAAATGCTTTGCAGTTGTGAAATCACACAAAATACATTAATCCAGACATATTTTACATCATTTATAAGTGTAGTAATTTTGTCACTGGTTCTCGTATTTCTATTGTTTTTTTTAACATGCATGAGAGAAAATCATTTTCTGCGATATTACTGTTGTTAGTTATGGGCACTTGTTAATAGATAGCACATGAGGTATGTCGATTATATGCTAAGCTGAAATATATATTAATGAGTAATTTTGTTATTTATGCTACATCTCTTGGTAACTTTTGTAGTTATTGTAATACGCAATAGACTTGGTCAATCTAGTTATGTATAATCAAATCCCATGTAACTAACATGAAAATTATCAGCTAATACAGCAATTTGATTATGTTGTTCAGTTGTTAGTGGATTGTTTTTTAATGCAACATCCTATTGATTTTCTCACGATTTAACTTAAGTTTACTACAGTTTTCTTTGTTAAATACCTCAATTATCTCAAGGTAATAGTTTCGAAGTTAAGTATCTTAATTAATTCAGTTTAATTTTTTTCGCCAATTCCGAACTTCACATTAAAGTAAAGTACTTTTATTCGTTCTGCCCAAAAAGTCCAAAATCTGATCGAAAATGTTACGCTTTGCAAATAACTAGTTGATATGGTTGTCATTCTCAATTAATTTTTAAGGAATCCGTAGTTGGTTTCGCGTTTACATAGAGAAATATCCCGATAGATGTCATGCGGACGTGTTAGCATTTGAAAATCTTACAAGATTTGTCACCTTTGGCAGGAATCCGGCATATTCTAATCTAACCTTGAAAAATCAGTCGTAACTGAGAACAATAAGGTAACAAAAATTACAGCATTATGTGAAGATCCAGGAAGTGCTACGCAAATAGGGGTATGCAGAAGCTAGCAGGACCTCGGTGTGGCATCATTACATACATTTTTTTAATTTTGTTTGATTTACGGGCGAATCAACGTTTCATAATGACAGGTTTATGAATAGTCATAATTATCGCCATTATTTTGATATAAACCCACATTTGACAAGTGAAGTTGACCGTCAGCATAAATCGTCGCTAATCCTGGAACCCTTTTTTGTACACATTTAAACTCAAATTTATTCCTATTCTTTCCGGCGCGGTTTGCCAATTTTACTAGATACTTCATTGATAGTGCATCAATGCGTATGGTCCCAGCATGATGACACTCCTGCGCATTACGAGATGGGAGGAAGACATTTTTAAACAATGCATATTCCTAAACATGGATCGTGAGAGGAGGTCGCGGATTATAAACTGCCCATCACGGTCATCCGATTTAACGCAACTTGTCTCTATGAAAATGTGTGAAGAAACGTATCTGGAAAGAACCGCCTACAACTTCTGACGACTGAAATATTGAATATGTACGGTTTTTAGGTCAATCGCGTCTGAAATATTAAGAAATATCAGCATAAGTTTATGAATCATGAAAAGTGGTGTTTTGAAAATAATAGTGGGGTATTTAAAACTGTTTTAAATTGATGTCTTTGCATTTAGTGTGTTGCACCATCTTTTTTTCATGTGAGTGAGTTGATTTATTGATTAATAACACATTATAGGTAATGGTAATAATGAAGCATTAAATATTAAAACTGTTTATTTGTCGTTTACTTTAATTTTAATTTTGATATTCGGCGAAAAAATTTAGTAATTGAAATTAGGGTAATTATCTTCAAAATTGTTGCTATTATGATTTTTCTCCTAAACGACTGGACTTGTGCAGATAAAAGTTTTAACAATGTTGACTTAAAATTTGGTGTAGAAACCATAGGTATTTCTAAAAAAAAATGAGTACGGTCCTGTACAGATGAAACCGAGCCTCTTCCTCAAAAATTGTAAACGCCCGAACAAAAAATGTATCTTAGCGTTTCCTAATAAAATGAATATTAAACGCACTATTGAAGAAAGAAGGCTAAGTGGGCAACACTATATAATGCACAATATTAACATTACGTTAAGGAAATATCGACCATACCTGCTATTGTTTTGTTTTTTCTTGATTCTTGGATTCGTTTTCTACATTTAACTTTATTTTCCAGGGATGAAGATATGCAATCGATAGCATCGTTAATGTCTGTAAATAACAACAGTGATATAGCTCCTTTAGATGATTTTGAAGATGAAGATTTTTCGTTAAGCGAAAATTCTATTAAAAATACGTTAAACGAAGTGACACAACAAGTACAACGGATGACGAATAGCTTATCAGGGTCGGATTTTGCTAGTACCCCCTTAAGTGGTAAGTATAACACTTTAAATTAAATGCAGATACAAATATTAATACAAATTAATGATTTTCGCTATAGAATTACTAAATTATTATCCGTTTCATAAGTAGTAAGGCTAAGCGACCACGGCCTCAGTCACTCGACGTGGGCACGCTGTATAAGCTGTATTTTGACAGCTAAAACCACCAAATTGTAATAATTATGACAGTTTGACAGGTTTTAGCTGTCAAAATACAGCTTATACAACGTGTCCACGTCCAGTGGTCGCTTAGCATTACTACTTTCATATATATATACTTACATGTCGAAGGATTCGAAGAACCGATGGCGCATACGAGCGTACACATTCATTAATTTCAATAAATAAATAATTCGTGTAAAGAAAATATACATAGCACATTTCCCTGAATTTTATTTTTCTCGGCAATAGCAAACTGTTTTGTGTTTAGTTTATTATGCATCGAGCTATTTCGTTGACGCATGATGTGGAATGATGTGAGAATAGTCTATTATTTATTAGTGAGCGTGAAAAAGTGCATAAGTTGAAAATACGAGAAGTGCCATAAAAGCAATGAGTTCATCAGAAGGATACTAGGGATATCGGTTTAGAATCGATTGCAAATAGTAATACAAAACCATAAGATATCCCATAACAAATTAATATATTTACTATTGCAAAAAGTCAATCGAATTTTAGAATTATTTATTTTCATTTACTACTACTACTACATTGTCTAAATCAGGGATGAGCAACACGCGCCCCGTTATGTTTATGCGGCCCGCCAAGCATTTCTAAAATTGAATTTATTTTATCGACTTTCTCCTATCAATATATTGTTATAAAATTAATTATAATAAATGGTAGTACATACTAAACCGAAACAATTTTTTGTGACGAGTTACTCACTTGTCGGCGACTTATTTAAACATGCAATACGAACGCGCCGCGTCTACGCGATCTTTTGTTACGAGATACTCACTTGTCGGCGACTTGTTCAAACATTCAATACGAATCTGTGCTTGTGTGTTTGCTTCTGTTGCATAATCAATCAGACTGGTAAGCTGTTAACTGCAATTTTAGCAATTCTTGTGTTTCTTGAAAGGCGTGAGTGCAATATTATTGTCAAAAAGGTAATATTAGAGTTTTTTTATTCGAAATTAAGTTTTCCTACAAATTTTTTAACTTTAAAATTTTCAATCCATAATAGCATGTCGGAAAAGCAAACAAAAAAACCGAAGGTTGCGGATGAGCACAGGCATTTCCGAAGGTTTGAGGATGACCTACAGTACAATAGCATTTCCAAGAAAAGTGGAAATTTGGTTATTTTTTACTCTCGTCATGTATGCTTAATATGCTCAGAAACTGTGTCGACATTAAAAGAATATAACATAAAAAGGCATTACGATACAAAACATGAACAACAATATACAAACTTAACAGGACAGCTCCGGATAGATAAGTTTAATCAAATGGAGAAAAATTTGGGGAAACAACAGGCTATTTAAAAAAATCAAGCTATTTTATCAAATACGGCTGTAAAGGCTAGTTTTGTTGTCAGTCAAATACTGGCAAAGAAAATGAACCCCTTGGGGATGGAGAGATGATAAAAGAATGTCTGACTGCTGTTGCAGAAATAGCATAGTTTGTTAATTTTCTTTAATTACTTATTTTGTGTGTTGGGTGCAATTGCAGCCATTGCTGCTGTTGCTTTATCACCAAAATTACTTCGCTATAAATAATGTTGCGATGTTAATTATCTCCCAACAGCGAATGGTCGCTCAACCGAAGTACCGCTCCAGCAAAACACATTCGCTATTTCATAGATTTGAACTCCGGACAATGTGTATGACCCTATACATGACCAATCCATGTTACCTCTGCGATTATCGAGCTCTTGTTGTTTATTTCTTTTTGCCATTTTAATTTAAGCTATTAATTTGTCGACACGTTAAACATGTATATTTTTTGATTTCTCCACAACAATATTCAGATCGGGTAATATAATTTCATAAGTTTCTTTGCAGATGATTTGCAGAACTTGGTTTTATGTGCACTGTATAGAGGTACCAGCGTCTTGTGAGCTGGTAAATATTTCTTGATATTTCATTTTATGAAACAAAAAATATTCAGTATAAAGATTAAAAAGGTTGTCTAAAGTTGACTTAATTTTTATACAAATATGGGTAACCTAAACTGACATAACCTTTATATTATTAAGATGATTGTAATAGAATATGCACCGAGTGGCTTAACTAATTTTGCGAAGTGAAAGATCATAATTATGAACACATAACAAGATACACTAATTTTTACCGAAAAGTGATATTTCTATGTAGGCGCGTGCCAGTGAATTGTTCCATTGTTTTATATTTTTTTACAAGAAAATAACATACATATTATTATACTGCTGCCTTTAGTCGCCACAACCTGCATGGGTCTATTGTAACATTGCCCTTCTAATTGTTACATTAGTCGGAGGCTTTTGATGAACCTTAGAATTAATCTGGGATTTTCGTCCTGGATGTCAGTAGGCGTTAGAAATGGTCTACTGAAGTGTTGTCGGGTATGATTGGCGGCAACACATTTAACCTTTAAGATTTAAAGGTTTGCTGACACCGACACTACATCGGACTGCTCTGTATGAGCGCTCTTTTTCGTATCAGATCGCTAGGGTGTACAATACCATACCTAACAACTTAAAACTACTTACTGGAGAACGGTTCAAATGCGCGTACAAGCGTTTGCTGCGGCTGTAGTGTGTGCTATCTGATACTTACCTTTCTATGTTTATGCTTTATTTACTTGTAACTTGCCTCATTAACTTGTAGCACTCTTGATTAATTTATAAGTGAGTGTTTGTCACGGAATTTAGTATAAGCTTTAGTTGTAGGCATTTTCTCATGATATTGTTTTCGTTTGCATCAGGGTGTTGAGGTAGACCATGTGTGCTCTTATGACATACATGAGATACATCCTGTGGTTTTTCAACACTACTTGTTAATGTTTTTTTTTATTTCTTTCTCTTCTTGGTCATATAAGTGTATTGTTTGAAAAATAAACTCTATTATTATTATTATTATTATTATTATTATTATTATTATTATTATTATTATTATTATTATTATTATTTACACTAAATGTGTTCTGCCGTCTCTAGATCTTCTTGGCATAGACGGCAGATTAGATCTTCAGCTTTTCCGAGTTTATGTAGGCGGTACTTCAGAGTGACATGACCTGTCAGAAACCCTACCAGCAGTCCAAGGTCCCCTTTGCTGACATTTTCGCTGCTTCTTTGGCAAGCTTATCTGCCTTTTCGTTCCTTCGGTGCCCTGATGGGTTGGGACCCACTGAAGAGTTACGTGGTTATTGCGCCCCAATTGCTTTAAATTGCATATACATTTATGCAGCAGACCGGACTCGTATGTGTAGGCACTCACAGCGTCCAACGCCTCTGGGCTGTCCGTTGATATACTAATTGTTGTGCCACGTATCGCCAACTCGAGGTTCTTTACGGCGCATAAGTTAATAGCAGAAACCTCTGCTTGAAATATGTTGGAGTGGAGTCCCAAAGGCACTTTGAGGTAGTGGTTAGGCCCACTGACCGCAATGTCCGTCCCCACTCCTTCTATTCTAGAGCCATCCGTGTACTATGCTAGAGTTCCTCTTTTTAGTTGAGGCTCACTGGATCCTCAGTTAGTACGGCGTTTGATGACCACTTCGTAGGGTTGGTCGAAGTTGTATTGCATAGGGATCTTGTTCGTTGCAATGTGAATTAGGTAGTTAATGTTGGCATCTTCAAGGATTTTAAGATGTCCTGTAATGTCCCTAGGTTTTAATCCTTTAAATCTGTCCAGAGATAGTACACTTGATATAGCCTGTTTTGGATGTAAATATGCAGCGGCGTGGTTCCCAGCAGTACTTCTAGCGCTGCAGTGGGACAGGTCCGCATGACTCCTGTGACATTAGGCAAGTGAGACTTTAGAATTGCTGAAGCTGTTGTTGTACGGCCTTCTGTGTTGTTTTTGGCCACCATGCCAAAGCAACATAGGTGATTATGGGTCTTATAATTGCCGTATATGACCATAGGATCATTTGAGGCTTGAGACATCAAGACTTAGGGAGCATAATAACATATAATAATATGCAAACAATAAATTTTACGTTTAGGTATTCTTCCGTTAACTGAAATTCGCTTAAAAATATAAGATGCACAAAAAGAAATATACATATTTATATTTTTGGAAAAAGTTAAAATATTTACATTTTTCTCCCACCTCTTTTATATTTAATATTTCAATGTATAACTACAAACAACTTTCTTGTCTGATACTTCATTGTTTCAATGACAATTGGATGATATTTTAGTGCAACATACCTACATATTAGTAGTCTAAACTGACCAGTAATCATGTTGAAATTAATTTAAAAAATGTGAAAGTAATAAGTTTTCCGTATCGTACAAACTTTTCAGTAGCCACTATATCATACAATTCAATTACTAATTGTAACCATAAACAATACAAAATAATGTTTTATGTATTCTATTGTTTTGGAGAAATTTTATGATCCTGGAGAACTAAAGTCTAATATTATTATAAATTAAAAAATGAGTTGATATAAATTTGTTATTAATATGTTGAAAGCGCATATGTATCTAACATACATATTAGTAGTCTAAACTGAGCAGTAATCATGCTGAAACTAATTTAAAAAAATTTGAAGTAATAAGTTTTTCGTATCGTATAAACTTTTCAGTAGCCACTATATCATACAATTCAATGACTAATTGTAACTATAAACGATACAAAATAATGTTTTATGTATTCTATTGTTTTGGAGAAATCTTATGATCCTGGAGAACTAAAGTCTAATATTATTATAAATTGAAAAATGAGTTAATATAAATTTGTTATTAATATGTTGAAAGCGCATATGTATCTCACCCATACTGATTACTCTGAGAAGGCACGTATCCAGATTATGTAACCATGTGTTCCCATAAATCAGGACTCTTATGTATTTATTTTCAAAAAACGATAAACCTGAAATTCCACTTGAATTCTCTGTCAATTCTTGTTTTTTTTTTCTTTTTGAATTCTGTGACAGCATGTTTCTTCAACCTTAACAGATGCATTACGTTTTGCTGATACAAATAAATGTATCTATGACTGCTGGTCTTTTTAAATGCATATACTAAAGGTATATTTGTCGCGTGAATTTCTGCACTACACTTCTATACCTGTGGAAAAGTGTGGAAAGTGACGGAACGAACAAACTCTATTCTAAGTCTATTCTATGTGTATCTATTTTAAGTGCACGTAGATGTAGAATATCTCAGGTGTTGTAAAAAAACTCGAATGATCAGCTTACAGATCTTGTTGATTCAAAAAAAAAAAGTTAATAGCAAAAACCATATGAGGAAACATATGAGGCTACGACTCCTAAAACGTATGCATTGCTCTGATAATTTACACTATACCTTGTTTTTTTAATAAGAGGGACATAATTTAAAATCGCCTGCCAAAATATAGGTTTATGATTGGTTAGTTACCAGTCATGTTAACACTGCTCAAATTTGCCAACTTTACTGCCGCTATATTGCAAACACAGCTGATTGAGTGGATATTTTTGTAAAGTTTTTTTTTTGTATTCCTGCGGTATTCATGCAACAAAATTAGTTTTTTTAACTATTTGCTTGTGATAATGGATACTATACACAGCCTAGTACAAGCGGATTATCAACATCGCCTTCAAAAAGCATGCTAACTTGGGACATGGACATTTGTCGGTACAGGAAAAGCAAGCTATATTAAATATGTATAAGAAAATTATTCGTGGTTGTCCTAGTAGAAAAATGACGCATATAGCACTGCAAATATCAAACACTAGGTAATATACTAAAGTAAGCGTATATAAAATTCTATGAACTTATATTCCATAATAAGAATAGGTGTTTCAAGAACAAGTGTTTACCGAATAATTCATTAATATAAAACCAAAGGGCTAATTTCACCACCATCAAAACGAAAATCAGTGTTATCTACATTTGACGATACTGTTAAATACTTGATAAGACAAGTAGTACATAGTTTTTTAATGATGGAGAACTTCATTCACTAAACAGGATTTTAAAGAAATTAAAGGAAAATTAAAATATACCTCAAATGAGTCGTTCTACTTTGTATAAATTAATGAGAATTATATAATATTTATGTATAGGTTTTTAAGACATAATCGCAAAAGTATGCTACTTGAACGTGAAGACATTGTTTTATGGAGATGAAGATATTTATCTTCCATTAAAAAAATATAGAACTGAACAACGTCCAATATATTATTTAGATGAAACTTGGCTTAATGAAGGAAACACAAAAGCAGAAGTGTGGGTAGATGTTAATGTTACAACACGCAGACAAGAATTTATAGATTGTGTAACAACGGATCTAGAAAATCCTGTTGGTAAAGGTATACGTTTAATTATTTTACATATTGGTTCGAAAAAATGTTTTGTTGACGATGACTTGTTGGTATTTGAGGGAAGAAAAACAGCTGATTACCACGATGAAATGGATGCAGATGTATTTGAGAGATGGTTCAATAATATTTTACAAAAATTACCTGAGAATAGTGTTATTGTAATGGATAATGCATCCACTAGCAGGAAGAAAGAAAAAATACCATAAACATAAATATATATTGTCTATATTATTATTGTATTTCTTTACTTAAATTTAATAAACATAAAGGCATAAACGACTACCATTACTTTTTTATAAATGTGATCTGTTCATGAAGTTTAAGGACTAAATATATATTTAAGTAATAAGTTCATATATACTCGTATTTCATTTCATTGTATCTATCATTTAAATTTACCTCCAAAATTTTCAGTTTGAAATTTACCTAGTGCGATGCGGGCTGAAGCGTTTTGTCCCTCTTATTTAAGATAAGATTCGAATGTATGGTTCTTAGCCGTTGTATTCAATTAATAAATGATGAGAAATCTTAGTTGTAGCGGCTTTCCGATATAATTCTATTGAATAATGTCATAAACAATATTTAATAAAAGCTTATAGTTTATGATTTCAAAATATTACTTGTTACTTCACACTGCACCTACAAACGTTATAGATTTTCAACCAGATAACCAAAACGATGACCAAAACTAAATACATACCTTATGAACCGTATGAATCGACACAATGTCATATTGACATTTCTCTCTAATGTACGTTAAATGTCGGTTAATCGCCATTTTGCTGGCTGTATTTTGACGCGCATGCGGACAAGGTCATTTTCTAAGTGTCGATACTGGATATACTTATACTGTGACCTAGTTATAAATACACCTGTGTTACTATAGTTACATATTAGTCTAGTATTTCTGGTTTTATTTAGAACTACATAATTCATTTATGTTGTAAAGGAATAGGTCAGATATAGAAATTGGAAAACACATTGTTCTAAATTAAACGGCAATCCGTATTATCCGAGTTTTTGCCTATCCGAGCTACCGTCGGTGCACATTAGCTCGGATAATCGGGACTCTACTGTATTCATTCATTTATCAAATGTTACTGCTACCCTATTTTTAGAAAAATGTATACGAAAAGAATTAATAATTCACATGACAACCGTTAAAATGTTTCACATTTTTGTTTAAAACCAACTTATTATTGAAATAAGTTCTGATTGTAAAAGTTGCCTATCTCCGGCGGGTTTCGGAGAGTATATTCTTTGGGCGTCACTGTACATTAGGATGGGGTGTACAGTCCCACATCAAATGTTGAGTCAAAGTAGAAATAAAGGACAACACAATTAATAAAATCTAAACAATGTTTATTTAATCAAATTTGAATGAACAATAAATGATATTATTTGAAGTGCTCACAATTTTCAAATCTTAAAATAACTCGACTCTTTTTCTGGTGACAGTCCAATGGCCGGTACCAGGGCTGATCCTTGGAAAAGGCGAATGGCGGCTGTCCTGGCACCTCTTCCCTTGGAACCTGTACACACAGAAAAAGAAGCAGTACTTGCTCACAAAATAAAAATTCGCGTGACCACACCAATAATGAATTATAGTTAATTAAGTTAATTCTTATAAAATTCTAAAACTAGATTACTCTAGGTCTGTTTCTGTTAATTTAAACATGTGCTAGCACTATTACCTAAGAATGACAATAAAAAAGTGAAGAAAAATTGTATGAAATTCGAATAACGCAAAAAACTTTTTTCAACTAATTATTTCGTAAAAAAGAACTTTCTAATCAAATATTTATCTTAATAAACCGAAACTGATCTGTGAATTTTTAAATTCAGGTCCTAATTTTAGAATATAGGCTCTCTCTCTCGTATTAACTCCTTCAACCATCCAACAACCGACAGGTGTGCGGATTGTTCTTCACGGTTGGCAGAAATTCACCTAAAACCAGGAAAAAAACAGCAAAAAGATCTACAGAGAGACAATTGAACCTCTTAATTCAGCTATTCTTTAAGCGAAACTAATTATCGCAGCCACGTGCAAATCTAGGCGGAAAAATATGTGCATAAAAACGTTAAAACAAAAAAAAAATACCAGAAAAGATATGCTTCTACGCAGAGAAAATCAACCAGCCTAATTTCTACTTGACAAGAAATTAGCACACACATTTAGGCAAAGCAAAAGATAAAATTTTAAAATTGTACAAACCTTGATTAAACGTACATTTTTCCCACACACGTGTTCGGTGTTGGATGTCTAAGAGAGAAGAGAGACCGGAATATTTCCGAACTTCCGAAGAGTTTTTGAGCCCGATAAATTGTGCATGCACGGAGAAATTTTGTGTGCATATGCGTATACAGATCAAACAGCCGCCCTATAGTCCGGGCATTGTATGTCGTAAGCATTCGGGAGTAGAGAAGTAGGGATGCATTAGTAGGCTTAACTCGACAGCGCACAGTTGTATTGTATTAGCGAGATAAAATAATTCATGCTATCGTAAATATACGATTATTATTGTTACTATTACTGATGCTGATTGTTTTGTAATTCATTATGGACATTTTTACTCTTCAACAATAGAAATATGTTACAAAACAACATCATCGTGGTTACTCAATAAGAGATATTGTACTCCTATTTAACGATTAGTTCCAACAAACTATTTGTTTTGAAACAGTTCGTCATATAAACAATAACTTTGAAATGTAAGGCTGTTTAAATCCTTGTAAAACTTGTATTTACAGATGAATCTTCGTTCAGTTTACATGGTCGACACAACCCAAGTGTTGCAAGGTATTGGTCACAAGAAAAGAGACCTACTTATGACGCTCGAACACAATACTCTGCAAAATTAAATGTTTGGGCTGGCCTATTACATAACAACATAATTGGGCCATTTAATTTATTTATTTATGAACAGAAATTATTGTCTTCGTTGCATGTGTAATTGCTTCTCATATTTGTGACGAGTTCATCATCTATGTTTTTACCAAAAGCTTCTGTTTCGTTTATAAAGTTTATAGAAATTTTGAGAATAAGCAAACAATTATTGTATTGTGCATATGTATTGAACAGAATACAACCGTGCGGTCTCGAGTGAAGCGTGCATCTAACTATCTACTAATACATCCCTACTTCTCTATTCCCGAATAGTTCTGATATACGCTGTCCCGATTATAGGATGGCTGTTTCATCTGTATATGGGCGCTCAAAAGTAACGTGAACGTTACAAGATGAATAAGTTTTGGAGTTAAAATATATAACATACGCTAATAGGCAAGATTATCATTTTTTTAAATTATCGTTTTCTGGCGTGTTACATTAGTTCTTAAGATACCTGGGATATGATCGAAAACCGTTCATTTTACTTCGGCTTTCACACTTACAATCGAATAATAGAATGATAGTTGCAGTACTATTCCATTTAGTGTTGCCGTATTAGTAAATTACTAAAAAAAGTGATGTATTCTAAAATATGCATAGAAACCTTTCGCTATATAAATCAATCAAATTGTTTAGTAAGACATCCTGTGAACATCGTTGAAATAACATTTGGGTATCGATTATTAATATTTATATTTTTTTGTGATGGATTAATATTTTGTACCTTCTTTTCAGTAAGTAGTATACAATCGTTTCCCCGAGATGATAAAACCCCTACTGCTGAAACATTTTCACCGTTAGCTGAAAAATCGAATTTACCGTCCATGCCCATACCTGTTCCTAAGAAATCCGACTTTATGGAACCAGAAATTGATATCTACTCAGAATTATGCACAGAACAACTTGATAATCTTGATAAGTTGATGGAAGAAAACGATAATAGTTTAAGTAATGTACAGAGACCCAATAATGTAAATTTACAATTACAACCCCTGGATTTAAAAGACAACGAATCGAAAGAACAGAAATTAACCACACCAGGTAATGAGGTTTAAAGTCGTTATTACCATGATTTTTTATATTGTTATTTTTGTTAGGACAAGACTTATTAGAATGGTGTAAAGAGATGACTAAGAGTTATGCAGGTGTAAAAATTACAAATTTAACGACTAGTTGGAGAAATGGCATGGCTTTCTGCGCTTTAATCCATCATTTTAAACCAGAATTAATGTAAGTAGTTACATTTTGAGCACTTAATGTAATGCTACAGCCAAAGCTTCTTATTTACGTCTTGGTTCTTACCGCTTACAAAAATATGCATATGTATCTTTAATATAAAATCTAAACTAGTTTTGTTATTTAAATGTTAATGACATATAAATTATATAAACAAAACACAAAATGTGTATGAGACGTACATATCACTCTGCCGGTGAACGGTTAAAATACAAACATGTAGCAATGAAAAAGGAAAACGTCAAATTCATGTGCTTGAATTAGGTTTTCCTTTTTCATTGCTACATGTTTGTGTATAAATTATAGTTTTAAAGCTAGCGTGCACTTTTTTGTGTATAAATGCCTACATGTTAACGTACAATATGTACATATGTACAGGGTGCGCCACTAAGAGAGGTAAGCGGCTGTATCTCGAAAAGTATTTGTGTATTGTTCGGATAGGTTGAATAGTAACGGAAATATTAAACTTTAAACATTGACGGGTAGATGGTCTTTTTCCTCCCTTATTACGATACGAAAAAATGTCACGAAAGAAAATTATCTGGTATTGAATGGGCTTTCAATTGATGATATCAAAGTTATAGCTTATTCTCCGATTTTCTGCGATAATAGGAATTTTAGATTTGAACATAGCAGTTACGCCACCTAGCGGTAAAATCTGGAACTTGAAAATAATTTCCAGAAATTTCTCCTGGCTACTTTAACTATCAAAATGAACTATCAAAATGTTTTCACGCAGAAACTAGGACAAATACTTTCCGAGATACAGTCGCTTACGTCTCTTAGTGGCGCACCCTGTACAGGTATTCCACGTAACTTATCAGTAATAAGATTTATATGTTCAAGTAATAATAAATTTTTAAAGTGTTGTATTAATTTTTGGTATCTCTATCTATTGAGTTAGGGATGAACACCTATAGTCCAGGCACTTGAGCTGGGTGCTCTTTGTACCATCCCTATTGAAGCCCTCATTTCCAGTTGAGAAGTTTACTGTCCTCTATAAAGTCCAGTAACTTGTCCACTGGAAACTTGAGTACCCTCGAAGGCTCCAGTAGATCCTTTCCGAAATGTTTCTGCCTGAGTAATTCCTCACATGTGCAGATTACATGTAAACTTGTTTCCTCCTGTAACTCGCATCTCCTGCACCAGGGTTCGCTCACCCGACCCGTGTTGCATATGTGTTTCCTTAAGGGACAGTGTCCAGTTATCAACCCACTAATGGTCTTGACTTGTTTTTTATTGCGTCTAATTAGCCTTTCAGAGAACTTAGCGTCCTCGTCCCCTATTAGCGCTTTAGTATGGAGTTGACCCTCAGTCGACGTCTATTTCCTTACTCTTTCTTTATCTAACCAAGACCAAATCGCCCTTCTAGTAGAATCCATTGTGATTCCACACACGGGTTCTGGTCCTATCAAGTGTTTCCTAGAACCCTCCTCGGCTAGTTCATCGGCTATTATATTGCCTCTATGTATAAGAAAGCTGCGAGGGCAACCTCCTTTTTGTGTAGGCTCCTTTCGAGTCCTCCTACCAAACTATGGTCTCTCCCGATTTGCCTATCTGATATGCCCGCTGCAGAGGATGTAGAGGGGATTTGGCAAGTGCTCCCTCTTTAATATTAAGATGTATAATTTTTTCCATAGTCTTCAACATAAAGGATGTAAGGCTAATTGGTCTAAATGATTTTGGATGGGTATATGTGTCCTTCCCAGCTTTCGGAATAAACACAACCCTAGTGTCTCTACAAGCCTTTGGGATGTATCCCAAGGCATGGCTAGCCCTAAATACCTCCAATAGGGGCTCCATAATGTCTCCAATTGCCTCTTGCAGCAGTCTTGGAAACACTCCATCTGGTCCCGGAGATTTGTATGGTTCAAACGATTCTACTGCCCATCGTTCAATTTGGCCTTGTAGGCTTCCCAATTACCTGTTTTTTTTTCGCTTTGTTGGGCGTGTTTCTTTCCTGAGAGCGTCCAACTCTTTACTCCACCAAGCAACTCTTCTTGGCGAGCGACGCTCTCTTAATGGGCAATTGTTTTCATAACATGAGAGAATGGTCCCTTGCAACCATACAAGGGCCAACTCTAACTCCTCAACATTCCTGATTCTAACACGATTATTTCGGGCTGCTGCTGACAGGTTCTCCCTGTAGGACTCCCAGTTGGTCCTTCTGGGGTCCCTGTACATTTTCAGCTCCGCTGCATAATTGGTGATTTCGTGTAATATCTAGGCATGATCAGACAGAGATGGATCATCTGATCCATGCCAATTTCCGATTATTTCCCGCACCCCTAATGTGCAAAGTGTTATATCAATTAGTGATTCTCCCCTCGATGTTCTAAACGTTGGTTTATTACCGCGATTCAGACAGGCTAGTTCAGTACTACACAGATAGTTAAATAGAGACATACCTCTAGAATTGTTGTCTCTGCTTCCCCATGTCACGTGATGAGCATTGGTATCGGCTCCGACAATTAACTCCAGTTTATTCTTACTGGTAAATGCCCCCAAAGTCTCCACATTAGACGGTGGTAGTTCCTCTAGAGAGTCGATGGGCAGGTACAGAGACGCAATCACCGTCTCCAATACCTTTCCATTTACATTCACCCTAAGTCTGGCTGCCGTCATGTCCCCATTACATAATTCCATGATTGGCGTCACATCCAGATCAGATCTAAAACAAATACAAGTTCTGATTTTAGTGTTCGGTGTGCTACTAGCTCCCTTCCCCTAATCTGCAATCCTCCCACCTTACCTTTGGTAATCGAAGGTTCCTGGGTAAGTAGGATGTCAATATTCTCAGCCAGCGTCTTCTGACAAAGTGCCGCTGTGGCTGTCTTCTTGTGCTGAAGATTTATTTGTAGAATCTTCAGCATTTTACTTCTCCGATGTTGGCGCCTGAGGTTCTTCTTGAGTACCCTCTTCCGGCGTCGCGGATTGCTTCTTTTCCAAAGTCAC
Source organism: Holotrichia oblita (assembly GCA_023690525.1). Taxonomy (NCBI): domain Eukaryota; kingdom Metazoa; phylum Arthropoda; class Insecta; order Coleoptera; family Scarabaeidae; genus Holotrichia; species Holotrichia oblita. Next base: position 136,238,300 of record CM043015.1, on the reverse strand, counting down.
AAGCTGGCCTTCTGACAACGATAGTAAGGTCTCCAGTTAGACCTAACTAATGTCTCTTCACACTCCTTGTCAATCCGGAGACTCACGTGTAGACGCTTGTCGGAAGACTTGGAGCCGAGGATTGCCCAGCGGTCAACAGACCGTGGATTCTGCCTCTCGACCCGTTTCAAACCTACACCCAGTTTCTCCTTCTTAGTCTCTAGTAGGAATGCCAGCACTTGTGGTTGATTTGGAAGTTCCTCACTCTTGACCATCTTCCATTTATTAATTCCATTAATTTTTGGTACCATATTTCTCCCTAACTGAAATTCGTTGTCATTCTCCCACACACTAGGATCTTTTTCTAAAAAATTCGTAGGAATGGAAAATCTCTTAAAAAGGATTTTTGTCGTTACGGAAATAAATATTTCAATGCCGTTGGCAAGATACCTAGTTTTTACATCTCTCGGAATCATTTTAATTTTTTTTATATCTTCGTCAAGGCTCCCATTACTATGTAATTTATTACCTCTTTTACTCGTTTCCCGAGTTTACCGTAAAGTGAAATATGATAACCCCGAAATAGGTATTTCAATTCTTTAAGAAGAGCGAAGATACGCCCGCCTACCGAGGTAATCAAACACACACCGTGATAATAATGACCGTACAGAATATTTAAGCGTAACGGGATGGTTAGAACAAATTCGGTGATCCAGTGCGTGGCCCTCTGAACTAGCCAGCCGGGAGGGTTGGTTCGGAGAAAACCTACAGATGGTACTTTTTATAAGGGCGCCAGGACTTCCAATTTTCCACGCAAAGAGTTAATCTTTGAAGTTGTGCCTACACTACAAATGACGAGTATTCCGAAAACGCTAAATACTTACGGTATGATCTTACTCGCTGTATACAATACTTACGACAAATATGCTTTCTCGATCTTACTTATAAAGTTGGAAAATAAATACTTGACTACACCAAGAAGGAACTATTTGAAATCAGAACGTCATTTTGATTTGACATAACAGGTATATTAAAATAAAATAGATACACACGGTTAGGTACGACAATGCATTCGTAACAATAATCTTAGGAGCTAAGGATTAAAAAAAAACGATGTTGCAACGATCGGAAATTTGAGTTACTTACTATCTAAATACAATGTGTACGATACCTTAACTAACTTAATTATAATCCGGGGTGGTCCTACGGTGAGTTGCTTCTAGTGTTTCGAGTAAATCCTCCTTACTGGAGACGATATGTAATCCAATTACAAATCACTATCGGTAAAAGGCCCTGAATCACTCGCGCACTACGGCGAAAATTACCATTAACGAGACGAAATGACTTCACACACGAAAAGTGACCTAAATACCGAACACTACCGGAATTAACACCGACGCGAATCTTAACCGTATCTCCTTCGTAAGATACCCCAAATCACACACTCCTCTGCATGCACCGATTTCTCGCCCCAGCGTGATCGGAAGGGGAGATGTGCTGTCCAATAATTTGTTCGCTTTATGTCATCGTGATTCCTATTGGTGGTTGAAGTATCCGTAAACAACTGCAGGTGCATGAACAAAAAATTATGCGAACCAGCCGAAATAGCAATTCGCACGCTATTTTAATACAAGGAAAATACTGTGCATTCAAATTGAACAACAAGGTTTACATAGAACTAAAGTATATTGATAACAGTTTGACTGCAATGTTTGCAAAGTTAATGAAAAGACACATACAATATTTCTTACAGAATTTCTTTATGAGGTTAAACAGTAAATACAGAACTGAGTGTTTGATGTGAAGCGTTACTATATTCTTTGAAACTAATAAATAAAGATCTATCTATATACATTCAAGGTATACATTTGTACAAAGAGGTTATTTAGTTCGTGCAGATGTTACCTAAACCTTGAAACTATTAATTATTTTATGTGTTCGAATGCATTGCGTAGCTATTAAATAAATGATTAAAAGTACAGGGTCGTAAATAGAAATTGGACCGTAACAAATTGTTCCACCATTCGCTTCTTAGTATTGATGTCAATGGATTCATCAAAAAATGCCAGTGCTGCCGCTTCTGGCACTAAGTACCACAAATGGTTACTAAATTTTTGTAAGCCGCATCGGCTTATTTTCTCGTTAATTTCTCGTTACGCATATAAATTTTTTAAATCTATTTTCTAAATTTTTTCTAAATCTTGCCGCAGTGCTTTCGCTGCGAGTGTGGCTTGAATCCAAGCTTTAAGATAAAGCCTTACAAGAAAGACACAAATATTTCGAATTCCTGTTTCTAGTTCTGCACTCATTACAAATTCTTTCCTAAATAAATACATGTTTAGATAATAGATTGACCATCCATCGAGCGTGGTGAAAGGCTCTTGGAATTCTGAAATTAATATTCCTGGAAGGAGTTCCGCCTAAAAAAATTACTGCTAATTCAAGAAATTCTCGATAATCTTCTCGCGGTTGTTGATTGTGTTGTAAAATTTGCATTGCAAATTCGAGAACTTCCGGTACAACTTGACTCGTCTGGCACACATACTCATTTCTAATTCCGGGTACAAAATTTAATTTTTTATTTGGGCCATGCCTGTTGAAAACGTTTAAAGTCAGGTATATTCGGACCTGAGGATTTTGATATAGTTTCATCGAATACACTTTTCAGAATTATTTCGTAAATATGATATCTATAAGGCAGATATCAGTCTCTTTCAAATTTTTGTTTCATAAGAATACACGCGCCGTGCAAACGTCCTTTGTTCGTCGAAGTGGTATCACAACAAAGCTCTTGTACCTTATCAAGAAGTGCCCATTCCTGTAATAATTCGTAAACTGTAGAAGCTTGATCCACTCCACTGCCAGACGCAATTGTAGGAATACCAAGTAATTGTTCACTTCCTTTGCATGTTATAACTATCGGTAACCTATGGATGTGTTCATTTCCTGTTAAAGCCGATAATAACTTTCCATCCCAATGAACAGTAATAGCATCAAGTTTGCAATCTTTAAACGCTAGGCGCAGTTTTTTGACAAGTTCGGCTTGGCAACGAGTACGAGAGCGACGAATGGATAATCGATTTATTATTAATTTGTTTACGTCATGTCCAAGAGCTTGAGCTATTACTATTATGAGGAGTACAGCATCGCGATCAGTTACTTTACACTTATCTAGCGTCGCAACTAGTTTTGGTGAAATGATTTCTTTTTGCGCGCGTCTTCTTTTTGGTTTGCTCGGACCAGGTAATTCCCCGGAATCTGCAAAGTCACTATTTTCTCCTTCATTATATAACTGACTTTGTTCTTCGGCGGATGATGACGATTCAAATCGCATTGTTACATCTAATTTCGAAGAATAAAAGGATGTTTGTAAATATTATATAATAAAAAATATTTCGGACTATAAAAATGGAAACTATCAAAAACCTTACATTAGTGCCATTTGATTTCGAGCTTGCCTCAATTCTTCTTCTTCGTGTTGAATCGCTCGTCTACTCTCGTTTTGTGTTACTACACGATCCCCTCCAGCGAATGAACCGGGTTGTCCCTTTTTTCTTTGGTTTAACAAAAACACTGTCTCAATGTTAATCATTTTCATAGCATCTACGTGTGCAATGTCGAAAAGATCATCCATCTTTCCAAGAAACTCCTGTTCTCTTTGGTCCTGCAATTGAGTTCTACGTTTACAAGTCTTTTGCAGCGTTTTCCATTTTTTATATAATAATTCCAATTGTTCAATACTACGTTGCAACTTTCTTGTAGGGATTCGCGCTTTTTCCCAAAATATCTCCACTTCTTTTATTGCTAAATTAGTACTAGCGCGAAGATTTAACATTACTTTTCGCAAATTGTAAAATAACACTTTTGCCACTTGACCGTTGGACGGCAACTACTACTAAACAATGACAATCTGAAACAAAAAAAAATAGTTCAGCCAGAATTTTGATGTATACTTGTCACACATTCAGCCCATCGCTCGGAGTGAGTTTGTGACGGCATTGACAGAACACGATGTCACCGTTCTGTGAGGAGATTTTGGAACATTATAACCACGTAAATATATGCCAGGCTCCAAATTTGTCACAAAATAACCTTCTAACTGAATCATCAATATGTCACAAAGTCAACCCAAATAATAAAAATTATCATTTTGGCACAATTTATTTATAGAAAATGTAAGAAAACGACGTAAATTAAGTTTTAAATACAAAGTATTGTGATGTATTCCATACCTAAGCAAAATCGAAATTTTGAAGCACATAGGACAGATCTTTATTACTTCTAGGTATGTACACTGGAACCTCGTTTATATCCGCGGCCGCGAAACGTAAACCTTCACTTATATCCTCTCAAGAGGGGTCCCCACTCTTATCCCGTTAGCGGAGAGGAAACGCCGTGCTACGCGCTAATTGGCTCATGTGAATACGTGCACTGTCGGGTGGTGGATGCCGAGCGGATATAAATGAGTGCTATATTGGGGATATAAGTGGAGGTGGACATAAGTGAGCACGGATATAAACGAGGTTCCAGTGTATTTTCTTTTTCTTGCGCTTCTCGGAGGGTTGCTTTTTTTTCTAATTTCGATTTTATTCCGATCAGAATTGAGTTATAGATATAGGTGATTTGATACGAGAAATTTATCTTAAGTTGTTCGAGTTTATGTATAGGTGGCGTCAGGGAACCTTTAAAACGTATATTAAGTGTGTGAACGTCCGATCTGAATTTTATTCTATTGTATAAATAAGGTGGCTGACCCGTGGTGATAATGTTGTGATAGAGTGTAGCATGTAATAATTCCTCATATTAAGCCAATTGACCACCTCCAACTTGTGTGAAATATGCTGCCTGCGTTCAATTCCAAGTATAAGTCGCAAACACGAATTTTGCACTTTTTGAATTTTATTTGCATTGATAGATGATATGCAAGAGTTATAAAGAGCACCACAAAAATTAAAGTGTGACAGAACTAATGATACACAAAGGAGTATGTTTGTTTTAGAGCTTAACAACATTCTATTACCGTAGATTGCTTTTAGATAAGAATATGCGCGTTGGATGCACATGTTGATGTGTTCAGTAAAATTGAGTTCACCGTTTATTACTACGTCCAAGTTTTTTACTGATGTACTAAGCGAGACAACATTATTACTGATCTTGATATTAATTTTGTTACGAAAGTCAAGATCTAACCTGATGCGTCGTGGTCCAAATAGAATAAGTTCTGTCTTTGAAGGGTTTAAAGATAGCATGTGACCCGTGGCTGCTTGGCGTAGACAATTAATATCTTTGTTCATTTTCTGGCACGCTTTTTATACCTCCCAAGGAAAAAAAAGAGAGATATAATTGCGAATCATCAGCGGAAAAATGACACTTGAATTTTAAATTATCGGCAAAGGTAGAGGTATAAATTGAAAATAGTAAAGGACCTAATATGGATCCTTGGAGAACACCAGACCTGATACGCTCCAAGGAAGACTTTACCTGATCCACCATAACACACTGCTGTCTTTCTGTAAGATAATCATATAATAAATTGACCTGTCCCAAACCAATGTGAGAAAGTATACTAGACGTCAGTACGTGATTAATGGTGTTGAAAGCTGTAGTGTATTCCAATAACCACATCAATGTTAGTTTACCCTTATCATTATTTTCTGTTATGTCATCTACTATGTTTAATAATGCAGTAGTGCAACTAATTTGTTTTTTGAATCCAGATTGGATCTCGGGTAATATATTGTATTTATTAAAATAATCTTTGAGTTGCAATGCAATTATTTTTTCCGCAATTTTAGATAATATCGGCAGAATGCTGATGGGGCGAAGATCCCTGAGTTCCGTTACAACTGCCTTCTTTGGCAATGGAATTACCAGAGACTGTTTCCAGAACAGTGGAAATTGTCCCATTTTGAAACATGTATTAATAATATGAGTAACGTATGGAAGAATGTGAGGACAACATAATTGAATGAATTATATGTTCAAGCCATCTGCGCCCACACAGTTACTTTTTATAGACCGGATTACATCAAAAACAGCATTGTCATCAACCGTATGAAAGTCGAAGTTAGTAGTATTGATTTTAGTTCCTAAATACGATCGATAAATTTCGTAATCAAAAGATAAAGTTGGAATAGAACTAATAAAAAACTTGTTAATAAGATCTGCATTTTGGAAGTTGTTTGCAATATTATATTTTTGTTTATTCACTACACCCGTGTCTCTGAGAAGCTTCCATAATTGTCTACCATTTTGTGCATATAAATTCGATTTATACTCTAAATAAGTACGTTTTTGACAGTTGACTGCAGTGTTTGTTAAATTTCTTAGTTCCTTATAATAATTCCAGTGGGCAGGATTGTTAGATTTTTGAAACGATTTAAGGGCGTCATCACGATGTTTTTGTATCACTTATAGTTTTAGTTATGCAGGGGGCAGGAGGTCTATTGAAGCGGGATAGAGTTAATGGTATGTGTTTATCATAAAGACTTAGGGTCATATTTATAGTCCGTGCTTGAGGTTGTGTCGATGCTTGAGCACGCGTTTTTGACAGATTTGTAATGACATTTACGTCAAAATCGCACGGACTATAAATATGACCCTGACCCTTGGCAACATATCGAGTGCCAATCCGGCGATTGCAGATAATCACAAAACCAAGAGTTGTATTCTTTAGATTATACAACGAATAAAGCAACTGTAAATTAGGTACGACATTTTGAGGTTAATTTCTAACGAGTACTAATACATATAGGAAATGTCATCACTGACAAGCATTATAAGCTGCCTAATAACAATGCATAATAAAGCAAAAAACAGAAATTAATAATACATATATATGATCGAACTTTACAAAATTCCATAAATTGTGACCATATGTAATTTTCAGATCGCACCGTATTAAAAGGTTTATTATTTTTAACTGTCTGATCAATATTTTCTAACATAGTTTCGCCGTATCGCGACATTTTAAATAAATTTATGACAGGTAGGAAATTTAACTGACAAGCAATTTGCAATGAAAATCAACGATTAAAACCGGTTGCTATGGTAAATCAACAAAGGTGATTATCGCTTATTAATGAAAAAGCATGCTTGATTATCACTTATTAGTCCAGTAGAGGTATAGGGAATTAATACATTATGAGTTGTATAATCTTCGATAATATGAGTTAAGCCGTACGCCGCCGTTGAATCCGTTAGGGACATAGCCTGTAAGCTGTCGTGCAATTTCATATGTACTTATATTAAATCACCCATTAACATAAGGAACTTAGTTTGACGTAGAATAACTGCAAATAAATTCTCCAGTTCATTTATAAAGAAATATCTATCACAATGTTCGGGTCTGTACCGGTCCATATTTGTCACCATAAGCTGTAGTTTCCCGACTCCATTCGCCGACACACAATCTCATCCCATCATCGAAACTCCGCCACGTTTCACAGTTAAGGAAGAAGGTTTTTCGGTTGTAGCTCTGTATAGTATTTGATTTTCGCCATCGTTTCCCATCACAACCAAATAAACTTACTCTCATCTCTAAACAACACATTTTCCCAGAAATCGGCTAATTTGTTGACATACTGTAAAGCGAAGTCGAGTCGCTTCTTTTTATTAATATCGCTAATGAAAGGCATTTTTCTCGGCCCTCGGCTGGGAAATCCGTTATCCCTCGAGACTTTTCGAACTGTTTTCTGAATGCACATTAACGTTGTGATCGTTTCCAAGGTATTTCAAATTTCTACGGCTGTTATTTTAGGATTTTTAACCACAACACTTGGGTTATACCGCTTAAGTCGTGAAGAAATTTTAAGTGCACGATCATATCTAGCTTTGCTTGCTAATGATTTTGACTCGAAAAAGTTTTTTAATATTGTTTGCACCGTTGATTTTGCACGATTGAGTTTTAGCAGAGTTTCCCTCCTTTCTTAAGCTTATTATTACCTCTCGCATTTCAATACAAATTTCATTGGTTTTTGGACTCATTTTCACAAAAATATATTTTCTTTTATGGGTAATCGCACACTTTGCCAGTAGAAACACAAATGCACCCCACAGCTGCTTCTTATTCTATTTTTTTTTGTATATCATGCGAAATTTGTAAAACAGTTGCTACTTTGTTTGCATCGTATGTATATAATACGAAACAGATGTGTGGGACAATTGTATTTTGTTTTGAACAAATGTGTCGTTGAACATATGAATGCTTAGGATGTTTTGATTTGAAATGTGTAGTGTGACTTAAACCGCAAATTTAGGAGGGATACGCATAGGTTTCTGTGCGACTGTATAGAGCTACCCCACCACCACGAGTAGATCTATTTCTATGAAGAAATGAGTAGTTATCAATACTTAAAGCGGCAACATCAATTCTGTCATTTAACCAAGTTTCACTTATACCTAGCATAGAATAATTATTTATTATATTAAAATATTAATATGTATATATTAAAATTTGTTTCAAAATGCGCATGTTTATAAAAGGGCGAGTTTCGCTTGTCCAAAAATGATGGATTTGTTCATATTGTAAGGATGAGCGCTATGAAGTTTTTTTAAGCTGTGAATCGACATTAGAGAAATATCCAGTTCACTAAAAACTGCGGTTATCGAACGCCACGGACGAGCGTGATAATAAGCCAAGATGTCCACTAAACAATTTTTCAACTTCTCTCGCATTTTAACGCAACACTCTAACCAAAAGTAACTAAATTATGTTAAATTGGCTACATGACGATATCGATATATTTCACTTTATTTATTTACCTATTTGCCTCTTAAAAACAATGTATGTACTTTCTAAAAAGTAATTTAATAAATTAAAATGACAAAAACAACACGGTTATAAAAGGAATTCATAAATAAAAATTAAACAAGTAGTTCACAGTATATTACATTGTATTTATCACTTGCATTCAGGTTAATTCTGTAACTCATAGTGGCGGCTACTTAGCAACTAATTTGAGTGGTTAAAACCGAAAGTTGCAAAGAATTTTTTTTTTTATTTTATAAAAATTCAAGATGTTAATGTTATTACCACTAGTGGTTAATGAAGTGGATAACCTAGCAACACTTCAGAAGCTGTTAGTTATTTTGTCACTTCATAGTTAACATTTTTTAAAGATTTTTGGTTTAATGAGAATAAAACACGAAATTTAAGCGCTACAAGAAAGTACAAAAAAAACGTTTTTTGTTACATTTTTCCTTTTTTTTACCCAGCTCTAACAGGGCAAGATAGCAAACAATTAGTAAAACCGTTCTTGTGTAGTATAAAATTTTTTGCAAAAAGTCCACAACAACACTATTCTATTTAAGTGTTATAGTTTTCGATATCTGCCATTTAGAAACGTCGAACACATAGCAAATTCGCGAGCTTTACAATTTACTTTACCACTGTCGTATTTTAGATGTGAGAATTGTCTGATTTTATTTACATTGTCCGCGCACACACCCGATTTCGTATTACACTCATGCTCATGATTAGTAATTTTATTGGATCCTTGATATGCTTTAATGTAAACAACTTGAAGTATCTTTAAAGTAGTACTCACTAACAATTAAGACTGATTAAAGATTAACACCAAACCAAACACTTGTACACATTCTGATTTGTATGGAAGATACAATTGGACAATCCAAATACAAAAACTATCAAACAGTGATTGGCAATAGATAGCAAAAATTGCATTGTGACCACATATCGAAAGTGGTTTGTACAAATATATAAAATGTCAGGCAGCATCATATTTGACATTTATGTGAAACCGCCGTGATTAAATGGATAAATTTAATAAGTTGTTTATTATAGACATTAAAGAATACAGAAATACAATCGAACTGCTAAAAGTAAGTAACTAGAAAACCACTATTATTTGTTGGTGGATTTTAAGCTTGTTTTGTATGTTTGAGAATAACACGACTATGTTCGCACAGCTATTCGAACAACTTTTTTATGCACATAGTCATCAATAAGCAAAATAGTTTTCCGTGCGAATATCTAATATTTAGAGATCCAGCGTAAATACCATCGATGCTCGACATTTTCAGAATTTATTCTTGCTATACATCTGCACTATGATCTATAATTCAATGAGCTCAAAAAATATATTCGAAATCCGCATATCTGTTATACAGATCGTTGCATCGCAAGTGCCGTCAAAATATTATATCGATAGTTGAACGGTATGTCTTAGATAAGTCCATATGCCGCGCCGGCGCCGATACATGTTGCAGAGAATACGTATGAATATTTGGATATATGCAGTCTCCAGTTAGGCATTGTAGAAGGTAGTTGTCTCATATGTTCTAGCGCTTTGCGATATTTTATTACATTTTCATTTTTTTATTATTCTTGTTGAAACAATATTCTTTTCATTTGCATTTTCTTATTATATCCTAATCTGTTAATTGTCTCATTCTTCAAGTATTTATGCTAAACATATTCGTTTAGTTAGTGTTTTGTCGTCGTTTCTATTAGGTTTTCTGCAGAGTTTAGTGTAAGATACATACATAAGTATTTATTTAGTTTGTTAGTTTGGTATTTATATGTTATAAAAATAATGGATGTTTATAATTTAATTCAAAGAAAACAAATTATTAAGTGGTATCATCAGGAAATACCCTTAAGGCAAATAATAGAGCGCTTTTATGAGAATTATCAATCACGACCCGCTCTAAAAACAATTCAGCGAATAATAAATAATTTTGAAAGATTGGGCTGTATTATGCCGAACAAGCACAAACGTAATAGGCAGCCATTTGTTCGCCAAGACGAAAGAAATCTTTTAATTTGTGCCAGTGTCGAACAGAACCCGAAAATATCTTCATTGGGTATTAGTGAGCAGCTGGATATTTCTAAAAGCACAGTATGCCGTGTTTTAAAGAAAAATAAATACCATGCCTACAGATTACAGAAAACAAATGAAATATTTCCCGAAGATAAAGAACAGAGAATGGAATTTTGCGAAAATATGATGCATATTTGCAATCAAAACGCAAATTTTATTGCAAATATATTATTTACGGATGAAAGAACTTTCCCGTTGCACGGAAGACATAATCCCGCTGTACCTCGACACTGGGCAAGAGAAAACCCGCACCTAACATACAATGCTAGAACTCAGTATCCCCAAAAATTAAACGTTTGGGCGGGATTACTTGGAGATCATACAATTGGACCATTTTTTATAGATGGCAATTTAGCAGGCGAGAAGTATCTTAACTTGTTCCAGAATCGAATTATCCCACGCCTCCACGAATTGGCGCTCAACTTGGATAACATATGGTTTCAACATGACTGACATTCTTCCAGCAATTTTACAGAATGCGCAACGAGGCTTCTACGATCGTTTAGCATATTGCTTTGAGGCGACCGGAAGACGTTTCGAGCATTTAATGCATTAGAAAAGTGGTCGCTTTTATGTTAACTTATAAAATAATAATTTATGACTAATAATAGATTCCTTCTGTTGTAACATATGCATATTTTTTTAACTTTTATTCCTGCAAATATGAGAATATTCATTTTTTATTTAGCTACTAATTACAGAATTTAAATTTCATTATTTTACTGTGAATTGTTGTGATAATACATAGTGTTCCTATTCTCCACATTGCTTTAATATTTTACATTTTTCATTCGTCATAAACATCTTCTTACAATACATATTCTGTGCACAAGTTTGATATTCTTGTTATAACTACATATTTAGTTTTTATGAGGATAAAAACAGCGGGCACATTGTGCCCGTTAAAGAAAATTTTATCATATGAGTACCTACATTACGTATAATTCATACCACCGGCGCAGCTATGCACGTACATACATACTACAACGCTAAGACCTGCTCAACGAAGTAACACGTCAATCGGAGCGAGTGTTTGACGGCACTTGAGATGCAACGATCTGTATATAGTGATTACAGAAAATATAGTTCATAGAAATATTTCGCTATGCAAGCGAAAGGTTGTTACGTTATATTAATAATACATGATATTAATATTGTTTTCAGTGATTTTGATTCTTTGTCATCTCATGACGTGAAAGGGAACTGTCGGAAGGCCTTCGATGCAGGCGACATTTTAGGAATTCCAAGAGTAATAGAACCGTCAGATATGGACATGTTAGCAGGTACTGATATTCATACTCCTATCTCATACAATTTTTATATAATTTAAAGCTTTACTTAAGTAAATCACTATCAATATACCGGTTGATTTCGGACATAGGATAAATAACGGCGGGAAGGGGCAAGGGGTACGAAAATTCGCTAAGAAACGGGGTCACGTGACTCTATCACAGCGCTGTAGACTAGACGAGACTAGACTGTGATAGAGAAACTCGTACGCGTCCCCACTTCTTAGCGAATTTTAACACCCCGTGCCCCTTCCCGCCGTTATTTATCCTATGTCTGAAATCAACCCGTATAATCACAAATATAGAAAATTAGTAGTATGTGTCCGTCTTGTATATGTAATAATAATAACTACATTTTCCTCTTTGTAATCGAAAATGAGAACGTATCGAACGTAGCCGATATTCTGATCGCCAGCTGAACAATGTTGGTGATCACACTGACCTATCATGTGCAAAACTAATGTATTCTCATGGAAATGGTTTTATTGTACCGGCTGGCCAACTAAGAATGGCGGTCGGCCATATTTCAGGAATCACCTGAACGAAATTTTGCAAATTTGGTCTTATTAGAAACGATTTGCCTTAGTGATTCAAACTGTTTAATATTATTTTGTCCATTACCGCTAGAGGGCGTTAAAGAAATTTAAATACGTGATTTTTTTTATGAAAGCAATATTGAGTACGATTGGGTCGTGTAAATTTTGTGTCTAAACTTTAACATTTTGCTTGATTAAGTTTGATTGTACACAAACGTAGTCTATATTGTCTATGTTGCACCAGTTAGATAAATTTCTCATTCGTATTAATTATTTGCCTTTTCTGTTTTTTTTTTCCGATAAAAGTACTACTACTCATCAAACACAAAGTGAAGTTTTAGTAATATGTAATATATAGTCTGTTTGTAAAAAAGTAATAAACCGCATACGCTGCTTTAAGAAGGAAAAAATATATACTGTTTGGTGTAGCATGCCCTTAAATGTGATATTGTCATTTAACAATTAATTTAATTAAAAAATTAGATTAGTGAACTTTATACGCCTGAGCTACTCTCACTCTTTTACGAGCAGACTATAGTGTACAAACTGCGGGGGCAACCTGTCCTATGTAATAGATATTCTACCACTTTCTACGCAACCATTCTATCGTAAAATTATAGATATTTTTAATAGTTTTAACAAATTTAATAGTTCGTTTGTAGTTTTATTGTCCTTTTTCACTACATCTGCTTTATAGCTCTACTTCATTTAAAGAATCGAAAAACTATAATCGCTACGATAAACATATTTTTTAGCATATCTTATTTATGTATATATTTTATTCGAACTTACCATATTAATGCCGACTTCCCGCCATTTGTTGTATGTTTGAAGTTGTATCATGTAATTTTTGAATATCTGCTATTTTTTTTTTGATTGTGAAATTAAAATGACATTGAAATTACAGCTAGAATACGATATGAAATATGTAATAAAAACAGCTGCTTAATTTACTTTAAATAAATGTATTCACATTAAATCTAAATAATTAGTTTCATTTATAATTCATACGTAACTATGGTAATTGTTGTATCGATAATGTCTACGTACTGATTTTATACAAAAATGAGATTACAGCTAGAATCTTGAAAATATGTAGATAAAAACAGCTGCTTAATGCAGTTACATTGTGTAGAATGAAAATGGTTTCTTAAGGTTTTTGGTACATATTTTTATTAACTATTATGCTGACTTTTGAATAGACTATGATATCACTATGCAATACAGTATGTTTATTTCCGGTGTAACCGAGTACAATGTCGAATTTCTTATTTTTAATATATTCCATATGCTGTAATGTTTGAAAAGACAATTCAATTGCAAATCCAATGCTTGTACTTATCACTTTAGTTTACGAATTCCAGAGATATGCAGGGATACACTTCTGCGAAACTGAAAACCGACGAAATGTTTCTAAGAACACTAGACTCAAGCAAAAACTTCGTTGTTGTAATATATAATGTTGCTCAAATTTTAAAGTATTATTAGTATTGTTTTATGAAAATCACGTTTGTTGCCAAATTTCCAACAGTATCATACAGGCAGCGCTCACTTCACGTACATAATGCGCGCGCAAACTCTTGTACGTTAAGCGAATGTACTGAAAACGGACGGTGAATTTGCATGTAATGACAGGTGTTTACGATTTTATGGTTCCGTACGCCTCTTTTTTCGTACGAACGTACGTAGTGGTTCATTCAAACGTACACTTTATCGGTTTGAGATGGGGACTCCCTCTACATTATCAATAAACTGCTGTAAAAAATACCGTAATAGGGGAGTGCTGATATTCTTTTCTGTTACTACTTTTAAACTCATTAGTTTAAGTGTATTGATGTTGAGTGGTCGCTGAAAACAGTTAAATACAAGTTTTACAAAATATTTGGTAAAAATTATTAAAAATATTTGCGAAAGTGAAAGAAATCGAAAAAGAAGAAAAACTATTAGTGTTGAGAAAAATGTATAATTATTGAAAAAGCACAAAAAGGAGAAAATTGGCAGAAATAGGACGGAATCTAGATCTGAGCTAGCGAAAGAAGCAGAAACGTAATTCACAGTCTTCACAATTTTTATGTTGAAGCCTCCTTTGTAGTCTTGAGAAGCAATAAAGCTTACGAAGCCGCTGCTGCTGCATCCACCACAAGAAAAAGAAATACATTTTCAGATAAAAATTGACAGAAAAAAGCAAAAATCCAACTTTAAAAATTAATGCTTTTATTTACTATTAAAATTGAGTTATTGCTTGCGGATTACGTATAAAGAAGCGTTTACCGTAACAAAATATCATTCTGCATGTCTTATAGCAGAGTGATTTCAAGGACTGTGTGCTCGTAATGAACAGATAAAACATCGGTATCACCAAACACCACAACTTTGATTGATTACTCGGGGCACGTGTTTCGAGAACGCATGGGTTCTCTTCATCAACCGAATACCGAATGAATAAATGAAATTAAAACTATCAGTATAAACATACCCCTCTTCTAGTATAAACAACCATTGCAGGCAACTCTTTACCTAAACCGAACTAATTGCTAACACATGTTGAGGAGGGACCGTTCTTTTTTAAATTATCGAACAAGACCGATTCTCCAAGAATCGATGGTTCTCTATACCAGCAGCTTATAGCATTTAGTATAAGGAAGTTATACCAAATGATTTTTTTTACATTAGGCATCTTAAAATGTAAACATATACAGAGCGTTTAGTTTCAAATAAAAACACGACGCTTTTGGTAACACTGGAACTTGAAAATTAACAGGGTAGGCAAGTCCAGCAAACTTAGTACTAGTTCATTCCACTTTTATTGGTTAATTTTGAACTTATATACATATAACGTAAATTCAATACATATTTCTACAATCATTGTCAATGGAAAATGTATTTATTCAATTCTATTGTTAACAGCAGAATGTAGTTCGCAGAAGATCAAACGAACATACTTTGTTCCATAGTGATAGAGCATTTTGTTCAGTAGATGAACCAAAAAAACCCGTGATGATATGATGAAATTCGGTAATCTTAGATTCAATAACTACTATTTTTAATATTAGTTCCAGACAAACTTGCTGTCATGACGTACCTATATCAATTACGAGCACGCTTTACTGGCCACGAATTAGAAATCCAGCAAATAGGAAAAACCGCAGATGAAAGCAACTACGTAATTGGAAGATTTAATACAGATAATGATACGGATGTTACTATGCAGTTGTTTGGTCAAGAAATAATTAACCTTAGAAAAGCGAAACAACAGGTATTTATGACCTTGTATTCTTATATTGAAGCGATCTATCTCTACAGGGTATTCCATGTAACCCGTTAGAAATTTTATAGATTCTAGTAGCAATAAACTTTTAACCCTCTGTACAAACCTTTAGTACCATTAAGCCAATTCTTTTAAAATATTTTTAGCTAAGAATTACTTCGAGTGTGTGGACTCTACCGCTCAAATTGAAAATAAACTAATATTATAATATGAACAAAGCTTTTATTTGCGTATAAACAAAAAAATAGTTTCCTAATGCTCAAGCTTTGTGTTCATTAACTTGTGTTAGCTTTCCTCTTCTCTTTGAAGCTCGATATACATACCTTTTTCTTTAAATATTGAGTGTTGTAACATGAAAAACTCGTGGCTGAAATGGCTTTTATATTGTCGTATGCGTATTCAGCACACTAAGAATAAGAACATCGAGAAAAATTCATTTAGAAAGTTTTTTATCCTTTGTCATCGTCATAATCAATCATTCATACCGTAAACACGAGTAAGTATACAGGGTGTCCAATTTAAAATGCAGTACATGGGGATATTGGAAACCGTTGGAGATACAACGTCGGTTAAATGGGAGAAAAGTTGCGTATTCATTTGTCCATGAATAATCCCACATCAGATTTTGAAATTTTTGTTTAATTAGGCAGATACAATCGACTCTCATCAGACCATAACATTTTCGCAAAGAAGTTTAGATTTTCATTATGCTTTTCGATGAACCAATGACAGAATTGTGCTCTCTGTATTTCGTCACCATTTTGAAGCCCTTGACTGGCTCTTTCACGATAAGGTTTGAATTTGGCGCGCTTTAAAATGGTACCAGCTGTTGACCTAGCGACGCCAAGTGTATTTTCAATTACCCGTAAAGACGTACGGAGATTTTCAACTACTGCTTGAAGAACAATATTTTCATTATTTTCATTGTTTTACCTTCGTTTGGGTTTGACAAAACTTCCATGCCTTATCAAATTATCAATGAGATTAACAATAAGATTACACAACAATAAGATGTCACATTTATTATCACGGCGTATTATGTTAAAACCTTACTTTCTCTATTTTTCATGTTTTTACTATCTTAAACATAAACATGTTATACATCATTGAATAGCATTTTTTTGAAGATATTAAGAATGAAGAAAAACAAAAGTTGATTATTGTCACGCAAAATCTTGTAGACCTAATTTTTTTTAATCATTTTTAAAATACTCGACTTGTTATCCCTAGCCTGCAATTTTTGTAAATTTATCTCTTTTAGGAAACAAAATATGGAAGATTTTCAGAAATGCATTTTTTTCTTTTTCACCCTATATCTGCCTAATGAAACAAAAATTTGAAAATCAGATGTCGGATTATTCATAGACAAATGAATACGCAACTTTTCTCCCATTTAACCGACGCCGACATTGTATCTCCAACGGTTTCCAATATCCCCATGTACTGCGTTTTAAACTGGACAGGGTGTGTAGGTGTGACGACTGCAAATTTAAACTTTACGTACTAATTACCCAAAAATCAAATCAAGAAAGGGATGGACACACTATACCATCTATTTTGACACTGTTGTGATTATTTGACGTACATACATATATTCTAATCTTATCTAAACATACGTGTATATAACAGATTGCAACTATGGGAATTTTTATTTAATATTAAGCGAACATTTATGTGAAATTAGTTTTGTAAGTATCTTTCAAATATTTAAACCTAACAAATGTAAATTTTGCGCTTTAGATTACCAAACCTGATGAAATTTCAAAAGAAGCTAATCAACATAAAGAAAAAGAAAATAACGTCAATCAACATATTATGTTAACAAAACCTCGTTTAACATTAATGATTGCTAATAGCAACGACAGTAATGATTCTACAAAGGACACGAAAGAGAAATCACCAACATCTGTGAAAGACGTGAAAGAAATAATTTTAGCTAGCTCAAAAACGATAATAGGTAAGGTGTTGTCTCCTTCAAAAGGATCTAATCCGAAAAAATCTGAACAGAAGGAAAAACCAATGCTTATGACAAGAAGAGAATTATGTGATCCTTTTGGATCCGACGACGAAGACGAGAGTAATACTTTAGAAAATAATGGCGATAGAACCTCTGGAATTAGTGAAAATAAGGCGGATTTTAGAAAGAGCTTAAATGAAACTAAACAAGAACTTCCTAAACCAAATCCGGTAAGTACGTTGTATTGAAAATTGTTTTTTTTTGCAATTTTTTGAGTGATGTTTTAAAATTTTATTTTGACATAGCTTGTTTCATATAAATCACAGAGATATTTAGTTGCATTTTAAATGTTTTTGGTGCATGCTGTGCAGCAAATATTAACACGGCATTCAGAGCAAAGAGAGCGAGCAAGACAACTTTTAGAACAAGTTAAGCGAGATGGCTCAGCAACAACATCTCCTACACGGGTAAGATTATTAAAGCATTTACTAACTACAACTTACGTGTATAACCAAGAAAATTTTAACAACAAAGAATTTCTTGGCGTAGACATAATATAATGTAGTTTTTACACTCGCCAATCAATATAATTCTATATGCGTCTACAAAAAAAAACCTATACCTATTTAGCATTATATTGGTGTATAATTGGTAATCATGGTAGAAAGCTTCCATCAGGCTGTAATCCACATTCTCACAAAATTACCAAACTCACACAACGGGATTACTAAGGATCCGTATGACAGTAAGTTGTAATACCGAAATTGTCGATACCGTCCCATAATTTTATGTCGATTACGGTATGCGGTACCTCAGTAAGTTCTGATACAAAATTGCATGGGCAATCTAAAGAACTCATAAAAAAATATACCATGCTATTTAAATGAAGAAAGTTGGCGTAAACTTCCGTTAAACCGGAAGTGATACAAAAGCGTAAATAATTTCGCCAATGGGACCAGATGACACTATTTGTAAGTTTTCAGAATGGTAGAATTTCAGGAACATCGAAAAGTTTTAACGAACCAGTTCCGTGAATAACGCTGTATATATCTATGATTTTTGAACAATTTAGAAAAAACAACAAAAATATGTCATTTATCATTTATTAAAAGATAGTAAAGTAATACAAGAAATAATATAATAATTATATACATTCCACTATGTATACTACATATTTGGATGTGATTTTATTCCTCAGTACAAATCTAAAATTTAGATTAAAATAAATATAAAATATGTTAAACATATTAATATATTATTTTTCCGCATCATCAAATATAATTTTGGACTTATCCTCATGTATCGGCTCTGTAAGAGTAGTAGAAAATATAGGTTGGTCTTCCAAAATCTTAAATAATTTGCTTTTGATATGCTTTATAGCATTTTCTGATTTTCCTAACATGACAGCGACTCTTCTAATGACGTGATTTACAGGAAAAGCGTAGCATATACGTTTCTTCTCCTCACAAAATTTGTCTCCAGTATAATCAAAACATCTTTTTTAAATAGATTTTCGTTTAGCCATAATGAAGATGATAAGATAATCTATAAAATATTACATAAATACACACAAATTACAAAATTGAACTTATATTATTACTTACCTTCAATTCACGATATAAATTGAAGTTTTAAGTTCGGGCATTCGGAAGGACGCAGTAAATAATGGAAACCAGAAGCAAACGCAGGAAGAAATTAAAACAACGATTTAACATACAAGTAAAACGTCACTACACAAAACGGGACTATACACAGCTATCAAACATGACAAGTCTGGGGTAGGGGGAGGGATGTGCGGAGCAAGACATTGCTAAATTAGTTCACATATTTTCCGGTGGTCAGATTCATTTGGGCGCACCATAGGTTACGTTATGAACTGTCAAATATACACTATGCAGTGATCCAATTACGAACAGTTGTCTTTACGTTCAAATACATCTCTCGTGTGATACTTGAAATTCAATAAAATCACATAACATTTTCAACAACTCCTCAGGTAGATACTTAATGGACTTTTTTACTACGGTGCGATATACAATCGAATTCAAGCAAGAACTATGACGGCAAAATATCCGAGTTATATCAAATTTGAAATTATAACGTTGCTGTGTAGTTAATGAGTGGCAGTCACATTGTTTTAAGCCCGTAACCATCAGTAACTTTAAATTTTTAAATAGAACATTGCTGCATAGAGAATGCCTTGGGGAATTTTAAAGCAACTTTATACAGATTAGTATTCACCTATTTTTATTGGTTTGCAAGATATTTACATTTGTTCGAAAATTTTGACAGTTCCTTATCTTCAGAAAAATACCATTATTTCGGTAACGGATGAATGTACCGTCCTAAAACTTTACGCAACGCTAAAAGCGTCTTCTATGATGGCAATACGCAGATCTAGACCTAAGTACACGCGACACGACTTAGTCTTCGAACGGTTTTACTAAGCGGCAGTGTGTTGTCTCTATCAGTCGATCCCCTTCACATTTAACGTAACCGTTTCTTCGATTAGGGTAATAGTATATTTTTCGTAATGTAACATTACGATTATCGAAGAAACGGTCACGTTAAATGTAGAGGGGGTGGACTGACAAAGAGAGCACACTGTCGCTTAATAAAACCGTTCGAAGACTAAGTCGTATCGAGTGTACATTGCACCGAGTGTTCTAGAAATCTGTCTTTTTGAAATAGTTGAAATGTTAAAATCTTAATTTTTTTAGTTGAAATGCTATATTTCTATAGTTTAGTTGATAGCAAAATTTAATTATCGATTAGTTTTCTAATTATTTCCCATTTCTCTATATGTTATCAGGTAGATGTCAACATATAGTGGAAAAGATAAATTACACTTCGAATTTAATTGTTCCATACTGACATGCTGTATTCACATTTTCTTAGATAAATGTACTTATCAAGTCAATTGAAATATGTCTGGATATTACGTACGATTGGATAAATTAAACAAAATTCTTGTATTACTACCACACAAATATAAATTTCCACACAAATATAAATTTCAAATTATATTAGCAATTAGCAATGATATGATAAAAACCTACAAAGCATTCATTCTACCTAGTTATTCGTATTCTACCACATCATAAAAAAGGCTATATATGTTAAAATAAAAAAAAAATGTTACAAAGCATGTTCAATAACCACTATTTCGATTGATGCACGTTTTTACTATTTTCTTCCTCTTTTATGTATCCCCAAAGAAAAAAATCACATTTGGTCAGATCTGGTAACCTTGGTGGCCAATCTACTGGACCTCTCCTGTCAATCAATTTATCAATAAATGCATTATTCAGATGATTCGTACATTACCTAGAAAATGGCATGGTGCTCCATCTTGCTGCAACTACAAATGCCTTATAGTACTAAGAGTAAGGGTGTCTAGAAAATCTAATTCATTCCTTAGGAAACCCAGATAATTTTTTCCGTTGACTGTACCATTAAACAAATATGTACCAAGTAACTGATTGCCTACTACTTCTCCCCATACATTCAAAGACCAACGATGTTGATAATCCACGATTTTTATAAAAAGAGGATTTTCCTGATCATAATATAAAAAATTATGTTTATTAATGTCACCGTTTTTAAGAAAAGTCGCTTCGTCTGTGAATAAAATAAAATTATGGAAACCTACCGACAGAAGTTGAAACAGCTTTCAAAATCATTTCTCTAAGTATTGTATATAGTAGCCATGACATTTATGTTGACGTACAATCCGTGAACCCGACATATGGATTATCCCTAATTCTGATCCAATCGATAATATTTTCCTAAAATATAGATTATTTGAATTAGCTCATCTCTTCCATACTGACCGATGCTGCCAGAAATTTTAACGTTTCTATGAAACTAATCATCAACATACATATTTTATTTGATTTACCAGCCTAAATTATATCTATTACGTTAACGGACTTTCATATTTTAAATATAGCCACCAATTATCACAGGGAGATTTACAAAATTGTCAGTACAGCAGACGACTGGTAAAGAAATTTTAAATTTCAAATTTTTATTTGGCGTTTGGTTTCTAAAGTTTTTTTCTAAAGGGGACCCCTGCATAGCAACATACACAAATAAGAAATAAGTTGAAATATCTCCAAAACCATTAACTTTAACTAGATGCCAAATAAATCGATAATTAAATTTTGCTTTCAACTCACCTGTAAAAATATAGTGTCTCAATTTGAAAAAAATAAAGATTTTCGCATTTGAATTGATCGATCGCGCTACTTAAGCGAGTTTGAGCGAGGAATGGTTGTGGGGATATACATACATGGCGGGTGTATCCTTCCCTGAGATCGCGCGCCGTCTCGAGCGATCGTTGTTGGCTGTGCAACGGACATGGCGATAATGGACTGAAGTAGGACATACGCGCCTTCAGCCGCGAGCAGGACGGCCCCACGCGAGGACCGCGCCCTTCTGCTCAGCACTGTAACGTCGCATACGTCGTCCTCAAGGCAACTTGGAGCCGTTTGGTCAGCAGGAAGGGAAGGCACACTCACTACGCGAACTATACGGGGACGTTTGGTAGAGGGTGGACTGCGAGCGCGCCGTGCGTTGCAGCGGCTTCCACTCATTCCCAGACGCCGCCACACACGTTACCAGTGGGTCAACGCAAGGTATCGGTGGGCTGCCGAGTGGAGGAACATTTTGTTTTCGGACGAATCAAGATTCGAATTGGGTGTCGGTGACGCGCGAATTTTGGTTCATCGGCGACCTGGTGAGCGTCTACTCGAGCAGTGCGTTCAACCACGCCATATCCACCACCAGCAGAGCATTATGGTATGGGATGCTGTTACATATGGAGGACGTACACGTCTGCTGCGTGTACAACAGACGATGACAGGTCGCCGATACGTAGATGAGGTGCTACGGCCGGTTGTGGTTCCCTACGTTCGGCGGCGCCCACGTCTGCTATACATGCACGACAACGCTCGACCGCACATCGTGCGTGTAGTACAGGCCTTTGTGGAAGAGCACCGTATACGAATGCTTCCATGGTCAGCTCGTTCTCCGGGTCTGAATCCGATCGAACATGTCTGGGATATGATCGGTCGGAGACTTCAACGTTATCCGGCTCCCCCGGCTAACGTTGAGCAGCTATGATGGTTATATGGTTGGCCATCCCTCCCTCTGCCATACGACGACTTATTGACTCCATGCCTCGTCGTGTAGCGATGGTACGCGCCGCTCGTGGAGGATACTCCCGCTATTTATGCATTCCCTCCCAGCAGGGTTACGGCGCTCTCCGCATGAGGGTAAGTTGTACTAGTTTAGTACTACTTTTATACCAAATTTCATTGTGCTAGGACCACGCGTTCAGATTATATAGGGTGTGGTTACTGGTGGTTACGGCCAAATGAACTACATATACTGTAAAATAATTTCGCATTATAAATTTCCTAAAACTAACCAACTTTTCTATTTAAATATTTGCTTTATTTTACATAACGAGGGAAAGAATATCCCACTATTGTTACATCCTATATATTTACATTCAAATATCTTCTGAGCTTCATTTCATGGAATATGTCGGGAGCATCCGGTATGTATACGTTCATTACTCCGATCCCCGAGCGTCCTTATATTAGTTGTACCCGTTAGCGTCCGCAGTATGTATATTTTGAGAATTCACGCTGCTAACTTGTGAGCGTCCTTGCCGTATTTGATTTCTAGGTAAGTCAAACAAAACGAATCATACGTTCTGATTTCTAGGTATAATAGATTTTTTTTTAATACACTACTGTAAAGTTGAAAATAATAGTTATTTATATATCAAGGCCGTGAAAACACACTTTGACGTACGAAGAGAAAAATTGTCGCCAAGTCTGTGCTGAAGGCGAAGGCGTGCTGAATAACTGCAAATAAACAAAACAAATTTTTAAGTTTAATGTTTTCGTCTTTTGTAATGAAAATTATGAAATTATTGTTTTCATGGTAACTAAATGTAAGTTTAGGCATACTAGTTTCTTACCTCTATATTAGATTCACCAGACCATAAAACTTTTTGCCAATCGTCTTCTGTCCAATTTTCATATTTTTGTGCCCAAGCAAGGCACAGTTTTCTTTGTTTTTCTGTGAGAAGCGGTTCGCGTTGTGGTCTACGTCCATGTACATTTTCTGACACCAACCGTCTTCGTACAATACGTGCGTCAACACCATGCTGGTCTCGAAGGACTGCAGAAAATTGTTTCGGAGTAGAGATTCCATAACTAGAAATTCATTTTATTCGTTCGTAGTAATTGACTTTTGCCAGAAGGGAATTTCATAATTTCCAACAAAAATTTTACGAGAATGCGCATTTCCACTTCTTCGAAATTTTTATTCTAGCTAACTAAAAAATCTGAATAATATATATGTATGTATGTACATATATGGTGAGGCAGTAGTGTGTCAAAACTCAATATATCCATTAATATGGAAGATATCAAAAAACGTTATATACAAATATCCGAGACAGTTTTAAGCTACATATTTTAAAATTATTTTCATATCTACAGGATTTCATATTGCCAGCGTGAACGAAACATACATTTTCTTAAATGAGGCACACTGTACTATAGGGTCTGCTACTTAAAACTCCCAGGTCAAATATCTTGGAAACGGATAAAGATAAAGATGAATTTTGTAAAAAGCAGTTGCTAAAGAGTGTAATTAACTTCAGTTTATTATCACAATTGTGTTTTATTACGTAAAAATAAAGATGGCGCTGGGATCAAAAGAATTTTTTTGATCGACAGAATCTTCATTTGTTTTTATTTGAAAGAGTATTAAAATTAATGCAAATTTTATTACTTGTGTTAGTTTCAAAAATCTAATGGTTTCATGGATGTTTAAAGAAAATATGAATAATTTAAATTTTTATCTTTATTTTTTTATAGTTAATAATAATAATAATAATGGTGCCTTTATTTTCATTTATAACATAATACATAATAACAAGCAAGCAATAATAACCAATGAATAAGCAATATAGAAATGAATATTACATCTTAAAAAGTAAGCTTGTTAAAGAAGAAAAGGAGAATGGCGGGTTTCAGTCATTGGATACAGATAACTGCATCCACGTCTGTTCTTCCAACCAACCACAAAAGAAAAACAAACAGATGTCAAAAGAAAATAGCAAATTGTGCTACACTGTTAACAATGATAATGTTTAAAATACATTAAAGCCAGAAGTACAAAAGGTATAAAACAATAAGAAAATCAAAGTATCAACTTTCACACTGCTGCCTAAAAAAAATTCAAATAATCTACGTTTAAACATCCCTAAAGTTTGAGCTTAGTACATCTCGTAATTACAATTAACAGCTTGTACAATATTATAGCTAAAGCATATCTTAAAGTGCTGCGTCCGATGGAGTGGTGGTGTAAGCAGGCCTCTAAATCTCGAAGTTTAAATTGTGTACGTCAGTTCGGAAGGTTACTTTGTTATACATAAGTATAATCGGGAGCCTTATACGCCAAGATTTTATAAAATAAACAATAAGAGTGCAACCTCATCCGGCTCTCCATGTCAACCCAAAAAAATTCCTTTAATTTAAATAAAACGCGACAGTATTTTTTTGATACCAAAAATAAGCCTTAAGCACGAATTTTGCACTTTCTGAATTCTTTTCTTGTTAACATAATCAAGAAACGGACCATACACCGAACAACAGTAATTAAATCTACTCAAAATGAAAGCATTGCATAGTACAATTTTGATTCTTTTACCAAATAAATGACGTTTGGCATAAATAATCCTCATACTTGTATAACATTGCTTTAGTAAATTTGAAACATGCTGCTTAAATTTTAAAGACAAATCTAGAGTGACACCCAGATTCTTGATAGTATCAGACAAAGTTAGTCTGTGGTTATCTATATGAATATTGATACTATTTAAAGCTCGGTTATCTATATGAATATTGATACTATTTAAAGCTCTAACCCGATCATTGCGCCCAAATGCAATAACGGCCGACTTTTCTGGATTAATAAACAATGAATTTTTGCCTGTTTTGCTAGGGAATCAAGGTAATCATTAATCATTCTACATGCCGCAGTCACATCTGAGGGATAACATGAGAGATAAATTTGGGCATCATCAGCATAAAAATGTATAGAACAATATTTAATAAACGTACAAAATCTGGATATATATATGGAGAAAAGAATAGGGCCAAGTATTGAACCCTGGGGCACTCCAGACGTAATGGCCAGGGGTGAGGACATCCGCCCAGACAATCTCACAGACTGTAGACGACCGGATAAATAATTTTTAACAAGTAAACGCGATTTATCAGATAAACCCATATAATGCACAAGAGCCACCATAATCGTATGATCCACCGTATCAAACGCCCTGGAGAAATCGAGAGCAAGCAATATCGTGACCATACCCACATCATTTGCTCGCACCACATCATCCACAATTTTCAAGAGAGCGGTCTCACAGTTATCCCCAGATCTAAATCCGGATTGAGTCACAGGCAACAGTCTATTGCTATGAAGATGTTCACGCAATTGCGATTCAATAATCCTCTCGAATACCTTAGAAACAGTTGGCAATATACTAATCGGTCTTGTATCTTTAAAATGAGCTGGAGCGCTTTTCTTAGGCACAGGAGTAATAAGTGCATGTTTCCATGCAGCAGGGTATACGGATTCATTAATACAGAAGTACATAATATGGCAGATAACGTTTGAAAGCTCAGGGGTGCACATCTTCATTCACATTCTCGAGTTAATGTTGTCGCAGCCAGAAGACAGGGAACTAATATTTAAAATACTACTACTAACAACATTCTCCGAAACACCATGAAAGGTGAGTTCACTGATAACGTTTCCATGAATATTAGTATTATAGAATTGTACAATTATGTGTATTAACACTATTTATAGAAGTAGTAGACACAAAATAGACATTTAATCTCTCAACATCCGACAGAAATTCTGGCAGTGGTGCCCTTTTAGACTTCAATACAAAGATATCATTTCTCCAAAGTTTGCTGAACCCGCAACTGGAGAGAGTATGCTGAAAATACGCTTTCTTTTCTCTTTTAATGGATGCTGTCGCGAAATTTCGCAATTGTTTATAGTACTCTCAATGAACCCTTTTCTCCATTTTTATATTTCGTAAGTGCATTATCACGTAGACGCATTAAGCATCTAATGTTTCAAGTCAGTCAAGGGGACGGTGGCTTGCTAACTCGAATTGTTTTCATAGGAGCAACTATGTCAAATAAAAAATTAATGGTATCATTGAAAAATTGTAACTTATCATCGATACTGGAAATATCAACAATATTTCTCCAGGGCAGCAGATCGCGAAAGTGCGTATAATCCAGAGATTTGAAATCACGATAGGTTTTAAAGGAGAGCTTGTCTTCAGGCATGTTGACATTTATTGTACAGCACACCAGCTCGTGATCAGACACATGCGACGCATTAATTACATCGGAAGATACAACCTCATCCACACAACTGGTAAGAATTAAATCTATTAACGTATTAGATGTTGCAGTAATACGTGTAGGTAAATTTATAATTTGCTCCAAACCGAAAGCAGCAATAATATTCATAAAATTAACAGTGAGTGCACTACTATCATTTAAAAAATCAATATTGAAATCACCCAAGCAATAAATTCTATCAGTGGAGGAGATCACACCCGCCAGAACAGAGTCAAAAGCATCAAAGAACTCAACATGATTGGAATTCGGGAGTCTGTATATAACACCCACAGCATAAATCAAATTTAGTATTTTAAATTTCACCCACGTCTGCTCAATTTCACTGTCAATACTTAATTTAGTAAACTGAATACTAGATACGTACAATCTGGTTCCCCCTTCTCTCGCAGATCGGCAATTGGAAATTAATTTGTAACAGTCAATCCTCACAGCATCCACCACTCCCGGAGCTTCAAGCCAAGTTTCGGTAACAGCAAGAATATCCAATTGATGTAATTCAATCAAATTATTAATACCCTGAATACTGGGCAGGAGTGATCTAACATTTAAATGTCCTAATTTAAACTAAATAACAAAAAAATATATAATCGAAATTCAAAATGTCAACTTCTGGATTAACTAACTTTACTTTATTACTAGAGTTAATGAAATGAAACAGAATGTATAAGTACATGTAGCAAGAAATTGTTTTGGTATGAATACAAAATTTTCTATTTTGTAGTTGTTTAGCCATAATTGGTAATAATTTGAAGTAAAATATTTGGATATGCGGCTTGAATAAAGTAGGTAATTAGGTTTACGTTTCGGCTTTTCTTTATTTAACCAAAATTACAGTAAGCCTTCTTCAGAACTGTATTTTAATTGTTAGACAAGGAAATGGTATTAGAACCATTGTATTTGTAGAGTCAAAATAATTGTTCAATTTAGTTAAATGTCGTTGCCACAGTTCTACCGAGTATTTCGCAAGTTATGGTCAGGTTTGCCTGAAAATCATTGTATGAGGAAGATACGCTTAATCTAAATTTGAAATAATATATAGTGTGTCCCATTTAAGAAAATGTATGTTTCGTTAACCCTGGCAATATGTAACAACCTGTATATATGAAAATAATTTTAAAATATGACTTAACAGATATATTGAGCTTTGACACACTAATGTCTCACCCTGTATATATTTGAGCATAAACTCTAGATGCTAGTAAGTAATTTTCAATCCTTGTATGGGATAGTTTAATTAATTAAAGCTTGTTCTTAAAAAACAACCCTTGAAAGATAATTGATGGTGAAATTAACAGGTATAATGTTGATCGTGTCTAAAATAATTTTTGTTTTTATTTGAAAAATGAAAACATTAAATTGACATTTATAAAAACACTATGGACCCCAATAGTATTTTAGAAATAAAATTAAATCTGTTTTATAATATTAAATACAATGTGATCTAGTTATTTATAACAGTTGCCAAAATTAAAATCAGGTATTTACCATATATGTAATCTTCTATATTGCGCGCCTCCTATACCACGCCATGTATGCAGTGTTCGCCAACAAAGAGTGATGGAAGAGGGTGTTGTCTTACAACGTTCTGAGGTCTATATACGCAGACGCGATGCGCTTGTTTGGAGGCAAATTTAATTGGAATTGTTATTATTATCATTATCATTATTGTAAATGGTTTATTTTACAAATTATCTACATGTGATAATAAAACTACAATTCTCTTAAAAATGTTAACAAAAATATACAAAATTAGTGTCTAGACTAAACGTACGTATTGTTGCTTTACTAAAAGTACATAAATGTGCCCAAGTTATATTTCAAGATTTTAACAAAAGTAACTTCATAACAAAAAAAGCTTTTGTTGAATCTGTATTATTTTGCAATCTTTATTTTACTTAAGAGGGTCGTCTACCAGCTGATTATTTTACAGCGATGCCATATCTACATAATTCTATAAATCGTTTGCTTGATTTACATATTTCTACAAATGTTTTACATCTACATATACAATTTTGTCTATTAATATTCGGTATTAACTTCACAATCTCTTTTCCCGTTACAGGCCATTGCCTTGATACGGGAATCGAGATTACTCTATTAATTTTTAGATTTAATTACTGAAATTTGCTGAGCATTCAAAATACGTCTATACTGTGTGTATGAAGCCCGATTTTAAAATACGTTTTAAATAAATTATAAAAACATTATATTATGAAAAAATTTAACTGTCAACATCGCCAACTGTCAAACGGTAGTCGGACCTCTTAATGTATTTAAATAATTGTTTTGTAGCTCATAACAGTGAAAAAAAAAAAACGAACTTATTTTATTGCACATCTTCTATTCACCTACAAAATAGATTTAAACATTTTCTTCTACTATAGCAAGTGTTTGAATGTTTTTATTTTACAAATAGTTCTAGCAATAAAAATTTAACGAAAAATTGTTGGTGAAACATATAAATGCGATAAAGTTATAACTAAAAATAAAATACATATTTTTATCCCGTATCACATTTTATTGGTTTTTAAATAAAATTTGGTGATTATATTTTTGTCGAATATTTACATTTTTTGAAGAAATTAAACGAGCTTCGTGGAACGACTAACCTACAACATGAACATATGATTGATCACGCGCTTTCACTTCTGTTCCCACCAAAGAAATAGACACTAGAACGTTAGCTTAGAGGATCGATGCAGTTATCTCGCTTTGATGAAAATGAAACGTCAAATTTCTTAATTGATATCTATTGGCAATTTACATTAACTGACACGCTACTATACGGTCATTTTTAGAACTAGCGTTGGAGGTATACTTGTATTGTTTATTGGGTTTTATTATGTGGCCTTTATCTTTTCGTTGGTATTTAATACTTTCGGTACTGTTTAATGGCACATATGTCTTTATAAAAACAATACAAATATCTGTTTTTGGTAAAGTAAGTATTTTAAACAATATGCAAGATGTATAAGTGAAATGATTCACATTTTATCTAACCTTCAATTTTGTGTGAATATAAGCTACTTGTACATACCTTATAATAGATTATAATAACATAACAACGTTCGTAGTTAAATTGATTTATTCTTATTTTTAATGGATTTTATATAAATATAGAATACATTAATAAACATAACAATAATTAATAAATATTGTATACATTGGGATAAAATCAGCACCGAGGCTTGAACCTTTGGAAATCCAAGTCAGTGGACAACAAATCTCCTCATTTGGCGTATGTCATGAAAATTCAATGTAGTATAAGTAAAGCTCCAACAATGACATACATATATTTAGTTGAAAAGACCGAAGAATCAATTCGCCGAATCAGCCAACTTTAAGTTGATTGATCTGTCAATCTTATACCGACTTGTGTGTTTATAAGAATACCAAAGTAATGAGACAACTATATCGTTACATGATATGATTATTTGTAAACTATTAAATACAGCATATAACTATAAAAAGGCACTACATTTTTACCTGGCAATATGTAATCACTTTTCTGAAAATGTAAGGAACAAACACGCATATTATTATGTATTGGGTTGCTGGGTTTCTCATCACCTCAATTCCCATACTTTTTCCGTTCCACTTTTTCCCATTTTATTTGTTATATACACTAAACTACTTTTTTCTTTTGGTAAGCGGGTGAAGCTTAGAGAATTATTTCTACCTTTTTTTCGTGTGACAACCGTAAACGCATCGGTTTATATTAGATTTTCCCTTTGGCTTCTTACATATTTGAGTAGACAGATGAAGTAAATTAAAAAAAAACCGTTTTTTTATTAAAGAATTGAAGTCAACATAAAATTAAACTGGCGAATGTATGAAACGTTATATGACACTATACAAAACTATACAAGTATATCTATGGTATACCTTCACTCGACGCCATTTTGACATCGATTGTGGCGCCACCGGTAATGTTAATTGCCAATATTAATCAGAACATAGCATCTGCGTAAGTTTAATATTTACTAAGTTTCGTTTTTGCAAAAGTATATGTGGAAATTTTTTGCAGAAATATAGCTCAGAGGTAAATATATATTGATTTAAATACGATAATAACAAAAATACGTATATAATAGTAGTTTATACAACGAGTCAATAATGACAGTTATTATTCCCGAGAGCTGAATTTACGAACCGAGCCGCGTAAACAGCGAGGGAACTCGGCTCGAGGGAATAATATTGCGAGTTAGTATACACTACTTTATCTACGACTAACTGAAGATTGCTAAAAAAAAACAAATCAATTAAACGAAAATATCAATGAATAGATTACTATATCGATATGGCGTTTGAAGGTTTGAGAGTCCATAAAATTATCGTAAGCCTTAATATCAAAATGTTTGGATTTTTCGGGCAATAAACCAAGCTTAATTACATCGGCGTTAAGTTTAATTTCTGGGGGTGTACATAACTTAGATTCATCGGCGTCACTATCCATGATAAAACTAGCACTAACACGCCAAATTTAAAAAACGCCGATAAGGATTTGACGTTTGACTATTAATTAAATACGAAATACTCGGACTTGTTTATCGTTACTGTGATAACGTTGGTATCATTATGTTCTTATTGGCGGAATGTAGGGAATAATGATAACGTTATGGCTCATTATTCCCTGGTCGCATTTCATTATTCCCTCCGGGTATTAAATTATGAGTACTATTATTAACCAATAGTGATTAATATAATACCTACTTTATTGTTTAGTCGTAGATAAATTATTTAATACACCTTGTCATAATATACTTAACAGTGACACAATCGTTCTTTCTTGCGTTACTCCACAAACACATAGTACCGATATAAATATTTTGTTTATTAATAAAATTGTTAAAATTTTGCTCATTACAAAAAATATTGTACAAACCACGTTCGCGAAGACCATTTCCAGCATTCGCGCTAATAAAGCACTCTCTGCGCTACGCTTGCTCGTGCTTTAAATCCGCGCTCATATATATATTTGTGTTTTTAGTAAATACCCTTCGTCTACGGCAATAGATTAAAAGGTTGTCGATCTTAGAGACGTAGAATGGATCGCGTAGATATACATACAGATTAGCCAGGCAATTATCTAGGAATAGGAAACGATCCAATGAGTACGAGTGAATAGAGCGTACATATGTGTTAGTATTAAACAGACGAGTGCGGTGATCCCTTGAGCGCGTGACTAGCAACAACGCAAATGATCGTTCTATCGCCGCACTCGTCTGTTTAATATCCACACATACATATGTACGCTCTATTCACTCGTACTCATTGGGGCAATTATCTATTCCTAGATAATTGCCCGACGAATCTATATATTCTATACATCGTTTCTAAATGTTTTTTATTCAGGTCCACTAGCTACAAATTCAATTATTTTGATGTTATTTACGAATTTGTTCCAATTGCTATAGTGTAAACCAACGCGGCCATATGGTATAGACGACAAGCATTTACATTATATTTACCATTGCATTATAGATTTCAGTGAAATAAATAAATCGATTATTTGTTAATATTTGACACAGAGTTTAATAATTATTAACTATTTCAAACATGATAATTTAGTATTCCAAACGCTGAGTGTAATATTATTGCACTTTTGACCACAGCAGCAATGCGATGAAGAACGTCAGGCTGTACTATTAGAACGGGCACGTCGTATCATTGCTGAAGCTAGAAGAAGTTCCATATCAGCCACGGAAGTTATTAAAGCAAGTCCTGATGGTGTTAGTCCAAGCTATGATCCAGATTTAGACGATAAAGTCACTAAAACATCATATGTTCCATTAGTAATGAAAGAAGATTCACTTGGTAAATGTGAAATAAATATAGAAGAAACACCTCTGAAGTCGCCACCAAAATCACCTAGTCAGAAATCTAGTGACGTCTCCGATAATTCTAGTCAAAACTATAGGGATATGATAACCTCTAAGTTACCTCAAGAATATAACTTTGCTGATGTATAAATATATATATATTTTCTATAATGTTCCTTTGTTAATAGTAGATTATTTACAGATTGATGTGCATCATTATATAGAGCAAGAATTAGAAGATTTAGAAAGGGAACAACGTGCCATTGATGATCAAGCTGCCAAATTAGAAAAGGAATTGCGAGCCGTTATGGAATCGCCAGGTAGTAACGTAGAGGAAGCACTAATGGCTCAGTGGTTTACATTGGTTAACAAGAAAAACGCCCTTCTTAGACGTCAAATGCAATTAAATATATTGTAAGTACAAGTATTCTTTTGCTTTAGTCGTACAAAAAGTAAATTAATTTCTATGCCCGACGTAGATTATGCTTTTTGAAAACAATTATTGAAAAATATAAAAACTAAATCAAATAATAAAACCCGAACAGTTAATTTTCAGGCACTCTAGAAAGTAATCTAGTGTATATGTTAAAATGTCCAGTATTAAAACTAGCATTCCCATTTAAGATTATACATTTGTTTTATTGCTTTGTTAATCAGCATTCCAGCATTGATTATTCTTGTTGAATTAAATTTTAAAAACAAAATACAGATCCCAGAAATTTAACAGTATAGACAGAGATGTTCGTTGTACTTCAGTTTCATAGATTATAAAATAATAATAAAGTACTTTATTACGTGGTATTCATTTCAACAATGTTTCTCCATGTAAACTGAAGGTTATGTTCGACAATAAAGCCACTCTCTTTAGCATCCTAAAATATAAAGATTTGTTATATTTATTATTATTATTATATAATATATCATCATACTTATTGACTCTCAAAAATTTTTACAATAAATCATAAAATTTTTGTTATAGCATATACTTTAGAAATAATATAAAATTAGACAATAGAGAATACAGAGAGCTCACTTTTAACATTTATTGTAAGTTTTTATCAAACTTTTTATTTTTCAATTGAAACGTTTGTATATATGTAATCACGAAAGATGATCCCTGCGTCATCAATTAGATTTGTATGAATTAAATCAGTACTTCGGCGTCATGTTAAATACTATAAATATCAAAATGAATATGGCAGCTATGACATTTTTCATTTTTGGGTTAAGTGCGTGGGGATTTATTGACAGACCGTAAGAATTTAAAACAAGTTGTTGCAATTGTACCTACAGTAATGTTCTACTATGTATTGCCATTAAGTTAAAAAATAAATGACTTCAAAAAATTGTTAAACGAATACTTATTTGTAAGGACGAAATCAATGACAGTTCCATCAAATGTCTACGGAGGTGCATTGTCAAATGTATGTCAAATTTTTAAGTAAAGAAGCGGAAATATATAGCTTAAGCGCAGACAACGAACTAATCTCGTCTTTGTCTTATTCAAATGAATTGCACGAGCCGTACGTCTGCGCTAGGCAAAGTTTCGAAATACAAACTGTCATCCAGGCTGTCCTTGTCATACAAATAGATACTTGGATATGAAAATTATTCTGTGTATGTTGTTGATTGAGTTCTATGTAAGTGACGCAGGGATCATCTTTCGTGATTACAACTATATGTAGTTACTGTCGGAATCACGAAAGAAGAGCCTCTCGTCATCAATAAATTAACGTACGAATCAAATCGGTACTTTAGCATCATATTAGATATCGTACTTCCGGTAGTATTTCAAAAATGCAATGCCGCGCGCATAACGAAGTGTCAAACTATAGGGTTAACGTCAGTTGTAATACAAGTGATAGATTATAAATAACCTATTTGAAATTCGACAACTGGAAAACAACTTTAATCAAATTACGTCTCGAAGTGCGGCTGTATGTAGTTGGCATAGAAATCTCATTTTTGTTATATTTATATCTTTGTCCTGTACATTACTGACTACACCAGGTTAATGAAACGTCTGTCCTACTCATATGTTATGGACGAATGACATACATTTATGTTGTTATCTTTATCTTTTAAAGTATCTTGACTAATAATTTTAGAAATGTGTGTCGTTTGTAGACCCGGTAATTTGTGATGCGGGGCTTTTCTTTCGTGATTCCGGCAGTATTCGTCAAAACTATAAAATCTAATCTGTCAACGGTGTAGCATAACCTGCACAAATCACATATAACTGATATGTGATAACCTGCATCATTTATATTATGTAAACGCTAACTGACACTCTGACACTAATACCATAGAATAAGTAAACTTATACGTTTTTCAACTTATACTGCCAATTAAAGTTTAAAGAAGAAAAATGTCACCACTTTCTAAAGGATAAATATACCCGTCATGTCTGAGCTTAGAGAATTGACATTAATTTTAGAAGTGTCATTTGTAAATAATCATATGTCAAGACAAATTGAAAATATCTTTACAATTTATTATACTCTGTTTTTCAATGAGACGGACAAACCGCTTCAGCCTGCATCACATTAGGAAAATTTAATAACTGAAAATTTCGGGGGTAATGAAATAGCATTTGTCATTTGCACTTAAGTACTTAACTTTATGAACAGATCACATTAATAAAAAAAGTAAATGCTAGTAGTTTATGCCTTTATGTTATGTTTATCAATATTTAAGTACAGAAATACAATAATAGTATAGATAATGTATTGTTCAAGTTTACTGTTAATGTACCGGGAGGCTAACTAAGAATGGCCCTCGGCTATAGCTCGGGAACAGTTTATAGTACAGCTTCGGGAAGAAAATATCACTGACTAATGTGGTCTCGAGAAGCATCTGGAAATTATTTTCGGAAGTGTAGGCTGACCCCTAAATGGTGTAACTGTACATCAAACATTTATTCTTCTTATTTTATACCAAATTTACCAACTTATGCTCAAAATCAAAATCGGAATCTTCTAAAGATTCCGCATATTTTATCTTGGACCAATTTTTTGTATTTGGCCAAATAAGGGGAAGGGGAGAAGGGAAACTTTGTTGTGAAGGAACGCTTATAGCTCCGGTTCTGTTCAACCGAATTTTGCAAACTTAGTCTTATTGGAAACAGCATTACTCCACTGATCTAATGCTTACAAATTCAAACCATTCTAATAAGTAACGTGCATGCTAGGGAACGCTATTTAAATTTCTTCAGAAATTTTGTTTTTTATCGAAAATATGAAATGGAAACATACATTTTTAAACCACTAAACACTTTAACCCACTAAACACCAAACAAGTTTTAACTAAAACACCGACGCGTTTCAACAGCAACGCTGTCATTATCAAGGCGATAATAAAACTCAGTGACTATTACATTCTTAACTATAGATTTAAAATGTAGGCCAAATTACTAAAAATCAGCAAAGAAACAGGTATCTCTATCGTTTACCTGTCCGAAGATATCCTGAGAAACGTGCGAATGGTAAGAATTTCATCTATAAATTTAAATGATTCTGCTCCCCTGAACGAAATTTAGCAAATTTGGTCTTATCACAAAAGATTTTTCTTGGTCTACATTTAGTGATTCAAACTGTATAATATTACTTTGTCCGTTACCACTAGGGGGCGTGATTTTTGAAAAGAATAGTGCGTGGAATATTTGGTCGCCAAAAAAATAGACTATTATGGATTCTCTAATCCCACTGCTAGTGATTCAAATTGTTTAATATTATTGTTCCTGCTACCGCTGGAGGGCATTAAGGAAATGTAAATAGGAGACATGTCGCTAGCAATATGTTTTTCAATATGATGTGTGTGATGTGCATTTTTCCGTAAATTTTTGCAATTTTCTGGACCCTGATAGGAGATATAGCACGTTAATCTACTTCCTTGGCCACACAGGACCCCAAATTTGACTTTTTTAGATTTAATTTGTGGGGACGAATACAATATCTTATTTTAACAAAGCAACCCACTGCTCGTAATGAATTGGTTGTGCGAACAGGAAATACCGTTTAAAATATTTCCAAGGCAGAAATAGAGACTGTAGTTCTATCCACTTGTAGAATGAACGTTTGTATAGAAAATGATGGGCGATAATTTGACGATTTAGCCCGCCAGTGATATTGACTTTATTATGCTGTTTCCTTTTTCGTTGTTTCGTTGTTCTGCTGCATTGTTTATTTCAATCACACCGTTAAGCTTTTCACTAACACCTTAAGCTTTCAATTCATTATTTTATAGTATGAGCATAAATATAATCTTCCACGCACTGTTGCTTTCAAAAATCACAAAATTTACGTATTTAAATTTCTTTAAGGTCCTCTAAATTGGTCCTCTTAATTGGACTAAATTTGCTAAATTTTGTTCAGGGGAAGGAGAACAATTTAACCAAATTTAATGTGATTTGTTAGAGGAATATACATTCTTTCGAAGAATAAAAAACAATATCACAGAAATCCACAAAAATCGGACTATTTACATATCAATATGGCAAAAAAACAAGCAGCGTTAAATTTATACTGTCATGGAACAATATTTAATAAAATTTAAATACAAAATACCGATGCTAACTTGTGTCTAAATATGCTATCATGCACAAATTAAATTAAAACGTAAACTGGTCCATAATATCTCAGTAAAAATTAGCTAGCTTGACTGTTCTCCTATTTCATATTAAATTAAAAAGTACTAAATAAATTATTTAGCGATATTGAATAAATTCAAGTATTTGCTGTTAGATTAGAATTGTAATATTCTAAGACCTGAACCTAATTCGATGTTTCTATTTTTCTCTAACTAGATTAGAAAAATGAACCACTGTCTAATCAGCTATATTTTGATATTTTTATATATCAGTATTCGTTATTTCAACGAGCATATATGTATAAAACACTTAAAATCATTAAACGTTACAACTGGAATTGCTTTTTATACTAGTACAAGTGACCATCTAAGTCATTTAAAAGATCGCCTGTCAATTCCTAAAACTCTTAAAACCTACACATACAAATAAATTGAATAATGAATAAGCAAATCAATATATTAGTTATTCACTCTGTTTAATTCACAGCATGACTGTAGACTTCCAAGTCTTATGAATTTCATATTGAAGTTGTAATATCTTTGTGGATATGAACTTCGCACTAACAAATAGAACGGAACTTCTAATTTGAAGTAAAAAAAAAGTTATTTTGCCATTTCATCATTATTTTTTTTTGTAAAAAACTGTTGAGAGCTTTCTACTCACTGTTGCAATGCTATTTTCTATATATTCCACAAACACCCCTCTTTGTCTTTATTTATTGGTGATGATTGAGCTATTGACTTTTTTACTCTCCTTGTTGCTTTCAATAGAGAATAGTAGAAGCGTTATCCGGTATTGCTTGAAATAATTATCCTATACCCACTTGATATCGTTAACATAATTTCGAATTTTCTTCAAAATCATTTCCATTCGGTGTCGAATGCAATTTTTGTTCATAATTTTATTTATATTAACTACTGCAATAAATAATACTTCTTTTTTCAGGGAACAAGAAGGCGATTTAGAAAGACGTTACAAAATATTGAATCATGAGCTACAGCTGAGTCTTTCGATTGAAGATTGGCGAAAAACTGATGAGCAACGCGCAAAAGAAAAGAAATTATTGGATGAATTATTGCAGATTGTGGATAAACGTGACGAATTAGTGCATCACCTTGACAATCAAGAAAAAGCGTAAGACCATTTTATTTTTTTTAGTTTTTATCCATTTGCTAGCTGGTATTATAAACAAAAAAATTAGACAGCATAAATTTGGATATTATAAACGCTGAAGAACTATATTACGGAAGTAAATCTAAAGGTATATCAAAGTCAAATTTGCATACTGAAACAAACGAAGTGGGTAAATTAACTGCGATCGAAAGAGATAGTACTACTACTTCATATTGTTCAGTCAGCTTGGTACTATTTGATTTTAATACAGTTCTAACAACTAAATTTTTCCCTAGAAAATCATGCTAACAAATTTTACGCTTTAGTAGTGGTGCTTAGTAGTTAGTAACAGTCATTAACATAACTTACAAGGAAACGTTGCGAAGTGACACCTCCCGATCGGATTGAAACTTGGCAGATTTGTAGAACCCATCGAGTGTTGTAAAACGCCGCTTACCGCTATACATACTATTAATCAGTAATGCAAATGATCAGTGCGATGCAATCACCATACCACGTCTGAAAATTATAGGTTATAAAAGGTTAAAAAAGGCGGTAAAACGGATTTAAAAAGAACTATGGAGTGGTTAGTATACAGGGTCAAAATAGTATACAAGGTTGGTCAAACATTAAGACGATATTTGAGATTGTTTTGTATTATATTCAATTGGTTAGTATCTGTTTTAAAATTAACAGTGTTATTTTGATTAATGTATACCATTTCTAAAAACAATCGGTTTTTATAGTTATTTTCTATGCATAGAATTCTAATTAAATTCTAATTGAAAATATGATCTGTATTCCATGAATAGTTAACTAGTGCACAAGAGTTCTTCTAACCTATCTCTAATCCACTGAGAAGTTTGGTCAATATAGCACATTTCACAATTACTACAAGGTATTTTGTATATCACATTAGAATAGAAAAAGAAAGGGGTTTTATTCTTCGAATTAGTGAATAAAGATCTGAGTTTGTGCGGGTTGTATTTAGCAATAAATTTGTACGTTACATTGGCCTGAAAGATTTTGAAAGTTTCTTATGACGTTTTCAGTGAGATTGTGGCTGTAAGGAAGTTTCCTGTATATTACCTGTCTCGGTTCATCGACGTGGTAATTTGGGAAGGTGTTGTAGAGAAGAGATTTAATGAGTGCTTCCGGGTAACCGTTATTGCGGGAGATATGTCAAAATTATTTTAAGTTTGTCTGTCTGAATTGTTGGTTACATGCGTGTAACTATTTCGCAACTCCAAAACTACATTGATTTTCTGATTAAAGGATGGGCGGACATGGAATTGATGTATCTACCAGAGAAAGTGGGTTTGTGGTACCAATCTAAAAATATGGTATGATTGTTGTCACGTATAACTTTAGTGTCTAAATAAGGCAAGCTGTGAGAATTTTTACATACATTCGATTGTGAATTGATGCTGTTGATTATAATTAGGGATGGTCTGCGGTGCACCGAAAATTCGGTACCGGTACGGTACAGAACGATGCACCGTCAGCGGTTCGGTACAGACAACGTTATCGGTACCATCTCGGTACGGTACAGTTTACAATGACAAAACGAAAAATAATCCCGTTCTATTTATTTATAAGCTTTTTTCTTCATGTATTATTAACTTTTGTTCCGTTCAGATACCGTAGCCTAAAAATAAGTTTGCATGGAATTGCTGAAGTTTACTTTGGATGTAATTATTGCTCCTATTAAGAATTTTTAACCAAAAATGCTTCTCATTTCTTTTCTGGTGCTCTGAGGAAATATTCATTCAAAAAGTCAAAATCTTTCAGTACAAAGGATTTGTTATTCCTAGAATTCACTTTAAAATATTTAAATCCCTCAGTACTGTTAAAGCCGCAGATTATATATAAACAGGGGCGGACTTGACTCATAGTTCATAGACTTGTGCCGTGTATTAGCATACATACCTTAAAAGGATAAATACATACCTGATGTAAATTGCAGCGTACACACCTAGATACACTTTATAAATGAACCTATTTTATAAGCCATGTTTGAAGCAATACACGGAAAAACTGAAAACACTATTTCTTAAGAAAATAAGAGGAGTAAAATCAAATTTCTAGATAAAAGACCACACCAACGAGCAAAAAAAAATTATTCCAAGCAATGCATTCGAACATTCATATATGCAATATCATTAGTACCGTGTACCGTACCGAGAACCGCGGTACACAATTATTTACCGTACCGAACCATACCGAACTTCAGTTTTTGGTACCGCAGACCCCTAATTATAATCATTGAATGTTGCACAGTGAGATCCACCATATTGCGTGGGATGGCTAGGATGAGATCGTCAACATATTTATAAAGAAAAGGAAGATGAAATGGGAAATTGATTTTTACGTTGTCTAAGAGATGATCCATGACAGTTTGGGCGACTACAGGGCTTAATGGTAGGCTCATCGAAGCATCAAACGCTTGTTGGTACCATTTGCCATTGAAACTGATGTAACAATTGTCAAAAATGATGTTTAGACACTTGATGAAAAGGTCTTGGGTGAAGTTGCAATTGTTGGTAATAATTGGCCATCTGTTTCGGATAATCTCCATAAACAGTTGAATGGGAATGTTAGTGAAGAGTGATATAACGTCGAGAAAAACCAATCTGTAATCCTGTGAAAGATGAACCTGATCTATTTTATTGATAAAATCCAAGGTGTCTGATTATATTGTTCGTATGCTGGGAAACACTCAGTTAATATTTTGAAGATGTGTTTTGAAAGATGATAGGTTGGTGGGTTAATACAAGCAACAATTGATCTCATCGGTGTGTCCTGTTTATGTATTTTGGAAAGGAAATAAAGTTTTGTAGTAATTGAACTATGTATTTTAAGCTGCTTTGCAAATTCATTAGAGATACATCCTTTGTCTACACATTTGGTGATCAATTTATTGGTTTTTTGTTGAATGTTAATTGTAAGATCTTTATTAATAGATTTGTAGACATTCGTATCTGATAGTAAGATGTTAACTTCGTCGACGTAATCAGTTTTCTCCATGGGTTGTGTTCCCATTGTCCGCATTCAGGACGCACAAATGAGGATTTAACTTTAAGAAATGTTTGGTTTTATTGTAAATCGGCCAGAAATTGTGAGATACCCC
Source organism: Holotrichia oblita (assembly GCA_023690525.1). NCBI lineage: Eukaryota > Metazoa > Arthropoda > Insecta > Coleoptera > Scarabaeidae > Holotrichia > Holotrichia oblita. Next base: position 136,196,295 of record CM043015.1, on the reverse strand, counting down.
TCTACGTTGCGGTATTGAATAGCTGTGTAAGTAGTAAACATACAGGGTGAGGCATTAGTGCGAGGAAGTTCAATTACTTTACTATTATCACCAAATTTTAAGGTGAGATTAGGGTACTAATAATACGCACATATGAAATTTATGTTATTAAATGTTAGTTTTACGCTTTTCAAACTTTTGATATACGTACAAAATACATTGTATTTTTCAAAATTGTCCGTTAGAAATTGAAGTAATAACATTGACACGTCTGACAGGTTCGTATTATGCGTTGTTTTCACAGATAACGCGATAAACAAAAAGTTGTCTGCCTATAATCAGAATAAGTTTAATTTTCCAAATTTTGACAAAATTTCCGCATCATGCGATACATAATTGTATTCAGGAAAAATCTCCTTTTAAAAGATCCACAAATATTGCACGGTTCCAATTTAAAATTTTGAGGTTAGGTGAGATTACTAAAAATTTGCGCAAAAGAAATTTGTTTTATTAAGCGTCAATAAAGATATTTAGATTACAATTTGAATTGCTTCAAACCGCATCTTAATATGTCAAGTAACAAAAAAGTTACGGCAAATAAAAGAAATTAGGAGATTGCAGTTTTTCTTCAATATTAAACAAATGAAGCATGACAAGTAAAATTTGAAAATGGATTCTTAGTGAGCGTTTGTATCTACACCTTTTTGCTAATTTAACCGTCTCTCTGTGTCCTCAAATAAAAAAGTTGCCCATGTTGTCCCTACGAAATCGGGGTACCCTGTATATAGATATAATATAAAAAAAGGGAATATCGGGGAATCCAGCAAATAAAAACCAAATTTTTTTAAATCGAGTTTTTTATTTTTTAGCCAATATTTTGCACTGTATTCAGTACTTTATCAGGGCACAAATTCTTAAACTCAATGACAGAAAATACATGACGTAAACTACATTAACACTCAGGATGACCCCGGATTAATACTACTTTACATGTTGAAGTTGTAAAATTTAAAAACTAAGGACAACACACATTACACGTTAAAATTGCAAGTCCGATATAATATAACATGTACCGAAAGGTTTAACACAGCTGTTAAATCGCGTACTGTGGATACAGACTTCGACTGATTATCTGCACCACACATTTTCATATCTAGTGTCGCTGTGTCTTGTCCAGATGATCATCCTACAAATTTCGTTATCTTCCTAGACACAATTCCATTTCTTCGTTTGAACAACAATATCCAGGTTTGGGAAGCTTTAAAATTTTCCAAATTAATTTTTGCATTGGTTTCTAATGCCCAGCGACGAATATCTATAGCGTGAACGATGAAGTTTCTGTCCATCTAGTGTGCAAATTGGCACAGCACATTTTGAGCAATTTCTAACTTTTCTCTGAGCGTTCCTCCTCTTTCTAAATACTTCTCTCATCTCTATAATAGGAGAAAATCATATTTTTTGGAAACTTTTTTTTAAAGATATTTCGCTGAAATAACAAGCTATTTTAAGAAATACAAAAAATACATAAATTCAAATTATTATTAGCAGCGGGAAAATGCAATATTCAATATGGGTTTCGTCTGTGACGTAGATTGGCAATAAACAATCCGTGCTTGTCAGCTTGACACAGGCATTAGAATGAGAATTCACTTTTAATTGACGTGTAATAGACTGTAAATAGGTTTGTCATCTGACAGTTTGGCGATTTACTGCCTTTCCACATCGTGTTCGTTTTGCGATGACTCATATTTTTTTAATAATTAAAATAATTGAATCGTTGAATATTTATTGCAGTATTAATTTTTGTCAACTGTTTATTACTTTTTGATAAGAAACATTCTACTCAAAAACCATGTAAATAAATACATTCTGCAATGCCTGCACATCCCCTATTGTCGAGCAGTTCTCACTTTTTAAAATCTGTTTTGCACGGAAGCTAGAGGTCGCCTCACTTGTTTACCTGATCTCCAAAATTAAACAGCACTTTGCTTATAATCTGGGTCTACATTACCATCTTCCTGCGTACATGTTTCTTCATATTCTTCCTCAATATTTTCTACATAGATCAAATGATGATATAAGTTTAATTCAAATTTCATCAAAAAGGAGTTGTGTTCATAATTAACTTATTAGAGAAATACTCCGCATTTAAGCTGCTCTTGTCGTTAACGATCGATTTGTGGCGAAAGAAATTGTTTTTCATCTTCTATTTGTAAAACAAGTGATTTTTTTAGCTGTACCAAGACTTTTTCCTTCATTGCACGGCTCTTAGGGAATATATCCGCCAGTCAGCGGCTATGCCTTCGTTAGTTGACTCATTCTTTGGTCGATTTTCTCAATGATAATGTTGCCGATCTGTAACAATTCATCACATTTCAAAATAGCTTACATCTGCTTTTAATATTACAGCATCAACTCGCAAAATATGGCCATCTACTGGTGTGAAGGTTTCCCTACCAAATGACTAACTACAAGCATAAACGTACTGCAAGTTCCTTACACACATACAGTACATTGCATTATGACAGTACATCACAGTAACTACAACGTTCGACTAAACTATTACTGGAAAAACCTCTTCTAAACACATTTCTTGTATTCGTTAAAATAATAATATTTGGTGTGAGTAAATATCCAACTGAAATTTTGTTGCTTCATTTAATCAAATGTTCACAACAGAATAGTTCGCTTTACATTCTTTTATACACCGCGACGTAAATATTAAAACATTGGTAAAATTGTTTTTATGGAACCTGTATAAAACTGATAAATAAATGCAAGTATTTACTATATAATATTACTTTTATTCCAGTATTGAAGAGGACGACTTAATAGAGCAAGACCTAACTAACATGGATCTTCAACCAAGGGATAAGTGCATAATTCAGTAATGGATCGATTCATTGTATCGAATACATTTCCTGCTCTTTTTTGAAGTTGAATAGTACGAAAAAGTGTGCTAGGATGATTATAGCTTTAATTTGTACTCATTACTTAGAATATTTATTAAACTAGAGTATTTACGTGTTAGCCCACCATTAATTCTTCTTTAAATTAATATGTACAAAGTCTGCATAATTAGCTAATTTAAGTAACACATGTGTTTGTGATGTCCGCCAGATAAAAAGTATCTCGAATCCCGTCTGATATGTTTGTACAATTATACTTACGTATTTCCTTCAAATACTGTATTAAAATATTCTTCGTTTTATGTGTGTAATATACCCGCATATGAAGTGTAAATTAGTTCAGAATATTTTTGATACTAATGTAAAGCTACAAATTATATTGGTCTGTGCAATATAGTGTAAATTCTGTGGTAATTAATATAAAAAGTCGTAAAATTGGTTTTTATGGGAAAGACGAAAATTAAAAGATGTCTCCATGAATGTAGAGCTTATTATAAGGGTAGTTGGACTTAAATGTGTACTTAAGTGCTATGTAATGGAAATATTTCTCGTAGCGGGTTTATAATAAATAATACATGTAAATATTATTTAAATATAATTCTTAATTTGAGCACCAAAAGATTAATTTCGTTAATGGAGAGTGTATAAAAACAGTATCTCATAATACACATTTGTTCAAACAATTGTTTGTACTTGAGCTGTATTCATCGAAAAGGAACATTAAAATGCTACACTAGAATATATTTGCTAAAAATTTAAACTGGAAAACATACATTACCTAAAAGGAAAATATTTATTAAAATCACTTTTATTTAATAAGTGAAGAATCTTGGTATTTCGTAATTAATTAAATGTCAGTTTCGATTTGAAGTTTTATTTGAAAGGAAATAAATGTCAGTTTCGATTTAAAAGCTTACTACGCTTTACTCAACATAGTATTTTCACAATTACATAAGCGATTCATCGTTGAATCTTATTTTCGTAATGGAAATCTTGAAAATGGAGATATAGTACTGTAGCTTGCCTGGTCGAATTTCGATAACAGTTTCCTGATTTTTTGTTTGTGGAAACTGAATTTTCAATGTGGTCCGGAATTGTGTGCGACTGTTCAGAGAAACAGGAAGTGTAACATATAAGAGCGGTGGTGGTAGGCCAACAGTCCGTACAGAGTAAACTATTGAAAATGTTCGAGAAATTATTAGCGCAGCACCAACAACTTCTTTGCGAAGAGTCATACAGCAAGTTCCTGTATCATATGGTACATGCAGAACAATTTTAAGGAGGAACATTGCTTTATTTTCTTAGAAGATGTAGGCGTATCATGAATTGTTACCGCCTGATCATAACAGGTGCATGTTATATTGTCAGTGGTTCACCCAATATTTATTGAACAACAGTGACCTCTTGGATTTGACATTTTTTACAGATGACGCGTGGTTTCAGGTTGTCAGGGTACATCAATTCACACACACATCACATCAATCATGAGAATGTGGAGTGCTGAAAACCGTCACATATTTCGTGAGTGTCCGTTGCATTCCCAGAAAGTTGGGGTGTGGTGTTTCTCACAGACGATTGATACCCATAATCTTTGAAAGAACCACCGATACACAAAGGTATCAAGACAACATCTTAGAACCCTTCATAAACGAACTCCACGAAGACGAGCTGCAACAGGGATACTTCCAACAAGATGGTGCCACTTCTCACACGACTCCGCAATCTATCGCTTATTTACGACAATTTTTTGACGATCGTCTGATTAGTTTACGTTGTGAACCTGAATTCCCGCCAAGATCACCAGATTTGACTATCGTAGATTACTTGGTTTTTCCACATTTGAAGAACACCATTTTTAAAATACCAGTTTACACATTTCCTGTGCTGCGAAACCGAATAATTGAAGAATGTGCCAATATTACGCCCGAAATTCCGCGGAACACATTTGAAAATATGAAAAGCCGTGTAAATTTGTGTTTGCATGACAATGGTGGCAATTTTCAACATCTCATGTAATAAATTCAAAATAAACCCATAAGTACAAAACATTACATTTAAAATAACTGTTAAACTCGACGGCATAAGTATTGTTACTATTTATTTGACAAGCTGATTAGCTTACATAACCTATATAATTTCAACTACTGACGATGAATTAAAGACACACGGTATGTTCAGAATTCCAAAGCAACCTTTTATCTAATAATTTTTGCTCATATGGTACATACAAAAATATAAAAAAAAGTTTCATCATCTTAGATTCGGAAATGCTTCTTAATAGTGAATAGTTAATTAGTATTCAAGTGCATTTAATTTATGAATCAAATTTGGTGCATCATTTGCAAATGATAATTTATACTTTCTTTGTGTACTGGCCAATGACTATCGAATACAGGATAGGAGAGGTCTCAGGGACCCTAGACTCTATACATTCTCTAAGTGCGGTAGTTCCCTTAAGAAGCATTTCCGAACCTAAGTTGATAGCAACTTTTTTTCATACTTTTGTATATACAATCACCCCTTTCATTCTTTAAGGGTTGTTCTTGGACACCCTGTATATGTATGTTAAAATAATAACTAAATATTGAAAAATCTGTTATGAAGGCTTCCGGGTTTTGACAGCGTCATAATAGTGTTACAATATAAAAAGAAACTAAATACAATATAAAGTAAAATAAAAGCACAGAAAATATAAAATTACTAACTCGACGTTTCGCGACTAATGTAGGTGGCTTCTTCGCGAGTAAAAATGGGCATGGAATACCAGTACGGCAATTCTACGTATAAACCACGCTAGAGGCGAAAACTTCTCTAACAAGAAACAGGCGCGCATGAGTCAAAACCAACCACGTACAAACGGATTTTGTTAAAGTAGATTTTTATATAAACTGCGTACATATATTGCATCTGAATACAGATTATACAAATGAATTTACAAAATGTGCATAATTTTTTAAGTTTAATAAAGAATAGCACCGAATTTTCTAATATTCGGTACCATCTGTGTCTGTCCAAACTACTACAATCTTTTCCTTGCACTACCCAGAAAACCAATTAATGTATCATAAATGTATATGCTACGTAATTCAGTTATTTACAATTGATATATGTATCAGATAAATTTCATGTACTACATGATGTCCGCCAAACTGCATGCAATGTATCTTAAATGTTACTGTGTAACTAGAGAGCAATATAACATTTATATATCATTTAGATGGCAATATATCATTTTTATACATTAACATAACCTTGATATACCTTTTGATCTAATAGATACATCATACATATAACACCAAGGAAAACAAAATCTACCAGTTTCATCAGATCCACGTGGCAGTAATATTACTGCAATTGCATATATCTAACATACAGGGTGTTTCATTAATTATGGGAAATATTTTAATTGGAGATGTCAAATAATGATAAGGTTCAAAATCGCACCGTTTTCGAGATGAAGGTCTACAAAGTTCCGGAAAAAAAGCGTTGTTTACATAAGAAGTATTGAAAAATAATCAAAAATTGTCCTAAAATGACAATTTCGCCAGTGATGTAGAATTTGAGTTTTGGCCTACCGGGATTTTTGTTGTTTAAATTATTTTTAACACAAATCCTTCCGAACTTTCTCGTTTTTCTCGAAAACCAAGCATAATACGAAGTTTCTGCAAGAAGATCTTATTTTTGGCATTAGCTGGTCTAGTAGGTGATGCTAATTTCGTGCTTGTAAATCAAAAAACAAGAAAGTTCCATTGATGTTAACACAAGGGGATATTTTTTCTCTTTGCTGTAATTTTGCTAATTTCGGAAAATTCCACTATAAAAAGCATCTAATAATACTAAATCGCCATGCCAAATTTTATTTTTATCGTACAAGTAGATTAGCTTAAAGATGGAAAAAACGGATTTTTTTTTCTGGAACTTTGAAGTCCTTCATCTCGAAAACGGTGCGGTTTTGAATGCCTTATTCAAAACCGCGTTTTTGGTCAATGATCATTATTTGACACGTAATATCTCCAGTTAAAATATTTCCCATAATTAATAAAGCACCCTGTATAGTACAGTATATGGATGCAATTGCTCGAGAGGAGAGAGGGAATAGATACGAATATGCAACCAGCTGAGCAATAGTGTTTGATTTATTGTCTAATTTACAGACGATTGTATACAAAGCTTAAGTTCTCATGTACGCGAATTTCGCTAAAATTTTTACCGAAAATGTTGAGATTGGAAAAAATAATATTTGAATATATACCTACATTTTTATAAATATTTATATATTTTTCGACAATCACAAAAGTTTCGCTAAATAATTTTAGAGAAATCCACAAACAGAATAACTCGGCTTAAGCATCAACCCAATATGAAAATAAACGTCTCTTACTTACTGAACACATACATACGTTGATTTCACTATACACAGGTGAGTTCTTTTTATGAGGATCTCGAAAACTACAATAATAAATATTTCGATCAAATGAGAAAAAAGTGACTTTTATGAATTTGACTTGAAACAAATATGTCAGCAGAGTAATAGTTGCTTCTGCAATTTTCTTCGGTCAATTATTTTTTAATGTTTAAAGAAAATTTAATTCATTATAATTAAAAAAACAATATCATACAGTCATAGACAGAATTTTTCGCCATTTTCCATTGACCATGCAATTCTTAGTATAGACATAATTATGAAATATTTGCCTGGTTAGATAGACGATACATAATGCACGACTTATTTGGATTGCCCATTCTCGATAACTTTCCTTGCCCCGTGGGCGACGCATTTCCCCTCAAAATATACCGAATGCTCCCTATAAAGCTGGGTATCTATTTGTAAGTGATCTATGGGTTTCGCTTAGCTCATTCGGCTACGAAGTTGGATTTGACCAACTTTTGTAGCCGCGCTACGCTACGCTAAACACATGATTATGTGACGTGCTGTGATAGGTTTGTCGTTTATTTCGTAGCCGAGCTAAGCTAAACGAGCTGTGGGAAAAAGTTTGCTAAGACGCAGCTTAACGTCATCGACGCTGTTCGTATCTTCGCCAATTTTCCCGTCAGTCGTCGGTAACTTGAAAAGATTTGTCCGCTAAGGACAAACAGTATGACTACTGAGGATGAGGAACAGTATCTATGATTACTGTTCGTGGCGATTTAAACAAATTATTATGGAGTGGACAGAAGTTTTATGGAACGTAAAATTAAACGATTGTCGAAAATAGAACAAAGAAGAATGATGCGTGAAATAGGTTAGCAACAGAAATGAAGTATTCACACGAAGAGAGTGAAACGAAAATGAAGAGCCTGCCAGCGCAATTTCGACGAGAAAGCCAAAGGACAAAGGAAATGAAAAATTCAGGAAAGGGCACAGACGAAATATATGCAATTACGTGGTTTAATTTCAAGGCCTTTTCATTTTTATATAACAAAAATGTACCTAACGAAACACAAGATACTTCGCATGAGGTAAGTAAAATTGAGTATTTTTTTTAATATTTATTGACATATTTATATTATTAATTTAAAATTTGGTTTGGCATGAGACGGCTCCTTCGTTGCAAAAATAATTTGCATATTCTTTTCTAATCTCTTAAGACTGGTTGGATTCCTTTTTAGGAACTCGTCGTAAAAGTAAAATACAGGTTAAGTCCTGATTTTCTCACCTCCATGCACCTTGGATTACATTATAGTCATCAGTAAAGACCGCAAGCGTGGTTCGGTAGCAGGGGCGTAACTATATCGGCTTTACCGAAATAAAAATGGGCGTTATTTAGAGAAACTTTATACTAGAATTAATGAAAACATATATATATACATACATATATATACAACCTTATTAGCAAATAGACACGTTGAAGCATTTTCACGAACTTTCGACATATTAAATGCCTTGCAACCGAATACCGGTACGCGTACTTGCAATGCATGATCATGCAACAATACCGTACGATGGTTACCTACAAATACATATTTCGCTACATATGTACAGTCTGTTCCAAAATTAATGTCGCTTGATGTGATGGAAGATACATTATAACTTCTGTTGCGAAACGAATGCACTAGGTTTGACCGACATTTATTTCAGAGCGCAATTACAATACTGCTATTCATCAATCAAAAATTGTGTCGAGTTATAGGGAAGATGATTTTTATTGGATCTTTTAATTGCAGGGTTGACATTAATTTTGGAATAGACTGTACATATATATTCGTACGATAGGCGCGCGCCGTTAACGCTCCCGATGTACTGCCGCTGGAACCGAACCAATTCTTGCGGTTTTTAGTCATCAGTGTTAGTATCAAACGTTTCACTGGGTGCACAGATGTCTTGTGAAGCCTTACTTTTTCTTAAAAATTGTGTAAATACACACATGTTAAAAGTATTAATTTACTTTTTTCCGATTCTAATAACAAAGGTTTTCTTAAAATACGAAAAGCTGCCGATAAAATACCGAACGCATTTTCTACTATTCTTCGTGCTCTACTTAAACGGTAGTTAAAAAATTCTTTCTGTCAATTCTGCTTCGTGAGTGCCGGGATACGGTTTCAATGATTTTGTAACTGAAAGGCAACAGCAACAAAATCGAAAGGTACAGATGTTCGACGACCCGGTAATGCATTATCCTATGGAATATTTAAAGCACCTTCGCTTAGTTTAGAAAAGAAGTTTGAATTTTTGAAAACACGTCCATCTAAAATGCGACCTTGACAGCCATATTCGCACAAACAAATAGTCAGCATCTACTATAGCGAGGAGGACAATGCTGAAGGTGCCTTTATAGTTAAAATATTCTGTTCTGGTATTCATTGGAGCTTGAAGCACAATGTGCTTTCCGTCTATCGCTCCAAAACACTGAAGAAAATTTCACTTGCTGTTATATTTTGCAGCAATTTCTTACCACGAATACGATGTCTTGGGCAACTCAACTAAGAACAAAGTGTATATTTAGAAATTAATAACAATAATATAAATGCTGAAATATAGCACTAATACGAGTATTACTATTCAGGAAGTAAACAACGAAAGTGAGATTAGTCCAACAGTAACCGACAAAAAGAACATTTCTGAAGAATGCAGGTCAGCGAAAACTCCATCAAAGTGAAGTAAAAGAACATCCGAACCTCGATTGGATGAAGCATAGGTATAGTATATATTAGGTATACTATATATTATGCACTCTTAGGGTCATATTTATAGTCCATGCTTGAGGTTGTGTCGATGCTTGAGCACGCGATTTTGACGTAAATGTCATTACAAATCTGTCAAAATCGCGTGCTCAAGCATCGACACAACCTCAAGCACGGACTATAAATATGACCCTTAGTCAAAAAGCAAGCGAAAGAGACGAATGTTCTGTATATGCGGAACAACTTGTTATGAAGTTAAGGATTAATATTGCTACACAAGATTAATAATCTAGTTTTCGAGACGAAAATGACTATGATAAACTCTAGCGATCATCTATCCCAGATTTCACCTCAATCAAGCTTTACCGATTTAACTGTTTGCAATACACCCATTATGTCCCACGCCCACAATTGCAACATCAACAGCATTGCGATCAGATATTGCAGTCTAGCAATTCAGTGTGAAACTTCATTTGTGAAGGCAAGTTCTGAGCTGCAGTCTTTATAGGTTGCACAGGATGTCAGTCACTTTACCAAAAGCCAAGTACAAAATGTTCAGCCATACTGGTGCCTATCGTACAGGCGGACCAAAAACTGATTTGTGGAGGTTACATAAAAATCACTATGTTATTGTATTTTTATTGAAAAATAAACATTTGCTTACCTGAACATATTCATTTAGCATTGTTAATAAAGCACACACACCTGTGGAACTATTCTGGATATCAACTGCTTGGATATTTTACGCAGATACGTTAAACTAGTACGAGTCTCCGATAGCTAAAAAGCGCAAAGTAACTGCAAGCCTCTCATGTGGGGGTATTGCATTTCTATAGTTAGTATGACGTTTCGAAATTTTGGGTCCAATTAAAATAAGTAACTATTCAAAAGCCGTAGTCGATATACGACAAAAATTTCTAAATCCACTTGCATCTTCTAATCTTGAGTCTACTAATAAATTGGCGCCACTGTATTGTAATCTGTTTTTGAAAAATATGTCTTTGCCAGTATCGTGGGCGACGTCGCTGACATTTACATAATGTATTGATAACAATATACGCCAAGAATTTGGTCCGCTTCATCAACAAAAGAGATTTCTACTTAATACCGCGCTCAATACGATGTCAATAAAAATGGAACACTGAACGAACTTTTGGTGAAGAAGACTTAAACTAAAATCAAATTTCATGTAGACGTCAACGTGTAACTGCTCTCGAGCTGTGCGTAGAGCTGATCGCGAACAAGGCATGTCTGTCTGCGAACTGTACACGAACTGTTTGTACTACACATAAGTTCGTCGGTCGATACGCACCTTAACTAGGCAAACCTTCCATAGTTAAGTCATATTGTCACGGCCTATGCGTGACGGGGGTTTGCTCAAAGGGAGCCCTCCCCTAGCAGGTACCAATTACTAATTATAATTTATTATAATAATAATAAAAGTGTACCTACCTTATTGTAGCGTCTTCCTATCCTACAAGTAGAGCAATCAAGGAAACACAACACAGTTTTGTAATACCAATCTTTATTATCTGGAACTCGCGACTTAACTGCCTCGTGTCCACAAGCGGACTCCCTTAATCCTACTCATCTTATTCTATCTCTAGTCTAAAAAATACATAACCCACAATCAGCATGTCACTTTTTCCTGCGCTGCGTCATACCTACATGAATGCGCCACGGAGATCAGCATATGATTCCGGAACTACCGAATCAAATACCGACCGCCGCCGGAGCCAAACAACGTCTTTCCTGTCGAATAAGAGATGCGCAGGAACAAGTAACAATCCGCTGACTATGTAGAATTGATTTGTGACAATATCTATATTAAGATTGCACGGCCAATGGGAAATGGGGGAAAATTCTCTTAACACGTTCGCGACGTCACCGATTTCGGTGGACGTAGCCGATTTTGGATGTGTCAACTCACAGCCGTAATTTTTTTTGTTTAACATGTTAGTATTGTTGTATTTGTGACCAATAAACATTTATATACATATTTTTTGTATTTTTTTTTAATTTTTCTTTTAATGCTTCTGCAAACCTACAAGATCCGTCTGATCTGTCCGGGCCGTCATGTTCCACCAATGATACAACGCAAAATCTAAACGGCAAGACTTTTTATTCAGCAGATTTGCTTTCATCGGATGATGAAAGCGAACCATTTGTGAGTCTGGATCGTTTTACCGTCCCTCAGACAGTGCAGAAAGTAATACCAAAGAAAGTGATAAGCAATCTGGTGAGGATAATCAACTTGCTGCGATCACAGTAAATCCTCATACAACTGCAGAAAAGTAACAAATGATTTTCCATGTACTGTTCAAAATGATGGTTTTCAACACAATGCTAATGACGTTTGCGCCACTTACAAAATCTAATACCTGTTTATTGACGACGAGTTTCTTGAACTGGTGGTGAGAGAAACAAACAGATATGGAAACCAATACATTGGAAGTCACAATATTTCTCGCAGATCAGAACTACGTAAAGGGATTGCCGCAAACACAAAATAAATTCGTACTCTTTTTGGAATCCTCAGCTTCCTAAAATGCGTCTATATTGGTTCAGAAATCCAATGTACAGAAATGAACCTATTTGTAAAAAAAATGACACGTAGGACATTTGACTTATTGCTTAAATTCATTCATTTTGTTGATAACAAGCAAAACATAGGAAACCAGGATAGATTAGCAAAGGTAAGAACAGTGTTGATCATATAAAGAAAAAGTTTTCACAAACTTTCAAACCAGGAAAAATGGTGGATATTGATGAAACCGTGATACATTGGCGAGATCGACTTGTCTTTCGACAATACTTGCCAGCCAAGTCTCATAAATATGGCATCAAATTTTACAAACTTTGCACAACGGACGCACATACTTACAATTTTGAAATCTACTGTGGCTAAACCGAAAGCAATAGTGAATATGGACATATTTTTGATATCATAGTAAAGTTGATACAAGGTTTACTGGATGATGGTAGGTCATTATACACCGACAATTTTTATAAACTGAAGAAAGGTCCAGTTCATGCGATGGATGATTGGTTAGATTTATCTGTTTTATTAGACAAAATTTGCTTTATTAAAACTACTTTATTAAAAATACAAATGTGCCACCTTTACGTACAGCCGTAACTGATTTTTCAAGCTGCCTATGTAGCCGTTACGTTTATAAATATATAGGATTACATACAGAGCACGCACGTTCGACCTGCTGATAGATGCACTAGCAATGTGTGGTCGACTGTAACTGGGAAGCGCTACGTTATGCGCCGTCTAACGCTCTCGCAGCATTATCAATTCCTTCGTAGAAACTGTACTAATGTCTACTAATGCTAATTTGATATTGTAATAACTAATTGTTAATTCTAACTTACTAGCGATGATTCATTACAGTAATTTTAACACGGTGATACTGATACGACAGCTGAAAAAAAAGAAACATTCAGAAAAATTAAAAAGACACAATATATTCACTTTTACAAACGGTGAAGAATCAAATAGCAAAAGATAATAATCCTAAGTCTTCTAATTTAATAATAAATTCGTAATAAAATGAAAGAAATGAAAAAGATCAATATATTATGATATTTTCCAAAACTTAATAGTAATTCATGAAGTCGTGAAAACGAAAATAAAATAATTCTTTACTAATATTAACTACACAACCACAACATCATTAAATATAGTTATTATAGATTAATGAATTCAAAATTATTTGCTAATTTTTGTAGTATTAATGATTTATCAAATGTTCAAATAAACCACCTTCTTGAAACAAACAGTAACCCAATCGGTGATAAAAATTTTGCCGAACATTTACAAACATCTCCGGTGGAATACTATTACTCGTTTCAATAATTTTTGCTCGCAGTTGCTCCATATTTCGAGGACGTTGATCACCATACCCGTAAATTGTACTCCTATTATTTAAGAAACCCCACAAAAAGAAATCGTTTGGGGCCAAATCTGGGGATCGCGGAGGCCATTTTACAGGACCTGAATGACCTATCCATCTATTTTCAAAGATATTATTTAGAAAAATAGTGACATTTCGTGTGTTGTGCGCAGGGCAGCTGGAACCATATTTCATCTGTATTAAATCGTTCCCGGAGAGCAGGAATGACATTGTTTTCTAGTAAATGTAAATATCTATCTCCATTCAAGTTATCGTCGATAAAAAAGGCCCCATTATTTCATTACCAATAATACCAGCCCGCACGTTTACTTTCTGGGGATATTGGGTTCGCGTTGGTATATTAAAATGATGATTATCACGCGCCCAATATCGACAAACTGTGGAGTTATGGCGACCATGTAGATGGAATGATTTTTCATCAGAGAACAGAACATTATTGAGAAATAATTCATTGTCATGGTATTTATCTATCATAATTTCACAAAACTCCATGCGACGGTAAAAATCATCCGGAAAAAGTTCTTGTGAGGTTGTAATTTTATATGAGCGGTATTTATATTTATGCAAAATTTTCCGCACAGTTGTTGCCCCGATATTACATTCCTGAACAATTTCTCGAGATGATGTATGAGGATTCAATTCCACTAATGCACATACTTGAATTTCTAAGTTGCTGACATTTTTTCAGGAATATTTTTGTTTTTGTCATTTATTAAAGTGTACTTTTCTTCAAAACTGCGAACTGTATTGCAAATTGTACTAGCGCTGGGAATTGATTTTGCCGGGTAATTTACTGCAAATAAATCTGTACAGACATCAGCGGAACTGCCACTATAAAATTGTTTTATAATAAATAGTTTTTCTTCCGGCGTATAATAATTCATTTTTACGTATAAAACCTAACAAAGAATATAATAACGCTCCTTCTTCGAACAACACCTTGACAAGTGCACGTACGCAGGCGCAAGTCGTTGTTATCTCAAACGTATTCTGTCGTGCTTGAGCACTTCGATCTGTTGATAGGGTCTTCAATGTGTTAGAGCAAGCATAGGATTTTAATATGTTAGATAAAGAGATACAATGAATGCATTGGTCCAAGCAAACAGTGCCGATATACGTGTCCTGTGTTAACTAAGAGACGTCGCTTCGCAGTTCTTTTTCATCTTACACTAAACGTATCAGCAGGACATGCGCGCGCGCCCGGTATATGAACTGTGCAGTGTGCTACATGTATGTACACATGTAGTACATGACGGCTGTTGGAAGCAACCGCCATATACCACATGCGGTACACGACGGCTGCTAATATAGCCGTCATATACCACATGTGGCACATGACGTTGCGAATGTGTATATCTATTGTTAGGTGTTTGTTTGTTAGTTATGAGTTTCAAGACTCTTTTCTCAGGGTTCAGGTGGGTTCTTAGACTCTTTTCTCACACACACACTTGAAACACAGGTATTATTGGTGCTAAAGAATTCAATTTTATTTTTATTTTCTTTTGAATTACAATTTTTTTTTAATTTCGCGCCTTTACAAAATATAAATGGAATAATTTATTTTACGTGATGTGATTAAAGTTAGAACGAAAAATGTGACAGAAGTAAAGTTTACACTTAAAAAAAATTATAATACCACAACTTGGTGTTTAACACAGGTAAGAAATCTTAAATTTTAATTACTTATATCTAATTAAGAACTTTGGTCGGGTAACCCCTTTGGTCTGTTAACGTCTTTTCTAGGTTAACTTCTTTGTAACGACTAACATTAATAATTTCTAGGATTAAATTTGGCAAATTGGAATTACAGGATTCTCTTAAAACTGGTAAGCGATCTGGTACCGCGATCTGTTATTTTATTTAATTCATTTGAATCTGTCTTAAAATTTTGTCTTTATCGACTTTTAAAATTAACTTCTTTATTTTTTTCAATCAAATTTTGATACTAATACCTTTACACCACTTATCTGTTAAGGATTAATTTAGGAAATTCTTCGTAGGAGTATTTAATTAAAAAAATGGGTCGTGTCCCTTTGAATATGGATGTTGATATGAATTTAATTTCGGATAAGGGAAATATTATGAATTTTTATGTGAAATAATGATTTTAAATTTATTGTTTACGTTTCAGGGAGCGATTCGACATAGGTCTGGTAGCGTTTATGGTTCGGACGCGTCTGTTTCGAATATTTTTCTCAAGAAAGTCTTTTTTTGTGATTCATGGCTGTTTGTTATTTGGATGAAAAATGCGATTTGGACTAAGAAATTGGCACAGATGAAAAGGGTTCTCAAATTCCTGGAAATAATGTGAAATTACCTTTGGAAATTGTATTAGATGATGTCACGTGAATAATTGGGTTATCGTCGATGGTTTTCCATTTTGAAAATGTAAATTGATTAAAATGTCAGTTAGGTTAGATGTCCGTATTTTAGTCCGATCTGTCATTCATGTCGACAACTTAAATCTAGTTATATACAATTTTACCAACTTGACTTTTTCCATGTTTCTACAATTTTAAATGTCATTAGTTATTTACCTATTCTTTTTAAGTTTAAATTAAATGTCGTTACACTATATAGCCGAGTGAAGGGGCAAAGGGTACGAAAATTCGCAAGAGATGGGGACGCGTACGAGTCTCTCTATCACAGTCTAGTCTACAGCGCTGTGATAGACTCATACGCGTCCCACTTCTTAGCGAATTTTCGTACTCCTTGCCCTTTCCCGCCGTTATTTATTCTATGTCTCAAATCGACCGGTATACGACATGGTAACATTTTTTGACATTAAAAATTAATTGACTAAAAGAAATTACAAATACAACTGTCATGCAGACAGCTGACATGCTGACATACACAAGGGTAGTCCCAGAAGTACCTGACCTAAAAAAGGAAACACAAAAGTGAAAGAAAATACCTTTATTTCTCTACATAGTCTCTTTTCAGCTCGATACACATTTCCCAGCGATGTTCAGTAGCTTCGATACTCTGTTTATAGTGAGAAACGTCGTGTACTTCAAAATAGTCGTCAACCGTAGACTCCCACCTCTTCGTTGTTGGTAAATCTCTTGCCAGCGAATCATCTAGAAACAGAAAATAATCCGAGGGGGTCTAAATCTGACGAATACGTTGCGTGAGGAACCAATTCGAACTTTAATTCATTAATTTTGGCACATATTACTTTTGATTTATTATAGGTAAATAATGACAACAAATAAAACGTGTGTTGTAATCGTGCAATCGCTGTAGAATATCAACCGTCAAAATTCATTGCGCATTTCAGGTGATGTACACACAAAGAAAAAAGAAATGGGACAATTACAATACCAATATGTATTGTGATTGTCCTTTTTCTTTTTCTTTGAGTATACATACATCTAAAATCTTCTTCAGGCATTATAAACGAAAAATAATCTAATAAATACTTAGCTTTTAGTTCCAGCGTTTATGTCAAAACTTATTTGTCAGCATGAAAATAAAATCTACTTATTTGTTTTATTATAAATGCAATCTTACCTATATGTATTAGTAAATTAATTTGTAATTATCAAGGCTTCAATATCCAATTTGACTGCTGGCACACAAAATAGTAAACATATTACGGTTACTGCTTGTAATCTATCCCAAATGTAAGAAGAAAACCATCTGTGGAGGGCGCCGTGCACACCAACCTTAGCAAGCACACTCAACAACATGGCGTAATTTATCTTGTGAAATACTTTACTGAAGTCGGTGTAAACGCAATCCACCTGAACCTGATTATCCATAACATTAGCAGTATTGAATCAACATGTTCAACAAGGTTAGTCTGAACTGCGCGAGAGCGAACAAAACTATGTTGTTGAGCAATAATAATATTTTTAGTATTTTAGTTTAGTATTATAAACATTGTTGTATACAATTGATTCGAGTATCTTACCCAAGCAACAATTTGTGACTGAAGTTACAATGCGACGGAAGTTAATTTTGTAACGTTCTTGTAACGTAATATTGTAGTGAACATATTAATCAAGGGCATAAAAACACTATATTGTTACTATAATATTAGTATCAAATGAATGTCATTGGTAACCGGTGTAATTTTAATTAGAAGCGAAACTACTAGTATCAAGAAAGTGTTCAAATGGTTTATTTTTTAACCAACGAGAAACTTATTTCGCTTTTTGTGTAGCAAATGGGTTAATTTTATGACTGCGGTTGTAATTCAGTCGCGTAAATAAGGCTTTTTATTCAGGATGTTTCGTAATATATACGCAAGACTTTAGGATGTGATAGCTTGTCCAAAAATTTGAAAAAGTTTCTATCAACTTACCCTCTAAAATTCACAATTTTCGAGATACAGGGTGTTGAAATTTAATAAAAAAATTCGTTTTTGCAAATATCTCCGGAACCGTTTATCGTAAATAAAACAGCTTTTGTAAGCGTAAAGGTAATGAATGCTGTTGATGATTTGATGTAATAAACACGTCTTTGATTTTATTTTGTAACTTTATTTTACATGTCTTACACACACTTAAAACTTAAAACCCAAAAATAACCGGCGTCTTTCAATGACAGTAAAACCACTATTCTTCTCTTATGAATATGTATAAACATATTCTGTCGTAAAAGGGGTTGCCTAAAGTAAGGGTAACTTATTTGTAAAAAACAAAAAAAGACAAATCTTAACATGCCGCCTCCCGGATAAATAAATTTTGTATGCCTAGACGATTTTTCGCTACGGATCCCGTTCCTCCAAGATATTGCCGGTTAAGCGGAAACCCGTTTCCGGAAAACCCGTTTCCGAACAAACTTTAACCGCTGCTTATATCTCCCAACGGTTAACGTCACGTAAAAAATACTAGTGACTACGATAAAATTTTTAAAACAAAACACCAGCGTCCCATTTAAAACAATCAAGATGGCGACGATCCGCGGCACGTTTCTGACTTGATACGCTCCCGTCACGTCCCATTTCATTTCAAATTACCAATCCCCTTTTCTCGCTAAAAAAAAATACCAATAAGCAACAATTTGCGATTGAAGCTACAATGCGACGGAAGTTAATTTTATATAACGTTCTTGTGAGGTAATATTTTAGTGAATATGGCAACCATTGAGATAGAATAAGTAGGAAGACGCTATCACTTGGCTAAAACGGCGCAGGTCGGCCATATTGGTATAACACTTAACGTCAATTACGTAGATCCTAGTATATATGTCATGTATGGTTGTATTATTTGATTATTTCAGTTCTTACAGTTATATGATATAGCAAACTACTACAAGACATAATGGTTTCTTGTGCTCTACCTAGTTGCAAGAGTAGAAACAGCATTAACAAGAAGAATTCGTCGAAAATATCATTTCATATAAGTCAGTGTTTCACATAAAAACAATGTGCAAGGCCGTAATTTCAAAATTTCAATTGGTGCGCCTGTATGTAGGTACATAAATAAACTAACATAAACTTACATATTGAGCGTTTATATTGTCAAATTATGACATTTATGGGCCTTGAGCCTAATAGGCGTGTGATGACGTAATTAATTTTAAATAAAACCATCTGTTAAGTGGATGCTTAAGATTATACTTACTGTATTTTATCTTTATTTTTATCTTGTTTTTTATCACTAAAGGTTTGAGTAAAATCTTCAAACAGCTAGATCTCAGAATAGTTTACAGTTCTGGGACTAGTTTACGAAGTCTCATTGGTAACCCTAAACATAAAATACAACCTCTAGAAAAGTCAGGTATTTACGAAATCAATTGTAAAGATTGTAATCAAAAACATATTGGGCAAACCAGGAGAGCAGTCTCAACTAGATTCAAAGAGCATATGGCTCATCTTAGATTTAATAGAATTGAGAAATCGAGCGTTGCCCAACACATTTTTGAAACAGATCACAACATCGATCATACGAATGTTAAATTAATTAGACAAATAAGCAATTGTAAGTTTCTAAATGTTTTCGAAAGTTTAGAAATATATAAAAATAAGTCATGTGTAATGAACTGTGACAATGGACCAATACTGTATTCGTCATTGTTTTCGTTAATCGAAAATTAATGATGCGTATCGGATTGACCGTGCATAACATTTAGGTTACCTGTTTTTGTAGATTTTATTTTAATTTAGTTTTATTATCGCCTTGATAATGACAGCATTGCTGTTGAAACGCGTCGGTGTTTTAGTTAAAACTTGTTTGGTGTTCAGTGGGTTAAAGTGTTTAGTGTTCTTCATTGTTGTAACTTGCTTGTAGCTTTCTTTATTTTAACGCTACCAGTTGTTAGAAAAATGGCCAAATATCTTCTCAATTTTTTTTCATCGCTGGTAGCTGAGGGTAAGTTTCATTAAAGTTTCTGCATGTTCGAGCAGCCATTCTGTTACATTGTCCATGAGTAAAAAACAAATTTAAAATTTCTTCATTTGAATAATTGTAATTATCCATTATGATTATTATTATTATTATTATTATTTGTATTATTATAACTCAGTGTATTGTAATCAAACAGTAAAAACAAATTAAAGGAACAACTATTAAATTAACAATAACACTCTTGGTAATTATCAGATTAGTTTTAGAGTATTTGTTTTATTGGAAATGTCATTTTATGATTCATGGCAACTGTTTTTTTTTCAAATCTCAGTCTGTTTTATAAAAATCATAAATAACTCAAAAACTTTAAGAGTTAGGTATAGGGAATGTAAATACAGATCAAAAGGGAATAAAAAGTCCCAACTATTAGCCCGGTAAAATACAGGATGTTCCATTTGAAATAAGCGACTTCCCAAGGTATGAAGTTGTCTACATTGGCAAGTGTATTTTGAACATCCTGTGTAAGATATTAGACTTTTTTTTCCAACAACGATTTACAATTAGACCTTAGTACTCATCATAAAAATTTTGAAGGCTCTAAGTCAAACGTTGTCTGAGAGAGGCCGAATGACGCCCAGCAATGATTTGTCGAATTTAAAAAAAAAGTGGAATTATTCAAAAACGGTCCATTTTAGACATAAGGTTTATTTAGATAAGTTAGCCTAACATTTTGCGTAAAATCCAAAAATCCACTAATATATGGGGTGCTCCATTTAAAATAACGAAGTTCCTATAGATTTCCGTTATAACCGGAAGTCGGCCATTTTTAAAATTATTTTATTTAAAAAGAGCATGGCCAGAAACCAAGGCAACCAAATTTTCAGGGCTCTCTTCGGTGTGCTTTAGGAAATATTCTAATAGGTCACTCAACTTGGGACAACCTGTATAGTTCGCAAAATTCACACTATTTCCTCGCATTTCAGAAAAATGTTTTTTAAATATTTCGACAATCACAGTCAAATCCGTCTCCTCGGCACCAGAACTATCGTACAATGCAAACTGAGACGAGTTAGACTTCTCAGAGTTTGTAAGTATTCTAATTGTGTTCCACGGCGTCTTTGACTTGTTTCCACAGTTTAAAATTAAATCATCAAAAAATGCTTTTTTGGTTTCGTCAATGGTTTTTTATGTAATTTTCTTTAGCTTTGTTATATGTTTCTAATAAGAGGGGATCATTTGTGTATTTATATACAGGGTGATTGGTGACAATGGCCTATTAAAAGTATTATACAAACGGAACGGAATTTTAAACCGAAATTTTATGACTAGATATGGTTGAATATGAACTATCACGTGAAAATATTCTTGATTATATAACTCATTTGAAATTTAGCCAATAGCAATTACGAATTTTACATAGTTACCATGTATTGATAAGTGAATATACTCTTGACGACGTGATATAATCGTTTTGGTGTTTCGCTTCCTCTAACAATATGACTTTAATATTATTTAGCAATGTTTATTACATATTGAAAGTGACAGATTTTTATTTATTAAACAAATATTTGTTTTAATATTACATAAATATAAGTATAATAATATAAATAATATATTACACTTACGAGTATATATTTACCTAATATGAAAATAAAATATATATAATATATATATAAATCTGTCACATTCAATATGTAATAAACATTACTGACATATACAGGGTGATTGGTGAGAATGGCCTATTAAAAGTATTATACAAAGGGATAGGAATTTGAAAACAAAATTTTGCAGTTGGATATGGTTGAATATGAACTATCACGTGAAAATATTTTTGAATAAATGTCACTTCCGGTTAACCGGAAGTGGGCATCAACTTCGATTTTTTAAATAGCATGCTATAAAATAAATTACAAATTCAGCTTCTGTGATAAATTTTACACATATTTCATGTATCATACCCTATACCTAAATACCATTCCTTTCGAGTTATTCGTAATTATAATTTCGTATTTATAATTAATTATAATTAATTATATTCGTAAAATCTTACTTTACAGTGATATTACTTCACGTAGGAGTAAATGAGGCGAATGAAATTTTGTATACGCACAGCTGATATTATGTAGTTATACAGCATTTGAAGTTTTTTTCTGTGACATTATACAGGGTGTTTAAAAACTTAGTTGCTTATAAATAAGGTCAATCTGCGGAAAGTACATTTTCTTAAATGGAAAGGTATATATTTTATTAGATATTATGATTCTACAAAATATTCTCTTTGAATCCGTATTAGGTGTCCCTATACCTAAAATGTAAGGTTAATAAGTTATAACGATTTAATTAACCTCCGTACCTAAAATGCTCAAATATGTCAATTTACAGAAGCAAGTGTGCTTAGCTGATTTGTTTTACATACTTACTTGCCACTTATTTTGACGTCTGTCATTTTAGTTGGTTGTTCTCGCGTACACTGTGGGAAATAGATCTGCACCAGTACAATAATTAGGGTAAATAATGCGAGTATTTACTTTACAACAACAAAAAATTATTTTATTTGTTACAAAACATATTGTTATCTTAGTATTTTTTTACAATTTTTATTTTACCTCTGTAATAACATTGTTTTCGTTTCTGTGCAATACATTTTTCTCAGTATATTGTGTAAGAATGGATTAGCATTGAGAATAGACCAAATCAGGTAATCATGAATTTATTTATTATGCAAAGTGGATGTAATGAAATAGTGAAATAAACGTATCAAACGTTTAGTGAAAGATACTGACATTTACAAGCAATGATCAGCAAAAATTTCTAAGAATTTTTAACATATAAAAAGTTTTAGCGACCGATATGTTCGTAGAACAATGGTGAAAGAACAATACCTGTTAAGTAATAATAACAGTTATAATTATTTAAGAAGGCAGATATTTAAAAAACAGTTGAGGTAGTGTGTCCAAAAGAAAATATTTTGTTGAACGTTTTTTTACTCAATGAAATATTAGTTGATTGAAGAGTCTTTTGTGTATCTAAAATAAAAGTAAAATCCAAAGTGTAAAGTAAAACCCAACGTGTAACAATATCAGTAAAAAATTTAGATTATCTAAGAATTCTCCTAAATACTCCCAACAATTGGTATTTGAATAATCAACATAAAGTACATCTACATCAAAGGTCTAAATAATTAGTGATAACAAATTAGGTAAAATTAAAAAAATAAAAAAGATAATATAAAAGATACAGTAGAAAAATTATAAGAACAATAATAATAACACAAATCAATAAGTTATCTAAATGGTTCGACATGGCAACCATTTCTATTGAGACATTCTATATTCGGAGACGTATTCCAATAATTCTTGCTAATCATCTGGTGTTATTTGCGTAAAGGATCCCTTATTCCTATAATTCAATGGGAAGAATTTTCGAAAATACGATTAACAAAATGACAGACGTCAAAATAAGTGGCAAGTAAGTATGTAAAACAAATGAGCCAAGCACACTTGATTCTGTAAATTGACATATTTGAGCATTTTAGGTACGGAGGTTAATTAAATCGTTATAACTTATTAACCTTACATTTTAGGTATAGGAACACCTAACACGGATTCAAAGAGAATATTTTGTAGAATCATAATATCTAATAAAATATATACCTTTCCATTTAAGAAAATGTACTTTCTGCGGATTGAACTTATTTATAAGCAACTAAGTTTTTAAACACCCTGTATAATGTTAGAGAAAAAAACTTCAAATGCTGTATAACTACATAATATTAGCTGTGCGTATGCAAAATTTTATTCGCCTCATTTACTCCTAGGTGAAGTAATATCACTATAAAGTAAGATCGGTATCTGTCACTTTTTTTCTTTAATTACGAATAACTCAGAAGGAATGGTATTTAGGTATAGGTTATGATACATGAAATATATGTAAAATTTATCATAGAAGTTGAATTTGTAATTTATTTTATAGCATGCTATTTAAAAAATCGAAGTTGATGCCCACTTCCGGTTAACCGGAAGTGATATTTATTCGAAAATATTTTCACGTGATAGTTCATATTCAACCATATCCAACTACAAAATGTTGTTTTAAAATTCCGATCCGTTTGTATAATACTTTTAATAGGCCATTCTCACCAATCACCCTGTATAGTACAAATATTACTGATTTATTATATTATAAATATTACTGATATTTGATAAATCAGCAAAATTTAAATTTGCCGCAATTAATTTTAGTAACTTCAACATAACGTTATCAAAAAACCTGTTAATGTGATATGTGATACAGAATCAGGTAATTTGATCCCCTAATGTTGAGTCTTATTATCTATCATTAAATTAGTATCAGTATCCGCGTCAACATTATTTTGTTCTAACAGTTGCATAAATTTTCCAACAGACTGCTTGATAAAACGATATTTATTACAATACCTCGTGTTACTGCAATTCGATACATTCGACATCTTGGATTTATTTCCAACAAGTAAAAAGTACTTCTGGGCACTCTACAAACACAAACACTATCTATCGTATGAAATAACACAGTCACAACGTATTAACAATACTTCATATACTTTTAACGTGGTAATTATCTCTGCTTTTGATTCAGATCACACCATTTCAGGTCCATTACGCCAAAACGCGTTAAAAGTGTTGTAAGCAGTTCCATTCATATCGTATGCACATGCCGCGCATGCGATCATTGACTATTACCTATTACCGGTGTAGGAAATATAGAATGTAGTTAGGTATATACATACATTAGAGTGCGGTAGATCTCGTCTTCGGTTCTTACCTAAAAACTAGTTGTGTTGCAAATGACCAAACACACATTTGTATTATTTTTTTAACCGAGAAAATGTAAGCGAAAATCAGACATATTTTACATTGCAAGTAATTGTGAAATCAGAAAAAAAGCGTGCAATGCGCGTTAGCGCGGTGCGTTAATAAATTAAATAAATTCACATTTTATGCAACAAAGATCGGTAGACACTTTTTTTTCATCGAAGAATCAGAAGAAATAAGTAACTAAATCAAAATTACAACAAGTAATTAATTATTAAGTTGACAAAAAGTGTTCAAAATATGTCCTACACATTACAAAACTAAATACAAAATTAACGATATGAATTTGTACTACAAAAAAATATATTGTACTTTAATATTTATGTAATAAATATTTTAAAATATAAAATGTGAATCTGCAATTTAATATATATGATATATTTGAATTATCGATGCAAAAATATATAGGTACGTAAATATATAATTTTATAATATTTATGTTATAAATGTTTCAGAATATTGTAAATAAATAGGAAATACTATATTTAAAACATATATATATATATTCATATATTTCTAAATATATATTTATATATAACTTGCTATATGTTGGAAATATTTAGCAAAGATACAAGATTTAATCAAGATGCATAATATATTGAATAAATATTATATGCTACATGGGATATAGCTGAACATCTTGCAGATTTGACTCATTTATGTGTGTGCGTCAGAGCATCCACATGGGAAAATCCCTGTTTGCGTAGTAGCGTTGCATCCATCCAATTCAGCAGAACTCATGAATTCTATCGTCTTGGAAAGATCATCGATTTTATGCTGCTGAGTTTTCAGATTATTCTCCAAATATGTAATCTTATTTTTCAATGTATTATTTTGTTCTAGAGAGCATCCTTTAGAAACATTTCCGCTGCCAACTTGTTTCGTAGATTAGTAATGATGTTGTCAGATATGTCCTTCCTTCGGTCCTCCTCTAATGAACTATGTATAAAACTAATGTAACTGGTATTTAATGACTCATTGTCCGATAGATCCTTTTTTACGGAAGCCATTGATCTAGTTATCCTGTCGCTATTCATCTTCAATATAATTATAAAATAGGATAGGAACAAGGAAAAGAAGTAAAATAATGTTTCACGCCCAGAGGTCTGTCAGGGTGACTAACAAAGAAACAAGACTGTAGGATATAGACCACGGAAAGGAAATCTATGATACGTGATAGAAGAAAAGATTTAAAGTAAGATGCCTCAGCAGATGACGATTCTGAGCACCCTGAATCAGTATCACAGTATCTGAATCAATATTCACTGCAATGTGCAAATTTAACCCCAACAAACCACAGCCGTAGCTTCTGTCCTATTTCAGTTCTGAAACTTTATGAAATAACAAGTACGCAAATTACTACACAAATTACTCTCACAAGAAAATTGCTATAAAATTAATTATATTTAGACTTGGATTATTTCTGGTATTATTTCCTACATACGTTTTATTTTAAAATATTATAGACTGAAGTGTATTGTATATAAAAGAAAAACTGCAAACATGCAGATGGCAAAAAGTAGATCGAAAGAAAGAGAAGCAAAAAACTTACTGTCAATTAAAATGCCTCTTGTTTTAATAACATCAGTTTGATTAACTGCAATACCACTATTACCATCAGCAAGATGATAAAAATATCAACACAGTGATATAAAATGCACCAATTAAATGTAAATAATAATGATGAAATATAAACTTCACAGAGCTATTAGCACCAAGCACTATGTGTTGTTTACTTGAGACGCACGACGAAAAAAAATTGGGTTAATTTTGTAACTCCGGTTATATAATTCAGTCGCGTAAAATGCTGAATAAGGATTCTTATAAGTTTAACATCATACACGCATGCCTTTACTAAAAGTATCGATGAATTGATCATTTGGTCACATTGAGTAACTTGGATATGCTTGTCATGTGTTTAAAGTGTGGTTCTGTTTCTAACTGTTGTTTATGCAATGTCAGTGATTCCCCAATGTGATAATTATTTCTCTAACGTATTAATTCTGCGGGCAGTTAAATCTTTTGTATGTATACATTTATACTTTTTTATGGTATATTTCTTAGAAGATCGGGCATTATCGTTAAATTATTCGTAGGTTTACTCTTATCTTCAAGTGTTAACTTGCTCAATAAATTATCTAAAATTAGATCTCTCTTTTGATTTTCTGCCATCATTTGACCTATGATTTCTGCTAGATTAATAACTCCTTTCTCCTGCGTCTGTTTCTGGAAATCATCAAATTCACCCTCGGTATGCGTCGCCATTTTTCCAAATGCTTTCTTCTCTCTTGTATGTATACCACTAGGTAATTCACGTTCTGTTCACAATCAGTTCACAATTGGTTCTTAATACGTTCACAATCAGTTCATAATCCCACTTCTGAATTATAGTAATACTTTATTACTCAAATACATAACGAAAACAACAATTAAAAATAATATAACACCACTAAATATAAATAAAAACGTCCCCGCTGCACTATTATAACTATTTCCACGCCACCATCTGTTAAACGATCTGTTCTCTAACATGTTTTCTTCTGCCAATCCCCGTATTCCCCTAAATGCCGCAAAAAACCGTCAAATTTAAATTCAAACTTCTATTTGTAGCTAACACACGTATTCGTAAATATATAATGTAAACGTAGAAACGCCATATACGTAGGTACAGTACCGTGCAATAAAATCTGGGACAACTCTTATTAGCATAAATCCCAAGTGTTTATCATAAGTAATATAACAAGTGACCAAGATTTTATCGACAAAATTGATTTGGATAATTTGTAAGTGCTTTTTGAGATAATAATTTCACGAGGCCGAATTATTTAAGATCAACAAGCACGAGCAAATTATCCAAATCAATTTTATCAAAGAAAAATCTTGGTCACGCGTTGTATTTAAAAAGACTATATCACAAACAAAATTGTTGCAATGTAGGTAGTTTGCTATTAGTAAGTTCCGCAGTTATCGGATATTTTCGTAATTTACCCTTAGTTGTGTTCATTTTGCCACATATTTGGCTAGTAACTCAGAAGAAGAGGAAACAAAAATAGTTATTTACGAACCAATAAGTGCGTGAAATCATATTTCGCGAATGAGTGACCATAGGCGAGCGCTTTATGGACACGAATTCGCGAAATGTTTCACGCACGAAGTTTGTACAATATTTTTTGTACGAGAACTATAATAATAATACATTGTTAAATACGTTATCGTTTATGACACACTACTATATGTACATGAATCAATACTGAAATATATTCATTCATGCATAATGGCAATGGTTTATTTTAGGTTAAATACTATCAAATGCTATAAATTCTTAAAAAAATAAAAGTGAAGTGAATTAAGCGATTAAAAATATACATATTTTATGGATTGCAGTGAATATAAAACGAATACCATTTTCTATCATATAAAAATTTGATGAATGGTCTAGTTGAATATTTGACATATAGCAGAACAATTGCTTGAAATGATTTAACTAAAGATCTATATCCTTCACATAATTCCGTAAAAGTGAAATCAAAAATTAATTATATATTGTAGCATTATTTGACGATAGTGAAATAAAACGACATATACTAACTTTTTATATTTCTATTCATTTTAAGGCTCTGGGCGAAATCTGGGTGAGCAATATACTGCTTAATTAATAATACTATATGTCGCTCATATAGATATTTCGAATAAATTAACAGTATTATTAACTTACAGATATTTTATTTGATGTTTAACACAATAGTCCAACAGATGCATAAAATAGAGTTACACAATATTAAAATTATTATTTATAGATAATAATAATCCTTAAAAAAATTTAGAAAACCAACTCTATCGCCATATTTTGTTCCCATTTCCTTTTCAATATTTACATTTTACCTTCAAAGGACAAGATGTATGTATGTATTTACTGCAATATTTATTTCATGACGCGCTCTAAAATCTTGTGAATGTTAAAAATAACTAAATTAAGCTCCCCGAATCTTTAGCGCCTTACTAAGCCCAGATCTTGCTAATGGCACGCGATAACCACACTTGCTTTTTACCCCGCCTTTTTAAGCGCTAACTTAAAATCTGGGGTTATCTATGCTTGTTATGTTGGCTGGCAATTTGTTGAATATCTTAATACATGTGTATTTTAGACTTTTTTCATATAAAGATTGTCGATGTTTGGTAATGTTCAGTGCTTCAGCATTTCTAGTGGCATAAGATACATTTATGTCAGCATTCCGAATAAAAATACATAATAATAAGACAGAAAAGATATAGGCCAATAGTTGTTGAGAAGCTGTCTATCATCTTTTTTGTGGACAGGCACAACTTTTTCGTAACCTTTAGTGTTTCAGGAAAGACGCATTCTTGAAAAGACTTATTAATCAAATCAGCTAAAGATGGCGAAATAATATGGGCAACATACTTTAATACATTGCACGGGATTTCGTCAATACCTGAAGAAGAGATTGTAGCAATTACACCACTGACTTCATAACTAATATCAGTTGGAAAAACAAACATACTTTCTACATTCTTTAAAGGAGTGTGCATCTGCAACAGCAGTAAAGTGCTCACTAAACAGGCAACATAATTCTATAGGGACAACAACTATTTCGGCCTTACTATCTTTGATTGCATAAGATATTTGTTTATTTATTCCAACTGCTTCACTATTAATTAATTTCCAGGCTGTTTTTGAATTGTTCGATGAAGACGCTATTAGATTGTCATTGAATTCTTTCTTAGTTTTTCGAATAAATATATCATAAGAATCTTTCAAATGATTGTAATTTTCTCTACTAAACAAGCTCTCTCTATATATTCTATGTGCGCATGCATTGTCAGTTGCAGTGCGCAATTCAGAAATGACCCACGATTTCTTTTTTTACTGCAAGAAATACTACGGACTGGAAAAGCAGCATTACAATATAATAAGAATTTATCGAGGAAGTAAGAAAAGTTCCTATCCAAAGATTTATTCTGAAGCAATTCCGGCCAAGTTTCACTAAACATCAGTTCGGAAAACAATAACAACCAAGCTTCGTCAAATAGGAGTATCTTTTTATGACGTCATAATAATAATATTTGACCATAATGGTCCGACATATTTGTATTAATATTGGGTGCAGTATAACTCTCTTCCCCCAAGTTGGTAGCTGTATTTATTATGCTTTTCATTATAAAATGCAGGCTTGAAGTGATTGTACCCAAACACTTTTTCCAGGTAACACCACTGAAGAAACTACCAGCCTAAAACCTAATATTAGGATACGAAAGTGATCGAGTTGACAGTAGAATGGCTACATTAAGAAAACTGTAGGATGAATCAAAATTTTTGTACAAATCTGTTACCCGTTCGCCGATTTTTTTGTGGGAAGTAAAAACTGAGATTTGCCTTATTTGTACTATATACTTTAACTCTTGTTTTTGCGTCAGTAATTTCTTTAAATAAATGCACACATCATATAAAAAAACGTTTACTTATTTGTTTCAACTAAATATAATTAATAATAAATCCATAATATACATTATACATAAATAATTTTCTATCGACCATTTATAAAATGTTTTTACATAACGTCTATAATACTTTTTCATAGAACGTTTACGAAACGTCTTTACAGAACATCTAAAATATGTACGTCCATGCAACGTTTGTACAGGACGTACAGAAAACATCTTTTTTGCGGACAAAACATTTTTTAGTCGTTTTAAGTATTAGTCCTAGGTTGCGCAAGAACGTTTTGTAAACATACATTTGGTTTTGATAAAATGTTTTGCATACGTTTTATGTAGCTTTTCATGTTATTAGGGTCATAATATCACTGAATTGACTAGAAACATGTTTTTGAAATAGGTCAATGTTAAAATCTCCATACAAAAATAACATCATATTTCAGTACGCTATTTAAAACATCATCCAGACAATTAAAAAACGTATTAAAATCAGAGCTCGGTGATCTATACAATATCATTACTGCAATCAAGGTTTTAGCTAATTTAAGTTGAACAGCGCTATACTCAAAGGCCTAAGGGTCAAGTAATTTTATTGGGAGCAGTTTGTAAACAGATGCTTAGGTAAATCATTTGTAGCTGCAATTATCTACTAGCGGTAGATAGTTGCATTTATACAGAAAATCGACATCTTCCAGAAAATTTGAATAAATCTTACTAGATATATTGCCATTTGCAGGACGTTTATGTTCTTTCGTTGGTTAGTATTTTTGCCGTTTCTTTAAACCTTTTCATGTACACTTTCATTCAGTGTATACTCTCTAAACTGTTCCTTAAACTTGTTAATATTTCTCAGATCATCTTTTTTATATATGTATGTACAAGCAATCAGAAAACAATATTGAACACATTTACATAAACACACAAGCTGGACAGCAAAAGCTGCCAGGTAGTCAGATAAGTACTAGTTGTTTAAAAACTTGCTGCAACTAATACCTACCGCAAGAAAATAAAAACATATCGCCAATGAACAAATCATCTCTGATAATTCTTTCTTAGTAAAATTTTTTGTAGCAAACCAATAAAAAAACTGACAAAACGAATGGCAAGCAACATAATTATTAAATAAGACTATTAAATTATGAAATAGATTACTTATTTTCAGCAAACGTAAAATCTGGAGAATGTTACGCTTGCAATATCATCACACGCGAAAAATTAATTCATAAAGAGACATATGTATATTCCAACCTAAAAATACACATTTTAACAAAATATAAAATAATCTCAAATATTTCAGAATTAACGTTAGATAGATGTAAGTTTACTGAAGGAAAGTGATGTAGAATGGAATGAGAAATCTTAAAATGACAACATATGTAAGCGTTCAAGCGTGATCGACAGATTACCTCATTTTGAACAACTTTTGTAAAGTTAAATTTATATCTTTATACGAATGTTGGTAGTAATTGATGTATGTACAGATGAGTGCCCACCTAGTACACGGAAGTCCAATATCTTGGTTGATAAGAGAGATAATTGAATCTTTTTTCATTTCATGTGTCTAGTTTTTTCAAGATCTACAAACCAAAAACAATGCCGATTATACAGGGTGTTCGATTTACTCTGTACTGCAAGCAATTTTATTTTTTTTAATGTATAAATATTGAATCTATATGAAAAATAAAAGGGACTTTATGTATGGTATTCATATGAAAAAACTGATGGTCTTTGAGATATTTGGCTTACTACGTTTTTCTAATAAATTTTCGTCAATCATAATATCGCAAATTTTGTGGTTACGCTAATTAACAGAAACACCATTTTTTCATCAAATGTTAGCCAATAATGGTTCTTCAAAACACCATGTCAGAAACAGACGTGCAGTATAAGGGTGGCCCAGAAAATGTTGTCGAAAAATATGAAAAATTTCCGCTAATTCAAATGGAACACCCTGTATTTTATTAATCAGTAAAACGCAGAATTAAATATTCTACAACTTTGCTATAGCATTCCCTACACCTAACTTCAACACTTTAGGCAAAAATGCAGTATTACAGTAAAAAGTAAATAAATTTGGCCACCCTGTACATATTTTCATGATTAATGACAAGTGTGACTAATAAGTCAAATGTTACTAATAAATCACATTTGTTGGATGCACCGACTTTAATCATAAAATTGTAATATTGACAAATATAGACTGTATAAACCTAAACAATCCTAGTTTCGAAGTGACTTACACAACTTTATGGGATATTCTGTATATTCGAAAATAATACAGATTTTTCATACGTAATTTATCCACAAAGGACTTTTTCATTTATTCCACTAATGAATTATTGTGGTAGAACAACAAAGGTGTAGCAATAAAAGCCGTTGTTAGTTTATGCATTACTGTATTGATGATAATTTATTTATAGCAATATAAGAATTTTATATCCATACACATATTTTTTTATGTTGAAACGTAAAATAAAATCTTTTTTATAACTGCATAGCAAATTTGTTCGGGTATAGTGAGTAGATACTGTAATTTACATGAAATATATGTACATAATAAATAAGAAGCTAATCTCTTAGATTTGAAAAAATCTCAGAATCTTTTGTTATTATATTTATATATATTATTATTGTATTATATTACATTTCATTAAAAATTTTCAACGTAACCTAGATATACATAACTTAAGGCTTTTATGATAAAGAATCTGATGCAAGCACAGTCAACGCTTTATAATTGATTAGCGACAATTGTTAGAATAATCTCGGCGGAGTATATTGGCAAAGAACTAATTTATGTGCACGGAATCTTCTCTGCGAAGATTCAACCGCTCTTATTACCGTAAACGTAACGATCTTCTAAATCACTTTTCGTAAGAGTAATAAATGAGGAGGTTATGTGATAGTTTTCTCAAAGAAGCTATCGACCTTGCTCTGTA
The DNA here is from genome assembly GCA_023690525.1 of Holotrichia oblita. Classification (NCBI taxonomy): domain Eukaryota; kingdom Metazoa; phylum Arthropoda; class Insecta; order Coleoptera; family Scarabaeidae; genus Holotrichia; species Holotrichia oblita. The sequence continues at coordinate 136,162,823 of CM043015.1, read as the reverse complement.
TATCGATTTCAGTAAATGAATGATTTTCGTAAAGGTGTTTTATCTGTCGTCTCTCTTTCGCTCGTTGGCAATGTCCTTCTCGGCGCTTGAATCTGGTCCATATATGGAGAGAGTACAACTACAAGCTTATCGTATGCCGTAAACTGAAAACACTGAAAGAAGTGTAGCACGATAAATAAAGCATTTGTACATACTTGCAGTCGCGACCTTTCACAGTTTTATGCGGTTGTGATGAGAAATAGTAGAACAGGAGCTTCTTCGCGTACAAAATTTTATTCCTTCATGATGGTAATGGGGATGACAAAAAAAAGGAAAAAATAATACATTTACGAGATTGTACTGAATACATGATACGGAATCACGATCCTAGACATATATAAAGATTCGATCGTATATCGATTCATTCAGTACTTGCTTTAGACTCAAAGTAGAAGACAGTGCAAAGAGATATATTTAGAAAAGATATCGTAAATTGTAGTTTAAGAAAAAAAAACATGCTGAAGGTACGTATCGTTTTTCTTACCTATTCCACTATTGTTTTCTGTGAATTTTATATTAAACTGAAACAATAGACAATAGACAATGAGTTTTCTTGCCAGCACTTGATCTATTCGTTATACACTTCTTGGTTATCATTTATCGCAGTACATTTCTATCATACAATTAATAAATATGTTAAAGTGGTTTTTGTTGTTAATTCCAAAATATTCAGGAAGCTATCGACGTTAAGATTAGTTAGTGACTGTATTTCCGAAATGTATACGAATTTTTACTCGGATCGGTGCTGAAAATTATGTGTAATAAATTCACTGCCTCTTGCAAATATACACTATCGCTCTGAAGAACACGTCTTAAAAGTTCGCCGTCTCCACGAAAGTAAAGATGGTGTTGCAAAGTTATGTCATCATTTTCATTAAGGGCATGAGATCAATTTTTAAACCATGGTAACGTTTACTGGTAGAACTAAATTAACATCGTTACTACTGGGAATATTGAATCTTATAACTAATTGTCGGGTAGTGATGGAAAGATCATGTACTGCAGCTTGGAATTGTTTTTCTAATTAATTAATTAATGATAATAAAAATTCTGTTTTCTAAATATCAGTTTTTTATCGATACACAGAACAATAACATTGATATAAAGACAATCAAAAATTTGGACAACTGTGCACAAGCAGAGCAGCACTACAGTACAATTGTTTAGCATTACGATTTTATGTTTAAAATTGAATGAAAAACATCACCTGCAGATTTTGTGACAATTTATGTATATTTAATTTTCATTTTCTGAAATTAAAAAAAAAGTTAAAAAATACAAAATCATAGAACTCTAATTTAACGCTAGATTTTGATTATAGTAGTAGGTATAATGTAACAAATAACACTCAAATGCGAACTTACTTGCATTTACATATACTATGCTTACCTGATCATTATTATTTTACTTAAAACTTCGTTTCTATTGGATAGCTAGTTGTATTTTAATTTATACTCAACCAATACAATATAAATTGCAATTGCATTTAACATTATATTTATGTCGCAGTATCCATTAATTGCGGCAATCTTTGCCGTAACGCTCGTCCATAGTGAACCTCCTGTATACTTACCTCCAAACGGTAAGTTAATACGCTGCATTCATTTTGTACGTAGTAGACCAGTATATTTGCTAAAATAACTAAGTAAAATCCTAACATTAGCACATTGTTTTTAAACTTTGCTTGGAAGCTTTTAGTAACATGAACTTTAAAGTAAAAGTGTTGCACCAATGGTGATGGCTACACAAATTCTAACTCTGACATAGACATAATACTAACGAATACAGAAAATATGAATAGTATCACATATTCAGATAACAATTATAAAAATGATATGTATTACTTTTCGAATTTTTACCCTGAAATGGAAGCTTCGTAGTATCTCAGTAGTATAGGAGTAGTAGGATTAGTAATCATGGCTGTAGTGGTGAACTTTAATTGAGGTCAACCGAATTTATCTAACGGTGCTCCAGGTCATAACGGTAACGGTAATGGTCCACCGAGTACGACATACGGAATTCCTAACCAAAACGGTAATGGGAAACCAAATACGAAATATGGGGTCCCGTCTTTGAACGGAAATGGTTTCAATGGTAATGGTAATGGAGGATCAAATGGTTATAGCGGCGGCAATGGTTTAAGTCAAACTTATGGAACCCCAAATGGTAATGGACATTCAAATGGTAACGGAAATGGACATAATGGGTATAGAAATGGTAATGGTAATGGATATAGAAACGGTAACGGGAATGGGTATAACGGATATAAAAATGGTAATGGAAATGGACACAGAAATGGTAATGGTTACACGAATGGCGGTGCAAGTTTAACATACGGAGTCCCAAGTCAAAATGGAAACGGATATAGCAATGGCAACGGATACAATAACGGAAATACCAACGGTTTTAGTAATGGAAATGGCAATGGATATAGTAACGGAAATGGTAACGGTAATGGTAACGGAAATGGTAACAGAGATGGTAACGGAAATGGTAACGGAAACGATAATGGATATAGCAATGGGATTGGGTTCAGTAACGGAAATGGTAATGGGCATAGTAACGGAAATGGTCATGGATATAACAATGGAATTGGGAACGGACATAGCAACGGGAATGGCAACGGATATAGTAATGGTGTTGGCAACGCGATTAGTACAAGATACGGCGTACCCCATCTTTCAGGTAATAGTAATGGATGCAATAGAACTCGAAGACATAAAAATATAATCGTCGTTTTACACTTGCTCTGATAGATTTTTGAGGTATCTCTTTTTAATCTTGTACAGTAAGTATTTAAGTATATTTATTCTCTGTTAGTGTATAACACACATCTAACTTTAAAATGGGCACCATAACAATTTTGTGCACCGAAGTAACCCGTTATTACTACTATTCATGTTACTCGCTATATTTATACACAAAGGAAACTCATTATGTTCTTTTTCAAATCAGGCAATGGAAATGGTAACGGCAATGGCAATGGAAATGGACGAGTGTACTTACCTCCGAATGGAAATGGAAACGGTCACGGAAATGGTAACGGAAATGGTAATGGTAATGGAAATGGCCGTCCCGTATACGGACCTCCAAATGGTAATGGAAATGGAGCGCCACCACCGGTGTACGGTGCACCAAATGGCGACGAAAATGGGGTAAATTGATAAACTTTTGTTATTCCGATTCGAGTCAATATTTTAAAATAATTTTTTGTTTGTAGGATGCGAAATATCAATTTGAATACCAAGTAGAGGACGCTGAAGCTGGGTTAGATTTTGGGCATAAAGAAGAAAGAGACGGAGATGTAGCAACAGGCGAGTACAATGTTCTCCTTCCTGATGGTAGGAAACAAATTGTTTCTTACACAGCTGATACAGAAGGATATAAACCAGAGATCAATTACGAAGGTAGCTCTTGAAATTGCTAAATATTGGTATCATTGGGCATCTAATTACCATTATTTATGATTTTATATTAACAATAAGTGATAATTGTATAAATTTAAAGTATCTTATGTTCTGTCAAATTTGATGATTGATACGAATTAGGCAATCAGTTTTAAAATTTAACTGAGTTGCGTTGGTACTAACTCTTTGTTGATAAAAATTTCCTTTCAACTACATTAGAAACTTATATTTTTACTTTTACTTTTACAGAAGGTGCTGGAGGATATCCAAACGGAAATGGTAACGGCTATCCATCTGGTGGACCTTACTGATTATCTAACTGTTAAATAGTCAGAATAATTTATTTCATTTATCATTTGTAAATTATAAGAATGTTCAAATTATAAGAATTGACGATTTCATTTAAATCAATGTACATACATTAGGAATTGACGATTGCAATTCATTTAGCGTGTAGATATATGCAATCAATGTCACTATCTATACGTTTCGAGATATTTTGAATATTAGATCAATTAAGACTTTTACTCTAGGGATAGTACTAATATGTACATAGCTCAAACTTGAACAACGCTTATGTGTACCTAATTAATTCGGAATGATGATGACGACTACAGCTAGGTTTTTTGATAATGACTAGGAAGATTTTTTATATACCATAATAATTTATTTTTATATTAGTAGAACATAGTACCAATGTATATGAATACTTGAAAAATATAAACCTATTTATATATTTAGTAATTGTTTTATTAAATTGTTACTTTCTATTACAAAATGCATTAGCCTTTCAATTTTCATCGACTGGTTGTGCGTTTTTTTGTTTCTATTGCAAATAATGTGTAACGTGCACGCAAATGAAAAGTTTTCTTATGAAGGCTCTCTATTTTGCCAAAAAATTATAGAAACCTTTTGTGTCCTGCTTGCAAAGTATGCAGTGAAATTATATTGTCCCTTACCTAAGGAATGCTGTTTTTTAGTTAATACCCTTAAACTAATAGCGACTAGTAACACAATAGTGTATTGTTTCCGGGTATAAAAGTGGGAGTCTGGTGTGTTTATACAATACAATTTTTTTCAAAATTATTCACCCAATAATAGATTTTGGATCTGAATAACAACTACCAATATAGTAAATCTTTTTGTTTCCATAAGACATATGCACACTGATGATTATTTCTTCCATTTTGGCAATGTGTTAATAGACGCTCATAATTTCTTTACAATTTAAGGACTGAAATAAATTAAATATTTTTTCAGTACCTTTACGACATCAATAATAATTTCTCAAAGGGTGCCAACTTTTTTCATTCCAAATAGCTCTTCGGTAATAAGAAATTAAATGGCAACAAAATCGTTAAATTCGGATCATTTGAAAACGTCATACAAACATATGACTATACTTTTAACTTTAACTGATATAGTAATTTCTAATTTTATATAACCTAACTATTTTTACAAGTGAAAGACGGACCTGGTTATTAATTATATCATTAATCAATTGCAATGGATTTAATAATACTATTTCAAAATAATACGTTGTTCAATTTACAATTGAATCAAACTATGGAGAGACAACTTTCCATCGTTCCCAGTAAACCAACATATTGTGATGTATATCACATACCTCGAATTTAAGTTGCGAATTAATGTTGTTCTTAAAGTTCGATTTCAAAAATAAACTAAATCTGACAGACTAATGACATTGAGGTACGAACAGGACAGTTAATTCTTGACAGTATGTCATGTCATTAGAAATTAAGGTTTTATGAGTAGATTAAGATATCTAGTTATGCAAAAATTATTTTGAATTAAAAAAAAACAGATGAAAAAAAACCTGACAGTGACGGGGAAAAAAAAATCAGAGTTAAAAAATAGTTTTCCAGTTTTACTTTTAATGAAAGATAAATAGAATTAACGTGAATAAGAAAAGGAGTTAAGAGTCTCAATTGTTGAACAATCAAGAGGGAAGGAAAAACAAATCAAGATCCGGCAATTTGCGGTGCAGCGTGTGTATTCATCTGTACGTTTTTTTTTTTTTTTTTTGATTCGAGAAGTGGAATCATACATTAAGGATCTGAAGAGGTATCATACAATAAATACCTGATTCGAGGAGAAGTGGAATCATACATTAAGGATCTGAAGAGGTATCATACAATAAATACCTGATTCGAGGAGAAGTGGAATCATACATTAAGGATCTGAAGAGGTATCATACAATAAATACCCGGTAGATGTTCTTCATATACCATAAATAAGACTCAGTGTTAATCGCAATTAAAAAAAAACTATTTATTATTTTTTTTTTAAAGAAACATTTTTTTTAGTTGATTTAAGTTTTTTTCTGATTGTTACAAGATTAAATTGTCCTATTCAGGTGTTACCATTTTTTTTTAAATTCCTGTCAGATATTAAGATAAATTTATTTTTGAATATTAAAAGATATATACATATATATAGAAAAAAAACGTTGGTTATTTTTTTTTGAAAGATAAAACATTTGATTTTTTCTTTATAAAGACAATTTACCATCATTTCAATTTGAACCCATTAACGACCCTGATATTTATTAATATTATAATCTCGTTTTACAAAGGATTATTACTTTGTATTACATTTGGTGCCCAACGTGGGGCTAGTTTTTCAATTTATTATTTCAAATTTATGATACTGGATATTGCTATTACTAAAGGGGATTGATTTGCTTATTATTATAATTTTTTTTTTGTACAGGCATATATATATATAATTTAACATAATGCAATCAACACAAAACGAGAAGACAAGACTTAGAACAAGATCTCATACACGTGAAGCAGAGAAAGGACAAATGAGAGAGGAAGAACAGTTAAGAGAAGAATAGAGGGTAGGAGGGGAAGAACAACCAGGCAGAGAGACAGTTCGTGCAGAATCAGCGTCAGGAACAGGTGATCAAGGTGGCGGTAAAACAGACTCAACAATGGAACGAATCTTGCTAATGTTTAAGAGTGTTCAAGAGGGAATGGCAAAGATGGAGGTAACAATGAATGGAAGAATGGAGAGTTTATCTGCAGAAATAAAAGAGGTGAAAGATGTATGTAAGGAACAGTATCAAGCCATGGAGGTTAACATGCGTTCGTTACAAGAGAACATGACATTACAAATCGCACAAATACATCAAAAACAAGATTTACAAGACACCGAAATCAATCAACTTTCTATAAAAATCGAAAAACACACAGAAATTATACAACACATACACACAGTAGAAAAGGAAACTCTAGAACGCATTCAGACATTACAGGACAAAACAAACGAAGAGATCGAAAATGTAAAGGTAGAATGTAGCACTAAAATCGATTACTTGGGAGACCATTTAAACAAAAATGTGGAAAGAATGGATGATGAGAAGGACAACGTGCACAGAATGGTAGAAAGACTAAAAGAGGAAATTGAACAGAGTCGGAAGCAAAATACTATACTATGTCAAGGGGTTCATACTCAGCCATTTTCCACTATTAAGCCGGAAATGTGGCCTAAATTTAAAGGAAATAGGGACCGCGTACATCCGATGACTTACCTCAAAAATATACTGAGATTGACTGAGGATATTAGTGATCCCAAACACGCGATCAATCTTATTAGATTAACACTTGAAGACCGCGCGATGGAGTGGTTTAAAATGGTTTCTAATCGATGCGAAACACCAATCCAGTTCCGAGAAGAGTTCATTAGGAAATTTTGGAGCCCGGATGAACAAAATCGTCAAAAAATACAACTACTGACTGGAAGATATAAAGCTAATCAAGGAAGTCGGAGTAATTATGCATGTGATGTATATAATACATGCAAATATATAGACGGATTGCCCGAGAAAGAAATATCAGAACACTTGTTGAGGCATTTTGTGGACTCAGATAATGCAGTAATCATGAGCCAACGTGTAAATTCTATTGACGAACTTATGGAAGTACTTCACCGACTAGATGATTACACAGAATTGCAGAGAAACACCCGAATAGAATCGTTTACGAGTCCAACATATAACTCAAATTACCGAAACTATAATAACCACACATACAATACATACAATAATCAAAATCGTAACAATACACAATACACTTACACAAACCATAACACGTCTTACAATCGATCACAAAACACAAACAACCCGGATGATAGGAGCAGGGGGAGTCAACAGAACAGTTCAAGAGAGAATTACTGTTATAACCAAGGCCATAATAGAAATCCTCCAACAAGAAATGTTCACTTCTCAAAAATAGACACGTATAGAGGCAACTCAAGTAGGGACAGTTTTCCGAGAGGAAAATCTGATGATTGGGATAAAAATGAGGGAGGGCTAACAGTTGAAAAAAAAACTCAATTTCACAACCCAGCACCTCCCGACAGTAAATCACAATTCCTTGATAGGACGAGTTACCCGGACAGACGATAACCGAATTTATGACAATCCACACAAATTTTTAACCTTAGAAGATAACTTTATGGAATCTACAGAACCGAGTATACCGATAATATTTATTAAAATTCGTGGTAGAACAGTTACTGCTATCATAGATACAGCTGCAGAAATATCATTAATAAGCGAATACTTAGTGAAAACATCCCTGAGCTTGAAACAGTGATAATACCTATAAAGAAACAAAAATTGATTACAACAAGCCATAAGAAGATAGGGGTAATTTCTAAGAAGATTGCCACAGAAATACAAGATAAGGAATACGTAATGGAATTTTATGTATTAGCTAGCATGAAATACGACTGTTTGATTGGAATAGATAACTTATGTATGCAGGATGCTAAAGTAGATCTCGAGTGTTTTACGCTGAATTTGAAGGGAAATGAAATTGAAATGGGGAAATTAAATGAATGTTATAAAATGGTAAGCCAAAAAGAAGAGATACTGACAGAAGAAGGAGAAATAGGAAACGGTAAGGTACTGATGTGTAATAGTAGAAAAGAAGAAACAGAGAAAGAGGAACATGTTTACTATAAAGACAAACAAGATATGGGAAATATGGGGGATTATATTGATGAAGATAGTGAAGGTATTAAAAAAACAAATATGAATATGAACGATAAGGAAGAAATGGGAATTATGTTATATGATAATGAATATAAAGGGAATAATAAAATATATAACGCGGACGAAACTGTACGACCGCTATTAACGCAATTACACATTGAAGAAAGTTTGAAGAGAAAGTTGGAAGGTTTGTTGTTGGATCTTAGAAGATTGTACAATTCCGAAGTTACGTTTGCAAAAGATTATAAACATCGTATTGAAGTCACAGAAGAGAGTCCATTTCACTGTAAAACTTACCCCATTCCGTACCAATTCAGAACACAAGTACAACAAGAAGTAAGCAAATTAATGGTAGATGGTATCATTGAGAGATCGAATTCATGTTACATCAACCCAATTGTGATAGTAAAAAAATCTGATGGAAGTCTAAGAATATGTTTAGATGCAAGGGAAATTAATAAAAGAATAAAGCCAGGTTATGAGAATCCACAAACAATAGAAATTTTAATTTCAAAGTGCTATGGTAGTAAAGTTTTTTCCAAGTTGGATCTAAAATCTGCATTTTGGCTTATAAGATTAGACAACGAATCCAAGAAGTATTGTGCATTTAGTATTAACGGAAATGTTTATCACTTCAACGTAGCTCCTTTTGGAGTTAGGGATAGTCCTTCAGCGTTAATTAGATTTCTTAATCGAATACTCAGTTCGTATAATGCATTTTGTACATTTTATTTTGACGACATACTTATTTTTTCCAAAGACCAGGAGTCACATATGAGACATCTAGAAACCATCTTACAAGTATTACATGAAAATGGGATGAAGATTAATTTAGAGAAGTGTCAGTTTTTCAAGAACTCAATAAAGTTTCTGGGATACATTATACATGAGAATGGAATTTGTTTGGAGCAAGACAGACTAAAAGAAATTAAGAATTATCCCACACCAAGAAAAGTTAAGGATATACGGGCATTTCTGGGAATGTTACTCTATTATAAGAGATTCATACCGAATTACGCACGGAAGACATTACCATTATTAAAGTTATTAAAGAAGAATCAGTCTTGGAAATGGACAAATGAACAGGAAGAAGCTTTTGCGAATCTTAAGAAAGATTTTGTGGACACGTTAGAATTATACCACCCGGATTTTGATTCGCCTTTCATTTTACGAACAGACGCCTCACACAACGCGATCGCCGCAGAACTAGTTCAAATTCAAGATGGAATAGAAGTACCCGTACAATTTGTATCAAGAGTATTAAAGAACGCTGAATTACACTACTGCACTACTGAAAAAGAGATGCTAGCTATCGTTTTTAGCGTGGACAGATTGAGATATTATTTGTTAGGGAAACCTTTTATTGTAGAAACTGATCATATTGCCTTGACTAGCTTAATACACAAGCGTATTAACAATAATCGAATATACAGGTGGAGTCTTCTATTAAATGAATACACTTTCGAAATAAAGCACATTTCGGGAAAGAAAATGATTACAGCTGATGTTCTCAGTAGAAAATACCGGTTACAGGAACCAACAAACATTTTAATCTCCAATATCGCACTCAAACGCACGGGAGTTTGCTCAAGATTGAAAGTAGAAGAAGACCAAGTAAAAGAGCAGATACAGAAAATCATACAATCACTTAGGAATGGAACATTAAAGAAACCCGGTTACATTCTACATCAAGGTTTACTCATGAAGAAAATAGGTAAAACATTCGTATACGTTATTACCGAAGATCTAACACGATACATAATACAGTATCTACATATCACATATCACCACATAGGACCGAGGAAATGTTGGCTGTTATTCAGAAAAAGCATTTTATTGTACACATGACATGCAAATTATCAAAAACTATATCAAAACATGTCACATTTGTCAAATTTCAAAAGAACGCAACACAACATTACAAAACATACCCATGAGCATAAAACCTACACATAAACTTCATATAGTCGCCATAGATTATCTTTCAAATTTGCCACCTAATTCAAAAAGGTATGCAAACGTTTTGGTCATTTACGATACATTTACTAAATACACAAAACTTCATCCAACACAAAAATGTAACACTGATTCAACGCTTTGCGCAATAAACCAATACATACAGGAAATTGGACGGCCGATCATCATTTTATCGGACAATGCTACCTATTTTACCAATACAAGATATCAAAACGCTTTACATAATCTACATATCGCTACCTATTACACTAGTATACGACATCCTCAAGCTAATCCAAGTGAAAGAGCTATCAAAGAGGTCGTAAAATACTTAAGGATTTTATTGAAAGACAATCATCTTTGGTGTAAGAACTTACCTAAGGTGGAATATGTTTTGAATAATACTCCATCCACCGTACACGAAGAAACACCAAGTATGTTAATGTTGGAACGACCACCACAAAGACCTTGGGTTCCAGAAATGATTAATGACATGCAAGAAAAATTTGAAAGTGCCAGGATGAAGATACAGAGGAAAAGAGAACAATGGGAAAGAAGACAGACACAGAAATACAAAAGGCCTTACACATTTAAAATAGGCGATTTAGTTTTAATCAAAAATGTTAGATTGACTGACAAAGCTAAAAGGAAAGTAGCTAAATTTGTTAAACCTTATTCGGGTCCGTTTCAGATTAATGAGATAATTGGTAACAATACATACAAAATATATGACCACATAAATCACATTGATAAGGGAGAATATCACATAAACATTCTTATGCCATATTTTCAGTAATCTTTATAGAACTTTAATTCTAAAAAAAAAAAAAAATTCACCAATTATTTTTTTTTTATCTGCAGAGAGAGACGAATGTGATGTATATCACATACCTCGAATTCAAGTTGCGAATTAATGGTGTTCTTAAAGTTCGATTTCAAAAATAAACTAAATCTGACAGACTAATGACATTGAGGTACGAACAGAACAGTTAATTCTTGACAGTATGTCATGTCATTAGAAATTAAGGTTTTATTAGTAGATTAAGAAATCTAGTTATGCAAAAATTATTTTGAATTAAAAAAAACAGATGAAAAAAAAACCTGACAGTGACGGGGAAAAAGAAATCAGAGTTAAAAATAGTTTTCCAGTTTTACTTTTAATGAAAGATAAATAGAATTAACGTGAATAAGAAAAGGAGTTAAGAGTCTCAATTGTTGAACAATCAAGAGGGAAGGAAAAACAAATCAAGATCCGGCAATTTGCGGTGCAGCGTGTGTATTCATCTGTACGTTTTTTTCTTTTTTTTGATTCGAGAAGTGGAATCATACATTAAGGATATGAAGAGGTATCATACAATAAATACCTGATTCGAGGAGAAGTGGAATCATACATTAAGGATCTGAAGAGGTATCATACAATAAATACCCGGTAGATGTTCTTCATATACCTTAAATAAGACTCAGTGTTAATCGCAATTAAAAAAAAACTATTTTTTTTTTAAAGAAACATTTTTTTTTAGTTGATTTAAGTTTTTTTCTGATTGTTACAAGATTAAATTGTCCTATTCAGGTGTTACCATTTTTTTTAATTCCTGTCAGATATTAAGATAAATTTATTTTTGAATATTAAAAGATATATATATAGAAAAAAAACATTGGTTATTTTTTTTTGAAAGATAAAACATTTGATTTTTTCTTTATAAAGACAATTTACCATCATTTCAATAATTTGAACCCATTAACGACCCTGATATTTATTAATATTATAATCTCGTTTTACAAAGGATTATTACTTTAAAATGTAAAGATACTAATGGTTACGGGCAAACTAAACACCCTATATATCGTTGAATAATTTTACGTTATAAACTTAAAACTTAGACCTAAACAACTTTTGTAACTTTTGGTATGATAATTGGTTTGCTAGGTATGGTTCCAGTATTAAAGTTAAGCATATCTATGATTGAGGTGTTTTAGTGCAAAATGTCAAGTAAAAGTTTTTGTACGTTATTGCACCACCAAGTATGTTTTCCAAGGAACTGAACCGTAATTCAGCCAGAATTTAATTTTTTCTGTTAGAGGGCACCTATGCCATTCTTAAGTACCGAAGGTAAGTTACCACATTACACATATGAGCTAGATTTATAAAGTGATATATTTAGTTTTTAGAGCAAATGTTATGTCACACTTGTCAATCATCAAAATCATTAATAACGGCATGCTTGTTACACATTCAGTATTTTATTCCTGTAAGAATAATATTATAGTGTTAATGAGTCTTGACAATAAAAATACTAATAGAACAAGTACCTACTTAGTTATCGAACATACGAGATACTAAAGGAATAAAACATTTACTACCTATATGTTAAAACATGAACAGGCAATTACAAAAATTGAAAGTTTTAAGTTTTCCCAACAGTATTTATAGAAATAAATTCTATTTTTTGTTAATTGATAGAGAATCTAAAATTATTTGATAAGAATCTTCCGAATAAGGAACATACTTTTCTGTTTGTAAAATTGTAAGTCTTCATATGATACAATAATAACACTGGTCAACACGGTTTTTTTTTCTTACACTCTGATACGTGTACGTTAATTTTATTTTCATTGTAATTCTGAAAATATTTTCAAAAATTGGCTATCACATCAGGTTTCTGAGAAATGTTTTTTTATACATATATGTATTAAATGTACTGTATGTCTAAAGATATTTTTTATGAGTAAGTTAAAAGAAACTATCAAGATATTATCATGCTGACGGGAGTATCTGAATAGGATTTAACATGTTTGGGCTTCATTTGTACGTCATAGTCGTTAAACCTTTCTCTAAAACCAATAAAATCAAGGAATTAATAGATCTGTGCATATGTGTGTGTATATAAGACCCTACAGACATGTTATTCGACTCAAATTGACTCAATGTATGGTAGTAACATTAGTTAAACGTTTTTTGAATTCGCAATGTCCCGTAGGTGTGTAAACAATCCTAAGAGTTTTTGTTATGTATGTGGAGAATTCACCGTTCAACAGCATAGACGAAATATTACACCGTTAATAGAAAAGTCGTATAACGTTTATTTTAAATTAAAAATTACAAATCAAGACAAGTTGTGGACCCTCACAATGTGTACACGATGTGCTGTTACTTTGAGGAGTTGGATGCAAGGCAAGAGCATAGCTATACCATTTGGTAGGCCTATGATTTGGCGAAAACAAAAGGATTATTCGACAGACTGCTACTTTTGCTGTACAAAGACCATCGGGTTTTCCCGTAAAAATAAGGATAACATTACCTATCCTAATTTACCTTCTGCCACTCGTCCAGTTCCTCATTCGGAAGCTTTGCCAGTACCAAGTCCTATAGATGTTTCGAACCAAGAACATGTTGAAACTGAGATAGAAGAATACATTTCAGAGTTGTACACAGATGAAGAATATTTGCCATCTCAAGTGGGCATGCCTCATTTAATAAGTCAATTAGAATTAAATGACCTAGTTCGAGATCTCAATTTACCAAAAACTCAGGTAGAAGGATCAAGACTGCAAGGATGGAAGTTGTTAGCTCCGGATACGCGTATTTCTGTATATCGAAATCGCCAGAAAGAACTGCCACAGTATTTTTTAACTGAAGAAGGTCTCAAGATCTGAAGATTACGAGAAAATTGTTAGTGAACCTCTTAGAAGTTACCATGCATTAGGCTGTAATATGAGTCTTAAAATACATTTCCTGCATTCGCATCTGAACTTCTTTCCCTCGAATCTTGGCGATGTCAGTGACGAGCATGGGGAAAGATTTCATCAGGATATTTCCACTATTGAAAAACGCTATCAGGGCAAGTGGAATAGTGAGATGTTTCTGACTACTGCTGGACTTTAATTTCAGAATGTTCTTTATCCCAATATAAAAGAAACGTAAAAAGAAAGACTTTCTAAATATGTACCTCCCAGAATAGAATATACTTAGTTAGTGTTAGTATTGTATGATCAATATGAATTTCATTTCTTTATAATACCAGACGTGATAGAAGATATTTGTTTTTATAATAGTTATTAGGAATATAAAACAAAATAAATTTGTATATAAAGAAAAATAAAAAAAAATAAAATTAATTGTCCTGTGTAATTATTCTCGTTTAGCACAGTTACACGTTTAACATCAGTACGAGATTGGAATTTTAGAGATTGTATTTTCGAGATACTAAAAAAAAAATCCAATATTTTAGGAGCACACACAGAGAAAGTTGACGTGAACTTCCGGAAGTGATACAAAAGCGCAAATAATTTTGCCAATGAGACTCGATGACACTATCCCTATCTACAAGTTTTCAGAATTGTAAGATTTTAGAAACATCCAGTTTCATTGCGACATCATAACTAAAGTCGGCAAAGTGGAGGAAGTTTCAGTGCAGTGCGGAGAACAACGTAAAGAGGTTGCGCAACCGTATCAAGTAACATTTCAGTTACGTTCAGTAACATTTACGTACTCGCATTATTTATGTTCGTGACTTTCATGAGCGAGCATAGGCGATGCGGACGCATGAATGTTTACATATAAAATAATGATAAAAAATATATTATATATTTGACATTGATTTTAACACTTACTGTTTTAAGACACTTTCATGAATCATTAACTAGGTGGCATCTATTAAATATTTGAATCATTAAATATGTTTTCACACTTATTTCAGTCAAATGAGTACGGTGTGCGGAATAAATATTTTTAATGATGAAAACGACCGCTCCACATCGAGTTGTGACAACGTAATGGATCTTTCGACGCACCTTCCCAAATTTGTCTTATTATGAGAAAATGTGAATTCTTGTCAATAACACTTTCAAATGTTTTTATTACACACTCATTTTTTAGCCTTCCGCCACGTATAGGTGTAAGTAAAGATCATCCACAATTCGAACAGAATCCACTAACGACATCGAATCATTTTGTAATTTTTCATTTCCCTCCGCTAGTCCATAGTTCTTGCGAATAGTTTTTAACTCACTTTTTACATGACTATCTTGAAACATTTTCTGGCTTTTCTTGATAGCTTCGACATGTGCCGGATCGAATTGTAAAACTACCTTCTTTACATCATAAAAATGTTCGCAGTAATAAAGGCAGCCTCTAACCATATTACTCAGAGCGTAGTAATCGGCTGTGGTGGTTCAGACACTTTGGGACACAGTTTGTGAAATTTCTTTGTACGTTTTGGAGACTTTAGAAACACTGCCTTCGTATGAGCTACTAAAGCATTACTCGTGGATAACATTTGGGTATCAATTGCGAGACAAGGTTTAAAGCATGGACTTTAGATGATACATGTAACAGATTGCCACTCTCTTCTTTAAGAGATCTGCCTAAAGAAAGCGTGTTAACAGCACCGTTACTCACAAACATTAAAAGTTGGTTTGTTGAAACTTGAAATTTGTTCAATGCGCTCAACACTACTTTTAAAATTTTGTGTGCTGATAAGCACTCACAAAGACCGGTGGAATAATTCCATCTTCTGAACAAGTGTGTTCTTAGTTTCTCCGATACGGAGCCTTTTCGAGTTGCCATGCCACGCAGTTCGTTCCTCCACGTTCTCCGTATTGCACTGAGCCTTCCTCTTCTTTGCTGAGTTTAATCATGGTAGAAAAATATGGAAAATCGTAAATTTCGAAATTTTGAATTTTTTGTTGGTGTGCTGGATAGCACCTCAAGAGTTCTAACGATAATTTTTAATGTTTGAAGAGCTCAGACAATTAGTTTAAATGTTATCGCGATTTTTCGTACTACGTCTTGTGAACTTGGCACCCCCACATTTTCAACTACTGTTTTCTGTTCATTTTTACGGAACTTTTTAAATTTGATCAAGAACTCTAGAACTCTTTGGGGTGCCATGAGAACTCCAATCAAAAAAATTTTTTTTCAGGTGCCAAGTTCACAGACACTATTAAATGTTAGTTTTACGCTTTCCTAGCTTTTAATATACGTACAAAATGCGTCGTATTTTTCAAAATAATTCGTTATAAATTGAAGTAAAAGCGTTGGCAATTCTGACAGGTTCGTATGATGACAACAGTGATGTTTTCACAGATAACGCAATAAAAACGTTGTAATTTCTGCCCATAGCCAGAATAAGCTTTATTTTCCAAATTTGAACAAAGTTTCCATATGATGGAATACTTAATCGTATAGAATATTGTGTACAACGCTTGAATTACTATTGTATATAAATACTATATTGATTTGTAACTACTATTCTTAAGGATTTCTAACGATATATTGAATACATTTATGTAGCGCTAGTTTTATGATACTTTATATTCTCTATTTACATCCTACATGATAGGGGAATATATCACCTTAAGATGTAATAAATACATCTGCATAAGATTGCTGTCATAAATAGCACGAGGTTATGAATACGTTATTTAAATATTAAGTGGGTAAATAAATATTCAAGTTCATTCAGAGGTTCGTCTCATGCCGATAATTAAATATAATAACAATACGAAGAACCTTGCAGTACAAATATACCCCACCACTATTTATCTACGCTTATCTATATGCGATTGACGGTACCTTGAATACAAGACAAGGTTAAGCCGGTATATCACGGCTGATTTGAATCAAGTCTAAAACCCATGCTACCCTTGAATATTATTTTATCATGTGGGGAACATCCCTACTTTAGTATTTAAGCTATGTATATAAATTAAGTTTTCAGTTTGGTGGTAGTAATTACATAATTTAAACTTAGTTTAAGGATAGAATAGGAATAGTATAAGATATAGTATTAAAAATGTTTATTATTAAAGTTTTAGTACTTGTAAGTGTTGTTATGAAGTTCGCCTTTGGTCTTAATAACTGTAAGTATTCTAAAAAGTATCATAATCTTGCATAATAATGATAATTTCGCGTTTTTTATTTATATTGTGCATTCTGTTATATATCTCCAGTAACGAATTTACAACAGCACGAGAGTCATAATTTCTACTCTAAACTTGTTATGAATATATAGTTATGAATGGATGATATACATTTGTTATAGACCCTCCTGAGAATGATAGTTAAAAATGTGATTGTAGCTTATTTTAGTAAACCTTGGCTAGAAATATACTTACAAATCAGACGTCTAGAATTTTTAAGAAAAGATACCTAGTATGTATATAGTATACAGAATAATAAGTAGTTAGATATAGCACATGCCGCATTTGCTGTATCTAATAATATGATATAATATGACATAATATGGTAACAACGCATGTACTCACATTGATGTCTTAAATTTTTTGACAACAGATTGAATAGATAGGTAGTATTACAATTACCACGCTAGATATAAATTGATAACAAGTAAGATTTGTAAACAACAACTATTAATATTGTGTAACTATTAATATCATAAACAAAAATAAGTAATTGTCCGTTTTAAGTGATAAAATCTTTACATTCTCCAAAATTAAAACCGCATTAAAATACACATCCATATTTCAAACCATCATGTGGTCCATTTTTTTGTGTGCATCAATGATGACTGTATGTTTTTACTTGTCTATTACTGAGATGAAATTTACCTCACGTAGTACTTTTCTCTTACATTGGGATTGATTTACGCCCTCCAGTTTTTGTTGCAAAATAAAAGGGATATTCTTTTAAGCAATATTCCATAATATTAGTGAATTATGTTGTTATCTGACAAACAATCGATAGACAAGTAATTTTGAATTTTTTAGTTGCAAACATAGCATGCGGAGTATCTCATTCCAGAATTGGTAAAGTAGTAGGTGGTAGCGATGCGGTGCCCCATGAATTTCCGTGGATGGTATCGCTGAGCAGAAGAGGAAGTCACTTTTGCGGTGGGTCTTTGATAACGGATAGATATATACTAACAGCTGGCCATTGTCTTTGCACGTACGTTGCTTTATTATTTTTTTCTAATTTAGTACGAAGTATGTTTTACTCTATTATGAAAAATCCATATTTACTAGTTCCACAGCTTATACGGACAGCATTCACAGAAAAATGTTGTCTACATTTTTAAACCAGCGTTGCAAAACTGTAATTGCATCAGCTTCACATATACAATACTTTTAGTTATTCTTACAAATTTGACGTAATATCTAATTATCTAATATATTACCTATTGAATTAGTCTGCGTGATTTTTTTAAATCTAAATAAGAATAATCTCTAAGTCCGAAAGAAATATATATTATTTTTATAACATACATATTTGTATTCATTTTATATAATAAATGCTTAAACTTCGATAAACTTTACAAAACGTATTACTATATGCGCACATTTTTCTAACCAACACTTCTGCAGGTCGATTACATACTAGATGGCGTACTCACTTATTGTTAGTCTCACTAAAGGCAAGTCTCCGATAAAACAGACGACTCAATATATCCCAAAGTGCCCAAGCAAATATATTTTGTTGGTGCTTAGTAATGAATTGCAAAGTACTTATACATGCGAATTACATATTTACGAGTGGAATTGTAAACTTTTATTATGTTTCAGAGGGATCGGTGAAGAACTAATATCGCCCGCTAAAATCAAAATTTCTGTTGCTCAGCATGACTTAGAACGCAGCGCCGACAACGCTTTCGAAATGGCTGTTGATAAAATAATGGTACATCCGGAATATTCGTGTAAGAAAGTCAGGCACGATCTGGCTATCATAAGAGTAACCGGAAAAATACCGTGGTCTACTAGTGTAGCTCCCGTTTGTCTACCATCTGCTAGTGATGAAGATAGTTACAACAAATTTTCAAATACCACTGCTACAGTAGCGGGATGGGGTTGGACCAATGAAAATCGAGGAACAGGTAAATGCAACTTGGCTTAAGTAATTTATTTGGTTTCTTAAATTCACTGTCAATATGTTTGATCAATAATTTTTTTAAATTTTAAAGTCGGACAGAAATATAGTAAGAGGAGTTTTCTTCTGAAATTATAATTTACAGGGTGGTACTCACCTTAAATTGATTTTATAAGTTTAAATTGTTCATAACAGATGAAAATACTAGAGAATTATAGTCTCTTATAAAATAATCCTATTATCCAATGCAGTTGGCACTTCCCACGTACAACAAATTTGTTTGTGGTATTGGTGAAATATTTGCATATCTACTCTTTATACTAGTGTTCCATTCTGAATAAAATTATTAGCCTAATATTATTTTTCATACTGATAAAATATATCTTCAAGTGTGTTTAATAAGATGTACCAAATTGTTTATCCAGTATTATTAATGCGATTGGTGACCTTGTTGGCCGTTTGTTCAGGATTTCATTTCTCTCTTTATCTTTAACATAAAAGGATTATACCCTAAAGCAATATCGGTATGGGCCGTGTTCAGTTAGCACATTGGTAAGTCACCGGTAAGTAGCGAATAGTGAAGTACCGCACTGAATATCTACATCCTAAGTTCACTACTTCACTATTCGGTACTTACCGGTAACTTACCGATGCGCTAACTGAACACGACCATTATCTGTAGTCTGTACTTGTTGAAATTAATGTATTCAATCTCTTATATGTATCCACATAAATACTTACAGCCATACAAACTATCTTCTAGATCCTGTAGAAGTGCCCTATAAATAGATATTTCTGTTGGAATACATGTCACTTCAACAAATTATAAGATCAACAAAAACGGTTAGGTATTTAAGTCTCATATTTAAGAATATAAAAGAGTTGTTTACCATAATAGGTTTACTAAATACAATGGACAATTGGAAATGACTAATTAACCACCGTTCTTTTGATTTCAATGCTTAATTAGCACAATCTGTTAATTCAATTGTTTCAATGAGAGTGCAAAAATGAATAGCTAATACATAGTTGTTTTCTTTCGTTTGAGGATTAACATCATTACTAGTTGATAACCAATTGAAAACAAACACTTTTGAAAACGAGTTCATCTGCTGGGTATGATCTAATCATGAGTGTCAACCACAAAAAAAGTTTATTAGCAACTGTTTTGACAACATTAGCATTTGATAAGCAACAAAATGTTGGTGTATTATTTGGTGTAACAATTTGATCAATATTTGAAAATTTATCGTGGCATAATATTGCGTTATATAATAATATTGGCGTTGGTTATATTAAATAATATTGACTCAATATTGATATAATAAATATTGGCTCATTACATTTATATTATATATTAACGGGTCGATGGCCGCAGTGGTTAGGCGGCTGACTATCGTTGTGAGAGGACGATAGGTGCCGGGGTTCAATTCTCTGGAGGGACGGTGACATTTTTTCAGAGAGTTTAATCCCGGATCGACTTGCCATTCGCTGTTGGGAGCAACGTGATTAACAGCGCGGCATCATAAAAGGCGATATGATGCTGTCACAAAGTCATTTGAACACAACTTACACACACCAAACTACACCGCAAGAGTTGCAGTGATGGCCAGACAACTAATACAGCTTACGGAGTCATTGCAACTAAGCACTCACCACACATTAAAAAAAATATACGCCCAATATTGGATCATTATATTTGTTCTTCTTGAATTATTTCGATTAATTTCAATATAAGTTATTTAATGGAAATACTAATAGTTTTGTTATCTTAAACAGTATCGGATTTTCAATTCATCTCGTTATCGGTAAAGTTGGAGGAGTAGGGCTGTGGAGTATTTTCTCCGTGGTATTTATGCTATTAATATTATTATTAGTAGTAGTTTCTTAAGTGAAATCGTAATAATGATGTCTTGACATAATACTCATGAATGTTGCGTAATTATTTGGTGCTTTTTATTTCAAACATGCCGAAGCTAGTACTAGTTTTCAATAAAAAATATACCCATTTTTTATTGAAAGTTTCTTACTAACATATCTTTGCAAGTAAAATATTTGGAAATTTCAGGAAAGAGAGCGAGCATCTTACAGAAAGGGAAAGTACATATACTAGAGAACGAAACTTGTAGAATATGGTATCAGTCACAGGGAAAAAAACAAAGATCCAAGGAGGTCAAATATGTGCTGGTCATGAACAAGGAGGCGTAGATGCGTGCTGGGTAATTGTTTTAAAGCATAACTTGAACAGGTTTTAAAGACCATAGCAACTAATAAGTAAAATAATGTGAAAAGTGCTTAGTTAAACAATCAAAATATCTGAAATCATTACACCGATAAAATACATTGATTCATATGTAAACATATGAACAACAACATTGCTCTCTATTATGAGGGTTGCCGGGTTTTGACCGCGTCATAGTAAAGTATACAATACAAAATAAAACACCTTACCTAGTTTTGCTCCTGAAGAAGCCACTTACATTAGTGGCGAAACGTTGATTTTGAGTAAGTCGTCTAAATTTTTTGTTTTTGTATTTTAATTTTCACTTTTGTTTTATTTTTGTATTGTATGTACATATGTACTTTACTATGACGCGGTCAAAACCTGACAGCCCTTATAATACTATGAATGTTTATTGGAGAATATATACATATAATTTATGTTATTAATTCATATTTAGGCTGATAGCGGCGGTCCTTTAATGGTACAGTCACATGGTCAAGCTATGATAGTAGGCGTAGTTTCTACAGGAATTGGATGCGCAAGACCACTTTTACCTGGGATATATACTAGAATATCTGAATATATTCCTTGGATTCGATCAACTTTAGACTCTTGAATGCATACGTTGACAGACAGTGAAGTTAGTCATGTATCTCTCTCTGTCTTATGATACTAGTCATAAATGTACCTACATATATTTTGATGATTATACAAAGTAAATTATACGGTTATAAGTTACTAAATTATATTTAACTTTCAATTGAGTATTAACGCAACTCCTGTATTTTCCCTTATCCAAACTCTCACTAAGCATGTAATCATTTCATTAATTTGATGTGTATTGAGCAACATATCAAAATATAGACATAGGTATTCATATTAACACCAGTAAAGAGGGCTAATATGACATACCGGATAAACAAGCATGTTCAAAATTGTAATGAATATATGAAAAATTGTATAATAGAAGGAAACGTTCTACTACACGTTTCACATACTGGCGACAATAATTGTAGCTGCCCTAGGATGCGTCTTAGGGCGCGACCGAAAGGGCGCGGCCGTTAGGGCGCGAGGACAGAAGCGCGCGAGACAAATGGGCGCGGGGACATAAGGGCGCCGAAAAGAGTATAACACACAAACAAAACAGACAAAAAAGTACATTCTAATTGAGCATATACATTTACTTGAAATATAATATATAATCTTAGAGTAAACAATTGTTAATTCAAAGTAAGAAGTCTTAAATAAAACACATCTGAATTCTTCATTTTAGAATACAGTATGTTTGAAATAATATTAATGGAAACCACAATATATTTGAATTAAGAATATACTAGTTGGAATTTAAAAAACAGCAATAATGTAGTTTACTTGAAACGAAAATATTGCAGGCTTAGGTCAAAAACTATATTGTCTTAGTTTAAGAAAACACGAACAAGACTTAAACATTTGAATACTCAGTTTAATAAAATTTGCTTCATTTCAAGCTTATATTAATATTATTTCAAAAATACTGTATTCTAAAATGAATAATTCAGATATGTTTTACTTAAGACTTTTACTTTGAATTAAAAATTGTTTACTCTAATTAAGATTATACAGTGTTATGATAAAGTAATGCACAAAACTCATAAAACGTACAATGTTAATTTTTGAAAAAAATGCAAAAACACACCAAACAGTTTATTTTATTCTTTTAACATAACTTAAAAAATGAAAACGTCAAATTTGTCAGTATAACGTCATCAATATTTTTTTTTAATAGGAAGCTACGTTTTTTTTTACATTATTTGATAAAGCTTGTTTTTCTGCATTATAAAAAAATAATTTAAGTAGGCGTCACATAAGGAAAAGAAAACGAGAAAATTAATAAAAACTTTTAAATTAACTAAACAGTTTTTTTGACCGATGTTAAAAGACGCGAAATAAAATAAACTGTTTGACGTGTTTCTGATTTTTTTTCAAAAATGAACATTGTACGTTTTATGAATTTTGTGCATTACTTTATCATAACACTGTATATTATATTTCAAGTAAATGTATATGTTCAATTTGAATGTGCTTTTTTGTCTGTTTTGTTTGTGTTGTATTCTCTTTTCCGCGCCCTTATGTCCCCGCGCTCATTTGTCTCGCGCCCTTCTGTCCTCGCGCCTTAACGGCCGCGCCCTTTCGGTCGCGCCTTTTCGGCGGTGCCCTAATGTCCCGACTCGGCGCTAGTATCGTCGGTACGACGAATAAACGGTTAACTTTAGGCCACGAATTATCAATAGGCTACGAAGTTACTTGAGTCCCTACTGACCGCCCCAAAATGCCGTTTAATATTATTCACTGGTAACATCGAAAACTTGGTGAAATTGAGGCAAATTTCGGCAACAAATTGGAAATGGTAGCTAACCAAAATAGGAAATATTGTTAAACGTGTCCGATGATCATTGAACGGATCTTCAACCAATATTAATATAATAGCACACCAGTAGATAACTTAATGTGGTAGATCTTATTGATTTGGATGTAGTGTATGAGACGTTTTTAAATAATTGGCGCCCTATTATTTATTGAGAACGTGAACTCCCGCATGTAAGAAGAGCTGCCGGCACCGACTGACTTTCTGTATTGAGTGTCATCAATTTGAAAGTCCGTTCCAAAATTTATTAGACAATAAGAATAGAGAGAGATTGATACGGTTTTTGTTATTTTGTATTTCGAACTTAAGGGAGCTATGAATCAGTAGACGTTTGTGTCTCCAATATATGTATATTGTCTTTTGATTTATTTCCGCTATTGCAATTGTCACACAGAATTCCTAAAATATGTCCATTTAACAGACTTTGTTACTTCAATATTATCAAAATTAGCAATGATGCACCTTTAAGTTCGGTTAACCTCGGTTGATATACGAAAAATGGTCATATACTTTTAAAACTTTTTTGTTAGAATTTTTGAATATACGGGGGAATACAAAAGAAAGTTACACATCAAAGTTATAAACATTTAAATAGAACATCATGTACATTTTTGCACATTTTGAGGAAGCAGACTAAATAAAGGCAATTACTGTTATACTTATTTTATATACCTACGCTAAACTGTTTTTGAGATACACCGTTGGAAAAAAGCGGCAAACACACCCCATATAATCTGAATGTGTGATTCTAACGTAGTGAAGTTGGGTATGGAATATGTAGTACTAAAGTAGCAGAACATACCCTCATCTGGAGAGCGGCGCAGTCCTGTTGGCAGGGGATGCATCAATAGCGGGAGTATCTCAGCGAACGGCAAATACCATCGCTACACAATGTGGCATGGAGTCCACTGTGTAATCGCACCCCACACATTATGTCTACTGCTGCTCCAGTTGACGCTCACCACGTCTCCGATGAATCAAAATCCGCGCCAAAAATTCGCGCCACCGATGCTCAATTCAACTCTGAACTTATCGAAAAAGAAAATGTGCAGCGCTCGAGAGTTAGTGGAGTTCGCTGCAACGCACAGCGCACTCGTAGTCGACTCTCTAGCAAACACCCCATGAAAACATAAAATCTTCATTGTGCTTGAATTAGGTGCTTCATGTGCTTGAATTAGATCTTCCTTTTTCATTGCAACATGTTTGTATTAATATTTTAATAAAATCGTGAGATAAATGGCTCTTATCATGAGATCGTGAGACTGGCAACAAAATCGTGTGAACTTACGATAAATCGTGAGAGCTGGCATTGCTGACTAATTGTATCCATTGTGTTGGTAACACAAAAATGTAGTATGAAGTAGGTTAAGTTGGCAATGTAAGTGTGCAACAAGTACTATTATTTCATATAGAAAGTAATAAAGTATATAATAGCAGAAAGTTTCATCTACAATCTAAAAAAACAACAGGATATGGGCCTAGAACGTTGGGTGTAAAATAAGTAAATAAACACATTCTTAAATTTGCGAAAATATTCTAATATTTCCGAAAATGAAAGAAAAAAATCTGTGTGATTCAAGATGGAGCAAACGGCTAATGTTACTAAACTGAAAGGGAACGAAAATTGGAATATTTGGAAATTCTAGGTGATTGTAATATTAAAATCGAAACAGCTGTATGATGTGGTTATAGGCGAGAGTAAAAAGCCGGTTGTTCAAGGTGAAACTGAAGCGGAAAGTAGTAAACTTACAAAAGAACTCGAAGAATGGACTAAAAAAGACAATAAAGCTCAAGAAATAATAGTAATACGTATAGAAGATGGGCCAATGATGCATATTTTATCATGTACTACACCAGAAGCAATTTGGATTAAATTATTAACAATTTTTGAGCAGAAATCGGAGGTTAGTGGACATCTGTTGCAGTAAAGATATAGGCAATATCAATATTTACTTCAAGGTTAGAAAAGGCGGTTGATCAGTTGAAACAACTGGGTGAAAAAATATCGAATCAAATGTTGATAACAAAAATATTAATGTCACTACCCGAGAAATTTAAACATTTTAGGTCTGCATGGAAAAGTGTGCCAGCTGATAAATAGAAAATAAATGAATGAAGAAGTAGATTGTTAATTGAAGAGGAAAGAATGAAAACAAGTGAGCATGGTGAAAATACAGAAGAAAATGCATTTGCAGAGAAGTCTCAAATAAAGTGTTTCGCATGTGGTAAAATCGGACATATAAAGAAGGATTGCTTTAAGGGGAAGAATGAAAAGAAAATTGTGTGCTTTGTATGTAAAAAAAGCCGGTCATATAGCAAAGCAATGTTGGTACAGAAAGGATAAAGAGACAAGTTCGGAAAAGGAAGTAAATGCATTCGTAAGTGATAAGTAATATAGATGATCATGTGTGGATTCTAGATAGTGGTGCCAGTGAACATACGTGCTGTAAAAAGGAAATGTTTGATGAATATGAACAATTGAACGTACCAAACGGTGTAAAAATAGGTGATGGAACTGTTTTAAATACGGTAGGGGTTGCTGAGTGCATTTAATGAAGAAACGTGACTTGATACTGAACTAAATAACGTTTAGTTAGTTCCTAACCTTAAATGAATTTATTCTCAGCAAGTAGTGCTTTAGATAAAAACGATCATATGTTTTCTGACAATAAACATTGTGTATTCAATTGTGCAATTGGTGAAAGAGATGGCAAATGGTTTAAAATGGCATTTATGAAGAAGCAAGAAAAGGTGTCAACAAGTGCGAACCTTGCGGTCGAGACCTTGCAAGTGTGGCATGAAAAGCTTGCATATCAACATACAAAAAATGTAAGAGAAGTGCTGAATAAACACGATGTAATACAAGATAAGCAGCAAAGATTACCTTTTCTTAGTAGTCAGTCACAGACAAAAGCAACTTGCGAGCTCATGCTGATTTGTGGACCCATGGAAGGCAATTCAATAAGGGCTTCAAAATATTTGTTACTGAACGATGATTTGTCACATACAGAACTGTGTATTTCATTAAAACTAAATATGAAATTAAAGATAAATTGTAGATTTTTATAAAGATTGCCAAGAACATAACAGGAAATAAAATTAAAACCTTAAGAACGGATAACGGGACTGAATTTGCGAACAATGAAGTCAAGACATTACTGGAAAAAATCGAATACAACATCAGAAAACAGTGCCCTACAGTCCTGAACAGAGCGGGAAAGTGGAGCGTGAAATGAGGATCATAGTTGAGAGTGCCAGAACACTGTTAAATGCAGTAAGTCTTGAAAAAAGTTTTGGGTTGAAGCTGTAAACACAGTAGTGTACATCGTAACCAAAACTGGAAAATCCCAGTAGATGGAAAAACGCCATACGAATTATGGACTTAAAACAAGGAAAATTTAGCAGAACTTAAAATTGTTGGTTCAGAAGTATTCGTGCATATCCCAAAAGAGAAAAGGAAGAAATGGGATCCTAAGGCAAGGAAGGGGATTTTTGTTGGATAACAACGTAAAAGGTTATAGAATATATTTTAGAAAAGAAAATAAAGTAGCCATAGCACTAGATGTAATATTTGTGACAAATAAAAAATAAAATGTCAAGAACCTATCAGACCTGAACGAAGAACGAGGAAACAGGAATGAGTAATGAAACAAAACATTGAGAAAGGTGCAAAAGAAAAACAGCAATCACTAAGTGAAGGAGAAACAAAACAAATACGCGAGGAAAAAGCAACGCTAAGAGATAGAAGCAAACTAAAGAGACCAGATAGATATAATGATGAGGAATTTTGTTTTGCAGGAATAACAGAGCTAGATGAACCACCGACATATAAATGAAGCAATAAAAAGCAAAGAAAGCACAATCTGGAAGAAAGCCATATTAGAAGAACTGAAAGTATTAAAAGAAACTAGATAATTGTAACATAATAGAGAGTCAGTGGGTGTTTAGAATTAAAGGTAATAATGAAAGCCATTCAGTTCAATACAAGGCTCGTCTGGTTGCCAAAGGATTTTAACAAAAAGATGATGTGGATCTTACAGAAGTTTATTCACCTGTGGTTAAGTTACCTACTCTACGGGTTCTACTTGTAGTTGCAAATTATCTTGAAATACCAATATTTCAAATGGATGTTCGTAGTGCATTCCTCTATGGTGAAATTAAAGAAAATGTGTTTATGTATGTTACTGAAGGAGTCTACGAAACACTGATACTGTGTGTAAGCTTATACGGACTTAAAAAGTCTCCAAGGTACGAAGAATTCAATTCCGTAATAGAAAAGCAGGGTTTCCGAAGATCAACAAATGATTACTGTTTTTATACGAGATTCATTAACACTGGCAAACTGTATGTTTTACTGTATGTTGACGATTTGGTACCTTGTGGTATGAATAAAGAATTGGTTGAAGATTTGAAAAAAAAAACATAATTTAGAAGCTGGAATTATTAAGATAAATCAAACAGAATATTTAAAAACAGTTTTGACAAAATTTAACATGATGGATTGTAAATCGATATCGACGCCAATGGAACGAAATTCAGTTAAGTGTGATTTATTAAACGAAAGTGATAATGACGAACATGTAGAAGGAAGATGTACGAGTAGAAGACCAGTGATTTGTGCACGGTAGTGAGTATCTTAAGTCGATATCAAAGCAAGGCGAACAATAAATTGTGGATTTGTTTAAAACGGTGCTTAGATATATAAAAGGTACTTTAACTATTTAGTGTTTGAACGAAATACCGATATTGAACCGATCCAAGGATATGTTGACTCAGATTGGGCAGGAGATTTAGCTGATAGGAAGTCAACATCTGGCTATGTTTTTAAACTGTTAACATGACTTTAAAATTTTAAATCAACCACCAGTACCAGTGCGTGTATTTGAAGATAACCAAGCTGCAATAAGAGTGACTGAAAACTTTTGAAAGTCATAAAAGACTAAAACACATGGACACTCGTCACCACTTTGTTCGAGAAAAAATAAACGAAGGAATTGTAAATTTAAATTATGTAAAATCTCATGACGAAAAATTTTATAAAATGTTAAACTTAAAATTATTTTGAAGATGATGAAATGTTAAAAAAGAAGTCTACATTTGCATGTAAGGAAAATGTTATTGAGGTGGGATGTTAAAGTAAGACAATAACATTATGTTGGTAACACAAAAATGTGGTATGAAGTAGGTTAAGTTGGCAATACATGTAAACATGTAAGTGTGCAACATGTACTATTATTTCATACAGAAAGTAATAAAGTAGGAAAAAGAAAATAATAGCAGGAAGTTTAATCTACAACCCAAAAAACAACAGAGAGCTCGCTTCTTCTCCTTTTCGATAACCGGTGAATAGAATCCACTTCATTTTGGCTATGCCCAACTATAAACAATTTATGGGTAATACTTGAGAAATTATATTTTGTGATAGCGTAAGAATAGGCACTTGCAATGTATTTATTTTTATTTTGGCCTGCACAATTGCTCGAATATAAAATTACGTTTCCTTCCCCAACGAAAGTATTTTGAAGAAAATACAAAATACATGTTCCTACCTTGTTACTACCTTGCCGTGCCAAGGCGTCATGCCACATGTAGCAATGACCGGTTCCACTTCTCATATTAAAGAAGAATAAATTGTAAGTGGCTAATTTACTTTTGTAGTAAAATTGAGCTATCTCCCCACATGCACTAGGTAAAACAGCTTGCTGAAAACATGTCACTTTATATAAACTATTCTGGGCACTGTCTTTGTGTTGATTTTTTCAATCGTAGTTTTTTGTTTTTCTGCATCATAAATATTCTTTTCATTTAATTATTATTTTTCTTTCTTTGTGTAGATTCTTGTAGCCTTCATAACATGTGCATTTTTGAAACTTTTTTCTTAAAAAGTAATATTGCCATAAATATGGCAAATTTTCATTTTGTCTTGCTTCAACGTAGTCTGTGCAACATTGCTATATTGTGTGTTAATGTGACTTTATTCGTGGAAAGCTTTCAATATGCTACACTGACAACATTACTTCCATGACCCTAACCTGTATGTGAGATATTATATTTGGTTGGTACGCGCATGCGCATATATTCCATATACAACATCGCCCTTTCTCACCGCACAAACTAAACACTAGACTGACAAGACTGTTTCTTCTGATGACATTACGGCAATTATTTATATTGTAAGATCTTGGTGTTTTTGCCTTATTTATCACTTGTTAGCATTTACCCATTCATTTCCTTCACGAACTTTATCCCCTGGTTTAAATTCCTGTCTCTCTTTGCACTTGCTGTCGTAGTATGCTTTGGCTTTGTTTTTTAACTAAATCGCTTCTAACATCTCTATTATTCTTATCTACTTTTAAATGTGAATCTAAGCAAGTTAATTTAGTTTTTACTTTTCTATTTAACAATAATTGGGCAGGATTTAGACCAATACCCTACTACGATAATTTAAAAGAGCCGATTCCAAATCACACTCCTTTTTTAGAATTGACTGCAATTTTAGCAGCACTTTCTGCTTGTCCATTAGATCTTGGGTATCTGGGACTACTAGTTTCTAATTTAAATCCCCAGTTTTGTGCAAACTTCCTAAATTCATATGCACCAAACGGCATGTTATCCGCAATTGGCATATATGGTATCCCATGTGTAGCAAAGCATGATTTAAATTTGTTTATTAATTCGTACGCTGTCTTACTTTTAATAGGTATTTTATAAAATGGTCTATGTGGTATCATATGAGGTATTAATGGCTCTTTTATGTTGGACGGTCTGGATTTTTCACATGTTTCACACTTTTTAACATACAGCTCTATGTCATTATTTATTCTCGGCAAATAGACATATTTTTTTGCTATTGCTTTCATTTTAAGTATTCCACTATGTCCCTCATGCAATAAACCTAACATATACGTTATTAGACTAGCTAGAACTACAAGTCTATCGTTATAAAAAATCAAGTCCTCTATTATATGTAATTCATTTCTAATGGTGTAATACTTATTTAGTGGTTCCTTTAATCTTTTATTTTCCAAACCCGCAAAGTAATGTTCAATTAGGTACTGGAGACAAAATTTCGTCTGCTTTACTTTTTTCTATAAATTCTTTTTTCTTTTCATCAGTCATATTAATCAAACTTTTAACAGTAACACAATGTATTACTTCCGCTAATTCCTTATCATCCACTACTTCATCTCTGTAATCGTGACGATATTACTAATATTTTTATTTATTATCGAGATTAGTGGCTTATGATCTGTAATTATTGTAACTGGTCGGCCATAGATATATAAATGAAACTTTTGGACTGAAAATACTATGGCCAAAAATTCTTTTTCAATTTGAACGCAATTTCGTCCGGTTTCCGTTAATGACCTGGACGCAAAGCTTACTGGGCCATTTTGTATCAAGCTACACCCTAATCCATCTTTACTGGCGTCCGTTTGAATGACTATTTCAATATTTTCATTAAAATTGGCTAAAACCGGTGCTGTTGCTAGCTAGGTTTTAATATTGTCGAAACATCTTTCATGAATTTTTGTCCAGCAAAATTCTACTTGCTGTTTGAGTGGTTCCCTAATTGGTGCTGTTATTCCAGATAAATTTGGAATGAAACTACGAAAATAGTTGATTAATCCCAATACTCTCTGTAATTCCTTCTTATTTTTTTGGTGACTAAACATCTAATAGCTCTAACACGTTCATCGTCTATTTAGCACTTTCCTTAGTAAATCTTAACCCTAGGTACTTCACTTCTTTAACTCTGTACTGTATTTTATTCGCATTGAATTTTACATTATTTTCTTTTGGCTTTTCTATGACCTGTTTCAAGATTTTATCATGTTCCTCCACACTCTTTGCTGATACCACTTAGTCATCAAAATAGACAGCTACACCTTCTATTTTACCAAAAATTTGTTGGTTAATATTTTGAAAATATTCCAGGGCAAGTTTTAATCCAAATGGCAACCTTTTGAACTTATAATGTCCAATGGTGTACTAGTGGTGTTCTAGTTCAACATGATAAAACCTATCTTTGAAATCAAGTACTGTGAAAATTTCTTTGTTACTGAGTTTTGCAGTTACTTTGCTAACTGTAGGGATTAGGCAATGTTTTCTTCTGATGACTTTGTTTAAGTCTTGTGGGTCAAGGCATATACCCTCAATGAACCATTTGGCTTCTTTATTACTACTAGATTGCTTACCCAACTAGATGGTTCCGTTCGTTCAATAACCCCTTGTTTCTCTAACTATTCTAACTTATTTTCTAAAGTTTTGTGGATAGCTAGTGGAACACGCCTAGGTGGCCTCACAACCGGACAAGCACCTTCTTTGATTTCAATTTTTAAGTTTTCTTTAAATTTGCCTATGCCTAAAAATATTTCATTATTATTCTTAATAAAATCTTTTACATCACTTTCTAGTTTTATATTATTAACTCTCTTTATTAACCCTAATTCTATACATGATTTTAATCCGATTAATGCCTCTCCCTTAACATGAGCTACTGTAAAATCTACTTTGTTTACAAGATTTTTTAACAATCTAATTTAACAATTCCTAATGATTTTATTTTGTTACCACCATATACTTCTAATACATAGTTATAATTTTTTAGCACGATATTTTTGTTTATATTTAATTTTTCGTAAATGCTTTCGGTAATACATTTATCTCAGCCCCTGTATCTAACTTAAAGCTAATTTTGTTGCCTTGAATCACCATTTCTTTTAACCATTCTTTTCCATTTTTTCCCACAACACTTACTTTTCTAACTTCTGACGCACTGATTTTAATGGAACTGACCAAAAAACTTTCTTCATCTTCTTCATTTTCTTGTTCATTCACCTGTCTTACTTTCTTGTTTGTTTCTGCATCCTGCTGCAAAATGATTGCATCTATTTCTTGCATAATACACACTGTTTCGACATATGTCTATTACTTCTTTTAATTCCATGTTTTTGAGATTCAACAATTTCTCTTGTAAATGTTTGTCACTGCATCCAAAAATTATTCTATCTCTCAACATCTCATCTTTATCTTTGAACTCGCACGACTTTATTAGTGTTTTTAACTCTTGTATGTAGTACACTAAACACTTTAACCCACTGAACACCAAACAAGTTTTAACTAAACCACCGACGCGTTTCAACAGCAATGCTGCTGATAATAAAACTAGTTTTAACGAAACGATCTGTTAATCTGTTAATGAAATATATTAGGTGTTGAATAAAAAAAAGACACTACCAGTCTTGAGAATACGATGCTCAATTGTTTTTCTGTCTTCGCCACTGCAATCCCTGAAATATACCTCTTAACGGACCTTGTAGCTAATAATAATAACTGATAGCCAAATTAGTAATGGCTCGCACTTAACTTTGAACAATCTGTATAGGCATACCTTGAGACTGCAACATCAAGAGTAGAATAGTTAGTGTACCTCCGTTGGCTATATTGTTCAGGCAGCTCTTATATGCTTTTGACAGTCTATAAGGATACATGCAATAGTGTGTGTGAATACGTTTCTCTGGTTGCATACAAAGCTACGTCATATGTGTGTATGTTGATGCCATGAAGTATTTCGTGTGTTGAGATGATATTTTCATAATTTCCATTAATTTATATTCTTTTTTAGAATATTTGATTTTTACAACAGAGTTAGTTTAGTTTAGTTAGCTTGGTATTTTATAGTTTTTGTAACTAGATGGCATAGCCTAAAAGATGTAGTCCCTAAATATATAAAGTATCGCAATAGAAAAGGAACCTGTGTTAGAGGGAAAAATACATTTTGGACCTAAAACGGCAGTTATAGCTATTAGTAGTATCGCTTGTGACGCTCATTGCGTTGCGCATGTTTGGTATCGATGCATAACATAAAAACCTTACACCATAGACCACACACATTTAATTGTTTCACATATTTTCCACTTTTTACGATACAACAATAAAAACGTCTGTTTAGTTTGATGATTGATTTCGACGAACACATTACATACTACTGAGAAAAACTTCGGTGTTTTCTTTAAACATATATTATTTAGACCACACACAATAACGACATTGACCTGGCTCCATTACATGCGCCATCATGACTAAAACTAAACCTAATAGCTTTTCTTCCTTTACCTAATGGCGGCAAATTTAAACTTATTATAAAACAGAACATGCCGCCCCTCTTGAAAGGATTGACTTTCGAAAATTAAAAAAAAAAACAATGATAATGTGACAAATTAACTAAAATAAGAGTTACATAAATATTTATTTAAACAGTATCTGCTTTTATTGGCAATTTGCATATGCCCTGCACTGCACGTTTTGTTATACCATTACTGGTACGTACACTAACTACGCGCACTACATTATCCGCACCTGTATGTAGATCGACTATACGTCCAATCCGCCAAAGTAACGGCGGTAGGTTATCATCCTTCAGTACTACCATATCTCCGAATTGTAAATGCTGCGACGAAACCCTTTGCCATTTCGTTCGTGGTTGCAAGGAAGATAGATATTCGCGTGACCAGCGACGCCAAAA
Source organism: Holotrichia oblita (assembly GCA_023690525.1). NCBI lineage: Eukaryota > Metazoa > Arthropoda > Insecta > Coleoptera > Scarabaeidae > Holotrichia > Holotrichia oblita. The sequence continues at coordinate 136,128,418 of CM043015.1, read as the reverse complement.
ATGTTGAACGATATGCTGGAGTTTTTTGTACTGATGAAGTAGATTTGCTGGCTTGTCAATCTCTTCTTCGGGTATCGCCGTTAAATAGTCCCCTATTAGGAAGTGGGCTGGAGAAAGTGCGACAAGGTCGTTAGGATCATTGCTTGATGGAATAAGGGGTCTGGAGTTAAGCACAGCTTCAATTTGCGCAATCACTGTATTAAACTCTTCAAAATGTAATTTGGTAGTTCCAACAATCCGTTTTAAATGAAATTTTGCCGCCTTAATTGCAGTCTCCCAAAGTCCTCCATGATGAGGTGAACGTGCGGGTATGAAATGCCACGTGATTTTGTTTTGTGTAAAATACGCTTGAGAGTTTTGGTCAGTTTTTACTAAATTTTGCAAATTTTGTTTTAACTTTTTGTTAGCACCCACAAAATTCGTTGCATTATCTGAATATAAATGCTTACAAATACCTCTACGAGCTGTGAATCGTTTGATCGCGTTCAGAAAGGCGTCTGCGGTTAAGTCGCCAACAACCTCCATATGAACTGCTTTTGTAGCAAAGCATACAAACATACATATATAGCCTTTAACGGCCTTATGGCTTCTTAATTTGCTAGCCTTTACCTCAAAAGGCCCTGCGTAATCAACCCCGCTTACTAAAAATGGTCTCGCAGCGTTAACCCTAAATTCAGGCAACTCTCCCATGTTTTGTTCAAATTTACGCGGTTCTACCCTAAAACAAGTCATGCATCCTCGTAATGCGCTGCGAACCGCGTTTCTCCCACTTAATGGCCAATAATTGAGTCTTAATGATGCGAGTACGGCTTGCGCGCCTGCGTGTAATTGACGATGATGCTCGTGCTTTATTATAAGTTTCGTTAAAGTATGTTTTTGAGGTAAAATAATAGGAAACTTCCTATCGTATGATATAGATGATTTACCTAATCTGCCGCCTACGCGAATTAAACCGTCTGAGTCTAAAAAGGGATTTAATTGTAGAAGCTTACTTTTACGCGACAAGGGTTTTCTGGACTTTAAGTTATCGATATCTATAGGAAATACCTGTAATTGAGCTAGTTTTACTAGTTTCTTCGAAGCGTTATCCAATTCTTCAATCGTCAACGGACCTGTTGTGGACTGTATAAAACTTGTCGAAGACTATTGCAAACTTTATGAAACACTTGTTGTGGGTTTTAAACTTTATTTAATGCCAATTTACATCGTCGTCACTTGTAGTACATTTCGTTATGGCGGATGCTGGTCGTCGTCTCCTTTTTCACCGCACATTCAACTACCAATAGAAAAATGGCGCGAATTTACAAAAATTTAAAAATAAGTGTAATGCATTAACATCCCGCCCGCCTTGAAACATTATAACATTTTCAATTAAGAACTACGTTAACAATAATCATAGTAATAAAGTAATACATGAGTAAATACGTAAGAATACAATATAATAATATCAAACACTTCAGTTTATTTTACTGTTCATACAGATATTATTACTAACATGAACATTCGGTAATGGACAAATCTTACTAACACTTCTCTTGATAGTACCATCATTCACCTTTATTGACACAACTCTCACAACACCATCACTTCCTGGATGCAGGCTCGTGATCTTCCCAAGATGCCAGTGCATTGGAGGTGTATTGTCTTCTTTATAAGAACGATGGACCCTACGCTGATGGAGTTTTCTCTGTTCTTTTGCCATTTAACCCTTGTCTGCAGCTCGCTTAAATACTCCTTGTGCCAGCGAAGCCAAAAATGTTGAGTTATTTGCTGCAATCGCTGATAGTGTTTTAAGCGATTCTCAGGAACTGACGTGTAGTCCGGTTCTGGTAGACTAGTTAGACCTTTGCCAATAAGAAAGTGCCCAGGAGTAAGAGGATCTAAGGAATCAGGATCAGCAGTAAGAGGACACAATGGCCTGGAATTTAAAATCGCTTCAATTTGAGTCAATACAGTGCTAAACTGTTCAAAAGTTAAATGTGCATTACCAACTACTCTACGTAAATGGTATTTAATGCTTTTTATTCCAGCCTCTCAAATACCGCCAAAATTAGGAGCTCGCGCAGGGATAAAATGCCATGAAATATTCTCTTTCGCTAAATAATTAGAAATATTTAGGGTCTCTGATTGTAAAAACGTTTGAAGTTTTTTAAGTTCCGCATTAGCACCAACAAAAGTTTTTGCATTATCGGAGTAAAGGTTACGAGGTTTTCCCCGCCTACTGATAAAGCGTTTTAATGTTGCTAAAAAACATTGCGTGGTTAAATCTGACACTGCCTCCAAATGAACGGCTTTCGTTGATAAACATATAAAAATACAAATATACCCTTTAACTAACCTCGGCTTCCTTGTCATTCTGTCCTTTAATGTAATAGGACCTGCGTAATCTAAACCTGTGTTGAAAAAAGGTAAGTATTCATTTACCCTAGGTTCCGGTAAGTTTCCCATTAAATATTCTAATGACTTGGGACGTGCTCTAAAACAAGTCATGCAATTTCGTACAGTCAATTTAGCTAAGTTACGACCTGAGACCGGCCAGTAACGGTCTCGAATAGATGCTAGCAACATAGTTGGACCGCAATGTCCTAATCGTTTGTGCTCTTGCTCGAAGATCAGTTGCGTAAGTTTGTGTTTGGATGACAAAATAATCGGATGTTTTTTATTAAAACTACAAGTGCTATTTTGTAAACGGCCTCCTACGCGAATTAAGCCATTCTCTAGATATGGGTTTAAAGACAGAATATTACTTTTATTAGTAATAGCCTTAACCTTTAACAACTCATTATATTCGCGACTGAATGATGTTTGCTGAGCTAAACGACATAACGCATGGAGAGAATATTCTAATTCCTTTATAGTTAATGGTCCGGTTAATCGCGATTCTACGTTTATTTTACAATTATTAATAAATCTAAAACAATACGCAACAACCCTTTGAAGAGTCGTTAAAATTGAATACCTAGCAAAAATATCAAAATTCACATTCAAAACAGTGTTTGTTGAAGTTCGTTCTTCAGGTACCTTATTTGATACAAATTCGCTAGATCTTGTAAGTTGCAAGGTATCTGTAGATAGCCAATATGGTCCCGACCACCAAAGTTCGCAATCTCGCAAGTCTTCAACAGCTATACCCCGTGATACTATATCTGCCGGGTTTTCCTTTGATTTCACATGGTACCAATCTTCAATGTTTGTTAAACGTTGTATTTCGCTAACTCGGTTAGCTACGAATGTTTTCCATCGCTTAGGACAAGCTCGTATCCATGATAGCGTAATAGTGGAATCCGACCATAGACATTGTTTGTAGAACGAGAGTTTTATTGCTGCGCGTACCTTGTGCACCAATTGTGCTAATAGAACTGCACTACATAGCTCTAACCTTGGTAGAGTTACTTGTTTGATTGGCGCTACCTTGCCTTTTGCACATAAAAGTTGCGAATGATATTTCCCGTTTTGTTTGCTTCGTATATAAATACAAGCACCATAAGCCTTTTCGCTTGCGTCCGCAAAACCATGCAATTCTAAAGATTCGTACGTTGGTAGAACAATAAATCTAGAAATTTTTATAGTTACTATTTTCTTTAGCTCTTCTCGAAATTTGTACCAAATCTTTCGTAAATCTTCTGGAACTTCATCGTCCCAAGAAATCTTAGCTTGCCACAAAGCTTGTATTAATAATTTGCAAGAAATAATTATTGGTGCAAGTAGACCCAAGGGATCGAAGATTTGTGATACTTCTGAGAGAATTATTCGCTTCGTAATTACTCTTTCTTCCTCTGGAGCATTCGCAACAGCATACTGAATGACGTCATCTGTAGCGTTCCAACAAATTCCCAAGGTTTTATTTGTTTCATGTTCTCCAAACTGTATTATACTTGAATCTAAATTCTTGTTTACTTGAAATTCCGCACACAATTCAGGTTTGTTGCACAACCATTTTCTCAATTCCAATCCACTACTGCAGAGAATTTGATTTACTTCATGTTGTATCTTGACTAATTCAGATTTGGAATCTGCACCGAACAAAAAATCGTCTACGTAAAAATTGTTTCTAATAGCTTCACATGCTGCAGGATATTCTACCGCAATTTCATTTGCTAACTCATGTAAGCACCGAATTGCCAGGAATGGCGCAGAAGCAGTTCCGTAGGTGACGGTTTTTAATTCATAACATTTAACAGGCTTCTTAGGATCGTCTCGCCAAAATATTCGTTGGAAACGTCGCTGTTCAGGGTCTATTAAAATCATCCTATACATTTTTGAGATATCTGCGCTAATAACGTATTTATGGATTCTAAAAGACAGTAAAATAGAGAATAGATCTGCTTGAATAGTAGGACCTACATGCTGTGCGTCATTTAATGATATTCCTGTATCTGTTTTCATTGAGGCATCGAAAACAACACGTACTTGAGTGGTCGTGCTAGATTTTTTAACGACAGCATGATGTGGCATGTAGTAATTTAATTCTTCGTTTTCATAAGTTTCATTGATTTCAATCATATGACCCATTAACTCATATTCACGCATAAACTTCTTGTATGGCACATACAATTCTTGGTCTTTTACTAAGCGCTGTTCTTGTGAATAAAATCTGTTTAATGTCAACTTTCTCGATTGGCCTAAACATTCATAATTCTGCTTGAAAGGTATTTTAACTACAAATCTACCATCTGAATTTCGTTTAACTGTATTTCGAAAATGTTCTTCGCAATACTGTTCAGATTGCGAAAATATTTGATTAGTGTTGACCTCCTCTATTTCCCAAAATTTTGAAATACGTTTATCGACTTGTGATGTAGAAAGACAGCTAATGGATCTTGTATTATATTGTGGTAAACTCAAAGTACCAGTAACAATCCATCCAAACTTCGTGTTTTGTAAGAACACGTCATGGTTTAATACTTGTTTTTGTTCTGAATACAAGACCTTCCAAAAAATCGATGACCCTAATAAAAGATCAATAGTACTTGTTTCATTGTACCTAGAATCTGCTAGCTCTAAATCTGTCGGAATTTCTAGCATATTTTTATTGAACGAACTTATGGGTAACTTTGCCGTAACTTCGGACAAAACCAAACAGGAAATACGTGTATTAAATAATCCGTTACGCGATAGTAACTTAAAACTTGTTGCAAATTTTACATTTGACGTTGCTTGACCAACACCTGTAATTGCGTAATCAACTTGTGTTACATTCAAATTTAGCTTTTCACATAACCTCTTTGTTATGAAATTACTCATTGAACCATTGTCTAGTAAAGCACGACACTTATGTAACATTCCATTCATATCTTCAATTAAAACTATTGCCGTTGAAAGAAGAACTTGTGACGTTGAAACATTGCTAATAATGTTATCAATTGCTTCTACAGTGTGATTTGTTGAAACTTGAGGCTCTGAACTGAAACTAGTGTCCGTATTTTGCGAATTCGCAACATCCGTTGTGTGATATTTACTTGATATCTCATTGCTTACAGTGTTCGATTGACGTTGTGAATTATTGAAACTGGTGTTACTTAAATGTAGTAAAGAATTGTGGGGCTTTCCACATTTTCTGCATTTAGATACTTGACATTGCGCTGCTGTGTGGTTAGGTTTTAAGCAATTAACGCATAATTTCAATTTCTGTACTTCATTGTACCTAACTACTGGCGTAAAATTTAAAAAATCGTGACATTTATAAATCGTATGGTTTCCTTTACAAAAAAAACAACTTATTTTACTTGTAGCTACATTAGTAATTGATTTACTATATTTGAACCCTTGCGATTTATTAAAATCTAACTTTTCTAATAGTTCGCAGCGAGATTTAATTAAATTAAATAAATCTTTTAATGTCACTACTCTAGTTGTATCTGTGGCTACCTTTCCAGCTTGTTTCGTACAAAAGAGTTCCCACTCGCGTCTACTCGTATTATCTAACTTATCGCTGATTATAGGAATTAATAATGTATCCCAATACTCAACCGATTCGCCAAGATTTTTTAAAGCTTTTAAGTTGTTATTTATGTTGTTATACAAATTTCGTAAATCTTTAGGTGACTCTTTAGTTAATTTCGGAAAATCTAAAATTGACCGAACATGTGTTCGTACAATTAATTGACTTTTTTCGTAACGTTCGCGCAAAGCTTCCCACGCAATTTTATATAATTCGATGCAGAAATAGGAAAAGCTTGAATTGTTTCTAGAACTTCTTTACTCAAACACGTTCTAAGGTGATGCATTCTTTGAACGTCGGAAAGTAATTTGTTATCGTCGATTAGTGCCTTGAAACTATCGCGAAACTCCACCCAGTTATTGTAATCGCCATTGAATGTAGGCAATTGCATTATGGGTAACTGAACTTGAAGAGGGTTAATAATATTAACTTGCTCGTTAGTTTCATTTGAAACGTGCACATTTTCGTTTGTTTCATCGGTACTAGTTTGCGAAATCTTATCTACTTCAAATGTTTTTGAATTACTAAATTTCTGTATGATACTTTCGATATTAGCACAAAGTGCGTAATATGTGGTTTCAAATTCCGCGCGCTCGCTGGACTCGCTATCATCATTTACCTCATCTAGCTCGATATTTGACTGAACCTCATTAAACGACTCTAATAATGGACTTATTTTATTTAATCGCAACTTTAATTGATTATATGTTTCATTATTTATCTGATCCAAATTTAGTGTCTCGTAATAATGGCTTTGTCTTGTGAGGCTGGATTTAATTTGACCTCTTTTCCGTTTTAATTGAGTTAAATCTGCCATATTGACTCGAAATGAAACGTAACTGACGGAAACTTGACTATAGGCAATAAGGAAACTAGGAAAAACTACGTATTGGAAATTGGAATGCACTTACTTGGCTCTGCATCAACCCTATACGGTTAACTTGTACCCACGCTTAGCTACTCGAACTTGTATTTGCTTTTTCTTGGTTTGCCGCTGTAATCCGGCTCGAACTCGGACCAAAATATGTTGTGGACTGTATAAAACTTGTCGAAGACTATTGCAAACTTTATGAAACACTTGTTGTGGGTTTTAAACTTTATTTAATGCCAATTTACATCGTCGTCACTTGTAGTACATTTCGTTATGGCGGATGCTGGTCGTCGTCTCCTTTTTCACCGCACATTCAACTACCAATAGAAAAATGGCGCGAATTTACAAAAATTTAAAAATAAGTGTAATGCATTAACAGGACCTAAGGTGCGTTTTTCCTGCGAAACGCTTGCATTCTTAGCAAACCTTAGGCAACATGCCATAACTCTTGTTAGTCGATTAAGTGTAGAAAATCTATAAAAAATGTCTATGTCATTCGTAACGTTTAAACAAATCGGTTTAATTTTTCGTTTCTCTAGCGTGGTGTCTTCAAGGTTAATCGATGGTCCCTTTGACCATTCGGTCTTCGGCCATGTTAACCAAGGCGGCCCTTGAAACCATAAAGTGCACTGTGGTAGCAAATGCGCGTCGATTCCTCTGGATATTATGTCGGCGGGATTGTCAGCAGAAGATACATGATTCCAATCTGCAATAGTTGATAAATCCTGAATTTGCGATACTCTGTTCGATACAAACGTTTGCCATGTGCAAGGTTGTGCTGCTAACCAAGATAAAACGATGGTGGAATCTGTCCAGTAATGAATGCTTGTGACATTTACTTGTAAGCCCTTTAAAACGTTACGCATGAGCTATGCCAGCAGAAGCGCGCCGCAAAGTTCCAAACGTGGAAGACTAACCGACTTTAAAGGTGCCACGCGCGATTTCGCGCATATGAGATTACTTTGCCTATCACCGTAATTATTCGTAGAAAGTACATATACGCACGCGCCATATGCTTCCATTGAGGCATCACAAAATCCGTGAAGTTCGATATTTGCAGCTTCTTTGATAACACAATGACGTTTAATTTTCATATCATTAAGGACTGAAATGTGCTCGAAGAATCTTGAACAAGCGGTAGCTATATTTAACGGCACGGATTCGTCCCAGTCCAATTTCATTTGCCAAAGTCTTTGCAGTATAATTTTCGCTCTAATGGTTATCGGACTAATCAACCCCAAGGGATCGAAAATTTGCGCTATGTTAGACAAAATAATGCGTTTTGTTAATTGTTTGATTTGCATATTATTAGGATTCACTCGATACATTAATAAACCTGAATTGGCGTCCCATAGAATGCCTAGAGTTTTAGTGCTACCTGTGTCCGTTATATAATATTGCAATAATTCTTTGCTCGTAGCAGAAGCGTTTAAAATTTTACTATCATTCGATACCCATTTTCGTAAGTGAAAACCGTAGTTTTCGAGAATGTCTGATATATCGCGCTTTAATTGTATCGCATTTTCGATTGTGTTTGTTCCCGTGATCAAATCGTCGACATAGAAGTCCTTTAAAATAATTTGAGCAATACCGGGAGCGATATGCTCATTTTCGTAAGCCGCTTGCTGTAACGATCGTATAGCTAGATACGATGCACTTGCTGTTCCATACGTGACCGTAGTTAATCGGAAATGACGTAACTCATCCTCAGGACTCTTCCTCCATATTATACGTTGTAAATCTTGTTGATCTCGAGCGATTTTAACTTGCCGATACATCTTCTCAACATCCGCAGTGAGTACAAAATTGTGTTTTCGAAACCGGAGTAATATATCAAATAGATCGTCTTGGATTTTAGGACCTACCTTTAAAGTGTCGTTTAGCGACAGATTTGAACTTGTCTTTGCTGATGCATCAAAAACGACTCTCAATTTTGTGGTTAGACTCGATTCCTTCAAGATGCCGTGATGTGGTAGATAATAGACAAGTTTAGATTCGTTTTGCAATTCTGAGTCACTTATCTTTTCCATATGCCCTAGCTCCTCATACTCAGTCATGAAATCAACGTATTGTTTCTTAAATGCGGGATATTTGTTCAATTTGCTCTCTAAATTAAAAAATCTTTTTGTTGCCGCGATGTGCGATTCACCTAAACTCTGTAAATTATTACGCGTCGGTAATCTAACTATAAATGCACCCGATTCATTACGCTTGGTTGTTTTTAAGAATTCTTGTTCACATTCTAATTCCTCGTTTGTCATTTTTGATGAATTAGGAATTTCTTCCAATCTCCAGAATTTTTCTACCTGTTCCTGTAAACTCAAGTTTACCATAATACCTTGGTCAACGCTGTCCGATTCAACTCGTGCCGTATTTATCGGCCCTGACAGAATCCATCCTAACTTGGACTTTTGCAAAATAGGTTGACCTAGCCCTGTTTTTATCTGACCCACACATAATAAATCCCAAAAAATGCCTGCACCTAATAACATATCTATTTTGCTTGGTTCGTTGAATGAGGGATCTGCAAGCGATAAGCTAACTGGAATATTTATCAATTCTTTATCGAATACGAAATTGGGCAAATTATCTGTTATTTGCGGTAAAACTAAATAAAAAAGCTCAATTTCATAATCGCTACAAGTAGATTTTATTTTGGTGCGAATACCGTCGGTGATTTTCGTAGATGACCCATTTATACCTTTTACCGGAACATGTATCTTGTGAACAGGTACCTTTAGTTTTTGACTCAATTCTTTAGATATAAAATTAGATTGGCTTCCAGAATCTAAAAGAACTCTTGCCAAATGATATTCACCATTGAAATCTTTAACATACACGAATGCAGTCGATAATAATATATTCAAACCGGGTTTAATGTTCGAGATATGTACGTTAATTGAAGATTGATCGTTAACCGAAACATCTTTAACTTTTTCCTTATCGTTTTTCTCACCCCTGGACTCTTGACTATGTTGCTCTGATTTGCTTTCTTTATTGACGTGTAACAAAGAATTGTGGCGCTTATGACAATGTTTGCAACTTGATGCCTTACAATTTTGAGAGAAATGGTTACTACGTAAACAGTTTGTGCATAATTTAAGCCGTTTTACTGTTTCGTATCGTTGTTGAACAGGAAGTTTCCGAAATTCTTCACATTGATACATGTGATGTGAACTTTTGCAAATTTCGCACGTTAAGTTGGACGTTGTTAAATATGAATGTGATCGTTCATTAGTTTCGTTTTTCGTATTTGGCATTCGAGAAATTGTTTGTATGACTTACGTTTTTGATAGATTCTAAAACCTGATAACGTTGCGTTAAATACGAGAAAAAGTTTGTGAATTTTGGTAATTCCTTATTTTCTTTTGAAACTATCTGCTCCTGCCATTCACGTTTGGTAATTACATCCAGTTTCGTAATAATTAAATGTATTAACAATCTGTCCCATTGCTCGACAGGTTCTCCTAACGATTTTAGTGAACGCATGTGTTTATTAATATGATCGATTAATTTGCGTAATGAATTTGCTGATTCTTTTTGTATACTTGGATATTCGAATAATGCAGAAATGTGATTTTCAATGATTACCCGCTTGTTTTCAAATCGTTGCTTTAAAAGATCCCATGCTGTTTGATAGTTCGCGTTGCATACTTCTAATGATTGTAAAATATCGTTCGCTTCGCCCTTTAAACACCCCTTTAAATAATAAAACTTTTCGACGTTACTTAATTTTGCGTTTTTATCGATTAATGCATTAAAGGTGTCGTGAAATTGAAGCCATTGGTGGTATTCTCCGTTAAATTCTGGCAAACTTATTAAAGGTAATTTTAAACGATCGTTTTTTGAATCAAATCGCGGTTGGTCTGCGTTTGTTTTTGATTCATGTTCGTGTTTTAAAATAATTTCTTTAGCACGCGCTTTTATTTGATAAAAATTATTTTCAAACGATTCACGCTCTATTTCTTGTTGTTCAAACTCGTTATCAGTTAATAAGTTCTCTAATTGCATTTGAATTTCGTTAAATTCGTTGTATACCCGACCAAAACCTTCAAACCGTTCGGTGAATTCTACATATTTTTCATCACTATATGATTCTAAAAATTTAGAAAATCGTTCAATTTTCGATTTGATTTGCTCGCGTTGTCGTTTTAATCGTTTAACACTCATTTTGTGAGGCTGCTAATTGTATAAATACGAGAAATACCATATATTCGCTAATGTAAAGTGTGCGTTATGACGTAGTGATTGCTCAAATATAAGGGTTATGTTTGTATAGAGGATAATAGGAAGGGACTTACCGTATCGTAAGTTCAAATTTCCCACGCTTTCGTCGCGTATGCTTGTTGACCTGATTGGTGCTCGCTGCTGCTTGACGCTACTTGCTACTGCTCGATGCACGTTGTCGTTAATGGCGGTTTTTCTTCGATTCTCCCTTTGGTAGGTTAACCTCAACGAAGAATTTCGTTTATCAGCGTTATGTAGAATGCTTATTTGCTTCGATAGATACGTAGATATGATAGTAAAGTGACGATGAAATCGGCGACACTATTACTTAAAACACTTCGATAATGTAACGTTGCTTGACGAAATACGTTATATTCGCCACGTTTTATGTGGTTCAATTAATCAATTACTCCGTTCATTAATTAATTAATCCGTTCAGAAGGACCATGTTTAGTTTGATGATTGATTTCGACGAACACATTACATACTACTGAGAAAAACTTCGGTGTTTTCTTTGAACATATATTATTTAGACCACACACAATAACGACATTGACCTGGCTCCATTACATGCGCCATCATGACTAAAACTAAACCTAATAGCTTTTCTTCCTTTACCTAATGGCGGCAAATTTAAACTTATTATAAAACAGAACAACGTCTTTATAATAAAAATACCGAGTTTTCATCTTCTGTAATGAAGAGTTTACAGAAATAAAACCAAAAACTTCAAATTTACCGCGTTTGTCTGAACTCAAAATGGACATATACTGCAGTTTTAGGCATGGTGGGAGATCAAGCTATTTTATTCCAGCTATGTACCTATTGTTATGAAAAATATTTACTTACTCTTAAAATTTAAGTTTTAAATTTATCTGAGGTATGTTTTAAGTTCTTTAATTTGCAACAGGTGTAAATATGCAAGTTACGAAGTGAACACAAATGAACACAAGAAAATCGAAATAACTAAAGACCGATTTACAAAAAAAATACAATTTATTTTTTTAAGACGAAAAAATGGATAAAATCTTTTACTAAATTATTGCTCTATAACGAACTTAGTTCAAGTTTCGGTGCTAATTTAATATATGTATACATACATATATGACTAACGTCTTCCGAAAATAAAATCACTTGTTGCACTGATAATTCATCATCCTATATGATCCTTACGAGATCAAGGCAATCTAATGTAACTAATAAAAGGCATGGACCACATTAAAGAAGATCTACAAGATGCACGGTACTTAAGTATTGACACCAGTCTGATGATATCTAAATGGATGTTACTCGTTGATGTATTATAACTTTGATTTTGATATTAACGGGTTTTGAGATAAAATCTGCAATGTTCTCTGAAATATGTAGCATTATCGCAAAAGCACTAAAATTAATTTACTTGACATTGGAAAGTATTAGAAATAAGGTTAATACTTCAATATTCAATGCATTTCTATGAACTGCGAACGGATGTACCTACGTTATTATGTCTGAATTACTGAATAAATTAATTCTATACTATAATACTACTTGCAGAAAAGATTGTTCACGAAAAGGAATAAAATTAATATAGTCCTACAGCTTTTCGATATTGAATCATCCTTTGTTTTGACAATAGGATTGCTTCTTGCGTACCTCCTTCATCCAGAAAAAGTTATGTAATAGAATAGCGTTATCACTATCGTATAATTAAAAGAGCATAATTTCTGTTTATTTGTCGGTGGACAACATGCAGTAGATAAAAGAGTAACTGTCTTGAAATACATACACTGTATTTTGAACTATTAATTTGACTTTTTGAAAGATATCAACTGTTAGATATTCTATAAAGCGATACTGACTATTCATAAATGTGGAAAAAGGTTGCATTGAAGTTTTTTGAGTCTTAAGTTCTATAAGTTTACACTTAACATTTCATTGATCATGCTGTCAGCTTACTTAGAAGGTTTCTAAAGGTGGATGTTGTTGTCTTTTGTTCACCTTAAGCTATGTACTCACTTGAGCAAATTTACGCGCACGAACCCTGTGCGCACACAAATCCTTTGATAAAGGTGAAGAAACCGACAAGCGATGGATAGCGTTCGTGCGCATATTGGGTGTTCGTGCGCGTAAATTTGCTCAAGTGAGTACATAGCTTTATATATCTTATTTCTTCTTCTCTTCGCCGATTCTTCACCGTTACAGTTCGATGAACTGCATTCGTTCACTATTTCGTTATTCGCAAGGTCTTACTGAGTTTGTGCTCATCTCCTCGTGCAAAGCTACTTGGACTCTTCATAATTTCCAGCGATTCTCGTATTAATGTCTGATGGTACTGTGTAGTTGTGACTAAGAATTTGTCGTATTTTATGCGATGGTTTCCGCCTTAAAATAAGTGTTCGGCTACTACAGCTTTCAGTATATCGAGAATACTGAATTAATTCAGAGACAACCATTATATCAAGTGAAAGTTCACAAATGATAGTATAAAGGCATTAGTTTTGGAGTAGCGACTCCGTGCGACAATGGAATTATTTTCTAGTTTTCCGTTTATTGTTAATGTCTCAAACCAATTTGTAGTTATTATGAGAGTTTATTAGTTATAACTTCAACAATATACAGATTGAGATGAACAGACATACATGTTATTCATATTGACTGGACAATATAACAGTTCAATGTATAGTACACTGAGCATTCATACTTATATTAATAATAAAAAATGGGCAATTACTATTTTATATTTTGAAATAGTCTCAAAATGTTTACATCCTTATTACTAATTAACTTATAGACTACCATACTATTATATGTTAATAAATGTTGAGTCACATAGATATATTATAAATATATATGTATATATAATGTATACAATTAAATGTCACAAAAACAACTAAATTTCGAGATCAGTCATTTATCCTTATGATTGAAAGTATTGCCTCCACTTGCATTCTTAAAAGGAAATATATATACAATACCAGAATGTCTAGTATATTCATGTACAAATGAGAATGACCTTGTGTGTGTGCAAACCGGACGAAGTCGTGAACATCAATTGTCTGTCGTATATACTACGAACATGTGCGAAAGCTGTTGCACACTGATAAGGGAGGTAGTATAGTTTCGCAATGTTTTTCTAATTCAAATTATTTATTATCTTTTCTTATGGATATATAAGATATTTAACGTATATTTTTGATAACTTTGCACAATGCTGATTCTATCTAATAATAATTTAGGCTTATGCAACTTTATATTGTATCGCTGCGTACCTATATATAAAACCGGTTCTCCCTTATTTACGAATGCGGCCGATCAACACACACTCACCTGTAGCTGTCGCTAGTAACCCTTCGCTTACTGTATACATACCGATATATATGTATATATACCGTACAAGTCTTGCATCTATGGACGGTGCTTGGCTTAATCGTGAACAAACTTAGCTCGACAACTTGAAAACCATAACAATTAGAATTAGTGCTCTCCTCGACGTTTTGTACAAAATTTCATGGTCTACAAAAACGGTCATACAAGTTTTTTCGATATCTTATACGGTCAACGCTGGATTCGCAAAAAAAGGGAAAATATCGCAAAAATAACCTTAATTTGCCCTTTCTTTCCAGACGTAGGCTTCACGACAGAAAATATCAAAAAACTCTTCAGACTATGAAATTTTCTCTAAAAAGTCTGCGAGAGCACTGTTCTAACTGTTATGGTTTTAAGTATTCGAGCTAATTTTGTTAGTGATTAAGCCGAGCCCCGATTATAGGTGCAAGATTTGTACTGTATATGTATGTATTGCGAATGCGTACTTATATCAGAAAATAAAATAGCAGTTACCACGCAAGCAACATAGAGACACTTGTCTACACTAATGATTATAATACATGGCAGATTGTATGTATGTATATTTAAGTAATAGAATTTAAAGGCACTTCAAAAACATCTAAAATTCATTATGTTTGGCAAAATTGGAAGGTTCAAGTTACATTTTTTACAATATGTACATAAAATTTGTGACTTTCGAACTGAACTCAGAAAACTTTTTGATAAGCTCTGGTATTAAGTTTTACTAATGATTTCCTTCTTACTAAAAATATATGTATATTATTTTACTCTATAGAAAATGATTGTTCTGGGCTATTTTAAGAATACTACATGCAACAACACAGAGTTACATGATGATTTGTTTTTTTTTGCATTTTTGAAGAGAGTGAGGTTATTACAATACTGTGAAAGGCAAATGGCCGATTAATTTCACGAGACATGTAGGGTATATAACGAAATATAAAATGTACATGAAATATTGTCTACAAGTGGTATGTAAAAGTAATAGAAGGAATATCTTCTATAAGAGAAAATTTTAGGAGTCATCAAGATTAGTAGAACTGACAGTAGATTTTTTTTTCACGTTCAGTAGTTTTTGCTTGGAGACCACACAACCATCGAAGTTGAAGTCTAAAATTTAATTTTGAATCTTTTTCAAATTCAGCGAGAATGCTTTAGAAACAATCATAGTAATTATCGTATACCTATAACGTGGCAAAGATAGGAGCTCTTTGAATAAATTTAGCGTACGTCTTTTCATAATATTCATGAATTGCTATAGATTAAATAATTATGGTACCTTGTATTACCTCGACTGCGGCTGTCATAAATTATGGTTTTAATTTTCGAAGTTAAAATATATATTAAAAAACCAAAAATTTATAAATACTTATGGTAATTGTTACATTTAATAATCAATATAGCAATATTGGAAATTGTGCAATTAAGTCAAGATTAGACCTCAAAAGTTATTGTATAAAGATACCAGAATATTTCAGTGGTAAAGAAGCACTGCAGTAGGTTATTCCGCTGTCTATGGAGTCACTATAAGTTTTAAGATAACCCTTCTTACGTACAGCAAGTACGCTATCTACACCCTTCCTTTGAGCTCCGTTTATTCTATCAATATTCACACGCATTTATGTAGGATGCAGCTACAGTATAGCACCATTATGGTAGCAGTACCATTATGCTGGTGGTTAATAACTTAGCTCTGAAATAGTCCGCAACTCCCATAGGTACTCTCACCATTTTATCAGTAAACCTTTAGTTCTTCTGGTGTAATTCTTTTGTTACTGGTACGCCCCATTCGCATATATTTTGTTGTGTCTTCATTTATTCTCAGATCTACTTTCCCAGCTTTCACTTATTTTTTTTTTTGAATTTTGCTTGCCAATGTTTTATTTCTTCTTCTGTCTCTCATTCCTTTTTCTAGAACGATGGTTTTACACGATAGACCTTTTGATATATTTACGTAATATATAATAAAAAAACATATATAATAAAAACGTTTTTGCTTTGTTAATACCATACATATTTGATAAATTGACTGCAGTTTCAACCTCTCATAATTTTCTGACGACAACCTTATAAGAGAGCTGTAACAACAACCAATTTATAATGAATAGAGGATCATATTATCTTGCATTCTTCGTTTGTAGTTTTAAAATACGGTTCCCAGTTCCCATGATTACGTTTTTTTTAATTTCTTTACTTTCTCTCAACTACGATGCAGATACTAGGTATCCATGATAAGACATATTAGTGAAAAATTAAAAAAAAAAATGTGGACATTTTTAACTTGACTATAATAAAGACTGATAATTGCTAAATATAGCGAATGTATAAACGAGAATATCCAATAATAGCTTTGTTTTTGCAGCCGTTTGAAACTATTTGAAGTATTAAAAGTGTACGCAGTCTTCAGACAAGAGAATAAAATCAAACATAGATAAATGTTTGTCGTTTGTGCAGTTTCTAAAATCGTTGTGAAACGATTGTGAATCGATTGCGACGGTTTGAGTATTTTTATTTTATTTTTTTTTTATTTTTTATTATTATTTTTTATTTTTCTGTGGAAAGAGGAGGACAACCGTATCGTGGTGAGTATCTAGCACTAGCTAGGAAGCGTCATTTGTGGTATACTGAATAACGCTCACTTTTAAATACTTCAAAACGCTAGTTTTTGACTACTTGTAGTAGAGTTTGTGAAATTGTGTCCTAGCTGTTTTATTAAAAAAAATAGTAATGTCGAATTTATCTTTGAGTTCATCTAGTGAAAGTAGTATTTTTTATATATGTACCTGAATTATTTAATTTCTTTTTATAAGTATTAACCATTATAAAGAATCAAGGCATTCAATAAAAGTATGAGTACGAATTCGTATACGTAATTGTGAATACAATTCGTATTTTTTAATTTATCACAATACACAGCTGACTAGAAAAAAAAACATAATGGAATGTGCCATCTTTGCTGTAATTGTTTTCGCTGTCGCAAATTTGAAATGCATTTCAAATTGTTTTTACTAAAACAATTGGAAACGATGGTCCTTCACGCATGCGTATAGAAGTGATCATGAGATGATTTTGAAACCATAAACCATTTTAAAGCGGCTCCAAAAACGAAGCTAATAATTTCTATCACATACATAAATAGAAAGTGTACTAGGTATGTTATTTGAGTAAGATATAAGTTCAGTAGTAGTAGTTAGTTTTATGTATATTAATAAAATCTTCGAAAAAATGGATCAATTTATTTAATGAATCGTCGATTTATTGAAGATAACTCTGTATTTTACATTCCTATACAATTTCTTACGATCGATTATATAATATTCGTGTATCTGTTTTGTTTATATGTTGGTAATAATATTTAGTTATTTGCAACGGCAACTATTATTATTATTATTATTATTCCTCTGGAGAGGATGGTATTCCCAATGGAGCGCTGAAGAATCTATAACTCATGCTGTTTATTTTGTCAACTTGACAACGATTTTCAATGTAATACGCGATATGCATCTTCTATACTGGGTGGTCCATTTAAAGTGTAACACTTTAATATCTTCGAAACAATTAGTTTTATGAAGAAAAGTATTAGATAAAAGTTTAACTATATGAAGGGGCTCATTCGATGGCGCTACTGTTGTCACTATAAAGAAAGACATAAAGGTCAAAGCAAGGCCAACTCTTTTTTTTTCAAATAGCATATGGTATTTTTGTATCAAATTTAAGAAGAGCAATAAGTTGTGAATAGAAAACCACATATGACCTCAAATTAATATTAATCGAGATATTTCGAAAAAATGAGAACATAATAAACAATTAGACCCACTAAACACCAAACAAGTTTTAACTAAAACACTGACGCGTTTCGACAGCAACTATTCTACTTAAGATAATAAAATTGAAGTAGACTTTCTTTTCCAGTGAATATTATAGTTCATCATAGATCATTCACATAAAATCATACATGAAGAGGATATCAAAGACAAATCGCTAACGAAAAATCAATCAAAGTCGCGTACTCGCGCGGGGGTGGAACATGCTGACGTTTAATATAGTAAATAAGAAGAAATTGACATTTAATAGTCAATTTCTTCTACTGAAGAAGTCTTATTAACGAAAACATTATTTTATATGTTCTGGAATAAATTGGTATTTAATTAATTTGCTGTTTCATTGACCTACAAGTGAAAATACATCAGAAATTAAAAGATATGTAAACTTTAAGAAAAACAGAATTAGAATCTCCAAAGAATGCTATCAAATCAGCAGTAAGTAATTATGTATAAGTGAATTACAAGTAACACCTACTATCATATTAAAAATACCATTTTTAAATTAGTAAACTGATTGTAAGCCAAAATTGTGCGATATTAAAATTTGTATCAATTATGAAATACTTCATAGGTTTTCTATCAAAATTTGTAGCAATATTTTCGTTAAGCCGAATTTTCGTGACTGTTAGGACATTCAGATTGTTGTTATTAACTAAGTAAATAATTTCCCTCAATCTAGGAACAATAGATCTTATATTGATATGTGCAATTCTAACCGACCTTTTCATATTTAATTATTGAAATTAGAAGAATTAGAGTTTTGACATACTTCGTGTGAATCAAGTATGTAAAAACTCTATATGTATATATCTCTGTAGTATTTTATTAAAAATTATATATACAGGGTCGCTGATATGTATGGAAGCGGTCGATTATTGGGTAAAATATACGACATACCGGAAAAAGTTAAATACAAAAGTTTTAGGGTTTTTAAATGCTTATTAGCTAAGAATAATTTAAAGTATACAGGGTCGGTGGTAAAGTCGTGGCACGCCAAAGTTATATTTTTTTAAATGGAACCACCTGTATATTATTAGATAATTCAACTCCTTCTTCAATTTTAAGTAAAAATTGTAATACACATAATGTACCTAAATCCAACCGTTTTCGAGTTATCGATCTTTAAAAATAGAGATTTAATTTTTTCCTGTATCTCGTATATTTTACCCAATAATCGACCGTTTCCATACATATCCGCGACCCTCGTAAGTAATACTTTCAAAGATCAATAACTCGGAAACGGTTAGATTTAGGTACATTATGTGTATTACAATTTTTACTTAGAATTGAAAAAGGAATTGAATTATCTAATAATATACAGGTGGTTCTATTTAAAAAAATGTAACTTTGACGTGCCACGACTTTACCACCGATCCTGTATACTTAAAATTATTCTTAACTAATAAGCATTTAAAAACCCTAAAACTTTTGTATTCAACTTTTTCCGGTATCTCGTATATTTTACCCAATAATCGACCGTTTCCATACATATCAGCGACCCTGTATATTATATATTATTATATTAAAAGTGATAAATGATTGTAGTTCTAGACACATCAGAAAGTTAAAAAACTTAAAATTTATGAAATAGATGGATGGACGAAATGAATCTGAGAGTAAATTTGACCGCTGATATCACATTTCAGAATGCAATTGCTTCAGAGTTTGACCAAGAATTCAGGAGCGTTAGATGAAGTTAGGTTGCCTCCACCTCCTTTGCTAACATTGTTTGATAACTTTTATTAAATATACCGTTCTTTTTGATCATTATTTCCTATTTTGTCCAGTACACGTTTCTGTTACTTCATTTTGAGACACATATTTGCAGTATTCAATCTCGTTGCTTTTACATGTTTTCCTTATTTTCCTTTCCTGTTCTTGGTATTTAATTCTTTTGTATTCCATGCAATTTTATGCAATCTTGGATGCTTATGTTTTTTACTATGGACGATTGATCACGATGTTTGCTCTTTCCGTTCATGAATCGTTTTCTTTTACTTGGTAATTCACAATCACGAATAACCAACAGATGAATTTCGTCTCAAAAGTATATGTGTTGGCTATTGGCTATCAACTGATCATTAGATGAAATGAATGAAATTACTTGATTTGAATCGCTATTTTTCAATCTCTTTTTTACTTTTTGTAAAACATCTGTTTTACTTCTTTATTCTAAATTTGCGTCATTTCTATTTTATTTCTTCATTGTTTGTTAGTATTCCTTATCATATATAGCAGCAAAAGAAATCTGTGTTAAAATGTGATCGATCACATAATAACGTTATCTGTTTTGCTGCAATTAAATATAAAATATCAATTCTAATATAATAGATATAATAATAGTAATATTACAAGATCCGGTTGTTTACATTTTTGTAAACAAAGCATTTTATATTTAGGCTACTTTAAATAATAATAAATAATATAATGCGTTCTTCATTGATAACACATATTTGCTTAGGTATAGTACCTTTGCTTTGAAAAATGCTTCGTTTATATACAATGGAAAATCGCTCCTAATTATAAGTAGGTGACGACCTTCACAAAAATGTAGGGGAATGTAATAAGAATGTTCATAATTTTGTTATATCTAATTTGTTTACAAATGCAAACTCATTCTTACAGAAATATAAGTTGAATAGCTAAATTACGATTGAAAGCAACCAAAATAGGAAGATATTTACATTTACGTCTATTTTGTAATAATCTCTTGCGACATATTCCATCAAATCTTCTGTAATCTCCAGCAATAAATTTTACTTGGAAGTGTTCTAATTTCAGTAATAGAAAATGTGACATAATTCAACGCACTGGATGTCTTTTGGGAACTTCAGGTGTTTTTGGCGTTTGATTACCTTCGGCAATTAAACCACTTCCCAAGGCAATTACCGTAGAGTAACTTAGGATCCAAGAAATTTCTTAAACTTGTTGGTTGAATTATACATGCTTCAAACGTTGCCAATATTCAAAGTGAAATCATTAACTGAACGGTGATTAAGCCCCCTTCTAGAACGACCAACAATGCATGAACGGTGTTAATTGGCGGGTTGAGTGATTATAGTAGTTTTATTTCACATCAATTTTATTGCAATTGTGTCTTTCTGATGTTGATTTTTCGAGAAATTATATTGTTCGAAACTTAACGCGGTCGGCGTTCACCTTATAGCGTCGACCCTTAAAACTCTGCGGCTGCACTACCCAATCTCTGATTTCATAGTTTCAGGGCAACGGGCGTGGCGGGAGTAGACTTCGTATATAGAGGAGGATGCTTGGGCGTAGGCATGGGCATACGCTCCGGTGTCCGGCCGCTAACCGTCGGAATATACGGTGGGTAAGTGAGGCACCCTACGGCGCTTACCTAGAGAACTCTGCAGCTGCACTACCCCATCCTTGGTGGCCACACTCAGGGAAACGGGCGTGGCGAGAGAATTTGGTGAAGATAGTAGGGAAGGACAAAAGTCGGTTCGCCGAGGAGTAGTCCGCCCGCTGGTTGTCTTCGGTTTCATCCTATAACAACTCGGTGACTCTGGGACCCTACGGGTTCACTATAGCTGCCGCGGATACTTGATCGCCGGACGGGCGAAATAGTTGGCGTGGTTGGCATTTTGGGGTAGGGCTACGGCCTGACCGTCCCCGTAGTTCAGGCTTAATTCACGGGCGGGCTGGTTGTACCTCAGGCCAGATTCCGTTTCCCACGCTTGGCCGATAGTCGCCATCTGCAAGGAGGCCTGGGCCCCGTGGGGTTAGATGTGACGTAGGAGTCGCTAAAGCGCCTCCAGCGGTGACCCGTCCAACGTTGACAAGGGAACTTGTCTAACATGGGTAGCACGGGGGAGAGGAGCCCACCGGCCATTCAATTAATACATACATATACCATATAATTTTCTATAATAGTATTTTATTATTGGCAAAATCTATTCAGAAGATAGGTTCCAAAATCATTGTGAATATGTCGCTAATTTATTAATTTAACATTATTCTAAATGATATCGAAAGCTTCCACGGACCGAGTCTGTATTATGAGAGCTTGCGGGTTTTGACCGCGTCATAGTACCGTAAAATATATATACGTAATACAAAAATAAACTATGTGCAAAATAAAGTAAAACAAAAGTACAGAAAAAATATTAAAATCTACCACCATTTCACCACTAATATAAGTGACTTATTCAGGAGCAAAAAGATACCAAAGGTCCTGGTAATTCCACGCGTAAAGCACGCCAGAGGCGAAAATTTTGGCAAAGAAAGACAGATGCGCGGGAGTATATATGTAGCCTTAATTAAATTTTGACCATCCTGTATACAATGCACTTTTGTTTTATCGATAACCTCAATTTCAAAATTTTCATTCCAAAAATGGCGAGGGAACATAATATTGCATCATGACGTAAATTCAAATATTTTCGAAACAGTCAATAAATCTTTAAAATGAATAAGTATAGGGAATATTAGTAAAAGTCCTTTTAAAATAAAGTTTAGATTTCGAAAATACAAAAAAATACATATCATTCTATTTGAAATAGGAAGGTATGTTCCCTCGAGTTGCACTACATACTCGGA
The DNA here is from genome assembly GCA_023690525.1 of Holotrichia oblita. Classification (NCBI taxonomy): domain Eukaryota; kingdom Metazoa; phylum Arthropoda; class Insecta; order Coleoptera; family Scarabaeidae; genus Holotrichia; species Holotrichia oblita. Next base: position 136,105,665 of record CM043015.1, on the reverse strand, counting down.
GTAGCGAGTGCAGTAAAATTGCGTTCGTTGGTGTCAGTGTAGTTAAAGAACAGGCGTTCATTGGAACTGGTGCACTTACACCAGTGTCGTTGGTGTAGTACACTTTCATACCAAGTCTGGAGTAGGAGTGTAGAGTAGTGTATAAGAAGTGGGTAACCAATAAAATAAAAGTTATATAGGTATTATATATAAAATGTCTAATGTAAAGGCAAAAATCCGCAAGGATATAGACGGACGGCATTTTATTATAAATGAATGTTGTTTATATGACTTGATGGGTAAGTGAATACACATAAAATGTTACTTAAGTTATTTTAAAAACAAAAACCCGTTCGTTGGTACGTGCTCAGTGTAACTTGTACGATTATGCACTCCCCACACTAGTGATGTCATTTTACATTGTACCATTTGGACAGTGCAACTCGAGCGAACATACCTAGAAAGTTGATGTAAATTTCGGGTACTTTCGGAAGTGCCGCCATCTTGAAAATATTTTTAGTACATAGACATTAAGAGACCCAATCTTTCTCTGAATCAGCATCCTCACCATTTTCACGCGGTGAAAACCCGGAAGTCCTCATAAGGTTAACACGATTTTGTTTTCAAATTTCAAGATTCAAATTGTGGACTTTATAATGCGCTGTAGATCGAATACTTTTGATTCACTTAGGGATATGTAATTAGAAAGGGGCGGCATAATGCTGCTATTAAGTATAATGGTAACCACTAAAACGCAATAAACTATATCAACTATATCGATAAATGAATTACAACCCAGCGGCTTCAACTTCGATATAAGAGAATCAATACAAATTATTATATTCATGAAATGTATTTACCATAAAATACTTAAATTTAACAAAATTGAAATTCAATTGATTCTGATATACTTCTGTTTATACGATTATAAATAGCCAGGAATTATTAATGCCGAATACAATTTTCATGCTATAAATATATACGATTAGGTTTCCTCAACTCTCTTCGAAGTTTATCTGGTTTATACCCTATTTGTCCGAAATATACGCGATAGAAAAATTAAAATAACAAGAAAACAGAACTATAAATACCAAAATATTTATTAAAAATTAAAGTTAAATACAATAAAAATTTATAAAAATAAAGAAAATCATGGGCAATGATACTTTTGAAAAAAAAATCGAATATTTAAAATATACATAAATCAAGACGTATAGTGAGGAATCAACTTTGGTTCATCAAATGGACTAGTAAGAAAATATAATTTCAATACATACAAAACATGTAAAAAAACTAAATTACGTAAAGCAAGTAAAAAATAGTAAAAGTTAGTTTGTAACTTTCGGGTTATTGTTAGTATAAAAGATTATAAACAAAAGTAAAACTAAATACTTGTATAATGTTCTTGTCACCATAAGATTAACTCGAATATTTATTTACAGGATCACATACGATCTTTTATACAAAAATAATATTAAATAGTTATCAAATAATTTACTTTATTACCCAACTCGAAAATGAGTTGACTAATAAAATATTTTGATTACATAACATTCACAAACGCACTTTCCTCTTACAAAATGTCTCTATCGGCATTGTTTAACAATAAATAACAAGTAACAATTTCAATCACTTGATTACGCATTTTTCATCTTGAAATCACATTTATAGTATAACATTTATAAAAACCTTATTCGAACACTTAATATTCAATAAGTCTTACTTAACACACTTAGAATGAAGAAAAAACAACACTAAGTTTAGTCTTACGCTGTACTTTTTTTTTACAATGCATGTAAAATGTCACGGTGACCTCAGACAAGGTGGCCTTCTTGATCGTTCGCACCATTGTAACTACTGTCAAAAGTGCTCATTTCTCTCTTTTGATTTAGTGTTTGAGCTTGCAATATTTGAATGTTCTGATTTGTATTATGTAGGACATCTGGCGGTGGCACTACTGTTCTTTGATGACGAACGAGGGATCCGTTTGCCGGAAGTGGAGGTGTAGCTGGAGTCACGCTATGAGTAATGTGTGGATGAGCCGGTACTGGTGGAGGATTTTGAAAGTCTAGTGGTGGTGGATAAGATAGGTATCTTTCGGACATGTTGTAGTAAGATCCATCTGCCGGTGGAGCTGGCGAGGGTGCACTTACATACAACGATTTACCTGAAATTAAAAAATATTTAATACATTCATATTTAGTTAAATTTTGTCTAATATTTTTTAAGACTAGCAACCTATATATCGAAATCTAGCGTAGTAGCGCAGGTAAAATGTCATATGTAAAAAGCCTGTACTTATTCTTATGTATTCTTAACAAATTTTTATGTACATTCGATGCTTTTATCCAGAACGTTTAAGACACAATACATCATCACATAACGTATATTGTGTTTTGCATGCTTTAATAAAATACATGAAATCACATTTCTGTTTATCACCAAGTTGACAAAAAATTACATATATTCTACGCTTGGACCAAGGTAGGTTATATGATAGTGCGGGACTATAGTAAAATGACATAAGTCCAATACCGAATAATCGACTTTCGCTTGAGATTGCTTATTGATACTAATACAAAATAGTATAACTACATCTTTATCCTTTTTGTTTGGGCTAATGTGCTAACAATGTGGTGGGTTCGCTTTTCAAAATGTTTTCATAATGATATAAGGGCGATATAAGAAATATAGCTCGCGTGAATATCATGCCAATTTATAATCTATAGTGGTCCGATACTGTTACTTATTGTTTACTTACGTACTCTGGAGTGCCATTTAAGAAAAACAAAAAACCATAAAACTAGAGAATAAAGACCAACGGAGATACACACAAACCATAGACATTGTAAATGGTTGGTAGAATAAAAATAAGATATTCTATATATTTACGTATTTAAGAATTTAAAATCATATATTCATCCTCCTGAAGAAGTAATAAATAAATTACGAAACATTGGCAATAAAAAAACTGGTTTTATTAAATAGAATAGCTGACAGACAGACATTCCCGATCATTTCAATTGTAAGAAGTACGGTCGAAAATTAAATATTTTGAAATATATAGGTATATGTATATAATTGAATGTCCTGGTTGAAAGGATATATCTCATATTTGTCTACAGAAAAGTGATGGATATATGTATTATATACGAAACTTTTCAAATATTCATTCTGACTTATGCTTAATGTGACGTCGCTAATTCTACAACTATAAGTCAAAGTAATAAAGAATAATTGCAGACTTTGTAGAAATAAAAGTAGAAAACTGAGAAATTGAGGAAAAGTTCCATTCTTTTCGTAAATTTTAAGTTTGAATTAAGTAGTAAACTTCAAAAAAAAACACAATACCTCGAAAACGGGTGACTTTTGGATAAGGCAAATTGGGCTATATCTATTGCAAACGATCTCTACTAACACGCTGTAAAGAATAAGCATTTCATTATCAGTCATCTTGTATATAAGGCTTTGTTCAGATTGACACATCAACAGAAGAAGAAGAAGGAATCAAACAAGAACAGTATTAACTGAAGAAATGAAACTAAAGATTTTGTTTTTCGTGGAGAAGAATACTTTCGAATCCTTAAAGTACATTGCGTCAGCTTTAGACGTATCACCCTCAAGTGTGCGCAATGAATTTAAAATCGAAAAATTTAGGTGGTATAAATTGCAAAACCATTAACAGCTATTTGAAATTGATAAAATCTCTCGAACTAATTTTTATGAAAAATGTTCGACTTATTAAATGAAAATTAAGATTTGTTAAATAAAATTTGTTTTATTAATGAAGCTATTTACAATGCCATGAAAAGTCAATGTCGGGTTAAGCATAATAAATAACACATTGATTGGCCCCTTTTCTATAAATGGCATTTTAAATTCTAATTCTTATTTAAATTTTCTGTGAAACTCAATACTCCCTGAAAACTCCTCCTTCGGCGACTTGCAATTGAAAATCATTGTCATCAATATGACGGAGCTCCATCGCATTTGACAGTAGAAGTAAGGAATTTCCTTAGCAAACATTTTCCTCATCGATGGATTGGAAGATAAGGACCGGTAGGATGGCCAGCAATACATATCTCTCGATTTAGCCACAAATGATTGTGGGTTATCTCAAATAAATAGTTATTTACATACCAAGTTCGGGAAGACAATTTTCTAGCATGAGCGCGGATTTAAAGCACGAGCAAGCGTAGCGCATATTACGGCGAGAAACAATAACCTTTCTGTTCTAGCTAGCTAGAATGCAAGTAAATAGTCATCAATCCTCTTTTGCCAAGTTGTTCCGCAGCGCAGCGTGGTGTACCCGTGAGTTTTTGTGTATAGTGATCGTAGTTGTCTAGAATAATCATGTATATACAATACAAAAACAAACTAAATACAAAATAGAGTAAAAACAAAATTATATCGGAGGCTTTCACGGTCTGAGTTTCTGTTATGAGCGCTTCCGGGTTTCGACCGCGTTATAGGAGTAAATACAGTAGTACCCCGTTATCCGCTGAATCCGTATCCGCGGTTTCAGTCATCCGCGATTTACCTATCATGTGCAGAAAATGCGTTATATCAATAAATAAAACGAATAGAGACATTAAGCCTTATTAAAAATTATAAGAGCATTTGTCGATATATCAAATATACTCATCCCCCCAATTCAGCGCTCTCATGATGTGTTAAACAAGTTGGAACGGGCTTAATAATTACTTGTATAAACGCTTCTGGAACTATGAGTTTAGTACTATTCAATTGTCAGACAAGACAGTGCTTGCAATAGCTTTTAAATAAAGCAAGTAAATTTGAAAATCATTTTAAAATGGCTTCTAAACCAAAAAGAAAACGTGAAATGCTCACTATTAGTGAAAAAATAAAAATCATTAATATGATTGAAATAGAAAAAAAACCTGTTGCAACTGTTGCTAAAATATACAATAAAAACTAATCTTCGATACGAGAAGTGTTAAAAAACAAAGATAAGATTCGAAAGTTTTTCTTTGCAAAAGTTGCAACCACAATACGCAATAAAGTGTTACTTAAGGTAGAAAATGCCTTAAATTTATGGGTGGAAGATATGACGAGAAAACACATTCCTATCGATGGCAAAGTGCTACAACAAAAAGCGTTGGTTTTATATGAAGATATGCAGACCCAAGATTATACTGAAGAGAAAGGAAAATCATTCACCGCAAGTAGGGTCTGCAGATTTTCCTCGGTTTAATCTAAAAAATATAAAAATGACGGGGAATCTGCGTCTGCTGATCATGTAGCTGCTGCCTCGTTTCCAGAAAAATAAACAAATTATTGCAGAAAGGAATTATCATCCTAAGCAAGTTTTTAACTGCGATGAGACTGGTCTTATGTGGAAAAAAATGCCTCAACGGACTTACATTCATAAAACTGCAAAGAGTGCACCGGCTTTAAAGCAATTAAGGATAGACTTACCTTGATATTTTGTACAAATGCAGCTGGTCATATGATTAAACCTGGACTTGTTTACCGATCGCAGAATCCACGTGCTCTTAAAAACAAGGATAAAGCTTGCCTGCCTGTGTTTTGGCAATCTAATCGAAAGGCGTGGGTTACGGCTGTTCTATTTACACAATGGTTTCATCAATGCTTTATTCCGGAAGTGAAAAGATATTTGGAAAAGGAAGAATTACCATTTAAAGTGCTGCTGATACTAGACAATGCTCCTGGGCATCCTGTCTCACTAAGCACAGAAGATAAAAATGTTGAAGTGGTTTTTCTACCACCTAACACGACCTCATTGCTTCAGCCGCTTGATCAAGGTGTTATTAGATGCTTTAAAGCCATTTCATATTCGACAGGTTTTCGAAATGCTGTACACAATGGCTAACGAATGCTCTGATATCGGGCTCATGGAATGCTGGAAGGCGTTTACAATTGCTGACGCAATTCTATTTATCAAAGGAGCGATAGAGGAATTAAAGTCAGAAATGATAATAGCATGTTGGAAAAATCTGTGGAATGACATCGTTCTTAGTTCTGAAGACACACATAATATTAATTCACAGCTAACAACAATATTTAACATAGCGCAGAAAATAGATGGAGAAGGATTTAATGATATAACCAAAGAGGAACTCAGTGATTACATAAACGAAGAGGATATATTCACCAACGAGGAATTGAAAGACCTTGTGAAATCTTCTCCAGAAGTGAGTGACGATGAGGATGAGGGTCAACAAGAACCGCCAGCATTGACGCTTAAAAATTGTCTGCGATATTTCGAACTGCTCAAACATTAAAAGAACAGATAGTAGAATATGATCCAATAATGGAACGCAGTATAAAAATTACTCGCACTATAACAGAAGCTTTGAAACCTTTGGAGGATTTGTTTATTGAAATGAAAAGACAAAAACGACAACTACCAATAACAATGTTCTTTGAAAAGGTCAACAAAACTATCGATAATGCACAGCCATCACCATCGTTTGCTTCGGATCTAAGTAAACAATCGACTGCTAACTTGGAATTAGAGGAAGATGAATGAATATGTAGCTAACGATGATAAAGTTTTTCTTGTTGTATACTTTCTTATTGTGTATGTAAATGCATACGTACTATATGTACTAAAAATGTATGTACAAATTTAAATAAATGTACATATTTATTAAACTTAAATTCTATTTGTGCCACAGCACAAGAATATTTATTTATTTATTTATTGTTTATTTATTTTAAATAAATATTATATAACTTATTTCTTCTTGTTTCATTGTTTTAACTTTTTTCATATTTCATGTTGTACTCGAAAATAAAGCGTTCGCTACTATCCGCGGTTTTCAGTAACCGCGGAGGCCCACAGAACCAAACCCCCGCGGATATTTATTTATACAATACAAAAATAAACAAAAAAAAATTAATTCCGAACAAATTACTTATATAGTGGAAGAGTAATAATTAGGAAAGACAACACAAAAGTGAAAACAATACAAAAAATTTTACAAACCACAAAAACTAGATAATCTTGATAATCTCTGTACGTTTTCATCTTGTTTGTATGAATTCTTTTTAATACCTCTGCTTATTACGACATATGTATATGCATATGTGGCTGCTTGTACTATCGCTTAGTCACAGTTTTCCAGCTTTATTCATAATATTATCACGAATAACTACAATAAACACTGACAGATAACCTGACATACTTCCGTGATATCCCAAAGACTGGTCGTCGCGAGCTCGATTTCTGTCTTGTGGATGTTGATGGTGATGGTGAGGGTGCGGTAAAGTATGCGTTTTGTGAGTCATATGTGGCTGAATTTGCATTTCATATCCTAAACAAGTTGGATATGGACTTGGATAATCTTGTTGGTCCATCAGATAAGTGCTGGCAGCCTGCTTTCTACCTTCATCCTGAAATTAGGAATTTCTAATCAATTCTCATGCAAAATAAACAGAATATAATTATTTCACATAATCACTATAAATGAATGTTAGTAAGTATACCTATATTAACAGTTTTCTTTCACAAAGTTGTGTTATAAGAGTCTGCGTATTGTTATGTTACGTTTATAGTGTATAGAAGACAAAAACTAGTTGGCCTGTATGTACAGAATTTATTTACGATATTTTAGTTAGTAAGGAACTATGTACTTTATGCATTTGATGAAGTTAAACGTCACTAAAAATATTTAAAGACTTTTTTCTTTTTTTATGAAGAAGTGTGTGATTTATTTAACGGTAAATATCCAGAAAGACCTATAACGCAATCAACAGTAAGTAAGGTTGAAAAAAAAATTCGAGAAACTGATACGATTGAAAGTGCACGCAAATCAGGTCCCTGTATCACTCTCTGTATAATGGTGAATAATTTCAAGTTGAGTGTAGGCCTTTATTTGATTCAACAATTTAGTACATTTAGGGTCATATTTATAGTTCGTCCTTGAGGTTGTGCCGATGCTTGAGCACGCGATTTTGACATATTTGTAATGACATTTACGTCCTCCTATCACCCTAAGTGTATCATTAAGTGTCATATTTATAGTTCATGCTAGAGGTTGTGCCGATGCTTGAGCACGCCATTTTAACATAAATGTCATTACAAATGTGTCAAAATCGCGGGCTTACGCATCGGCCCAACCTCAAGCACGAACTATAATGGGTCATATTTATAGTTCGTGTTAGTTTTTTTTTATTCATTGCCGGTTTTTATCAAAAATGAAAGACATTGGAGCGTTCTTTCAACTTTAATCGTTTTTCTCTCCGTACCTAACTATTGATTTTAGACCCAACTACAGTTACAATAAATTGTGTATAGTAATTAGCAGAATCGGTTGTCATATTTTAATACCCAGTGTCTCATTAAAACAAAAACATCAACAAAGTTTGGTTCGTCACCAACTGCTTCGATCACCTTGTATAAAGAAAATATTTTTAAAACGTAGCCCATATAGCCCTCCATCTAATTCCAAAAAGGTTTTTCGAAATTTCTCACTGTATAATTATAATCGTCCACCCCATCTTGGGTACACCATCCTGTATACAGGGTTTCCACGGCCAAGTGGGACATAGGGAGAATACATATGAAATCGGTTTTCGGTGAATATTATCTCTAATACTACTTCATTCAAAATTAAGGGCCGCATATTATAACTGGGTTAACAATGAACATCTCCACAATCATAGTACAAAGAAAGTCATTTTAGTAAAGCCAAAAAATTTTTATTTTTAAATCTATTGTACGTGAATTCCTAATAAGGCTTTGAATACGTCAGTTAGTGCAAGCCTCCATGGCGCAATGGTTCGCGCGACGGCTTAATAACGCAAATGCACGGATTGTTTAGGGTTCGAATCCCGGCAGATTAGTTTTATTTTTTATCTCCAACAGTAATGCTAACGTGCCATCGAAAAAAAACATAATTAGTGTAGGCTATGTAAATGTTTTTGATCGTTGCTTTAGCCACTACCACATAATGACATTTATTATTTGGCATTTTAAATGTTTTATTATCACCAAAGTTTATAACCTCAAATTAAATGTCAAGGAATAAATGTCATTATGTGAAAGTGGCTAAAGTAACAATCCATTCACATATAGCCTACTCTAATTATGATTTTTTTCGATGTGTCTATACAAATTCAATAACACTACAAAAATCAGAGATTTTGAAGACTATAAAATCGATTTTTTGAGGATTAAGGTAAATAATGAATAATTTTTACAATAACAAAAATGATCACGTGCTATTAATCGATTTTTAATTATTACTAACGACGAATCATTTGTCAAAATAAACAACAAAACTTAATCAAGATTAAAAAAATATAAAAAATAAATTCATTTCTCGGATTCGAACCCCAAACAGTCCGTGCCTTAAGTTATTAAGGCGTCGCGTGAACGTCTGCGCCACGGCCACTTGCACTAACTAACGTGTTAAAAGCCTTATTAGGAATTCACGTACAATAGGTTTAAAAATAATAATTTTTTTGGCATTATTAAAATGACTTTCTTTGTACTATGATTGTGGTAATGTTCATTGTTAACCCATTCGGCACTTAAATTTGGATGAAGTAGTATTAGGGAGATAATATTCACCGAAAACCGATTTCCCTATGTCCCACTCGACCGTGGAAACCCTGTATACATACATATATGGCCCCTTTATTTTGAAATTGTGAAAAATTTTAATCCAGTTTTGTGAAACGAAATAACGTAAAAATAAAATTTATGGATTGATGGATGATATTATTAAATTTTAATTTTGTTTACAAGCGAAAGTTACTTTGAAACTAATCGAAAATTAGGATTAGAATTTCTGGCAACAGTTTTCTAATTTGCTAGATATTTATGCACAACTGCTAAGTTATGTTTACGCATATATTGAAAAACTTTGTGAAGCAGAGACACAGTAACTCGTAAGCCTGGCGTTGAAGCACCGACAAAACGAACCGCATAGAGAATATTCGACGTCGATGTATATTTGACAGTCACTTCATCGCATTTTCTTCGAATTTCTACATTTTGTGGTATAGTAAAAAATAAAACATTTTATTAGGTACTACTTATAATATTCGGACAAGATTTAATAAAAAAACTTGTTTTAGACATTGTTTAACCACAATTTGCACCTATAAAATGTACATATATTTGCGGCTTTTATTGTTACTCAGGCGTTCATAAATTAAATTTTTTTAAATTTAACCAAAAAAATGTCATCTTAAACATATTTTCAGGGTAGCTATTAACTGAAAAAAAAAACATTGAAAATGCAGTCAAACCAACGCAAAAAAATACCCTGTGAGACAGCGTGACGTCAGTAGTCTTTGTACTTCAATAGTAGACTGTATTTTTATAACGGCGCTGAAAAATAAAACTTTAAGAAGTTATATCTCAATAAATAATAATGATATAGCAAACTAAAAAAATCTATGTAATTATATATACTTTCAAAAATGTCTCTGTTTCCCATTATAGTCATTTAAATTGATCTAAGAAATTGTTTCTGAAGAAATATGAAGTACTATAATTAAACTATATAAGTTGTCGGCAATACAGCAGTGGTATATAACTGCAATATTATAGGCCTTTACTGATAACTAGCGGTTGATTAATATTGAAAACCGCTATTTTTACCCGTTGCATTAATAACATATTTAAAATTTAACTTATAAACTCATAGAACTAACATTCTCTATAGAATGCATTTGTTTTGTCCCGCGCTTTTGATTAGTTCTACCATATGAGCAAAAATTATTTAGATAAAAGGTTGCTTTGGAATTCTGAACGTACCGCGTGTCTTTAATTCATCGTCAGTAGTTGAAATTATATTGGCTATGTAAGCTAATCAGCTTGACAAATAAATAGTAACATTACTTATGTCGGCGAGTTTAAGAGTTATTTTAAATGTAATGTTTTGTACTTATGGGTTAATTTTCAATTTATTACATGAAATTTTGAAATTCAGGGAAACTCGGGAATAAGCAATAGATTGCGGAGACATGTGAGAAGTGGCACCATTTTGTTGGAAATATCCCCGTTGCAGCTCGTCTTCGTGGAGTTCGTTTATGAAGGGTTCTAAGATGTCTCGATACCTTTGGGCATTGATTATTCCTTCAAAGATTATATATGCGTATCAATCGTCTGCGAGAAACACCAATCCACACCCGAACTTTCTGGGGATGCAGGGGAGACTCACAAAATATGTGAGGGTTTTCAGCACTCCACATTCTCATTGTTTGTGAATTGATATACTCTGACAAATGAAACCACGCCTCATCTGTAAAAAATGTCAAATCCAAGACGTCATTGTTGTTCAATAAATATTGAGTGAACCACTGGCAATATAACATGCGCCTGTTATGAACTACAAATAATTAATAATAATCAATTTGAGTATTCGAAATATGACGTGAAACAACAAAAAGTTCGATGCTCACTGGTTTATGAACATGCTGCTTACTACATATCTCTGATTATTCTATAAGGAATGTTACGCCTATAAGTTTAAAAAAATGAGGAATTCCAATGTGCGCATCAAAATTTGGTTGCGCAGCAAGAAAAAATACATACATACACGAAATTAAATTAGATTTCTAGAGAGGTCATTCTAAAGAGGAACTAAATTTAAAAATTTAATAAAAAAATAAATTTTATTGTTGTACTCGTATTTACCTCAATTTAAAAGTATATTACCACAAATCATATACACAAATTTAAAGTACAGTAAATTGTGCTTTATATTTTTATTATCCTTCATTGAAATTGATTTCTAAATAATAATCATTAATTTTTTATTTATAATTACTTAGGTACATATTTTGATAAATGCGAGTTATAAAATTGAATATACATACTCGTAAATGGAAATAGAGAATGTAAATACTCATAATGCTATCATTAAATATAACTATGAACTTTACTTACCACATATTCGTTGCTACTACCCTCGTTGCTGTAGGTTTCACTTTTTTCGCTAACCGAAGATAAAGTTTCTCCAGTCACTGTATCATTGTAGCTACTGGGTGCATACATTTCTATTGTAGCAGATTTACTGCTTTGGTTATTTTGATCTAAAACAGACAAAGCAATATGAAAAACTAAATTTTCTGGTTTGCCTGAATAAACTAATTTAGTTGGGTACTGTTCACATTAATGAGCAGCCTTGCAGTTTGAGACCACCTTGTGTTCAATTCGGCCGAAAATTTGTTACGTTGAGTATACGATACTTGCCTTTCGAAATAAGAGCAAATAGCAAGCTGATAGATTTTTTGATAGTCACCAGCCTACAATATGTAGTTGTTATATGGTGTACTATTTTAATAATAGGTTTTAATAACTTTATTTATAAGAAAGTATTATTAAAATGTAGAAGGAAATGAAAAGAACTAGTATATAGTTATAGATGTGGGCAAATATCACAGGTCTAATGCAAAATAAATAAGTACCTACATATAAAAATAAAAAGTATTGGCAATTAACATTACTGATGGTGGCGCCACAATCGATGCCAAAATGGCGTCGAATGTAGGTATACCTGTATAGTTTTGTATAGTGTCATATAACGTTTCATACATTCGCCAGTTTAATTTTATGTTGACTTCATCTGCGTATTCAAATATGTAAGAAGCCAAAGGGAAAATCTAATATAAACCACTGCGTTTACGGTTGTCACACGAAAAAAGGTAGAAATAATTCTCTAAGCTTCACCCGCTTTCCAAAAGAAAAAAGTAGTTTAGTGCATATAACAAATAAATAGGGAACTCAGGAAAAAGTGGACAGGAAAAAAGTATGGGGATTGAAGTTGATAATGAGAAAATCAGCAACCCAATATATGCGTATTTCTTCAATTAGTTTGTATTATAAATGTAATGAAATATTTTTCTTTTCTAACTTAATTTTAAATGAATTCAACTTGGTGTCAGATCTCCGGTTACAAGTTATCGTCTACTTCAACTAGTATTAATTGAAAAGGTCGTGCATGGTTATAAAAATGTCGCTTATGTTTAGTTAACGAACCTCTTATTCGCTTCAATCTTTTTTTGTAAACGCAACCAAGAACCAGACCGATATTGACTAGCAGCAACGTGACACCTACAATTGATACACTGACGATCACTATTTTAGGTAGATCTTGTTTCTCGAGAAGGTCTTCAGGAATCATTTTTTCGGCAGAATCCACGAGCACTAAGTGAAAAAAATAAATAAATAATAATTACCTGTTAAACGTTTTTTTGATCTTCTATGCAAACAGCAGCCAATTAGTAGAACATTCATTAATATTAGTGCAGTTCCCACTACCGTACCCACAATAATTAGTACACCAGGAAAATCCTTGAAGTTCTTCTCATCCAAGCTGGGTGAGTGGTAGGACGGAGGGACTTTATCTAGTTAGTAGTGTCATGTGTTAGTTGGTTATTAGTATCAAATCTCATATATCGTTGCATCATGCATACATGGCTAAATCTACAGTAATTCCATCGTTTTTAAAATTGCAGTCGTAATGTTAATTTTGTGGGAATAAGATAAACTGTACTTTTTACGAATATGTGTACATATAGCATGATTGCAATGGATTTTTTAGGCGTTTGATTATCGGTTAGTTGTTTTATCTTTTTCAAATTGAATGTGAATATTGCGGATGTAACAGAAGTGTTTCGAATATTCAAAAAATGAATACTTTCATATTTAAAATGCAAGTATTTTGTTCTTTTAATGTGAAATATCAATATAAAAGCATAGGTATTTAAAGATCATAATATACAATAGTCCCAATAGGAAAAACTTTTTTATTATGATGTATGAAAAAAAATATTCGTACAACATCATACGGACCAACTATTTTACGCATTATTATGATATTAATTTAAAAGTCTAGTATTATTGTGTATTTCAGATCAAGCAAAAACTTTTACAAAAAATATTTTTTTCTATGCATCCATAATAAACAAGTTTTTCCTATTGGGACACCTATCCGGCAACACACTGTATATCTAAAATGTTTTTATTTTGCAAATTTGATGAAATAAATTATGAACACACTTTTTTTTCTATATTATATATTATTTTCATCTGTATACGTTTGTCATGCTACTTACAGAAGTAGTTATTAGATCGCCAAAAACTGCTATGTTTATCATGAAGCTACAGGAAAAGTATAAAAAAGTGTCCGTTATTAAAAAAATACAGCTAAGCAACAATATAGAGCAAATATCTAGCTTGCTATGAAGAATAATTGAAGGTAAAATGTTTTTGCTCTAAATATATTTTTCAAAACGAGCAATCCTATTAACTCGTTAACAAGTACTCAACTTTATATCAATTAATGTATTTGCTTCTTGTATTGAGCGTTTATTCCTGAGAACATGCGTCTAGTCAAAGCCAACGGCTGACTTATTATTTTTTGGACAATACCAATGACATTAGAGGCGTAGTGCACTTTCGTCAATTCAGCCATGAAAATATTTTTACAATATATGGTAGATTCTAGCTATTAAACAGATATAATAAATGGTTGAAGCTTAATTTTCGATTTGCGATTGAAATAATGGATTGCGTTGAAACTGCGAAACTCTTTGTCTATAAAAATGACGAATACAGTAATAGAAAAAATAGAAGTACTATGAATTTATTAGTGATTAATAATAATAATAATTTATAAGTAGGGATGCAAATTGATGTAGTTTCGTGTATGGTATTTAAAGGTGGAAAGGTTGTACCTAATAGTAAAACAACTCTACGCAACAAAGTTTCGCAATGTTGTCATGTTCAGAATTAAAGGTATTCGACTAAAATCATGTTTAACGGTACTTCTTCGAAACCTCGTCGGCGATATCTAAGGAGCATATAATAAATTATTTGTAAAGGAACAAGTAATAATTGAATCCTGTTTCGAAGGCAATTGACTTGCTATGGGTAGGGTTCTAAATAGAATTGTCTGCTGCTATATACAATGTCGTTAACATTACGCATGCACTTCCTAGACTTATACCCGCGTTTTGATATTATGTAAGCCTTGAGGAAATGCTCATGTCTCAGGTTATAGTTATACGGGTACAAAAATGAATTGTTCATATTCAAAGAAGCAAATCTTTTTCCATGATTCCCAAACTTTTAGTTTTTACTTTGAGTACTTGTTTCTACTCAAGAGCATACCGGCTAATAAGTAGCTACACCTAATGCATAACTACGGCTTAGTTTTAAAATATTTTGTTAGTGATATGCATTAATTATGCGTAAAGCGATACATATGAATGTAATAAAAAGCATTTAAAATATAATATAAAACAAAGTTTACATGGTGACACTTATAACTTACTCGATGTTTTAGCAGTTACAATATCCGGCATAAATTTGCTATTTCCGAGTTTATTCATTGCCATTATGGAAAATATGTAACCAGTATTTATATCTAATCCCCTAACAGTATACTGCGTTACGT
Organism: Holotrichia oblita; assembly: GCA_023690525.1. NCBI lineage: Eukaryota > Metazoa > Arthropoda > Insecta > Coleoptera > Scarabaeidae > Holotrichia > Holotrichia oblita. The sequence continues at coordinate 136,090,282 of CM043015.1, read as the reverse complement.
TTGGTAGAGGTACATCTTCATACTTGTAATTATCTTCTTGCAATTGTCTATATCGAATACGGTAAGTAGCAAGCATTCCGCCGTTAAATCCAGGTTCCCAGGACAGTGTAATCGAATCATGAGTAACATTTACAATACTTAACAGAGATGGTGTATCAGGAACAGATGTAATTTCCAGTCTGGGTGAGTTAGTAGAAAATCCTAATTCATTTCTAGCTACGCATTCGTAGTTTCCATAATCGGCAGAAGTAACATGTGTAATTATTAATGTTGATTCCGATATAAGTTGATCAATCTGAAAAAAAGGAAATATATGTTAGGTTACAATTATTTGTTGTTTGTCTTTCTTTTTAAAAACACTTTCAACGTTGTCTTACTTTTCTACGGGTTTACAATGACAAGTTGGTTTGAACATGAAATAGTCAAGAAACAACGCTTGCGTATTTATCACACAATTTTGCATTTAATTTAAATTATAAGGAAAACAGAACACGCTGTATTCACCATTGGACGGTTAAGTGAGCTCGCCGATCATGACATAGGTATTTATATACGACATGACTGGATACTACTTTGCAATTCAAGTTTGTTATTCTTCGGTCGCAAGCAAACTCGATAACGCTCGAAATATCTCCTGCAGTACATGTGGTAAGCATATGCCATGTTTACCTACATATGTAGGTAAAGGTTACTAATATTAGTAATCTCAAATTGATAGATTTCGAGATATTTAGATTTCTTTTTATGTTGCTTGTTTAAATATGGTTTTTTATCGTTAGTATATACCTTATGCAAAAATATTTTTATTAGTAGTATTTTAATTTGGAAGGCATGAATTTCTGTGCAATGGAAAATGTAAGCACTTTCATCTTTTTGTGGTTGATGCTAAGCATTTATGAACAATCTAAATGTAATAAAACACACTTAAATCAGTAGCATGTCAAAAACTATCAGCTTTGGGTTAGTAATTGGTTTTACCGTTTTGAAAAAAAAAGAATGAAAGCAATGTAAAACGCATTCCACTCAGAAAACACACATTTTGGTTTATCGCTTGCTTGTGAAACTCCCTGTATAGTTTCATATAATTTTAGTTTGTATTTCTACAGGCTATGTATATTATGCAGTAACTCCATTATTGAGTAAATTTCATTTTGCGTAATTAGAGATCCATTCAGGTGGATCTCAAACTCTGCGTATGTAAATATACTAAATTCAAATGATCAAAACTACTAATCTAATGCATCAGTATTTAAAAAAGAAACGAGTTCTATTTAAAATTACTATTAAACATCTTCAATTTATAACTTATTATGAATTTATTTGCATGTAAACTTTATAAATTGTTAAGAACATGTAATTCGTATAGCATGTTATTTTGATAACTCGATCGTTATACAGGAACTTTTGGAAACTGGAAGAGTGGAAGAGCAAAAATGGCTTTGTTCTCTGTAAAAGGTCATCCTCGTATTTTAATGAGAATAAACGTTGCGTTTGTAACACAGATTATACAAAGAAAGATTTCCCCACTTATCTAGTAATTTTTGCTTTATGTAATTACAATTTATTTATTTGTTTTTGCAATATGCGAACAGCTTATTGTGACAAGTACGACTCGCTAAACAATTTTTCAAATTTGTGGAAAAGCTGGCACTCTATAGCAATGTAACTAAATGCTATGCCATTTCACTCCGAATCACAGAGAAATAGTTCTTAGTATATTTAATTTTATCAAGTACATAATACCATCTTAAAATTTTTGTGAATTTGAAAAATTGTTTAGTAGGTAGTAATTTAAGCAAGTCCAAAAGAAAAGAAGATAAGAATAAGAAGAGTATGTATTTTCAAATAAATGTTATATAAAACATATGATACTTGTAGCTGAGAGATCTAAGAAATAGTGTTAACTATGAAATCTAGGATAACATCGTAACGAACAGTAAAAAGTTATTACCTACACTATAACAAGAATGACACTGATTTTATATAAATTGTTAGCTTACCTGTTTAAATGATGTATAATATTTTCCAGTGGTATTTGCTGAAATAGGAGAACCGTTCCTTGACCAAGAATATCTCGCCAAAGGCGAAGCTTGACTACGGCAAATAAGTTTGCCCATATTACCGGCGTCGCTAGCAAATTTTTGGTACATAGGTGATTGGTCCATTTCTGGTTTATGTTTCACGATTAATAAAACATTTTTGTTGGATGTTTTACCGATTCCGTTATTTACACTACATTTAAAATTCCCCATATCTTCTCGCACAACTTTTGATATTCTAAGATACGAAGTACCATTCTTGTCATACATAACTGAAGTTTTCGCATTAAAATCTGGTATGTCATCACGGCTCCATGTAATGGTGTCATCACTTATCGGATTTCCTTCAGCAGTACAGGACAAAGTTGCATCCTCTTCAGGTCTGACGATCACATTTTCACTTGTTGCAATAATAGCTGCTGGAACTAGAAAATGTATTTTCTACATTAATATTTGTATAAAACTAGTAGAGTAGTCTGCTAAAATTTAATGCGAATTTACTACTTACTGTTAAACATTACATATAAATTATAAATCACTTACATTGGACAGTTACATTGATATTAGCTATGGAATGGCCTTGGGAATTTAAGGCTTCACATGTGTAAACACCAGCATCGAATCGAGTTAACTTCGTTATATTTAATGTGGAACCATCAGATATAATTCTATCAGCGCCAGTTCTAGAATCTCGTTGCATTATTGGTAGACCATCTTTAGTCCATGTGTAAGAAATTTTGGAAGGATTGCCTTCCGCTTTTAGCACTATTATTAAAGGCTCATTCTCAATACCAGTAACAGTTTTCTCGTTGTCAGGGTCAAATACTGGCTTATCTATAATGTAAAAATGTTGTATATAAGTAAGTGTATTCAATGCTTTCTTGCCTCTAACCAGGGGTGAATGACTTTATGAAGACATTGCTGATATTGCAGAACTACATTCTTTTCTAAAGTTGATTAGAATTTATACGAAAATGAAAATATCTATTCAAATTTGCAAATTTAGTAGTTAAAAAACGGAAGAATCTAATGTAACATACTGTGTAGCATGTTATAGTGGAAATATAAAGAAATACTAATATGTGTAAACTGTCAGAATGCTGTAAAATTAATCCTCGAAAGCATTTTAATAAGTGAAAAAAATTAATTATTTCTACATATAATACATTTAATATATTAATTCAAGAAGTATTTATATATTCGCTTCTAATCATCTGGCTTGCAAACAGTTTCAATTAATATCATTCAAATTAATACTGGACCTTTTTCAAACAAAATGCTTATATTGATACGATATATATAAAGGAAAGTTCAATACGAAATTTCGAAAACATTTTAAACTTTGTTGTAGTGTAAGTAGTCTAATAGATGCTGAAAGCTATTTTTTGTGAGGAAAACATGCTGTGGAGATTACGCTATATATATGTAATAAAACTAGATAAAATATTAGTGTTGAATATCAAAATAATTGTTTCCTTCCACTGTGGTTTACAAATCAACAATTTACCCCTACCCCGATGCAGTACAAAAATATTCTAAAATTTCAATAAAAGTGTTAACGTTTAAACTTGCGATAACACATGTAGTAATAAAATAATGAAATGCTATAAAAGTATTAACGTGTGTACTTCTAGAATAACACATATATATATTTTTTTGTTTTAAGTGTGGAAAAATGCCTAAACGCACCATCAGGGACGAGACCCCCCCCCCCCCCGTGTGTGGGGCTCACACCCACTAAAAAAGCTCACTTTGTTAGGTGTAGAATCCATCCCGGAACCGTTGGTTGCATTACTTCAGGATGGCACCTCGTAGTTAGCCTCCTCGGTCGGCTGCCTCCATTGCTTGGGTCTCTCTCTTTTTCTCTTTCAGCACCTTCTCGACGAACGTGGCGATCTTCTGCCAGTGGTCGTGTCCGGACAGCATCGTTTGCACGACGTTATCCGGCGTTAGAGGTCCTACTTCGTCTTGTAGAGTGTCTCTGTAGTCACTCCACCTCTCGCATTCGAAGAAGGTGTGGTGAGCATCATCTTCCGCATAGTCGTGATACTAACATGTCACGTTCTCTGCTTTACCCATTCGAGCTAGGTATTGGTTGAAATACCCGTGTCCGCTGAAAAACTGGGTGAGGTAGTAATTTACCTCGCCGTGGTCTCGGTCCATCCACTCCGTGATGTTGCGGATGAGTCTGGCCGTCCACCGTCCTCTCGTGTCGTTCTGCCAGCGCTCTTGCCAACATTGTCGTGTGAGCGCTTTAGCGTCCGCTCTCGCTTGTCCTGCACCGACGTCTCGTCGTGTCTCGTAGACTCTCTACTTTTCTTGAGCTAGTAAGTCTATCGGGGTTACTCCTGCAATCACGAGCACCGCCGGTTCGGAAACCGTACGGTACGCGCTGGCGATCCTGAGTGCTCCCCGTCGCTGTACTGAAGCCATCCGCTTTCTGTACTTGTCCTGCTGTAAGGCGTCAGCCCAGATCTCGCTTCCATACAACAGTATGGAATGGGTGACGGTCATTAGCAGCCGGCGTTTACTCGCCTTCGGTCCTCCTACGTTGGCCATTAGTCGGCTCAACATCGTCGTTACCTTAGCGGCCTTATCGCTCGACGACTGAATCTGTTGCCAGAAGGTCATCTTGCTGTCGAGCCGCAGTCCGAGGTACTTCACGGAAGTAGTAGTGGTTATGACTTCGGTATCCACCGTCATCTCGATCTCCCTAGGGATTCTTCTCCTGGCCAGTAGAACGACCTCGGTCTTCTCCGTTGCCAGGGTCAGGCCGTGTTCGTCCATCCATGTGGTGACTCTTCTCATTACCTGGTTGAGCCTTCTCTGGGCATCCGCCTCGTCACGCGCTAGGATGACTGCCGCTACGTCGTCTGCGTATCTTATCAGATACGGATCTTGCGGCAGCTCCATTCGGAGGATCCCGTCGTAGGACACATTCCATAAGTCGGGGCCGAGTATGGAACCCTGCGCCGCTCCCGCTGTTATCTTCTTCGCGCACGGCCCGCCTGCGGTGTCGTAGACCAGCTTCCTGTCGCTAAGGTAGCTGCGTATCATCCTAAATAAATAGGATGGCGTGTCGAATGTGTTCTGCAAGGCGTTCAACATGACGCCCCATCTCGCCGAGTAGAAGGCGTTTCTTACGTCCAATGTGACGAGCATCACCAGGGGTCTCGAGTAATGATTTCCCCGTTGAGCGGCTTCGAAGGTTTCCACTACCTGCGCTACGGCGCCGACGGTGGAGTGTACCTTCCTGAAGCCATGCTGTCTCTCGGACAGGCTACCCGCGTCGTCTATGCTGCTCTCCAGTCGTGTTTTCAGTAGCCTTTCTAGTAGCTTTCCAGCCGTGTCCAGCATACATAGCGGTCTGTATGCCGATGCCGTGGTCGGATCGCCCTTGCCTTTGCTTATCAGCACTAGTCGCTGTACCTTCCATCTCTTGCAGAAGGATCCTTCTGTCAAACAGCGGTTGTACATGTTCAGAAGCAGATCTGGTCAGACACGCGCCACAATCTTGAGAGCTTCCGTCGGGTCAATAACACATATGTATATTATATACATAATAACAACAGCATTTTAAGTATTAGTAATCGTTAAGTAACATCAACCGGTTTCGGCCCTAAGCCATCCTAAGGATGTTCGCCAAAAATAATACATAACATGATATAGAATGTTAAAAATGCATAACAGTAAAATAACAATATAAATAAAGTAAAATAATTAAAATCAACTTTTACAAATTCACAAATTAAAATTAATATTTAAACAACCAGATTTGTACATTAAATCAAAAGCATACTGTGTTAATCTACAAAACATTTGTAAAATATTATGAAATAAATTCAAAATTTAATAACTTACAGTCATTAGGAAACAAGCCGTTATAAAAGAAAACAGATTCAATATGTGATTCAATGTTGTTTAAATATTAATTTTTTGAATATTAATTTTAATTTGTTAATTTGTAAACGTTGATTTTAATTATTTTGCTGTTATTTAATTGTTATTTTACTGTTATGCATTTTTAACATTCTATATCGTGTTATGTATTATTTTTAGCGAACATCCTGAGGATGGCTTAGGGCCGAAACCGGTTGATGTTACGTATAGTAAAATTTTGAGAGAAGAACTATTCTATTTTATTTATTAACAGCATTTTATGTAAAACATGAATTACATATTTAAATAATAACTGATATCGAAGGCTTTCACGGTTTGAATCTCTATTATGAGGACTTTCAGGTTTTAACCGCATAATAGTGTACAAGAACGTACAGTAGGCCATCTTATTTCGGAGACAGTCCTGTCACAGTATAATAATACGAGAGATACCGAAGCTATTGATATCCTTGCAATAACTCTTCGCTTTCGCTCAACGCAGTACACATACAGGTAAAATCGTAACGACAAGAGTTTCTGCATTTCAGGGTGATTTAAAACCCATTTAGCATGCAAATATACGTGACTATTTAAATATTTTAGATTCTCGTAGGATATCAATAGAGATGACAAATATCCCAGCTAACATTAGTGTGATGGCCAGCTACTGGTTTTGTTCCGATACTGATGGTTCGCTTCTGGCTACGGCAATCCAGCGCCGGACCTATTGTATATTACCGACCAGTTGCCGTCACCGATTATACACAATGAAGAGATGTCGGTTCATGGCCGGCACACAACCGGCAACCTGCCGCATTTGAATAGCCCGCGTTTCAAATGCTAGCGCCGCATAGCAGTTCATTCTGTTACTTGTGCGACTTTTGTTGTCAGTTGTCATTGTATTTTGAGTTTGTGTTTGTTTGGCTACGTTATATTTGCAGCACACATTTACTTATTTTCCAGAAGTTATTCTTCTTGAAAAATGAATCATTTTACCGATGATGAGAAAATACGTTCATTATAATAATAATGAACGTATTTCCGTATGAAAGTTAGGGAGTATCTAATAAGAGCAGACCAATTTCCATGCGCTGATATGAGGATGATTGTATTGCATCAGAACTAGTAAAAAGCATTCAGTATGTGTTTGGTACCCGCTTAGACTGCATTTAAGTGTAAGCATACGTAATAAAATATAAATAAATAATAATATGGCTCAAAAATTAAATGTTTAGTGTGCAATACATATGTGAGGTCAATAACACATTGTAAAGAACACATAAGCAGTTCGAAGCACAAACTAACAAAATTAGTCGACAACCGTTTATATTGTCGATCCTTGGAAGACGTTTAAAATCCTAAGTGTCCTCTGTCGTGCACACGATCACTGATTTCATACATTTTCCATTTTATTTATAGGTAGATACAACGAATTGTAAAGAACACGTTCGAAGACAAGTCGTTCGAAGCACAATAATAACAAAATTAGTCGACAACAATATATATTGTCGATCCTTGGAAGACGCTTAAAATAGTTAGTGTTTTTTTTAATTCCTCTGTCGTCATACAACGCTGCTATGTACTATTCTTATGTTTCGCGTGTTCATGCATATTACTTTAACAGCAAAAAACCAAATGTATATTTAATTGTTTCTGATATAATAAATGTCTCTACTTCTATACTTATATCGATAACAAGATCATGTTGTCCCTATTCTATCGCATATTACCGGCGCTCACGGAAATTGGTCTGCTCTAATAATTATTTTATGTACACAATATCCGTTCGGTTTATATATATAGGTAATCCTTCTAATCGGCCACTCACACCAATCATCCTTGATATAGACTGTTACTTTTATAATAAAGAATTATTTTTAAAATGTTGTTTATTTTCGTACGTAGCAATCAATAGGCCATTACGCTCCCGCTTCAGTTTTATTACACTGAGTGTAATAAAATTGAAGCGGGAGCGTAATGGCCTATTTACGGCAAAAGCAGTGGCCCGCAGCTGGCACGCTGCTGGTACTGACGGTAAACCATCAACCTGCCGGCAGCAGGCCGGTGGAATGCATAGACGCCGGTCCATTGCCGGCTGCCTACGTAGGCCCGATAATGTGTCTTACGGCACGACTACGTGCGGCCAGCAACTGGCCTCAATCATTTTGTTTGCTGGGATCGGCAACAGTAACACACTTCCAATTGGTACAGCTGGAAAAATCCAGCAGTTAGAGGAGAGTTATCTTACAAAAGAACTTTAATTAAAATCATTTTTTCCGTATTTGATTTTTGGGTCCTAGTCACGTTACAATAATAATTTAATATAAGATTATCATATGTATTGAAGTATTCTATCATTATTGAATTGTTGTATGTATTTAGTAAAAGTTATAATAGAAATTTATGTGATATTGAAAGCAGATTTAAATACATGTATTTATTTATTATTTTCTCATATATCACTACCGAATACGAAAGAGTTCTTTCCTTCTACGTAAAGAATTAATCAGCAATTATTACAAATTATATAAAGTTATTAGTTGGAAGGTATTACACACATTTTTGGTATTCCACAGTTTGTGTTTTCAATTCCCAGGGGTATAACAGTATAACTTTACTGGCTACTTTTAATTTGTATTGGATTAAAATTTTATTTTTGTTTGAAGGATGTATAATATAGGAAATAGACACATAACTTAATATCGGCTATATTCGAGTTTATACATATAGATACTGACAAACTTCTTTTAATTTCATCAGTGGTTAGGCAACTCAATTTTTGAATCTAATAAATTTTATAGTACAGTTAACCGGAGAAACAGCTACAGCTTCTTTTTATACGTGTTGGATATATGAAGTATAAGAAAAAAAATCTCCCGAGTTAAATAGGTTTTTATTCATTGAATATAACTATATTCACTGCTATAAACAGATAATTTTCATTAAAGTGTTTTACTTATAACGTTATTAAAACATATTCAAATGGTGCTTCTAATTGGTTTAGCCCATCGTTCTAACTTTGTATTAAGAAAATAAGAACTTTCTGAGACTTTCGTTATAAAAGCACTCCTCATTGAAATTAACAATTCTTAAAATATAAAAAATATGTATTTCAATATTTTGAATATGTGTTCCAGTTAAGAGATCAGAGTACTTCAAGCAAGATTTAATTATTAGGATAATATTAGTATTACAGTTTGTGGTGTTTGATCGATTAATAAATTCGGTTTAAATATTCGGCGTATGAGACTGTAATGCTTCAAAAAAAATTTAATTGTTAATACAATATTAAATTACTAAACAAATTATTCTAATAATCCTAATAGATATCTTGGAATTCATTTACCTATCTGCTTCCTCTATAATTCTTTTTAAAGATTCTAAGCAATTACGAGTTTAGTAAGAAATATTTAACAAGAATATTAGAGTGAACGATTAAAATATTGAAAATAGGTATCGTATATATCGTTTGGTTTGTTGACTTTGGTAGTTTCGTAGGGGTATTCCAATATGATGATAAAATACATCAATCGGGATCCGAATATCAAATATGGAAAGAGCGATTATTCAAATTAAGGATTTTTTTATAAGAGAACTCTTTCTTAACTGTTATAGTTTTCGAGTTCTACTAATTAGAAATGTGTTGCTGTTGCCGCTATTTTCCAGTTCTATTGCTCATATTATCACGATGGTATATGTATTTGAACAGCGTAGGACAAACTAAAATATTGAAATAGTCACATAAAGATTAGTGACCTTGTGTGCATTATATTAGACCGCAAATTTGCATGTGTAAATAGGTTTTAAATCACCGTGAAATGTAGAAACCCTTGTCGTTACGATTTTACCTGTATGTGTATGGTCTTAAATGAAAGTTAGGGAGTATTGCATGTATGTATATCGGATACCTTCGGCGCGGCTTCGGTGTTATCATATTGTGACAGGACTGTCCACCAAATAAGATGGGCTAGTGTACGCTGGAGGCGAAAACGTTCTGACACAGAAACGCATGCGTGCGGTAGTATACAGCTCACCATGCACCATAGGCAGTATAGCGTTATAGCTTGTGTCTAGCGAGGCACACGCATCCACAATTCAGTCATACGGGTGCCACTCTATAGGCCAAGGTCAAGCACAATTATTTGCTATCCCTTTCGTATTCATATGTTCATCTCTTTCTAGGTGGTAGTTGATACAACAGTCACCTTCGGCGCTATGGTCAGCGTTTCCCTTCCACCGCTGCCCCCGTAAAGCCCCATCTAAATTTAGATGCTTGCGCTCTACTTGATTCGATGTTTGCTATTTATCGAAGTGTGGTTATGTTTATTGTTGATTCTGTTTTGGACTAGTATTATAACTCGTATTTGAAGGCATATAAAGGAATGGATTAGAAGAATTGGCAATCCAAAGTTGATGAACTTAGATCGACAGGGAGTCTGTGCAGTAATATGAAGATATAACGAGGTAAATACAAGAACAAATAAATGCATCGCAATAAAATCAGCAAATTAGCATTTGAACATTTAAAAAACAGATAAGAAGAACCAAAAATTAAACAAATAAAAATGTTACAATCTTAATCTGTGTTAAACTTACTTATTTTTTTATAGGTATATCTTTTTTTTCGAGTTTTCATTAATTTTTGTTTATCTGATATGTATGTATCTATTTGTAATGATTATCATCTCCATTGTAGAAAACAAACTTGAATTTCATCTCTGTTAAATATATTTTTGTTTGTATTAAATTATTTTTTATATGGATAAAATCTTTTGGTTCAACCTTACGCTTGTTTTGGAAAGTACAGTACGTTGCAGCCAATATGCTTTCGTATGCTTATTTTACTATCGACTAGTAATAAATAAAAGCAGATAGTAAAATAAGCATACATGAACATATTCAATCTAAGTCTGTATAAATAAATTAATTGAAAGATGTGAAAAATGTATCCGTCTTGCAGGTGAATATATTGAAAAAGAAAAATAATTTGGTTTTTTTATTTCCATCCCTTATCCCCCATTCCGCGAATATAAAAACGCTCCCTCGTATATCTGTATATAAGGTTTTACAGGGCTGTTAAATCGCGTACTGTAGATACAGACTTCGACTCATTGTCTTGAAAACAAAAATACGAAACTATACTAAAAATGTAAATGTGGCGGTAGTTGATAATAGTTAATACACCAGTCACCGAAGTAGCGCTAGTAGTATGTACCTAACTTCATTTGATGAAAGAGTTCGGGAATATTTATACAGGAGTGGCCCATCCCTATTATCTCTGAATTCAGTTGAATTTAAACCGAGCGAGGATGCAGTCGTTGGCATATTCGTTCTGTGCGAGTCGACGATCGAATCTGTGACGCATGACTAGCGCGTTGCCACATCGCACTGCGTTCCATATGTATATTGTAACTTCCTATGGCGCAATGCGATCTGAACCTACGTGTATATACAACTGTAGAGTGAAGCGAATCAGTAAGCACCGGGAAGGACAGGTCTTAGAGGTAGAGTGCGTAACCGTTATCACGGTTGAGATTCTGGGGATGTCTCAGGATTTCGATTGGCTAGCTTTTCGAGAAAATATAGTGTTGTGACTTGCATACAACAGATATCAGTTCCAGAGAACCAGAGAATGGGATCGAAAAAGTGGATGAGTAACGGGCAGATAATCTTGGAACTGAGAAATTGGGAGGGATGATAGGAGAAGTGGCATAATGAACTAATTTCCATATAAAGCGAGCAGCTTGTCTTTCTAGACGATAACTGAGAGCATCCATCTCATGCTCCATTAACAGCGTCGCGTAATCAATGCCCCGAGGTGGCAAACACCATTATTTCTAAACGATATATATTTCAGAAAACGTCGCTGAATCTTCTCCACCGCAACCTGAAGGTAGACATACTGTGGTGACCATACTTGAGACGCATATTCTAATTTACTCAAAACCAGACTACAATAGACTTAAAAAAACACGAATATTATTGAAATATTTACAGGAACGCAGAACAAAACCTAGGCTACGAGAAGCAGATAAGGACAAGTTTAGAATGTGGCGGGAAAAAGAGAAACGACTGTCAAAAAACACTCCAAGGTCTTTCACTATTTCAACTTTCTGCAAATATGCATCTTGTATTGCATACACCGATACACGATACGATGTATTAACTTTTCGTAAATGTTGTTATGTAACATAACAACATTTACTTATATTTAAATTTAAACTAAATTTAGAACACCAAGTGCTGATAATATTTAGATTGTTTTGTAAGTGTAGGACGTCATTCAGTGATTGAATACAAGTGTAAATTTTTAAATCATCTGCATACGCCAACACCGAGCAGGATAATGAATTTAGAAGGTCATTAATACACAATACGAAAAGTAGTGGTCCAAGGTTGGAACCTTGGGGTACACCAGAAGTTGGAATAAAGCTAGAAGACGTAAACCCGTATTATAAAACACATAGTTACATCTGTTATTCAAATATGACCAGAGTAGTCCAAAAGCTGATAGCTTATAGAAAAGTAAACCGTGATCAATACTGTCGAAAGCGTTACTAAAATCAGTATAGATAACATCTACCTGACCCTGCTGATCCAATACTTGGCATATGTATTGTGTAAGGCTAACAAGATTCGTTACCGTGGATCTCTCCACAAAACCGTGTTGATACGGCAATATGGAAGCTTTAACATTGCTATATATACATGAATATATTATGTTTTCGTATAATTTCACAAAATTGGAAAGTATTGCTATAGGCCGATAATTTTCAAGACAATTTTTAGCACCTTTCTTGAATACAGGTACTACTCTGCCACGTCGCCATAATGAAGGAAATACAGTTGGTTTAATAGAAAAATTAATTATCACCATCAGAGGTCTTGCTAAGGAATATCCTGCATCACGAACTACGAAAGATGATAGACATTAGTTGGACCAACTCATCCTCAGTAACGTAAGATAAGCGAAAGGGAAGACAATCATTTTGAAAAAAATCTAGAGGAAAACCGGAGCTGTAAATAGATGAAAAACGATCTGCAAAAGCGTCAACAGTACTGCACGGATTATCCATAACTACATCATTGTGAATCAAGGCGTTGAGTATTCCTGTAGTACCTTTCCTGTTGTGTAGGTATTGAAATATCAGTTTAGGGTTATGTTGTAATGAGGAGTCAAATTAGTTGAGATACACCTTGTATCCCTCGGATATTTTGGACTTGCACAAAGCACGAGTTCTTCTAAATTCATTCAAGAAATATGAACTATTTGTTATTTTCCATTTATGTCTGTAATATAGCTTCAGTTTTAAAATATTAATAATATCCATCGTAGAACAAGTTGGATAGGACAAACGCTTGCCAGTTTCCGAATACTTTGGGACACAGATATCGAAGACATGTCGAAGCATTCCATAAAATTCTTCCAGAGCAAGGTCCACATTATGAAAAGATTCGAGTACAGACCAGTCCGCGTTAGCAAGACTGTGACATAACAGTTCAAAATTAGTGCGATGAAAGTTGTATCGCAGATTTGTGTTAGAAGGAAAAGCAGATATGCGAATTGGTAACAAAAAGTTTATCGATATTGACAGAGGAGGATGATATGGATCAACCGGAACAAATGGAAACTCATCAGCTTCAACAAGAATATCGGAAGTAGTATTTGAGATAATCAGATCCAAGAATCTGTTATCACAGTTTCTTACAGAATTGTGTTGCATAAAATTCAACGACCTGCAGAAACAGCAAAATGTGCAACATCTAGGCCAAGATTGAGGACTGCTAACGTATAAAGGAAGATTAAAATCTCCAAAACTGACAGTAGGCTTGTCGAGTAATAAAATTTCAAGCGAATCATGAAACAAGTCAAACACATGCTGATTAATAAAAGGTGGTATATATATCGCGGCAATGAAGAAAGAGACAGAGTTTAGTGCACATTTACACACGATTAAATCAATTGCAGGAACAAGCGTAGTAATAATACTGGTGTCAATAACTTCGTAAGTAATAGCATCTGTGGATCTGTGAGAGCAAGCAAAACTCCACCTCCAACAGAACGGTTGATCAAAGAACACCTTCTGTCACACCTGATACAGTTATAATTCGAAGGTAATAACTCAGAACAGTTTATAGCGTCATCAAGCCATGATTGAGTGATAACTAGAATATCATAAAATGTTTCACAAGCAGATAGAAAGAACGAATGGGTCTTAGTGCGAAGCCCCCTAACATCTTGATAGTAGACGGAAATATTAAAATCGGAACTGTTGGAGCTGATAGATATGCTTATACAAAGTTACCCTTATTTTTAACGAACAAGATAAAATTACAAAAATTGCCACTTTCCATTTAAAAAAATTGACTTTCGGTAATTTTTCCGATTTTATTTTCAGACGTACATTTCGAACACTCTGTATGAATAATTGTAACAATTATACAAATAGTATTTAATTAGGTCATCTACTTGAGAAACCTTACTTCAAAAAAAATAATAAACTAATCCTTATACGGAAAAAGTGCAATTGATTATCTGCCTGCAAACGTCAAATTTAGCATAAGAATATAAATAAGTCAAAAAGGGTTAGACTTAGGTACCTATATGACATTATACATGAAATATGTTTAGAATTTCACGTAGAATCTAAAAGCGTGACAATATACAGGATATTCTATTTAAAATAACGAAGTTGGTGCCTACTTCCGGTATATCCCGAAGTGCCGCCATCTTGAAAATATTTTAGGCCAGTGGCTCCATCGACTTTAGTATAGTGCCAAAATTTCAGATCATTCCTAGCTATAGTTTTCCCGCAATCGATCGTGGTAGTTACCGGTGAACCGTCCTGTATGTATATGTATATCTATAAACACCACCACCATTACATTTATTTTGCCGGAGCCTTCAATATTGATCTCTTGGAGTACAAGAATTAAACCAATGACTATGTGAATCCTACAGATTGAAAATAACATCTACGTTACCCTGTAGAATAATTGAATGAAGCGAATTACAAACAAATAATATAAACATTTTCAAAAAAAAAATGTTAACAGATCATCATTAGCGAGAGGAACTTCAACAAGATACAACGGGAAAATCCTTGGACTTTGTTCTTGGAAATATTCTACAGTATTACAATAAATATTTTTGAGGTAAGTAACAAAATTGGGGGATTAAAAAACAAAACAACAAATATACATTTCCTCAGATGCTGACAGCAGTACAAGTAATTCCGATCTACAAGAATGGTGATAATGATTCCCCTGAAAATTAAAGACCAATCTCAGAACTTCCAGTACTATCCATGGTATTCGAAACTAGATTGATAAGTTTTTCCAACAAAAATGACGGTTTTTCTAAAAACTAACATGGATATAGACGAGGAAGATTTGTTATTAGCATCTATAGCAAACTCTGACTGAAATTAACAACATGGGCTTTGGATGATTAAGATATTGTCATGTGGATCTGCCGGAACATTTCAAAGGCTTTTGATATTATCGATTGACATGTGCTTTTTGAAAAGCTGGAACACTGAGGAATAAGGGATTCACGTATCACATTACGTTGTCGAGGGTCAATCGCTCACACTCGAAGACCAGAAAGAGTTTACTGAGGAAAAAGAAATGTCGTATTTAGACGAAACCCCAGCAGCTACTACGTTAGACTCCAAACAAAATAATGATTACTGAAAATTATTGCGAATATTAGACTCAGTATTTACTTAAGAACTATAGTTTAGGATATAGATATATATACGTAGATGTCAATCGAAGCATTAGATTTTTTATAGTCGACTTTAAGATATAGAAAAGTGGACATTACACTTCGACAAGGCTTATAGAATAGTTTTGAGAAATTTATAAATACATTAATACAGTGCAGAATACTAATATCGGATATAAATTCTTAAAACAAAGTAAAACAATTTATAGAACGTTATGGTAAGTAAATAGTTACTTACTAACCAAATGTGGGAAGGCTATTTCTTGCCATGAAACTGTCATTTTAAAATATTTTTCTAGTGTATGTGGTAGAGGTAAGCTTTTGATTTGTTAATTACAATATACTGTGACATATTTTACAGAGCTTCAAAAACACTTACTAAGATATGTGATAAAACTGGAAAAAGGGCGGCTTTCATTCACTAAAAATGTTTTTCCGCATTTTTTAACAAAAATGGTTTCAAGCAAACACTAAGATGGTATTAAGATACCAAATTTCGGGTTGAGAACCTTCACTTCTAAAGTAACCAATACTTTACGCTTTCAGATTTAGTTGAATTAAGGCTTGAATATAAAGTTAAAAATCATAGAAGAAAATTATAACTAATTTATTGGCAATTTATATGGTGGTCTATTAACTGTTCATTGCAAGGGTATGTTTGTAGTCATAATATTAATAAGTATTATTCGTAAATAACAACCGGTTTCGGTTCAAAACAGGTTCTGTAGCACTAGTTTATACGTACTTAATATTTTTAATAGATACACTTACATAATACTTGTAATACTAAGGCGTCGTGCACAGATCTTTGCATAGCTTCATTTGTAGCCTGACAAGTGTAAACGACCCCATTTAATTGTTCCGTAATATTTAATTTGATTTCTATAGAAGATACTTTTCCACCGTGTAATCCAGATTTCGTTGTATTAATTGCACCTTGTACTGGAATACCTTCTCGCCACCATGATAATTTTGCTGGTGGATTACTTGAACTTGAATCACAAGTTAATACTGCTTGCGTATTTGGTTTAAATTCGAGTGGCTCTTTTCTTATTTTAACAGTTTCCGGTGAGACTGTAAATAAAACATCGTTAATGTTTGATAACCTAAAAGGAAATATATACGTACATAAAACGCTCATTGTAATTGTTTCAAATAGTGGTATCTCAGTCGCAGCATTAGCCGCTTCACATCGATATCTCGCTTCATTATCGGTTATATTTGCCAATATTGTAACCTCAGCAGTAACTGATTGGTCATTTTTTTTTAAAGTAGAATGTATCTGTAACATAAATAATAATGTTTTTGGTGGACAAATTAAATGTGCAAAGAAGATAACCTTTTTATCGTTCTTATACCATGTTAATGTGGCCAAAGGATTGCCTCCGCTAGACGTACAAGAAATTTTTTGTACACTTCCTACATGAACAGCGTGTCCTTCAGTGTAGCCATGAATAAATGGTTGTGTAGGTGGATCTATAAAAACATAGTCATATGGGCGTTTAGAAAACCATTAACCGTGAAAAACTTACATAAAACATTTATTGTATGAGTCGAAACTACGTTTTCTGTCAATTGCATGTTTAAGCCATGACAAATAACCACAAGGCTTCGATTGTTTGGTTCTACAGTGGCTGTTATGTTAGATGTAGTTATCCATCCGCCTTCTGGAGATACAACCGCCCTTGATGTTGTGTTGCGAATTTGTTTACCCGCCACCATCCATTTTATCTCAGCAGGAGGATTGCTATTTGCCGTAGTGCATGTTAATGGAACTGGATCCCCAACTCTAGCTTCTGTTGGTCCTGAGATTGTGACATGTGCCGGAGAGACTAAAATGTATCAACAAAAAAAAAATATATAAATTGAACCTTTAAGTATTGTTTTACTTATATTTAAAATATAAGTCCATAATATGATTATAAAACAGCAACAATACTATAATAGTTGTATGATAATCCTAAGAAATATGCAACTAATATCTAATTTAATACTGGTTTCAGACAAATTATATACAGTGTAAGAATTGCAATAAGTTAAGATTTTAAAATTATGTTGGTAACTTGTGGCACCAATTAGGGTAGCCAACTGTTGCCCTAGAGATATGGCGGGAATAGAGGAAAGGGAGGTTATGAAACAAGTGTTACGCGCCATTATGTTATGTCTGCTTATGAACGATGTGAAGTTTACTTATGTGAATGTAACTTTAAAATACAATATACTATTAACTAAGTGCTCAGTTTTATTCAACGCCCATTAGAAGCTAGCTGTTTTGAAGGAAGTATTCAGCTTATTAGTAACTAAACTATTATTGAGACTGGACAAATGTATGTACATGACGAAGACTTTAGACTATTTAGGCTATTGCATTAGAGAGGATGGTATTACCCCAAAAAACCAGAACATTAACGCGGCACTACAATATCCGAACCCGAAGAACAAGAAGGAATTGCATAGTTTCTTAGGATTAGTTTCGTATTTCAGGAAGTTTATACAAGGTATTTCCATAACGGCTAAACCATTGTATATCATGAAAGGAAACGCCAGATTTCGTCTTGGAACAGAAAGAAGTATAAGCAATTGACTCTCTAAAAGCCGTGTTAGCCTTTAGACCTGTTTTATGTATATATTCTTCGTTTGCTTACACCGAGCTACATTGCGATGCCTGTCAATCCGGGTTTGGTGCTATACTTATGCAAAGGCAGAGCGACAGTAAAATGTATCCTATATTTTACTTTAGTAAACGTACCACCGCAGTCGAGAGCAGAATGCATAGCAAAAAGTTTCACATCTACCTTCATAATAGGAAGTTTAAGATTGTTACCAATTGTGAAAGCTTTAGGTTAACTCTAAAGAAGAAGGAAGTAGTTCCCAAAATTATGGGATGGGCTTTATACCTTGAAAGCTACGATTATGATATTGAGCAGCGAACAGGTTCGAAGATGCGATATGCTGACGCGCTTAGTAGAGCGCAAAATATATTAGTACTTGAAGATAACTCGTTTGAACAAACTCTCGCATTACGGCAGGGAATGGATCTTGAGATCGCAGTTATTAAAGCACAGCTGAAGAACAATGAATTGACACTCTTTGAACTGAGAAGAGCTTTAACATATCGAAAACACAAAGAAAAACTCTTCTTTTATGTACCAAAATTAATGGTATCTAATGTAATTAGACTTCATCACGATAACCTGGGACATTTAGGAGTAGATAAAACGTGCGAGTTAATTTCCCGGATATATTGGTCTCCTAGGATGCGAGAATTAACCAAAGAGCATATAGCAAATTGTTTGAAATGTGTCGTATATCAGCCTAATACTGAACGAGTAGAGGGTGAATTGTATACCATTCCGAAAAGCAACGTCCCGTTTGATACATTACAATTGACCATTATGGTCCACTAGAAAAATGCAAAAATCATGATAGATACATTTTTCTAGTTGTGGGCAGATTCACAAAGTTTATGAAGCGCTTTGCCTGCAAAACTACCAATGCAAAGGAAGCTATAAAGTATCTGCAATTATATTTCTCAAGTTATAGTAAACCGTTGAGAATAATTTCTGGTCGCAGATCAGTTTTCGTTTCAAACGCCTTTGAAGAATATTTGAAAAGTCAGGTAGAAAGACATAACCGGACAATGGCGCCCATATTGGCCAAATTATGCGACGACAATAATACCTGGAATAAGGTCTTAAAGGATGCCGAATTAGCTATCAACAATACGATATGCAAAAGCACAGGAGAAACGCCAAGCAAATTGCTATTTGGTGTACATCAGAGAGGAGTAACTGATGACAGATTAAAATTATACCTAGAAACAACGATGGAAGAAGAACTGCAGAACTTCGAAGAGAAACGAGAGAAGGCTACGGTGAACTTATTAAGTCGCAGGAATACAACACTAGACATTTTAACGCGAGTGATAAACCACCGCATAAATAAGCTGTTGGGGATCACATTATGATAAACAACCATGACGTTACACCTGGCGTAAACAAGGCAAAACTCCCAAATGATCGATATGTAGTTAAAGACTTAGATGACTCAAGTTACTCAATTTCCATACGAAGGAGAATTAGAATCGTCACAGATGCGCCCGTATTCTGTAGAATAAATAAAGTAATTCCCAATTATGACCATCAACCAAAGTAGACTTATTCTGATCATGAGAATTCAGCAAAAAATATCCACAAATGGGAGTCTACAGAAAATTAGGATACAATTACAGTTAGCAATATTTTGTGAAATATTTTGGGAAAACTTACACAGCTCTGTTCATTACGTAAGTGTACAAAATTATAAACGAAATGCAAAACTATAGGTGTACAGGCTGTAAAGATCTATCGACGTAATAATTATAATATTAATACCATTTGGTAAGGTCTCGTATATCGCGCCCAGCATCTCTTAAATAGTCGCTCTATATCACATACTTTGTTTAACATTTTTTACACGTACGTAGAGTTAGTTGGCAAATTGAAGTGTCTAGAAAAATAATCATATATATTTTTAATTACTTTCATTCTGCTGCATTTTATGTCTTATACAAGGTATTTCCCTAATGCGTCCAGGTCTCATTTCTTCTTTTGTAAATGTTATACTGAAAAAAGTTTAAAGACTAGTTACTTGAATTGATATGGTACATGTTCTAAAATTAATATCACTTATATAAGGTGTTCAATTTTTGCTGAATAAAGTACAACTTTGTTATTTTAAAAAGAATCCCTCTCTAGATTTTATGTCGAGTCGTTTAAATATTCTCTATACTTATCTCTAACTGTTTTCTTTCTAGAAACCCTATATCTATTCATCATGTTCATGTTTAAAATTGCAATTTCGATTTTATTTTATTGTTTAAGTTCTGTCTAAAAATTGCTTATTAAAGTTTTATGCAGAACTCCCTAATTTCTAGAACTTGATGATTTTTCCGAAATTTTGGATTAGCGAAACTCATTTTCTTAATGCAACATTATATATATCTAAACACCATGAGATGTAGAAATTATTAACGAATATTTTTTGCAAATACATCCCTATGACTAAACTACAATTTTTAGGCAATTGACAAAACTATCAATGGCTATTTTTCGGCATAGCTAATAAATTGGCCTTTAGTACTGTCAGTCCAAATATTATAAATGTTCACATACAATCATTTTTTCTAAACTCTACCACGGCGACTGAAGTAGCTGCTACAATTAACAACTTAAAAAATACCTACTCTAGTGGTTATGATAGTATTAAGTTGAAGTGCTTGTTGAAGCAGTGTGTTAACGAACTAGTTGTTCTCGAACAAACCTGATTAATTCGTCTTTTGCCGAAGGTATATTTTTTGAGACACTCAAGATCGATAAGATAATTCCAACTCCTAAAAGTGGCTCGCGTACTTGTGTGGACAATTATGGTCCCATTTCAATCTTAAGTATATTTTCGAAAATAATTGAAAAATTAGTTGCTGTAAAATTGGTCAATTATTTTGAAAACACAACCTATTAAATAGTAGTCAATTTGGTTTTAGAAAGGGGCGTAGCACTGCGCCGGCTATTCTGAGTTTTCGTGATGCATTGTATAGCAATATGGATAGAGGTGATTCATGTATAGGATGTTTTCTGGATTTGAGTAAGGCTCTTGATCTGGTTGATCATCACATATTGCTTGAAAAGCTGGAATGCCATGGTATTACGGGGGTGGCGCGTTCCTGGTTTTGTATCTTTCAATTCCTGAAGTATTTCCACTTATAGGTCAATGAAACAACAAATTAATTAAATACCAACTTATTCCAGAACATATAAAATAATATTAAACGTCAATTTCTTCAACTGAAAAAGTTTTATTAACGAAAACATAATTGTATATGTTCGGGAATAAATTGGTATTTAATTAATTTTCTGTTTCATTGACTTACAAGTGGAAATACTTCAGGTCTTGAAAGATAAGTACATAAAGGTCATAACATAAGATATATTAATTGTAGCTATCTATGCAACAGGTTGTACGTCGACATCAATGGTAGTCAGTCTAATGTTCTGAAAACATGTCGACGGGTACCACAGGGTGGTGTTCTTGGGCCATTGCTATATATCATATATGTGAACGATTTTCCTTTGTATAACTCGATGATGTTTGCCGATGATACATCTACTGTCGTATCGGATAGAAGTCCATACCAAGCGCGCACAAATTTAAATAATGCATTGACAACCTTAAATAATTAGATACTTTTGTCAAAACAACTTGTATGTGGATGTCAAAAAAACGGTATTTATTGAATTTAAGGTTGGCGTCCGCGACCGATCATTCTATATCAAAATTGGAAGTGCTAGTATATCTCAGGTAGATGCTACCAAGTTTCTAGACACTATTGTTGATTAGCGTTGCGGTTGGAGGTGTCATATTGATAAGTTATGAAGTAGACCGCATAGTGTATGTTTTCTCATAATAAGATTAAAATCAGAATTTAGTGTCGGAGTTTTGCGAGTCTTTTATTTCGCTTTCGCATTTCCAGTCGCTTATCTCATATAAAACATTGATATGGGCAATGTCGAGTGCTATGAATAGGGTTTGTAAACTACAAAAGTGAGCCCTTCGAATGATGACAGGAAATAATAATAGATAATAATAGAAGTTATGACGTTGCCATGTATTTTTATATTTTAATTGTTGCTATATGCAAAGGAAAACCTTACATCGTTGCGTAGACTTAACTTTTACCATAGTTATAATACTAGAAACGGAAGCATGCTGGAAGTTCCATTGCATAGGTTGGCATTTAGCGAAAAAACCGCGTTATCTTGCTATAAAAAGTTTTAATAGGCTGCCACCCTGGTATAGGGAATTACTACCTCAATTATTTAGATGTGAAGTTAAGAATATGCGGCTCAATAAAGGGTATTACTCTTTCGCAGAATATTTGAATGACCTTGAAATTTAGTTGTTTGTTTGAAATTGTGTTTTCATGTTGATGCTTGTACTATGAACTATGAATAGTTTACATTATGGATAATAATTTATAATATTTTACAATTAATAACTTTACATATTATACAAATGACGTATCCTATGCTCAATTGTAGTCTGAAGGATTAAAATATTATTATTATTATTCAAGTAATATTGCATTAAAATAAAATAATGTTAAACGTAAATATACCTGTCACTATTAACGTGCTGTCGTTAAATTTGTATATCAAGATATGTAGTAATTTAAATATATAATTTGAAAAAATGTATAAAATTTAGCAATTAACAATAAAAAAATAAATAAACAGGTTTTGAAACGCTTTTCGGTCAATTGATCTAAATTAATCTTTTATTATTTTTTAGATCGTTAATAGGTACATCGAAAAGATTCACTATAAGACTTTCTTTTGCATGGCCCATAGATAGAAACACATAGCATAATATCTAAATCACTAACCACGTTAGAGGCGAAAACATCCAGACGGGTTTTAGCCTCTAGCCTGGTTTGTTCCTACAGAAGTGACATATTAGTGGCAAAACGTCGAATTAGTAGATTTTGTATATGTTGTGTTTTATTGTACCTACTTTATTTTGTATTTAGTTTATTTTTGTATTGTATTTACCTATACAGTGTGTAAAAGCCAAATGGAATAAATTCATTATTTCGGTTACTGTACATAAGTATTTGTAAAAAATCCCGAAACGCGTAAAATTTAAATTATAAACTGACATTCTTGAACGTGAAAATGCGATCGCTACTTTCAACCCTCTTCGAATGACAGGTGCAACCCCCATTTTGTTAAATGGGAAGTATAGGCTTGTGATATATCGTTTGAAACGTCTCTTTATTTTGTATTCAAAAATGTGATCGTTTTTAAGTTTGTTGTAACAATTAACATAGAATAAAATGAAATCATATTGTTATCAAAGTTCGCTACAATATACTCAAAAAATAAAATGTAATGGAAAATGTAAAGAAATGCTTTGTAATTAATTCTTCTAACACTAGCACGGGGAGAAGAACATTTAATTTACCTTTCTCACTGATACTGGCGTCTTTTCTTAACTTTTTTTTATAATAAACATTACCAGTTTCTTTAAATCTTCTCTTCACTGTCTCAGGCTTCTAGAATATGATTGTCTTCCGTTAAAATATCGTTCATTATATGTATGAATAGCTAAACGGAAATTGTAGTTACATTCTCTCAAAATATAACCTATACCCAGTGATTTTTCTTGTATATAGTTGCCTTCCTTAAATATAAAACACTTGTTCTTATGGAAACGATTAGTAGCTTATAAGTTCACAATATTATTATATGCTTCTGGTAAACATTACACATCACTCTAGTCCCAGAAGCTAAGTTATTGTTACTAAAATACTTACTTTGTTTTAAATATTAATTTCCCTAAAAACTGGAAAAGTTTAGTCAGAGAGATATATTTACAAAAAATATTCATTAATAATTTCCGCATCAAGTGGTGCTTAGAAATATGTACAGTAGAACCTCGATTATCCGTGTGCGGATTAACCGTGCTAGCAAACAGCTTCGATTATCCGGGTTTCAATTATCCGTGCAGAATGCGAATTAGTACAAACGGTGCACGTCAATTCGCCGTACCATCATCGTATACATCGTACAACTTATACTGCTTTCCAAGTTAACGCCTTGAACCGCTTTGCAATATCTCCTACAATTTTAACTTTTTCTAAATAATTTTTTCATCAAAAACTTCTGTAGTTCTCTATCTTCAAATTTGTCGCTGGAAGTTTTTCGAAATCTAAACTTTCTTCGATTCAATTGTCAATGAAAGTTGAAGAAGCATTCCGATCGACTCGTATTAATAAATAAAAATGAATTTATTCAGAAAAAAAAAAACAAATGAAATTAACTGATTATTTTTCTTAATTAAGTTTTGATTTAATTTTGTACACAATTATTGTAATAAGAAAAGCATGTTTTGATTTTTTTATATCTATATGTTATGTGTTATGTTTTTTGAGAATTTTATATTGTTTTTTTGATATTTTCTTTGCCACAATAAACTTTACCAGCTTAATTTTATATTTATTCCAAGTTAGATATTTTTTTCGTAGTACGGTAAGTAGTCATAATAATTTGTAAAACTTTTTTGACTAAAATAAGTAGGTGCGGATTAACCGTGCTTTTCGATTTTGCGGGCTTGGTTCAGTCCCGACCAGCACGGATAATCGAGGTTCTACTGTATATACTTTTCTATTAAAAAAAAAATTCACTAATCCCATGTTTCAGAAAAGTCATCAGGTTCTGGTAAATGAAGTATTTATTGCAAAAAAACTTTAGTAACCTATTCTTAAATTCAACTCTTTGTTAGTAAAATAAAATGAAAATCGATGATGATACGAAACTAGATACAGGGTTTCTAAAAAGCACCTATATTCCGCAAAAATTACAAATACTTGTAAATAACTTGAAACCGGTTAGAGATAGCTATAGAGAATATTAAAAAAAAGTCGACATAAAATCTGGAGATGAATCCATAAATGAAAAAACGTATAGGTGTTCTATTTAAAATATCAAAGTTGTAGTTTGTTCAGCGAAAATCAAACAGTCTGTATAAGCTAAATGAGTTTTAGAACATGTATCATATCAATTAGTCATCAATCAAGTAGCTCATCTGGAATATCTTTTGAGTACGTATAACGTTTAAAAAAGGAGATATGGTACTTCGACGCACTAGAGAGACACCCGGTACACATATACATTTTATTTTATTCGTACACCTCTTAATATCGGGTTGGGGTTACTAGACATGTCAAGCCGTTTACGATATTTTGGAATTGGTCATCTATTCAAGTGCTGTTCAATGTGAAGCTTGACTTTATCCATCACAAGACTGCCACCTCTATTAGAGAGTCGCAGTTTCGCTTGAAAAGATTAAACATAAGAAAAAACTGGTACCGTCTTTCCTTCTACTTTCTTACTTTTACATGTCTTAATTTACAACATAATATAATGTGTTGCTGCTAGTATAGTGATATTTGTTATATTACTATACTTTTACTTTAAATTAGTATTAAAGAATCTTTCTTAAAGGTAAATTAGTAATGACACTGTATTTAAAATTAGCATTGTAGAGTTGCATATACCTACATAATTATTGTAATACTGATAAGTAGAACAGACCAATTTCTGTGCACGCCAGGTGCGCCGAAGTGAGGAGGATCGTATTGCATCAGAACTAATAAAAAGCATTCAGTATGTTTGGTACCCACATAGACGGCATGTAAGTGTAAGCATACATAATAAAATGTCGTCGACACATAAATCGAGAAAACGACCGTTGTCAGACGAAGTGAATATGTTTATTAAAAAAATTAAATGTTTAGTGTGCAATACATATGCAATGTGTTCGTGAAAAACACATTGTAATGAACACGTAAGCAGTTCGAAGCACAATAATAACCAAATTCATCGACAGCAGTTTATATTGTGTCCTTGGAAGACGCTTAAAAGGGTAAGTGTTTTTTAATTCCTCTGTCGTGCATACGATCACTGATTTCATACATTTTCCGTTTTATTTATAGGTACATACAATGCCGCTATAATAAATATGTACTATTCTTATTTTTCGTGTGTTTATGCGTATTACTTTAATAGCAGAAAACCAACTGTATATTTAATTATTTCTGATAGAATAAATGTCTCTACTTCTATACTTATATCGGTAACAAGCTCATGTTACGTCCCTATTCTATCGCATATTCTAATATAGGTATTACGAATTACACTCCCACGCTCAGGGCGCGCATGGAAATTGGTCTGCTCTACTGATAAGAGTTGCGTCGAGTGTATAATAGTTTATTCTGTATTGCGCGGATGATTTCGTTGTCATAACGGTCTATTATGATTTTTAGACCAGTTAGACATATTTTTTAGCTTTCGGTAACTTTATTTACCTTGACTAGAAAAACCATAAAACTATAAACAATGAACAGGTTATAACAAATGAATGGTTAAATACAGAATAATAGCTAATACCTTGTAAAATATCGACACACATGTTGTATTCTATTTCATTGCTTGTTTGGACATACAGAGACTATTATAAGTATTTAAGAAGTATTTTTTTTTTGTCTACAGATTTACGTAAAATTATTGCAAGGGCGGGGAAAGGTCTAAATACAACTCATTGTCATTTGCCATACACATTGTTACATTTAAGGGTACTTTTTTCTATGTATAAGGACAGTGTTAGTCGTGAAAGGAGTTTATATACATATATATATATATATATTCATTAAAAACTACAATATAATTATAGATTTTTGGCTTTAAATTCCTCGGCGCTGCGCGCCTCCGTATATTTAATCTCATCAATAGTAATCTTCTCAACCTTAATATGTAATATATTATTTTATATTTATTGTACGTAAAAAAGTGATGTTTGTTAATGATGCTCTTGTGGCTCGATGCAATTATCAAATTTGAGTCATAATCTATAAGTTTATTAAATATGTATATGGAATGGTATACTTACATAGAACTGTCATATCTATTTCTGCTTTTAGTGGAGCTTTAGACATTATATTGCTGGCTTCACATTTATATCTAGCTTTATTGTCGCTAGGATCCGCTGTAAATGTATACACATTTTCAGATATTCTGCCAGCTGTTCTATAGGCCATCCTGATCTGTTCTCCATTTTTATACCATATTAATTGAGCAGGTGGATTGCCTCCTCTACTTCTACAGATCAGCTCTACTGTTTGTCCTCTTCGTATCGTTTCTCCTTCTGTATAACCTTCGATATATGGCAAACCAGGTGGATCTGAAATAATATTTATATGTCCGTAAAAATATAGCGTATAACGATATAATACCAGCAAAGCACCGAACAAGTTAATGTTTGCTAATTATTTAACAAATTACACAAAAACATTCCGTGTAACATAAATGAATAAAGGCTTTTCACAACATTCTTTTGTGACAATGTATGTAGTATCTATATATTTAAGAAGGTATGTTCTGATGGTGGAGGTAATGTGCTTCCACCTTAAAGGATAGTACTTAACAAACTTCTATAAGCTCAAGGTTCCAGCTATTTTACTACTGTTCCGAATCAGGGATAATCTGGAAGAGTGCGCTTCCCGAATAACGACCAAGATGCTATATACTCGTATTGCTGATACAACATACTTTGATTATAATATTGTCATATAAGCAGTAATTCACAATGATTCCTGGTATGTTATATTATAATGAAGTAGATATTATCTGGCGTTCCACACGGGTTGTCACTTTTCAGTCTTTACATGGACGACATCTCCAAACTGAACGACAATGACATCTATGAGGGTGACACTGCTGCAGTGGCTACTTTGAAGAGTTCGGAAATTGGAGCTCAGCTCATGCGGCCACAGCTGGATCGAGTCCAGGATTTTTTTGGCTTATGTGGCTTAGTGAGTAATCCGAAGAAGACACAGTATCGGAGATCCTTGTTTCGGAAGATCATTGTTTGCCGAATAGAAATTAACTTGAGTGAGAAAATCGAACATTTGAGGATGAATTTCGACAAGATGCTGATTTTCGCTGCTCTGCACCGATTATTCTTCGAGAAAGTACTCACCAGAAGGCAACCGATGAAGAGTAGTGCCACCATACAAACGTCAGCGGAAATCACCAAACACTGGATCAACACGAACAGACTCAGTACTAGCACTTTTCGGATTTCGTAACAACTGCGGAAATACATATCTCTCTATATTTTTAGGCAATTCAACAGCCAGAGAGATTCACTAGAAGACTCCAAGGAGTCCAACTTGTAATATTCAATAACCAATAGGAGGACATCTCAAGAAGAAGTACAACTGACGGAAGATGAAAGGAGATACTATCGTTACTTTTACCTTTTGCCTCGCAGCGTTTTTAATGCATTTCCATTCCTAACTGTTTATGTACTATATATGTTGATATCTAACAAACATGTTCTGTTAGGCATTATTTAATTAAATGTACATACATATGGGACCAAGAGGATATTTTCAACAAGAAAATTAAATTTTTAATTTAAACGGGTCGATGGCCGCAGTGGTTAGGTGGCTGACTATCGTTGTTAGAGGACGATAGGTGCCAGCATTCAATTCTCTGGTGGGCCAGTGACATTTTTTCAGAGAGTTTAATCCCGGATCGACTTGCCATTCGCTGTTGGTAGCAAAGTGATTAACAGCGCGGTGTCATAAAAGACGATATGATGCTGTCACAAAGCCATTTGAACACAACAAACTACACCGCAAGAGTTGCAGTGATAGCCAGACAAGTAATACAGCTTACGGAGTCACTGCAACTAAGCACCCACCACACATAAAAAAAAATAAATAAAAATAAAATTTCATCAGATTAAAAAATATGTGAGGAATATTTTGATTGTTTTAATATTTCGGTTAAACCCAAAACGCTGCCTACTTCATTATTCTAAATACAGCATCAGTATTTTTACATATCTTATTTACATTTTTATTTGCTCTTAACTTTGTCATGTGGAAATCATCAGAAGGTAGAAAACACATCAAGCAAGATCAAATATTTGCTATATCATGTACGAAATCATGAAAACTAGAATTCATGTTTCTACACAATTTCAAATAAAAGCTAAGTATAGAATCAATTAAATAAGTTCTCAAAACAGATCACAAACTTTAAGTTTTTGAGTGAAGACTGAGTGCAAGGGTCGTTATGATTACCATTGACTACTAAATTGTTAATCGTGTACAAAATGCCTAGTCTCGTTTTACAAACTTTACCTTATACTATTTCCGTCTATCTCGTAGTATAGGGCACAACGTAGTAAGTCAACTCGGTAAACAAGAGGAAGGTTCAGTGCAGTACGGAGAACGTGGAGGGGCGAAATGCGTGGCAGAGAAAGTCGAGCATCCGTATCAAAGTACACTTGTTCAGTATTATTCCACTGGTCGTCGTAAGTGCTTATCAGTACACACATACTACTAAATGTCGCATTTTGGTACGTTTCAGAAGCAGCGTATTTCGAAGAACTACAAAACATAATAGCGAGTATGCCAGATTTAGAATACGAAGGTGATAGAATTAGATGTGTAAGGTGCGACAGCTGTTTGACGTGTAGCAACAGCTAGAATTGTGAACGCCACTTAAAAAGTATAAAACACTGTTCTGAAATCCGTGGGAAACAATACAACGAACAATTAACATTTCATATAGCTGTTTGTTTTATTCTATGTAATTTATCGTTCACTTTACTAGACCAAGAAGTATTTGACTAGAGCAAGTATTGCGATTATACATTACCATGTTGGACATGGATAAGAAACGTTATGCCATTTGCTCGTGACTATGTTGAAAGAACAATTAAAGCAGAATTGAAAGATAAAAAATTGTGGTTATGTGTGGACGAAACAACTGATCGACAAAAAAATTCTGTGTGAATGTTTTAAGAATCTTGCATCTAAATTAAAAAAATATTGCTATACAGTAAAAGTTCCATATTCGCGGGGGATACGTTCCGTAAATATGCCGTGAATACAAAAACCGCGAATGCGGAATGGCCATTCATATATGATTAAAGGGGAAGCGTTCCAGAATTACAGAGTAATAACAAAATATGTACATATCTTAATTCTATGTGTATATAGATAAGTACATAGTTTAATGAAAGAATTTTTAATAATACATATTAATTACATATTATTATCAGGTTTAGACAAAGATGCGTGTAAATCGTCGGTACGCCGATATTTTTCAAATACTTAGCGGCTTTTATCAAAGCACTTTCGGCTTATTCAACTAAAAGTGGTTATGGATTTGTGAATTAATGCCAGGATGTTATTCTAAAAATACAATAAGATACATTTATGATAAACTGCTTATTTGATTTACGCTATCGATCTTAATTGCACTATAAAATAGTTTGTGTTTATACGTGTCATTGGTTTTAGGACCGCGAATAAAGAATTTTTTAGCCGCGAATACAACAACTGGCCACGCAACAAGTCAGGTGACAGAACAAGTCTAAGTCGAATTACAGGAAACTATGAACAACTGGTGCAACTGAACGTTATTTAGTGATGAACCAACTTTTGAATTAAATGGAACGATGAATAGACAAAATTATCGCTATTGGTCGGAGCGCAGTGGATGATGGAAATCCATACCAAATTTCCGGCAAAAGTAAACGTTTGTGTAGAACTAGCCGGTGATAGAATTTCAGGGCCTTTCTTCATTGATGGTTCGTTGACAAGCCAACAACATTTGGAACTATCGAAAGATTCCAATGTTCCAATTTTGTCGGTTCTATTCTCAAATCCACGACATCCCAAATGAAGACTTGTGTTTCAGCAAGATGAACCTTAACCTCATTGTAGCCGAATGGCACATGATTATCTCAATGAGGCGTTCACAGGCAGAAGGATTGGCAGAAAAGGTTTTTTTTGAATGATTAGCATGGTTTCCAAACCAGACCCTTTTCTTGCGGGGTCACATCAAAAGGGAAGTATACTTTAATCAGCCAATTACAAATAAACAATTAAAGGAGCAAAATTGCAGGCGAGATGAGATAAATACAGCCAGAGTTTACAAAAATTTTTGTTAGGCATTTCGACATCGATTAGCATACAATCGAGAACAAAATGATCTTCTATCTCACTTGCCACAAAGTTTGTGATTTCATGGAAACTTCTTAAAACGGTAATAATTGTAACTCGCGGTAATGGTAATAACTCACTTGATAAATTACAGCACTCGGCTATCGCCTCGTGCTGCAAACCTCATCTGCGTGAGTTATTACCTACATTACTCGTTGAATAATATACTATTTTATACAACTGTCTGTAAAAGTGACACTTTTTCACTGACACTTTCAATTGAAAATTTTAGATGACTCACCCTTCACTTGACTTTTTTCATCGTGTACCTAAAATTATTGCAGTCAAAAAAAGTTAGTAGACCAAAATGTGTCACAAGACAGAGGGACAATAGTTATTCATCGCGTTATTGTTACAGTTTTGGGAAATCGTATTCCACTCACCCATAATTTTTTGCAAACATTGTTGGATAACTTCTACTATACTTGTTAATAAAAAAACCGATGTAAAGAATATATCTTGTTAATATTGGACGACATTTAATTCAATACCTTCTTAGCTATTATTCAGAAGAGAGTACGGTTGCAGCTAGATGCAGGTATTTAGGTATTTTCAATACCGGATTTTTTGTTCATGACAAAATATTACAACACGTTTACATGTTAAATAATGTTGTCAAAATTATTACATCTTGTCAAGGTACATACATAGGAAATATAATATTGCCTTATTAGTAATATTGTTCAGAGACGGCTTTTTAAGAATCCGGATATACATCCAGCGGATTACCCGTTGCCGAGTAACACGGTTTTACAAAATTTGGATTTATTCTCTCGTAGAAATTTGCGACAAATGCTCGTTTATTTTAAAACAAATCTATCATTTTTAATACACGACTCCCGTCTTTAGTGTTTTTGCATAGATCATAAAATTTTCGGAAACGTACAGGTATATGGCCAATAGTTTCCTAAATATTAAGGCCCGGTTTTTCAATCGGTGGATAATTGTTTCTGTTAACTGGCTGGTAGTTAAGCTTAACTTCAAGTTAAATTGCTAGCTTAGATTATATATACTTTAACCTGCAGTTGGTTTAAACTGTGAGATTGATAAACACTTTAGTCAGCAGTTTGGGTTTGTTAACCTGCGATTGAAAAACCGGGCCTAAATCTTACAAAGTAAATAAAAACAGCCAGAGCTTAACAAAAGTTTTTGTTAGGCATTTCGACATCGATTGGCATACAATCAAGAACAAAATGATAAACAATTTGAACATTTAATTTTATGTTGTCTTTTGTAAAGGTTGTTTCGTTATTACTATATCTGTGAGTTGTCTATTACACGTATTATATTACATCCAACCCAAGAGTACTTTTTTGACCGATAAAGATATTTTTGTTGGTGGTAACCAACTCTCACTAAAAAAACAGTGAAATGGATATTAGTACTAGGAAATAGTTTACATTTTTTACTTTCAAAAAATTAAGATCTCAGAAACTATTGGCTGAAAATCTGAACATGCGAATGTTAACTAAATCATAATTGATTTATTCAAAACCACTAAAAAAGTTTGTATTAAAAAAAGCTCTGACGTCGTAACTTCGAAACCGAGAAAGGTGTAAAAGTGAAAATTGTCTGAAAGTATTTATTTCAAAACAAATCAGTTTGACCTATTCAAACGTTTTCGCAAATTCCTATGGGAGAACAAATAAATCAAGTTTTGAAACTTTATACGCTCCCTGTATATACAAGTACTCCCGACGAGTTGCATTCAAACTTTGAGAACGTAAACGTTTCATAGGTAAAAGCTATATAAATGATAGACCTATTGAATTTAATTATATCTTTATCTTGCTTCTTCTTAGACCAAATTGAATGGAATACGTGCAAGAGGTATAAACATATTTTCTTTATTAAGTGATGTAGTAAAGTATTGTAGAGAGGAAAAATGATTTCGCAGAAAAAAAAAACATAACTGAATTATTTTATCCATATCCTAACGTCACACGAATATGAAAGTAGAATACATATGTTCCTAATATTGTTTTGAATTAGTTGAGGATTTAGTACTTACAAAAGACGCTCAGTTGTACTGTTGCTCTCATTGGTAGGTCGCTTTGTAATGCTTCATGTCTGGCTTCACACGTATAGTCCTCGTAGTCGTCTTCAGCTGTGGGTTTTAATGTGATTCTAGAATGGGTATCGTATCGTTTGATGTTCGGATTTCCGTTTGAACTAGGTACATCTACAGTTTGGTCCTCCCGATTGGCTGTGAAAATGACAAATAATTGAATTGTTGCGTCTCCGTAAATTTAGTAACTTCTCGCTAATGTACTACATCATTACATTACGCACATCTAATTTAGCATGTATTTTTAATAATCTAATTTTTATTGATGTTATTACTATATGTATATAATAGATATAGATGATCGTAACTATTGAAGTCATTTTCAAAGCGTCTAAGAGCAGAGGTTCTTCTATATGACACAATAGCTCAATTTTTGCTTTCCTCATAAATTTTTCTTTTACATACTTTTTATGTATTCGTATATACTATTCATTTTCATGTTTTGTACGGAATAAGTTATATTATCACTGAAAATGATTACACAATACTACGAATAAGTACACGTTTACTATTTTAAACCTGTCGTTTAAAATAACAATATTGATGTCGAGCTGTGCATATTGCGACCTGTATAACTGAAAGTATTTTTAAATTATCTAATACTTAAATCTGAACATTTTCATTGCTTGTTTTTCTTTAAGTTTTGAAGTCGAATCACAACTTAACCCTTCCACTATAATAACCTGAATCCAACCATTACACGCATAAAGAATCTTGAAAGATCGAAGAAGAAAATTAGCCTGAAAATTTGGATTTTTGTATAGTTAACCGAAATATTCAATAAACATAGAAAAACTGAAATTATTAGAATAGAGAGACCTTCATTGGAAAAAATGGTGTCTTGTTAGTTGTTTGGTAGATATGCCTACCAGTAGTTACCAGTGCCAGGTCATACCTAATACTAAGTTGTTGCTACGAAAGCAATAAACTTCCCCGTGAAACATTTGTTTTGCTAATTACAACCTGACTAGATAAAGTACCCATTTATTAAAAACAATGTTTACATTAACAACATTATCAAACTGCATCATTTATTTTTTGTGGTGGCTGTAGTAGTACTAATTTCCAACTCTGTATTGCTTGCGAAGACTACAGCTACAGATGTGGATGTGTAATTGGAATGTGGAATTAGTTGTGCTGCACAACTAATTCCATCAGCGAAAGTGCCAATTTTTACACAGACGATTTGATATTCTGTATACATATATCACATTCTTGTTGCAAACAGCAGTTACGTTTTTCAATATAAGTAGTACTTCCTACATTTGAAGTATTTTATTTGTTCGATATGTATCTTAGTATCCATTCCTACAAAAATCTTGTTATAGCGTTATAGAGGAACATGATCAAAGGAATTTCGTCTATGTGCGACCAATATAAATAATACTCCTAATCAATATCACTCTTACGTAAAAAGATTAGTGGTGCTACAGGTCATCCTTCCATACCCTACAGAAATACTAACCAAATAATTGCAAATAAAGACCTCGTGCAACTACTGCTTTTTTATTATGTATTATTTACTTCTGGATCTAATGTACTCATTTTAGATTAAGAAAGCAAAAACAATAACTGATATGAACAAAATGGTAGCATGACCTTGTTAAATGCAGCAAATTTTACCGAAGAAATAGAAGTATACAAATCTACTGTTTCAAAAACGCTACACTTTACTGTGCTAGTAACCGCTCAGATGTCAAATTGATTGATTAAAATTCCTTAAAATTAGTACTGCTAATGCCAGACAAAATTGAGGTCCGGATATCTGAAGCCAAAGCTATCCGGTTCTCGACTAAGCTACCTGGTCTTCGAAACTGGACTTGATATCGGCTTTTTTAAATCCATCTGGTTTTCAAATCCGTATCCGGTAGTCCTGATAATAACATAAAAATGGTGGTAATAAATTCTCCGGATTGGAAAAATAGTAGTTCCCAAGGCGAGAAGATACCTGAAGAAAACAAGAATAATTTCGCATTTGTAATGACAGTAGTGGATTGAATACATCTATAAATTGAAAAACTGTTTGTCTAGGCGAACATTCGTCAAAAGGTTGTTGTTGATATAGATGCACGATCGACATTTAACGGTGACGAATTATTTACAACTGCCGAAACTAATTAACTTAGTTTTGTGTATGATGCTAAACATTAGAACCATTGAATTTCGAAAGATTCTGACGTTAGAACAACTGTAAGAGCTTTGCAATATTATTACACTAGGAAATGTAGTTTAGCCGCTAGAACCATGACTGGTGACAGCATTTTGAAAATTGTATTGAAAGTTCTGGACAACTAAACTGATGATTCTTAAGTTTGTGCATAATATGAAAGGATTTGAATTGTAATTGTTTGTTGTTTTATTTTATGCAATGTTGGTAAGACTAATGATATGTGTATATGGCTGTAGGTACAAATGTACCGGGTGGCCAACTAAGAATGTCGCTCGGCCATATCTCCGGAACGGTTTACAGTACAGCTTTGGGGAAAAAATATTATTGACTAAAGTGACCACGAGAAACATCATGAAATTATTTAGAAAAGCGTAGGATGACCGCTGGCGGGCGTAACTAATCACCAAAAATGTTAATTCTTATTTTACGCAAAATTTACCAACTTAAGGTTAATCATAAACATGAAAATCGGAATCTACTGAAAATTTTGCATATTTTACATCGGACAATTTTTTTGTATTTTACCAAATAAGGGTTGAGGAGGAGGGGAAACTTTGTATTGAAGGAACGGTTTTTTTTGAATCGAATTTTGCAAACTTAGTCTCGTTGGAAAGAGCGTTGAGGGGAAACTTTGTATTGAAGGAACGCCTATAACTCCGGTTTTTTTGAATCGAATTTTGCAAACTTAGTCTCGTTGGAAAGAGCGTTACTTCTCCAATCTGATGCTTACAAATTCGATTCTAATAAGTGACTTTCATGCTAGAGGGCGCTGTTTAAATTTTTTCGGGAATTTTGTGTTTTCTCGAAAATATTAAATGGAAATATACATTTTTTGCAACAAATTAAAAAGGTAGGCTAAATTACCAACAAATCATGGAAAACCGATTATCGCTATCTTTTACCAATCCGAACATATCTTCAGAAATGTGTGGATGGTAAATTTTTTTCTATAAATTTAAATTATTCTACTTCCCGTGTACGGAAGTGAGCAAATTTGGTCTTATTAGAAAGGATTTTCATTGGCCTATGTTTTGTGATTGAAACTGTTTAATATTGTTTTGTCAATTCTCGCCAGTGGGCGTACACTCGCCGTAAATAATGATAAGATTTAAAAAATTGTCATTTGTATGCTAAATTTGCCATTGCTTGCTATAAAACCTGAACTTTTGAAGAAAAGTGCCAAAGCAAATGTAATGCATACATAGACAATTTACTATTAAGTTGTCACATCTTTGACAGTCACGGCCAACCCTTTATTAATGTTGAAATATTAAGTTTCGTTATTATTAAGTAAAACAATAAAATATCTCAAAACCGGTTAGATTTAGGTATAGGGAACGTATCAATTAAATGAGAATGAAGATGGGAATTGAAATCTGATATAATATACAGGGTGTTGTATTTGAAATAAGCGACTTATAATTGTTTGAAACTGTTGGAATCCACTGGTATGTGGAAAACGCCCTGTAGAAAAAATTAACATTTTAAAGGACGGGTCGCTTTAGTTATGTCTTGCAATTAGCCATGTGCAATTTTAAGTCAGTAGCATGTCTGTTTGCAGCAATATCGTGATTTATTTGGGTTATAGTTTTTGGTAGGAGGTTTAATGTGCTTTCACATAGGATGAATAAATATAGGTTGTTCCATTTACCTTGATGGTTGAAAAAATATAAAGTATAAGTTGCTTTGCTTAATGCCATGAAGTACTCTACCGGTTTATTGAAAGCACGCTTTGTCAAAATAACTTCTTACAAATGTAAATCATCCAAGTCATACAGTGTTCCTGTTTTTAATTTTTTTACGAAAGCCGAAATTGGCAGCAGATAGGTATAGAGAACTATCAACAAAGTTATCCTAATTTATGACGTAGAATCCAAAAATAGTATACAATATAGGGTGTTCCATTAAAAATAACCTAACTTTGATATGCTGTACTTTTTTGAATCACTCTGTAGGTATACTTGCAAATAATAATTATGTGCTCCTTATCGTCCTACATATTTGACTAAAATTTGAAACTCATATCTTTTAGTGTTTAGACACAAGAGACCGAGGGAATAGTCGTGACTCACTTGTATACATATAAACTTGTATTTTTGATTATGACCTTATAATGAACAAAGGAATTTATATGTCAACCAAATTGTCAAATCTTTTATTTAAAAAAATACAAATTTGATTTAACGCTATGTTATGGAATACCCGGTATATTTGAAAATAATAAAGATATAGTTCTAAAGGCTACCTATAATTCTTCTTATAAAATTTTTGTATATTATCTCTATGTTTAACCTTGAACATCAGTGAGAAAAAATTTTTATATGAATTGAAAAGATTTTATTGACGTTATAATATTTGTTCAATTTACTGTATTTTCCCCTGCCTATGACTTGTCTTTAAGATGTAAATAAACAATAATTTTACTAACTGTAATTCAAATAGCTTCACTAACTACGCATTTCAAATGTAAAAGTTTGCAAGTTCTAACAAGTATCGTATTATTACATATACTACATAAATTAGCGCAGTGCAACTATTAATTGAGCAGTAGCAATGTAACACGCCAAGATAATGTGATTAACTTACGTATATTTAGCTCGACATTTCCTCTATACCATATTATCTTC
Source organism: Holotrichia oblita (assembly GCA_023690525.1). Taxonomy (NCBI): domain Eukaryota; kingdom Metazoa; phylum Arthropoda; class Insecta; order Coleoptera; family Scarabaeidae; genus Holotrichia; species Holotrichia oblita. Next base: position 136,052,150 of record CM043015.1, on the reverse strand, counting down.
GCTGCCGGCTTGGCGTTCCTAACCCGGCACTCGAGATGAAATTCCTCGTTTTCTCGGATCTCGATTTTTGAATTCGACAGATGATCTACTATTTCTACGGAAGAAGGTGGTGCTGCAACAAACAAAAGACCAGGGTGTGAGAAATTCTCATTCGCAAGCCAATTACTACTAACAATGGATTGTTGTTTTCTTTAAATACTGGCATAACAACGAGACGGTACGCTGTTGGTGGGAAAAAAAGTAAAGCAGAAAATTGTCAAAGAACAAAGCAAGGAAGTAGGGAATTAATATTACCCATGACAGCCTGACTCATCGTTCCCAAAGCTTCCAGAAAGAACGCGTATCTAAATAAATAACATGCAATATTCCACCTTAAATATATGTAGCACTTGCTTATAAAAAGAAATCGAGTAATAAAGCAGTTAACCTGTAGGTTTATAGACTTTTATATTCATGTAGGTACTTTATAAATCTAGTAACGTTGCATTTCCAAAAACGTTACACGTATGAATATCTTAGTGGTTTCCTCAGTAATAACTTACTAAGACAAATGTTTCAATTGAATCACTTACGACTGTTTTATGATCATCATTGCATATAAATAAAACTTTTAAGAATCATGAGAATATGTAAATACTTAATGTATATATTTTAAATTTATAAAGTAGTTTAAGATAGCGGACTATCTAAAATTATTACTATTAATCGGTATATCGGTAAGCGAGCTATTTTTCACTAAATAGACACCTGTTTAAAATTCTTTTTAAGTGCATAGTAGATAGTAGGTTTTATGCTTATATGTGTAAGGTCGTATAATAGATACTTGTGCGTATAAAAATATTTGCATACGGATGATAGTAGCTTCCCTATCTTAGCTATTGCACATATACTCTTTCTAAGTAGATACACGCAATAAAGAAGTAATTTTCTTAAAAAAGTATAAAAATTGTTACTAGTAGGATTTAGATTCTTTTTACTTATATTAGAAACTGTAGAATTGAAAAGGAAAAAGGAGACAAATAAAACCAATAATAATAAGCTAAATAAAAATAAATGCATAAAATAAGAGAGATATACAAGTGAAGGAAGGTTTATTGTGGAGAGAATGAGGTGGAACAAAGATACAGGATTAAATACTAGGTCATAAAAATGTTTGGTACTGATGCTAATGTTGATGATAATGGAATATGTATATTCAATTAATAAAGATTGATTAAAATTAATATTTATTAGATATTTATTTACAAATTTGGTGAACTGCATAGATTAATCTAGGAAAGTGGTCAGTGGATTTAATAATTCTTCAATAAATTAATCTTATTTCATCAACCCACAATTTCGAAAACTTATTATTTATGAAATACTGTGTTCAAGGTGTAAAAAGAGCTTATCGGATGAACTTTTTATATCAGAGGCAGGTTGACTCAACATAGAAACGACTGTAAAACAAAAAATCTTCCTTTCAGCTATAGTTAGAGTCGACAAAAAGGAGCAAGTTTCAGTGCAATGCGGAGAAAAACGTGGAGGGGCCGAGCAGCCGTATCAAGGCGTTCACTAACGTTGACGTACTTGCATAATTTATGTTTGTGACTTTCATGAGTGAGTATAGTCGATACGGACGCATGAATGTTCACACGTAAAATAATAACAAAAAATATATTATATAACATGCTGAAACACTTGCTGCTTTAAGAAGTTACCATTAAATCACAAACAAGGTAGCATCCCCGATAGCAAAAATAGTTTGAATTCAGCTGGAATAAAAGTTGCCATGACAGCGGTGACAGCTTACTTCCAGTTGTCGCCGAAAGCTGCAAGCTTGTATCCACTTGAATTAAGCATCGTACTTTACACGTGACAAGCCTAAAGTATACTTGCTTTGCAAGCTTATGGTAAACTTGCGTCGAACGTTTTACGCATTACCGACTCGAACTTTAAGCTTATATTATACCTGACTCATCTTTGCTGCGTAAGCGATTGCAGTATGTTAGAATTCCAAGCGTAGAGTAAGCTTGATTTAAACTAACCACGTTAAGCTGGATAAACAAGTGAAAATCGAATCAAAAGGCAGCTTGCTGTAAGCTTACGTGCTATCTGGGATCTATTAAATATTTGAATCATTAACTATGTTTCCACACTATTGTTCCAGTCAAATGAGTACAGCGTGCGGAATATATATTTTTGAATAATGAAAACGACCATTGCACATCGAGTGACGTTATATTTGCAAATTTAAAATTGTGACAATTTAATGGATCTATCAAACGCACCTTCACAAATTTGTCTTAGTGTGAGAAAATCTGAATCCTTGTCAATACCATTTTCAAATAACATATAGCCACAATTTTTTATCTCTCAATTCTGCTTTAATTCTTCTTTCAACATAGTCACGACCACACGGCGTAAAAGAAACGTTACGCCGTGTGGTCCGATTTAGTAATGTATAATCGGAATACTTGCTCTAGAAGGAGACACATGCTTCTTGGTCTAGTAAAGTGAACGGACGCTCGAGTTTTCATGCCGCCCCTCTACATTGCTCGCCCCACAGCATTGGAATTTGCACGTCTTTGCCAAGTGTAACTGTAATGGTACTAAAACGTTATCTACTGAAAACGATTAGAAAAAGGCGCTGGTTTGAGAAATATATTAATATATTTTTAATTGGCGGTAATCCTGCATTAAAATTGCATATTTATTGGTGCCGCAAAAATAACATAGGGTGTTTGTAAGAGCACGTTGGTAGAAAAACAATAAACATCTGTAATCAAAATAATCAAACTAAAAAATTAGTAATCGCGCAAAATGTATTAGAACGAACGGTATACTAATTGATACATTTTAACTATTTAAGTAATACATAAAATATGTTATAACTATAGTAATAATAATAATAAATTATAGTAATTCAGCACTATACCTCGTTTTTAATAAGAGGGACAAAATTTAAAATCGCCCGCCAAAATATAGGCTTATGATTGGTTAGTTGCCAGTCATGTTTACACTGCTCAAATTTGCCAATTTTAGTGTCGCCATATTGCAAACACAGCTGATTGAGTAAATATTTTTGTAAAGTATTTTCCAATTTTTCTGTGTTCCTACGGTATTCAAGCAATAAAATTAGTTTTTTTAATTATTTGCTTGTGATAATGGATTTACAGCCTAGTGTAAGTAGATTATCAACATCGCCTACAAGAAAACGTTCTACCTTGGGACGTGGACATTTGTCGGTACAGGAAAAGCAGCTATATTAAACATGTAGAAGAAAATTATTGGTGGTTGTCCTAGAAAAAAAAGGACACAGATAGCACTGCAAATATCAAACACTTTAGGTAGTACCTACAGTATAGAGTTGAATAGCGAATAGCGATAATCCGAATTTTAACACCTAAGTATTTTTTTCTTGGCGTAAGTACATGTATATAATGCATTTTTCCAACCGCCAATTAATTAAACATATTTTTATTAAAAAAAAATATATATGTCCATATGATATGAACCACCGAGTATGGCTATCGCGGCCCACTCACAACACCGTTGTGCTAACCTGACGGCTCTATTCCACGTATAATAAAAAAAAAATTAGAAGTGGCCATACTCGGTGGTTCGACTCCACCTCCGAACGACATATTTTTAAAAATAAAAATATGTTTAATTAATTGACGGTTGGAAAAATGCATTATACGAGTATACAGGTAATCCGAATGTTTTAATAATCCGGACCTCTGTTTTATAAGCATTATGTACGTTGTAGTCCGGACTTACGTGTTTTGGTAATCCGAATTGATACGTTTTACATGTCTCAACCTGCAATTTTTCTGATTCGTAATAGATACGGCAGTTTAGCATTTAGTCTGCAGTATGGCTCCAAAACGTAAACACGTTACTTTGACATTGCAAAAATACTAGATCAGTTAAAGAAAGGCATTAGTGGAAAACAGTTAGCCGCATTGTATGGTATCGGAACATCTACTATTTCGGATATCAAGAAAAATAAAGATAAAATTGAAATGTAAGTTTTATATTTATGTGGAAATGATTTGTTTAATACATTTTAATTATTTTTAGTTTCTCAAAAAAATGTTATTCTGGCCCAGGCTTACGCAAAACTCTAAAACATGCCGAATATCCCAAAATGGAAAAGTAGTTGTATGACTGGTTTATCCAACAACGCAATCGACATATACCTACCGATCACATACGAAATTCTAGTTGTAAAAGCAAGACAAATTTTTATTGATTGCTATAAAAAAGATACATTCTTAGCGAGTCGCGATTGGCTTCTTAATTTCAAATCCCGACATGGTCTTCGACATCTTAAAATATGCGGAGAAAAACTGTCTAACAACGAAAGTGCGGTTAAACCTTTTCTCGAAAAGTTACTAAGAATAATAGAAGAGAAGAACCTCTTGCCAAGTCAGGTATACAATGCCGACGACTCAGGATTGTATTGGAAAATGCTACCCGAACACACGCTGGTTCATTGTAACGAAGCTAAAGCTACTGGTCGAAAAATAAGCAAGGAAGCACTAACCTTTTTAGTTTGTTCTAATGGAAATGGTACACATAAGCTGAAACTTCTACTTCTTGGCAAATCAAAACAACCAAGGCCATTTAGGAACAAAGCTATTCCAGTGAATTATGCATCAAGTAAAAGTGTATGGACGACTGCTGCTTTATTTAAAGCATGGTTCCATAGTTCATTTTGTGTAGAAGTAAAAGAATTTTTGTCAAAATCTTCCACAAGCATTGTTGCCCATTGATAATTCTTGTTGGTATTTGAGGGAAGAAAACAGCTGATTACCACGATGAAGGTTGCAGATGTTTTTGAGAGATGGTTCAATAATATTTTAGAAAAATTGCCTGAGAATAGTGTCATATTGTAATGGATAATGCATCCTAACATAGCAGGACGAAAGAAAAAAATACCATAAACATAAAAACATACTGTCAAAACTATCATTGTATTTCTTTACTTAAATATTAATAAACATAACATAAAGGCATAAACTACTACCATTACTATTTTATAAATGTGATCTGTTCATGAAGTTAAGTACTAAATAGGTATAACATTTAAGTAGTAAGTTCATATATACTCGTATTTCATTTCATTGTATCTATCATTTAAATTTTCCGCCAACATTTTCATTTATTAAATTTACGTAATGTGATGCGGGCTGAGGCGTTTTGTCCCTTTTATTAAAAAACAGAATATAGGTAACGAACATAATATTTTATAAGAATATGTTGAACACAACGCTCTATAATCTTTCTAGTATCTAGATTCATGCATCTATTTGAGAAGCTTGCGTGCAAAATCGGATCTATCCATATTTTGACGAAATAGAATTTCACACATGTTAATCATATAATATTCATTTTTCTAGGTCTTCGTGAGCGAAACTTAATAGAAACGTGTCTAAATTGCATTTAAGATTGAGGTGTGCGAGCAAAAGCGGACAAATCCACGTTTTGGATCAAACTCGGTAAAATCCTTTATTCGAAGTTGTATTATGCAGCAATATCTGTTGGCGTTAGTGTAAAATGTTAGTTTTATGTGTCCAGTATTTTGTTCTGAGTATCATAGCTCATCAAAATTTTTATTTTTCGAGAAAATGCTACAAAATTTATCTGAAAATTAAAAAAAAAGGGATATATGGATGAAGAATTGTCATAAATTCCAGCAAACAAAATGATGCTTCTAGGAGTGCAATATGACATGGCATTTTACGAACCACATATTTGTAGTATATGTATGTATATCACGTGAAATAAATGTAAAATACTAACATTATCAACTGTATCATAATCTCATTTTGTTTAGTACGCGGTGTATGTGCATGTTTTAACTATTTTCTTTGTTTTAAGTACATAGCTTCACATGTACAGTGATATATCTTAAGTAACGAGTGAATTGGAGTGAATACAGGTAGTAGGGTTAAAAAAGAAAAATTACACAACGAGCGAAGAAGAAGGCGGAAAGGTATGAGTAGCTAAGGTTAACAACATTTTGTGAATTATTGATAATTTTACATTATAGATACAAAAATCCAGCATTTTGGAAATTTTTGTAAGCATAAAACTAGCACCTACCACGTTTTGCAAATTAAAGTTAAAGATATTCAAAGTTTAAGGAATAATTTCTATTCTGATGCGAACAAAATTATACAAGATAATAAGTTGCGCCATATGTTATCTGTTGCACAAATAAATAGAAAAAGAGATAGTAAAGAAATAAAGAATCTCAATTTTGCCATAAATTATTTCATTAATTCAACAATTTCTTCTGAGTGCACTGAGTGTATTAAATCACAGGCTTAATACCATTGCAAAAGTTTCAAATAAAGGTGGAGTTCCTAAGGAAAGAAGAGGTGGCGATCGCATTTCACATAAGAGTAATAATAAGATGAATAAAGTATGGGAATTTAAAAAAAAAAACTTCGTGGTAGAGAAAGTCATTATAGTTGGACAAAGTCTACAACGATATACATATCTATCTGCAAATCTTTCTATCTCCCGGCTGCATAATATGTACAACAGGTTGAAGGTAATGATCGTGTTACATATTTTATATTTGTAAATGAATTTAATATAGGATTTTGTTCGCCAGCATCAGATACGTGCTCGATGTGCACTCGACTAAAACAGCAAATAAAAATAAAGAAAGATATCCTCAAAAAAAGATAGCTGATATCACAATATCATATATGTATATATTAAAAGAGATTATGAACTTGAACAATAAAATCTATCAGGTTATTTAAGTTTGTGCTTTGACCTATAACAGGTATAACCTTTACCCAGAACCTCAATTGGTGATGAATTTTATGCGCATCAGAAAAGCTTATATACCTTTTGTTGTGTGATAATGGATTCCAAAAAGTCAGTAATTTATGTTTGGTCGGAAGACATGGCGGGGGGAGGGAGAGGGGTCGACCCACATTGTTGGATAAGTTTTATGCAGATTTTCAAGTGTTTCATCAATTTCGTCTGTTTTGTGATGAGGCCACGGTCACAAAAAAAAACATATATTGATGTACTGGTTAAAAAAATAAAACTACACAACACAAGTGGAGCTTATATTTGCCGTTCGGGGCCACAGCTTTATGCCAGCTGACAGAGTATTTGGTAGAATAGAAAAGCTGTTAGATAAAAATTCCGAAATTCTTTCCAGATGTTAGATTATATATCGAGTAGGTGCGTTGGAAACATTGCATAGAAAAGAGTGGAAAGTATTAGATTTTAAGGTTTTAGAGAAGGTGTATCAAAATCTACCAAAATAACTGAAACTAAAAGAATAATGATAAAGAAAATCTTTGATAAAAGTAACAAAGTAGATATCACAGCGACTTGCTCAGCATTTTATAAGTTTGAGCCTATAATGGAAACTATTCAACGTCTTACAAGAAAAGGCAAATCTAACACAATGTATTTACATATTTTACCGCCGAGAAACCAAATACCAGAAAAGAAGAAAAGTTTGAGCCATTTAATGGAACATTTTTGGAGCTCCATAAAGTTAGCCCCTCACTATAAGCAATTATAATAAATCTTACTTTTATTCGTTTGTAGGTCGTTTGTAGGTGTTTGATAGCGAATTTCTAACGTTTGATAGTCAATAGTTCATTAGCAAACAATAAAACAAATTCTTCGGAAAATCCTATGTGATGTTAGCCCCTCATGTCGTCATTTTGACATCAAATTCAATTTTCTTTTAGCAGAATCGTTTGTAGGTGCCTGATAGCAAATTTCCAAATCTTGATAGTTGATAGTTTATTAATAAATAATAAAACAAATCTAGTAGGATATTAGGCAGGCAACCAAAATTACATCAGAAAAGCGTCTTATGGGGAACATATTTATGTAATTGTAACTCATCCCGGCCACATTTGCCATCGAATTTAAATTCCTTTGGGAAAAATCGTTTATGCGTCGTTTATAGGTGCTTGATAACAAATTCCCAACGTTTGATATTTGATCATTTATTAATAAGCAATGAAAGAAGTTTTGTAAGAAAATATAAAACCTGGTATCTAATTTAAAAAGGACAGAATGAAAAATCATAAAATAATATTTTGAAACATATCTATATTAAAGACTTATTTAATTTATCCCATTATTATAATTTCCTTGTCTTGCAAACTGATAGATACTGGATTCAAATTGCGCGTTGAAAAAGTTAATTAACGAAAACTTAAAATCAGGTCGAAAAATATTACATTGAATGATATATCAATTTATCAATGCTATAACATAACCACAACTGTCAATATATGCAGTTTTATATTGTTTTCAGTCATTTTCGTACACCAAAAGTTAACGTTGAATTAACTTTTAGCGTACTGACTTTGAAACTCTAAAATTTTGGAAATCTAAAATCCTATTGGTTGTTTGTTGTCCGCTAAAAAAAGCTTGCATGTGAAGCCACTTTTACATAATTTGTCCGATAGGACGCTTTTCTGATGTAATTTTGGTTGCCTGCCTAATATCCTACCAGATTTGTTTTATTATTTATTAATAAACTATCAACTATCAAGCTTTGGAAATTTGCTATCAGGCACCTACAAACGACCTACAAACGATTCTGCTAAAATAAAATTGAATTTGATGTCAAAATGACATGAGGGGCTAACATCACAAAGGTTTTTCCGAAGAATTTGTTTTATTGTTTGCTAATGAACTATGACTATCAAACGTTGAAAATTCGCTATCAAACACCTACAAACGAAAAAAAGTAAGATTTATTATAATTGCTTATAGTGAGCGGCTAACTTTATGGAGCTCATTTTTGGACCCGAATGGCAAAAGCGGGATGGTCTGCAATGGTACAGAGAACTGCTGAGTTGACCTGCGCCCAATGAAAACGAAAAGCGTACCGAAAGCGGTAGTGACAATGAAGTGTGTGGCTGTTTGGCTGACAAAATGGGTGTTATATCAAAATTGTTTCGCATTCTGTTCTTTTTATACATTGAAGGCCCCAAGTTTTATACGTTTTCTGTGTTTCCTGAAAAATTTTACAAATTGGATTATACCCGCTTTTACACGCAAGCTCCTCGTTTGTATTTGAATATACTGTAAATACGTTTTTCACTGCAATTCTCTTGCTTTCCCGCTTACTGGTATCAGTATCAGTCAGTTGCCGTTAGATAAATAGAAATAAAAAAATGTTTATAGTAATGTAATTGATAGGAAAAGTAATGCAATTGTAGACTAGTGGATGAAGAGTAAGTGGCTTAAGTGAAGTATTTAAGAAAGAAATCTATTTTATTAGTAACTTCTTATTTATATAGTCATTCAACAAAAATTATTCTGAACAAAAATTGTCTTATTTCAAATTTCCTACACCGACTTCTATATATGGTCTTGGGATAATTTATTTTTTAAATATGTTATATACATATTGCCGACGTAATAGGTCAATAAGGACAAATTAAAAGTTCAAACGGACATTATTTGTGAAGTAATTTGATATGTTGAATAGTTGAAGTAATTGAAATAGATTAAATTAAAATACGGGTGTGAACAGAGGAATTGGATATTCTTGTAAACATTTTATAGCGTGAGATCGTAAAGTACACCCCTCTTCAATTTTTAAACGAATGGGCGTGTCATTATCCAACACAGTAATTCTGTTTCTATTTTTTACGAGTTACATTTTGATTTGTGATGTTAATCTAATTACACTTTCTTATTTTATCCTATTTCACGCCTAGGTAAGAAATTTTTAAATAGTAATTAATTCAGTTATTTTATATTGCCATTTATAATAAAATAAGATACTGAGAGTATCTTTTAATTCATCTTTTCACCACTAGCATTCGATTAAAAAAACAGTTATATCAGAACTGGTCAAAGATTAGATAAGAGAGAATGGGGTTTCTAATCTCCCAGTTACTTATGTGCAGTTATGTTAATGCTTATATTGATAAATTTCGTGAAACAAGAGCAATAGCTCGTAAACTTGGCGGTACAGCATCTAAGAAGCGTACAGCAGATTGCATAGAGAATATTCGACATCGAAGGACAACTCACCTAAAGAATCATTCAGTTTATAAATTATAGATAGATTTTGGCACAATAACAAAGCATTTTGTCTCTGTCTTGATCTTGTCAGTATCATGTTCAGAAGTCTTATTACACGACAAGTAAACAAGAAAAGGTATTACCGGGAAAAAGTAGACAACTTTAGAAAGATTCGACATAAGTATATTACAAGATGTTACATCTTAGCCGTGCATATATCAAATTAAGGATATATGCACGGCTAAGATGTAACATTCTTTGAATTTAAATTATCCTGGTTGAAAGATGGATATATCTCATATTATTCTACAGAAAAGTGATGGATATATTATATATGAAACTTTTCAATTATTCAATTATTTCTGGCTTATGCTTGGTCTGATGTCGCTAATTCTACAGCTACAGGTCAATGTAATAAATAATTACTGGCTTTGTAGAAATAAAAGTAGATAGACAATAGTCAATTCAACATAAGTCAATATTTGTAAAATTAATCTCTCATATATACTTAATACACGATGTTTGATATATATATGAGTTTTCACAAATTACTGTCATTCTCACAAAGACAGCCTGATGAGATTTATAAAATCGAAACGCGTCGCTGTATGGTGATGAATGACAGTGATTATTAATTATGGTTAATTATCATTTTCACTACTAGCCGCATTACCAAGAATTTCTTTCCTTAATTTGATATATTACAAGATGTTTAACTAATATATTCTACATAAATAAGAGCATTTAAGTAACAAAAATATTATATAACTATAACTTAAATGGAGTAAAACAAGACAGTTTGCACTATATGAAGAAGGAAGACAAATTAAAAAATATTCTCAGTTTCACCAACCTTTAAAAGTAAAACTTAAATAATTTGCGAAGAAAAACCTAAAAAGGAAACACTATATTGTTTGCTCTGTACCTAATCGTAGTAAAAAATAAGTAAATATTGAAATTCTATTAGGTTTCTTAGATGTTTTATTTGATAGGTGGTAGAATTAATTTTTGTTTTACCATTTTCAAACAATGACTGCTCCAATTTTAAATTTCGATCAATACTCAATATGAAGTTCGGCGCTCTAAGAAATTGTCATTACACTGAATAATTGCACTGACTTTATTCTAATCTGATAAAGGATGAAAACTCATGTAATTCGTGTTAGAATAGTTAATATGTAATTTATTACTATCCATACATTGACACAATACCTGCACCTAACAAGCAACCCAATTAGACTCGGCAAAGAGGGGCAATTTCCAATGCAGTGAGGTGAGCAACGTAGAGGGGTGGCATGGAAACACGAGTGTTCGTATCAAAACACACTTGTTCAGTATTATATTCCACTGATCGTTGTGAGTGCTAATCAGTACACATATACTTAGAAAATGTCGCATTTAGGTACGTTTCGGAACCGGCGTATTTTGAAAAAACTAGAGATCGTAATAGCGAGTATGCCAGATTTAGAATGCGAAAGCAATAAAATTAAATGTATGTAAGGTGCGACAACTATTTGACGCGTACCAGCAGGTGGAAGTGTAAACGCCGCCTAAAAAGTACAAAACACTGTTCTGGAATGCCGTGGTAAAGGATACAGCGAACAATTAACATTTAATATAACTGTTTATTTTATTCTATCTATCGTTCACTTTACTAGACCAAGACGCCTTTGTCTCTCTCTGGAGCAAGTATTCAGATTATACATTACCAAGTTGGACATGGATAAGAAACGTTGTGCCATCTGCTCGTGACTATGTTCAAAGAACACCCACTACACACAAAAAAAAACAGAATTGAAAGATAAAAAATTGTGGTTGTGTTGTTTGAAAGTGTTATTGAGCAGGATTTAGATTTTCTCATACTAAGACAAAGGTACATCGAAAGATCCATTAAGTTGTCATAAGGAGTACTTTAAATTTGCAAATATAACATTACTCCATGTAAAACGGTCGTTTTCAACATTAAAGAATATTTATTCTGCACGCCGTACTCATTTGACTGAAACAAGTGTGGAAACATTTAATGATTCAAATATTTAATAGATGCCACCCACTTTGTGATTTCATGGAAGCTTCTTAAAACAGTAAGTGTTTCAGCACAAATGTATTTTTTGCCATTATTTTATGTGTAAACATTCATGCGCCCGTATCACCTATATTCACTCATGAAAGTTAAGAACAAAAATTATGCGAGTACGTAAACGTTACTGAACGCTCGCCTTGATACGGTTGCTCGGCCTCTCCACGTTGTTCTCCGCACTGCATTGAAACTTGCTCCTCTTTGTCGACTCCAGTCATTACTCCCACTAATTACTGCTGCACGTTCGAACAATGTTAAAAAACAATATTAAATATACCATCGTTGGAAACTAAAATTTAAAAATTTTCTTGAGTTGCGGTATAGGTTTTCGACAGTGATACATTATAAGTTTTGGTGCTTCAATTAAAATGACGTAGCAAGGGAAATATATTTTTGTTAAGTTTGAAGATAAAACGTTATTAAAGGTTAAGAATGGACTTGTATGAATTTACATATCAAAGATAACATAACATATGCATAAATGTACACATAGTAGGTGGAAACTTTGTTGCACTATATAATCGTTGACGTTTGTAAAAATAAAACAAAAGAGCTGAAATTATATGATGTTTTAAATTGCGGTAATTACTTCTTGCCACACAAAGGAACCGAATACTTAAGAATTTAAGACGAAACTACCGTTTTTAATAGGGCTATTCCATTACTCGTATCTTACAATTCCAAACTTAATGACATAGAATAAGTCATTTCGCATTAAACCGTATTTGAAAATTAATGTTGAAATCTACATTTAAATTTAATACTATTCGGAGGCATTCTAAAACAAAAGCTAGCCATTACATTTGTAGTCTTTTATTCATTATATGATAATTAATACAGTACTTTGAATTGGCGGATTTGGCGCCGTTACTATAATGCTTCTAATCAATGGTTCAAAGCTTTTATGTTGATCTTTTGTATTTTACGACAGCCGATTTGATAGTAATATGTAACAAATTTCTTTATAGTAGCATAGCTCTTGCACCAGTTTTTATTTCGGCATCCATAAGATCAGCTTCAGCAAGGCGGAAGAATTATATTTAATATGAGCATTTTCTTGTGATTAAAAACCTGTTTTAATGTATCATATACGCTGATACGCTTTTCGAGACTTTGCTTATGGACAACGAGACCGGTGGCAAGCATTAAACGTAATCTCGATTTCGGTTTTACAACAAAAGAAAGGAAATATCTAGTAGGTAAATTTTTAATAGATACTAACTTCACTTATGTCATTAAATTTTATAACACTAATACATGCATTATAAAATTATCAGCTCCTGTCAAATCATCATTATTCCCTCCTGAGCATGATATTTATTATTTTTTATTCTGATCTTTCATTATTTTTTGTTCTAAACTATTTAGGTCTACACATAATAATTAAACTTGGCAAGTTCACTACACATGCCAGTGGCTTACGCATACAATTTTGCATTTAATTTAGATTATTGGATGATTAAGTGAGCCCACCGATTGTACCATATTTATATACGGCAGGACTGCATACTAATTTGCAATTCAAGGTGGTTACTCATCGGCCGTACGCTAGCTTGTCGCAAAGCCGATAACACTCGAAATATCTCCTTGCCATGCAAGTGGTATACATATGTATACATATATATATATATATACCACTATATATATATACCACTATATACCACATATTTCATAATAATGCAACTTTCGTCAACATCGATTTACTTCATTTTTCTACTAGCAGAAGTTGTATAACATCCTATACAATAAAAAAATCTCACTCAGAGTTTAGATCTTATGTTGTTGTACATTTACTGGAAAAATTATGTTCCAAATCAAATCCACCAATCGAAGTTGACCTTGACAAAAATAGCTACAACGCCATAAAAAAAAAAGAAAAAGTCAAGACGATGAATAATGTGCCAAATCACACTATCTATACAGATAATTATGTACGCTGACTGCTTTGCCCACTATCACACTAACTAATTGAATATGCTGTGATGAATGGATTGAATTATTGAGAATAAAATGGATGCTACAGCAAAACACTATAGTGGCTTTCGATTTATCCATAAGGGTTACTCGGGAACAGCTCCGGAGCTACTCGTGTGCGTGTACAGTGAACAAATTCAGTACAGTTCAGGTACAGATAAAGTGTAAACAAATAAAGAGTGGTGGGGTGGCACAGATGTAACATAACCTTTCAAGTGTTCGATTTGTCTACAATTCATTCAAATTGTCAACACTATTTTGTAAAGAAACGCAAGTGCTCATGCGGGAGCATATCGCTCCAGCCGAAAGGTTGGTGCACCAGGGGTGAGGGGAAGCAGAAACGGGGCTGTACAAGTGCGAATCACATGGCAAAATAGAACGACAGATAGGTGACCCGGAACAGCTCCCGAGCTGTACGGTGCACAAATCGAAAGCCACTTATGATTTTTGCAGACTTCTAAATTATCACTGTTATTCGTCCATTGATAGATAGTACATACTTTTCGTTAAATAAAGGGGAGCATCCCGCTGAAATCTGTTATGATCTGCCTCGAGCATTTGATTTTGTTAACCATCATATGAATAAAGTCGGATATATACTATGAGATTCATGTAGTTGTAGCAACATATCGTATAATTTTAACATTATTGAAGATTTTGTTTTAGCTAATAGCTCCAGAGACCATTTTTAAAACCCATCCTTTTTTTTGTTTATAAACGATATTGTTGATTTTCATTACACATTTACGCAGATGATACTAAGCGGTAGTTAGGAGTAATGATGATTGCCAGGTGCAGGAAAATTCGGGACAGGTGGTGAATCAATGTATGAATAGTAATAAATTACATACTTAATTGAATGAATTAATACATAAGTTTTCATCGTTTACCAGCTTTAAATAAAGTCAGTGCAACTATTACTACTTTTACGGGCGTTATTATTGCCAAGTCTTTAATCTAGTTTATATTTGATACGAATTGTACCTAACGCATTTCTAAGTAAACTAGCGTTTTTGTCTTAACTTTCTTCGTCATTTAAACTATAGCATTTCAAGCAATAGTAACAGGCATTGTGTCCGACTTAGGTAGGGGTTCTTATTCACCTAACAATTCCATCAATGTGAGCGAAACATGACGAGAGGGCGACTACACTTCCTTGTTGAAATACCAACAAACTGCAAAATATATTTCGGCTTTTGCCAAGAAATTCAGAACGATTTCGTCATTCACAGTTTTAGAATCATATCAGATTTTTTTTCTGTACAATAAACGGTTTAGGGTAATGTGACCTATAACTGCCATTTTCACTATTTCTATTTTTCCAGGATTCCTAGAACTGGCTTGTGTTTGCTACAAATGCGATCTAGTAAAATATTTCGGTTAATTCAAATACCTATACAATTGGAATTTTTTTTACTTGCATATAATATAATTACTATATCTATGCTATGATCTTTATGTACTTAGCTTTTAATTCCTGAAGAATTTTCACTTATAGGTCAATGAAATAGCAAATTAATTAAATACCAATTTATTCCAGAACATATAAATATAAGTGGAAATACGTCAGGAATTGAAAGATAAATATAATATAATATAATATAATATAATATAATATAATATAATATAATATAATATAATATAATATAATATAATATAATATAATAAATAATATAATAAATAATATGTATATAATAGTTGATACTATGTAATAAACAGTTACTATTACTACACGGGACTTGTGTTAGCAATTAGTTCGGTTTAGGTAAAGAATCGCATGCTATGCTTGTTTATACTAGAAGAGGGGGATATTTATGGTGATAGTTTTAATTTTATTTATTCATTCGGTATTCGGTTGATGATGAGACCATACGCGTTCTCGAAACACGTGTTCCGAGTAATCAATCAAAGTTGTGGCGTTTGGTGATACCGATGTTATATCTGTTTAGTGAGCACGATATTTAAACATTTATGATTTGTTAATTTTGCAGGCCATCAAATAAAATGTCATATCTCCCAGACTAATGTCACTGCAATTGAGGAAAAGAAAGTATACAATCATAGCTTAAAGGCACGCTTAAATAGAAGTGAAATATTATATAGATGTTCATGTTAAAATCGGAAAGTTTCGAAACTTTGCTATTCAAAAACTCGCTTTTATTAAACGAAATGCCTAATATTTCGTTACACCATTCGATGCAGAATAAAATTCTGAACAAAGAAGTATTGAGGTTTATCTGGCTTGTGTATTATACTTTTGATATTATACAAGGTTTTCTTAAATGTTTAGTATTTCCTTATACCACAGGTTGAAACTGATGGGCCATGCATATGAGATCTATTCAAATCAGCTCTATTAGATGCCTATTTAAATTCGATTTTATACCACACATTGAAACGGGTAGGCCATGGCGAAATCTCATCTGCCAAAATCAGTTCTAGTTGCGTACTCATTAGTATTCCTGCTTACTCTTTTGAACTAACTTGAAGTAATATGTATGAATACGCAAATAATGTCCCTTTTAATCTATTTTACATTCACGGAGAATAACAGCGAGTGGCCGCAATGTAAACATCCGGACTTACTTCCCATAGATAGGTGGAAATTTAAAATATTGGAACAAAATATTATTATCTTTGGCGACGTAACCTGCAAGAAGTTAACAAATATTTTGGCCTATTTTACAGCTAGCTAAAATAGTTCGATCCTGCCTTGGTAAATTTAGATATGTATTTGGTTTTTATCAACACCGTATTTTGGCAAAACATAAAATGCATTGCCAATGTAAAGACTGTACCGTGTACAGTCTTTAGTGTCAGTTGAAAAAGCGGGCCTAAGTAATTTAAATTTAAAAAATTTAAATCGTTGAAGAGAAAAAGCAAAATGGGTTCGCGTTAAAATTAGTTTTAATAAATATTTATAGCTACATTCTATATTTCCTAAATCAATGTACTAAAGCTGTCTGAATTTTTGTTTCAATATTCAAACAGTAAGTATGCGGACATGCTATGAATACATTTTTAATTATGGATAAAAAACTGCTGGCATCTGGAAGTACAAATAATAAATGTATTTTACCAGTATAGAATGAAAGTATTTAAAAATACTTCCTTGAATTGAATAGTATTTACACCAATGAATGTAACAATCAGCACCTACGGATGGTTTATGGATTCTGACATGGGTATCATCCTATTTTATATTAAGTAAAATTAGTTATTGAATACATTTTTAACAACTGCTTTATCTTCCCGTGAGATATATTAAGATACCAGCCTCAAACTTTTCTATAATAGGGACTGCACAAATTGTTACCATTCGTGAATATCAACATAAGTTTGGCGCTGTTGCATATGACTTAAAAACTTTAGCAAAGCAATATTTAAAAACATGTCTTCTTCAGACACTAATATGGATGTGCAATTTGACATATTACAGATATCAAAATAGGTTACATATTTCATAATTCGTATAACCCACACTTTTTCAAAAGATATAATATATTTTGTTCTAATCATTTTATTCAATTTAGCTAAAATATATACTCAGGTGGTCGATTACCGTATGATTCTCCCTCGCGCGTGACGTCATACGCATCAATGAACGCATTTAAGAGAGCTAAGTACTATACTACCCTAGGCCCAAAATAGTTCGGCCGGCTATCAATTTTAACTAAAGTGGTTGATAATATTATAAAAAAGTTTTAATAAAAAACCTATTCTTTGCAAAAATTTATTACTATATTAAAATATAGATTTTAAGCTTAGATTTGGTGAAAAAATATTTTATATTCGTTAACCGTAATAACAATAATAAATAAAGCACAACTGGGGGCTCAGAATAATTCGGCCATTATTTTAGTATTGGGTTACGTCCTCTTTATTGATCACAGCAGCTGTAATCCTATCCGGTATTGTGTTGACAAGTTGAACACACTCATCGGATTATAAATTGTCCCATATTTCTTGTAATTTTGTTTTCAACTCGATTACTGTGCGTGCTGGGTTCTTACGCAGCAACAAATATCTTGCACTGTCGACCGTGGAAATGAGTGAGAAATCGAAATTTTTCGTGCAGAAATTCTATTCCTATGGGCATTAGCAACAAATTTTCGTAAATCAGCACTCAGTGTTTTACTGCGAGCCATATCGCTCTAACAACTTATCAGCAGCTACTGCCAGACAAACCTGCAAATTTGCAGAACTCGTTAATACAATGCCCGATAGAATAAAAGGCGCTGTGAGCAATAAGGGAGGCGTAACTCGGTATTAAAATAATGGCCGACCTAGTTTGAACCGTCATTCATTCTTTATTTATTATTGTTAAGATTGAACATATTGACAAATGTAAAATAATTTTCCAGCTAATCTATAGGTACTTTAAAAAGTCTGTATTTTACCGTAGTAGTATATTTTTTTAAAGAATAGGGATTTTACTGAATTTTTCTATAAGTTTATCAAGCACTTAATTAAAATTGATAGTCGGCCGAACTATTTTGAGCCTGGGCCTATAAGCATACTATGTATGCATGTGTATATGTACGATGCCGGACATTTTAAAATGAACGCAGAAAGGAAAGTAAACCCTACGCATACTGGGACGGCACTGCCCTGCGGTGAAGCGGGTAAATAGATCTTCTTACCTGAGGATAAACTTATCCGCTTTCCCCCCGAGTGTACTCGCCACCGTGTCCATACGGTTAAACTTTATTGGGTTCGTTTTAAGATGTCGGGCATTGTACCACTTTGATAGAATATATAGATTATTGACACCGGCACGATCTATTTATTAGTGCCACTCAAAAATGAGAGTATATGTATCTTGTTTTACAAAGATTATATCTTTATTAGTAAATGCGCACGCTCCAATGCTTTTTACAGCTATCACATGTGAGAACTAGATGTTATGTTAGTCATCATCCGTCCAATTAGAGCTAGTTTACACATCCCTATAGTACTGATGATCGGACGAGTTGTGGTTGAATTTGTTGTCTTGTTGATTTTTCTAATTAAAAATGTATCGAAACGGTTGTATTTAATTCACAGGTAGTACTAAGCAGTTACCAGTTTTCATACATTTTAAATGAGAAAGAAATTTTAATTGCAAACAAAACAATTTTATAGCATAGCAGTACTAGCCGGCGTATAAATGTATGTGTAAATTGAATGAATTAGTGCAAGAAATATGTGTCTACAAATACATTTCCATTTTTAACAGAGTTTATTTTAGAGAGTGTTTATTTTGTTTATTATACTGTTTATTCCAATATTACTACATACATATATTTATATAATGTATGACAGATAAGAAAAGAAAACAACTAATTTCATTAAAAAAGCTAATGATGCGTATAGGGATCGACATCCTCCTCATTGCTTTTAAAATAATACCCAGAAAATGATTAAACAAAAATAAAAAGAGCGGTAGGAGTACTTGTGGCTTTTGGGGTAGATGTATTTTTGTGATCGTGGAAAATTGGTGACGATAACGGCTTTATTAACTGAGAAAGAACATATATACAGTCGAATTTTTGGATCTTGTCCGTTACGTCATGAGCAATGTCAGTACGAATCGACTCATATGTCATATTGACATTTCTCTCTCAGGTACGTTAAATGTCGATGATGAATATTTTACGTACATCTTTGTTTAATTACGATGTTAATGACGTAACGGACAAGATCCAAAAATTCGACTGTACATATAATCTACATATTTTATACATATTTTAGCCAACTGCACGTGTATTTTTCCTAGGGCGCCTATGCACTTACGTTAAAATAGTGTCTCTATTCATGCATCAAAGGTAATGAGGAACTAATGTGACAACAACCTTAGTGTGATCCTTGTTTAAGTGCATTGTAAAATCTAAATTTAATCCAAAAATATATGAACTTTCTTGATTTTCAAAAACATTCTCAGGTGTAGCATGAATCACATATGATTAGGATTCGTTTCTATTTGCGGTTACAAGCATGCGATATAGGAAAATATGAAACTGAATAAGAATTCAATTGACGTCGAATTTCTTTCAGAACAAGTTTTACGGATTTTTATTACTATTACTATATGTTGTAGCGGATCATGTCTTACGATCTTATTAGATATGTTTTGAACATTAGGATTTACTCATTAACGAATGGGGGTTATATACAACGTCTGTAAAACGAAAATCAACTATTAATAAAGTGTTACTATCATTATTATTATAACATATAATATATTTATTTTCTACATAGGTTTTACATGGACTATATAGACGGCCTTATTTGGCAAGTAGTATAATACGTTGCGTACTTCATACTTAAGTGTTATACATATGTAATACGTTTGCTGCTGTAGTATAACTCATAAGTGTATAGTCAATGGTGTGACATCCGCCTGGAGGTGCTGCTTTAGGATGCAGAATCTTTGCCTTTCTTAGGTATTGAAGCAATGGGTTGCTATGTACCACAGTGTCTATAGATTGTAGCCAAATTTGTTTCCTCCATGTTGAGGGTCTTTCCAACAATATCTGCTCTTGCCACGATTGTAGATTTCTGCATCGCTTTGTATATCGCAGTTGGGAGATCCAATGCTTTAAGGTTTTACATTGTGGTATTTGGAATTTCTGCTGTGGTTCCAATTATTATGGATAAGAACCGTACTTTGCCGAGTTTCCAGATTCGCTTAACTTCGGCTGACAGCGGTAAGTATTTGGTTGGGTTTTCTGTATGTTTTTTCTTTTATATTTACAGGTGTTGTTGACTTTATTTATTAACATTATGTCCGGTCTATTGTTGGTAACTTGATAGTTTGTACCGTTCTATCTCAATATAATGTGTGTGCTCGTGTTTTGAGCACACTTCGTGATGTTTATTTATGAGTAGATTTATGTATCTTCCATGTAGCTGTTTACTAGTTCAACTATCTATGGCGTCTTCGGTCGTGTACCTAATTGGATATCGCTGTTTGCTAAGTTTAAGACGGTCTATTTTTCATCGTTGTCAACAATAGTTTTTAGCAGACTGCTCTTATTCATGTTATTGTAGAAGTAGTCTCTAATGTGACTAGATAATTTATAGTGAAATGGAACCATATCTATTATTCCTCTGCAGATGAGCCTTCTAGGGAGATGAAATTATTCGCAGCTACTATACGGGTGGTGGGTTCCGCATTGGGTATATTTTTTCCTTGTTATTCTGCGTAGGTTTTGCAGTTCTGTATCGGTTCAGTTTATTATATCGTAGAAGTAGCTGATAACGGGCACTGCGTATGTGTCAGTGACTTTTGTAACTTCTTTAATCTCCTTATGTTGTGTCCCTTTGACTTGTACCTACTACTCCCAGATACCTTTTCGCATTCTTCCGTAGATTCTAATACACCTCTGTCCGCTTCGTTTTCTTACTGGTTCTCCAGTACGTATAATTTTTTTGAATGCAATCGATTCTACGCATTATTTGCAAATGTTTTGCATTAGGGTTCCCTATCCCTAAATTCAACTGTTTCGAAGATATTTACAATTTTCCTCAATAATATCTTATTGCACCATCTTAAAGAAGAATTCATATTGTATAGCACTTTGAGGCGTAAGGTACCAAACTTCTGCAAATGAAAGTAAAGGGTCATAGATACGGAGAACTGTCATAACTTTCAGCAACATTTACACAGGGTGTGCAGAAATTAGCAACCAATTCAGATATCTTCAAAGATTAATTTTTCTTTTTGAAATGGCACATGGTAGTTTTTATTGCAGCACTTGATTCAGCAAGAAATTCTATATCGATTCATATTAAGGTCTCATATATGTAGCTATTATTATTAGTTTCTTGAGTTATTAGAGATTATTGGTTCCAACTACGAAAAGTATACTATTGATGTTGTTTTTTGACCGTTTTTTTTTGTTAAAGAATAAAATTTATAAAGGTTTTTCGATCCTTTAATAATAAAAATCTATATTTTCAATATTATCTAGAATTCTGTGACTTCTTCAGGAAATTATATTATTTAAAAAGAATTTAGATTAACGTCGAGTTTTAATCTAAATTCTAAAAAACTCGTTGAAATTTTATTGTGTAAGAAAAGTATCCTTATATCTGTTATTTTTTTCTCATAGTTAGCTATGAAAATAAAATATTTCGGTAAGAATTGCCAAATGAGTGACAGTTTTGTTGCTTTCCATTTACACCAAATCTCACTTGTTCTCAGGTAGCCACATGTTTAGTTAGTATGGCCGCATTTTGTGTCGTTTCAAAATTCGAAAAGCGGAACTTTCTGATAGTCCGAGATCAACTGCAGCTGCAGCGAATGAACTTGGAAATATACTAAAATAACGTAAAACGTTCGTTTCATATCATCATTGATGAGAGAATTGGAATATGGTCTTTTGATAACTTTAGTAGTTCCATGATTTCAAAAGTTGATTTTAATTCTTTTAACTTTCGCTACGGTCATAGGTTGTGGATATTTCTCATAATGCACGACATATTCTTGCCACTATTCTATAACATTTACCATGGATATAAAATAAATTTAATATATCACTATTAGTGTAATTTTGGTGATTAACATTCTATAACTAACCGATATATTTTATTTTCATAGCTATCACAAAAAAATAATAGATATTAGTATACTTTCCGTAGTTGGAACCAATTACCTCTAATAACTCAAAAACTAATAAAGATAGGTATACGTAACCTTAATACGAATCGATGTAGAATTTCTTGCTGAATTAGGCGCTACAATCAAAAGAACTATGTGCCATTAAAAAAAAAATTTAATGTTTGAAAATATCTGAATTGGTTGCTAATTTCCGTGCATCCTCCATAAATTTTGTTGAAAGTTATGATAGTTTTCAGTATCTGACCCTTTACTTTCGTTTGCAGAAGTTTGGTACCTTACGCTTCAAAGGGCTTTACAATATTAATTTTTCTTTAAGATGGTGCAATAGGAAAATATTACGGAAAATTGTAAATATCTTCGAAACAGTTAAACTTAGGGATAGGGAACCCTAACACAAAATATTTGCAAATAATGCATAGAATCGATTGCATTAAAAAAAATTATACCATTGTATTTAAAATAACAAAGTTGTATTTTCTTCCGTAAAAATGGAACACCCTGTATACGTGAAAGTAATTT
Source organism: Holotrichia oblita (assembly GCA_023690525.1). Classification (NCBI taxonomy): domain Eukaryota; kingdom Metazoa; phylum Arthropoda; class Insecta; order Coleoptera; family Scarabaeidae; genus Holotrichia; species Holotrichia oblita. Next base: position 136,028,949 of record CM043015.1, on the reverse strand, counting down.
TAGAACATGCGCCATATTAATTCAAGTAACCTCCGTATAATTGTTTTTCAGAAAAAATATCTACAAGGGGAGATATGGTACTTGGACGTACTAGAGAGACCCTGTACATATACATATTTATATCAATATTCACAAAAAATAAAGTAACTGTCACTAGTGTTATAAACATTTTCGCACTAGTGTTAATAGCTATTTATGTAACAAGTAGATAAAGTAGTACTTTCTTGGCCGAGTCGAATTTATGGCCGAGTGAGGGTATAATAAAGACGAGGCCAAAAAAGTACATTTATGTACGAGTTATGTATATACATAATTTTATGTTCGACTGCCCTATTTTACAATAAATAATTAAAATGATGACTACTCTGACAAGTCGTAAGGTAATGATTAGCAGCTGGGTATGTTGACAACATTTTGTTGTTTGTACAAACGTCAAGTGACTTATTAACAATGGCAGGTTCTCAATCGCAAAATGAATGCAGAACAAGAAGTTATAAAAAGAAATAGCTGCAAATGCTAGAGATTAACTTTAACCTAATAAATCTAAGTTTCAGTACGAAACTATTTATGCGGTATACCGCAAATGGTATACGTCAAATAATATAGTAAAGTTTTGAGCTGATTTTGACATTTATTTGACACTGACATAAGAGCCCATTTTTCAGTGTCTAAGTACTAGTACTTACTGACGATACAAGTGTTAAAAGTGCGATTTTATTTCACGAGTTAAAAGTTTACGAGTGAAATAAAATATCATTTTTAACACGTGGATCGTACACTATTTTTTATACAACAGTTTATATTCAATTAAATGAATTAGGATTTCTACAAAATTTTTTGACATTTACCAGAAAAATAAAATGTATCACAAGTCAGAGGCCAGTCATGGTACTGCACTGATATTTGAGAATTAGAAACGTCAAGAAAGTTTTGTTGACGTTCTTTATTCCTATTAAAATAATAAAACTGGATCTTGATGAGATTGATTGAAACTAATGATGATGCCCAATGAATCCATATTATATAGTAATTGTTGTAATGCTAATGTATGTACATATATATCAATATTTACATCAATAAAGTAACTGTCATTAGCGTTATAAACATTTTCGCCCTAGTGTTAAAAGTATTTTATAACACGCTTATGTTATAAAACTCAATCCGGTTAGCTTGCGTTAAAAGTGTCACTTTTACAGGCAGTTGTATAAAATAGTATATTATTTTATACGGAGGAAAAGTGATACTTTTCATGGCGCGCTCGTGTTTAGCAGTCGAACGAAAGTGAAATATGCTATTTTTTCTTCAAACGTCGGCAAATTTATGCAAAAATATCTGTCTTTATTGAAGATAAGCGGGTTTGGTAGGATGTTTGGACGCTTAGACCCACAGATCACTAACATCTATAGATACTTGACGCCCGTGCATTAGGTTTAAGCCAAATACTGGAGCGCCTCTGGTGTTTGAAAGAAAGAAGTAATTTAATTTAGCGGTAAATTCAAACGGACGTCAGTAATAACTTGTGAATGATTTATAATAGTTATTTGTGTATTTAGCAAAAAGTGACACATTATTACGTGAGAGCAATAATGTCCCTTTCTGCCTGTGATACATACAACATTTTTTCTAGAATCACTTAGTAAAGCGACACTGTTTAAATCATAAACTTTATTGTAAAATATTTATATCAATAGAATAGACTACAATAATTCACCTATCGGCATTATTTGTAACCTGGAACCTGAAAGTGACGATTTTGGTGCCTTGGCTTTCTCGGGAAAATAGGCAACAAATACGGTTTCCAAACATTTACATATTTTATTCGCATTACACCATTCTATGAAGTGGTTGCTTCTCATTGTCTTTGATTTTTCTGACAAAAAATTCAAACTCACGGCTCGTGCAGCACTTCTGATCTCAGGAAGTGTATTCGGAATATCACTATCACTATTTTCTATAATTTTCTTCAAATATATTATTTTAAGTTAACACGCAAATTGCGAGAAATTATTGTGCTTTGCGATATGTCAATTTGAATGTTACATATTGGTTGCTATTGACAACACGCAATTTTCAGACTTGATCGCTCTAGAGCGATAAAGTGACAGTCAGTGACGGTAATGTGACGGTCTTCGGTACCTAAACATCAACTTTTCGTTGCCAATGATACGCAAAAAAGCATTCTTTGTCAAGTAATTGCAGAAAAATATTATTATATTTATTATTTCATGATTTGGTATTATGAGTAAAGAGTCGCTTAAGTGATCACAATTAAACCTCGAATGGCTCCATCTATGGTTTGAAGGAGCAAACCACCCAGGTGGTACAATCTGGTTCCATTTAACTGAAACGTCTATAAGTGTAAGTGGTCTGTGTTTAGACCGATGATTAAGTACGAGCTGTTTCTATCGTAACTCATCATAAAACTGTCAAGTGGACACTGTCAACATTGAAATTATGTGTTTGTATTGGTTTGTACGTTGCCATAATAACACTTTTCCCTTCAGCGCAGCGGCGGAAAAGTGAAAAGTAAACCTGCGGCGGAGGAAAAGTGACACTTTGCGGCCGACTACTCAGTCGAGAAATGTCAGTTTTATTGACGTTTGAAGAGAAAAGTATTTTCTTACAAACACCGTTAAAAGTTGACATTTTGAAACGGCTAACTTCACTTAAAAATGTGATTTTATAGCGTAGCGTGTTAAAAAGGCCACTTTTAACACTTGTGTTAAAAGTAAATGACAGTTTGTCAAAAAAGACAAGAGAAAATTCCGTACATATCAAATGATTTTTATTACAACGAAAATTACATATTGTTGCCTAGATTTTGAGCGCAACAAATATGCCTAAAGGCAATGGTGATATCACCATTGCCTTTACTTCTGCGGCTCTTTGCAGTAGGTTTTTCACTAAATTAAAACCACCAGTGCCGGTTCTACAACAACATCACATAGTTTATGCTATCAAATGCACTGATTGCTGAGAATTGTATATTGGGCAGACCGGTCAACGTTGGCGGGAGAGATGCACTCAACATAAGAGTGACAGTCGTGTCAACCCCAAAAAATGCGCCCTAGCGTCCCACATACACACTACAAAACACAATGTAGATTTTGATAATGTAGCTATTTTATCCAACGAAAATAATTACTACAAGAGAATTTTCTTAGAAATGCTAGCAATTAACAAATCTCTTTCTAATAATCTTAACTCTAAAGAACAATCTACAGGTTTTACCAATATTTATAATAACATAACGAATTATCTTAAGATTAAATTTCCTATCTAGTTCCCTCTGCTTTCAAATAAGTCGAGGTATGGTTGTTTTATAATGACGATATAATTTTCATCTATCCTGTATGCGGCCTATCCGTTTATTTTCTGAATAAAATTTTAATACTTTGATCTGACGAAAATTGTTTTTTCCTTATCACACAACAAAAAGACGTTTATCTTCTGCTCTGTGCGTTGCAATATTTATCATTTTACTGGTAAAATAACACACTTTAGTTTGAATAATTTTAAAATGTTGTGTTTTGTCTCTGAAAGATTTTAATCAATTTTAACATGTTTTTTTTTGTCTTTAACAATTAAAAATTTTTTTAACACTACATAATAGTGATGATAGATATAAAATTGTCATGATTGTTGGGTATGTCCACTTTGTGAGCTTTGGTTCTTTAATTAGTCAATCTTGCTTATGTAAGAATTTGTTTTTAAACATATCGTTGATTGCTTCTGTTCATTATACTAATTGTATTAGGAATGATTGATTCCTGTTTTGCCCGTTTGGCTAGCTTGATGTATATTTTAATATTTGTGACTCATTAATTTCTGTGTCCTCCTGATGATGTTATAAAATACATAACGAAATATTGAGGTTTCTATGGAAAATTGAGTAGTTTGATTTAACAGATCGAATACCCATTAAATTTTATATTCCCCTACGAAGTCCGGTCGGTACTCCTTTTGCATTATTATATATACATATATATATATATATATATATATATATATATATATTATTCGCTAATGCTCGTGTCGCAAACTTTTAGTCGTGAAATAAAATCGCACTTTTAACACGTGTATCGTAATAACTATTTTAACACGCTTATGTTATAAAACTAAATTTTTAATCCGGTTAGCTTGCGCTAAAAGTGTCACTTTTACAGACAGTTGTATAAAAATATGAGTTCTGATATAATAGTAAAATGAATTTTACCAATTCATTGAAAAAAGAACCACAGTTCTACCTACTGCAACCTTCGTCACCTATATACATAATGCATATACATATGTATTTATAGATACATATATAGTACATATATAGCATCTGTCAATTATTTAAAATTTTACTAGGTCTGGTATCTGTGTAAAAGTTATAGGACGACAATAGAATACATTATTCAATAAATACGGATATACATAGAATAGTGCGCTCTAAAACTCACTACGTAGGTAAGCGCACAAAGCGGGCAGGCACCTGCAAATGCTGATTAACAACTGTTCGACGAATATCTTAGGTAGCACCTGTTTTATACAGACATCGTTATTAGTTTATTCTACCTAACAATGGAAAGGTTTCGATGAAGTAACACGAGATCTACAAATGTAGAAGGATATACATATACAGAGTCATTCACGGAACTGGTTCGTTAGAACGTTTCGATGTTCTTGAAATTCAACATTTCTGAAAACTTGTAATTACAACCGGTACCATCTGGACTAATCAGCAAAATTATTTGCGCTATTGTACCACAGTTTTTGAATTATTCATTTTTTTTTTTCAAATATAGGGCCAATTGCAACGTTATGTTCAAAATTCTGTATTTCTGAAGACATTGCAGCTAAAGATTGCATATTTAGCCGAAATAGTATAACATCAAATTTACGTCATAAAAAACGGCTGATTTTTGACATAGGGTGTCTTAGTAAGTTTTTATGCAGAATTGTATGCCTGATACAAAAACCTCATCAAAATATACCATGCTATTTAAATCAAGAATCAACTGTTTCTCATACTAAATGGGGTTTCTTCTTGTTACAGACCATGTATGGATTGTTAGTTGAATATCCGTTCTTACAGAAGGTTTAAAAGTGCAAATTAGCTACTAAAAATACAAGCATTTCTCATTAATTCATCTTTAAAAAGTAATAATTAGCATATGATCTATCCTAGGTGCATCAAATGAGCTACCACTAGAAAGCGTAGTAAAAGGACTTTTGAATATACAGGGTGTTCCATTAAAACATTTCGAGATTTCTTCGATTTTGGAAAATTGTGAACACCCTGTATAAAGCGAGCAGTTGCAGAATTTATTTCACAACGACAGTCCACATTAGTAGAAAATATACTACTCTGTTGGTTTCGAATTTTTTGTTTTTTCCTAGCAGAATAGCCTACTGAAATGAATCAATTTATCAACTAAAACAATTATTTACATATAAACTATCAACTTTAGACCTATACAACATTATATCGATGTAATCAGCTTTCAAGCGCGGATCATCTTATCTATTAATATACAGGATGTTCTATTTAAAAAAGTGCAACTTTAGTCCGGCATTTCCGTCTGGAACACCCTGTATAAAACAATATTTTTAAAACGTGTGCTTCTTGGTGCGGAAGAATATCCGGTGACTAAATATTTGGCTAACTTTCAAATAAGCTTGTAATCTTCCTCCCCGCTTCATTGCCGGACCTGTATACATGAAGTGGTCTCAACAAGATTCATTTAATAATAGCAAACAATTAAGTGCATTTCTATAAAAGTACAAGCTTTACGAATATTCCCCGCTGGTCTATAGCCTATAGCTAACTGATAAATTTTACGTTTTTTTACTTTTGCATAGTTCCTGCGGTCTAAAATATGTATTTATTATGACGATAATGCTTGTACAATTCGCGAATTAATGTGAATTAGTTACAGTGCTATAGTATTAGTTACTTGCAAAATTTTCAAGAAAGTTGTAAATCCAAATTATTAATGAATATCAATTACTGGAGGTCGATTTATAGATTGAAATAAACTCTAAACGTTTTATTTGCACTAACGTATGGAGTTGATTTTAATTAATATTTCAAAGCGTACCAGTAAAAAACTCTTAAAAAGTCATCCAACTAATGGAAGTTACTACACTCACTAAAAGACAATCATAAACTCACCAGTTAATTAACCTATAGCAATACGTTAAAGCTAAGCAGCTAGGGGATGAGATAACAAATTCAGATACGGACAAGCAGAACGGCTATCAATTATTTGGCGCGTCAAGCCTACTAGTCTTATTTTTGTGGTAATTATCACTGCTTTTATTTATCTTTCTTCGTCAAAGGTAATGTAATTTTCTAAGCGGGTGTATTTTGTATGGCCAAAAACACAGCAAAAAGAGAAACTTTAATTAAGTAATTTGGTAACGTGTTTTCTGCAAACCACAGTAGCATCTTTCTAATACTTCGTTCTTTGTAATTTATATGAGATGCTTTCTAGTGTCTAGTTGTTGTTTTTTCATTTAATGGATTTAGCTCTGCGCCAGATCCAGCAACTATTTACTTCATATTAGCAATATTGTTCTATTTCTTTCATACTTCTAGGATGAATTGGAAACAGCTTAAGACTCTCTTCTCGCCCAGGGGTTCGTCATGGCATTAAAAACACAAAGTATAACTGAACCTCGGTTTCAGGGTTAATCCACATTGGATAAGAGAAAAGGTTTTCACTTTCATACCTATCACGCATTCTAAATCATACTTGCAAGCATTAAGAAATCTATATATTTCCCAGTCAACGTCTGGGTTTAGTGAAGCTAGTAGAGACAAATAGTTAAAGGGATTAATTACTTTTTTTACACTACTTGAATTAATCTTTGTCGGTTATTTTCGAACCTACTACAGATGAGAATGATATGGTCTAATGATTCTTCTTCTCCACACTGACATAAATTACTGTCGCGTAGTTTGATTTTGTATAAATAACTGCTACAAATTCCGTGGTACTACGGGTTCTACTTATTGTTCTAACAAAATTCTTTGACATGGATTGATAAAACCATGGTTTGTGTGGTAAGTCTGGCTGTAGTGGTTTGTAAAACTGGCCGGTATTTATATTAGATAACCATTTTTGGAATTCTTCGCGCCGTCTTTGTTTTACTATTCCTACTATATCCGAGGGTGATACAACATGGTCTAGTTCTTCTGGTGTTTCGCAACCCAATTTTGCTGCTTTGTCCGCTATTTCGTTCCCTTGGATTCCTACAAGTCCTCTTACCTATATGATTTCTCCTGAACGATGAAGTTTATCAATTTCTTGAAAAATAAGCCCAATTAGCGGACTGACTTTGCTCGCAGAATTGAGATTTTTCAATTTCTTTGTCACACTTTCGCTATCTGTTACGATTAGTATGGGTTGCTTGATGCATTGTGAATTAATACATTTTAAACATTCGTGAATCGCTATTAATTTCGACGAATAAACAGACATTATACTTTTCAGCTTGAATGATCGTTGATTTTTAGTTTGTGGATCATAAAAACTGCTTCCAAAACACTCATTTCTTTTTGACCCGTCCGTATAGACAACGTAGAAACCTTTAAATTTGTGGGTTAATAAATGTGCAAACTCTTGATTAATAACTGATGGAATTGTTGGTTTAATGAGTTCGTCGTAGTACCAGCATTTGATAGGACAGTGTAAGAACTTGGAATATCATAATAATTGTAGCGTTTGATATGTTAGTCTTAGGGTGTTACATTTTATGCCAGAGTAAAACTCGAGAAGCTGAGCAATGTTTTTAAACAATTGCCCCAAACGATTACAGCCGAATAAAAAGATATTTGGAAGATTGGTTGCCAATTTATTACAGTATGGTCATTTGAACAAAAAAAAAACCACGTCATGAGAACATTCAAAATAAGGTCGTATTATTTGTAATGGAAGTCCCTACGACATCAGTTAGAAATATTGGACAAGTAAGTGCAACGTCAAAATCTACAGCGGATTTTATTTTGGGTAAGAACAAATAGCATCCGTACAAATTTCGTACACTAGATAATGTCAAACCGATGACGAAACTGTGATACCAAAGAACGGAATCTTTAACAGAAGAAATTATATTATTATCTAGGTACCAACATCATTTTGGTGTTTACATGTGAGTGGTAATTCCGAGTACAAGAATAACTGGGCCTACATACAGGCGCACCAATTTTTCAATTACGGCCCTGCCCATTGTTTTTATGTCAAACACTGACCTATGAAATGTTATTTTCGACGAATTCTTCTTGTTAACGGTGTTTCTACTCTTGCAACTAGGTAGAGCACAAGAAACCATTATGTCTTGTAGTAGTTTGCTACATCATATAACTGTAAGAACTGAAATAATCAAATAATACAGACATACATGACATATACACTAGAATCTACGTATTTGACGTAAAGTGGTGTACCAATATGGCCGACCTGCGCCGTTTTAGCTACGTGATAGCGTCTCCGTACTTATTCTATCTCAATGGTACGCATTCAGCTCTTTCCTGGCCTGTACGATCGCCGGATCTGACTTCTCTATTAAACTTTATTCTTTGGGGGTACTTCAAACACTATGTGCACTAACGTAATTTTCAAACGAGGGAACAATTATGTCAACTCGTTTTAGGAGCATGTCAAACTATTGCGCCAGATGCATTTAACAATCTTTTCTTTCGTAGTCATTATTATAAGTTCAAAAATGTTGACATTTTTGTGAACGCCTTTCTGAGACAAATGTTTTTCAAGCATCCAGTGTCAAACTAAGAAGATCTTCATGAAATAATTTTAAATGATAGTTAAGAATGCTGAAAACATATTTAAAGAATATGAGAATTTCAAATGGCTTTGAATTTAAAAATAAAAATAACAGAACCGCAAAAAAATGCCTGTAATAGGCGCTCGTGGTATATTGTTGGCTCATCAGGGCTCCAAATGCAAGATCTAATTCCATCGACTTTCACCTCTTGACTTGTTTGTATGAAACCTCTGACAATGGACTAATTCCAACCTCATGCTTTCGACTGTGCAAGGTGCGCTGATGAGACCTGGAAGGTCGAAACCACGTGATCCGCTTCTAATGCATGCATCTATTTTCATTGCATTCGTCGGCAGAGTAAATTTCAACAATATAGCATGAGCACCTATTACAGGCACAGGTTTTTATATTGGCATTTCTCGACGTTTTCAACAGAACTGTATATAAAAAAAAGTTGATGGTTGTTTTGACAGTAAAACGTCGTACTGTTAATCTGTTAACACTACCTTATTCAACCTAAAAATCATTGAAAAAGTTATTTTTTCATTTTTCTATATATGTATTTGTTCAAATAATGTCAGCAATAAATAAAAATTAAAATTGCAAAAAAGATTTTGTATAGATAGTATAATTTTGTAAAAGCCATGTAAAAAATATTTAAATTCTGCAACTTTTTCCCAATTTAACCAGCATCGTGATTCCTACCGTTTCCCAGATTCCCAATATTATCCCATTCTTATCTTGAATATATTGTATACCTACAGCATTTAAACCAGGATCTCAGTTGGCAAAAACAGTGACACTGAAATGAGGAGGAATTATGGAGATAGCTATAGAGTAGGGGGGATGTAATAGTATATACGACAGTATTTGCGCATCGAGTGTCTCTTCTAATAAAATTTGGACAATTATATCTTTCAATTTATTACATAAGAACTTAATTCGTTGCAATAAGATAGACAATTCTCAAGCCTCATGCATTTATTTTATGTATAACACCGTGAGTAAATATGTATACCTATTCCGGCATTTCTATGCGCGATGGTAGCAGAGCGGAAAATATTTCCAATTCTTCACCATGAGTTGAGTGCATAGAACCGAAGATCTACAACTACATACCTACCTACTAATATCAAAGGATCTGCGGAAGAATCTTTTAGAAGGCTTTTAAAGGAATTTCTGTTAGAGAATAACTTTTACAACCTGAATGAATTTTATTTGCTTAATAGCGAGTTCCAATTATGTAACAACATAAAGAAGACAATCTCATTTTCCTCTCTTTTTATTTCATATTTAGTTTTATTGTCATCTTCATTTTCTACTTTATTTTTTAGAATCAGTATTATTTTATGGAAGAGAATTATTATTATCATCTGACGTGCTGTCCCAGCGCACTCTCCCAGCATCAAATTGAGGAACACACAGTGCCAACGGGTAGGCTCAGATGATTTAAGTTTATTGCTTTTTTTAGGTTTATATACAATTGATAACATGAAATATATACAGGATAACAACTACGAAAGCCTATTGATAGGAGAATGTAGTGGGGGGTAAAATTAAATGGATCCATTAAGTCCATTGTCCATTTGTATGACAGGAATGTCAGTGGTTATGTCAAATACTATGACAAATTATAAAACCACTTTATAATTTGCACTATTTCATTAATTGTGTAGGTATTCCATTAAGATAAAGTTTGATGGTTCGGTAAAATATTTGACATAACCACTGACATTCCTGTCATATAAAAAGTTGACAATAGTAAAATATATTAGTATAATATTTTTACTATACTGATTTATATACAGTATTTAAACCGAATCCCCGATGAGCAACAACACAGCCGAACAAAGATGGAGAAGAATACGGGGTATACCCATAAAGGTACATTTCAACCAATTCAAAGTTACGAATTAATAATAATAATAATAATTCATGCCTTAGCATCCCCCAACAGTTTGCGTCAATTACAGGGGGCATCGGCTGGCCATGAGTTATTATTACGCCTGCGGCTGTAGACCGACTTAAGATGTTACCTTTCCGCATTTGCCGTGGAATTTGGAAAACTACAGAACACCAAACTCAGAAAGGAAGCACCGGGGTTCGAACCCGGTACTGTCGGACTACGAGGCAAGTGTACAAGTCACTATACCACTAGCCCGCTAAGCTTCTGAGTACGCATGAAACTGGAAAGTTGCATTTACAACCACGTCTTGAAGTGTTAATAGTAATTTACATACCAAGTTCGGGAAGACGATTTTCCAACATGAGCGCGGATTTAAAGCACGAGCAAGCGTAGCGCAGCGAGTGCTTTATTAGCATATGGTATATGGTTTGTATAATATTTTTTGTAACGAGCAAAATTTTAACAATTTTATTAATAAACAATATATTTATATCGGTACTATTTTTTTGCGGAGTAACGCAAAAAAGAGCGATACTGTCACTGTCAAGTACATATATTATGACAAGGTGTATTAAATAATTTATATACGTATTTTTTTATTATCCTATATAAATTAATAAATATTTACCGCTAACACATATTTCTGTAAAACATTTCGACATATACCTATTTTTGATACAACAAAACTTCGTAAACGCTAAATTTCCAGAACATACATTATTTTTGAGTTTAAGAATTCGTTGTCGTTTTGAGTCAGCATTTAATAATATAGGTATGTAATAGATGGCGCCATTGACTTTTTTTATAGTTTTTAATTAATTTTATGAAATTTACAAGTTGTAATACACCAAATTTAGGTGAAATGGACATTTTCATAATTATACTTTATTACTGTAATGGTATTTATTTCTTTAATGCAATTTTTACTTCCAACACATGTGTTGGAAAGTCACTTTCCCACACGCAAATGCCAACCGGGAAATGACATATTTTGATAAGCGAGTACAAAAACAAACATTTTGCAACTTAATTCATGCATGAAAGTATTAACTGTATTAATGTATATTTTCTATCAGTAATAAGCTGTTGTGCCAACATAATAGATGTGAATTACTGTTCAAATGTTAATTTGACAATCTATCTTGGCAGAAGGTAAATATCTGTCTAAGAGTATCAACCAATCACAGCAGCCAATTATACGATTCCAATTCGATGCTTGGCGAGACCAAGCAACAAAATGCGAGTTTGCAATGAATTTCACTTCGAATTTCGTGCCAAAGTCTGTTTTGAAGTTGTTGTAAATGTGTAAATTTAAAACGTATTATTTTGACTGTCAAATATCGAATCCAGCTCTAATGAAATGGTCATCATACTGTGAATTGCTTTTGAAATGGCCTATTTGTGTATATAACATGCGATTTCTAATATAAAAACACATATTAGTAGCAAAATTTTCATTATACCTGAACATTGTGCGTTAAGCTGTGCTCTCAAACATCTGAAAACATAACATACGTCATCATGACATGTGATTTATACACTGGAACCTCGTCTATATCAGGGGTTGCGAAACGTAAACATTCACTCATATTCTCTCAAGAGGGGTCCCCACTCTTATCCCGTTAGCGGAGAGAAAACGTCGTGCTACGCGCTGATCGGCTCATGTGAATACGTGCATTATCGGGTGGTGGATGCCGAGCGGATATAAGTGAGTGCTATAGTGCGGAGATAAGTGAAGGCGGACATAAGTGAGCGCGGATATAGATGAGGTTCCAGTGTATTTACGATTTTTTAAAGAATTTTCTTCTGTAGTTTTTCGTAAGTACAATTATTGTTATAACATTTATATTTAATAAAATAATTATATGTAGATTCTAGATGAAGGAGATATAAGCCGAAACAGGAATTTTTTTTTATTGCTTTCATTTTATATCTATTACCTTACAACATGGATTACTTACATCTTAAATTTATGTATTTACCGCATTGTTTAAATAAATCACAAGAACATGATAAAAAATTCCTCTAGGTTAAGTGAACACAAACTTCACGTAATTCACGCGTTTACGGTTATTTAACCGTTCAAAAACATGTCCCGTAACACTCCGCAAACGCCATCGTCAAAGAGATACCATTGATATCATCACAGTAGCGCATTTTTTCGTAATTTGAAATATTAAATACCTAAATTTAAATTAATATTACAAAGTACATTATACGAAATAGTAGTTTGTAACTATTTGTTTTTATGAAGTAAGCACAGTACGTCTAAATTAACAGGAAGCTGTCCACATTAAAAAAAAATAAGTATGAGTGTAAGACCCCATTGCAGATTTTATAATACACTAAAACCTCTTTTATATCCACGGTCGCAAAACGTAAACATTTACTTATATCCTCTCAAAAGGAGGTTCCCACTCTTATTCCTTTAGCGCAGAGGAGAGGCCGTGCTACGCGCTGATTGGCTCATGTGAATACGTGCGCTATCGGGTGGTGGATGCCGAGCGGATATAAATGAGTGGGCTGGGACCGGCTGACATGCTATCCTACCTGGTGGCAATCCGCGAATAAGGAACCACACTCCCCTGAGAGCTACCGACCGATCTCACTGCTCCGCACTATGAACGAAGTTCTTGAAGCTCTGCTATTGCGCCGCATCACCGATTATCTGGAAGATAGCCAACTCATTGATAACGATCAGTTTGAATTTAGGTCCGGACATTCAACCACGCTACAGCTTTTCAGGATCACGGATCATGTCACTACCGCCTTTAACAGGACACAGACGACCGTAATGGTGTCCCTGGACCTAGAAAGGGCATTCGACAAGATCCGCCATGAAGGCTTGCTGGCGAAGATGAAGGTAGCCGGCTTCCAGCCGCGGATCGTGAAGACCGTCAGATCTTACGTCGAGGACCGGAAATTCCACACCGTTGTGAACGGCACGGAATCTTCAAAGAGGCACATGCTGTCTGGAGTTCCATAAGCCTCGACACTAGGCCGAAGATACCAACCCTCGCCTTAAAAGATAACCGTTCTACGGACGGAAATCGACAGGGGCGAGAAGACCGAATACCTGGGAATAATCCTCGACAGAAAGCTAATTTTCGCCGAGCATCTAGCTGGAGCTAGGAACAGGGACATTGATCGACTGCACCAGCTATATCCTATCCTGGGTAACCCCAAACTTAGTCTCAATACGGGCGCGCTGCTGTATAAAACGCACATCCTAACCTACGTCAGCTCAGTTTGGGCCACGGCGGCTCCAGCACGCATCGCACCACTAGAGCGGGTACAAAATCGCGTCTTGCGACTTATATTCCGCCTTCCTGGACGCACCTCGCTGGTCGTCCTCCGGGAACTAACAGCAGCAGATGCCCAGGACTTGAACGAGCTCTCGAGGAAGCTCAACAGAGGCCTTTTCGGGAAGGCTCTCTCGAGCAACAACCCGGCGATGAGTAGCACTATCGCGCAAATATCAACGGGGCACACCAAACACCGTACAACTAAGGAAACACTCCGGCGAATGTGATAATATTAAGCCTGTTTATAATACACAGGCAAAAGATAAAATAAATATAGTATTTGGATTACGTTCAAGTTTTACATTTCGTCTGAAAACGGTAACGTTTTGTGCAATGATGTGGGGTAAAATTTAATTGCCATTTTTGTTGGATCAGTAAGTACATTACCTACCTCTTGATCCGTGGAGATATTTCTATGAGTGGAGTTTGTTTTGATAACATCTTTTATAATTTGCCAAATCGCAGCACTTTTATGACTAGAATTATTGACATAGATACTGCTGTTACTATTCCTGTACAGTAAATCTCGATGTTTACACTTTTTAATTAAAAATTACGCACTGTATTCACCATTGGACGATTAAGTGAGCCCACCAATTGTGGCATATTTATATAATATTTAATTACTTTTAACCTACAATAATTAATTGATCGTATAAAGATCTTAATTGATTGTTAGTTTTAAATATTTCCGTAATATCGTAAACGATATGTACAATTTGAAAAAGATGAATCGACCTCTAAAATGTTTTGCTTATAGAGTTTCTAACAATGATTACATTCCTTACAAAAATGTCATAATTCGAGATATATTAAAAATTATTAATATTTTTTTTCTTAAGACGAATGTGCTAGCTGTCCAAGATATTTCATATTACGCAAGCATATATTCATACGAGCCGTTTCACAGTAACGTTTAATGTAACTTACAAAGGCCAGCTTTCGCTCTCAAAATGCTTAAAAGGTACTGTCAGATCTCAGAGATCAAAAGGATGGAAATCGCGCTACTGAAAATAGAAATTCCGAACGCACTCAAGTCAGTATTATAACAAATTAGGTAAACGCTCCTTTTCGGGATTTTTTTCATATTTTATTCTTACTGGCGTATTTGAGTTCCGCAAAATCGTCGAGACGTATTCTTTCATTTTTTGTTCACGTCCCTTTTCCATTCTTACGATTTTCTCCGAAACTCACCCTGCCTGTAGGACGATTAAAATCTCAGTCGCCAACGGATAGCCTGGCAAATAAACAACAGTAAATAAAACACCGCATCTTACTTTTTGTGAAGCTACCAGCTTCTTCTGTATGCATCCGTTCATGATGGAAAAATAAACAATCCCACTGTGTGTTATATCAAGTTGTAAATCTGTCCGAAAAGACAATGCAGACAATTGTACTAGAGCACGTCATTGTGATATAATTTACTCTAGTGGAAGAAAAATTGCTACTTTTATTACTATATTACGAGTGTATCTAATTTTTCCAACCGGTTGACCAGGAAAAAGTTACAACACAAAATTATGTAGAAATATTACATGCTTACTGACTACATACAACCGTGTTACAAGCTACAAATTAAATAATACGCTACTGTTTAATAAATAAGATTTAAGACTAAGTACTTGTACGTAAAAAGTCAAGGCTTTTGTAGTTCTTATTTGAAAGTAAATAGTATACATATACAGGGTTACTCACGGAATTGGTTCGTTTGAACTTTTCGAAAGTTTTGTGAAAGCTTACAATTCTGACAACATTGGCGAAATTATTAAATTTACGCTATTGTATCACTTCCGGCTTAAGCAAAGTTCAGCCAACTTTCTTTAAATGGCATGGCATATTTTTTACGAGTTTGTTAGATCGCTCATGTAATTCTGCATCAAAACTTATTAAGGTACCTTATATCCAAAATCAGTTGTTTTTAGGTTATTCATTTTTTTTTTCAAATATACCACCAACTGCAACGTTCTGTTTCAAGCTCTGTATTTCTCAAACCATTACAAGTGAAGACTTCATATTTGACATGTTAAGAGCTATGTAGAACACAGCGCACCAACCCTACGCCTCCAAAATTATGTTTATGTATACAGGACCGTCCAAAATTAAGGTTCATTTTAACCAAGTTCACATCGATGAGTCACTTTTTTTAATGAAACAGCATATATATGATTGCATTCTTGAATACACTTAATAATTCTCTATCATTCATTGTTAGACATATTACCTTCTATCTCTAACTTTTTCAGAGTTATTAATGATCCCCCTGAGTCCGAAAAATATGCCTTTTTCATGCAATTAAAATCTTAGTAATCCTTGAATGTAAAAATAATTGATATTATATGTATACCATAAATACACATATATTACATTTGTCAAACAAAATATCAAATGAAATACATTACAGAAAAGAAACAACATTTTAGATTTATTGTCCATCCATGAAGAATGAAGATGTTTTTAAATGGAACACCTATATACTCTACCGGCCAAAAATGAGGGATCATTGCGGCAATTACAAGAAAGTGCTACATGTTTTGTGAAACTAAAGATATATTCAAAGGAAAACACATTTTTTTTATAAAACAAACATTTGCTTTTGATAAAATACAAGAATATTTATCAGAAAAACATAGAAACGGATAATATAATATATTTTAATATTCTGTAAAGTAACTGCCCTTGCATTGTATAACTTTTTTGCAAATATTTTGGCAATCTTGAGACTAGTTTTTGAAGGATATCTACTGGTATAGTTTGCCAAGCATTCAGTAATTGTTTCCAGAGTAGTTTCTGAGATGTTCGACAGTGGTGTCGTACATTTCTGTCTAACTCATCCCACAACAACTCGATGGGATTAATTTCGGGCGATTGCGGCGGCCAAACCATATTTTTGAGCACATCTTCTCTTTTTTTTTCTTGCAAACAATTTTTACAAAGTCGGGAGGAGTGCTTGGGATCATTTTCCTGCTGCAAGTAAAATCCCTCACCAATTAATCTTACGCCCGAAGGAATAGCGTGGTGCTCCAAAATGTCTCCATAATTTTCTTTTTTCAAAATGTCTTCAATTCGATGCAGATCCCCGACGCCATTACAGGGAAATGAACCCCAAACAAGCACAGAACGACCTCCATGCTTAACAGTTGATGCAACACATTCAGGCAGTATTCTTTCGCCAGCCCTCCTTCTAACATAAGTGCGCCGATTACTACCGAATACTTGAAATTTGCTTTCGTCCGTCCATAGCACCCTGGAATGGGCACCCCATTGGAATGGGCCAAAGCAAATTTCAAGTAATCGGTAGTAATCGGCGCACTTTTGTTAGAAGGAGGGCTGGCGAAAGAATGCTGCCTGAATGTGTTGCATCAACTGTTAACTATGGAGGTCGTTCTGTGCTTGTTTGGGGTTCATTTTCCTGTAATAATTCCAATAATCCATAATTTCCAACTTTATTTATCATTATAATACAACTTACAAGGAATATAATAAATTATCAACACACAAATAATAAGAAAGCATGGCCTATTTTTAGTTTTTTAAGAATTTCCTTAAGAATATTTGAATCGTTAAATTTAGATACAGATATCTTTATAGTTTTTGGTAGGGGGTTTACTGTGCTTTTACATAGGATGGATAAATACAGGATGTTCCATTTAACTTAAAATAGTTATATAATAGAGAGAGTATAATATAGACACAAGAGACCGAGGGAATAGTCGTGACTCACCCTGTATATAGTGCAAATTTAAATGAAAGCGTTGTTTACAAACATAAAGTATAATGAAAAGTAATAATATATACATATATAAAAAATACCACTCAAATAAGCAAATTCGGTAATACTTTGGTTGTGGTGTGTGTTTGGTTTGTGGTTGTTGGCTTTCACTTTTCTGTCCAGCTCATCCCATAACGGCTCAATATGCAATAAAAGTCAGGTCTTTGAGGAGACCAACTAATTATTGTAACTTCTCCCGCTACTTTTCTTTCTTCCAAAGAGTTCTGACACGCTTGAGCTATCGCATATAAAAGGTTGACCTATCGCAATATAAATGGTTGACCTATAATGCGACATCTTGATGGTAGTGCGTTTTTTTGCAGAATCTCCAAATACTTTTCTTTTCGCATTTTTTCAGTTATTTTTACCAACTCACTAGTTCATATGGCAGCAAACCATCATATTTCTCCCTCCATGTTTACCAAAGGCACTAAACAAGTTTCAGTAGGTAATTCGTCCAGTTGGCAACGTTTAGAACCGAAAATGTCAAATTTTCAAATCAGTCTATAAGACTGTTTTCTATTCATCTGTCGTCCAATTTAAGTGTTCCCTTACCCATAAAAATCTTTTCTGTTCGTATACACGTTTTACATTAGTAATCAGATATCCTCGTTCTTCGCTGGGTATTAAGGCGCTTGGTGATATCTGAAGCTATGAGTCGTCGGTCTAGTTTTGCTGTTGTAATTATTAAATTGTGCACTAATTTAGAAAGAAGTGTTAATGCAGCCGATTTACACAAGACTACGGATAAAACTGTTTTGTTCTATAATGTAACAACCGAATGAAATGTACTAAAGTATTTGACCGTTTCATTATCATATTCATCATTATAAACCCGCCATAAATTCCCTCATTAGCATAACATCGCATAAACGATCGAAATATAAATATGTGTTTTAATATTTCTAATTTCAAAGAATATTGCCGGATTATGTGTATAAACACTTTAGTTTAAAAAATATCTTAATCTTAATAATATACAGCATCTTCATTGTTATTTATCTTTAAAGACCGCAAGAATTGGTTCGATTCCAGCAGCAGTACATCGGGAGCGTTAACGGCGCGCGCCTATCGTACGAGTATGTACATATGTAGAGAAATATGTAGTTTGTAGGCAGTCGTCGTACGGTATTGTTGCATGATTATGCATTGCAAGTACGCGTACCTATAATTCGGTTGCAACGCATTTCAAATATCGAAAGTTCGTGAAAATGCTTCAACGTGTTTGTTTGCAAATAAGATAAGCTTGTTGTTATATATTATGTCTGTGTTTTCATTAATTCTAGTATAAAGTTTCTCTAAATAACGCTCATTTTTATTTCGGTAAAGCCGATATAGTTACGTCCCTGCTACCGAATCACACTTGCGGTCTTTATTTATCTTACTAAGAAATTTCTGTGTATTCAAAATTAATATATGCAGGGTGTAACAATAGTGCGACATTCTTTCATATGTTCTTTACAATATAGAATAAAGCAATATTAAAATACAAAAGTACCTAGTTGTTTGCTTTATGAAATCTATAATGTAAAATTATTTCGTGGTACACAGAGTGTTTCGTTCGCCCGTAAGTAAAAATAACTTTAAATTTTTAAATAGAATACCCTATACAGGGTCCGGCAACGAAGCGGGGATGGAAGATTACACGCTTATTTGAAAGTTTGTCAAATATTTAGTCATCGGATATTCTTCCGCACCATCAAGTGCATGTTTTAAAAATATTTTGTTTTATACAGGGTGTTCCAGATGGAAAGGCCAGACTAAAGTTGAATTTTTTTAATGGAACATCCTGTATATTAATAGAGAAAATGCTTGAAAGCTGGTTACAACGATATAATGTTGTATAGATCTAAAGTTGATAGTTTCTGTGTAAATAATTATTTTATTTGATAAATTGATACATTTCAGTAGGCTATTCTGCATAGGGAAAAACAAAAAATTCGAAACCGACAGAGTACAATATTTTCTACTAGTATGGACTGTCATGGCTATGTGAAATAAATTTTGCAACTGCTCGTTTTATACAGGGTGTTCACAATATTGCAAAATAGAAGAAATCTCGAATTTTTTAAATTGAACACCCTGTATATTTTTAGATTATCGAAAAGCTCTTTTACTATGCTTTCTATTGATACCTCATTTTAAGCACCTAGGATAGATCATTTGCTAATTATTTCTTTTTAAAGTTGAATTAATGAGAAATCCTTGTATTTTTAATAGCTAATTGCACTTTTCAACTTTCTGTAAGATCGGATATTCCGTGAATAATCCAAAAATGGTCTATAACAGGAAGAAACCCCATTTAGTATGAAAAACAGTTGATTTTCCCTTAGCGGTGAAAGTAAACATCAAATTAATATAAAGTATGTAATATAGCATTTTCAATAGATTCACTGTTGATCAATTTATCTGGTGTCAGTTTAATGAAAAATTTGCACTAATTATTGTGTATGTTAAAGAATTTTGAATAATTTAATTAAAATATTTTACAAATACCTACTATGAAACAATACATACCTAATTAGGTTGACATAAATCGAAATCATTAGGAAAGGACCAAGTTTGCACTATTTTAAATAAATACTAATTATTAACAGAAATTTTAATTAACAAAAGTAGTAGCACAGTAAATCAAAAATAAAGTAAATTTGAAAAGTACATGTAAATAAAACAAAGGAACTTTCAAATGTCCTTCCATGTCTCTCAATACATCAATGAAGCCGCCTGCTTAAATTCTGCTGAACATGCTGTAATGTTTCTTGGCGAACATTTCTAAATGCCTCTCTTATGCGTTGCATCATATTTTCCCTTGTTGTAGGAACTTCCACATAACTAAAGCCTTCACATATCCCGAAAAGTAGAAGGCAAGGGTGGGTTTATCAATGTGAGGATAAATAAATTAACTTGCAGATAAAATTTTATTCGTAAGATAATTACAATGAAACGTTTATTGAGTGTTAAATAGAAATTATCTGCAAGATAAAGCATTGTAGTTGCTAAACTTTATCTGGCAATTAGAGATATCTGTCAGTTACTTATCTAACACTTTTATCCTCACATTGATAAACCCACCCTAAGACAATAAGATCTGGACTTCGTGGAAGTCAAGTTATTGGACCACTTCGTCCTATCCATTTGTCAATTACTCATTATAACAATTTTTTTTAAAGATTGAACGAAATACTGTGTAACACGAAACGGATTTTTTGACAACTTGGTTATTAAGTATATAAGCTTAAAATTGACACCAGATAACATGATCAGCAGTAAATCTATTGAAAATGCTATATTACATACTTACTTTATGTTAATTTAATGTTTGCTTTCAACACCGAGTGAAAATCAACTGTTTCTCAGACTAAATAGGATTTCTTCATGTTTTCCACCATTTCTGGATAATTATTTTAATTATTCGATCTAACAGAAGGTTTAAAAGTGCAAATTAGCTATTAAAAATACAAGCATTTCCCATTAATTCAACTTTAAAATGAAATAATTAGCAAATGATCTATCCTAGGTGCATAAAATGAGGCATCAATAGAAAGTGTAGTAAAAGAGCTTTGCGATGATCTAAAAATATACAGAGTGTTCCATTTAAACATTTTGAGATTTCTTCAATTTTGCAAAATTGTGAACACCCTGTATAAAGCGAGCAGTTGCAAAATTTATTTCACATAGCCACGACAGTCCATACTAGTAGAAAATATTGTACTCTGTCGGTTTCGAATTTTTTGTTTTTCCCTATGCAGAATAGCCTACTGAAATGTATCAATTTATCAAGTAAAATAATTATTTACACAGAAACTATCGACTTTAGACCTGCACAACATGATATCGATGTAACCAGCTTTCAAGTGCGGATCATTTTATCTATTAATATACAGGGCATTCCATTAAAAAAATGCAACTTTAGTCTGGCATTTCCATCTGGAACACTCTGTATAAAACAAAATATTTTCAAAATGTGCGCTTGATCGTGCGGAAGAAGATCCGGTGAGTAAATATTTCGTTAACTTTCAGATAAGCGTGTAATCTTCCGCCCCCGCTTCGTTGCCGGACCCTGTATATTATTACATTTTTGAATTGTTCTGAGTATTTTAAGACCACTTTATATTGGATAATAGTCACCTATTTTCATTGGTTTGCAAAATATCTACATTTAAAAATGCAATTATTTTAGTAACCGAAAAATGTAACACAGGTATGGAATCAGAAGTACAGCGTGAGACTGGTTTAAATACTATTTGAACAATAGGAAAGAACAGGTTATTTTAAATAGTTATAGATCCGATAAGTGCGATGTGATGACCTCAAGGATCCTCAAGGATCAATCCTTGGGCCGACGCTCTTTATCATTATTAACGATTATTATTATTACATTAACGATTTGTTCACATATGCCTCAACCGACGGTTGCACCATTTTAAGTTACAGTGATGACACTAATGTTTTAATAGCGTGCAGCTCACTTCAAGATAAAATGGAATTGGCAAGTATAGTACTAAATACGATCTGCAATTGGGCAGAAAGCAACTAACTAAGCATTAACATTGAGAAGTCGAACTTTGTCACATTAAAATCATATATTGAACGTCCGCCCATTAAGATACCCAATTTTACCTTCCTTCGAGCAAGATCAATCAAGCTTCTGGGATTATGGGTAGATGATGAAATAAAATGGCATAAACAAATCGATAACGTACATATGTAGAAGGATCGCAGAAATGTGTTTTGCACTGAAAACTTTATCCCGGTACTGTAGTAAAAGAATGTTACTGGATTATTATTTTGGATGCATTTATCCAGTTTTGAAATATGAAATTATGCAATGGGGAATGTCGGCGGAGCACAAGAGAATCTTCATTCTACAAAAGCGAGCCATAACAATTATTCAAGGCATAAATCAGAGAGAATCTTGTAGGTCTCACTTTCGAACTCTAAGGGTGGGTTTATCAATGTGAGGATAAAAATGTTAGTTAAGTAACTGACAGATATTGCTAACTGCCAGATAAAATTGAGCAGCTACAATGCTTTATCCTGCAGATAACTTCTATTTAACACTTAATAAACGTTTTACTGTAATTATCTTACGAATAAAATTTTAGCTGCAAGTTAATTTATTTATCCTCACATTGATAAACCCACCCTAAAAGTATTAACTTTACCCTGCATATATATTTATGAATTGTTATACTACGTGCATACAGATTATAAATTATTTAAGAACTTTCAATTGCCTTATGTAGGTATATCTGATACACAATAAAGAAAACTTGGTTCCGCCTCAACACAGATCAACGTTATTCCAAAAACATATTGAGTAGTCTGGATGCAAGCTATACAACAAATTGCCGGATGATATACAGAATCAGAAGAATTCAATACAATTTAAAGAAATGCTGAAAGCTCTATCAATCTATAAGAAGTACTAAACCGTTGCAGAATTTCTTATTCGATTCTTGACATCAAGACCAAGGGTTTACTTTGCAATTTACTTGTTCTCTCTGTGTTCAACTATGGTCTGCCAGTTTATGGACCCTGCCTTTATGTATCAGACAAGATGCGATTGCAAAGAGTACAAAATTCTTGTATCAGATATATATTTGGCATTCGAAAATATGACAGAGTAACACATAAATTATCCGATCTAGGTTGGCTAAATATGAACAATCGCAGAATATTTCATTGCTTAAAGCTCTATCATAAGATAATTAGTGTACGAACATCAGCTTACTTGCTTACTAGATTGCAATTTCGCACGGACCTACATAATATAAATATCCGTAACAAAAACTTAATTACACCTCCACGGTACAATACTTTGTTCACAAGATCATTCACATATTGCGTTTATACGCTATTGAACTCCCTCCCAACTTCCATAAAGATTCTAAACTCGAAGGCATTTGGATGCGCTATCCGTAGTTATCTTGTAGAGAAGCAGTAAATTATTTGATTCTTACAGCATTAGGTTTGTTTAACAGCTATTGGGTTCAACATCAATACTCTGTAGTTTCTGTTCCTTTGCACGCGCATACGATTATTTATTACATATTCATTACATCGCAGAATTTTAGATTTAGTTAACTTTAAGCACAAAACTCTAGTTATGTTTTTCCATGTGGCTTTTTGGTTCTGGTGGTAGATCAGACGACGATACCCTACCACGATACTCCTCTGAACCAGTGCCATGCGATTGTGATTAGCGTATACATACAGATTGCCGCAAATAAAAGTAGATACACTGCAACCTCACCTATATCCGCGCTCACTTATGTCCACCCTCACTTATCTCAGCACTATAGCACTGACTTATATCCGCTCGGCATCCACCACCCGATAGTGCACGTATTCACATGAGCCAATCAGCGCGTAGCACGGCGTTTCCTCTCCGCTAACGGGATAAGAGTGGTGACCCCTCTTAAGAGGATATGAGTGAATGTTTACGTTTCGAAACCGCTGATATAGACGAGGTTCCAGTGTATTAAGCATGAAATACACACACATAAACATTCATGTATGTACGTGTGTATGTGATAGAGAGGAGGGGCTATTGGCAATGTAGTGGGAAACCACTTGTACTATGCGAGAGGTAAGACAAAAGGAACATTCAGCATTCAGCGCTCGCTGCTTATAGAATTTTATTTCATTTTTAATACGAGAATTTTATTTATTTTTTACATAAATAATTTTATTTTAGTTACAATTTTTCAAGAGTTTTGTTTCAGTTCAATGCTAATGCATACATACATTAATTACACAAGTAAATAGTTAGGCCGTACGTTCTAATAGCGACGCCAATACTTAAAAGCAAGCGTGTGTATTGCAATATCAATCTTTGCATACTAAACTGAACGGCAAGCAACAACGAATCTATACCCACTTATTGCAAGCTGACCACACCTAGCATTCTAAATCACACGTATATGTAGATATGCATGCGTTAGTGTGTGTATTACAGTTCTACTATATTGACTATAACTTCAGTCAAACTGTATATTAAAACATGTAGCTATGTTATTGTACTTCAACTAACCACAATAAAGACTATTACTATTATTATTATTATTTGCATACTGTGTTCACGTACATGATTGTCCAAACTTAGGGTTAGCATATTTGACGTATTTTCTTGAAGTGGTATCATGGGATTTACATGCATATTTCTAGGGTTCTATAACTTTTTCCAGGAAATAAAGATATTATTGGTATCGTGGATATATGTTTCGAGAACGCATGGGTTCTAATCATCAACCATTCGGTATTCGGTTGATGATGAGAACCCATGCGTTCTCGAAAAACGTGTCCCGAGAAATTAATCAAAATTGTGGTGTTTTGTGATACTGATGTTTTAATTCTTTATTACGAGCCCACAGTCCTTGAAATCACCCCAAAATGAAAATAAAAACAAAAATACAAAATATATATATGTACATACAACTTACTCAACTCGACGTTTCGTCACTAATGTAAGAGGCTTCTTCAGGAGCAAAACTACGTGAGGGGCGCCAAAAGATCACGGTAACTCTATGTGTCAACCACGCTAGAGGCGAAAACCTTCTGACAGGGAGAAGGTGGACGTGCGGGTGTATATATACAACTGTGCAGGAAAACGAAACGGTGAGCGCGAGGTAACGATGAGCAACGTGCTCACTGTTCCGCATCAATCTTTGTCGATGTAGTTGGGTTGGGAAATTGAGATAGCACGATGTACTAGAGAGCCGATTACCGATTGCTTTTGTACTGAGTGATGATGTGAGCTGGCATGAAGATATCGGTCGGTATATGTGGGTTTCCTATACACGGAATGACCTAAACGACCATTTGGTAGACTAGTAACTAATACATCAAGGAAAGGTAGAGAACCGTTTGTCTCAATCTCCATGCTGAACTTGATGTCGGGGTGTTGACTATTGAGGAAATTCAAGAAAGTAGACAGTGTTTTTACAGCTAGATATGAAGGTGTCATCCACGTATATTAACCAAGTTTTGGGTTTTAAATTCGCATGTTCCAAAGCAGTGGATTCAAATGCCTCCATGAAGATATTAGCTACAAAGCGGGGATCCCATAGCGGCGCCGGAGGTTTGATGATGGAAGGTAAAGTACGTTGAAGTAAGGCATTTCTCGATCAACTTGGCTAAGTCTGGGGATTGGTTGTCCTGGATCAATAATTGGTGGATTATAGCGACGGAATCGGTTACAGGCACTTTTGTAAAGAGTGAGGTAACATCAAAACTGACAAGAAATCTTCGTGTTCGATAGAGATTTCAGAAATGAGTTTCGCAAAGTGCGTTTAGAATGTGAGAAGGAGCATTGCCTGTGTATTTCTTAAGAGTATGAGCGACAAAGGAAACACAACCGTCATTACGTGGATACATGGATGACATCTTAATTATCTGGCCACATGGTAAAAACACTCTGTTTACTTTCTTGGATTTCCTCAATAGCCAACACCCCGACATCAAGTTCACCATGGAGATTGAGACAAACGGTTCTCTACCTTTGCTTGATGTATTAGTTACTTGTCTAACAAATGGTCGTTTAGGTACAAAAGCAATCAGTAATCGACCCTCTAGTACATCGCGTTATCTCAATTTCCCAGCCCGACAACATCGACAAGGAATTGAAACATGTAAAAACTGCTCTTCTGCGGTCATAAATAATTCATCCACGATCTCCTAAGGTAGCACCAGAATCTAGTAATCAGCTAAGTACCATCGTTCTCCCCTACATCCACGGCGTTACAGATTACATTGGTAGAATTCTTCGCAAGCAAAACATCCAACGCATCTTTAAACCTCTCAACAAGATCTCCCAAATTCTTCCTTCGCCCACAACACTCGCTCTGCTCTCTCCCATAAAGGCATTTACAAAATTCCCTGTGACTGTGGCTCAGTGTACATTGGCAAAACCGGACGTTCTATTCAAACTAGAATCAAAGAACACCATCGGTACGTTAAGTCACGTTCTTCAACACACTCAGCCTTAGCCGAACACTTTATTGATACGGGCCATAAAATTTGTTTTGATCAGATATCTGTTGTAAGCAAGTCTCATTGCTATTTTCCACGAAAGGTAAGGGAAGCTATCGAGATCCAGAGACATCCCCAAAATCTCAATTGTGATATTGGTTACCCACTCTCTAGTATTTGGAAACCCGTCCTTTCCGGTTCGTCGACCCGCGCTCACTGTTCCGCATCGTTACCTCGCGCTCACCGTACCGTTTTCCAGCACAGTTGTATACCTGCAATAGTGCGTCAGGCTTCCATAGCTCCTTCACGAATTAAATAAAGAATTTCATTCATTGCGGACTTATACTGTATTATAGGGTGTATCTTAAGAAAATATTTTCAGTAGTGGTGAACTTCCGGTTGTACCGGAAGTAGATACCAACTTTGTTATTTGAAATGGAACATCCTATATATTATTGCACTTTTGGATTCCTAGTTAAATTTAAAAGGCACTTTGTTATACATACATTAGGTATAAGTCGCATCGTTTTTGAATTACATGACGTTTTTCGAAAAAAACTGTAGCAGCGTATTCGAAATTTGGAAATATATCTCCGAAAGAGTGAAAGTTACACAGATGAGATTTTCAGTTTTCGCTTAAGCATGAAAGAGTACACGTCTTTTATTAGAAAATTGTTGTGTTTAAATTAGATGATTGATGATGATTAGATGGGGATCTGTAATTTTCAAACTCTAAAATCATGGAGATGTAGATTTTTTTAAATAGAACGGTATAGTAATTTTTACATAAATGCATGCAAAATTTAATTTTATTTCAATTTTATACAGGTATTATGGTGTCTATCTCTAACGGTTTTCGAGATATTTCCGGTATTTTCGGATTTTCACGACAGATGCGTATTACGCAGAAACAAAGGCGGCCATGGAAAAACAAGCATGTTGTTTATTGATACAAATTTTGACATTTCCTGTCTGAAATAAGTGCGTGTACTTAAACATGTAATATTTTATAAAAAAGAAATGAAGTATTCACGAGAAGAACTCATTGATATGATTTTTGTGTTGGGTGACAGTGAGAAAACTGTTTTCTTGCTAGTAGAATTTATGCGACTCGGTTTTCTGAAAGGCGACATCCAGACGCGATCAGTTTTACCAGACTTCTTGAGCGCTTTGTTGAAACAGGAAGCGTTAACTACAAAAACAAACAGAAAGAACAGAGACAGCAGCAAATGACGGAAATGAGTTGGCAGTTTTATTGACAATAACTGAAAAGCCAAATACTAGTCAAGCAAGTGTAGGGCAAGAAGTTGGAATAAGTGAGAGGTCCGTCCAAAGAATTCTAAAGAAATCATTTTCATGCATACCACATTCAGTCGCACCAGGCTCTGTGTGAAAATGAGTTTCAGAGGAGGGCAGAGTTTTGTACGTGGGCACAATTGCGTGTTCAAGAAAATCAATTTTTCTTTATGAACTTGTTTCTGACGAAGCAACTTTTCACGATACTGGATGTGTCAACAGACTTAATTATCAATATTGTTCTGTCGAAAATCCAAGAATAGTTAGGCAAATGGATCGCCAACAACGCTGGTCAATAAACGTTTGGGGAAGAATTGTTGGAGAACATGTGGTGGGCCCACATTTTTTTAATGGTCACCTTAACAGCTAAATGTATTTGGAATTTTTAATAAATGAGTTACCAAGATTAATTCAAAATTTACCTATAAACATCCAGGCAAAAAATATGTGGCTACAGCAAGATAAAGCCCCAGTCCATTTTTCGCAACAAGTCAGAGTCCTGTTAAACAATCAATATGGAAACAGATGGATTGGAAGAGGGAGACCAGTCCCTTGGTTTGCGAGGTCGCCCGACCTGCCAAAAAGAGATTTTTTTATGGGGGTATGTAAAAAAAATGGTTTATAGGGAACCTCCAACCACTGAACAAAACATGCGACAAAGAATTGTCGGCGCGTTTGCAACTATCACACGTACCATGCTCAGAAATGTGGAAAGGGACTTTCAGAGAATTGGTAAATGTCTTCAAAAAAATGGAAGACATTTCGAACATTTATAAAAATAAGAAATTTGTTTTATAATGTTAATTCAAATATACTTTCCAAGCCTATTTTAACATTGAAGATATCGCCTATTTTTTTTTAATTTTGTTGTTTGTTTGTTGTGTTCTGTTGGTCACTTTAGTAATTTGTATCAATAATAACCAACAAGCTTGTTTTTCCATGGCCGCCGTCGTAATACGCATCTGTCGTGAAAATCCGAAAATACGGGAAATATCTCGAAAACCGTTAGAGATAGACACCGCATAATACCTGCATAAAATTGAAATAAAAATTTCACATCCACTTATGTAAAAATTACTATACCGTTCTATTTAAAAAAATCTACATCTCCATGATTTTAGAGTTCGAAAATTACAGATCCCCATCTAATCATCATCAATCATCTAAAACGCAACAATTTTCTAATAAAAGACGTGTACTCTTTCGTGCTTAAGCGAAAACTGAAAACCTCATCTGTATAACTTTCACTGTTTCGGAGATATATTTCCAAATTTCGAATACGCTGCCACAATTTTTTTCGAAGAACGTCATGTAATTCAAAAACGATGCGACTTATACCTAATGTATGTATAACAAAGTGCCTTTTAAATTTAACTAGGAATCCAAAAGTGCAATAATATATAGGGTGTTCCATTTCAAATAACAAAGTTGGTATCTACTTCCGGTACAACCGGAAGTTCACCACTACTGAAAATATTTTCTTAATTTAATTCGTGAAGGAGTTATGGAAGCCTGACGCACTGTTGCAGAACCCTGTATATACCCCCGCACGTCCACCTTCTCCTTATCAGAAGGTTTTCGCCTGTAGCGTGGTAGATACATCGAGTTACCGTGACCTTCTAGTGTCCTTCACTTAGTTTTGCTCCTGAAGAAGCCACTTACATTAATGGCGAAACGTCGAGTAGTGTAAGTTGTATATGGTATATATATTTTTTGTATTTTTGTTTTTAATTTTCATTTTGTTGTATTTTTTGTGTTGTACAGGGTCCGGCACAAAGGACAGACGGTTTTTTAAAATTCACAAAATCGGTAATTTTTACTCAAAAACAAATTTATTGACGGATTCGGGTTTACAATGAAATAGCATTTGTTTTTGAGTAAAAATTACCGATTTTGTGAATTTTTGAAAACCGTCCGTCCTTTGTGCCGGACCCTGTATATGTACTTTACTATGACGCGGTCAAAACCCGGAAGCCCTCATAACAGAGACTCAGACCGTGGAACCGTTCGATATCATTTAAAGTAATTTATGTTAAATAAACGTAAACAAATTTCAGATGCCAATATGATAGCATGGAAATATTTAAAAAGTAGTAGTATATAGTAATAATATTAGACTTGTGATATAAGGGAAGGAAGAAGAACAAATAAAATAGTACCTAGAATTAATGTACCATTTCACGTAGGTTTGAAAACCGAAATGTAACAATTTCCCAGCAAAAAAAGAACATTACATTTTCTACGGAAAAAATAACTGAAATGTTAAAAGGTTTTGATTTATTGTTTTTTAAGGGCATGATCCACATTGTTGTATGCATTCTTTCCTATTGGATTCAACATTAAAACTGGAAAGGCGTTAACTAAGTACTGTGCATTAGCAGTACCCGTTGAGTACAATTCCACTATATAAGTTAAACTTAAATTAGTGACCAGTAAATAAAATCTTGTCTTTAACTTAAAGAGTGCTTCAGAAGGTCACTTTGTTTTCTCGGTTTTACCATCTATGAACAAGTTTTACAACGGATTGAATGATTCTTGAGTTCTCTATTGCAAATTATTGTAGCTATTTTATAAAATTGTCTGACATCAAAATATGTATTTTTGATCAAGTTAGAAAGTAATTGATTATGAGATATGTATGTATGTATGTATATAGTTTGATAAAAATCCAGTGATTGGTCTAAACAAACTTGAAAAAGCTCTGCTGCCATAACCTCTCAATTCTTAACTTATAACATTTATGTCCAAAGTAAACTAGGCTCTATTTATACCGGTCCCTGGCACAAATAACTATTATGTATACTGGAATTTAAATAAGTAGAAACAGCTATTGTGTTATAGTGTTGTATGTTTTAAAAATGTGTTTAAAATGCTCTATAATTGTAAAAATTTGATAGATAATTTTTAGCAAGAAGTTCGATATAGTGCGTTCAATACAAATTTCGGCATGTAAAGGTGAACATACAAGAAACTGTATTAATTCGTAGAAACCTTGTTCTACGTTTAAGGTGCGGTTAAAATATAGTAGATTCCTCGGTCGGTAACTGAATTAAACTTTTATAGCTTTTGGCCGATTTAGAAAGAATTAATTGTATATTTTGTATTAAACATGACGATATGATGCCTCCGGAGGGACTAAGCTATTTTGTTTGTAAAAATAACGTCAAAATTTATTTCAAATAACGAGTAAATAGCAATGAATTGAAATAATTTTGCATTTAGAATATAAGGAAAAAATCGTAGATGAATGCCAAATTGCGAAAATTGTAAATAAAGCATTCGTTTTTGCAAAAGCTATGTCAGTAGCTACAACAAGTTATATGATTAATATCTGTCAAATTAACTTTGGCACTTGTCTGTAAGATGTCGATAATTGATTGTGCGTATTAGGTTGCCTAATTTGATAAATTTAAGAAATAAGACAAAGAAAATAGTTTAGAAATCGCTGCCAAAAACAAAGTTTATAAGGGTAAGTTGAAAAAAATCATAACTATGTAACGTTAATGTAGGTATGGACGTATGGAGATATAGACAGGGATTACAACAAATGTTTTCCGAATACATAGGTGTTTCAATGTTTGCAAGTTATCAAATTGTACGTTTTCTATTTAGTGCAAACAAAATCTTATGAGAAAACACAAAAAGATTAAATCCAAAATTGTTTACATAATTTTATGCAAGGTTGTGTATAGGTATATGTATTTGAAAGTTTACCTGTACTAAAAATAATTTATTTCGTTCTGCATAAATTATACATATAGTAAGAAATAAATATCAAATACAACAAACTTTTAAATGTATTATGGATGAAATAGAAAATTTGTTCATTTTTAAAAAACAAACGTTACAAAGAAATGAAAATGTTTGTGCAGTTCGTTGAAAAATATATTTTTTTGTAGAAAAATAAGACAAGTTTGATACACTATTATGTTTATTGAAACCAGGAAATATGCTGCAGATGTTAAGCGGTGAGGTAGCGTTCAAAATACCTTACACCCGCTACACCGAAGAATTGTATTATTATATGGGTACTTGATCTTCACAATATCCGAAATCAAACCGTGATAGCACTATATGCAGCTGCATATCTATATCTTTGTCTATATCTTCGAGTATACCAAGGCTTCAATGCGCACGCGTCACCTTTCTTTCCAGATTTCTTGTTTACAAAAATGGTTTTTGACATGAATCCACCTTGATTTTTTACAGTATTTAGAATAAATATGTGAAAACGTGTGTATTTATTTTTTACCTTGGCTAAACTTCCGTATGTCGACCACTGAATTGACAATTTATATGCAGGTTAACGGAAAGTACACGTTTTACTGAGTTCAAAATGACCCCCTTTTTTGCGGAGATCAGTCTAGGAAAAAGCGATCTAAAAAGTGCTATTTCTAAGTTATGTTTCACTAGTGTTTTGACATTTCTGCGAGGATTTTCAGCTGATCCAGTCAGAATTATGAAAGATCGAGCGGCAATTTAAAACGTCGTTCGGGAATGAAAAAATAGTCATTTATATTTTGTAGTATATCTTTTAATACTGAAAGATTTCAGCAACTAAAAAACATATCTCCTCGTGTATTCTATTAAATTTAGTGAAAATACATTATATAAAATAGGAACGTATCTAAAGAATTAGTTTAGTTTTAATGGACCGGTTGCAATTAGGAAAAAATCGCTAATCGACATGTGCGGCGCGAACTAAATCACGCCCATTTTTTCAAATATTTAGTTGCTTATCCAGTGCGTGAACTACGAAAGTTCCCCATGTCCGCGTTGTTCCCAATACGTTGATAACTTGTTAAAATTGAAGTTTTTTAACTTCCTCAAATCTTTCGTCCACATTTTAAATAAGAGAAACGTTCGAAGATGATGACAAGTTCCACCAACCGCATGCGATATTCACATTTGATTCACATCGTCCGTGTCCAGACTGCTACCAACATTGTAACTTCAAATAATCTAGGTGCATAACAGTCACAGTCACCATGGTTACCGGGCATAAGCAAAGAACATTTTTTTATAAATGAAATCGATGCATTGCAATTAATAACAATTAAGAGACATTTGACAAAATGTTAAATCTAATATTAAAAATATCTTCAAATTTAGCCAAAATAGTATGTAAATATTCATAATTTTTTTCTTAATATTAACTTACACATTTAATTGTGTATATGACACGTAAATAATTATTTTAAAAATAAATTTTATGCCTTAACATCAAATTTCGCTGTTTAAATTTAATAAAACACAAAAGAAGAAATGTTTTTAGTCACTGAAATATACTTATTAATTGTATTTAAAGATACTGCAAAATCAAAAATGATTATTATTTTTATATTCCTTAACGACGTTTTTTAAAATTGGCGCTCGATATTTCGTAATTCTGACTGAATCAACTGAAAATACTCACAGAAATGTCAAAACACTAGCGAAACAAAACCTAGAAATAGCACTTTTTAGATCGATTTTTAGGTATCTTAGACTGATTTTCGCAAAAAAGGGGTTCGTATTGAACTCAGTAAAACGTCTACATTCCGCTAAAGTGCATATAAATTGCCAATTCAGTGGTCCACATACGGAAGTTATGGGCTGTGCCACCACTCAAGATATCAAAGAAAAGTACGTTGAAAGTTTATTTTACATACGTATGTGTTCGTCATTGTATGCCAGACTGACATATGTATATCCAATGTATGCTATGTAAATATAAAATAATAAATAAAATTTAATTTGGCAGAGTTATTTATTTTGTTCCTAATAAAAAAGTTTGTATTTATCGCGAATATCATACCCGTCTGCCCGTATCCGCGTACATTTGCTTTAGTAGGTACATTGAGAGAAAGACAATACAGAATGTTGTATTTTCCTTCCTTTGATACTTTCGGTAAATTTTAACATAGGTGAAATATAAAATTATCCATATACCTATTTAGTAGTATTAGATATGTACTTTATGTACTTACATACATAGTATATGCATAATACACATTTCTTGTAAAACGTAGTCTAAACTAGATATTTGCATTTTTTTGCTGGAAGTACAAAACCGATCATTTCTTACAGCTTGGGAATAGTTTATATTCTACACTTTCGTATAGATCCATGTAATGAAAATCTGAAATACAAATATTGTAAAATAAAAGAAATAATACTTTACTTTGTTAATTTAATTAAATTAAATGCTTTAACTAAATACAAATAAACGGCTAAAACCGTCGATTATATTGTAGATATTTATAATTAATTGCAACAAGTTTATGGTATCTATAATACGCGAAGGCCATACACATCGTACGATTACATTCTCAACATTTTCTATTACCTGATAAATACGCAACCGTGGAAGCAGAGATGTATATTTCGAAACTGATTTTAGCTAATTTAATATATTTGTTGAGATTGATATTAGTAGAGTCCTCTATATACTGCTAGATGTTTTAAATCGGCCATTTTTTTACGTGATCATCTGTTACGAATCGTCTATGGTATTGTGCCCACCTTAAGGCTATCCCTCAGCCGACAACAATCTCTTTCGTATTGCGTATGTAACTAACAAAACAGACACGGTTTACTTTGAACTTAAATGAAATCATTAGGTAAATTTACATAAAATAGTGGACGTCTTGTTACGTAGACTGACTCAGTTTCTTACAATTCTCTAGATTGAAAGACGGACGCGACGAAAGACATGTCGTTTTAAAAATGCACATGTGCATTCAATTTTTGTGAATCAAAATTGTTAAAGTTCATTCCAAATTGCATCTATATTGTAATAAATTTATTAGTAATTTTAATACGTAATACACAAAATTCTTAATATTAACATATAGCTGTACCAAAAAAAAAAGATTTTAGTGTTTTCCTGCTACAGTTGTAATTGCAATTACCATTACTTTAAAGCAGAAAGCACTTTAAAGGTACAGATATAATTTTGGTCTTAAATTTAAGCGAACAATTGTCGAGTGACCTATTATTTAAACGAAATTTACTGAATAAAGTTGACAATTAATCAAGCCGTTCACCAGTCTTAAACAAGTTAATTTATTATAGCGATTCCCCCGTTCTTTCTCCAGATCTCGTTTGGGTCGTTGGTTTCGCTAAAAAATCGATTTACATCTGGCGCTTTCGCTACTGCATTGACTTGTTTTAAACATCTTTGTCCAGTTCGTAGACTTACTTTATTGTATATATATATTATTCTAGTAAAGGTGTCTGCATTCAAAATTATAATAAAATGTAATTCTTATGTAATGATTTTACTCAAACTGTATTTGCCAATAAACTGTGTGTAAATTAGACAAAATTAATATCTGAAATTATTGTCATCATGTCAAAGCTACATTGATTTAACCGAATTTTTAGTACATAATTGCCAATTAGAACATTAAATGGACTTTTACAAAGAAACTATAAGAGATAGGTATAGGGAACCTTAATAACATTTGAAAGAGAAATAAAATTAAAATCGAATGACGATGTTAGATACAGGATGTTCCATTTAAAATAAGCAAGTTATTGAGCATTAATGGTAGCCACACCGATTGAGAAATTGGCTGAGATGGTAAGCCGCAGGCACCTAGGCGTTAGCCCATATCCTACAAGTTTCTATACCACACCGCACATAACAAGTTATGTGCCTTGAAACTGTCACCCACTACCTCACTGTCCGCACGAGACCGACACCTCGCGGAGAGGACCGCGGCAGTTACGGTGACACCGTAGGGTCCCAGAGTCACCGAGTTGTTATAGGATGAAACCGAAGGTTTCCCCAACCAGACAACCAGCGGGCGGACTACTCCTCGGCGAACCGACTTTTGTCCTACCCTACTATCTTCACCAAATTCTCTCGCCACG
Source organism: Holotrichia oblita (assembly GCA_023690525.1). Lineage (NCBI taxonomy): Eukaryota > Metazoa > Arthropoda > Insecta > Coleoptera > Scarabaeidae > Holotrichia > Holotrichia oblita. The sequence goes on along the minus strand of CM043015.1, from coordinate 135,993,068 downwards.
CCCGTTTCCCTGAGTGTGGCTACCAAGGATGGGGTAGTGCAGCTGCAGAGTTCTCAAGGTAAGCGCCGTAGGGTGCCTCACTTACCCACCGTATATTCCGACGGTTAGCGACCGGACATCGGAGCGTATGCCCATACCTTCGCCCAAGCATCCTCCCCTATATACGAAGTCTACTCCCGCCACGCCCGTTGCCCTGGAACTATGAAACCAGGGATTGGGTAGTGCAGCCGCAGAGTTTTAAGGGTCGACGCTATAGGGTGAACGTCGATGGTATGGTAGTGGTAGCCAGAGTTAGAGGTAAGATTTTAACCACCCTGTATAATTTTTAGAAAACATCTTGATTTTAGCATTAGATGTAATGGTTGTGCTACGTACGCCAGGTACTTATTCTAAATATTGATCTATATATGTATATATATGGCTTTACACTTCTCGTAGAAATTGTAGCCACTCTTTTAAGAGTTCTGAAAACTCATTTCTTATGGTGAGTTACTCCATTTAGCTCTTTTATATTCATCTCAGGTTGTTGTGTGATCTGACTAATTGCCCTATTTCCTTCCACTTTTCTCTGTCCATGACCTTCCTCTTCCACTCCTTCACCTCCATTCTTCTTAGGACTTCTACAACCTGTTGCTGCAATGTAATTTGTGGTCTTCCTCTTTTTCTGTATCCCGTTGGCTTCCAGTCAGTAAGTCGATTGATCACAGAATCATATCCTCTTCTATTTACATGTTCGGACCGTTTCACTCTTATCGATTTCATTATGCGCACTATTGTTTCTGCTTTTAAAAACTCCTCTATTTCGCTATTGCACATCCGTCTATACTTCTCCTATTTTTACTGGTCCACAAATTCTTCTAATGATTTTTCGTTCAAAAATGTTTAACCTGTCTTCTTCTTTTTTCGTCATGCTAATCGTCTCTGCCGTGTGTCACTACTGATCTTATTGTGTTTTATAGATTTTCAACTTTAGTCTACTTATTTTCTTATTCTTCATATGTAGTTTTTAAAGGCCATATGTCCTGCTTGTATTATTTGTTCTATAATATCTACTATCCTTCGGTTATTCCTATTTATAATATTTCCAAGGTACTTGAAATTCTCTACTTGTTTGAATTTGAATTCACCTATCGATATTTCATTCCGGTTTCTACATTCTTTTCTACTAATCCTCATGTATTTTGTCTTTTCGTGATTAAAGTTTAGGTCTCTTTTCTTTGCTTATGTCTCGATTTGTTGGGTTCTTTGTTTGAGCATCTTCTTACTTTTTGCCACTAATGCTATGTCATCGGCGTATGCCACTATTTGAACCGGGTTTTCCCTTAGCGTTCCCTCTTTCTGTATTCCGATTTCTGCCGACAGCCCATCATGCGTCAACCGCTGCTTTGGAGTCTTTCATCACTAATTTCGTTAGCTTAATTAGCTTATTCGGGAGTCCCAGTTCCTTCATGTCCCTAAGTACTATACTTCTTTTTAGTGAATCGAACGCTTGCTTAAAGTCTATAAATAAAATATGTAGTTCGATATCGTTTTCGCAACACTTTTCCACTCCTTTTTTGACGGTGTGTATAGCATCTATGGTAGATCTTTCTCTTCTGAACCCATTCTGATAGTCGCCAATTGCTTTTTCAACATATGGTTTCATCCTCTCCAGAAGTATGCTTGTTAAGATCTTGTAGCTGACATTAAGCAGAGTAATTCCTCTATAATGGACGCATTTTCTTGGGTTTCCCTTTTTCGGAATCGGCACGATCAGTCCAGACTTCCACTCTTCGGGTATTTCTTCTGTTTGCCATATACATACATACTACTAACCTATAGATTCTTTGTTTAACTTCGCTTCCTCCTTTTTTGATTAATTCACTGCATATGTTATCAGGTCCTGCCGCTTTATTCTGTTTCATCCTTTTAATTGCGCCGAAGCATTCCTCTTGCGATGGCAATTCACTAGTTCTCGCTTCTTTATTGTTGTCTTCCGCGCTGACTTCTTCGTTTTCTTCTTCCCCTGTTGCCATAGCGGATTTGAAGTATTCTTTTTATTCTTCTTTTTCAATATTTGCTGTCGTTCCTTTCTAGTTTTGTCTTTTTATACTTTGGTATAGTTTGTATTATTGCTACTGTCATTTTCAATTCCTGTCATCAGGTTATCTATCCAAAATCTTCTTTTGTGCTGTAGTAGTTTTGTACTTTCTTTCCTTTTTATCTTGTAAAGTTCATGGTCTTCTTGTTGCCCCGTTTTTAACAATTTAAGCCTGGCTTCGTTCTTATATTTTATTGCATCCTTACACGCTTCGTCGATCCAATCTTTATTCCTTTTTATACTCTTCCTTCCTAGTACTGATTCTGCAGACTCCATTATACTTTCTTTAATATTTATCAATTCTTGCACCTTCCATTTTATCCTTGCTGTTTTCTTTAATTTTCCTACAATTTTTCTCAGGCTCATATTAGCTATTACCAGCATATGATCTGTCCGCATTGGCACCTCTGCATGAACGTATATCTCGAATCATTTTTGCTCTTTTCTTGTTCATCAGTATGAGGTTGATCTGATTGCCAGTGTTTTTCCCGGGAAGTAACCATATCTTGTGCTCTTTTCTATGTTCAAATGTGGTGCTCATTATGTGCATGTTCATCTCCTCCGCCAAGTTACACACCCTGTGGCCGTTATCATTGGTTACTTCGTGTATTGCGGGCTTGCCGACTACATTGCTGAGGTAATCCTCCCTTCTTACTTTCCCATTGAAGTCTCCTAGCAATACCAGCGTATCGTGATTATTTATATCTCTACATACTTTCTCTAATTCTTCATAGAATGCATTTTTGTTTTCTTCATCTGCATCTTAAGTTGGCGAATACACGTTTATAAATGTTAAGTTCGCTATTTTGTTTTTTATTCTTAGCAATGATATTCTTTCGTTAATTTTTCTAAACTCTATTACTTGTTCTCTAAGTGCTTTATTAATCATAAACCCGGTGCCATTCCTTCCCTGCTTCTCATCTCCTCCATAGTACATTGTATACCCTTCTTTATCTATTTTACCTTCGTCCCTCTATCTTACTTACTATCATTTTTGTTTTTCAGTTTTTTGATTTTAGCATCCGTATTTCTTCCCAATTATATAATCTACTATTTATTTTGATCTTTTGGTATCCTATCTTGACGGTATTCCCTTAAATAATTTTTAATATTGAACTAGGGTTTGAAATCGATTTAGAATAAAGTTAAAACACGATTTACGCTCAAAATATATAAAATTCCCTCGCATTTAGGCGTGGAAGGCTCGTGCAGGCGTTACTACATACATATGTGTACGGGCTGTCCCGTTTCAACGTTGATCTTAGATATCTACCATTTTTGTGAAAATAAAACTTATAAAGAAAAATTATCCCAATTTATGTTCTCCATAACCTAAAATATTTAACTATACAGAGTGTCTCAAAAATAGATAAACACATACTTGCTCCGTCATTTTAAATGGGACACCCTATATATTTTGGCATTTTTGAATAGTACGCTAAAAATATTTCTACTTTATATAAACTACCTTACTCCTATTCCTAACAGTTATGGAGATATTTTACGTTTTTGTAAAAACTATGCAGAGTCGGTGTTTTTTGTATGCCGCGATACCTTGATCCTGAAAAGCGGTATCGAAATGAAATCAAGAATATGTAAACTATATAGCCCGGTATAGACAATGACATCAACAGAAGATGATATACCTACTTCCGGTTGTCAGAAATGATTTAACGCATTTCCGAAACTTCACCTCTAGATAACTTCATTTTTTTAAATGACACCCCATATATTTTCTTAGATCGACAAGTTTCTCATGCTAATACCTCTCCATTCATGTACATATATCAAGTACTACGTTTTCTTTTAAACTTTTCAAGATATTTCATAGTTTTTACGCAAGCTACAAAAATGTTGTCTCCAATTTCGGGGTAACCTTGAAAATATATCAAAAACAAAAGAATATGCATACATAATGTTCATCAATCATTAAAAACAAAATGTAAATGTAAATGTTCCAAAATCATGTCTTTTTCTCTTTCGGAAATAATAATTCTTCTTTGACAATTGATTTCAACTCTCCTCGACATTTCAAGAGTTATTGATCCACCACCTACTTGTTATTCACTAAAATTCCCCTTTTGTGTATGGAATTTAATTGTGTAATTTTGTTGCAATATTTAAGTATATTTGTGTACAAATTAAATGATATAAAATTAATTAATCACCTTAAAACATACAATTGAACATATTGTGGTGAATTTGATATTTTTCTGTCATTGTCGTTGGCTGGACTTATAATAAGGTATCTGCTGACCCCCTTCTACGTCAGACGGCTACTGAGCCAAAACATGACATTGACCGTACATATGCGAAGAAAACATGGATGATGCCAACTTGTCAAGTTTATACCTACTACTCTAGCATCGAGAGAGTATTGTATTAAAAAATTGAACGAGTTAAAACATTATTCGCATGTGTGCAATCGTGTTGATGCTAGTCCGTTTAATTTGAACTAAATATTTGAATTAAAAAGACAGATCAGATAGCCACGATTTCGTACATTTAGTGTTTATATATTTTTTTTAGTTACTTACTCCTGGATATTCTACACATCTGTCAAGTGAAAATGGAGTTGTGAATGGTGTTTGACAGAATAACATTACAATATGTACAAAAGTTCATTGATGAACTGACAAACAGTTTCTATTACTAATGATGCGATTGGACAGAAATTGTTTGCTTCAATTCGTTCAGAATCGTTATGTAAGCAGTATTTATGAGTCATATCATACGTGTAACCAACGTGGCTTGTATGAATGATACTTTATATTCGACTGAATCATAGCTGTCTATTTTATGAGCTACTTAACTGTCCGTAAAGTGCCACTTTAAAGTACTAATAGTACTTTAAAAACTGAAAAATGAACTGTTATATCGGTGTCAAATGAATATCAGAATCAGCTCGAAACTTTGCTATATTATTTGATGTACACCATTTGCGGTATACCGAATAAGTTGTTTTGGTACTGAAACTTAGATTTATTAGGTAAAAGTAGCATTTGCAGCTTTTTTTTTATAACTTGCTGTTCCGCATTTATTTTGCGATTATGACACCCTGACATTTCTAATAAATTATTTGACATTTGTACTATGTAATAACAAAACACTGTCAACATATCCAACTGCTAATCATTACCTTAATGTATTGTCAGATAGCAACATTGAGCTAGTATACTAAGGAGACGCTTTGAAACATATTTACTGTATGTTCAAAACGGCGCACTGGGCGGAGCTAAGTGTAGCACCAATATGGCTGCCTCACCAGGTCCGGACTACTGAAAATTATAAGTATAATTTTAAGCCTCCACTTAATAGATGACTTTAGTTAAAATTAATTGCCTCATCCCACACCTATTAGGCCCAAAGCCCATAAATGTCATAATTTGACAACATAAACACTCAATACGTAATAGTTTATTTATGTACCTACATACAGGGGCACCAATTGAAATTTTCCAATTGATATGAAATGTTATTTTAGACGAATTCTTCTTGTCACCGCTGTTTCTACTGTTGCAACTACGTAGAGCACAAGAAGCCATAACGTCTTCTAATAGTTTACTATATCATATAACTGTAATAAACAATTAATGCAAACATACATGAAACATATACTATAATCTACGTGTTTGACGTAAGCGGAGTACCAATATGGCCGACCTGTACCCGTTTTGACCACGTGATGTCGTCTTCCTACCTATTCTACCTCAATGAATAGTAATCACTGTACTTATTTATTGTATATAAAAAAGGGCAGTCTAACATAAAATTATTTATATAACTCGCCCATAAATGGACTTTCTACGCCTCGTCTTTATTATAGCCTCGCTCGCAAGCTCTCTCGGCCAAGAAAGTAGTACTTTATGTACTTGTTACATAAATAGCTATTTCGAGACTTGTTCATAACTGGCGTATAACTATATTAAAGTATAGGTATACGCAAGTATCTGTTTTTCGATTCAAGTTATCTACGCATGTCATAGTATATTAAGACTGGACTTTGGCAAGGCACTCTTTATCGCATGATTTGAAGTTTAGCAAATGCGTGCGACAAAAGCGCTTATGAAATGAGTCTTTTATCAGGTAAGTGTCGCTCACAGATTTAAAATGGAAATGAAACTTCGTGGGTTTATCGACCGATCGAATAAGACTAACGGTAACCATGTGCCTGTCACCCTTAGCTCAACACTACCCTTCGCTGTTCCTCAGAAATTATGAGAGACGTTGAAAACAACTCATGCATGAAAAACAGTTAAAGCTCTTTAAACTGTTTTACATGTTCTTAATGACAGCGTAAATATTTTCCATGTAAAAGTAAAACTACTTTGTTAGGGAAACAAGCTCCTCCTTTCCCCGGTCATTTTTCGGTAAATTTCAGTATGTTTACTGTATGTTGTTTGTTTTATCTTTTGCAAAGTTATTAAATTTCGTGATTGTTATCAAACGCAAGAAAAAATGGAGCTAGCTTCGAGATTTTTTGAAGAAATGAAAAAGCTGAATTTTTATTTTCACCGCTGGCACCTCCAGTTGCCTTGAAGAGGAAAACTAAGAACACGTTCTCAAAGCCACTTTTATCTCCTATTTAATGGCGTACTATTTCGAATTTTTCTGACATTTCGGTTATTTCTAGCCATCAACTTTCTTGTGGTCGATAGGTAGCCATATTGAGCTTTCATTATATTAGAAAGAATTTTTTTCTGAATTCAATTATGACTAACACGTTTACATAAGTTTTTGAAATAAAAGATCTTCGGTCAATTCAGCAGATTTGCGAAAGGGATATTACCGAGACAGGGCATCTGCTGACAGAGGATTACGGATGATGGGACCGATGATCGAGGAGTAGTAAAGTTAGAGGGCTAGTGGTAGGCCGACAATAGTGTAAAGTATAAAGTAAAATAAATAAGTTCTAAGTAAGAGTAGTTTAAGTAAAACAACCTCTCGCTACATTGAGATAGAGCTACCCCCGAGTCACGATAAGTACCTACATTAGTTTAGCCTAACTAAATAGGTTCGTGACGATAGCTACGGAATTGTGAGTCAATTACGACACAAACGCCAAAATTAAAAACATCTTCAAACCTGGATTATGTGCAATTTATGGATTACGGGTGTGTAAATAATGCTTCTTTGAACTAAACAAACACACATACATTGCAATAACAGCTGCCGATGTTATAAAAACTGCAAAGATAGCATGGTTTACAATTTAAAAACAGCTCTGCATCTCAATAGTCTTACATGATACATACACGTGAATAATGCATCAAGAAATTTTTCTTAAATGTATGCAAGTGAATTATAAAAAAAAGATCCCAAATTATTTCATTACAATAAAACTAGATATAAGACGTTAAATAAAGATGTTTTATTTCTAAAGCTGGTTTTACATCTGTCAATTTATTGATCAATTTCTAGAATTTAGACGACTTGACGTCAAGTTATGTTTTCACATGTGTCAATTTCAAGTTCAATAGACAACCTATGTACTTTGTAATTATTCTTTAAATTTAAAGATAATCATGAGAAATAGCCATTCCTTTTATTCCCAGACAAAAAAATATATTTTTTACCTAGAAATCGGGGAAGAAAGAAGCACGATTACAGCGCTGTCCCAAAACGCGGGGTTTACGTGAACTAAAGTGTGACGTATGATATTGTGTATATGTCAGTTTATGTTATCGAAATCTATTGTATTTGGACGATTTCTTTTTACTTTTAAATTTTAATTTTGAACTTTTGAAGACAATTTTTATCTTGTTTTGACTAAAATGTCTGCAACATAGAAGTAGTTTTCCGTTCAATCTCAGTTTCAGTCGAACTGTCAGTTATCTGTATGTGTAAATACCAAAAACTGTAAGAAAAACTGAAACTTACCATTTTTTTGAAGTAAGTTATGCACGTTTTTATCTTCCACAACCTTACATAAAATTCCGTTGAAGGAATAGATATTTTCACTGTCTTTCATTTTAACCTACCTACTTCGTCAAGATAATAATAATAAGAATTCATGCCTTAGCATCCCCCAACAGAATAGATTAAAGGGATTAAAGTGTTGAATATAACCGTTGATTGAACGAATACACAAAGATGCGCTACCTATGACAGTTGACAGAAATTTCAGATCCTATATAATGCCAAATGCAAATCTCCATTTGATGGGATAAATTTCTGTCCACTGTCATAGGTAGCGCATCTTTATGTATTCATTCAATCAACGATATAACCTACAAATTAGACCGGTAACATTTACAGAGTTTCTACGTCACGCAGCGTTTTGGTCACGTGGCTTCCTCGGACATCTTTCAACTCAAAAAATCTCGAAAACCACAAGTCTTAAAAAAAAATTCTATTTCATTTACCGGCGATCTCAATCTTTTATAAAATGTTTAATTCCTGTTAACTATTGAGAAATCTAGGTTGTCTATTTTAAGTTCAATTTCTAGTTCTAGTTCTCTTCAAATTTAAGAAAAGCTGTATTCTCCTTAATGTTATTAAAAATGATAGAAATAGAAAAAGCAAGAGTAACAAGGAGGTGGTGAGTTAGACCATGGTTGACAGCAAAAAGGGGAAACTGTACAGTACTGTACTGTTGTACACATTCAAAGATTCGCAAAGATTCAAAAAGGAGTCAAGCGTCTTCACCATATAACACATATCACATAACCTTTTAACATAGGATATGCATAATATAATTCCCTATAGTGACGGAGAGAGTTAAACTGTTACCACTGTTAACATTAAAAAGATTACAAAGTCCGTTCACAGTTGCTGTTCTTAGTTCAATTTATTGTTAGGTGTAATGCAATAGTAAGTTCTTATTTAAGAACTTAAAATTTACCAAAAAAAAGATATTAACATATTTTCAAATTTATTGATAAGTGTAATAAGTACAAGAATAAGTTCTACTTCAAGAACTAGAAATTGACTAATTTTAAGTTCTACAACTTGATCAATAAATTGACAGATGTAAAATCAGCTTAACATAGTGAGACTACTTGTTTTTTCTTGCCTCTCTTTTTGAAAAATTGTGGACACTTTCACATGTAACAATCGGAAGAGACGTCCGCCCGTGCACTCCGGTTACTGAAGTGATATCTACCCTTACTCTTTATATTACAATCATCCTAAGTTGCACTAGCGCCGCAAATGTTTTAAAAATACCTTTGTAATCCTTTTTCTCGCATCTGCGAGGGAATTTGTGCAGAATATTTTGGAACGTTTTATATGCTGTCCTCTTATTTCACATAAATTAATTGAACCATTCTTACTGGTTCAGTAAAATTATCAGTTCAGTATCAACTTCAACCAAGCAGTGGTCAGTATAGTTCCATTCATGTCTAACTGTAACAGCCGACAGCCTTCTCATAATGTACAGTACCTATGTAATGTATGTGCACGTAAATCACCTGAGAGCTGGAGCCTACTTATAACTCTGTCAAGTGTTGCTTGGTATTCAACTTGCTTTCGAATTCAACTTAAAAACTTAATAAAGGAACCGTTTTAAAACTGATCACTAGAGTAGACCAATGTCCGTGCGCACCATGTGCGCCGATGTGAGGATGATTGTATTGCATCAGAACTAATAAAAAGCATTCAGTATGTGTTTGGTACCCGCTTAGACTGCATGTAAGTAAGTGTAAGCATACGTAATAAAATGTGAAGTGAATAAGTTTATTCAGAATTTCCCGGACTTAACATACGATGGCTCAAAAGTTAAATGTTTAGTGTGCAATACATATTGAGGGCATCACACTAAAAGGGCGTATGAACCAAACACACTTTTCAAGAAACGAAAAAAACGTTTTAAAAATTCATTTAACCTATTCTGGTACTGTATTTGTTCTGATATGATGATGATTTATATTAAATGTTGATATCATTTAATACCTATAATTTTAATTACCCTGTATCACAACAGATCAAAATCGAGAAATCTGTTGATACGCCCTTTTAGCATGATGTCCTCGAATGTGTTGGTCATAACAAATTGTAAAGAACACGTAAGCAGTTCGAAGCACAATAATAACAAAATTAATCGAGAACAGTTTATATTGTCAATCCTTGGAAGACGCTTAAAACGGTAAGTGTTTTTTTTTAATTCCTCTGACGTGCACACAACCTCAACATACAACCTCAACGGTACATACAACCCCGCTATTCTGCAGTATTCTTATTTTTCGTGTGTTACTTTAATAGCAGAAAACCAAATGTATATTTAATTATTTCTGATAGAATAAATGTCTCTACTTCTATACTTATATCGGTAACAAGCTCATGTTGCGTCCCTATTCTATTGCATCTTCTAATATATTACGAATTACACCCCCATACCGACGCTTACGGCGCGCACGGAAATTGGTCTGCTCTACTGATCACTATTCTCTATATAAATTATAACTAAATTCAATTGATACTTACAAATAACGCTCAGTCTCGCATTAGCTCTGATGGCTTTATGCATTCGCGCAGGACCCACTTGGCACTGATATTCGGCATCATCCTCCAGAGATGCATTGCTAATCCTAAGGTTATAGACGCCATGTCGACGATCACCGATAACGGAATACCTAGGAAATCCGGGGATAACTGACGAAAAACCTGTTAACAATAAATAAGATTAATACAGTGTCAATACACATTTGTATAAAATTCTGAATTGAAAATCTTGATACTATAATGATGTAGTCATACACATACGAGTATATCATGTTTTGCCAGAAACCATCCAAATAACAAGTTATGTATAACAATAGATACCAAATGCAAGAAAAATAAGGCAGTAGTTAGTATAAAAAACATAAATGTTAAGGTTGGTAGTAGTGAACAACATAGATTGCATGTACGAGAAGGTTCTGTAAAACGCAAGTGTAAAAACGAGAGAATAAAACCACTTTAATCAATAGCTTCATACTATAAAATTCAAAACTGATTGCAGTCCTCAAAAGACAAAACACCATTTCAAGTATGGTACAAAAAGGACTGCAATATGCAAATATGTATGTACATATTTCGGGACTTCCGAAGAAGAGTAAGTGTACATGTTCCTAAACAGAAACGCCTTAAATTGGATGCCAAAAATGAAATTAGAATTTTTGTTGGGTACAGTGAGGAAATTAAAGGGTACAGAGTTTTGGATTGAGTCGGTCTTTACTTGATGTAAATCCATTTTCAATGTGAAATAAAACAAATAAATGTTTCAGATTTACACTGTATTTAATAATAAGGAGTACTTTTGGTTCAGATACGTTCACAACATTTTGGTAGGATACATAGGTGCAAACAGACAATTGGATAATTTCTTTGAGTTTATTAATTCTATTAATTCCCATATTACTTTCACATTAGAAAAATAAGTGAATAACAGTATCAACTTCTTAGATCTTACGTTAAAAAGAGTCAATAACCAAGTACAATTTTCCATTTACCACAAAGAATCACATACTGATATAACTATTCACAACAAATCTAACCATCCATATCAACATAAATTAGCGGCTACCACAGCATGATCAATAGATTGATTAACACACCAGTCCACTTCAGACTATAGTAAAGAATATAACATTGTTAAACAAATTGCCTATAACAATGGATACGACCCAAAGTTAATAGATAAATTAATTTCTAAGAGATTATTCAACAAAATGTTACAAGAAATTTATCCAGTTATAAAAGACACTACAATTCTGTTGTGTGTGTGTGTCTTATAGAAATGGACCAATGCAAACACAGGTACTAATTCTAACACTTTAATTCACCTTCTAATAAACTATAACAACGTATGAATGCTTGTTTGTTACTACTACATGACTATCTACTGCATATATATGTATTTTTATATATGTGTACAGATGCGCATGCGCGCATACAAATATATTCTATTATACTTCAAATTCAAAAGTTTAAATCTATCACTTATTTAGGGGAGGACCAAGGAAAACTAACAAAATTACTTAGAAAACAGAATATTAATATTGCATAAAAAAACAAACAATAACTTTGCAAAATACATCAAGAACAATAAAGGAAAAACTAATCATACCAATAAATCGGGAGTCTATAAGTTAACTTGTGGTACATGTACTAAGGGATATATAGATCAAACAGGAAGAGCATTTAAAACACGGGTCGCTGATCATTACTCCGCTTACATTAACCGAAAAAATGATTCGACTTACGCGAATCATTTGATAGATAATAATCAAGGTTTTAATATAGATTTTGATATTCTTCATGTAGAAAATAAAAGTATGAAACTAGATTTACTAGGGACATTAGAAATTAATAAATATAAAAATTCAGATAATTTATTAAACGATAAAGTGGGCCCAAACTCATCACCATTGTTAAATATATTTAGTCAATAAGACGGTTTCCCTAATTTCACACATAACATCTGTTAGCACTTTCGGTGTAGATCCGTTACTTTTAGACAAGAAATTGTTCTATAGATTTTAGTTCTTAGAATTCCTAATAACCACACACTATATATAAGAGTCAAGGGTATGTATATACTTATTATTATTATTTCACATTGGTACAGAGTTTTGTTTCCTCACAAAACCAAAGTTGAAGTACACAGAGACGTCACCTTTATTCCTGAAAATCAAAGAACAGAAGGAAATCAGATAGAAAACAGACAATCTGAGAAAATAATCATCCTGAATTTAGAGAATGAAAGTGAAAATAAAGAAATATTTCAAAATGAAAAAGGAATTTCCAGAGTTAATCATGGCAATGAAAAAGAAGATGTTGCCAGTGGCGACAAAGAAGAAATCATGAAGTGTGAAGTGCCATGGCCAGTGGATGAAAAGGTTATTGACAGTAAATGGGTTTTTAAAGTGAAAAATGACAATGAATTTAAAGCAAAACTAGTGGCTCGTGGATTTCAGCAAGACTGCAAAGATGACTTATATGATATTTATGCCCCAGTTGCTAAATTAGTTACATTTAGAGTTATAGTTGTTACTGCAAATATATTATGTAAACCTATATGGTATAGCATGTAAGAAGTGCATTTTTGTATGGAGACACAAATTAGGTAGTATCCATTACTTTGCCAGGTAACAACAGACATAATAGTAAAACGGTTTATAAGTTAAATAAATCTATTTATGGTCTAAAGAAAAGTCCTAAATGTTGGAATACAAAATTTGATAATGTAATGAAAAGACAAGGGTTACTTACAATTAGATCCGCAAATGATCACTGTTTGTATTTTAAGTGTTCACAAACAACATGTAACAATTGTATGTCTTAATATATGTAGGCGATTTGCTAATTTTAGGGACCGACTCTAGAGAGGTAGAAAATCTAAAATTCACTTTAAATCATAATTTTTGCATGAAAGACTTAGGTACTATTTCTCAATACTTAGGGATTCATATTAAGCAAAATTTAAAAGAAGGATATACCGAATTGTGTCAAGAAAATTATTTAAAAAGGGTGTTACAGAAATATCGCTTGCATCACTGTAAACCCATGAGCACTCCTATTGATGTAAATGCAGAGTTTAATTTTAATAATAATGAAAAAAACCTTAATTTACAAAAGTTATGTAGACAAATTATTGGCAGCCTAATGTATGCAGTTCAAAGTTCTAGACCTCTTTGTGAAAGCGTTAATTTGCTTAGTAGATATCAAGATAAGGCAAACGATAGTTTGTTCAAGGCTCTGAAACGTGTTCTTAGATATGTTAAAGGATCTATTAGTGTCAAATTGATCCATAGGCCAGATTGTAATGCAGAAACTTTATTAGGACATGTAGATTCTGATTGTCCATGATAGAAAATCGAGAACTGGCTATGTATTTAAATTGTTGAACTGTACAATATCCTGGACAAGTAAAAAACAGCAATGTGTCTCAATCTCCTCAACTGAATCGGAATATATAACATTAATGCCCGGTTTATGCTACGTTAAACAGCAGCTATCAGTTTGGTATTTGACGATTTAACAAGGACTGTCTTTGTTAAATCGTCAGATACCAAACAGATAAGTGCTGTTTAACGCATCAGAAAGCGGGCATAAGTGTGGCAGTTTGTGTATTAAATAGCACCTAATACTATGAGATTCAAAATGATTGTCAATTCCTCTACTAGAGATAGTGACATGGTGTACGTATATGCCACGGCACACATACGGCATATATCACTATGCTATCTACACTATCTATAGGAGCGGATTCGACTTAAACCTCTTAACTTGTATGTATATTACTCTAGTAAAACAATACAGTTTGTGAAGCCTGTTGGTTGAGGAAATTATTAAAAGACAATTGTTCGATTTAAAGCAACCGATTGTCATATATGAAGATAATCGGTCAGCCATCAATATAATCATCCAGAAAACAATAAGAGGTTGAAGCATGTTAACATAAAATTTCATTTCAATAAAGAAAAGTTGCACAATGGCGTAATAAATATTGTTCATATTAAAAGCGAAAATCAACTAACTGATATATTTACCAAGCCATTGACTAGACTTAAGTTTGAAAAATTTAAACAGGGTTTGGGTTTATTGTATAAATGGGTATGAATGTTACCTTGATAATATCACTGTGTTTTTTTAGATATAGTTTACTCTGCTGTATGTGTTTGTAGATATTATATAAGAATAAGAATGTAAAATAATTTTTTTTAAGTCGGCGTGTCATGAAATATTTTCAATAATATTATTTTAGTTACTATAAAGTAGTAGTTAGTTAGTATAAAAAAACATAAATGTTAAAGAGTGGTAGTAGTGAGCAACATAGGTTAAATGTATGAGAAGGTTCTGTAAAAGGCAAATGTAAAAACGAGAGAATAAAACCACTTTAAATACTGGTTCGTCTTACTATAAATCCAAACCTAAAATCAATAGTTTCATACTACAAAATTCAAAACTGATTTTCAATTTATAGCAGGCATAGCAATATATGTACATAATACAGTAATAATTATGGTATGTCATTATTAGACGCGGCAAAGAGAAGCAAACCCGTTTTTACTTAAAATCATGTTGTCGACTTATAGAAACGCAACTAACTCAAAAACTAAAACACTTAACTAGAGGGAATGTTTAATAAATAATAAAGGTCGTGAAGAGAGGAGTTTATTCCAATAATAAAATACAGGATGTTCCATTTGAAATAGGTAAGAAAATAAACATTCCGAGTTATGATTCGCTCTGTATATACATATTGAATACATCAATAAATAGATAATTTCTAATGAAAGGAGATCACATTAGAAATGTTTCTAGCGCAAATGAATTATTTTATGTGGAAGCCGTACTGCGGTAGGAGGCGGCAACTTTGTTATTAAATTAATGCAAAACTTCCCATATCTTCTAAAGTAAACTGAATAACACAGCAACATCCTATATTATAATAAAGGTAAGACCTAGAAGAACCGTAAACAATAAAAATATTTTTAGGTTATAGCCCTCCATGCGCTTCAACTTTTATCTTAATAACATTTTCTCATTTCTCTTATAATAAAGGAGTAATTGGACTTTCTCGCACTAATGCCCACCCTGTATAATACAGATACTTGATAATATGCTACTAATTAAAAAAGCAATTTTCTTGTTTATGTTGACAAGCCATAGGCATCCTGAAGAATATTACGACTAAGTATAGTTTTCCCTTAATATTTTCCAAATAATGTTCTATCCAGATTGTTATTAGTGTACCACAATAAGTAATTTAAGAACACTTATAAATAAACTTGGCGAATTTGCTACACATGCCAGTGGCTTACGCATGTAATTTTGCATTTAATTTAAATTATAAGGTATTTACCATTTGACGATTAATTGAGCTCACCGATTATGGCATATTTATATACGGCACGGCTGCATACTAATTTGCAATTCAAGGTGGTTATTCGTCGGCCGTACTCGGGTCCCTCACAAAGCCTATACCTAACGCTCGAAATATCTCCTGTCATGCATGTGGTAAGCATAGACCATGTTTATTTATATATTCTACAATATCAGTACGTCTAGTTTAATATACGTATATCGACCTAACATAATTAAGACGCACATGTGTAAAAGAGGGATTAAACAGAGTGAAGTGTAGGTATATTAAATATTCGTTTTCATAAAAATTCCGTGTGAAAACGCTCACGTTGTGGGATCTTCATTGTTCGAGTCTCAATGATCCAAAGTTCCGTGCAGACATAAGTAACCATTCTCTTTCTTATATAGTAAAAGAAGCTTTGTATAATGAAGTTAACGGACGCAAGATTACATAGCTACCGACTATTATTGCTTTCTCTGACGCAGGTAAGTGCAGAGCAATGTAGTATTCCATGGTTTTATAAATGTACCGCAAAAAAATTCTAAAAATGCATAGTTGTCTTGCTGATAAAATATAAAATTTTAATTATCTCCCGTTAAAATAAAGTTTTATTGTATTAGACATATTTTTCCGTCTCATTATTTCTTCATCTAGTTTTCATATTTCCGCATTTTATACGCCGAACTTTCTACGTATCTATTTCACATTTTTTACCTGCATTATTCGTCTTGCGTTATTCCCTCTTTATCAATCTCCGTCAAGAAAACGTAGATACGTAGCGATTTTTTGCTCAAATAACAAAATTTTGACCGCGTGATCTCACACAATCAATGGTATCTAGTTGTAGCAGCTTACTTTAATTTATGATGTTTAACAAGTGGCTGTACACTAGTTAGGACAGCAATAAGGTGGAGATGAATTGATTGGTGATTGCAGCCTGTTGAGGAGTTAAATAAAAAGAATTCGAAGTTAAAGGTGGTAATTTCAAAAAATGAACATCGATAGTTCAAATTTTAATAATAATAATAACTTTTGTAAGTGTTTGATTTCATCTAGCAAAAAAAGATTCAACAAAACAAGAATTACAAAGATATAAATGCAAAACAAAAGTATATTAGAATAAAAAATGATGATTGACATTGCATTAGGTAAATTAAAGTATCAGATAGAATTAAAATTCTTGGAACACTTTATATTGCTAGATATGTTGTTATATATGTACCTTGATGCCAATAAATTCGAGGCTAAGTTCAGCGGCTTGTTATGGTGTAGATCGTCTCTTTGTCGGGTATTGTAATCATGATACTGTTGAAAGGCAGGGAAGAGTTAGTGCTTTGAGTTCTCTAAAAATCAATCGACAGGAGTGTCTCGGTTTAAGTCGCATTATGATACGTATAATATTCTTTTGAGCTGCAAAATTCCTTCGACGCAGAAGAGCCTGACCCCCACAGTAAAATGCCGTAACTCAGGCGTGATTGAATTTCAGCGTTGTCAGTTACAACAAGTCCTATGATAAGTTTTCGTATAGATCGATTCCCAAAACTTTCGTAGTTTCACCTTGTGCGATTTGTTCATTTATTGAGACAGTTAGTTCATTATCCAAAACTTTTTGCCGAGGGTGGAAGAATAGATAGCTAGTTTTTTCACGATTTAGCTGTGGTTTATTTCATGCGAACCAATTAGCAATGGATCTCAAATAAAAATTAGTTGCTTGCTCAGTATCTTTTATAGAACTGGTCACTACCTAAAGGTCAAAAACCTGTAAAAGCTTTCATGGGAAAAGTCTCTTGGGCAATATAAAAATATTTGGAAGTAGGGCATGGTATACAGTGTTGGCAAGGACACTTAAATTAAAGAAAAGCAGAGATGAGAGTAGTAGCTAATTATTGTGGTGCAGGTTATCGACTACATCTTCTACAAAAAAGAATAACCTAGTAAGATCTAGAGATGTACGAGTAGGTGAAAACATAGAAGGTACAACAAACAATCATAAAACAACCGAAATTCAATACATTATCAATAAGTTTGCTGCGCATATAGATACAATTACTTTGCAACTGAACATAAGGATTTCTCATCATTTATGACTATCAAGCTGCAAACGTAGTAATAACTGAAATAAAGTGGAACTTATTCTAGATGGAATTAAACAGTTCAGCAAATTATATTGGTCTTGGGGAAGTTACGGAAAACCTACTTTGTATTTAACAAAAACAAACAATAACCAAGTTAATAATAATTAAAGAAAAACATTTATAGTGGGCCTAAAAACGGTACAAACTTTACATGCTCATGTTACAAATGATACAAGAATGTTGATGTTTTAATCTTTAAAAGAATCAGATGACTTTAACTTGAATAGAATTCAAATGTGGTACGATATTTTTTTTAATTTTGTTTTAGTATGTTTTGGAAAAATACGTCCGTTACGATATTTTGAATCTCGAAAGTTAGTATTATGTCTGGCATTTCTGTTTTAAGTATATTGTGAGTTTCGGTCGTAAGGATTTCTATACGATGCATGGGATTTCTGATAAATTTATTTCTGCGATATAATGATATAAAAATTGTAATAAAGTTATGGTTTTTGTGATCAAAACTTGGGTATTAAACTTATGATTGCCATCATATCTGGAGTTATTATGTGATGTAAATGTGTTCCCTTTGATCGTATATACAATTCTTTAGATTTTTTTATTTCTTCCTAAGTTCTAATTTATTGTGAAACTAGAGCAATTGTGGAGTCAAAATATCTATATAAATATTTTGTTAACTCTTTTTCAGTAAGTCTAAGTGTAAGATGTGTAATTATAAAATAATTACAAACTAGAAGTTTCGTGTGTAGAGTAGAGATTGTATTCACTATATTGAGAATAAAGACAAAATAATGTGTAAGTATAACGAACATATTATGAAAACCGTCTTAAATAGAGTAACTTTTCAAAAAACGAATAACTTAATGTATATGTAAGTTCTACTGCTTGTCCCATGCTCGGCACCGGATATGTAATGTTACGTGAGTTCAAACTTATTGAATTGCTCACTTTTAAATGATAAAAAAATGTAGTTCATTTTGAGGAATACAAACACAACAGCATAATCAATAAAAAATTATGAAAAAATATTGCTAAATGTATCTGCAGACAGAGAGACAGCAGTTGCAAAATCCGTCAGAAGCAATAGGGGTTCACTATCTTAACAAGAAGATTAAGAAATTTTTATTAAAAAACCAAGAGAATAAGAGACGTCACGAATCATTTACTGTATAGAAGCGATAAATTAACCAAATTGAACAGCCAGCAACAGAACAAGAAGAAAATCCTGTGAGAAAGCTATTCATGAGCTTGCCCGGCGAGCAGAAATTGTCTTAAGCAACAAAGAAGTCGCGCTAGCTACCTTCCTTGATATAGAGGGCGCCTTTGACAGGGCGTGCTTTCTGTCGATGGATAGGGAACTGCAAAGACGTGGAGTCGAGCCAACAGTTACAAGGTGGATCGACGCCATGATAAGAAACAGAACGGTGTCACAGAACCTCTGCACTATAAAGACGACCGTGGCAGCTGGCTGCCACAGGGCGGAGTGCTGTCACCCTTGCTGTGGTGCCTGGTGGTGGATAGCTTGCTTTCCGATCTTGGGACGGCGGGCTTCCATGCACAGGGTTATGCCGATGATATCACCATCATGATCTGCGGCAAGTTCGAGGGCGTGATATCCGAGAGGATGCAAGTCGCACTTGGACTCGTGGAAAGGTGGTGTAAAAGAGAAGGGTTAACTGTTAACTCTAGAAAAACGACTATGGTCGCGTTCACTCGAAGAAGGAAGCTTTCCAGACTTCAGTGTCCGACCATTTTCGGCTCAAAGATACTCGCATCTTCTGAGGTCAAATACCTGGGGGTAACTTTGGACGCCAAGCTGACGTACAAGCCACACCTGGAACAGGTAACAAACAAAGCCACGAGGGCCTTTTGGGCCTGTAGAGGAATGTTTGGCAAAACGTGGGGGCTGAAACCTAAGGTGGTACACTGGCTGTACACGAAGGTTATAGTACCCTCTATAACTTACGCAGCGTTGGTCTGGTGGCACGAAGCTAGTTTGGGCTATGCAGCCAACACACTTACATAGTAAAGTCCAGAGGATTGCCTGTTTAGGCATCACTGGATCCATTCAATCCATTACGCGAAAATTAGACACTTTACAGTGTATATTAGACAATGGAGCATATGATCTAGTAGCAATAACGGAACACTGGCTATCGAACGACTCCATATCTAAAACGCATATAAACAATTACTACGTTACCTCGGCATTCTGCCGTACGAATCACACACATGGAGGGGTAATGTTATTGTCCCATAAGCTCGCCGTGGGGACGGAGCGTGTGGATATCAGGAATTTGTCCTGTGAGATGCATGCGGAGTTCGCGGCAGCTGAATTTTCCAAAACTGGGTGTACAGTTGTCGCCATATACAGACCTCCCTTGGGGGACTTTAATATTTTCATCAATCGCTTGAGTAGCGTCCTTGACGTACTGCATCGGGGCATGACGACTAGAAATATATTCATTATGGGTGACTTCAATATAAACTTTCTCGGTAATAACAAAGATGTCCATGCTGTGATTGATTTATTGGGAAGTTACAATATAAACAAATTGTTCAGTGAACCATCTCGAATCACACAACATTCAGCCACATGCATAGACAATGTTTTCACAAACATTGACATCTCTAGATGTCGAATAAAAACGTCTAACTTCCATATTTCGGATCATCTGGCACAAGAGGTGGCTTATTCCCATCATACCAAATCAGATGAGACGGTAATAACAATTAGGACGAGAGATATAAACGAACAAAATGTCTACCTCTTCAAACACAGATTAAGACAATTGGCATGTGTGCTCAACCCTTCGGTTGGCCCTGCCAAAACAATATTTTCAAACTTCCACGATGCTTTCCTTGAAATCTTCAACGAATGTTTTCCCGAGAAAATAATGACGATACATAAGAATAGGCAAGTACCGCCGGAAACCCCTCCTGAAATATTAAATATTAAAAATATCTTAGATGGATTGTATACTGTAATGAAATCTACAAACAATGAAGAATATTATAATCTATATAAAAAATATAAAAAAGAGTACCAGGAAGTAATCACTCGCACAAAACAGAACCAAACTGCGCATCTTATTCAAAACGCCAAAAATAGGCAAAAAGCAATATGGAAATTGATAAACCAGGAAACAAACACTGAAAAGAGGAACGGGGACGCTTTGTCGTCTCTGAATGCAGGGGAACTTAATAATTACTTTTGTAATGTAGCGAAGAATATAGTTACTAGTTTGTCACCTCAGGTTTCATATATGATTTACTTAAAAAGAATGAATGTCACTCACACGCACTCCTTCTTCTTTACTCCGATTACTGAATTGGAAATCATACAAACGGCAAAGAACCTTAAAACTAACAATACGATGGATACTTACGGAATTAGTACATCGTTGCTCAGAGTTGCAATAGAGGACTGTGCCTTCCTTTTGGCCAGTGTTTTTAATGCATGTGTTAACGACGGAGTCTTCCCGACAGAGCTGAAACTTGCAAGAGTGCTGCCGATACACAAGAAGGGTGACATCAACATTTGTAGCAACTACAGGCCAATCGCCATACTACCAGTACTGTCCAAAATCTTTGAGAAGCTAATAGCAGTTAGACTAGTTGGTTACTTCGAAAAGTATAATTTATCCGCGAACAAACAACATGGCTTCCGGAAGAGTAAGTCTGTCTTCACGGCGATGCGAGACGTCATCCGGTTTGTTACAGAGGCTTTGGATTCGCAGTTAACGGTGGAAATGAACCTTATAGACCTAACTAAGGCGTTCGATACAGTGGATCACAAAATCCTTATCAAAAAGCTGGAGTTTTATGGCATCAGAGGAACACAACTACAACTTTTTAGTTCATACCTCGCCCAACATAAACAGTATGTGATCTGGAAAAATGCAAAATCGCCGATCCTAGACATAGAGCACGGAGTCCCTCAAGGCTCAATCTTGGGTCCGTTACTGTTCATTATATATATCAATGACCTGATCTGGGCAGTCGATGATGAGACATGTCTTTATGCGGACGACACTTCAATCTTAGTCAAAAGCAGTGATGTATCAGAGCTAAGACAAAAGTCCGAAGCAGCCATACAACAAGTCGAAAACTGGTTCTCCAGTAACAACTTGGTACAGAATAAGTCTAAAAGAGAAACAATAATGTTTTCCAATAAACAAAATAATAAATCTCCGCCAGCAAAATTCTTAGGCATCTATATGGACAGCTTACTTACCTGGGGGCCTCACATCCAACTCCTCTGTGCCAAACTAAGAACTGCCATATACGCGATTAGACGTATCAAACGCATTTCTACTCATGAAGCGGCTAGGCTGTCGTACTTCTCTTGCTTCCACTCAGTGGCAAGTTATGGTATTCTTTTCTGGGGCCAGGCGACAGAGTTTCCACGGGTGTTCGGTCTCCAAAAGAAAGCAATCAGGGCACTATGTGGGCTTAGTAACATGGAGAGTTGCAGAAGTTACTTTAAGAACGAGAAAATACTTACGCTGCCATGTGTATATATTTTTAACACACTTGTACATGTACATGAAAATACATCGAAATTCGCTGTCAACGGTGAAAATCATACCTATCCCACTAGATCGAGAAACCATCTCCAAGTTCCGCAACACCGCCTTACGAAGACTCAGAAATATACCGACCACTGGGGACCGAAACTTTACAACATTCTGCCCTCCAGCTTGAAATCCCTGCCGAAGCAGAAGTTTCGAAATGAAATGAAAAAACACTTAATTGGCCACAGCTTCTATGATTATAATGAATTTTTAACGAGTTTTTAACATGTTTGTTAGTACTGAAATATTTGTTGTATATTCACTCTGTGTTGTATGTATATATTTCTTATTTTTGACGTCATTGGATGAATTTATATCCAATAAAATATATTCTATTCTATTCTATTCTATTCTATTCTATTCTATTCTATTCTATTCATGTCTTCGACGCCGACTGCGGCGATGGAGGCGATCCTTGGGCTTCCTCCTCTACAGCTTGTCTTGTGGTCGGAGGCAGTCCTAGGGGCCTACAGGGCAAAACGTAGTGGATGCAGGGGTTTCTCCAGTAAAACGGGAGATCATACCAGCATCTTCACCTACATAGAGCAGACAGCACCACTGTCCATGAGGGCCCGGGTCGGCGTTCACCGGGTCGGCGTTCACCCTATAGCGTCGACCCTTAAAACTCTGCGGCTGCACTACCCCATCCCTAGTTTCATAGTTCCAGGGTAACGGGCGTGGCGGGAGTAGACTTCGTATATAGGGGAGGATTCTTGGGCGTAAGCATGGGCATACGCTCCGGCAGTCCGGCCGCTAACCGTCGGAATATACGGTGGGTAAGTGAGGCACCCTACGGCGCTTACCTAGAGAACTCTACAGCTGCACTACCCCATCCTTGGTGGCCACACTCAGGGAAACGGGCGTGGCTAGAGAATTTGGCGAAGATAGTAGGGGAGGATAAAAGTCGGTTCGCCGAGGAGTAGACCGACCGCTGGTTGTCTGGTTGGGGAAACCTTTGGTTTCATCCTAAAACAACTCGGTGACTCTGGGACCCTACGGTTTCACTGTAGCTGCCGCGGATACTTGATCGCCGGAGGGGCGAAAGGGTTGGCGCGGTTGGCATTTTGGGGTAGGGCTTTTGCCCGGCCGTCCCCGTAGTTCAGGCTTAATTCACGGGCGGGCTGGTTGTACCTCACGGCCAGATTCCGTTTCCCACGCTTGGCCGATAGTAGCCATCCGCAAGGAGGCCTAGGCCCCGTGGGGTTAGATGTGAGGTAGGAGTTCGCTAAAGCGTCTCCAACGGTGACCCGTCCAACGTTGACAAGAAAACTTGTCTAACATGGGTAGCACGGGAGAGAGGAGCCCACCGGTTCGCCGGGCCTCTCTGAGAGGTGTCGGTCTCGTGCGGGCAACTGGTTTCGTGCCTCTTTGTCCTGAGGAGTGTGTGCACTTTCCCTGTTATTGCCGCATACCTAACGGTTGGTCGGCAGCTGGTGCTCCTTTTGGAGCCCAGCAACCACCTTCGTGTCCATGAGGGCGGACAAGATCTCGTCTACTTTCAGCTTCAGTGGGGGATACATTGTAAACATCTCCAACAGAGAGACTGCCAAAGCTTTCGTCCACAAACCGAGACGGGAGGTATCTTGCTGGTTTGTCGACGCCTCAAAACCGCCAAACGGCAAGGGAATTGGAATTTGGAAAGATGGTGAAACCCAGGGTGAAGCTCTCAGCCTGGGGAGCACTGCGTCCATTTTACAAGCCAAAGTAATCGCAATCCAGACCTGCGCGGAAGGCATATTAAACTGCCCGCAGATTAATGGAGCAGTGGAAATCCTTTCTGACAGTCAAGCTGCTCTCAGAGCACTACAGGCTGTCAGGTTTGACACCGAGGTAGTGCTACACTGCCATAAGACTCTCGTAAAACTGGCGGAACGTCTCAGCACAACTCTGAGATGGGTGCCAGGCCACTCTGGAATCAGAGGTAATGAAATGGCTGACAAATTAGCTAGAGGCGCCAGTGAGGGACCTTTTGTGGGTCCAGAACCCACATGTGGGAAATCCTATGGCAGCATCAAAGCCTTTGTCAGATCTGAACTCGCTGCTAGGCATTGCTCCCACTGGAATGCACTTGCCGGCATGAGACACTGTAAAACTCTCGGGATTCGCCCGTATGAGGAAAAACTGCGCAAGGCAGTCTCTATGAGCAGGGTCAGGCTGAGGTTACTTACAGGAATCTTAACCGGTCACTAAGCACTGAACAAACACCTGCATCGCATGGGCATAGTAAACTCTCCCCTGTGTAGAAACTGTGGGAATGCGGAGGAAACTCCAATCCACCTTCTTGCCCACTGCTCGAAAGTGGACAGGGAGAGGCGGAGTTATTTCGGGATCGGACGTCTGGACGATCCCGGACTAAGAAAACTAACTCTCGACCAGGTTGCGGACTTCTTTGTCCGAGTGCAACCTGCTAAGAGGAGTAAAACAGCACGGCGGCACAATAGGCCTCCCTTATGGCCGAGTTTGCCTTTACGGTTTTTCCGCCCGTGCAGTCCAAAAAAAAAAGAACAAGAATACAATTAACAACAAGAAATAGAAAAGTCAGCGGAGCAGGATCTAGCTGATACAATAAAAGATAGATAAAATAATGCACAGGCAAAAGTTGTATTCCAGCAGACATACAAGAACAAAGAGAAGAAGAACTTTGGGAAAGCTTATATTACCTATGGAACTACGGAGAATTTCAGTCATATGCTCTTTGAAGTGGATAAAGTTGTATAGAATTTATAACCTTATCAGTATATTTTATCAGTATAGTTTTAATCAAAATAATAAAGGCGACAGAGTCACAAAAATATTCAAAATAAATGCTTTGAAAACCGTTTGCGCTTTAGGTATAGAAAATATAATATTAACTAGCCTTATTCTGCGCCTTCAAAATATTCAATAACCTATACAACATTCCTTTTTTAATTTTGTTAACGTTGAGGTGTAACTTCTTTTTAAAGCATCTGTACATTAAAACCTAATTTTAAAGCATTTCCAATAAAAATCTTTTAAAAATTTATTATGTATGTATATATCTGTATACAAATATATCAACGAGATTCAAAAAAATGTACGAAAGTAATATCAATTGCGATTTGATATTTGAAAATTGAAGTTGAAATTGGTACGCATATCCGAACCATGAAACTATGATTACTTGCAAAATTTGAAAACGCAATGTTACTTAATTTCCTATATTATTCTAACCAAATCTCGTTGTGAAATATCTTGTATAGTTCTACATATTTATAGTTCTTTGTTTAATGCGACGGCAATTGTAATAATCATAATAAATGATGATGAATGAAATTACTAGAAAGAACTAAACTTTTTGGTTATAAAAACTCTTTTATAAGTAAATTATATTTACATGTTTTATAAAACCGCTTTATAATTTTAATTTAAAAAAATTTCCTGCTGTGCTTACAATATAAGAAAACATAATGTTAATTGATTTGTTAACTACCAATATATGACCGGCACACTTTTATCGATTACCTATCATGGAACACGGAGCCCGGTTTCATCCTATGTATAATGACAGTTCAGGTCTAGGGCGGCGGTTATCGTTGTTGTATACGCTCAAAATTGTTTTACCCAAGAATTAGAAATTGTTACTTAATAAGTTTCACTTCAAAACATGGGCGTTTAATCACATCTATTTACTTGGGTCACCATAATCTATTCCGAGCTTCTGTAGTTTTTAAAGAGTAGAAAATTACGTTTACTTTAAAGCAAGTTGTGTTTCTTATGCGACTTCTATATAGAACTCGCATTAGCATTAGCAATTAATTGCTAATGCTTATTTTTCATTTTATTTATTCATGTGTGTCCACCCTACTTCGCGCAGTATAATCCATTGCTAACTGCTCCTGCTAAATAATATAATGGAATATTGCATTGACTTCAGTCTCTGACTTCTACTTCAAACGATCTTGGTTTCTTGATACGCAGTACGTTTGAAAGCGAGTTTCACTTTACAATTTCCCCATAGCGTTACATAGGCATACTGATGAACGTTTCCTATCTTTCTGGTACTCAAATATAAAAATAAAACACAAAAATAAAAATAATAAAAGTATTTTTAGGATTGTACCCTATTAAAAACTTTTATTCATGCTTATATAGAATTAGTTCTACTAGTGTACAATCAGAATGCGTCAATAATGTTGAGTGCCTCACACTAAAATAATATGGATTTTCCTCTTAGATAGTTGTTGGTTAAAGGATTACCAAAAATATAAATTCAATTTTGAATCAGAATTGATTTTTTACGAATTTCACATGTTTAATCTTTCCTTCCCTATTTTTTATAATAACTCCAAAAGAAGAAATTTTTGTAAATAACTCCAGAATAATATTCTTTTTTTTTAATTATTATTACAAATAAGGCCAAAAATAAAATATTGAAGTTCACAAATAAAATGTTTTTATTCATAAGTTGAGTGAATTTATATTTATATATAATGTAATTTTCCAAGCGCCAATTAATTAAACATATTTTTATTTTAAAAGTAGGTCGTCCGGAGCTGAAGTCGAACCACCAAGTATGGCTATCGCAACCTACCCGCAACACCGTTGCATTACCGGTCGACTCGACTACCACCTATAATTTTTCACAAATATACACTGCTCGACAAAAACTTGCGATGATATGTTGTATGATATGAAATGAAAAACGCACTTTTATTTAATAAACATAAAATAAACCTAAATTTTCTCATAAACTTAAATAATAAAACTGAAAATATAACTTATACATTTTATATGAATTTTTAGCGCGACAAAAAATTAGACGAGCTGACATTATTTTTGAAAAGCAGATAAAAAAAGGTCCTAATAGTGTGTTGATCCACCTTTATTCTTAATTACCTCAAAAATTCTCTTGGTAATAGATTTGAACAAAGTTTTAATATAATCTTGCAATATTATTCCATTCCGTTATTATGGCGTCCTTTAATTCATCAACGGTCATGTATGACGACCATCGGCGTACACACGACGGGATAACTCACTCCACGCGTTTTCAATTTTTAGGTCCAACCTCGGCGGCAAGTAATTTCTTGTTCTTCAAACCATAAAATTTTTTGCTTTTTTTGGAAAGAATATTGCCTCCAAAAGGTATAATTTGGAAATTAACAAGTCTTTATATTTGAAGTTTTTATTGCTACAAAACACTATTTCACTTTTTTCTGCCAAGTGAATTGTCGTTTTATTCTAGTTCGCGGTTCTTTTCTTTTGTCACAATAATAATAACCGTATCCATCGACCATCCAAATTAAAGCGTTTTTCTCAGAAAAAAGCACTTTTTCCCACTCTTTTCGCCAAGACATGTGGTCTTCTGCGAATTTAAGCCTTGTTTCTTTATGTCTTGCGGTTAATGGCGGTTTGCTTCTCATTTTTCGACGTCTAATGTAATTTCTTAGAAACCCTATTTAATTTGTAAACAGAATATCTCATATTGAAAATAGGTTATACAGAATACAAGCATTTATGACCCTAATCCGTATTAAAAGAAAGTGTTGTGAATTTGAGTTTTGCATTTAATAGGGATCGCGTCTAAGTTTTTGTCGAGCAGTGGTGAACAAGATGTGAAGGCCTAGGATAGGCAACAGCTTTAACACCGAAGTATTTATATTCTTGGCGTAAGTACATGTATATATAATGTAATTTTCCAACCGCCAAGTAATTAAACATATTTCTATTTTAAAAATATGTCGAATTTTGGAAAATTGAAGTTTTTTTTGCGTGAATATAGGGAATTGCCTCTGAACATTTCTGGCAACACTGATTGTTAGATGTTTTTGCATTTAGTTTTTTCAATATTCGGTTAAATCTAGTTAATTGGCAGCTAACAGTAATGTGGAAGTTAAACTGTCTTTGAATGTTTCATTTACACTTGCATAAGTAACAACTAAAATGAAAACTAATCTAACTGATACTCGAGAGTCTCTGCTATTTTAGCCGTTGGTTATGTTTTTACACCAGTACAGTGAATATTATCACTCTACTATATTATGGTGCATGTATTGAATGTGCTTCTAAAATGTAGGTAAATAATCTGCAATGAATTCCATAAATTCGCATTATTTTGGAGTATTTGATGAGATAATGCTATAATTCATATGAATATGAAAACGTTTGAGTTTGTAAACGATGAATATGGAAAGTTGCTTCAACATACATATAACCAGAGAACGAAAGTCATACACAGTGAGGGAGAGAAAGGAGCCTTTTTTATGAATACAATTTGTTCTATTTTAGCGCTGAGTTTACGATTAAAGATGGATATTAGATTATGGTTATTGCAGCATATGCGCTATGTTTCATAACATTACTATTGTGCAAAAGGAGGAGCCGCCGCTAGATGAACCTTAGATATTGGCTGAAGATGTAGAATTTTTGAACATACAATGAATTTATCAATACAAGATTGTACTACAAAATTCTCTTCCCAATGTATTAGATTAGTATTGTTTAGTTCTAAAAAATCTTTTATAGAATATATCGTTATGTAGTTGATCAATAAATACACTTTCACTATATGAACATATTGTTTTAGTAAAGAAAGTATAAAATTGTAATTATTTTAATGTTAAAAATTATAGCATTTTTTCGTAAACTAAAAATAACTCCTGAAGGACAATAATTACATACAAGCCTTATAAGATAACTTACCTATACTGATTTTAAAAATATATCAAAGATAATCTAAAATTAATATTGTATGATTTCTTTATATTACACATATACATAAATGATACATGTAATTTAAAAAATTGCAATACCTACTAACAATGTTAATTAATAGCTCGTAGTTCACACAATTTAGGTTTTGGTTTGTGTAGCTCAATATTTTGTTACTGTGTTTATAACACAATATCTTTCTGAATTTCTAATAATCTACTCTTTTTTCAACAAATACAAATGTTTATCGCATAATCATTATCATGGTCTTGTAATGTGCTTTTATTCTATTTATTTGATTGACATTTTTAGTATTAGTATTTTCCTTAACTTTCTCAGTTGATGGAGTATCACGACTTACTTTTTTCGTTTGTATTGCTACATAAATTTTACTTTATAAATATATTGTCTGATGTTCATTCCAATCTACATACATTAACATATTCTGCTTCTTTTTCCATTATTGTAGGTAAAATATTCATATTTAAACCTGATATAATCATATTAATTTTTACTAACTTAACTGTGTTATGTAATAATATATGATATAGGTACATAGGTACATAACCCAATATGATATTTTACAAACGGAACGGAATTTTAAAACAAAATTTTGCAGTTGCATATGGTTGAATATGAATTATCACGTGAAAATATTTTTGAATAAATATCACTTCCGGTTAACCGGCACCTAATTATTGTACTGGTGTCGATCTGTTTCTCTCTGTGTACGTGAGAACAACTCAGAACAAGTAACTAAAATGGCCTAAGCACCCTTGCTTGAGTAAATTGACATATTTGAGCATTTTAGGTACGGAGGTTACTTAAATCGTTATAACTTATTCACCTTCCATTTTAGGTATAGGAACACCTTATATAGATTAAACGAGAATATTTTGTAGAATCAGAATATCTAATAAAATATACACCTTTCCATTTAAAAAATCTACTTTCCGAAGATTGAACTTATTTATAAGTAACTAAGTTTTTAAACACTCTGTATAATGTTACAGAGAAGAACTTCGAATGTTGTGTAACTAGACAATATCAGCTGTGCATATGCAAAATTTCATTCGTCTCTTTTACTCCTACGTGACGTAATATCACTGTAAAGTAAGATCGGTATCTTAATTTTTTTCTTTAATTGCGAATAACGAAGGAATTGTATTTAGGTATGATACATGAAATATGTGTAAAATTTGTCGTAGAAGCTGAATTTGTAATTTATTTCTTCCAATTTTTCTGTGGTTGTCAAAGAAATATCAATAAAGTTCCTTTACAATAAAATTTGTTAAAAATCCACATAAAAAATTGATTAGTTACTGACAATCTCGAGTTTGGTCACTTTGCAGACAAGAATTGAATACATATGTACATACATTGTAAACGAGAGAATAAAATATGTATCTTAACATTTTCTGATAAAATCAATATTAAACGTACTATTTAAGATAGAAAGCTATGTGGGCAACCTGTATATGTTACTTAACGAGTGATATTTAAGACGTTAAGTAAAAAACATGCTTTTCTATCTAGATCGCTATTTTTATAAAAAAAATTGCGTTATTTCCATAGAAGAGGTATTATTTTCATCTAAAAAAATTATGTAGTTAGTTCCAGCTATATTTAGTTGAAATATAGTAGATATTAATATTTTTAACAAAGACTCTCGTTTGATTTGGATGATCTATCGTTTTCTGAAATATACCTAGTAATCGTCACAAGAAATCAACTTTCTTATTCGTAGAATTTTCTTTCGTATATGTAAACGTGTTTTTAATCCATAAATTCTTCACAAAAATATATTCTTGGATCAAATTTAATTTTCTGACAATTCCTTTTTAATTTCGTATTTTTTCGATATAGAATACTGATTATAGTTCCTTGGCGGGTTTGATTATGACTTGATAGTTTTTTGGGAATCCAGATTTTTGATCTAGGATAGCATAACGCCTGACTTTTATCCTCTGCAGCTACCTTTAGTCAAACGCTTTTAGATACATCTCTAACATGTGCTGCATTTATAAACTTAGAAGTTTTAATGTTATTGGCTGTACAATATATTCACGACTATCATCACATCTATCGTCTTTTTTACCGTTCTAATACACGGACACCTCTGTGTGTTTCACTTACACTACAGAAGTCACTATAGTGCAGACGCACGCGACCACCTGGTATATATTTCATCTTGAATTCTCCTTCATACACTATATCAAATCTTCATTAATATTTTTAAATGATCAATTTCTATTAACCATACCATGGTTTGATTAAATTTTATTGTACAGTTGCAGTGCTAAATTGTAGAATTTTAAGAGTATATGTATAAGCACGAGGGCAAAATAAGATTAGTTACGAACGTGAACAAACATTAAAAACAATAGACGAAAACGAAAAAAACCAAAAATAAAAAAAATAAAAAATAAGTTAAATAGCAATATTAAAAAACTAGTAACGGCAATATTGTGAGTACACTGAGCTAGTTGAGAGTCAGTCAACAGTTATAGTAAATTTCGCATTTTTGATTATTTGTTTCTGCTAGACACCACCAAAGTTTTTGAAAGGCAATTTCTTTGAAACTCCCTATAAGTTGGTCGTATCGTTGTACTATCCGCTGTAATGTGTTTTTTATGATAAAAATGCCTGCCCTTGATTGGTATCGGTATATTTTTAATCACTTGCGTAAAATCAATATTTGCTTTATATTTTTTTCATAGCGTATACCTCTGCGTATACCTATCTAATTTTATCCGTAATAAAAAGAGTAAAAGCTTTGACTAAGCTATTACTACTTATTTTTTGGTTAAAAGTCTTACAATCACTTTTTGTACATGTAATTACTCAACGAGGAATATCTGTAAGATATATAATTAATTATTGCGACTTTATATAACTACTCAAGTTTAATGACAGTACTAATTGAGGCCACTGTATACAATAATTTTAAACAATTTTAAATCTGGTTTCTTTTTGATGCACATTGCTATGTTAACCGCTTTACTTTCTCACTAGTTTTAGTTTACTATATTCCGTATATTAAAACAAGTATTTATCGCTAATTACTAACTTCCAACTGTCAAAACCAGGCATCCCAATAAATTAAACACAAGGTCTTATGACATGATCATTTGTCATCTAAGGATTTGTTTGAACAAATCATGTGTATGCAACAGGTAATTTTAGCGAGAAATCTAAATATCCGTATTCTCCGGATATGTAATAATTTTTTTTTATGTGTGGTTGGTGTTTAGTTGCAGTAACTCCGTAAGCTGTAGGTATTATTTGTCTGGCTATCGTCTCGCCACAACGATAGCCAGCAGCCTAACCACTGCGGCTATCGATCCGCTTAATAATAATAACAATAATAATAATTTATGCTTTCACGTCCCTCAACAGCTTTAGCCAAGTACAGGGAATGGCTGTTATGCATTTGCCATGGAATTTGGGAAGTAACAGGAAACCACACTCAGAAACGAAGTGTCAGGATTCAAACTGGGTAATCCTGGACTAGGACCCTAATATATTAGTCATAAGGAATATATATTTTATAGAAATTCTGTTTCAGTAATGAACAATGAATACCTACCGTTTGTGAAAAGAATTATAAGCCTAAAATCTAAGAGACAGTTCGCGAAAGATTCACTTTTAGATGAAACAACAGCACAATTGCACCTAAAATTTACCTCATATCGTAAAATTCTTAAGATGCAACAAATTTACTAATAATGTAAGTTTTGAAGATTGCTTTGGAAATTTTGAATGTACTGCTCTTGTAGTGTAATTGGTATGTAGATACAGGATGGGGCATTAGTGCGAGGAAGTGCAATTACTCCTGTATTATAAGAGAAATAAGATAATGTTATCAATATAAAAGATGAAGTGTATGAGAAGCTATAACCTAAAAATATTTTTAACTATACAGGCTGACAAATAAGGACAGGGTAAACTAAACTTACGTTATTTTAACTGGAACATCCTGTATATTTTTACTGTTTACGATTCTTCTACGGCTTTTCTGCTTCAAATCATCGATCGGGACGTTAAATAATAATAAACTCTATTTTACCCAACAATATACAACAATATAGGTATAGTGGTAACGTCAAAAATAAATAGTAAAGGTGTACTTTTGTGTGTGCGCGTTTGTGTATATGCAATATATGTTTGTCTGTATGCGTGTATATATCTGTGTGAAAGTGTATTGAAAAAATAAAGAAAAGAAAAATTCAGTTATATTTACTTAAATTTAATTAATCATTAAATTATTTATTATTTTAATAAATTGTCTTTAACTGACTGGATTGCTTAACAATTCCAGGTATCTACTTTCGCTGCAGTTGTTGCAAGTCTATGGTATGGAAGGGGTATTTGTTGCCTAGATCACAACTCAAAGGACATGCCCTCTTCCTTTTTTTAGGGATGTAAATTTCAGTCTCGCATAGATCAGCTGTTTATATATATCCGCTGATGATAGTGACATTATCTTATTTTTTATAAATAACGGTCTACAGTGTGTTACTTGCGGCACTTCCTCAATTGCTCGCAAGGCTTTTTTCTGCAAGACAAAGATGTCGTTTGCATGAGTGCTATAGGTCATTCTAGAGTGGACAAGTGCGTGGTAGGCTACTATTGCTGTCTCTTTGTTCGTAAATGAGCGAATTCTGGCATAGAGTACAGAGGATAGCTTTTTTGAGAATGCATCGACTTCTTTTCTCCAACTTAATCTGGTGTCTAGAATCGTTCCTAGAAAATTCAGCGCCCGTAGGCGTTTTATTTCGCTTAGATGTAAAAACTAATTGGGTGTTTTTTTCTTCGTTAAGAGGATGTTTATTGAACTCAAACCATTCGTTGGCTTCTGATAGCATCGCATGGCCTCTTTCTTCTAGTTGTCACTCATTTGGACTCATTTGAGTGGAAGAACAGGTTAAACCTGAACTCCGCCTCATTCTTTGTGTTTTCTTTACTTCATTTACATTTTCTTTTTCTCTTTTGAACTACATACTTTATTTGGTTGTTCTTAATTTTTTTTCTCACTATTGTATGTATTATATTATTCGAGGCTCGAGGAATAAAGGCGTGTTATTATTATTATTATTATTATTATTATTATTATTATTATTATTATTATTATTATTTGTGCCTCTGCACAGGAGTGTTGTGTCGTCAGCATATTGCACTATCTGACCCGCAACGCACTGTGGGAAGTCGTTGACAAAGAGAGAAAACACGAGAATATACTAATTCACTTTTAATATGTTGTAATTTTACAATTTAAAAGTGATTTTACCGGGATACAAGATCTTTCGATGCTTCTCTTAACTTTTTCAATTAAAAACTAAACTTGTTTACTTCGTTTCCATGCGGTCACCTGTTAAATTTTTCTTTCTTAAATCACTCACAGTGAAGTTTCCATGGATTCCATATATTTGGAGCATTGAGATAGAATAAGTAGGGAGACGCTATCACGTGGCTAAAACGGCGCAGGTCGGCCATATTAGTACACCATTTTACGTCAAATACGTAGATTCTAGTGTACCTATATGTCATGTATGGTTGTATTATTTGATTATTTCAGTTTTTACAGTTATATTATATAGCAAACTACTACAAGACATAATGGTTTCTTGTGCTCTACCTAGTTGCAAGAGTAGAAACAGTGTTAACAAAAAGAATTCGTCGAAAATAACATTTAATAGGTCAGTGTTTGACATAAAAACAATGTGCCGAGCCGTAATTGGAAAATTTCAATTGGTGCGCCTGTATGTAGGTACATAAATAAACTATTACAAATATGTAATAGTTTATTTATACAATATAGTTTACATTTATATAATATAAACGCTCTATTGAGCGTTTATATTGTCAAATTATGACATTTATGGGCCTTGGGTCTAATAGGCGTGTGATGACGTAATTAATTTTAAATAAAACCATCTGTTAAGTGGAGGCTTAAGATTATACTTACAATTTTCAGTAGTCCGGACCTGGTGAGGCAACCATATTGGTACACCACTTAAGCCCCGCCCAGTGCGCCGTTTTGAACATACAGGACATATGCTTCATAGCGTCTCCTTAGTATACTAGCTCAATGATTTGGAGATTGCTTTCCATGCTACAGTTTTGTTCGTAATGCATATCAATGATGTCCGGATTATGTATATGATGTTAGCAGTATAATTTTGGCAAATGAAGTGAGTTGAAGTGAATTGAGATCTTACTGCAACTCGATTTTACTGGAGATCTTATACATATATATAGAAAATAAAATTACAACCCTTGATGGTAGTATACAATATACAGTATACTCTTCTGTCATTCATTGAAAAATACTTGTCAAACGTATCCAGTTATAAGAGTCGTCAGGCGTCGAAAACTTCATTTGGGTTTTACTGTGAATTACTTTCAATGCCTCGTTACCCATTTCTTCAGAATAAAACTCCAGTGATACAACAAAAAAATTTGATGTATATTATAGTGAAAATAAATTTAAATTTGAATTTAGCAACAAACACAAACAAATGACAATATGTTTTATACTCAGAAGAGTTAAAATAATTATAACACGTACAAATGGCTAAAAGTAAGTCAACAAATTGAACACTTAATGAATTGCTTTGATAACGACTAGAACGGTAAAGAGGGGCAAGTTTCAGTGCAGTGCGAAGAACAATGTGGAGGGGCCGAACGGCCGTATCAAGGCGAGCGTTCAGTAACGTTTACGTATTCGCATCATTTATGTTCGTGACTCATGCGTGAGCGTAAGCGATATGGATGCATGAATGTTTACATATAAAATAATGACAAAAAATATATTATATGTATAACGTACTGAAACACTTACTGTTTTAAGAAGCTTCCATGAAATCACAAACAGGGTGGCATCTACTAAATATTTGAATCATTAAATATGTTCGCACACTTGTTTCAGTCAAATGAATATCGGCGTGTGGAATAAAAATTGAAAAGATGAAAACGACCGTTCCACATCGAGTGATGTTATATTTGCAAATTTAAAGTAATCTTAGTGATAAACTTGCTATTTGCAGAATCTGCGATTTAAAGCGACAGTATAATCACATTTTGAAAATTAGAAAATATTGTGATCAATTCCATGCTAAGTGATTCTTCAAGCGCAAATATTTCTAAAACGGAAACAGATGTTATTTTTTTATTTATTTGGATAAAGTAATACTGTTATTTTAAGTTTTAATAAGATTGATCAATTTGTTGTGGTGTTTTGCATTATTATAAATATGTAGTACAAGAATAACTGCATTATTGCGGTCATTTCAAGCAGTTTTACTTCTATTAATACGATTTATGTTGAAGTTGAGAATCTAGTTTATAGGTGTATAAAACATATTTACGAAGCTAGCTAGTAGTTGTAGTATTGGTTGACTGTTTTCAGTTTCTTATCTTATTTTGCTTTAAATACACTATACTGTATAACTAATATCTCTGAAATACATATGTCGTACAAGATAAATTGGCACATAAAAAATGATGTAAATGATTTTTTTATATATTTATGGGTCACATGCCATATCAAAATAATGCAGCAATAATATTGAAACAGTAGAGTTGTTTTATTCCAGATATTTTGTATTTTAAATAAGTGGCGGTGAAGATACCGATTACACACCTAATAAGAAAAAATATTATCGATGTTTATCACATTGGTTTATTCGCAAATCATTATTGATGCCATTTGGAAAAGTAAAATTGTGCACACCTTTACTAAAATATTTTGAAAGTAATTGCCATTCCTGTATTGTAAATGTTACCAAATACACTTTGAAAACAATGCGTGTAATAAATTATTCTGATTTGGAGTACGCTATAAGATCTAAGATAACTAGTGAAGTCAAACTAATTTGAGTGCTTTAGTTTATCTAGATACGCTAGAAATTCATCGTATAGCTACTACTGATAGCAATTCAAATTAAGGTTGCGCGGCCAGTATCAAGTAGTGAAATTCTCTCGGTATACGACAATGCTACATTTTTTGGAAAGTTTGATGCAAGATTTTTTAGTTACAAAAATTATTGATAAAATAAAATTTCTGTAACAACAAAAATAATATTGCCGAGATAAGGACACATTTGAAATTTTAAAATTGTAAGGAATACTAGTAAAAAAAACTTTGTTAAGCTACGATGTAAATCGTAACTAAATTAGAAATATGTCAATAACTCCCAATAACAAAGTAACAGTTGCTACTATTATTTCTTTTTATCACTTTTTTTGTAACTTTTAAGAAATCTTGTGTCGAAATTTCAAAAACAAATACCATTGATGTATATGGAGAAAATTTGGCGCCACATCCCATTGGCCACGCAGCCTTAAGAGTGGATTCAGGGGAGCGACAGCGGGTTATACTCGGACGAGTTGATGAAGACGCGAACGGTATTAAGATCACGCCTGCGTAGTCGTTCAATTCCAGTATTTTGTTTGAGTATACGAATCGCGTATCTCAGAAGCTAAAACCAGCGTTATATATCCGCCGTTAATTATACTTAATTCATTAAATTTCTTTATTTTATCATATTCAATTTCTTTTTAATACAGGTGATAAAAGGGCAGAGTAGTATAAGTCCGTTGAGATATGCTATGAAGCGTTTGAAGCGTGTCCGTGTGGAGAGAGATGTTAATGTTATACCTGATAGCAAACCTGCTGCAATATCCACGTTATCACTGTTAGTAATATCTTTAGTTTCAAGTGGAATGTCGAAAAATTGTGATTTAGGTAAGTAAATAGAAGTAAAACTTTTCTACAAGAATATTCTAACAGTTTGACATGATGGTGATCAGTTAAAAGGCTTACTTTGGCAGGTAATTTGCCGAGTAGTGGGGGCTGTTATGATAGGTATCAAGGGTTAAAAATACTTGACACCATTTACAGCACTTCAAACTCCTATTGATTGGCGAGAGTAAGAAAAACCGTTCGTTCCAAATGAACAAATTGTGCATTTTTTGGACTGCGTGAAGGTGGTGTCAATAACACTAAGCTAGGTAAGTTAGCAATGGCATTGTTGAATCTACATGAAAAACTATATAAATAATCATACACCATGCCAACACAAAATATCACAAAGTCAATATGGTAGTAATGGCAAATTTCGTGATAATAATGGACGTCGTTGGTTAAGTATTTTTCGAAGAATGAAGAAGGGTTGAAGAGAGAAGTAAAAATACTTACTATCAAAACTGATTCTATGTCGGATACAACAACAGAAAAATGATACGCATCTATAGCCTGCAACTTTTTTATGAAAAAGTCGTCTTCGGAGCGTTATTGTTTGTTGCTGGAGATCAAATTAACTAAGAAACTAACAAATAACCAAGCACAATAATAGTACCTATATTATTTTATACGGAGGAAAAGTGATACTTTTCATGGCGCGCTCGTGTTACTAACTTTTCCTCCACATAAAATATGCTATTTTTTCTTCAAACGTCGGCAAATTTATGCAAAAACATCTGTCTTTATTGAAGATATGCGGGTTTGATAGGATGTGTGGACCGAGCTGTTTCTAACGTAACTCATCATAAAACTGTCAAGTTGACACTGTCAACATTGAAATTGTGTTTGTATTGGTTTGTACATTGCCATAATATCACTTTTCCCTCCGGCGCGGCGGACTACGCCGACTACTCAGTCGAGAAATGTCAGTTTTATTGACGTTTGAAGAAAATAGTATATTATTTTTTCTTCAAACGTACAAAAATATGATCATTTCGTTACTGAATACGTACCTTTGAAACAATTCATTTCTTTACTAGTAAAAAAATGGCCTCATTTCTTTACTAGTAAAAAAATGTAACCGACCAATCACAACTCTTTAAAGTGACTGAATAATTATATCATAACTGTTAAATATTTGCAAAATGAGCGAAGAAGAACTTCAATCTATGCCATTAGAAATAATCAAAATCGCTAATCAAGCTGCTGCAACACTAATCCCGACTATCACGTAAGGTATATTACAATGCGTATGAAAAGTTTCTGAAATGGACTAGAGAACAAAATGTCAACAACTACACCGAACTCATAATAAATTGTACTTATAATATTACTATAAAGAAATAAAAATTTACTGTAGTACTTTGACAGTTGTTTGACAGATGCATAAAATCTGCGTTTAAACAATGATAATAATGCATGTTATATTTAAATGTGTAGCTCACGAGATCGACGAAAATCGTTTGAAGAAAAAATAGTATATATCACACGGAGTAGAAAGCTTTTTGTGTCTTGCCCAATTTGCACTGTCTCGGGTATCGCCTCGACAGCAAACGTTTGGGCTCGACACAAAAATGATAGCTTTCTACTCCTAGTAATGTAATATACTATTATACGGGGGAAAAGTGATACTTTCATGGCGCGCTCGTGTTTAGCAGCCGAACGAAGTGATAATAGAGAGCATAGAGAGCTAATAGAGAGCAAGCCATGAAAAGTAACTTTTCATCCACATAAAATATGCTATTTTTTCTTCAAACGTCGGCAAATTTATGCAAAAATATCTGTTTTTATTGAAGATAAGACCGATGATTAAGTACGAGCTGTTTCTATCGTAACTCATCATAAAACTGTCAAGTGGACACTGTCAACATTGAAATTATGTGTTTGTTTTGGTTTGTACGTTGCCATAATAATACTTTTCCCTCTGGCGGCGAAAAAGTGAAAAGTAAACCACTGGCGGAGGAAAAGTGACACTTTGCGGCCGACTACTCAGTCAAGAAATGTCAGTTTTATTGACGTTTGAAGAAAATAGTTAGTATATTACATTACTAGGAGTAGAAAGCTGTCATTTTTGTGTCGAGTCCAAACGTTTGCTGTCGAGGCGATAGCCGAGACAGTGCAAATTGGGCGAGACACAAAAAGCTTTCTACTCCGTGTGATGTATACTATTTTTTCTTCAAACGATTTTTATCGCTCTTGCGGAATACACATTTAAATATAACATGTATTATCATTGCTTGAAATCAGATTCTATGTATCTGTCAAACAACTGTCAACGTACTTTTAAAGATATTAAAAGTACAATTATTAACAGAACAATTTTGCAGAAGTTGTTTACAATATTTTGTACTATTGTTCATTTCAGTATCAGTGTTAATAGTAGTAGTGGTAGCTGCTTCAACTCTATTTTCAGTGGCACTACAAGCAGGTGACGGATTCGTGGTATAGGAGTTATAGTCCGTTGGATTAAATATTCTCGTTGCTATAGCTCGTTTATTTGATATGGATTCATCTAGGTATCCTTCAGCAACACTAGTGGATTTCCACCCTCCGTGTCTTTTTAAAGAAGTAATATCGCCACCATTATCCACAAGAAGTGTAGCTGAAGTACGACGTAGACAATGACCGGTATATTGCAACGGATCTGGCAATTTTAAGTAGGAAGCAATTTCTTTAGCTACGCTTGATATTTTGTGTATGCCCATTACAACATTGTGACATTTCCCATTTTGATATTTAATCAAAAATCTGGTCAAGTTTGTGACTTTTGGGCGAAGAGCGGCATATTCACTGTACATATTTATGTAAAACTCTCCGATTATAGTAAAAGAACGGGCATGATTTGTTTTCGTATTGAGTATATTAACTAAAACTAAATTTTCTAAATCGTTAATATCATCTATTTTCAAATGCAGGAGCTCATCACAACGGCATGCGCCGCTAATTCAAAAAATTAATACAACCTAAAAAACGGTTTGGTGATAATTTTATATTGGGTACTGACCCTTACGTACCTCAATAGCCAAATATTCTCTATTTGGTGCGTTGCGTAAGAAATCGTCAATTTGCTCTTTACTTAGTGTCTTAGATTTTTTTGGTTTATAACCCTCACCTTGACGTTTTAAAAATGCTGTTAATTTAGTATATTTTCCAATATTCACATTGTGTATTGAGTTTAATTGAGCTTTAATCATTGAATATTGTGCCCATAACGTGGAGCTTTTCAAACCTTTCGCTAAACTTGCAAAATATGCAAGCAAAACGTTCTCGGTGTAATTCTTGACATTTTGCTCTCTAGTCCACTTTATAAATTTTTCATACGCAATGATGTATAATTTGCGTGATTTGGCTGGGATTAATGTTGCGGCGGCTTCATTTGCAATTTTAATTAGATTTGGGGGCGTACATGACACCTCTTCTTCGCTCATTTCGTAAATATTTGACACTTGTCAAATAATCGTTCAGTCACTTTAAAGAGTTGTGATTGGTCGGTTACATTATTTTACTAGTAAAATAATGAGTCTATTATTGTACTAGTAACAAAATGCATTATTTCAAAGGCATGTGTACTGTAACAAAATGATCATATTTTGTTACGTTTGAAGAAAAAATATATTATGCTACTATCACTTATGAAACCACAGTCGGTACTAGAGAGCAACAATCTATTTATATTCGTTAAAGCGATATAGTTACAAATCAGATTCAAGAATATTGTCGCAATCAGTCTTACAACGTAGGGGCCAACATAAGTGGTACAATAAAAGATCTTGAAACGTACAGATTTAACGTTCAATCGCTTACTTTTCTCAGTCACTCAAATCACATGCTCGATTAACCCTATTTAGCACTGAAACCTGTGCATGCAACCAATGCAATACCCATAGTAAACATATTTCTTAGATCTGTTGGATGAACACATTGCCTCTTGTTATGCCTTCTTGTAATATTGAAAAAAGTACTTGGTAGAATGTACACTACGACAATACTGGCCTTTTCTCTCTCAGGTTATGCTATCCGGTCATTACAAAATTTTTCCAAAAATAAAACTGCTCGATACAACCACATAATGTCTTCAAAATCACCGCAAAACTAACATATACATTCAAAAAACTTTTTAAAGGTTGGGAACCTGGCAGATAAGTTGCAGACAAACATCGAAAACAATCAATCTATTACCAGCTTACAGTGTATATTTCTTTTTTGTAGTGCTTAGTATAACTGGTAGGGCGTCTACATTTCCAAAATGAAATCTAGAGAGAGAAAGGTTAATTTGAAAGGGAGAATTGTCAAATAGACAACATATAAAAGAAAACATTCTGAAGACACAGCACAACTTTATTAATGAGCAAGTGCATTGCTAACTGTTGTGCGATTGTTGTGTACGTTCTCTGTGACAACCAGCACAGCAGGACGATCTCTTTCCGCACTGCGCTAAAAACACATTTTCGATTGCTGAATGCTTTCGACATAATATGCACTGTAAAATTACATAACATTACAGAAATATACAATGTAAAACTTACACGGCCCTACAATACAAAATAATAAAATATGAGACGACAATGTAATGCTAAACCGACACGTAAAATTTATAGAACACATGTAAAGGAATTATGCTCAATATATGAAAATATTGCATTATTTTGTAAGTATATTGGTATTAGTCATGTTGTAATCACGAAAGATGATCCCTGCGTCACTTACATAGAACTCAATCAACGACATTCAAAGAATAATTTTCATATCCAAATATCTATTTGTATGACAAGGACAGCCTGGATGACAGTTTGTATTTCGAAACTTTGCCTAGTACAGACGTACGGCTCGTGCAATTCACTTAAATAAGACAAAGACGTGATTAGTTCGTTGTCAGCGCTTAAGCTATATATTTCTGCTTCTTCATTTCAAAATTTGACATACATTTGACAATGTATCTCCGTAGACATTTGATGGAACTGTCATTGATTTCGTCCTTACAAATACATATTCGTTTAACAATTTTTTGAAATAATTTTTGTTTAACTATAATGGCAATACATACTAGAACATTACGGTAGGTACAATTGCAACACGGTGCGAAATCTCCCTGGCTTGTTTTGTTTATCTTTTAGAGAGAGCTATCTTTTAGCTAGAGCGCCCTCTTACGGAATGTGAGAATCTTGCGGCCATGACAGTTTCGTATCTTATATTAAAGATTACATGCTATGACCATACCATTGGCACTAATCACCAAGATTTAAAATGGAACTAGTGCAGCCCTCTATATTTTAGGGAGGCAGAATAGTTGATATTTATCACGGTAGATGGAACCCTTGAAGAATAGAATTGGAATAGTTTGCTCTTTAGGTTATGTTATTATTATATTCCTACTATTTTGATTATTTTTAATTGCGAACAATTCAATAGTTATAGTTTAATATAAGTGTATAGGGTGTGAAAGCAGTTGTCAAACAGTTTTATAACAGTGGCTAATAAAACGGTATGCAGCATTTTAAAATATTTAATAGTTATTTACGAACCAAGTGCGTGAAATCATATTTCGCGAATGAGTGACCAGTTATGGACACGAATTCGCGAAATGTTTCACGCACGAAGTTTGTACAATATTTTTTGTACGAGAACTATAATAATAATACATATTGTCAAATACGTTATCGTTTATGACCATATTATTAAGGTTAGGGATTTATGATTTTAAAATGTCACTAAATTAGTCAAGTTCCAGGAAGTACCAACTTTACTTTTACGCACTCGTGCTTAAAGTGAATTTTTACGCACGCAAATCGAATCGTGAAATGACAGGTTTTGATAAGCGAGTACAAAAAGAATTTTTAAAATTTAATAAGGTTACCAATATCTTCTGGGGTGCAACGTGCAACACATTTAACCGCAAGTTTTAACAGGCGTATTACTTGTATAAAAAGCAAAGGACATGATATTAATAATGGCATATAATAAATATGTTAAATCACTAAAATAATTAATATAAAATAATTCTTGTATGCACGAGTTGTGTAATATATGTACAATAAATCTTACAGAAATGAAACCATGGTATTGCAACCTCTCTTAACTTTTTGCCATTATATTAAAAACAGCTCTAATTATCTAACATGTGATTTTATAAGCAGATTTGTCTTGTGAGTTTACATTACTTTACATTTTATACATTTCAAATGGTAGGAAATATATCGTTGGAATATATTAAAAATTAGTTCAAATATGTGACCGTATTTACAGTATACATATTTCCAATGAATTTTTTATATATTTTAATGGAATATTTCTCATTTGAAAATGTACAAAATTCGGTAGAGGAAACATTTTATTTTAAAGTTGATTTAATATTCCCGCCTTTTAGTCGAGCTACAAACCAATATACTACAAATTTTGAAACCTAAACTCGCCCCATTGTTAGAGGGTAGCACAGACCCATAAAATTCAAATTTAGAGAGTGGCGTAGGTATGATTACAACTGTATGTAAAAATACATAAATTTGGCGGATATATTTGGTTGCTTAGAAACGACACGTTTATGTTTACTATAAGAATTAACAGCTAGAATTTAAATTTAATAGCATATACATACACTTATACCTATTTTATCTATTGTGTACAAAAATTGTACGTTTTAATTATTACAATGTAATGTAAAAGTTACAATGGCTAATAAAGCTATTTCAAAGTTAACTACAGCATTCTTAATTTCTTTTAATTTTATTGTACAAGTAAACTTTCTTATAAACAAGTTTTTATTCAACTATAAAGCAATGTTTAAGATTTGATGAAAACCAATTTTTTTTAGTTTTTTTAATAGAATCAATTTTGTCT
The DNA here is from genome assembly GCA_023690525.1 of Holotrichia oblita. NCBI lineage: Eukaryota > Metazoa > Arthropoda > Insecta > Coleoptera > Scarabaeidae > Holotrichia > Holotrichia oblita. Next base: position 135,948,271 of record CM043015.1, on the reverse strand, counting down.
GTAGATTAAAAATGTCGATATTTTTCTAATGATAGCGTAACTAGTTCTCGGATAAGAATCAAGTATTCGATTTTCAAATTTCGATTCTGAGCATCATTACTGATTTATGTATGTAATAATCATATCCGATATTTGCAAAGAGAAAGTTTTCTTTAAAAGCTAATGATATTACTAGAACAACCAACAGCTCAAATAACTGTATTTAGCGATTGCAATACAAAACTACCAATCAATTTATTTCATTTTCAATTACTACCGTAATAATAATTATATTGTTCACATTGCACAACGATAAGCTCATTATCAATCAATTATATAGCGCTCCTTTTTTTCTTTCTAAAAACATTACATTTTTGGAAAATAGTAACTTAAGGGGACGTTTCCGTGCCTAAATTTTCATCATATCGTTCAAACTGTATTTTATGTTGCAACTGAAACAGAGATGGCTCGGAGAGTACTATATTTCTATACACATCACAAATTTCCGTTTCAATTTAATGACCTTGATTTAATTCCGTACTATAAGTTTATTTGCTTTGTATTTGGATTTACCTGAATAATCAGACTCTCGGTTTATCTTTGTCAGTTGTATTGGATTAGGAAAGGGTAGAGCGAGCAATGAATACATTGTGGTAAAAATTACATATTCGTTTTCTCGAAAGTTTCCTTACTCCACAACTACATCTGATGTAGTTGAGTAGTTGTGCATCAGTATCAATGTGGTATCAATCCGTATTGTACCTAATTGTGTTTCTACTGTTCGCTAGTTGGTTTTTCTAGTCCTGCAAGAATTCACAAGAGATTTATTTGTTAGCATTTTTATCATTTTTTACTATTATTGTTATTAGTGTAAATAAAAATACCGTATATACAGTAGTAATTCCAGGTTTGTGTATATAGCGGTGTTATATACTTATATAAATATTTTATGCTGCGATAGCTTATCAATTTACTAAAGGTTTTGCTAGCATAAGAATTAGGTACATGCATAGAGTAGTGTAGAGTAATTTTTTCAGGATTTGCAGAATGGATAGAATAGCAAGAAATACATCATTTCGCCAATGTATTCTTTATAAAAACCCTAGACTTTTGAAAATGCAGGAACGACGGGCAAAAAGTAAAACATGATATTCAGTCCTATACAGGGTCCGGCAACGAAGTGGGGACGGAAGACTACACGCTTATTTGAAAGTTTATCAAATATGTAGTCGTCGAATATTCTTCCGCACCATCAAGTGCACGTTTAAAAAATATTTTGTTTTATACAGGGTGTTCCAGATGGAAGTGCCCGACTAAAGTTGCATTTTTTTTAATGGAACGACCTGTATATTAATAGAGAACATGATCCGCGCTTGAAAGCTGGTTACAACGATATAGTGTTGTATAGGTTTAAAGTTGATAGTTTCTGTGTAAACAATGATTTTACTTGATAAATTGATACATTTCAGTAGGCTATTCTGCATAGGGAAAAACAAAAAATTCGAAACCAACAGAGTAGAATATTTTTTACTAGTATGGACTGTCGTTACTATGTGAAATAAATTCTGCAGCTGCTCACTTTATGCAGGGTGTTTACAATTTTGCAAAATCGAAGAAATCTCGAAATTTTTAAATGTAACACCCTGTATATTTTCAGCTCATTGGAAAGCCCTTTTACTACGCTTTCTATTGATACCTCATTTGATGGACCTAGGATAGATCATTTTCTAATTATTTCTTCTTAAAGCTGAATTAATGAGAAATGCTTGTATTTTTAGTAGCTAATTTGCACTTCAAACCTACTGTAAGATTGGATATTCAACAAATAATCCATAAATGGTCTATAACAAGAAGAAGCTTCATTTAGTATGAGAAACAATTGATTTTCACTCAGCAGTGAAAGCAAACATTAAATTATTATAAAGTAATATAGCATTTTCAATAGATTCACTGCTGATCAAGTTATCTGGTGTTTTAAGCTTGTATACTTAATAACCAAGTTGTAAAAAATTTCGTTTTGTGTTATACAGTATTTCGTTCAATCTTTAATATTCAATCTTGTTATATTGACTAATTTTAGTAGGTACCTACTCAAGAAATGGTAAATATGATATTTATTCTTGAGGAGTGTACAAGAAATTGTCTCCTAGCAAGTAGAGTATATCCAAACCTTGAAAGAAGACCGGAAGCATTTGAAAGACTATTAGAGAAATTTATAGAAACTGATGGTGTAACCTACAAGAAGGGAGAAACAAATAAATCGGTAATCAATAAACAAAGCGAACTGGCCGTATTATTAATAATACAGGAAAATCCACATACAGAACATTTAGAGCGAGTAAGGCTAGCTAGAAAAGAGATAGATCTAGAGTGGGGCGGTTGTAAAACATATACGGAATTAACGCATTGGCGAGCGTGCTATTCCGTATATACTTACTTACGTTGAGTGAAAATCAATTCTTTCTCATACTAAATGGGCTTTCTTCTTGCTATAGACCATTTCTGGATTATTTGTCGAATATCCGATCTTACAGTAGGTTTGAAATGCAAATTAGCTTCTAAAAATACAAGCATTTCTCATTAATTCAGCTTTAAGAAGATATAATTAGAAAATGATCTATCCTAGGTCCATCAAATGAGGTATCAATAGAAAGCGTAGTAAAAGGGCTTTCGAATGAGCTGAAAATATACAGGGTGTTCCATTTAAAAATTTCGAGATTTCTTCAATTTTGCAAAATTGTAAACACCCTGTATAAAGTGAGCAGCTGCAGAATTTATTTCACATAGTAACGACAGCCCATACTAGTAAAAAATATTCTACTCTGTTGGTTTCGAATTTTTTGTTTTTCCCTATGCAGAATAGCCTAGTGAAATGTATCAATTTATCAAGTAAAATTATTGTTTACACAGAAACTATCAACTTTAAACCTATACAACACTATATCGTTGTAACCAGCTTTCAAGCGCGGATCATGTTCTCTATTAATATACAGGGCGTTCCATTAAAAAAAATGCAACTTTAGTCTGGCACTTCCATCTGGAACACCCTGTATAAAACAAAATATTTTTAAAACGTGCACTTGATGGTGCGGAAGAATATTCGACGACTACATATTTGATAAACTTTCAAATAAGCGTGTAGTCTTCCGTCCCCACTTCGTTGCCGGACCCTGTATATAAATTTTTTGAAATTTCGGTCTAATATATTTAACTTTTTCTAGATCTTATAGCTAATAATGGATTAATTCAAATTAAAAAAGTACCTACCTGTACCAGCTTACATATCAATAAAACGTTTGTAGAACAAACAATTCAATTTATTATTATATCAATAATGAAATAGTTCCTAAATTAGAAACATTTTATCAGACTTTTATATTTCCAGAAATAATTAATAAAAAAGCAAGTTGTGTTATTTCTTACCCATAACTAGCCTTTTATGTAAAAATTAAGGTAGGTATTTTTATTTAACTTCTTAGGTTTTTAAGTATCCTTATTAACTTATTACTTTCTGTAGTAATCTGTTGCATACTGGTGAAACATATTAAAAATATAATTTAATAACAAAAATACTTTTTTGTTTGCTCTAATTTGTTAAACTGTTTAAATTGCAAGTATAGTATAAAACGATAATTTGGTAAAAATAATTTCAATTTGACATAAAACAAAATTTTTTTCAAAAAAAATACGTAAATAGGCCTTAGATTAATAGTAAACCTCAATATTTAGAAATTTAAAATATTTAGAAAATAATTAATAATTTCTCATAAGGTTTTAAATTTTGTTATGGCAATTGAAAATTTTATTAGCTTTGTTCGATTTGGTCTCCTGCTTTATATAGTAAAAGGCACTATCATGCGCCATAAAAATACCCTATTCCATTTGCATTGTCGTAAGAGCGAGTTTCGAATATCACTGCATGCGTCGTGTTGTAAACGTCTAAAAGGAACAAACCGATTGACATTTAATGAGCGTCATCTGTTGCACAATCGCTGAACTTCATGCATGTACATTTGACTTTGGCATCAAATTATTGAGCTTTTACTAAAAAATACCATACATTTTTTAATTACACTATATTTCTAGCTACTGTGTCTTTTTTATGGAACTACATGTATATATCTAGGTTATGATTAAGAGATATCGTTAAAAAAGCCTTACTTCGTCAAGTAATTTTTACTAATTTTTTTATTACAGGTCTTCCAATTTTCTTTTGTTAATCAGCAACTGCCTAATGCAGTTATAGTTTTATAGAAATTATAATAATTTCGATATTCTTTCACGTTTAGAAATCTACGGTACTCTAAGAATGAGGAAAATTTAAACTTCCCGCACAACTGTGTAACGTCACCTTAAGCAACTCACTTTTAAAAACTCTATAGTTTCTGTAGTATGGACCTAAACGTAATACAACAGTATAGTGTTTGACCCGAAATAGTACATATTATTGTTAATATACCTAGATATTAAATCAATTAAAATAAAACCTATGACTATCATTTGCTACTACAAGCTTGATCACTCTTAATTTTTTGACGAATTTAATTAGAAACGCAAGAATGTGTGCATAAAGTAGACGTTATGTTAAGATAAAATGATCAAAATTCCGAGAAGGACGCATTCAATCGATTTGCAGAGAACTTTGCGCTGCCGCAGTGTAGCAAGGTGGGGAGTGTAGCTCCAAGTAAATTAGAAATTTAAATATTTTATTTTATCCTGTGTATGAAAAATACATATTTTAGGAAGTAAGTTAGAGAATAGATTAAGCTGGAATGATGTCATTGACATATCAATTTAAACTTAATCACCCTAAATGCTTCTGATATAAATTGGAACCATGTTTTATATTAAAATAAATGTATGTATCATTATAATTATCTTTCTAGGGATGTATTATTTACTTCTGCAAAAAATGCATATACATACATAATATACATATTTAGTTACATTTCTAATAGTTGAATTATTTTTTGAAAACTTTCTTTTGTGGTACACCAATTAAATTCTTATTTTGAGCAGCGTAATTATGTTATTAATAAGAGGATGTAAAACTTAAAAATGTTACGATACAAATTTTACTTAACATGTTCGCTTTCAGGATCTTTAAAATACGTTAGTAAATACAGGTGTGGGCTATGGCTCTTGGGTACAAAACAACGCACAACTTAGGCGGACACGTAACCTTGGTTTATAGCGATGACCTGTATCTTCAGGCCAAGGAAGGCACCCTAGTGCAATTTTAAGCTAATAAGAGTTTTTGTAAATTGATCTAGTTAGTTCAGCGTACGGTATTTATTTGCAACCATTTTTACTTCCTGTCCTTTCCAAATATGCTTTGCTAGCGTTTATTAGATAACGTAAATTTACAAAAACTCTCTAATATGTATACCCACCGTAGCTCATAAAATGCTGCAAATGTTATGTTTTTAAGATCACAGCGAGCATTTCTAATGGACGCACTTCTAACAAAATCATCTCGAAAGGGTAAGATTGTAGTGTTTATAGCGAACATGTAATGTACTTAAACGCTACTACAAATATGACCTCTCATGGGTATAATGATTAGAATTATATCCCTATCAATCTACCATTCACGCAGCATTATATATAACGAGATAGTGATGTAAAAGGACTACCACAAATTATACTGCAAGAGTTGCTGTATTGCTCGTCTAGCTACCGACAAGCAATATAGCTTTAGATGTAGTTGTTACTGACACCCACCACTGATAAAAGAATAAGAAGAAAATTACTTACAGTATGAAAAAAGACCAGCACAAATGATGCGGTAAAGGCAGAGAAAAACTCTATTGCATCATCATGTAGATCAGATATGGGCTACCTTTGCTTGGTTGCGGGCCTAACTTTTTTTTTAATGTGTGGTGGGTGCTTAGTTGCAGTGACTCCGTAAGCTGTATTACTTGTCTGGCTATCACTGCAACTCTTGCGGTGTAGTTTAGTGTGTGTAAGTTGTGTTTAAATGGCTTTGTGACAGCATCATATCACCTTTTATGATGCCGCGCTGTTAATCACTTTGCTCCCAACAGCGAATGGCAAGTCGATCCGGGATTAAACTCTCTGAAAAAATGTCACCGTCCCTCCAGAGAATTGAACCCCGGCACCTATCGTCCTCTCACAACAATAGTCAGCCGCCTAACCACTGCGGCCGTCGACCCGTTATAACTTCAAGACATTAATCAAGTCGCGGGTCTTAGGTAGATAATAAGTAGTAATAAATAAAAAGGGATAAAGGTTCACATCAGAACATTCGGCCCGCGGGCCGGAGGTTGCCCATATATGATGTAGATGAATGATTTTGGTTGGTCAGAACCTGTTGAATGTTCATTTCAATATTGTGCAATTTGTATTATATTCGTGCGCATTTAACGCACCTGAGTCAAACTAGTATTCTCTACCCGCTTTCGGCATGGCTGTCAGAGTAACATGAGCAATTATTTTGTGTTCAAAGTTGAACCACAGATAACTACGGATACCTCATCCCATGCAAATACGTAAAATCCCACAGGTTGTATGCATGACAGGCGTTAGTTATAATAATATACTCTATGTGAGCCGTTTCCAAACGAGGATCCATTCAAAGTGAAATGCTGTGAGGGGAATATCGTATTCTTTCGAACTATCTGTTATCTGAGGTTGAAATCTGAACGCAATCGGTCGTGTTCATCATTAGTTAAACGAATAAACTTGAAAACGATCTGTACAAAGAAATCATTTTGAATTGTTGGTAACAAAAAAATCTCCGGACTATTGAAAACTACGATATATTTACTTCCGTGAATTGTCCATACTTAATTTATATGTCTAATGTCAAAACCATAGTGTCAACACTTATCTATTAGCTGCCATTATTTTTGCATGCTGTATTGTTGTAATGTTGTCGTGTTGTCTTCGTGTTTCATTACCGCTTTGCTGTCTTTCTCAAGAAAATGTACCCGGTGTATTCAATGCTTTGACGATACAACAGAATACATTTATTAATGACTTACTTTCGCAATGGAACATTACAAGAGGATGGACCATGGAAATATTCCTTGAAATGGTGATTTCAGCAATTTGTAATGGAATATGCAACCTGTTAATTATGGATTACGATAAAAAATAAGGTGCAATTGCTATATTTCTAGAAAAATTAATTCACATACATCTCCAACATAATGCTAATCTTAGTTCATTGACATTTGTCTCAAATGTTGCTCAAATTTAAATACCACCGTTCATAAATGATGAAAGGAAATCAAGGTCAAATTAATGGAGTGAAGTTAAGAACTTAAGTTGATAGTAAAATAAGTTCCCCTATCTACAGGGTTTCCACAGCCGAGCGGGACATAGGGAAAATACATAAAATCGGTTTTCTGTGAATATTATCTATACTTCATCGAAATTTAAGTGCCGCATATTATCAACATTTCCACAATCATAGTACAAAGAAAGTCATTTTAATAAAGCCACAGCCGCTTGCAGCATCTCACATGTTAAAAAGCCTTATTAGAAATTTACGTGCAATAGATTTAAGAATAATAATTTTCTGGCTTTATTAAAATGACTTTCTTTGTACTATGATTGTGGAAATATTCATTGTTTACCCAGTTATAATATGCGGCACTTAAATTTCGATGAAGTATAGATAATATTCACCGAAAACCGATTTTATGTATTCTCCCTATGTCCCGCTCGGCCGTGGAAACCCTGTATATGCACAGCTTTATGTCATATAGTTTATGTCACGTTCTTCAACTTCTTTTTAAAGCTATAAAAGGTATTTTAATTCAGTAAGGTAAGACCATTAATACATTATGTATCAGTACTAAACATACATTCACTTTTCAGTTTTAATTCAAAAAATGGTGTTTACTTCGTAGGAAGATGCCTCTATTTTAATGGCGCACTATCCCAATGGAACTCAAAATTCAGATAGATCATGGGTATACAACTTGGAATCTTGTATTCAACAATTTACGATAGAGAGTCTAATCTTCATAGTTTTGTGAACCATAGAAACAATATTATTCAGCGATTTATACATTTATATATACAGTGTGTTCTGATGTCTATGACATTTTTTTTAATAGAACCTCCTACATATTTGTTCATTTCTGAATTCTATGCCTATGTAAAATGCCGAATTCGAAAATGTATAACATGTAGTACCTAAGTTTTGAAAATACAGTCATTATAGTAATTCAAATATTTGTTTGAATACATGCAATTATAAGCTAATTATTGGCTGTAATTTATATCGTATTATGCTAGCTATGACATTATTGCATTGTAATATTGTGATGTGTCCATGAATTTATTAAAACTATAATCCATTCACTAAGAAAACATTAGTAAAACAGTATCACACCGAAAAATTTTTGTGTTTGTAAAATCAACTGTCATATAACCACATATAACGAACATTTTATGATAAATTTCTTCTTAATTGCAAAAATAAATTGTAAGCCATTTGCTTTGTCTACTACTAATAGCTTTGTTTTGGTTCGTAAATCTCAAGATGTTATAAAATTGCGCCGGACAGAATGCGTAGATGCAAAACGTCTTGAATTGTTGCCGATATTTACGGATTTGCACAAAACCAGAACGAGTATTTGCTCGATTGTATAGTGTCATCTGCAGAAGATAAATATGTACTAGTTTTAGAATTGACTAAAATATACAATAAAGACACGATATACAGATTATCAATCTTTAAAATGAGGGTGAATACTTATTTAGAATCAGCAGAAGATGACAACTTTTTTAAAAAAGGTAAAATTTTATAACTCTATTACAATTGTATAAGTTGTATAAACGTAAAGTAAATACCAATACAAAAGCTACTAATTCGTTCATCGCATAAAAAGGTCACCTTGATAAATCCAAACCATTACAAACATAGCCGCTGTCACACTTGTTTGATGCTTAACCTCACCAAAATAATCGCCTGAAAATATTAATCCTATTAAATATGATAAAGCGCGTGCGCCGCTAAACTTGTCGAACTTTGTCCACACCTCGGAGCATGGACGATCTATGACGGTTCGAAATAATTGTGGACACAGATAAAAAATCGGTAAAACCATTCAATTAATGATTCGGGATACGTGTTTCGAGGGCTCATGGACCCTCATCGTCAACCAAATACCGAATGAATAAATAAAATTAAAAACTTTAACAACAACTGCATGCGATTCTTTACCTAAACCGAATTAATTGCTAACATACATAATGTTGAGAAGAGACCGCCCTTTCTTAAATTTTCGAACAAGACCGATTTTCCAAGAATCAACGGTTCTCTGTTCATAAGATTTTCATATTTGTACATGTAAAAACTTTTATACGCGTCTAAATCGCGTTCGTGGCTCGTCCTGCTAACGACACTTCATGGTACGATTCCATGCATAAACGCATATTTTTAAGTAAAAATATCCCTTATATGGCTTTATGGTTGTAGAAAAATACACTATGTTATGTTTATGCTAAGAAATCTTTCGATGTTAATATATTAATTGATACATTAATTCATTATACATTCACATATTTTCAACCAACCACAAAATTTATAGTAAATACATATTGCAAAATTCGCGTATATGAGGACCAGACTTAGAACAGTGGTTTATTAATCTTTATAATTGTGAATATTTTCACCATATCTAATATACAGGGTGTTAGTAAACAAGTGCGACAAACTTCAGGGGTGATTCTGCATGCAAAAATAATGACAGTTTGCTATATAAACGTCCGTCCGCAAATGCTTAGTTTCAGAGTTATTTATTTTCAATAAAAGAAAAATTAATTACTTATTAACAATAATTTTATAGTTAACTAAAAGCTTAATAATGATGAGTTGCTATTTTAACACTTCGTTAAAATATTTGTATTTAACAATGCATTGATATTGAATGTCGACAGTAGCCTACTAGATAATGTATTAAAGAAATGAAAAATACACGTTAAGATGTTTTATTTTTTTGCATAAAAACGGCGCCTCACACGAAAAAAAGGCGAGAGAGGTTTTTTACCAAAAATTGAATGGCAAATTCAAAAATGATTTTTAATTTGAAATATCTCAGTGGCGTACCATTTTTTTTCTTTAAAAAATTAAGATCATTACCCGTATGCAGGCCAATGATGAATATAAAATTCTTGGTTGGATGTCAAGAAATGCGCAATAACCATCTCTTAAAACCCACCAAATTTCATTTGCCTATCTCGACCGGTTTCAGAGCAATAAATAAATCGTCAGTGTTTAAGAAAAACTTTAACACCCTATAACTCTGAAACTAAGCATTTGCGGACGGACGTTTATATAGCAAACTGACATTATTTTTGCATGCAGAATCACCCCCTGAAGTTTGTCGCACTTATTTACTAACACCCTGTATATTAGATATGGTGAAAATATTCACAATTATAAAGATTAATAAACCACTGTTCTAAGTCTGGTCCTCATATACGCGAATTTTGCAATATGTATTTACTATAAATTTTGTGGTTGGTTGAAAATATGTGAATGTATAATGAATTAATGTATCAATTAATATATTAACATCGAAAGATTTCTTAGCATAAACATAACATAGTGTATTTTTCTACAACCGTAAAGCCATTTACTAACACCCGGTATATTTTAATATGAAGTATTATATAATATTATAAATTTTTATTGCAGACTATAAAAGATCACCTAAAATTAAGTTCATGTAGGATTTTACCAAAATTATCTGTAAAAAATAGGTAGCTATAAGCTAATTTTGTAATTTCTTCAAAGTAATCGAAGTATCATTATTCAGTATTATATCGGATGTATATTTGTATTATTGTTATTTTGTTTTCCTTATGTCTCTCAGGGTGTCAGGTGGGATCTAATAGTAAAAAATTCAGACAGAATTGAAACACGTTTTTTCTCTTTTAATTTTAAATTGGGTGCTTTATTCTTTTGTTAATAGATTACAACAACAAATAATAGTGAGTTCTCCACGTGTGGAATGTAACTATTATAAATGTTTCAATTATAAAATTAACGAACTTAACGTTAGTTATTTTGAATTATTACCCACATAGGGCTTATCATATAAAAATACTTAATATTTAGTTAAAACGGAAGTAATCGTGATAGCCTAATGAATTAATTTAAAGTTTAGAATTAGTTTGTTTGTTTTAGGGTTATGTTATGAGAATTAATAAAAATGAAAAATATTTTAAATAAGAAACCTAGGTCTACGGAAATGTTTCTAATGGTAGGTAAATGGCTATTTTTAATATTTGAATGAATAAGTTTAAGAATTAACGGAGGACTTTGCGACTTATTTTCTTAAAAATATAACTTAATTAATACTTAGGTCGGTTATTTGGCTCGGTCAGGTGTGGTATGGAAATTTCGGGATTCATCGGGATGATTTTCCTCTCGATCGGGTTGGGAATTTTGATGGTATCGCTCAGAAATTTTTCGTAAAACGATTTGGATCCTCGGGAATACCTCTGAATTGGGAAATAGATTTGGTCCTTGTTCTTAAATTTATTTTTTTTGAGGCGAAATTTGGTGGATATTTCTCATTTGTCGTTTTCTACCGAAAGTTGGTGATTTGAATATTAATTTTGTTGAAAACAGGGTAATTTTGACTGGATATTTTCGTAAAATTGTAATTTTAAAATGTTGTTTATACTTATAGGAAAATTTGCACATTCGTCTTGCTACTTTCGCAGTCAAAACGCTTCTGTTTTAACATTTTTTCCTGGAATCGAAATTTTCGATTTCAATCGACTATTATTTGGTGTCAAGATATGCAATTGATCTAATAAATTTCGTCGTTTGTATGGGAATCTTCGGTTAGATGTTATAATTTTAAAGCATTTGGAATCTATTGAGAAGATGTAACGTGAGTACATTATTTACATAAATACTTAAGGATGGTTTTTCATTTCATAGATCGTAAAATTTTGAAATTTCATTTAGGTCAACTGTCAGAATTTAGTACAATTTTAGTCTTACAGGGTTCTCAACTTAAATACAAATTTTTTAATTTAAAAAATTTAATAATTTTTTTATCTCTTGTATTGGTCCTATTAGGTTAAATTTCACTACAGCATATAATGAAATTTTTCACCGCCAATTAATTAAGCAATATTTGTATTTTTAAAAATATAGCGTCTGTGTGTGGAATCGAACCAGCAAGTTTGCTTGCGCGGCATACCTACCTACCCACGAAACCATCGGCATCGTGCCACTGACGACACGATTCGAGATGTTTAAGGCCTTGGATAGGCAACAGTCTTAAAATCATTATTCAGTATCTATTAAAAGTTCATACGTATTAGACATGTGTTAACACGTTATATATTTTTACCATTAAAATAACCGAAATGTGATGATACCTTTTTAAGGTTACATTAACGTTTAGACAACGTTTTTAGCGTCTATAAACGTTGAATGTTGCAAGTAACCTTCATTTAATCTTTTAGAAACGTTTTCTTGCTCCACGTGACACAATTTCATCGCAGTAATAATAATTTTAATCCACAATTTCAAGTGATTTAAAACTATGTTAACTACATTACTGCCTACCTGTTGTAAAAGCATCATTTAAATTATTATTATTTCACATTGCAATTTTTACAAACTAGTATTTATATTCTAAAAAGTTGTCGCGATCGATTTATTCTGGAGAAACTTGGGAAATGATGTTACGGCACATTTTGTCGAAAAGTAAATAATTCCCGATTCAAAAATGTTTACTTACGTATTGCTTTTAATGCGACTTTAGGAAAATGCAAACTGTGTATCCTCACGGGATTTTGAGAAGAGAGCTAAAATCGCAATTAAATTGGATTGAAACAACTTGCCAAAAATAAGGAAGTATTTTTACTAATCTCCGACTGTCATAAGAAGCTTTATTAATAACTATTAGAATTTTCTGTAGTAATACCATAAGAGCTTTGAATTTATCGATAATTTCACGAATGCTTGTAGGGCTGGAGTGGTTTAATTGTCAAATTGACACGAGTCGAAGTCGTTATGCAGGAAGTATGAGTAAAATTATCGATTTTAATTCAAAGCTCGTATGGTATTTGATTAGATTATTTTACGTAATACAAAATGAAATTTATCTAAACTCTTTATTTATTAATTCATGTATAAATTACCAGTTTTTTGACAGAACTTTTGAAATGTCTATCCTTATTAACCGCATTTCCATAACAACGCCTAATTATTCTACTATGAAAATTATCGAAAAATTATCATATATAATACAACGAGTGGTTTTGTGATTATCGATAATCGCCGGCTTGACACGAGATATGTTGCCAAATATTAATTCCACAAGTCCGAATAAATCACAGCGACGTGAATTTATTTTATTTTCTTATTGAAAAGTACGATAGAAGTTGAAAAATGCTACACGTACACAAAATGTGTTAAAGCAACTAGGAATATAATAAATACAAGAATAGTTTGGAGTCAGTCGGTAAATGAGTGGAGACATGTATTTCACCATTGCATCTAATGCTATTTACAATGCCTAGTATATGGGTTGTCCAACCTGTATAAGTTTAATCTCTAATGCAAGGTTGTAGTACAAACGTTGTCCAAGTAGTCTATAAGATCAATAAAAAATCTTGCATTATCTATTTGAATCTCAGAGACGAATTTGGTTCTTAAAATTCTCTTAAAAGTATTTGAGTTTTCCGTTATGGATTCAAACAACTTACTCCAAAACCAAATTTGATTATTGAGCAACATCTCATCTTATCGAATACTCAACCATGATTTTTATAGTTTGCTTATTTATTAGGAAATTGTAAAACGAACGTTCCTCATTTTTGGTAAAATTAGGAGCAGTAAAAAAAACGGAAGATAACAATCGCTATCACGTGTCTCCATTAAAAAAATTAACAACAAAACAAAAAATTTTGAAACATTTATTACTCTATCGTAAAATAATATTCGCTAAAATATTGGCAGCAACAATGCCAATATATGAATATTTTCTTGTTTACTAAGTTCTAGCTAAGCTAATCTGAAAGCCATAAAAGTAATGGACGAAAAATCCATCTGTGCTGATATTCCTTATACGTATGTATAACTAATATATAGTTCTTTGTATTTCAACAAAATTAATAATAATATCGGGTCATTGTCAAATTTAGATGCTTCTGTAGATTTATACTTCTCAATTCGAACTGCGTTTAATGAGAGATAATGTATATCGGCATTTGTTTTACTGCGCCCCATTGTTTGAATGCGGAATACATTCTCGCTATTAAATGAAATCTCCCAAATTCTTTCCTCACCCAAGTACTTTCGCCATCCTTTCTCCCATAAGGGCGTTTGTAAAATGCTCTGATTGTGGTTCCGTATACAAAGATGAAACTGGACGCACAATTCAAACAGGATCAAAGAACATCAATGATACGTAACGCATTCTTCAGCACACTCAGCTTTAACTGAATATTTTCTCGACACGGGCCATAAAATTTGTTTTGATTAGATAGATATCTGCTGACAGCAGGTCGCAATACTATTTTCTTTGATAAGTAACTGAAAAAATCGAAATACTCTAGAATCGTAATGGCGATGATAGTTACTCAATTTCCATTATTTTGAAACCAGTACTTTTCGCTTCAATAGGCAGTGCTCATCCACTTCATTGCACAGTTGTGTACATGCTCCTACACGTCAATCTTTCTTTGTCAGAGGATTTTCGGTTCTAGTTTGGCTTACATATCTAGTTATCGTGGCCTTCTGACACCACTCACTTATCAAACTGCTTTCGCGTCCAACGTGGTTGACACGTGGAGTTATCGCGAACTCCTGGTAATCCCCACTCACTGTTCGCCTGAAGAAGCCACTTACATTAGTGACGAAACGTTGAGTTAATAGATTTGTGCGTGTGTGTGTATATTTTGTGTTTTTATTTTACCTTATTTTGTATTTGATTTGTTTTCTATTGTATATGTAATACACTACTATGACGCGTTCATAAATCAGGGCCCTTCATAATAGAGACTCGGATCGTGAAAGCTTTCGAAATCATTTAAAATGTTTCTGAGCAGTCTGAATTAACAACAACTGCTTCGGAATTATTATCTTGTATAAGATCGCTATTATTAGTATTCAGTTCGTAGATTGTTCCATAATACCCATATTTATTAAAATCGCGCAGTAAATTAAGCTGGGATTGAATGGCGAAGTTCTTCCAAAACATACAATTTACGATAATAAAACAGTTTTATTATCGCCTTGATAATGACAGCTTTGCTGTTGAAACGCGTCGGTGTTTTAGTTCAAACTTGTTTGGTGTTTAGTGGGATAAAGTGTTTAGTGTTCTATTTCTGCACCAAGAGATCGAGTGAAGAACTTAGTTGTGTGGTTTTTATTATTATACATATATAAAATAAATCTTCGTTGAAGGTTTTAGTTAATTTATGCCTATCCAAGTGTGCTTCCCGAAAATAGTAATTAAAATTCACACAATATTCATTTCACTAGATGACCTAGTACAAAATTTATTACGCAAAATTAATCATAAAAACATAGTGTAAGTTATACAAAACGTTTTTGTTAAATTGACAAAAATATTGTGTAATACCTACTAAAATCCACTTCCAAATTTTTGCACATCAATTTTGTTATATCAACACGTTACGTTTGCTAAATTACATAGTGTGTGTAAAAATTTTCACAAAAATATAATGGTGAATATTTACTCAAATTAATATTCACATAAAATGCTGCGTCTATCGAAAGTGACACGCGTTTTTGGTAAAATTTCACACAAATTTTTCAACAGTGCAACTTCAGGAACCATGCAATTAGCACCAACCACTGACAAAAAAAAATGTATTCTTTATATACAGATTGGCCTGTCGAAAATGAAACAAATCAATCAGTGAAACGGTGGTTTTTGAAAAATTATGTAGGGGAACACATATACATTATAAATTTAACCTAACTGTATCTCTCAACAAGGGGGCTATCTCTTCCCTTATTATATAAGGAACTGAGGTCGAGTGATACCTCATTTGGCAATTAACTTCTCTGTGCAACGATACCATACTTGCTAGACTTTACTCAAACCGTGGATAATAACATTAGGAAAAACGTTTATTTAACATTTAATTCTTTTTGCAGAAACATACAGAAATAAGATAGATGAAAGATTTTGCATTGATTTTACATTACATTGAAAGTAAATTCTAAAAAAAAAACAATGGGAAAGAAAGTCTCTTGTATTCCTTTTAAAATGTGTTTCTTTGAAAATCATGAACATCTCTTACTAAAAAGTAAAACATTAAGAACATAAGTAAATAGTAAATAACCTTATTAAAAAAACATTAAAGAATAAAAAGAAATCTGCAAAAACGATTGCTATAATTATTTCCTGTTTTATTTGATCTACAAGTGGAAAGATATTAGATTAAGAGATAAGTATTACAGGTCATAATATAGATATATTAATTTTTACATAGTGAATGTGTCATCCTTGTTTACAGCGTTTTGAAGTTACTGACATTCTACAGATGAATAGTTAAATAAAAACGTGTTCCAACGATAATGAAGGAAGGAAATAGCTGCATGCTTAGCGAGCAGGTTATTGTTAAGGTAACGACTGTGTTGGTGAAAGAATAGCTGTTACACACTGACTGTATTGGTTCTTACTCGTGTGTGTAGTGTTCTACAACCACCGGACTCGGCTGTAGCAATATTGCAGTAACCGTGACATCAAACAAAATTGCAGGAGTAAAAGAGTGCAACATTATTTATCAGCATTGCTTGACATGTACGGTGTAATTTCTATGTTCGTCATTATTTACACACTGTAACTTTAAAAGTGCGTAAGCAATTTGAAAAATGATGCAAACATTCTGAAAATTCCTAAGTCTAAATGGAGTATAAGATGTAATCGTTCGATACGGTTGCTAACTATTTACATTTATTAGCGAGAACTTATAGAAGAGAGCGTATGAACGAAATACGTAGCTATATTCTTAAGTACAGTAATCCCTCGCCTAACGCGGGGGTTAGGTTCCATGATAAGACCGTGGTTGAAGAAATTCGCGGTTGGTGAGGACAAATTAAGAAAGTGAACGTTTGTGTAATATGTATAAACAAACTTTAATTCTATAAGCAAATGCACACTAAATATAAACTAAATACATTCATTTACTAAAATATGAATGAATAGGTAGTTGGCTGTTTCATATTTTTCTTAATATCATTTTGAATTTCCTTGTATGGCAGTAGTAAACCTTCCAATCCTCTGCAATTTATTTTTTAAGAACGAAAACCGCGGATAAGTGAAACCGCGTTTGAGGAAGTCGCGTTTAGCGAGGGATTACTGTATTATAAAGTAATTTACGATTAAAATTACATGTCTTTTTTGTGCTGGGTGTAATTGTAACGGCTTCACAAACGATATTATTTGTCACGGATATAATCGTCTTTCAAGACACATTGGTTTGCAGACCTCTTGGGTTGTCAGTCAGCCAAAAATGTAGTTATGTATCAAGTGGCTGATAATAGAAATGCTGCGTCAAAGAGATAAAAACAGTGAGTTTTACATTTATGGGTTATTACCTAAGACATTCTAACTAATAGTTAAAGACCGTAAGAATTGGTTCGGTTCCAGCAGAAGTACGTCGGGAACGTTAACGGCGCGCACCTATCGTACGAGTATGTATGTAGTAAAATATGTAGTTTGTAGGCAGTCATGGTACAGTATTGTTGCATGATCATTCACTGCAAGTATGCTACCTATAATTCGGTTGCAACGCATTTAAAATGTCGAAAGTTCGTGAAAATGCTTCAACGTGTTTGTTTGCTTATAAGGTAAAGTTGTATATTATGTCTGTGTTTTCATTAATTCTAATATAAAGTTTCTCTAAATAACGCCCATTTTTATTTCGGTAAAGCCGACGTTACGTCTCTGCTAGCGAACCACACTTGCGGTCTTTACTAATAGTTATGCATCAAAAGAAGAAACGTTTCACTATAGTTGGACGAAATATGTCTATATTCCTTCGGACTGTAACGAAAAACGTGGGTAATTCAGGAAAATGAAGAATGCGCAGACATGATGACTGTTAAATTATTAATGAATATGTAGCGATATGATCACATGTTAAAAAGTATTGTTTCTTTCAACTCGAGTAACGTGAGAATTTACCTTATTTAGATATAATTATAAAGTTCAGTCGCTCAACAGCAAGAAATGTTTCTGTTTTGTATTAACTGTAATCGTATTTAAACGTAATAAAAGTATGTTGCTAGTCGCACAAATGAAATTTTGGCTAATCAGATTTTATTATTGTCTGTATGTGATTGTGTACTACATCTATATTTCAAAAAATTAGTCTACAAAATGGCTAGGTATTTCTAATACTGCAATAAATTCAAAAATTTTAAGTTAATCTAAGACATTGAAATAGTCACAAAGTCAAAGAATTTAGTTTACCTAGTTTAAATAGTTAAAACACTACCAGAATGCTTTTCAGTTTTACTAAAAACAAATAAATTTATTTCTTTCCAGTTGTATTAGCACAAACTGGCCCAACAATCATTTTAAGTGCAGTTTTGTAGTAAAATGTAATGGAAGTTGTAAGCAACAAATGATCTGTACTGCATATTTTTTGTTGCCTGGTAATAAAAAAGGACAAATATATTGAACATGCTTCAGCGAAAATAGCCATTTGTGTTTGTGTGGGTAAATTACAAGGTTGTTAATAATATGGTAGGTAGGTATATAAGAATCTTGCAAAAACTTGGATCATTTTTAACTTGAGGTTCCTAGACGTGCACACTTTTGTGACACAAAAATAAAATTGGCTGTTTTGTGTACAAGAAGAGAAGTCAATGTTTGTACCACAAAAATATTGTGTAACCTAACTTGCTTGTAACCGTTCTAACCGGTCTAAATTATAGTATAAGTTAAGTTATAGTCCCGTAAAAACGTCGTTCTCCATATCTGATTAGTGTTTATTTAACACATTAGGTTTCCAATAAGACTCTAACAAGTGATTTCCACATCCACCCTACGCAACCAACCAACCAGGGTAAATTTTATTTACAATATTTACAGTAACTATTTACTTTGTACAATGCATATGTTCGTTGTAGGCAAAAGATTATTTACATAGAAGCCCCTTTGAGTTCTGACTTTTAATTAAATGTGGGCATCAGTTGTCTTGATTTTAAAGTAGCTCTAATATAACCATCTCGATTTTCATGCCCGCACACTTTTTCTGCTGCTTCTGTAACCAGTTTTACATACCTCTCAACTGACTGGGTGTGGCATGCGAATTTGAGGTAGTTAAACGCTGATAGCGCTTTGTCTTTCAACAAAGAAGCAATGTGTTCAGTTGGCATCTTGGACAGTAGTGGCGGCGGTGTTAACTTGCAGATTGACCAATCAATTACTTCGGTATAGTCGTTTGCACTAACATTTATTGAAGGTATTTTGAAGTCTCTTACGTAACCTTCAGCCGATGGCTCATTTCTGGATTTAAGGATCCTCCTGCAGCCAAGTTCTCTAATGTGTGGTCTCTCAGCCGTTATCATAGCCAACATAATATTTTCAGGGCGGCAACCCTGCCCGCAACTTTAGGCCTTTGCGCGAATTCAGTAAAACAAGAATGGGTCCAACAAATGTAATTTTTGCATTTTTTTTTAATTTACCGGGATTTTGACTTTTTAAATATTTTTTATTTATAATGACGCCTATGCGCAAGTTTTCCGGGCTATTAGAATTGTATTGCAGAAAAAAACGCGTTTTTCGATTCACCCTATTACATATACTTTAGAGAATGAATGTTCGCATGATGGTGCAGAAAATATCCTTCAGAACCAACCAATAATTAAAAAGTTTTTCTGTGTATTAATTAGTTTTCAGTTTGACTGCCTTTTCGTTTACCTTCTCTATTATTTGAAATAAATTATTATTTGTTTACTGTGTGTTTTGTTATAAATTCTCGAATAAAATCAGTGTTTTTAACGAAACAAAATTAAGATGAACATAGATTTCTGTCTATCTGCTTCGATAAATAATTTTTCTTATGGTTCTAAAATTGATTTGTATTATTATTTTATTTGCGTTTATATGTCATTAATGGTAATGGGTGTTGGCAAACGCTATACTACGTAATAACACAGGTATTAAAAGTATCTGAAAAGAATATATTTCTGCAGCGATCTTCCCATTCATTTCACATTACGTAGCTATTTTACTTGCTCATAAGCAAATTGTTTTATTACTACAAACATCCAGTTAAATGTTGAAAGTTTCTGTGTGCGACGTTAGGTCTACGTCGCTTGCCGGGTGAGTCGATTTTAAATCAACCGAGTGTACATACATACACATGCGGCAACAAGTAGGTCACATTAGTAATACTCAGTTATTAACTGAAATTAAAAAAAAAACAAGTGTTACAAATAAACAAAACATTTTATTTGCTTTAATAGAATGTATAGCCTCCGTTAGAATCGAAACCGCCCTACATCTTGCGCTAAACTATCCCATGTACTAGGTAGTACTGCTACTAAATCTGCCCTATTTATAGGAGGTGGTTGATAATCATCTAGACCTCTCTGAAATCTCATACATCATGATATACGAGCACCAGAATCTGTTTTTAGTTAATGCCTCAATATTATTACAGTAATAATTTCTATTCTTCTAGCGTTCACGATTAAGTATCTCTTCTGGTTGCAAGATGTGCATATTGTCTGCCCTTCTGAGCTAGAGGCGAAAACCTTGTGAAGATCAAAACGTTTTCGCCCTCTAGCGTGGTTGATACGTCGAGTTACCGTAAGCTTTAGCGCCTCCCAGCCAGTTTTGCCGCTGTTAGGTTTTCGCCTCTCTGCTGATTTTCACGTCGAGTTACTGTGACCTTCTGGCGCTCTTCAGCTAGTTTTGCTCTGACGAAGCCACTTACATTAGTGGCGAAACGTCGAGTTTTAGTAAGTTGTTGTATATGTTTTTTGTAATTTTAATTTTAATTTTTACCTTTGTATTGTACATATATATTTACTTTACTATATATAGCATATATATAACATACATATTTAAATCATTTAGAAACAAAAAAGCAAAGGTTTGTTGCTGGTTGCAACTCTGTATATAGTAGATTATTTACTTGTGTCTATAAGAAAATTATAAGCATAGCAATGTATTATGTATTTCTCGGTGGCTGTAATGTGAGCGAAGCTCATCTTATACGAAATGTATAACAGTATAACAGCATCGGATATCATCTTGTAGTCTTTGAACAAGGGATCTCTCGTTATATGGTATATTTCGTGTACCTATGTATATTGAAACAAAAGAAATGTTTTCCCCTCTTTTGTAAACCCGACCAAGATATTGCTTTTAATGCTATTTACTAATTGTTTTTTTAAACTACCGATTCCCTCATGTGCATTGAGATAATTCGATAATTTTAGACTAGCGGCAGGAGTCAAAGATTTGTAGTAGATGTTGTATTTCTTTTCTACACTATCGATATCACAACATATTTGCCAATATTAAATCAACTACCGATTATCTTGTCAGTCGTTACCTTTTTAATCAATAAAAACATAATAATAAATATCAAATCGTCGCAAAAATCTTGTTGCATACTGGTGAAACATATTAAAAATATAATTTAATAACAAAAATACTTTTTTGTTTGCTCTAATTTGTTAAACTGTTTAAATTGCAAGTATAGTATAAAACGATAATTTGGTAAAAATAATTTCAATTTGACATAAAACAAAATTTTTTTCAAAAAAAATACGTAAATAGGCCTTAGATTAATAGTAAACCTCAATATTTAGAAATTTAAAATATTTAGAAAATAATTAATAATTTCTCATAAGGTTTTAAATTTTGTTATGGCAATTGAAAATTTTATTAGCTTTGTTCGATTTGGTCTCCTGCTTTATATAGTAAAAGGCACTATCATGCGCCATAAAAATACCCTATTCCATTTGCATTGTCGTAAGAGCGAGTTTCGAATATCACTGCATGCGTCGTGTTGTAAACGTCTAAAAGGAACAAACCGATTGACATTTAATGAGCGTCATCTGTTGCACAATCGCTGAACTTCATGCATGTACATTTGACTTTGGCATCAAATTATTGAGCTTTTACTAAAAAATACCATACATTTTTTAATTACACTATATTTCTAGCTACTGTGTCTTTTTTATGGAACTACATGTATATATCTAGGTTATGATTAAGAGATATCGTTAAAAAAGCCTTACTTCGTCAAGTAATTTTTACTAATTTTTTTATTACAGGTCTTCCAATTTTCTTTTGTTAATCAGCAACTGCCTAATGCAGTTATAGTTTTATAGAAATTATAATAATTTCGATATTCTTTCACGTTTAGAAATCTACGGTACTCTAAGAATGAGGAAAATTTAAACTTCCCGCACAACTGTGTAACGTCACCTTAAGCAACTCACTTTTAAAAACTCTATAGTTTCTGTAGTATGGACCTAAACGTAATACAACAGTATAGTGTTTGACCCGAAATAGTACATATTATTGTTAATATACCTAGATATTAAATCAATTAAAATAAAACCTATGACTATCATTTGCTACTACAAGCTTGATCACTCTTAATTTTTTGACGAATTTAATTAGAAACGCAAGAATGTGTGCATAAAGTAGACGTTATGTTAAGATAAAATGATCAAAATTCCGAGAAGGACGCATTCAATCGATTTGCAGAGAACTTTGCGCTGCCGCAGTGTAGCAAGGTGGGGAGTGTAGCTCCAAGTAAATTAGAAATTTAAATATTTTATTTTATCCTGTGTATGAAAAATACATATTTTAGGAAGTAAGTTAGAGAATAGATTAAGCTGAATGATGTCATTGACATATCAATTTAAACTTAATCACCCTAAATGCTTCTGATATAAATTGGAACCATGTTTTATATTAAAATAAATGTATGTATCATTATAATTATCTTTCTAGGGATGTATTATTTACTTCTGCAAAAAATGCATATACATACATAATATACATATTAGTTACATTTCTAATAGTTGAATTATTTTTTGAAAACTTTCTTTTGTGGTACACCAATTAAATTCTTATTTTGAGCAGCGTAATTATGTTATTAATAAGAGGATGTAAAACTTAAAAATGTTACGATACAAATTTTACTTAACATGTTCGCTTTCAGGATCTTTAAAATACGTTAGTAAATACAGGTGTGGGCTATGGCTCTTGGGTACAAAACAACGCACAACTTAGGCGGACACGTAACCTTGGTTTATAGCGATGACCTGTATCTTCAGGCTAAAGAAGGCACCCTAGTGCAATTTTAAGCTAATAAGAGTTTTTGTAAATTGATCTAGTTAGTTCAGCGTACGGTATTTATTTGCAACCATTTTTACTTCCTGTCCTTTCCAAATATGCTTTGCTAGCGTTTATTAGATAACGTAAATTTACAAAAAACTCTCTAATATGTATACCCACCGTAGCTCATAAAATGCTGCAAATGTTATGTTTTTAAGATCACAGCGAGCATTTCTAATGGACGCACTTCTAACAAAATCATCTCGAAAGGGTAAGATTGTAGTGTTTATAGCGAACATGTAATGTACTTAAACGCTACTACAAATATGACCTCTCATGGGTATAATGATTAGAATTATATCCCTATCAATCTACCATTCACGCAGCATTATATATAACGAGATAGTGATGTAAAAGGACTACCACAAATTATACTGCAAGAGTTGCTGTATTGCTCGTCTAGCTACCGACAAGCAATATAGCTTTAGATGTAGTTGTTACTGACACCCACCACTGATAAAAGAATAAGAAGAAAATTACTTACAGTATGAAAAAGACCAGCACAAATGATGCGGTAAAGGCAGAGAAAACTCTATTGCATCATCATGTAGATCAGATATGGGCTACCTTTGCTTGGTTGCGGGCCTAACTTTTTTTTAATGTGTGGTGGGTGCTTAGTTGCAGTGACTCCGTAAGCTGTATTACTTGTCTGGCTATCACTGCAACTCTTGCGGTGTAGTTTAGTGTGTGTAAGTTGTGTTTAAATGGCTTTGTGACAGCATCATATCACCTTTTATGATGCCGCGCTGTTAATCACTTTGCTCCCAACAGCGAATGGCAAGTCGATCCGGATTAAACTCTCTGAAAAAATGTCACCGTCCCTCCAGAGAATTGAACCCCGGCACCTATCGTCCTCTCACAACAATAGTCAGCCGCCTAACCACTGCGGCCGTCGACCCGTTATAACTTCAAGACATTAATCAAGTCGCGGGTCTTAGGTAGATAATAAGTAGTAATAAATAAAAAGGGATAAAGGTTCACATCAGAACATTCGGCCCGCGGGCCGGAGGTTGCCCATATATGATGTAGATGAATGATTTTGGTTGGTCAGAACCTGTTGAATGTTCATTTCAATATTGTGCAATTTGTATTATATTCGTGCGCATTTAACGCACCTGAGTCAAACTAGTATTCTCTACCCGCTTTCGGCATGGCTGTCAGAGTAACATGAGCAATTATTTTGTGTTCAAAGTTGAACCACAGATAACTACGGATACCTCATCCCATGCAAATACGTAAAATCCCACAGGTTGTATGCATGACAGGCGTTAGTTATAATAATATACTCTATGTGAGCCGTTTCCAAACGAGGATCCATTCAAAGTGAAATGCTGTGAGGGGAATATCGTATTCTTTCGAACTATCTGTTATCTGAGGTTGAAATCTGAACGCAATCGGTCGTGTTCATCATTAGTTAAACGAATAAACTTGAAAACGATCTGTACAAAGAAATCATTTTGAATTGTTGGTAACAAAAAATCTCCGGACTATTGAAAACTACGATATATTTACTTCCGTGAATTGTCCATACTTAATTTATATGTCTAATGTCAAAACCATAGTGTCAACACTTATCTATTAGCTGCCATTATTTTTGCATGCTGTATTGTTGTAATGTTGTCGTGTTGTCTTCGTGTTTCATTACCGCTTTGTTGTCTTTTTCTCAAGAAAATGTACCCGGTGTATTCAATGCTTTGACGATACAACAGAATACATTTATTAATGACTTACTTTCGCAATGGAACATTACAAGAGGATGGACCATGGAAATATTCCTTGAAATGGTGATTTCAGCAATTTGTAATGGAATATGCAACCTGTTAATTATGGATTACGATAAAAAATAAGGTGCAATTGCTATATTTCTAGAAAAATTAATTCACATACATCTCCAACATAATGCTAATCTTAGTTCATTGACATTTGTCTCAAATGTTGCTCAAATTTAAATACCACCGTTCATAAATGATGAAAGGAAATCAAGGTCAAATTAATGGAGTGAAGTTAAGAACTTAAGTTGATAGTAAAATAAGTTCCCCTATCTACAGGGTTTCCACAGCCGAGCGGGACATAGGGAAAATACATAAAATCGGTTTTCTGTGAATATTATCTATACTTCATCGAAATTTAAGTGCCGCATATTATCAACATTTCCACAATCATAGTACAAAGAAAGTCATTTTAATAAAGCCACAGCCGCTTGCAGCATCTCACATGTTAAAAAGCCTTATTAGAAATTTACGTGCAATAGATTTAAGAATAATAATTTTCTGGCTTTATTAAAATGACTTTCTTTTGTACTATGATTGTGGAAATATTCATTGTTTACCCAGTTATAATATGCGGCACTTAAATTTCGATGAAGTATAGATAATATTCACCGAAAACCGATTTTATGTATTCTCCCTATGTCCCGCTCGGCCGTGGAAACCCTGTATATGCACAGCTTTATGTCATATAGTTTATGTCACGTTCTTCAACTTCTTTTTAAAGCTATAAAAGGTATTTTAATTCAGTAAGGTAAGACCATTAATACATTATGTATCAGTACTAAACATACATTCACTTTTCAGTTTTAATTCAAAAATGGTGTTTACTTCGTAGGAAGATGCCTCTATTTTAATGGCGCACTATCCCAATGGAACTCAAAATTCAGATAGATCATGGGTATACAACTTGGAATCTTGTATTCAACAATTTACGATAGAGAGTCTAATCTTCATAGTTTTGTGAACCATAGAAACAATATTATTCAGCGATTTATACATTTATATATACAGTGTGTTCTGATGTCTATGACATTTTTTTTTAATAGAACCTCCTACATATTTGTTCATTTCTGAATTCTATGCCTATGTAAAATGCCGAATTCGAAAATGTATAACATGTAGTACCTAAGTTTTGAAAATACAGTCATTATAGTAATTCAAATATTTGTTTGAATACATGCAATTATAAGCTAATTATTGGCTGTAATTTATATCGTATTATGCTAGCTATGACATTATTGCATTGTAATATTGTGATGTGTCCATGAATTTATTAAAACTATAATCCATTCACTAAGAAAACATTAGTAAAACAGTATCACACCGAAAAATTTTTGTGTTTGTAAAATCAACTGTCATATAACCACATATAACGAACATTTTATGATAAATTTCTTCTTAATTGCAAAAATAAATTGTAAGCCATTTGCTTTGTCTACTACTAATAGCTTTGTTTTGGTTCGTAAATCTCAAGATGTTATAAAATTGCGCCGGACAGAATGCGTAGATGCAAAACGTCTTGAATTGTTGCCGATATTTACGGATTTGCACAAAACCAGAACGAGTATTTGCTCGATTGTATAGTGTCATCTGCAGAAGATAAATATGTACTAGTTTTAGAATTGACTAAAATATACAATAAAGACACGATATACAGATTATCAATCTTTAAAATGAGGGTGAATACTTATTTAGAATCAGCAGAAGATGACAACTTTTTTAAAAAAGGTAAAATTTTATAACTCTATTACAATTGTATAAGTTGTATAAACGTAAAGTAAATACCAATACAAAAGCTACTAATTCGTTCATCGCATAAAAAGGTCACCTTGATAAATCCAAACCATTACAAACATAGCCGCTGTCACACTTGTTTGATGCTTAACCTCACCAAAATAATCGCCTGAAAATATTAATCCTATTAAATATGATAAAGCGCGTGCGCCGCTAAACTTGTCGAACTTTGTCCACACCTCGGAGCATGGACGATCTATGACGGTTCGAAATAATTGTGGACACAGATAAAAAATCGGTAAAACCATTCAATTAATGATTCGGGATACGTGTTTCGAGGGCTCATGGACCCTCATCGTCAACCAAATACCGAATGAATAAATAAAATTAAAAACTTTAACAACAACTGCATGCGATTCTTTACCTAAACCGAATTAATTGCTAACATACATAATGTTGAGAAGAGACCGCCCTTTTCTTAAATTTTCGAACAAGACCGATTTTCCAAGAATCAACGGTTCTCTGTTCATAAGATTTTCATATTTGTACATGTAAAAACTTTTATACGCGTCTAAATCGCGTTCGTGGCTCGTCCTGCTAACGACACTTCATGGTACGATTCCATGCATAAACGCATATTTTTAAGTAAAAATATCCCTTATATGGCTTTATGGTTGTAGAAAAATACACTATGTTATGTTTATGCTAAGAAATCTTTCGATGTTAATATATTAATTGATACATTAATTCATTATACATTCACATATTTTCAACCAACCACAAAATTTATAGTAAATACATATTGCAAAATTCGCGTATATGAGGACCAGACTTAGAACAGTGGTTTATTAATCTTTATAATTGTGAATATTTTCACCATATCTAATATACAGGGTGTTAGTAAACAAGTGCGACAAACTTCAGGGGGTGATTCTGCATGCAAAAATAATGACAGTTTGCTATATAAACGTCCGTCCGCAAATGCTTAGTTTCAGAGTTATTTATTTTCAATAAAAGAAAAATTAATTACTTATTAACAATAATTTTATAGTTAACTAAAAGCTTAATAATGATGAGTTGCTATTTTAACACTTCGTTAAAATATTTGTATTTAACAATGCATTGATATTGAATGTCGACAGTAGCCTACTAGATAATGTATTAAAGAAATGAAAAATACACGTTAAGATGTTTTATTTTTTTGCATAAAAACGGCGCCTCACACGAAAAAAAGGCGAGAGAGGTTTTTTACCAAAAATTGAATGGCAAATTCAAAAATGATTTTTAATTTGAAATATCTCAGTGGCGTACCATTTTTTTCTTTAAAAAATTAAGATCATTACCCGTATGCAGGCCAATGATGAATATAAAATTCTTGGTTGGATGTCAAGAAATGCGCAATAACCATCTCTTAAAACCCACCAAATTTCATTTGCCTATCTCGACCGGTTTCAGAGCAATAAATAAATCGTCAGTGTTTAAGAAAACTTTAACACCCTATAACTCTGAAACTAAGCATTTGCGGACGGACGTTTATATAGCAAACTGACATTATTTTTGCATGCAGAATCACCCCTGAAGTTTGTCGCACTTATTTACTAACACCCTGTATATTAGATATGGTGAAAATATTCACAATTATAAAGATTAATAAACCACTGTTCTAAGTCTGGTCCTCATATACGCGAATTTTGCAATATGTATTTACTATAAATTTTGTGGTTGGTTGAAAATATGTGAATGTATAATGAATTAATGTATCAATTAATATATTAACATCGAAAGATTTCTTAGCATAAACATAACATAGTGTATTTTTCTACAACCGTAAAGCCATTTACTAACACCCGGTATATTTTAATATGAAGTATTATATAATATTATAAATTTTTATTGCAGACTATAAAAGATCACCTAAAATTAAGTTCATGTAGGATTTTACCAAAATTATCTGTAAAAAATAGGTAGCTATAAGCTAATTTTGTAATTTCTTCAAAGTAATCGAAGTATCATTATTCAGTATTATATCGGATGTATATTTGTATTATTGTTATTTTGTTTTCCTTATGTCTCTCAGGGTGTCAGGTGGGATCTAATAGTAAAAAATTCAGACAGAATTGAAACACGTTTTTTCTCTTTTAATTTTAAATTGGGTGCTTTATTCTTTTGTTAATAGATTACAACAACAAATAATAGTGAGTTCTCCACGTGTGGAATGTAACTATTATAAATGTTTCAATTATAAAATTAACGAACTTAACGTTAGTTATTTTGAATTATTACCCACATAGGGCTTATCATATAAAAATACTTAATATTTAGTTAAAACGGAAGTAATCGTGATAGCCTAATGAATTAATTTAAAGTTTAGAATTAGTTTGTTTGTTTTAGGGTTATGTTATGAGAATTAATAAAAATGAAAAATATTTTAAATAAGAAACCTAGGTCTACGGAAATGTTTCTAATGGTAGGTAAATGGCTATTTTTAATATTTGAATGAATAAGTTTAAGAATTAACGGAGAACTTTGCGACTTATTTTCTTAAAAATATAACTTAATTAATACTTAGGTCGGTTATTTGGCTCGGTCAGGTGTGGTATGGAAATTTCGGGATTCATCGGGATGATTTTCCTCTCGATCGGGTTGGGAATTTTGATGGTATCGCTCAGAAATTTTTCGTAAAACGATTTGGATCCTCGGGAATACCTCTGAATTGGGAAATAGATTTGGTCCTTGTTCTTAAATTTATTTTTTTTGAGGCGAAATTTGGTGGATATTTCTCATTTGTCGTTTTCTACCGAAAGTTGGTGATTTGAATATTAATTTTGTTGAAAACAGGGTAATTTTGACTGGATATTTTCGTAAAATTGTAATTTTAAAATGTTGTTTATACTTATAGGAAAATTTGCACATTCGTCTTGCTACTTTCGCAGTCAAAACGCTTCTGTTTTAACATTTTTTCCTGGAATCGAAATTTTCGATTTCAATCGACTATTATTTGGTGTCAAGATATGCAATTGATCTAATAAATTTCGTCGTTTGTATGGGAATCTTCGGTTAGATGTTATAATTTTAAAGCATTTGGAATCTATTGAGAAGATGTAACGTGAGTACATTATTTACATAAATACTTAAGGATGGTTTTTCATTTCATAGATCGTAAAATTTTGAAATTTCATTTAGGTCAACTGTCAGAATTTAGTACAATTTTAGTCTTACAGGGTTCTCAACTTAAATACAAATTTTTTAATTTAAAAAATTTAATAATTTTTTTTATCTCTTGTATTGGTCCTATTAGGTTAAATTTCACTACAGCATATAATGAAATTTTTCACCGCCAATTAATTAAGCAATATTTGTATTTTTAAAAATATAGCGTCTGTGTGTGGAATCGAACCAGCAAGTTTGCTTGCGCGGCATACCTACCTACCCACGAAACCATCGGCATCGTGCCACTGACGACACGATTCGAGATGTTTAAGGCCTTGGATAGGCAACAGTCTTAAAATCATTATTCAGTATCTATTAAAAGTTCATACGTATTAGACATGTGTTAACACGTTATATATTTTTACCATTAAAATAACCGAAATGTGATGATACCTTTTTAAGGTTACATTAACGTTTAGACAACGTTTTTAGCGTCTATAAACGTTGAATGTTGCAAGTAACCTTCATTTAATCTTTTAGAAACGTTTTCTTGCTCCACGTGACACAATTTCATCGCAGTAATAATAATTTTAATCCACAATTTCAAGTGATTTAAAACTATGTTAACTACATTACTGCCTACCTGTTGTAAAAGCATCATTTAAATTATTATTATTTCACATTGCAATTTTTACAAACTAGTATTTATATTCTAAAAAGTTGTCGCGATCGATTTATTCTGGAGAAACTTGGGAAATGATGTTACGGCACATTTTGTCGAAAAGTAAATAATTCCCGATTCAAAAATGTTTACTTACGTATTGCTTTTAATGCGACTTTAGGAAAATGCAAACTGTGTATCCTCACGGGATTTTGAGAAGAGAGCTAAAATCGCAATTAAATTGGATTGAAACAACTTGCCAAAAATAAGGAAGTATTTTTACTAATCTCCGACTGTCATAAGAAGCTTTATTAATAACTATTAGAATTTTCTGTAGTAATACCATAAGAGCTTTGAATTTATCGATAATTTCACGAATGCTTGTAGGGCTGGAGTGGTTTAATTGTCAAATTGACACGAGTCGAAGTCGTTATGCAGGAAGTATGAGTAAAATTATCGATTTTAATTCAAAGCTCGTATGGTATTTGATTAGATTATTTTACGTAATACAAAATGAAATTTATCTAAACTCTTTATTTATTAATTCATGTATAAATTACCAGTTTTTTGACAGAACTTTTGAAATGTCTATCCTTATTAACCGCATTTCCATAACAACGCCTAATTATTCTACTATGAAAATTATCGAAAAATTATCATATATAATACAACGAGTGGTTTTGTGATTATCGATAATCGCCGGCTTGACACGAGATATGTTGCCAAATATTAATTCCACAAGTCCGAATAAATCACAGCGACGTGAATTTATTTTATTTTCTTATTGAAAAGTACGATAGAAGTTGAAAAATGCTACACGTACACAAAATGTGTTAAAGCAACTAGGAATATAATAAATACAAGAATAGTTTGGAGTCAGTCGGTAAATGAGTGGAGACATGTATTTCACCATTGCATCTAATGCTATTTACAATGCCTAGTATATGGGTTGTCCAACCTGTATAAGTTTAATCTCTAATGCAAGGTTGTAGTACAAACGTTGTCCAAGTAGTCTATAAGATCAATAAAAAATCTTGCATTATCTATTTGAATCTCAGAGACGAATTTGGTTCTTAAAATTCTCTTAAAAGTATTTGAGTTTTCCGTTATGGATTCAAACAACTTACTCCAAAACCAAATTTGATTATTGAGCAACATCTCATCTTATCGAATACTCAACCATGATTTTTATAGTTTGCTTATTTATTAGGAAATTGTAAAACGAACGTTCCTCATTTTTGGTAAAATTAGGAGCAGTAAAAAAAACGGAAGATAACAATCGCTATCACGTGTCTCCATTAAAAAAATTAACAACAAAACAAAAAATTTTGAAACATTTATTACTCTATCGTAAAATAATATTCGCTAAAATATTGGCAGCAACAATGCCAATATATGAATATTTTCTTGTTTACTAAGTTCTAGCTAAGCTAATCTGAAAGCCATAAAAGTAATGGACGAAAAATCCATCTGTGCTGATATTCCTTATACGTATGTATAACTAATATATAGTTCTTTGTATTTCAACAAAATTAATAATAATATCGGGTCATTGTCAAATTTAGATGCTTCTGTAGATTTATACTTCTCAATTCGAACTGCGTTTAATGAGAGATAATGTATATCGGCATTTGTTTTACTGCGCCCCATTGTTTGAATGCGGAATACATTCTCGCTATTAAATGAAATCTCCCAAATTCTTTCCTCACCCAAGTACTTTCGCCATCCTTTCTCCCATAAGGGCGTTTGTAAAATGCTCTGATTGTGGTTCCGTATACAAAGATGAAACTGGACGCACAATTCAAACAGGATCAAAGAACATCAATGATACGTAACGCATTCTTCAGCACACTCAGCTTTAACTGAATATTTTCTCGACACGGGCCATAAAATTTGTTTTGATTAGATAGATATCTGCTGACAGCAGGTCGCAATACTATTTTCTTTGATAAGTAACTGAAAAAATCGAAATACTCTAGAATCGTAATGGCGATGATAGTTACTCAATTTCCATTATTTTGAAACCAGTACTTTTCGCTTCAATAGGCAGTGCTCATCCACTTCATTGCACAGTTGTGTACATGCTCCTACACGTCAATCTTTCTTTGTCAGAGGATTTTCGGTTCTAGTTTGGCTTACATATCTAGTTATCGTGGCCTTCTGACACCACTCACTTATCAAACTGCTTTCGCGTCCAACGTGGTTGACACGTGGAGTTATCGCGAACTCCTGGTAATCCCCACTCACTGTTCGCCTGAAGAAGCCACTTACATTAGTGACGAAACGTTGAGTTAATAGATTTGTGCGTGTGTGTGTATATTTTGTGTTTTTATTTTACCTTATTTTGTATTTGATTTGTTTTCTATTGTATATGTAATACACTACTATGACGCGTTCATAAATCAGGGCCCTTCATAATAGAGACTCGGATCGTGAAAGCTTTCGAAATCATTTAAAATGTTTCTGAGCAGTCTGAATTAACAACAACTGCTTCGGAATTATTATCTTGTATAAGATCGCTATTATTAGTATTCAGTTCGTAGATTGTTCCATAATACCCATATTTATTAAAATCGCGCAGTAAATTAAGCTGGGATTGAATGGCGAAGTTCTTCCAAAACATACAATTTACGATAATAAAACAGTTTTATTATCGCCTTGATAATGACAGCTTTGCTGTTGAAACGCGTCGGTGTTTTAGTTCAAACTTGTTTGGTGTTTAGTGGGATAAAGTGTTTAGTGTTCTATTTCTGCACCAAGAGATCGAGTGAAGAACTTAGTTGTGTGGTTTTTATTATTATACATATATAAAATAAATCTTCGTTGAAGGTTTTAGTTAATTTATGCCTATCCAAGTGTGCTTCCCGAAAATAGTAATTAAAATTCACACAATATTCATTTCACTAGATGACCTAGTACAAAATTTATTACGCAAAATTAATCATAAAAACATAGTGTAAGTTATACAAAACGTTTTTGTTAAATTGACAAAAATATTGTGTAATACCTACTAAAATCCACTTCCAAATTTTTGCACATCAATTTTGTTATATCAACACGTTACGTTTGCTAAATTACATAGTGTGTGTAAAAATTTTCACAAAAATATAATGGTGAATATTTACTCAAATTAATATTCACATAAAATGCTGCGTCTATCGAAAGTGACACGCGTTTTTGGTAAAATTTCACACAAATTTTTCAACAGTGCAACTTCAGGAACCATGCAATTAGCACCAACCACTGACAAAAAAAAAATGTATTCTTTATATACAGATTGGCCTGTCGAAAATGAAACAAATCAATCAGTGAAACGGTGGTTTTTGAAAAATTATGTAGGGGAACACATATACATTATAAATTTAACCTAACTGTATCTCTCAACAAGGGGGCTATCTCTTCCCTTATTATATAAGGAACTGAGGTCGAGTGATACCTCATTTGGCAATTAACTTCTCTGTGCAACGATACCATACTTGCTAGACTTTACTCAAACCGTGGATAATAACATTAGGAAAAACGTTTATTTAACATTTAATTCTTTTTGCAGAAACATACAGAAATAAGATAGATGAAAGATTTTGCATTGATTTTACATTACATTGAAAGTAAATTCTAAAAAAAAAACAATGGGAAAGAAAGTCTCTTGTATTCCTTTTAAAATGTGTTTCTTTGAAAATCATGAACATCTCTTACTAAAAAGTAAAACATTAAGAACATAAGTAAATAGTAAATAACCTTATTAAAAAAACATTAAAGAATAAAAAGAAATCTGCAAAAACGATTGCTATAATTATTTCCTGTTTTATTTGATCTACAAGTGGAAAGATATTAGATTAAGAGATAAGTATTACAGGTCATAATATAGATATATTAATTTTTACATAGTGAATGTGTCATCCTTGTTTACAGCGTTTTGAAGTTACTGACATTCTACAGATGAATAGTTAAATAAAAACGTGTTCCAACGATAATGAAGGAAGGAAATAGCTGCATGCTTAGCGAGCAGGTTATTGTTAAGGTAACGACTGTGTTGGTGAAAGAATAGCTGTTACACACTGACTGTATTGGTTCTTACTCGTGTGTGTAGTGTTCTACAACCACCGGACTCGGCTGTAGCAATATTGCAGTAACCGTGACATCAAACAAAATTGCAGGAGTAAAAGAGTGCAACATTATTTATCAGCATTGCTTGACATGTACGGTGTAATTTCTATGTTCGTCATTATTTACACACTGTAACTTTAAAAGTGCGTAAGCAATTTGAAAAATGATGCAAACATTCTGAAAATTCCTAAGTCTAAATGGAGTATAAGATGTAATCGTTCGATACGGTTGCTAACTATTTACATTTATTAGCGAGAACTTATAGAAGAGAGCGTATGAACGAAATACGTAGCTATATTCTTAAGTACAGTAATCCCTCGCCTAACGCGGGGGTTAGGTTCCATGATAAGACCGTGGTTGAAGAAATTCGCGGTTGGTGAGGACAAATTAAGAAAGTGAACGTTTGTGTAATATGTATAAACAAACTTTAATTCTATAAGCAAATGCACACTAAATATAAACTAAATACATTCATTTACTAAAATATGAATGAATAGGTAGTTGGCTGTTTCATATTTTTCTTAATATCATTTTGAATTTCCTTGTATGGCAGTAGTAAACCTTCCAATCCTCTGCAATTTATTTTTTAAGAACGAAAACCGCGGATAAGTGAAACCGCGTTTGAGGAAGTCGCGTTTAGCGAGGGATTACTGTATTATAAAGTAATTTACGATTAAAATTACATGTCTTTTTTGTGCTGGGTGTAATTGTAACGGCTTCACAAACGATATTATTTGTCACGGATATAATCGTCTTTCAAGACACATTGGTTTGCAGACCTCTTGGGTTGTCAGTCAGCCAAAAATGTAGTTATGTATCAAGTGGCTGATAATAGAAATGCTGCGTCAAAGAGATAAAAACAGTGAGTTTTACATTTATGGGTTATTACCTAAGACATTCTAACTAATAGTTAAAGACCGTAAGAATTGGTTCGGTTCCAGCAGAAGTACGTCGGGAACGTTAACGGCGCGCACCTATCGTACGAGTATGTATGTAGTAAAATATGTAGTTTGTAGGCAGTCATGGTACAGTATTGTTGCATGATCATTCACTGCAAGTATGCTACCTATAATTCGGTTGCAACGCATTTAAAATGTCGAAAGTTCGTGAAAATGCTTCAACGTGTTTGTTTGCTTATAAGGTAAAGTTGTATATTATGTCTGTGTTTTCATTAATTCTAATATAAAGTTTCTCTAAATAACGCCCATTTTTATTTCGGTAAAGCCGACGTTACGTCTCTGCTAGCGAACCACACTTGCGGTCTTTACTAATAGTTATGCATCAAAAGAAGAAACGTTTCACTATAGTTGGACGAAATATGTCTATATTCCTTCGGACTGTAACGAAAAACGTGGGTAATTCAGGAAAATGAAGAATGCGCAGACATGATGACTGTTAAATTATTAATGAATATGTAGCGATATGATCACATGTTAAAAAGTATTGTTTCTTTCAACTCGAGTAACGTGAGAATTTACCTTATTTAGATATAATTATAAAGTTCAGTCGCTCAACAGCAAGAAATGTTTCTGTTTTGTATTAACTGTAATCGTATTTAAACGTAATAAAAGTATGTTGCTAGTCGCACAAATGAAATTTTGGCTAATCAGATTTTATTATTGTCTGTATGTGATTGTGTACTACATCTATATTTCAAAAAAGTCTACAAAATGGCTAGGTATTTCTAATACTGCAATAAATTCAAAAATTTTAAGTTAATCTAAGACATTGAAATAGTCACAAAGTCAAAGAATTTAGTTTACCTAGTTTAAATAGTTAAAACACTACCAGAATGCTTTTCAGTTTTACTAAAAACAAATAAATTTATTTCTTTCCAGTTGTATTAGCACAAACTGGCCCAACAATCATTTTAAGTGCAGTTTTGTAGTAAAATGTAATGGAAGTTGTAAGCAACAAATGATCTGTACTGCATATTTTTTGTTGCCTGGTAATAAAAAAGGACAAATATATTGAACATGCTTCAGCGAAAATAGCCATTTGTGTTTGTGTGGGTAAATTACAAGGTTGTTAATAATATGGTAGGTAGGTATATAAGAATCTTGCAAAAACTTGGATCATTTTTAACTTGAGGTTCCTAGACGTGCACACTTTTGTGACACAAAAATAAAATTGGCTGTTTTGTGTACAAGAAGAGAAGTCAATGTTTGTACCACAAAAATATTGTGTAACCTAACTTGCTTGTAACCGTTCTAACCGGTCTAAATTATAGTATAAGTTAAGTTATAGTCCCGTAAAAACGTCGTTCTCCATATCTGATTAGTGTTTATTTAACACATTAGGTTTCCAATAAGACTCTAACAAGTGATTTCCACATCCACCCTACGCAACCAACCAACCAGGGTAAATTTTATTTACAATATTTACAGTAACTATTTACTTTGTACAATGCATATGTTCGTTGTAGGCAAAAGATTATTTACATAGAAGCCCCTTTGAGTTCTGACTTTTAATTAAATGTGGGCATCAGTTGTCTTGATTTTAAAGTAGCTCTAATATAACCATCTCGATTTTCATGCCCGCACACTTTTTCTGCTGCTTCTGTAACCAGTTTTACATACCTCTCAACTGACTGGGTGTGGCATGCGAATTTGAGGTAGTTAAACGCTGATAGCGCTTTGTCTTTCAACAAAGAAGCAATGTGTTCAGTTGGCATCTTGGACAGTAGTGGCGGCGGTGTTAACTTGCAGATTGACCAATCAATTACTTCGGTATAGTCGTTTGCACTAACATTTATTGAAGGTATTTTGAAGTCTCTTACGTAACCTTCAGCCGATGGCTCATTTCTGGATTTAAGGATCCTCCTGCAGCCAAGTTCTCTAATGTGTGGTCTCTCAGCCGTTATCATAGCCAACATAATATTTTCAGGGCGGCAACCCTGCCCGCAACTTTAGGCCTTTGCGCGAATTCAGTAAAACAAGAATGGGTCCAACAAATGTAATTTTTGCATTTTTTTTTAATTTACCGGGATTTTGACTTTTTTAAATATTTTTTTATTTATAATGACGCCTATGCGCAAGTTTTCCGGGCTATTAGAATTGTATTGCAGAAAAAAACGCGTTTTTCGATTCACCCTATTACATATACTTTAGAGAATGAATGTTCGCATGATGGTGCAGAAAATATCCTTCAGAACCAACCAATAATTAAAAAGTTTTTCTGTGTATTAATTAGTTTTCAGTTTGACTGCCTTTTCGTTTACCTTCTCTATTATTTGAAATAAATTATTATTTGTTTACTGTGTGTTTTGTTATAAATTCTCGAATAAAATCAGTGTTTTTAACGAAACAAAATTAAGATGAACATAGATTTCTGTCTATCTGCTTCGATAAATAATTTTTCTTATGGTTCTAAAATTGATTTGTATTATTATTTTATTTGCGTTTATATGTCATTAATGGTAATGGGTGTTGGCAAACGCTATACTACGTAATAACACAGGTATTAAAAGTATCTGAAAAAGAATATATTTCTGCAGCGATCTTCCCATTCATTTCACATTACGTAGCTATTTTACTTGCTCATAAGCAAATTGTTTTATTACTACAAACATCCAGTTAAATGTTGAAAGTTTCTGTGTGCGACGTTAGGTCTACGTCGCTTGCCGGGTGAGTCGATTTTAAATCAACCGAGTGTACATACATACACATGCGGCAACAAGTAGGTCACATTAGTAATACTCAGTTATTAACTGAAATTAAAAAAAGAACAAGTGTTACAAATAAACAAAACATTTTATTTGCTTTAATAGAATGTATAGCCTCCGTTAGAATCGAAACCGCCCTACATCTTGCGCTAAACTATCCCATGTACTAGGTAGTACTGCTACTAAATCTGCCCTATTTATAGGAGGTGGTTGATAATCATCTAGACCTCTCTGAAATCTCATACATCATGATATACGAGCACCAGAATCTGTTTTTAGTTAATGCCTCAATATTATTACAGTAATAATTTCTATTCTTCTAGCGTTCACGATTAAGTATCTCTTCTGGTTGCAAGATGTGCATATTGTCTGCCCTTCTGAGCTAGAGGCGAAAACCTTGTGAAGATCAAAACGTTTTCGCCCTCTAGCGTGGTTGATACGTCGAGTTACCGTAAGCTTTAGCGCCTCCCAGCCAGTTTTGCCGCTGTTAGGTTTTCGCCTCTCTGCTGATTTTCACGTCGAGTTACTGTGACCTTCTGGCGCTCTTCAGCTAGTTTTGCTCCTGACGAAGCCACTTACATTAGTGGCGAAACGTCGAGTTTTAGTAAGTTGTTGTATATGTTTTTTGTAATTTTAATTTTAATTTTTACCTTTGTATTGTACATATATATTTACTTTACTATATATAGCATATATATAACATACATATTTAAATCATTTAGAAACAAAAAAGCAAAGGTTTGTTGCTGGTTGCAACTCTGTATATAGTAGATTATTTACTTGTGTCTATAAGAAAATTATAAGCATAGCAATGTATTATGTATTTCTCGGTGGCTGTAATGTGAGCGAAGCTCATCTTATACGAAATGTATAACAGTATAACAGCATCGGATATCATCTTGTAGTCTTTGAACAAGGGATCTCTCGTTATATGGTATATTTCGTGTACCTATGTATATTGAAACAAAAGAAATGTTTTCCCCTCTTTTGTAAACCCGACCAAGATATTGCTTTTAATGCTATTTACTAATTGTTTTTTTAAACTACCGATTCCCTCATGTGCATTGAGATAATTCGATAATTTTAGACTAGCGGCAGGAGTCAAAGATTTGTAGTAGATGTTGTATTTCTTTTCTACACTATCGATATCACAACATATTTGCCAATATTAAATCAACTACCGATTATCTTGTCAGTCGTTACCTTTTTAATCAATAAAAACATAATAATAAATATCAAATCGTCGCAAAGAACATAATATGTAGTAACACTACGTCACCATTTGAGTAACTGATCTCAACACGAAAAAATAATGTATTCGGGAAACTAAAACACTAAAATTTATATGAATAGAAAAGAAGTTACTATCAAACTCTATTGGGTATGGTATGGGTATTCTTACTTAAAGTAATGTTAACTAGTGCTGGGTATCCTATTCGAATTATTCGATTAATCGAATACGCATCTATTCAAATATCGAATAAAACTGTACCGAATTATTCGAATAATCAAATAATCAATTATTCGAATAATCAAATAACCAATTATTCGAATAATCAAATATCTGATTAATAAAACATTCAAACAATAGACTGGTCAACTAATCAAATATTTGAATTTACACTAATCATATACATACATATTTGAATATTTAACTAATCAAATATTTAAATATACTATACCTATACATAGATACAATACATACATATGTACATAACCCCCCATAACCGGGCGTGCAACGCGTGCAGCGCACACGGGCGCCACCCCGAAGGGGCGCCAAACCGAAGGTTTGGCAGGAAAAAGAAAAATTTAAAAAAACCAGAAAAAAATCTATATATTTTTTAAAATAATAATGCGCAGGCTGAATAAAAATAAGTAAATACCTTTACTTGTCAAGTTTCAAGCAAATACTTAGTAGCCACATTTAGTTTGTTAAGGATTAACAAGTTTTAACTTTCGGATTGACAGGTAAAAGCGTTCACTTGTTTTTATTCGCCCGACCTAATGTAAGAAATATTTATTTTGCTGCCACGACATATTATATTTTATACATAAATAATACTTTTAAGTTAAACCTTTACTTTAAATAAAATCTGGTGCACTAAAAACGGGAAAATAATTATTAGGACACTTTATGAGACTTTCTACAGATTCTACCCTCTTTAAAAATTAACAATGAATTGAAAATATGGGATGGAGGTTAACATATTTTTTTAGCCAACTTGCGCCCCTACGTTTTATTTTTAATTGTTAAATGTTTCAGAGGTCAGGATATCTCAGAAATATTTTTACCTATACTCTCTACATTTTGGTTCTTAGTTTTTCACATGGCTAGAATTACCTCTACTCTACGACTGCAACATTCAAATCAGGATAAAAAGACCTTTAAAACGGGGTATCACTAATCTAATTTAAA
This sequence comes from Holotrichia oblita, assembly GCA_023690525.1. Lineage (NCBI taxonomy): Eukaryota > Metazoa > Arthropoda > Insecta > Coleoptera > Scarabaeidae > Holotrichia > Holotrichia oblita. The sequence goes on along the minus strand of CM043015.1, from coordinate 135,907,428 downwards.
ATTTTTAGGGCAGCTCTCAACCTCGCTCAGGGGTGAAACATAAAATATGATCTTTATATTCCGGATTTATTTCCACTTAGAGAGAGTGGAAATAAATCCGGAATATAAAGATAAGTACATAAAGGTCAAAAAATACATATATTAATAAAATATGATAGTATCATATTTTCACTAAAACCTAAAATATGTGCGGAAAGTTTTGTAAGAATCGGTTGAATAGAAGTAGTTCAAAAAGCTATTGCAAGATTAAAAACAAACAATAAACAACTATACAGGATATTAGATAACATTATTAACAATTAAAGCAAACCCTTATTTTACATTTTTGTTAATATTTACCTTTTTTTTGTTAATAAAGAATTGCATTTTTTTAACCAAATCCAAATATTATGCAGTAATTCGTAAATCGCCAAGCTTGTCTATAAACGTGAAAGCTTGTCCAGACTTGCATTTTTCCTCCATTTCGGACTCGAAAGGTTCACGGAGTATAAATTAAAACTACGAAAGGCGTTAACTAATCAGTTCTTGATATTCACACAAGGAAACGGAAGATAAATTAGACGTGTTTTAAAGTGGTAGAAAGAAAATATTCGATTCGATAAAGTGTTTTATATTTTTTCCATTTTTTATTATTATTTCCAATAAAAATTAAATTAAAAAAATCTGTCGTTTTATTATAAAATAAAAAAAAACTATTTTTCTTATAACTGGATTTCGTACATTAATAAAGGGCGCCAAAATAATGTCCCGCACGCGGGCACCGCTCAGCCTTGCGGGGACCCTGCATATATGCAATCTTATGTGTGAGTTTTAATAAGAAATTGTTAATTTTCTTGGAAGTCAAATTGCGTTGTGTACGTATCTTATCTTTTCAAACATAATGTCAGTTATATTAAAAAAATATTTCAACTTCATCTCATTCCAAATTCACTTATCCGCGAACATTATTGCATTAATATAGGTACGTAATTTTCTATATTCAACAAGATATAAAAGGAGGTCTCTTCTCCAATTCAAAACAGTTACCTATTCAATAGTTTTTTGCCGATTTCGGTCATTATAAATCACATAATGTACATATCTTGAACTGAATGTGAAAAAATAAAATTGAATTGAATACGAATAATCGATCGAATTGAATTGAATATGAATAATCGATTAAATTGAATTGAATATGAATATTCGACTAATCCGAATAGAAGAAATGATTATTCGAATACAAAAATGATCAAAATTCCCAACACTAATGTTAACATCATATTAACAAACTTGTTATCCACGTTTCAAGAAGTGTAAATACAAAAAGTGGAAAATTTAACAGTAATGGAGACACCTTCTACAGTAATATACCAATACAATTGATGAAATATGTTTAATATTAAGACACCCTACTTTTTACAACTGTGTCTGATTGAAGCTGTCGTTACAATATATAACTATATAGAAATAAAATGAAGCGGGTAATTTTCCATGTAGAGACACCTATCGCTTGTTAGATAAACTAAGTTTGAATGGTGTGTTGCGAATTTTCTGCAGTCGAAAATGTAAAACGACAATTTAATCTGTAAACAGAAGTACGATACTAAAATATTGGTTGTAATCAATATACCAGTAATGCAGTTGAGAGAAAGTGTGTATTAAGTACCAAGTTCGTGAAAAAAAAATAGTTCGGAGAAAAAGGGAATGCAAGTTAATAGAAACGAAATGAAGTAGATATGAAATATACATGTCAGACAAAAGTATTTTACAAAAGCGATCTGAAGCATACCATGGAGTTAAAATACGCAAAAAGTAGGACAATTAATCAATATTAATACACCAATAATAATCAAATATATTTCAGTGCAAAATAAAATCAGTATAAAAGTTAAAACCAGTTTTTATCGGTAAACATAGAGTATACACATAAGTATACGTGACTACCAGATATAATCGCAAATCTATCTTAAAACTATTGTTCACTTAACTTGACTAATATTCAATAGAAATTATTGCAAAGAGAAAACTGCGAATGATCTAGTGATAACCTACTCCGAAAAATATTCAGACATTAATATAAAACATAAGCTGCTTTGACTATCGTTTCTAAATTATATTCAAATGGAGAGATATATTTTGGTACAACTGAAAATGTCAGGAAACTCGTGAAATAAATATTTAACAAAAACTATTAACTATTTGGCTTTCTTTTTTCTCCCTCGTCTCATATTTAACAAAGACATTGCGCGGGAAAATATAAAACTCGCTATAGAATATCCACTTAAGGCGTCAAAGTTTTGCTTGGGGCAACTTGTAGTATTATTATAAACTTCTCCCTTGCGTAGTTACTATGAACAGTACGGTAATCAAAAGAACTCCTGACACGTGCATTGGGTTAAATCGGTTGAATTTAAAAATCCCAGTTAACTTCTCTGTATACTATACTGAGATAACTAGCAGAATTATTTACATTATTTATATCATGTAAATCAAGTTGTTAGAGTATCCTTTATTCATACTTCAATTAACTTATTTTGCATAGTTCTATAGAACCGACAATTTTAGGGAAACGGATAATCGATACACCACAAAATTTATATATACGATATACATATGTAAAAAAGATTTGCTGTTTTTAATAAGAACATAGTATTAGCAAAGATTGAACATAACTATTGTAAATGTAATAAATAAAACAGGGTAGTGCAAAACCACCTTATTTAAAATCTTGGAATAATACAGGTAAATAGATTTAATGTATGTACTTAGATATCATACATATACAAACAAGGGAATTGTAATATACCAGGATCTAGTTGCTTACTCATAGAATTGAGCAATTATTAGAAATATGCACCAACATTGCACTGTTACAGGTAATAGAAATAACCTTTAAAAGATTAATACAATCTAAAACTAGATACGTATTAACTACTTCGTATGAATTTAGCTGAAACATTGTGCCTGTGTATTCATGTTTTGCATTAAAATGCATTAAATATAATGTAATATGTATACATATATCACAATGAGAACGTTTAAAAATGTTTAAGTTCATTATTTTAGGGTAGCGTACTTGTATAAGGAAGGACGAAGATGACTAACAAAGCGTAGATGCGGGTATCTATAAAAGACGTTGCTCTTGTATTTACCTTGTAGTAATTCTTGTTGAAGAATAACGTTCTAATTTGCACCCTATAAGCAACTAATATTGATGGCATTATTTAACTGCTGTAGTTAAATGTATGTAGTTTTAATTGACTAATTTGTATGTTTTGGATAAATCCATATATTTAATTATATTATACAAATTCTAATTCCGAATGTGAACATATCTGTATATATGTAAAAATAATGCAATTAAAGACAGAGACATGTGGGTTGAAGCATGTTTGACTTAAGAATAAGTAGAAGAAAGAAGTCCAATCTAAGAAAAGAGAATAAACGATTTCCTGAGGAACAGCAGATGTTGTGCAGGTGACTTGTAATACAAGTTCAAAGCTGGATCAGTGGCGTAACAGTCAATGTATTTACTGTTAGACACAATTAATGAATCATGTAAAATCTTAAGCGTATATTTATAAAGCTTGTTTTTTATTTATATTTGTACGCATTGTACGACTATTAAATGTCAATAATAATAATCATTAAGCTGCTGTTATAAAAAAATGTAAATATGTATCTTTGAAGAAATTGCTTTTGTTTGGCGGTCTATTGTTAGTTATCGGTATTTCATATGTAATTCATAAGTATTGCTACGTTATAATAAAAATCAAATGCATACTCACAAATCGTTGATATTATAGCATTGCTTTTAGAAACACGAAGAGGTGAAAACAGAGATCATGAATTTCATTTTCAGAAATTTTATACAAACCAAACTTTAAAAGACACATTTCCAACGAAACACTGTCATAAATAACTAACACATAAAATGAAACTTCGATGCACAAACACACCTAGGGCAAATCCATCTTTAGTCCACTGCACTTGACCGGCTACATTAGCAACTTCACATTCCAGCGTTATTTCACCACCTTCATGAACCTTGACATCCCTGGGTTGCACCCTGAAGTATTGCTGTTGGGCCATGGTGGCTCCTAATAGAAGCATCAACACTAACACTGAAACAATAGATTTGTTAATATTGCTATAAAATCTACAATCTTCGAGATACCTACTTTGTAAAAAAAAGCAAGGCAATCTTCCATCAATTGACAATAAATATTTTCAAGCTTGCATACATATACAACTACAATGTAATCCTTTTACGTGTGTATTGCCATATATAATAATAAGGGGATGCTCTTGAATAATATGGGTCGTTGCACTGCTTATAGTCCAAATTTTATTCGTTTGCTTATTTTTTCGATTAGATCGAATTTCCACCTCTATACAGCTTCACCTGTAAAATAGGTGCGCGCGTTTCGCTCACGGTTACTTGGACAACCCAAGCTAACACTTCGACGATCGCCCGCACTACTAAATCATCAATGAAGAAAACGCCAAGAGAGAGAGTGGTGGGGGCACTGCACAAGAAAACACGTTCCTCTAGTGCCCTGCGTGTGGATTCGGTTTAATATAAAGTGCGGATATGGTAGGATATATGAGAGCATTTTCCTTCATATTTTGCTTCTGTTGTATGCTTAACTAATTTAATACATATTTTGATACATATATATGCACATTTAGCTAAAAGTGATGCCGTAATTAAATTGAAGTGTAAGTATTAAGATATATGTCTACCTTCATAGGTAAGGAATAATACGTGTATTTTGGCGAAAAAAGATAATTCTAATAAAACGATAAATGGCTGACAAATAAATGTTAATAGTGTCTCCATTTTTGGTGCGTTTTAAATAAAATTGCATAGAATTTAGCGAACTGACCTGGCTAGATAATATAAGCACACATACTTTTCATTTAATAAACAGTAAAAACCAAATGAGCATTCAAGTTACATGTAGGTACATACATCATAACTATGGAATACTATAAATTTGAACTGAAAGTGTATATTATACTACACATTCTTAAAGCGTTTGAAATATTTAAATAGTATAAACAATAGCACACTTAACTGTTTTGAAAAAAACATTGTTATAGCATTATAAGAGTATTTTGAATAAATACTTCCTTTCTGAACACCCATATTTTCCTGAACTCTCTATTTGATTATTCTATAGTGAATTAATTCATATGTTGCCAACAAATGATAATAAATCAATATTTAGTTCTATATAAACTACAGATATCAGGAACAAGAAAACTTCATTTTATAAATTATGAAAATAATGGCAGGCAGCTACAGACTTCATAGAGCATTTGCCAGCAGATGTCATTACTAAATTGAAATATGAATATTACCTTGTAAAGGAGACTACTACTAGAGAAACTGGTCGTTTTTGATTGCCTTATACAAAGCCGAAGAGACATCTGTATAAGTTTCACAAATTTTAAAATAAAACATTTTACGTCTACAGATTTCTGCTTAGCTGTGCGCGCGCCTAAAATATTGAAATCAATAGGCAGAAATTCGGCAAATACGGAATACTCGCTGGATTTCAGTCACGTGGTTTTAGATTTTTTGGATTGTATATTCGTTTCTGAACACATAAGGTTCATACAGATTTAATAATTTAAATATGTTCTCTGTCGATTTAGCTTTTTATTTAATATAATCTGAATTGAAAGTTAGAGAACATTAATAGCAGCTTTAATAACACGACCAATATAATCATATTAAAAATAATCTGCGAAGGGGATCTTATTGGGAAAATTGGAAGATTACGTTGAAAATATATTCATCAATTTGTTAATTTAAACATTTTAATCTACCCGTCCGGAAGAAACTAAATTAAAGAGGTAAAATGGTATACTTGTATAGAATAGACATTTGAATTTAATTAATTTATAGTACAATTTGTAAATTGAAAAATTGATGCATTCAATAATACCTATTCATATAAATTCATACAATATTACATCCTTAAATGCACAGTAAATATTTATGTAACTGTATGTTAATGCACTGTGTGAAAATTATGCAGGCCCACAACATAAGTTTACAAAAAGCGATATGTGTAACAATTCATCGGATCATAACATGTAGCACTAATATACACAGTGGGCTTAAGGATTGATACATAACATATATGTAATTGCTACCAAAAATATGTAACAGTACAAGAAATGTGCACATGTGTTCGATTAAGGAAAAAATATATATTTTTTGATGCGTCTAATGGAAAGGGATAGGAATGAAACCGTATTGAATCTAGTTTATATGTCTACTGTTTGAAGTAGTTAGTACATGTATTCTTCATAAAGGTAAATTATTCATTATTATTAATAATGTTTGATATTATATAGTATTCATATATGTATATTGCGTATTTTATTTGCTATAGATAGTATTTGATGTTGTAGACCTATTACTTCGTATATAGTAGCGGTTCATTGTATGCAGAATCAGGATTCTTGATATGAGTGCTTCTGGGTAAAGTAAATATATACAAAATAAAAGCAAAAATAAAATAAAAATACAAAAACTTACTCAAACTCCACATTACGCCACCAATGTAAGAGGCAAAAACTGGGTGAGGAAAGAACGGTAACTCGACGTATAAACCATGCTAGAGGCGAAAACCTTCTGACTTACAAAAACTTACTCAAACTCGATGTTTCATCGCAAATGTAAGTGGCTTCTTCAGCAGCAAAAAACTTGGTGAGGAGTGCCAGAAAGCCACTGTAAGTCGCCCTCTAAACCACGCTAGAGGCGAAAACCTTCTGACTTCCAAAGGTTTAAATTTCTCCGTGCTTTCCAATATTTTGTACTTTTATTTTATTTTTGACGACCGTGAAAGCCTTCGATATCATGCAGGATTCTTTACACTTACGTCGCAAGTAATATAATACATATACACTCCGCAATATATTCAAACTTTCTTGATTGCATAAGCTCACATTATTTGATGTTTCAAGTACAACTAAGTGAAAAGAAAGTTAGCGTTTGTTTAAATTGAAGACTAATGGAAAAATACTGTTCGTTTCAATTTAAAAGTCGCGACAAAAATATAGACGCACCAATTATTAAGGAAAAATAATAAACAGGTTCTAAAGAAACTAATTACAATTTATTTATTAGTATTTTGGAGCCTTCCTTATTTTGAATAATACAGTTTGTTAATAAATTAACAAACTGTACAGTCAGTGTACACCATAAAAATATTATTTCCCATACAAATTTTGACATTTTTTCAGGGGTTGAATTTTAAAATACATTTCCTTATTTTTGACAATTTGACAACATTTTTGTGTGTGTGGTGCTAGTTTGAAATAAATTTCACAAATAAAATATTATTTCCAATACAAACGTTTTTTCCTATTCAGGGTTCAATCTTAAACAACGCCAAAACACGCGTATAATTAATTGCGTCAAAAAGCGTTAACACCAAGTTTCAAATAAATTTAACTATAAAAATATAATTTTTAAATTTTTTTCTGTGCAAATTTTAACCTTCGCAGGGATTGAATTTAAAAAACGCAAAAAAGTGTTTTATTAAGTGTGTCAAAGAGCATACACAAATAAAAATATCCTAGACTTTTTTGGTGCTAACCCAGGACAGTTCAAAATGACGTCTGCCTATCTATAACACTGGCGACTATGCTTTTTCATTTATCAATAAATTGAAGAAGAATTTTTCAAAATGAAATATAAGCAAACTTTATAATTACTTACGGTGTATTAATCGTTGTAAAATTTTTAAGGGATTATAATATAATTGTTACTCATACAATATTACTTGGAATGCATAATACACATAAATTTGAGGCTAATAAGTATACCTACTCATTATTTGCAAAATTTGCATATCATTATGAAGTTGAAAATGTATGCTTCACAAATTTATTTTAAAGGGATGCGAGTCGGCTTAAAAAAATGCTATTAAAACTCATGGTAAAATCGATGTTAACTGATTTAAAAAATCAGTTTTAAAAATCGATTTTAAAACCAGGTTTTTGAATACGATTTCTATTTTGATAGCAACTAATCGTCAATCTCAAACTCGGTTTGCCATTTTTTTGTGGACTGGTCGATGTTTAAGACTAATTTTCCTGCTCTGTGGTGGTTGAAATTGTATTTATTTCACTATTGAGATCAATTTTAAGCCGATTGAAATACAAACGGCAAACAAGCGTTTATTTTATAAGAATAATATATTACGATTCCGTTCAAAAAATTATCTTGGCAATAATATTATAATTAATTCTGTTTTGCTCAACATGTATGCTATGTATTTATTTAGTTAGCTTATATGTATGTAGGCCTTTCATTACTAGAAGATATACGATTAATGTCATTGTGTAGTGACGCACATGTGGGATGTAACTTAATACGTTAACAGACCTCCTACTTTGTAAGTTAATAATACTGTTCTGCCCCCTATTTATGATATTTTTAAAATAGGTGCATTATATTTTCGTAAGTACTAGTATATAAATATAAAGAATGTGCAGTGATTGCTGAAAATATATAACTTGCACTAATAATGTATGAATATTGCATGATTAAATATAATAAAATGCAACAAATGCGTGCTAAATAATTTACTAAGTGATAAAAAATTTGATCGACTTTTTAAAATTGTATTGCTAACCAGTAACTTTTGTTTTTAATCAAGTACTTATACCACTAGCAGTAGCATACATATTTTACGTGTAAAAATTATTGCGTTCATAGTAGTAATAATCATTTTCAATGTATTGAAAAATCTACAAAATATTTTTATGCACTTTTTGTTGATAATTATACTAGTACTGTAAATTGACTACTGGAGGCAGTTCCAAGAAATTTCTAGTGATTTAAACAATATACCGTTCTATTTGAGACATATGATAAATAACGGCTGGAAGGGGCAAGGGGTACGAAAATTCGCTAAGAAGTGGGGACGCGTAGGAGTCTCTCTATCACAGTTCAGTCTCGTCTAGTCTACAGCGCTGTGATAGACTCATACGCGTCCCCAGTTGTTAGCGCATTTTCGTACCTCTTGCCCCTTCACGCTGTTATTTATCCCATGTCTCAAATCTAGCGCTATATATACATATATGTACAGTGGAGAGCTTTTAAAACGATACCCCTCTAAGCAAACGTCGACCTTATCGACACAATGTAGGAGTAAAACAGATCTCCTTAGCTTGGGAGAATACATAAATGGTCCGCTGTATTTTCGCAGGTACCCGGTTGCGGTATACCCTTGCGTACGGATTATATTTCGGTAATTCTTGTTACTGTTGCATTATAATTTACAATAATACAATTCTTCTTTGTATTTAGAACATCATTCTCTCTTGAAATTTATATGAAAACAACTTACCGGGTATATGTATGATAATGAATGATGTATAACGCAAAAAGACTATTAGAATTAAGTAAATGTTGGTTTCTTTTTTCGAGAACGGAATAAATGAAAACTTAACAAACTGTGTATGTATAAAATTTAAAAACATTTTAATAACTTACAAATTTATTAAAAACGTATCGTGTGACTAACTATTTTGATATACTATGAAAATGTTACTTTAAATAAGTGAATTATCAAAAAGAAAACGTTTAGTGCTAGGTGTGAGTTCCAAAGATGTAATAAATCGATTTTTATACATATATAAAACGAATACACAAAGAAACTACAATATCTGCAATTTTAATGGCCGACGCAGATGTTGTGAAATAGAGTACGTAAGGTAGAGCTTCCTAAAAATTCTCTAAAGCTATTTTGTTTCGTTCTGACTTAATTTTTTTTTTCTACTGCTTTTATAGTTAGTTTGCTTTTTGAGTTGTTCGTGGGTGTAGCGGTAGTAGTTTTGGAAACGGTGTTTATCGTCTTTAGTTATTTGTTAATGTATTTATTTTTTAGGATAGATAGTGTCGGTACTCGCACGTAGTTGTAGATAGTTTATTGTATATAATTTTACTTGCAGTTGTAGGTATCAAGTTTTAATTCGGGTGACGTTATTGTTATAGCGAATATATCTATTTTGTGACCTTTGTGTACTTATCTTTCAATTCCTGAAATATTCCAACCTCTAGGGCAATAAAACAACAATTAATTAAATACCAATTTATTCCAGAACATATAATGTTATGTTTTCGTTAATAAGACTTCTTCAGTGGAAGAAATTGGCATTTAATATATTAGACACTTATTCTCAAATTTAAAAGCACCCATTAAGCAAGGTAATGAAAGTAATGTCGTGTAATAAGGAGATGAGAGTAATTAACGTTGCTTTAAAATAAACTTTATTTACTAAATATTTATATATTCTTCATCGAAAAATTTGCATTTAATTTGAAAATGATAGAAAACAGTTATCCAAAGAGTTAATGTCTCCTTATACACAATAAGTGGGAAGTGGTGCGAAATTCTTTCTATATTGACCTTAAGATTTTTTCTAGTACTTTTTCCTACTTTCTCTAAATTAGAAGTATATCAGTAATTCGACAAAAAGATGGCAGTTACTGCTGTAATTTTATTTTATTTCTTATTTTTGTAATTTTTAAGAAGTCGTGCATTCAAACTCCAAAATAATTTAGCATTGTTGTATATGCTATATGACAATTATAATATTTTATAATTTATATAATTTTATAATAAACAACAAAATTTATTTAATTCAAACTACTAATAAAAATATTTAAAGCAATCTGTATAGTTATTTTGATAATCAATTAATCTCTGCGGTTATACGGTAATACGGTCGAATAACAACATCAATATTTTGACAATATTACGCTAATATTTATACAATAACTGCAACATCTTTAATGTATGACTTATCTTGCAAAACTGAGTTGACGAAAATGATTGAGGAATAGGAATTTATTATAGTAACAAAGAAAATGACACCTGTATTATTTGAATTAGATAATTATAGGTGTAATTAATGTGCATATAATAATCTACCTATAGTATACGATGCTTAAAACTGCCTGGCCAATGGGGAGTGGCAGGAAATTCTCATGCACTCACATAATAGTTATCTAACATAGGAAACAAGTTATTTTTAGATTAAGAAGTAAATTAAGTTAAAGAATTTGAATGTATATTTACTTGCATTTAATCGGTTTGATTTCCCTTTTTCAAAACTTTCAAAATCCAATCTTTATAGGGTTTTCGTTTATTATAAAAAGGTAGTCAATAGTTCAATAAACGAGAGCGTATTATTTTTACATAAAGAACATACGTAGCATCACAGTAACCTTTTTTTCTAACAAATCTTCAGTTTATTGCGTTTTCACAAATCACTTTTATATCTCTTCGTGGAAGGGAAGACCTCGAAAAACAATTCAGCTAGATGACTTACTATGGCTCCATGTGATGTATTAGCTCTGGCGATCTGGTTATATACAAATAAAGCGCGCTATTTGGTCGGTAGTAAATTTTTTTGGTTTAGTCTAATTGATCGACGACGAAGTATGTATACGTATATATCGGTTCAGGCCCTGTGAATGGCAGGTCGTTCGGCGGCATCCTCTGCTAAGATGTCAGGCATTTTATTGCTTTTGATCACTGATCGGTTTGGTACTAATTTTAACGTAATGCTTGAATTGTAATGAATTAACTTTGACAGTGTGTATTGTGTGGCTCTACACGCAGTTTGGCTGCCAGATAGAATGTCGACCATTTTCAAGTAGGCAATTCAACATGCCCTTTGTGCAAGTCTGTCCTAAGCTGACGGGTTTGCCATCTAATGCAGATTCCTCGTCCTGGTTGGTGCATGTAAGCTTTTGCAGTCTCACTGCTAGAAAAACGGAAAACGGGCAAGATCGTATCTGCTCTTATTAGCAGTGGTACCGTTTGTTTTACGTAATTAAAGATGCCTGTATGGTCTTCGGTTTCGTCAGAATTACTTATACCTACTACGTTTCTTTGGCTAGATTAGCTTTGTGTCATCAGACTAGCGAAACATAGGTTATAGATACCTTCGTATACAGCCAGTGCACCATTAAAGATTTCAGCCCCCACGAAGAATGATTTTCATCGCTGCTGTCAGCGTCGAATACACGGCTTCCGTGATGTCTAAGCAAGCAGTCCTACATATCTTACTAACCGTACTACTATACGGTTAGTAAGATATCTAACCATATAGCTTAGATTGCTGTTGTATTACCAAACTGACGAAATATAGAATGTGCTACAACACTGGTTTTACATAACAGTTCTCTATAGGTCCAGAAGGCCCTCTCGAGTTTAATCGATTCGTGTTTCAGGTGTTATTTGTACGTTAGGTTAATAGTCAAGATAATACCTAGATACTTAACCTTGGCTGATCCGAATATTTTGGAGTCGAAAATGGGTAGATACTGGAGTTTGGCGGGCTTCTTCTTCCAGATGAATGGGACCATAATCGTTTACATTTAACTCTTATTTTTTGCATCGTTTGAGTGCAACTTGCATACTCTCGGATACCATCTCCAGACCATGATGGTGATATCGTCGGCATAGCCCTGTGCGTGGAAGACCACTACAAGACGTCCATTACAAGACACCATGGAAAAGGCGACAGTATTCTGCTTGTCGGCTGCCACCGTTACTTTTATAGTGCATGGGTTCTGCGACGCCTAAGCCGTTTGTTTTCTGCTACCATGGTACCGATCTACCTCCTTACCGTTGGGTCGGCTGTAAATTATTACAATGTCTTTTCCACTGACAGAAAGGACAAAAGACCCTCAACTTACTTATGTTAACTGCTTAATATGTATACTAGGTTGAGCGATTACTATTTTGTATATCTTAAAATTTAAATAACTGTGTGTAAAAGTGAAGTTACTAATACTGCTCTTTATTAATATATTAACTAAACTAGCTTTCTGAAGTCTAACGAATCCTTCATATTATATACTCAGTGAGGACGTAAAGTATGAAATAAAATTCATAAATTCGAAAAAAAATTTTTTCATAAAAATGCTGAAATACATGTAGTAATTTAATATAATGGGCATGCTTTAAGGAGTATCTGTAACAATTCAATAACATATATTGTAATGTAATAGAAAATGGAAGAAACCATCTAGCAATAGAATTCTATCGACAATATTGTTGTTATCTAACGATGAGTGCAGATGAGTGTATGAATTCGATATTTACTTATTGTTGCTGTAAAGTTGTATAGAATATCACACATCATATGTCAAGATAAGCTACTTGTCGAGGAACTTCAAAATATAAAATAAAACCGCAATCAATAGCGCAATCAAATTTTCAAAATTCGAAAGCGTGGCGGTTAAGGTTACGTTTGGCTATATTTTTAAATTGAATATCTCAAAAACGGAAACAGCACAAAACGCGTTTTCAACGACACAAATCAACAAAACACGAACACAAAGCTATGAACCAAATTGCTGTGTAGATGCTTTTAAATTGCTTTGGTGACTTAGAAAACAATGAAGCTTGCACTTTCGTTAAAGATTATAATATTACTCACATAAAATATTTAAATCGATAACCTGAAGAGTTTAACACTTAAGTTATACTGTCTACATACGATAAACGCGGTAAATCAGTTAGCCCAGTTGTCTTGGCAATAGACACCTACATATAAGGTTTGAAGGTTTCTAAACGGTTAACCACGGAGTTCATTATTTCAACAACATAGCAACCTAGCCTTGGCAGATGGACGATGAGACATTGATTTCATTTGTATATGTTCACTTTATTATGACGTGGTCAAAACTCGGAATCCCTCATAACAGAAACTCGAACCGTGAAAGCCTTCGATATCATGCTGGACGCATTATTTATAAGAAATAACAATACTTTAGAATGTAACGTGTATGGAAAGGAAAACAGTTCACTCCAATAACATTTCTTCGGATTCCTATTATTTTGTGTTGCTACACAAAATAACCTTATGCTTAAGGTGTGGCCTAGTTTCATGGTTTTCAGCCTAACCTTATCACTGAACTAGAATTAGAGGAATTTTAAATAATATCGAAGGCTTCCACGGTCCGACTCTCTGCCAACCACGCTAAGAGGCAGCCAGAATGTTTTCACCTCTACTGTGTGGTTGACACATCGAGTTACCGTGAACTTCTGGTGCCCCTTACCTAGTTTTGCTCCTGCAAAAGCCACTTACATTAGTGGCGAAACGTCGAGTTTAAGTACATAAGTTCTATTCTATTTTTTTTTAATTTTCACTTTTGTTTTATTTTGTATTGTATATATGCACACTTAATTCTTTTTTACACGGTCTTTTTTACACGGTCTTTTTTACGCGATTATGATTTAACACGAACTACAAAAAAATTAATTCTCTTTTTACACGACTTACTTTGATTTAACACGATCGGCCGAAAGTCTAATAAAATTTTGCTAGAATGTTTGTATTTATTTGGTTGATTTATCTATCTACGTATCGTTTGATACAATGAAGAGTCTATGCGACTTAACAAAGAATTAGGTATTCAAATGTTTACATACCTACATATGTATTTCAATCTATCAATTCAAATATAATAATCTCTGAATGGAATTTTATTTGCTTCATCTACATTTTAAGTTTAGTGTTCAAATTGAAAATATCGTTTTTGATGATTATAAAATTTAATAAAAATTTGAATATAATTCGTGCATCATACGTATTTATTAATTTTCCGTAAAAGTAATTATATGGTAAGTTATAGGTTTCAAACCTTTGCTTTATTAATTATAACTGAAATATTTTTCGGTAGCCCTAACATAATGTCAGATAATTCATCGGCAAGAAAAGTGAAGAGAAAAGCGATTTCTTTGTATACTAAAATTCAAATTTTAGATCGCCTTGCAAGTGGGCAAGGTGTAACGTCTGTAGGAAAGCATTTTGGTCTACATGAAGCTACCGTAAGAACTATCAAGAAAAATGAAGTTGCTATTAGAAAGTCGGTATGTTCTGACACAAGGTCAAGTGCTAAAAAATCATCATATACAAGAGATATTGTCAAAAAGAAAATGGAAAAATGCTCTTTCAATGTGGATAGAAGATAAATCGCAAAAAGAAGAATTCCAGTAGACGGAAATGCCATCAAACAAACAGCATTAAGAATGTAAAGAAAGATTAAAGAAATGGAACCAAGCGCTTCACCTGAGTTAGATAAAAAGAACGAATTTTCTACAAGTACAGGCTGGATGACAGGTTTTCTCAAAAGACATGCTTATCATAATATAAAAATTAAAGGGAAAACTGCATCTGCAGATGAATCGGCTGCTAAAGAATTTCCGCAAAATCTTGCTAAAATAATTGAAGATGGAGGCTACACTCCTGATCAAGTTTGGAATGCAGACGAAAGTGGTCTTTTATGGAAAAGAATGCCGAATAGGACTTACGTAGCGAAGGTGCAGAAAAGCGCTGGTGGTTTGAAGATAGCTAAGGATCCTGTGACCCTGTTATTTTGCTCCAATGCTTCAGGAGACCGTATATTAAACCACTGCTTATCAATCGAGCCCTAAAACCAAGGTCAATGAAAAGTGTAGTTGTAGTGTTCAGTAAGTTGCCCGTACACTAAATGGCAAACAAAAAACATGGGTTACCACAGATATCTTCACTGAATGGTTTAATAAATGTTTCGTCCCAGAAGTTAGATGCTATATGAACGTCAAGTTTCTCGTATTTAAAGTGCTTTTAGTTATACACAATGCACCTGGGCATTTGGTTATTGAACATCCGAAAGTGCAATTTTGTTTTTTGCCGCCCACTACAACATCGTCGATAAAACCGTTAGATCAAGGTATAATTACAACATTTAAAACACACTATGTAAAGCAAACATTTCAACACATTTTGGATAAACTGAACGATAGAATGCCAACAGTAATTGATACGTAGAAGCAATTTTCAATTATGAATTGTATCAATCACATTATTGAATTAGCGCTAGCTGAATTATGACCATCAACTTCAAATGCATGTTGGAAGGCTGTTTGGCCAGAATATATTAAAAACAAAGATCTCGTTCCCTCTAATACGAACGATGTTTTTTAAAATCGTAACAATGGGACGTACAATTGGCGGAGAAGGATTCGACAATCTATTATTTGAAGATATCAACGAATTGTTAGTTGATAAGGCCCTAAGTGAAGATGAAATAGTAGAGGTTGTCAAAGACGAAAAAGAGCATGTTCTAACTGCAGATTTAATTAAAGAAGGTCTTGAACTAGCCAGTAAATTGAGTAATCATTTTGCTAAACATGATCCTAATGAAGTACGAGCTGGGTTTCAACACGATCTAAAGTTACTAATGTCCTCTTACAGAGAATTATACAAACGCCAAGCCAAGACACAAACACAACGATTACTTACTGAATTCGTTTCTAAATCTACTGAAATATCGACATCAGAGAAGGCTAGTTTTAATTTTAATCCAGAGATTACAGAAAGAATTTCGCCAATTGAGCATGAAGACAGTAACCAAGACATTTCTAGTGATAGCACCAATATTGCGGTGTTACGCAAACGTATGCGTTTATTGTCAGAAAGTGACAATTAGTTTTTTTTAATGTATAACTCATATTACATACATATATATTTTGCCTAAAATCTTTGTGTTCACGAATAATAACATGTGTAACATACAAGATTCCCGCGCAATCGGCGAACACGAATGACAGTTAGTTATAGTATAGGGAATGTAATGTAACGCCACGGTTAACGACACGCTCCTGTTTTGTTATTATATTTTGTATTTGTTTTTAATTAATATAGTAATCAGTTAGTAGTGATTTCTTGTTCTCTTTAAACAATGGGAGAAGCAGTCGATTTATAGCTTAAAGATTTGAAGCAAAATGCCAGCAAGAACCCGCCGGCAACACTGACGCCCAACGTGACGCTTCGAATTTTTTTCCTTTAGCGTATTGTTCTGCTGTTTTGTGCCCTCAAAAGTGAAAAGAAACTAGAAAAACAGACGACTAACTCAACTACATACAATATTGACACTGTTCTGTTCAGTTCAAATTCGCCATTTTGTAGTATTTTGTGCTGTGTGTTAACTATAACAACGCGTTCTAACCTCACGTGTTATCATCAACCCGGTAAGACACTGTAGTACAGTTCGAACCGTAGCTTGTTTAGTTTTGGTATAGTACCTATACCCAGCGTAACTTTCGTGTAGCCGTAGTAACTCAATTAGTTACCATTTCGACGAATTTTGACGGTTATTTTCGCATCGCATTCAAATTTGAGTACACTCGTGACCAGCATATTGTGAACGATTCATGTACAGTTGTGGACATTGCTTTGTTAACTTTATTAAAGTTTGGTGTATTTGCTGATAGCAAGAATTTTCTTTTAGTAGCTTTCGCTATTAATGTTTTTACGGTCTGGAAAAATTGTAGAAATAAGCAACAACGCCACGATGCCCAACACTGACGCTCCAACTGAACAGCCCGTAGATCAACAAATTATGATGACACCAGATATGTTACAGAGCCTCATAACAAGTATGCAAAAGGTACGAACCGCAACGGATACACCTGTAAGTACTCCTCCTAGTAACTTTTCCGGTTGCAAATCTCGTTTTAACGGCAACGCAGATGCAGACGTAGATGCGTTCATCGATGCTATCTCAGTTTACAAAGACTGTCTTAATATTTCGGACACTCACGCGGTAAAAGGACTTTCGATGTTACTAACCGATTCTGCTGCTACATGGTGGCAAGGTGTTAAGTCAACCATCATTAGTTTTGATCAAGCTACGACCGCCTTACGTCACGCGTACGGTTACGCAAAATCGCCTTACCAAATTTATCGTGAGCTTTTTTCAAACGAACAAGGTACCGAAAAAACTGACATTTTTGTTAACAAAGCCCGTGCTCTTTTATCTCGCTTAACTGGTGACTCGGCAGTTAGCGAACATGTACAACTCGATATGGTATACGGTTTATTGTGTACGAACATTAAAGAAAAAGTTTTGCGCGATAGTATCACTAGTTTCAAAGAGCTGATTGAAGCAGCTAGAATAGTTGAACAAACATTTTTTGAAAATAAACTTTCTTCGCGAAAAACCAACGCGTCAATCGCACAATCACCTACTAACGTAGTTCCGACAAATTGTCATAGAAAACCTAAAATACAGTGCGTCTATTGTAAAAATTATGGTCATGTTAAAGACGAGTGCCGTAAATTAGCTGCACGCGCGCGTACGGTATCCAACGAATCACCTGAAAGTACCCTGAAAATCTACAACGAATCCAAGACAAAAGAATCAAAGCCAGTTACTTGTTATGATTGCCAAATGCCTGGTTACATTCGTAGTAATTGTCCTCGTTGTTCAAAGACGAACGAAAATTGTCAGTCAACGTCCGCTATGCTAACCGAATTCCTAGGTAGTTCGTTTAAATACCAACAACCTCTCAAGTCAACACCGTCCATGCGACCACTAACGTTTGTCAACATTGAAGGTCATAATGGTTTAACTTACCTGGATTCTGGTGCTCAATCAAGTATTGCAGGCGCTACACTTCGAAAACTATTGTTAAGTGATGGAATACCGTATTTGACTCAAACCATGAGGATGTTACTTGCCGACGGAAACGTTTCCAAGGTTGAAACATGGACTTTTAATGTAAACATCAGCATAGAAAATTGGAATTATACTCTGGATATGATTTCTATACCCGACCATGATCAAAGTAGGACACTCCTTGGCGCTGATTTCCTAAAACTTGCTAATATAGTTATAGATATTCCAAATGATTGTTGGTTTTTTGGTGATACCCCACATTTTCAACATAGATTTGTAGAAGATAAGTATTCAACATCGTGCGATTTAAATATGATTGATGTCGAAACTATAAGGATTAGAGATGATGAAGGTTCTAATTTGAATTCTGAAGAAAAGGAAGAGTTAAACATGCTCCTAGAGAAAAACATTATAGTTTTTCATCCTTGCGTTGAGCCAACTCCTTTTGCTGAACATACCATTACCTTACTCGATGATAAACCCATTGCTGTACCGCCATACAGATTGTCAGAAAAAAAGAAAGAGGAATTACAATGCGAAATCGACAAACTTCTTGCTGATGGTACGATAGAAGAATGCGAATCGCCATATGCCGCACCAGTTGTGCTTGTCCCGAAGAAGACAGGTGGCATCAGATTAACTATAGATTACAGAAAGCTTAACGCTGTAACCAAAGCCGACCGGTATCCCCTTCCACGTATCGACGATACGCTGCACAGTGCTCGTACAACAAGGTACATGACTACGTTAGACTTAAAAGCTGGCTACCATCAGGTTTCAGTTCATCCAGCTGATAGGGATAAGACCGCTTTCATATGTCCCCTCGGTACTTTTCGCTATAACCGTTTACCTTTTGGTTTAAGAAATGCGCCATCCACATTTCAGCGACTGATGGATAAATTTCGTTCAGGTCTCCAGGAAATCACTTTACTTGTTTACTTAGATGATCTTATCGTCCTATTGTTTACATTTACCGATCATTGTCGTGATCTTCAATTAGTCTTTAACCGACTCGATAAATTTAAACTCAGACTCAATAGGCCCAAATGCAACTTCTGTTGTAGTTCTGTCAATTATCTAGGTCATGTTATAAGCCCTAATGGACTTCAACCCGATCCTGGTAAAATTTCTGCTATTGTTAACCGTCCGAATCCAGAGAATGTACAACAACTTCTGTCTTTTCTGCAAACATGTTCTTGGTTCCGTCGATTCATACCAAATTTTGCCGATATTGCTAAACCCCTAACAACCTTAACCAAGAAGAAAGCACAGTGGATATGGGAAGCTAGTCAAATGAAAGCCTTCCATGACCTCAAAAATCTATTATCCGTAAGTCCAATCCTTCGGCAAGTAGATTCCAATGCACCTTTCATTTTGCGCACTGATGCTAGTTCTTACGCACTTGGAGCTTGTTTACTCCAGGGGGAGGGTACTGACGGAAGACCAATTGAATATGCAAGCCGACTGTTAACGCCGGCTGAACAAAACTACAGTACTACTGAAAGGGAAGCATTAGCTGTTGTTTGGGCCGTAACTAAGAAGTTCCGTGGCTACCTTGAAGATAATATTTGTGTTGTCAAAAGTGACCATCAGCCCTTATGCTGGTTAATGTCTTTAAAATCACCATCTGGTCGTTTGGCTAGATGGGCTTTAAGTTTGCGGCCGTATAACTTGCGTATCGAATATACGCCAGGACGTACTAATGTAATAGCAGATATGCTATCGCGACCAACCATTGAAACAACAGAGATTGATTTAGTCTTTGTTGATATACCAAAGGAAACAGCTGCCACACTACGTCAGGAACAGCTCAACGATCCCGACCTGCGTAAGATTATAGACACTTTTGAAAATTTTACGGACATTTACAATTTAGATTTTATTAAATGGACTGAAAGAGGCTATATAATGAATAATGGTATTCTTTTTCGATATTCTCCTGAAATTGACGAGGAAGAAGCTCAGCAAGTCGTGCCCAAAGATCAAGTGCAGAGAGTTATCTCGGAATATCATGATACTCCTCTAGCAGGACACTATGGCGTTGATCGTACTTATCACAGAATAGCAACAAGATATTACTGGCCAGGAATGCGTCGAAGTATATCCGAGTATATTGCTAAATGTTATGATTGTCAACAATATAAGGCGACCACCTTAAAACCAGCTGGACAGTTGCAAACTCCAGTCCAATCCCAGCGATTTAAAGTACTAGCTATAGATTTATTTGGACCACTACCAGAGACTACAGATGGTTATAAGTGGATTCTTATTATTGAAGACACCGCGAGTAGGTGGATTAAGCTATTTCCACTAAAGGTAGCATCCGCTGAAAATTGTGCCCGATGCTTGCTAGATGAAGTTATACTAAGATATGGTGTACCATGCAGGGTAATCAGCGATAACGGTGTGCAGTTTGTGAGCGCTATTATGCAACAAGTATCTCATTGTTTAGGATTTAAACAATCCCTAATACCAGTATACCATCCTGAAGCAAACTCAGTTGAGAGGAAAAATGGAGACCTCAAAACACAACTCGCTATTCTCACTAAAAATGATCACTCACATTGGAAAGATAAAATACCAGCTATACGGTTTTCAATGAATTCTGTTCGTTCTCAAGCCACAGGTTTCAGTGCAGCGTTTCTTACCTTTGCACGAGAACTTCGCTCACCAGATGACGTTCATAGGGATATGCGTGCAATAGTCGAAAATGACAACTTCATCCCTCAGATAACTCCTTATTTGAAAACAGTGAGTGCCACACTACAGAGTGCCCGCGATAATCATGAACGGCAACAAGACCGCGCTAAGCAGCAGGCTGATCTCCATCGCCGCAACACCATTCCCTTCCAAATAGGAGATAAAGTCCTCGTCAACACACACATCCTGAGCAAAGCCAAAGATTCCTACACATCCAAGTTTGCTCCCAAAAGAGACGGCCCTTATCTCATTAAGAAAATGATATCCCCAACTAGTGAAACAACAACCCCGACGAGACTTTAGGCAAATATCATGTGTCAGCTTTAACACCATACCGCAATGATGGTGAAGAGGCAAGCCCCATTTGTCCACTACGAAAACGAGGAAGACCTGCCCTACGAACCAAGGGCCAAGCAGACATCCTAGGTAGCTACGCTCCAGATGACAACGCCAACTCCGTCCCTACACCACAGTTGTTAAACCTGCAACGCGAGTGCGTATCACAAGGTGACCGCGAGTACGTATCACAAAGTGACCGCGAGCCTGTACACAATGATGAAAGTGAGTGTTCCCGAAGACGCGCCGTAAAGCCTCAATGCATTTGTTGCTCTTAACCAGATTTTCTTGCTTTAACTCCCGGGACGTTTCGTTAAGCAAAGGGGGAGAGTGTAACATACAAAATTACCGCGCAATCGGCGAACACGAATGACAGTTAGTTATAGTATAGGGAATGTAATGTAACGCCACGGTTAACGACACGCTCCTGTTTTGTTATTATATTTTGTATTTGTTTTTAATTAATATAGTAATCAGTTAGTAGTGATTTCTTGTTCTCTTTAAACAATGGGAGAAGCAGTCGACTTATAGCTTAAAGATTTGAAGCAAAATGCCAGCAAGAAACCGCCGGCAACACATGTTTATTTTTCCTTTTCAAATCATTATATTGAATAACACATGTGCAATCTTTACGAAATAAAATGTTTAAGATAATAACATAAAAACTCATGGATTGTTTTTGCTTATTTTTTAGGACTGGAACAAATCCTCTGTTTTCCCATAGACGTAATATATTTTTTTACACCAATTTTTTTACACGTATTTTTCGGAAACGTATCTAGCATGTAACAACAGAATTAGGTGTACTTTACTATGACGCAGTCAAAATCCGGAAGCGTTCATAACATAGTTAGGAATTTTAACTATAAAAGAAGTTTCGAAATATGTACGCCTTTTTGGAAAGATCTAAAAGCTTTGTCGCTTATTCCTTCCAATTATCTTCCCTTTTTCTATCAAAGGTTTGAGAAAAATGTTGAAAGAATTAAAAATAAGAGCGGTGTTCCGTTCCGGGATTTGTTTGTTGATATTGGCAACCCAACACATAAAATAAATCTTGAGTCAGGAAAAGTCCGGAAAAATATCAGTTTCAAGTAAGTTGAAATTGCAATTGCGAATTATTTTTAAGTGCAATAGTTTTGAATATGCTCATAATAGTCTGAAATTGTCAAATTTGGAGAGTGGAGAAGAAAATTAATAATTTGTTCACGAAACAATTCTTGCATGTATGCTAAAGTTTTTCTTGTTGCATGCGCTGTGATATTATTCTGTAAAAACTAGTCATTCAAAGGCTCATCGTCAAGAAAAACTGGGCAAACCAAGTTTTTATAATTCCTATCAGTGATCCATTGAAAGAAATTGGAGCAGTTATTCGTCTCTAAGAAACCGTTACCTATCTTATGCGAATTTAAAGAAGGTGCAATATATTGTTACAATTTTTCAGAATATACGCTGTTCATATTTCATGTATTAACATAATCAGAAATTTTATTCATTCATTTCTTCATCGATGAAAAAGTCATTGACAATATTGTTACTATTTAACATCCTCATAAGTTTTTTATGAAAGATATTGAAATTTGGAATAAAATCGATTACCGTGAACAATAGGAACTAAAATGATCCATTTATAATACCTGAAACTATTGAGACACTAATTTGGGTTGCTGTGAAAAGAAGCGACCCGGCAAACAAAATGATTGAGGCCGGTTGCTGGCCGCACGTAGTCGTGCCGTAAGACCCATTATCGGGCCGACGTAGGCTGCCGGCAATGGACCGGCGCGTATGTGTCCCACCGGCCTGCTGCCGGCCGGCTGATGGTTTACCGTCAGTACCAGCAGCGTGCCAGTTGCGGACCACTACTTTTGCCACTAATAGGCCATTACGCTCCCGCTTCAGTTTTATCACACTATTAGACGTTTTCGAAAATTGCACCGGTAGAAATTTACCGGTCACTAGCTGATTTTATGCTAGAATTATTCTTTTAACCATAGTAAATTAATTTAGGAAACGTTTATTCCCAACTTCGTCTCAACATTACCAAATTGGAAAGTGGTTGAGAATAAATTAATTTACCACGATTAAGCGAATAAATTCGCCATAAAATCAGCTGATTACCGGTAAATATTTACCGGTACAATTTTCGAAAACGTCTAATAGTGTAATAAAACTAAAGCGGGAGCGTAATGGCTTATTGATTGCTACGTACGAAAATAAGCAACATTTCAAAAATAATTCTTTATTATAAAAGTAACAGTCTATCGAGTATGATTGGTGAGAGTGGCCGATTAGAAGGACTATACATATAAACCGAACGGATATTGTGTAGTTACATAAAATAATAATTAGAGCAGACCAATTTCCGTGAGCGCCGGTAATATGCTATAGAATAGGGACGCGACATGAGCTTGTTACCGATATAAGTATAGAAGTAGAGACATTTATTCTATCAGAAACAAATATACATTTGGTTTTTTGCTGTTAAAGTAATAACCATAACCACACGAAAAATAAGAATAGTACATAATTATAGCAGCGTTGTACGACGACAGAGGAAATAAAAAAAACTATTTTACGCGTCTTCCAAGGATCGACAATATAAATTGTTGTCGACCAATTTTGTTATTATTGTGCTTCGAACTGCTTGTGTTTTTTACAATGCGTTGTATGCACCTATACCTAAATAAAATGGAAAATTTATGAAATCAGTAATCGTGTGCACGTCAGGAGAATTAAAAAAAAAACACAGGATTTTAAGCGTCTTCCCAGGATCGGAAATATAAGCTACTGTCGACTGTTGTTAGATATTATTGTGCTTCGAACTGCTTATGTGTTCTTTACAATGTGTTATTGACCTTACATATGTATTGCACACTAAACATTTAATTTTTGAGACATCGTATATTAAGTCCGGGAAATTCATAATAAACTAATTCACTTCATCTGACAGCGGTCGTTTTCTCGATTTATATGTCGATGATATTTTATTACGTATGGTTACACTTACATGTAGTCTAAGCGGGTACCAAACGCATACTGAATGCTTTTTATTAGTTCTGATGCAATACAATCATCCTCATATCGGCGCACATGGGGCGCACGAAAATTGGTCTGCTCTAATAATAATGAACGTATTTACTCATCATCGGTAAAATGATTCATTTTTCAAGAAGAATCATTTCTGGAAAAGAAGTAAATGTGTGCTGCAAATATAACGTAGCCAAACAAACACAAACTCAAAATAAAATGTTAACTGACAACAAAAGTCGCACAAGTAACAGAATGAACTGCTATGCGGCGCTGGCATTTGAGACGCGGGCTATTCCAATGCGGCAGGTTGCCGATTGTGTGCCGGCCATGGACTGACATCTGTTCGTTGTGTATAATCGGTGACGGCCACTGGTCGGTAATATACAACAGGTCCGGCACTGGATTGCCGTAGCCAGGAGCGAACCCTAAGTGACGGAACAAAACCAGCAGCTGGCCATCACACTAATGTTAGCTGGGGATTATAATTTATTAAACGTTAGTTGCCATAGTCTGTTACAAATATCACGGATTGCAAAATGGTTGTACATGAAGATGTTTTCTGACAATGATATATGATGATATGATACAATCAAAGGCTAGTTGTCTTATGAATAATTTTTTAATGATAGATGGATTGAAACCGATTGGACCGATTTCATGGCCTCCAACATCATCTAATTTGACCCTACTCGAATTTTTCTTGTAGAGTTATCTTCAGAATTGTATCTATTCGAGACCATATGATAACGTTAAGATTCTAAAACATATACTTCGGCGAGAACTACTATGCATACATAGGAGAGACCTACGGAAATGTTCAAAATATCTCGATGCTAGCAAAATATTGTACTATATTAATAGGGGTTTTCGAATATTTTATGAAGTATAATTAACGGTTTTAAAACAAACACATTTTCATGTTGTTATTATTTTATAATTAAATGATGTTCTCTGAAATTCTATCTTTTGGTTTTACAATTCTATTACAAATTATTGTTTCTTTCCAAAGCAATCTAAATTAGTTTTGCACTATTTCAGGTACTTATTTTTCATCCTAATAATGAAAAGTTTACTGTAACCGATTTTAGAAGAAGTTATCAATGGTGCGCACTTAATGTAGCTCATTTTGTATGTATGAGTGTATCCCAAATGTTTGGTTTGTAGTGGGGAATATGAAAGTATGCCGGTGTTTGAGTTGTATTACCTGGTTTATCGGCAGTGAAATTTTAGTCAGTGTTGCCTATCTCGGAGGCTGGGCAACCGGTGGGGGTGGTAGAAAATTTTCTCTAAATACGATAATGGTAAAAATTTTTTAAAGTTAGATGCAAAACTTTAAAAAAGTTCCAAAATAAACTGCAGAGAGAAAGAGTAGGAGAATAATATTGCTTGAAAAGAATTATAATATTAAAGTTTGCAGTGAAGTTGAAGTTAGTTTTTGGTATTAATTTGTCTTACATTTCTAAAATTGTAAATATGGCCATGTGAGAGTTATTGCTGTAATTTCCGTTTATCAATTATTGCAATTGTTCAATTTTGCATCGAAATTTAAAAAAGTGCACCATTATCACAAACATACTCCCCGCCATCCACCACCGGCCGCATAACTTTAATTTACTAGGCAAATTAACTAATTTTTTAGTTTTCTTCGAATTACTTTAGTCATTGGAAGTTCCACTTATGTATATTGTTTTTGGCAATAATTTATTTCTTGTAATACATATACAGTGACTCACAGCCAACATCATACAGCCTTATTAAATACGTATTTTCGATAAAATATTAAATATAAACAAATAGAAGTAACGAAACTTTGCATCATTGTTATTGTTTAAATATCAGACATAGTCACTGTACATGTACTTCAAATATGTCATATGTTAAATGTCATATTGTATAGTCCCATCCATTTTTTTGTATTTCCCATTTCCTTCGATTTTCAGATAAATTTAGAAAATACTATGTTCTTAACCTATTATGTAGTACTTTTTTCGTTTAGTTAGTACTATTTAGTATTTTTCTTCATTTAGTACTATTTTAGTACTATTTAGTGCTACTTTTTATGGAGCTACACATTAAAATATTTAACGGTATTTAGTAGAAGTGAGGAGTACTGTGCAATTAGCACAATATCACTTTATGATTTGGATTTTTTCTTAGTGTACACCTTACAAACAATTGCAATATAAAGATAATTTGACACTTTTATCGGTAAAGCGTTGCGGTCGCATGAATGCATTTTACTGCCTATATTAATGTTTACATGCGCAAGCCAATTAAACTAGAACGCATACGGAATTAAAATTAACGCTTATAGCACATGTACTATCGGGAGAAAATCATAGCAGATAAATTTTAATATCAATTTTATTTTATTTGTCAAATACTCCCGTCAAACATTGAACACTAATCTCAAAACACAGACAAAGTACTATGCCTATCAAGTAAGTATTGAAATTCCGTTATAGCAATGTAAAATATGTTCAGGTCTCATTTGCTCCCGATAGTACATACATATGTATGTATATGTATGTAAGTATACATAACGTGTATACTCTAGCTATATTTTACAACACTTTATCCAGTGAAATCGGTAAGTAGTTACTCTCTCTGTAAAATTGGAGATATGAATGAATGTATCAGAGGCTGCTACAAATACTTAATAAATACAACAGGTTTAATAAAAAAGATTAACATATAATTTTAAACCGGTTCTTGCGGAGGTACGCTGTCAACGACACTTTTATTAGAGCGAGATCTCTTGCAACAAGATATAGATAACTACATACACCTATCGTATTCAATGCTCTTTGGAAAAGAGGAAATTGAAAACCCGTAGACATAACTAACGTTATATAGGTATGTATATTCTTATACAGGCAAAAGTTTCAAAAATTAAAATAAAAGAGTATGAAGTATTAAGGAATATTTCACAATTAATAACCATATCTACGTATCAATCATATGTATGTACATAATAATAAAAGAAGTGCTTCAATTAAACATAGCACGAAGATCACATTAGATAAGGTTCGTAAAGACAATGTTACCTTTATACACTTTCAAATAAGCTATTTTGCTCATAATAGGATTATAGGTGACGACTTCAAACTGTTGGACTAGCAAGTGCCAGGAAAGGGGCTTTAGCAAGTTTCGCTGATTCTTATATGAATTGGACAGTGGTTAGGGGACTGGCTCGTATTTAGAAAGAACACAAAAAGTAATAAGCAAGAAATTCAAACATCTATAATTCTTCTACATTTGCATTGTATTACATATTAATATTATGTTAGATTATATTATACATACAGGGTCATTGACGGAATTGATTCGTTAAAGCTTTTTGATGTTGAATTTGAACATTTCTGAAAACTTGTAGTTATAACTGATATCATCTGGACTCATTAGCAAAATTATTTGCGCTATTGTACGACTTTCGGTCTACCGGAAGTTGACGTCCACTTTCTTAATTTAAATAGCATGGTATATTTTTATGAATTTTTTGTGTCGGACATACAATTCTACATCAAAACTTACTAAGACACCGTATGTCAAAAATCAGCCGTTTTTGAGTTATTCAATTTCTTTTTAATATAGGGCCAATTGCAACGTTATGTTCAAAATTCTGTATTTCTGAAGGCATTGCAGCTAAAGACCTTATATTTGGCATGTTGTTAGCCGAAATAGCATACATCAAATTTGCGTCCCAAAATTTATCATAATTTATGCAAAATTAACGTTCATTTCAACCAACTTTGCGACGATACAAATTTATAAAGGTTCAAGAAAACACTAGAACAAGTCGCTTTAACAATGAAACCCTTGTAACAAAGCAAATATGAAACTAAATTAAAAGTTATTCATTAGTATAGGTAGTAATAGTAAAAAAAAAATTCTTAATTCTATATACAAAAGTAACTGTAGCGATTATTTCATGTATCATATAACTTCGTAACTGTATTTATCATGTTACAGTTCCTTTTCATATTTAACTGTAATTGTGATGATTTGAATGTTTAGTTATTCAAATTAAACTGTACTGATAAGTATTTGTCTGTATAGTAACTTGAAACTGTAACAAGTTATCATGGGCACAGCTCTGATAGGTAGTTGAGCTTAATACAGTTTTTGTAATAGTTTATTTGCCTAATATGTTTCCATTACACAATTTTTATATATTTATGCATTCTTCCCTTCAATCTTTTACTACTATATTCATTACCTATGACAGTTTTTATTTTTATATTGTTCGATATACACTATTTTTACCTTCCTGAAGATGATATTTCCATTAAAAAATGTAATCTTTGCCGTTCTGTTCTTCAAAAGTTTTTCTCAGTTAAACGCCTTCTTACCGGCTCTGTTATGCAACGGGTTGTATCTATTATGGATAACAACATATTTGACTTGTTCGTCTTGTTATCTATCGAGTTGTAACATATCAATTGTGGAGAATTATTGAATATTCATTTCGTTGAAAGTCCATAACGAGCCAAACAATCTTGTAATTGATCTGCAGTCGTTTTGGCATCTCTCTTTGATATATCATAAGGACACTCGGAATACACATCTGTCAGTATCAGATAAAATTTCTTCCGCAATGACCATGTTATGCTTGGAAGACATAATCTGCTTCTTAAATTAACGATACGTTATTTGCAATTATTGAATTTTTCATATAAGGTGTACAATTTTTCACAAAACAGTGGTGTGTTCAATTAAATCTGGTCACCACTTATATTGTTATGCCACTACTTTTATTTTAGCCATTCTGTTATGGATTCGATGCATGATTTTTATTATTTTCGTCTGAAATGATGATGGTATCAAAACTCTCTGGCTAACTACCCTTGTAGCACAATCTTTCAAGTTATCAGATACTTTAAGCCATTCATCTCTCATAAAACTGATAATTAATCTTGGCTAAATGGCATCGAAGAATTCCACAGTCTAGTTGAGTTTCTATTAGGCCTAATAATAGAAACTCGGACACGTTTTGACCGCGTCATAGTAGTGTAACATATAACAATACAAAAATAAATTAAATGCAAATAAATAAAGTAAAATAAAACCATTAGAAGACTGTACAACAACAGCTTCAACAAATCCAAAGACAACTTGTCTAACTGTCACAGAAGTGATGCGGACCTGTCCCACCGCCGCGCTAGAAATTCTGCTGGGAATCTCATCGCTGCGCATTTACATCCAAAAACAGGCTATATCAAGTGCCTTATCTCTGGATAGACTTAAGGGATTACAACTTGGGGGGACACCTTAAAATCCTTGAGGATCCCCAACATCAATTACTTGATTTACACTGCAAAGGACAAGATCCCTATGCAATACAACTTCGATCAACTCTATGAAGTGGAATCCTGGCATGGTACACGGACGGCTCTAGAATAGAAGCAGTGCGGACGAGCATTGGGGTCAGTGGGCCTAACCACTATCTCAAAGTGCCTATAGGACTCCATTCCAACATATTTCAGACGGAGATTTCTGCTATTAATTTATGCGTCGTAAAGAATCTCGAGTTAGGGATACGTGGCGCAACAATTAGTATATCAACGGACAGCTAAGCGGCGTTGAAGGCTGTGAGTGCCTACACATACGAGTCCGGTCTGCGGCATGAATGTATATGCAATTTAAGGCAATTGGGAACCACATAACTCTTCAGCAGGTTCCAAGCCGTCAAGGGATCGAAGGGAACGAAAAGGCAGATAAGCTTGCTAAAGAAGCAGCGAAATGTCTTGCATTGGCCTTTATCCCTCTTGTGGACTGCAAAAGAGCCACCTAAAACAAGCAGTTAACAAATGGGAGATCAACAAAAAGTCCCCCACTGGCAGAGTACGCCAGGATAAAAGCAGGCGAAGGCACTGTTATCAGGATTGCCTAGGACAGTATAGTCGTTGCTATATTTCAGCAAAGGGGACCTTGGGCTGCTGGCAGGGTTTCTGACAGGTCATGTGGTCCTGAAGTACCAGCGACATAAACTCGGAAAAACTGAAGACCAAATCTGCCGTCTATGTCAAGAAGATCTAGAGGTGGCAGAACACATTTTGTGTAAATGTGTTGCTGCCAGTCATACCTGACAACAACATTTCAGTAGGCCGATTCTAACGCCTACAAACATCAAGGACGAAAATCCCAGACTAATTCTAAGGTTCATCAAAAGCATCCAACTATTCTAACAACTAGAAGGGCAATGTTACAATAGATCCATGCAGCTTGCGGTGACTAAAGGCAGCAGTGCCACTGCCCTCATGTCTAAAATAAAACCATGACAGATTAAAAATTTACTAACAATATGTCGATGTTTTCCGACTAAAGCAGAAGGAATTTTTGAATTATTGCGACTTGTTTTACAATTTTATTTTTGTGGAGTGATTTTAATTTCCCCTTTTTCGTTCTTATTTAAACGTAAAACCGCAATATTTTATAAATAATAAGCAAAATTATAAAATATATTTCGACACTCACCACAGTTGTTTTTACATATTTAAATGCAACCACAGAACACCAACTAAATATAGAACGGCAACTACGACTACAATAATTGTACATTATTTGTGTCATCTGTTGAAAAGTTATCAAACATTCAAAGGCAACGCAATAAATATAAAACAGTTTACGGTTATAAAAGTATAAATAGACATGCATATTCAATTCATTGCAGTTTTCACTTCCAAGTCATATTCTAAAGTAGTAAATAATTTGGTTATAATTATATTACAAGCATATAACATACATCAATTAAAAATACATAATTGTGAAATTGTGTTGATAAATGCTCAACATTCCCAAAATTAAAATAAACATTACGTCTTAAAATATTGATCAAAATAGGAAAAAAGGATTTTAGATGACAAATTAACGGATGTGTTCCCTTAATATGATACATATGGCCATGACTATTTGCTTCTTCACAATTGCTTCCTAGAGAATGGGATCCAGGCAAAGTGTTGTATTAAAAGAGTGTTAAAATGATTCTGGAACATTGCTGCTACTGGTCTTATAGCTTACTTACAGATGTTACTACAGCTGTTAAGGATGCTGTATTTTTACTGACAAATGAATTGTTGGAAGAGTATACTCGTATGTTACATATACACTATGTATTACTTGATTTGTCTAAAATGGTAAACGCCGTAAGAATTACACAGCTTTTCAAATCCAAGGAATATACCTACATACATAATTTAGATTTATGGCAGATTTTTCATCAAGCTCTGAAGCAATATATGTTTTTCTTAGGATGAGCAAAGCGATGCCGAGATGCATCCTATTTTCATAACCACTTACATCCTTTTTGCTAAATGGAATTGTAGAATGCATGGTGAAATAAATATGAAAATAATCCCTTCACTAAGAATTGAAGAATCATTTTGTTAAATCAGATAATCAGATATATACCCACGAAACTTCTATAATTCACAGAAGATGCACGCAATAATCAGGATTGTCACTACCTCATTATACCGACACAATAAGGAGATGTATAGACAAAATTGGGTAACTTGGGACAAAAAGATCCAACGTCATATTTTTGATAGAATGATAGCATTGATTAAAAATTGATTTTCAGATTTAAGACCACCCAACATAATGATGTACAAATATTTACTTGTCCTATAAAATCTGCCACGCCATCTATTGAAATATTATGAATGTACATTTGTCGTTCCCAACAGCCACATATAGGATAATTCAGCTTGAATGTAGCTTTAATTTCCACAATGATATAATAAGCCTATGTGATTTCGCTGTTACTATTAACGGTTTTAATCCAATATCACTGAAAATAGCGGCAAATCTACAGTACACTGTGAATATGACAACAGACAATTACATTAACGAAATGAATTTAACGATTGTCATAGACAAAACAAAATACAAACAATAGACAGACAAAATAAAGGAAGGATACATATTCTATGGGTGCATTCCGAAATCCGCTAAAATAGCTGTTACTGCTTTACTGAGATCGAAGAGCAGAGATCGTTCCGTAATAGTTCAGTAAAGTAATTGAGCATATGCCGTTACGCAATTTCGGAACAATTTCAGCCATTCACCAGTTCGGTTGTATCAGGGCTTGACAGCATATAAACTCTACTTTAACCCATAACGACATAAAATCAAACCAAAAAGAAATGAAAGATACGGATATCAGCCCCCTGTTAATTGCCAGTATTTTAACGGCGGTTGATAATAGAATAGCGTCTACATTATTTAAGAAAAGGGAAAAAAGGGCACGAATTTCATCCTATTTCGAAAATATCGTTGGACTTTATGCTGGTCAAGAATTTAAATCGCACTTTCGGTATGTGATCATATCGTTTAAATAACTTTTTCTTTATATGTACATATACAGTATGTCGAGAGAAATCTTTCGTTTTCTCCATGCATTAGTAGCAAATAATTTAAAAAAGAAAGAAAACCTTAGACAGTCTGGGCGAAGCATATATCAACAGAAAAACAATTATTGTTAACATTATGGAGATATGCAACACCTGACTCGTATCGGTAAATCAAGAGTGCGATGTGAATGGATAACTTTTTTATTTATTCTAGATCTGTGTGTGATAGATTTAATGTAGGAAAAGCTACTGCCGTTCGCGCAGTTCGACGAATTAACTGTCAGTATTTTGAAATTAAGAAATCAATTTATTAATTGGCCAAGTGATGAAGAGGTACCTTTAATTAATACAGATTTTGAAGAAAGTGCAAAAATTCCAAGGGTATTGGGCGCCATAGCCGGTACCCACATTAAAATATTAGGACCTAGGAAAATGCAGAATCATATATAAATAGAAAAAGTTTTCATTCTATTCAGCTGCAGGTACATGTTTATACTTTCTTATTTATAATTAATGCCAATGATGCCTAAAATTTTAGGTAGTTAATTCTTACATTGTTTCACTGGGTATCGTGCAACTGTAAACGACCAGAGGGTGTTCAAATTATCTGGTATGCAAGAACTATGTAATAGAGCAGAGTGTTTTCTAGGGGAATGCCATTTAATAGGTGATGCTGTATATGTTAACCAAAAACATTTATTAACGCCATATAGAGATAATGGTCATTTAACACAGCAACAAAAAATTTTAACCATTGTCTTTCTGTCACAAGAATCGTGGTAGAAAGGTCTGTTGCCTTATTGAAAGTAAGATTTAGGAGTCTCCTAGATACACTTCCTAACACTAGGACTGATTTAATACCACGCCATGTCATGGCATGTTGTGTACTGCATAATATATGTCTAACACAAAATGATATCACAAATGATATACCTGTGATTGCAGAAAATGTGGACGCTGGTATTATGAATTATAGCCAATATAGGCATGGGGTATAAATGAAAATGTACTTGCAGAAAAGACGAGAGAAAAGACGAATCGTAAAAAGCAAAACATATGTGACAATTTACAAATTGTTATTTAAGCAAGAAATAAAAATTTATTACTCTTTATCTGACTTTTTATTATTTGGAAATATATAACAAAATAAATATTCTTATAAAAACTCTAACAAAATATTATTCTTATAAAAAATCAATAACATTCTTATATAAAATATAACAAATATAACGTTATTCCAGGGTATATAAATATCTTTGGTACAAAAACTCGCAGATCATAAAGAAAATACGTATGTACACTTCGCGTCAGATGATTAAACTCGCAGAAAATGTACAATTTAGGAAATATTTGCACAATTATTTTAGGTAAAAAGTATTTTTAATTTTTGTATAACAAAGAAGGTTTAGATAACATGTTTATATTATGATGATCTATTTGTCAGTTTTGACAGATCAATGTGCAAATTTCATTATTACATGCAAATTAAATCGCCACATTGAATTAGCTCCACTAATAAAAACTTTGTTTTTTAAATAATTTGTATTAAAAACAGTAATAAATAGTTAATTTATATTAATTTTGGAACTCAGTGAAATACAATGGAACTTGGTAAAACAATGGTAGACAATTTCAAGTAACTGTGCAAAAAAATACCGAGCTTAACCTTACAGCTAAAATAATTGTGCAAATACTCCATAAATTATATCTTTATTTGTGAGGCGAATAAATTTACGCGGAGTGTATGAATGGTACCTCTCTACTTTCTTTTTGATTTGCAAATTTTTCTAATTTATTGTTTAATTGATCTAATTTTTGCATTTTTTCTTTATGGCGACGTTCACGTTCCACCTCCTCCTCCTCCCTCAGCTTTAAGAACTCTCTAGTATATATGTACATACATAAATAAATTAAAAGTCTACCTGATGTCTTCTTTATATGTGATTCCTCGATTTATTCGGAATCACTTGACAGGATGGACAAAGGATTTATCCATGATGTTTTGGCAAATATTTCATCCATAATCTAAAACATGACATTTTTAATTAACTTCTTTAAATATAATATTACAATGGGATGATTCTTTTATTAAAAACGTATCTAACGATTATCATATAAAATCTTTGGTTACTCTTAAGAACTGTGGAAAACACTATTATTGTGCTTATGTTTATATAACCATAAATATTGTTAACAAATAACATCGAAATATTGCCATGTTTTCTTGCTATTCCCTGAACTGTTATTATGGTCTTTCACAACTTTGTACATCCTCTTGAGAGATGCTAAGTTTGTTTGATATTGCTTAGCAGTTACATTCTGGTATCCGTTTTTTCGTAATTGTTTTGAAATTTCTTCCCACAGCTTCTTAATATTAGTTTTTCGAGTGTCAAACTACTCTTCTTTACAGTACAAATCAAGCAATGCTTTGGTAGTAATCTCACCCCAAACAAATGCACTACTAGTTGTTGCTAAAAATAATACAACTAACACAAAAATATTGGTATATGTATTTAATTTAAGAATAATAATCATGGTCACTACTATTGTCAATAACTTCTTCATAAGCATATGAATCCTTTTTAAAATATTAATATAAGCACTACTTGCTCTCTTTTGTATGTGCACTCGTAAACAGTACACAGTCAACAGCGTACACATTACACATGGCACACCCAGTTCAACCAATATCAAAATGTGAAGAATCTTATTCACTAATTAGATAATATGATGTTCTCTTTCAAATAGTTGCCAGCCCGTTTATATATGGGTTGTGTTCCGAAATTGCTGTAATTGCTGTCAGCTTGCTGAAATGCGTACCGCAATTTCAATTTTTTTTATTATCTGTTCCACGTACTTACATACCTGTACATCTAAAATAGTTGCTGATTGTGCCTGGTCTCGGATAGGTGATGTGAATGTAGCACATCAGCTGACATTTATTTTTTGAGGTTACGTGCGTAAGCTTATGGTGGCATTTGAACGTTGCAGTCAACTAGTTTTTTTTTTTTATTAAACAGTGGAATATTGTAACTAAATAAATAGAATGGAGAATATCACTTTAATAGACGCAAGAAGTAATGAAACTTACACTGTATCTGTGGGAATTGAAGAATATGAAAAGCTTACTAATGGTATAGATTATTTGTATGTTATGTGAAGATTAACAACAATAATAATTGTACCCTTGTAGATATGCAATATGCAACTAACTTTCTTACCAAACTAAAGAACAAAGAACATTCTGCCACATCAGAAAATATAGATACATCCTGTCAAGAAATAGAGGACTTCGAAGTAAATGAAAAATTAGAAGCTGGTAAGCATATACTGGAACCTAATTTATACCCGCGCTCACTTATGTCCACCCTCACTTATGTCTTCACTATAGCACTCATTTATATCCGCTCGGCGTCCACCACCCGATAGTGTACCTATTCACATGAGTCAATCAGCGCGTAGCACGGCCTTTCCTCTCCGCTAACGGGATAAGAGTGGGGACCCCTCTTGAGAGGATATGAGTGAATGTTTACGTTTCGCAGCCGCAGATATAGACGAGGTTCCAGTGTAATAAAAAAGGAAGGGTCTCAATATTGACCCTTGAAGTATTCCCCTTATTGACTGGAACCATGAGGATTGCATTTCTTCTCCGTTTGTAAACGCACTCACGCATTGCATCCTTCGGTCAAGGTACGAATGTAGCAATCTGTGTACTATACATCTGAAGCCCATGCGTTCTAGTTTTGTTAGTAGAATGTTGTAGTCTACACTGTTAAAAGCTTTAGACAGATCTAGAAATACTGCTGCGACATCTTTATTGCTTGATATTGCTTCTGTTATTTTTCTAATAGTAATGTAAATGGCTCGAATTGTAGACCGTTCTTCTACGTAAGCACTTTGCCAAGGAGTTAGGATATTAGAAATGTCTGCAAATTTTATTAACCTAATTAATAATGCTTTCTCTGTTACCTTTGCTATGATTGAAATTGGCCTATAATTTTCTATATCTTGTTTATCGCCCTTTTTGTATATAGGTTTTATAATGGTAGTTTTCAAGAGATCAGGAAAGCATCCGACTTGAAAGCATTGGTTAACAATCGACGATAATGGACTGCATAAAATATCATCACAGCTTTTTATTAGCTTGGTGGGTATTTTCTCTGGCCCAACAGATAGTGTATCTTAATCTTTAATGTACCAATTACGTTAAAAATTTCATCAGGGTTCGTCTCATATAATACCATTGATTTATTGTTTATCTCAGCATTGGCCGTGTTATTTTCTCCATTTCTATTATTTCAACCTAAATTAACGTAGAAGTTATTCAAATCATTCAATATTTGTTTTTTGTCCATGTTACTTTTGGTGAGATTCTCGATGTCGAAACCGTCTTTTCTTTTCTTCCCTGTTATATTATTTACAAGGTTCCACGTTGCTTATACTTTGTGGTTAGCTTGGAGAATGTATCTACTGTTACACTCTTTCTTTTGTGTTATGATCGTTTGAAGACGTTTGGAATAATTATTGTAAAAAACTTTAGGAATTTTCTCCTTTATCATTGCTATGTGTAACTGGCGTTTTATGCGACATTAGTTTTTAATATTGTTGTTTATCCATGGAGTTTTTGTGTTTATCTTTTTAATATTTAGTTTTTCCGGACATACTTCTTTATAGATGTTAACTATAATTGTATTTAATCTATAAGTAGATTTATTTGGGTTTTGAGGCTCTTGTATTGACATCCAATTTATTTTCGCCAATCGTTCCCTTATCTCAGCAATTTCTTGGTTTCCAAGCAGTCACCGATAAGTATTATTGCTAATACATTTCGTGGCTAATGAGATTTCAAAACTCACTTCTTGTCCTAAGTGATCGGATAGGGCATTTTTGTTTATACATCCTTTCAAATTTAATACGGATTTAACAAATATTTTTTAATGAGTGTACCACTTGAGCCGCATATTCTCGTGGGTTCTAGATAGTATCTTTCAAGCCGAACGACAACAGTAGATTCCTAAAATCTTCAACCCGGCTATCTTTCGTACTTAAAGAGTTTAGGTTAAAGTCACCGCAAACTGCTACTGTATAGTTTGCTGCTTTTGCTGCAATTTACAATTGAATCTTTTCGATTGTGTCGTAGAATAACTCAAAATCACCTAGTGGTGTGCGATACAAATTTGTAATTATGAATTTCAGTTTTGGCAGTATTATTGCAGAACACTCAATTACTGCTTCTATACTTTCTTGCTTCAGATTCGTTAATTCTATTGCTTCGATATCGTTGTTAACGAATATACAAGATCCACCATGAACTGACCGTGTGAAGATAGAGACTAGACGGTAATTTGAAATTTGGATATAATCTACCTGAGTGATCTTTAGCCAGTGTTCCGTGAACGCTAAATCCCAAACTTAAAGTTTGCCGTATTTAGAAATTCTTCCATACCTATAATTGAATTTATTATTAATGGATTGTATGTTTTGATGAAAAATTGAAAATACTTTTGCAACTTGAACGTTTGTTGAGGCAAAGCTTACCTCTTTTAAGTTTTCTCCTGCGTTTTCGTCTGAAGACGTTCTAAAAAATGATTAATTCGTACTCCTGCTTGCCATAACTCTGCCTTTTTTACATCTTCAAGCATGTCAAACGGTACTGAAACTTTATAGGAGGCATATTCTTGGGGGCGCCTAGCATGTAGCTTTTCAGTTTTTACCTTATTAATTCCTTTAGCGCTTAAATAACTTGTTATATTTATGTCTAATGTATTTGCGTCCAAACCGTATACATGTAAATGGGCATATCGGGTTACACCTTTTAATTCAGTATTTAACGCTGTCCCATGAGTTACAGGCAGATTTGATTTACATACGTCATCTTTTTCGAGCCACTGTTGTAAAATCGTTATGGTTGCTTTCATCATTAGCATTATTAGTATTATATTGACATCTCGTATTTTCATTTGCATGCGAATCATCCTCGTTGTCGATGTTTTCTTCTAAACCTTTTTTCAGTTGCTTTGCAAAGTTCAATGGCTTTTCAGAGGTATTCCATGCGTTTTTATTGATGGATGTTTTTTGGTTGTTTTCTTTAGTTACCATTTTTGCATTGAACACTTTATTTTGTTGGACAGAGTTATCTATCACAGTCGTATTAGATTTATGTGCAGAGAGTTTTCTATTCTCGGTGATTAATTTATCCATTTCCAATTGAAAGGTAGTAATAAGAACAGTTGTAATGTTCTTAACTGCAGTGTCAATTTTTGCAGATATAAATTGTTCCAATTTCTGGTTGATTGGGCACACACTTCAAGTGAAAGTTTTCGTTGCATTTACTCTTACAACATAAGTAGTCATCGTATCGTGAAATGTTTTTTGAACACAACGCGCACGAGATCGCCGATACGCTATTGTCATTCCATTTAAAAGGTCTTGCCTGTTATCAGTAAGTGCATTATATGTTATACGTCCCCAAAGATAAGAGTTAAGTAGTGTAAATTCTGGCAATGGAGAAGGCCATCTCCAGGGTCCACTAGAAACAAACCATTGGTCTTTGAAGATTTCTATTAACTACCGATAAACCTCTTCAGTTTGTGTGCAACTGCACTATCCAGCTGATACTAACACCCTTGTTTTATGTTTGGAAGTAGAGTAAGGAGAAAATGTGTAAATGTTTAGAAATTCTAAATACTTCTGTTCATTTAAAGTACTACTAAATTTCGTACACTACTGAATTGTTTAAACTACAACAGAATACATTAAAACCCTATTAAGGTTTTAGTATACACGTGGAAATACTTCAGGAATTGAAAGATAAGATTATTATTATTTTGTCGATTAACAACTAAACTTATATTCAGTGCTGAAACAAAAAAAATGTTGATCTTCTTGAAATGCGATAAATCGACATATACAATTCACCGGAAACTGCGACTTTCAAACTGCGGGGACGAGTATACCACTAAGCACATGTACTTAATTTTCTTTAGTTTGAACAATAGGTTTTGTGTGGTTTTTATTGTATTGACACTTTCTGTATTTAAAAATCGTAATTAAATTCTTCTAAATTTATCTTTAACATCATTAGAACATTCTTCAGCTGCTCCCATTTTATAAAATTGACTTTCACTTCAATAATGAGAATGACAACTGGATAAAAATTCGTTTGTTTTGTCATACTTACAGACTACATTTAAATATGTATAGGTTGACCGCAATTTTAAGAGATATTTTATTAAATGCGCTTGTTGGGAATGGAGATGTCTGGCGTTGATTAATTTGTTGTATCAGAAAATGCACTTTATACGCTGTTCTCCTGCCACGGGTTGTAAGGCCATATGGGTATAATTGGGTTAATTGATGAGTAACGTTTGTTTAAATGTCCGAAGTAGGTTGTTGGATAGGTTTTGAGAACCTGCGATTAATATAAATAAAATAATAAAAAAAAATATAAAAAAATATAAACTTGTAGTAAGTATAGACTTGTAGAGAACTGATTTTGTATTTGTTAGTTTATGTTTATTACATCTTCTTATCAGAATTGAAACTGCAATTATAAAGGAAACTTTAGCATCCCTCTACATTATCAATATAAAAAAGGGTTATTTCTGGGTAAATACAACTATTAATTAATTAATACAGTGATACAGTAACATTCTAGAAGTGATGGATTTAATTAATAAAGGAATTTGTATATTTTGCATTTAAATATAGAAGTTTCACAAAACAAAAAATTCGCCGTAAAGGGGTATGAAAGGGTAAATACGTATTATTACAGTATCTAAAAATTCCTCAAAGGAATGGTGGTTCGTTACGTAAACTTGAAACCAATACAATGTAGATTTGAAACTGTAGGTATAATAGGAAGGATACACAAATGTCTCTTACATTGGAAATAACTTCAATATTGGTGTGTGTGGTAAATATATACAACAAATAGTGCAATTAATACGGATTCACTGCAACTAAGCACCCACCACATTAACAAACAAAAAATTATAGCTGACGGTTAACTAAGGAATAAACTAACAAATTCAACAATATAATTACAATTTTTAATTTAAAAAGAAAGAACTAAAAGTCAATTAATTGAAACAGGAACAGCGCTAATAATAACAAAACCTCCAAAGATAGTGTTTCAGCTTTAGCACTAAATTTCAAGCACCCTGTATAACTTGTGATGATCTTATACTTCTACTTGCTGTTTCTAAAATAAGAAAGTTTCAGGTTTAAATAAGAACTACAAAAGGGTATTAAAATCACTTCGCAAAAGTCAACAGTTTAAAACAAATCACAGTAAATTAAAAACAGTTGAAAATAGGTTTAAGAAAACGTAATACAGTGTATTGCAAAATCTATTGTAGAATTCAAAAATGGAATTAGAAGTAGAATGTTCCATTTAAATTACGAAAGTCGATGGCTACTTCCGGTTTTACACGACGGTGTACAACATTCAAAATAATTGCGAACAAGAGAAGGTTATGGGTGATACTCAATCTAAAACTATGGAAATTTTAAATAAACGGATTCCGTGGAAGATTCTGTACCTATATACATATAAAATCCAAAATCGCTAATAGTAGAAAATTTGAAAACAATATCGTATTTTTTTATATCGCAGGCGTCATTCAAAGAACGATTTTGTGAAATTTTATCCCTAAAAGAATGTCAAAAGTTGTATCGAAATAGCGTTCTTATGGTCAAATTTACCTGAAATTTTGTACGAAGGTTTTTTGATGCAATTCATGAAATACGCGTTATTCAAATTCAATACCTATGAGGGTTAAACGGGGTTCTTTAATATTATAATAATTTATCGGGCGTGTCGGTTTGTTTCCATAAGAACCTAACTCAATTCTATTTTCTTTATGTTTCTTAATTTAGGTATTATTTTATCAGGAGTTCTACAATAGTTATACAAGAGTTAATTGTGACATAGTGACATAATCACTAATCCAGATTTATAA
Source organism: Holotrichia oblita (assembly GCA_023690525.1). Taxonomy (NCBI): domain Eukaryota; kingdom Metazoa; phylum Arthropoda; class Insecta; order Coleoptera; family Scarabaeidae; genus Holotrichia; species Holotrichia oblita. The sequence continues at coordinate 135,865,576 of CM043015.1, read as the reverse complement.
AAATTTATGTAAAAATGTTATTATTAAAATGATTAGATATAAGTTAGTTATATAGACATAATATAAATTATTGTATTTTAATAAATTTACGCCTAGAAATAATCATTTTTGTAATCACTTTATGTAGCTAATATTTTTATATTATTAAAATCAAAAACCTGGCTACGATTTATGAAATTTGAGGCAACAACATATGTATATAGCTTACCAATTCTAGAATCAGGTTTACAATGCAAATTTGGTACAATTATAAGCTTTGCCCAAAATACCAACTCCGTTAAACATTGTATGGTATTTTATAAACGATGTTATAGCTTTGTAGAAGTAGTACAGATTCCTTAATTTTGGCGACTCTTTTGTAGTTATAGTGTTGTGCTTCGCTATTTTTACATGGCAATTGAATTGGAAATTATACTTGTGCGGTTTTCGATGCATTTTATGGATCATAATGTTATTGTTGATAATTTAATTTATTCACCAAAATTAAGGATCCTATACTTTCACAAAATTAAAACTCTTTAGAGAATAGTAGTAGTCTGCCTCACACTCACACATTCACGCGCACCTACATACACAAACTTATACATGTGTATGCATACGTCCAGCACATGCACGCGTACGCGCGCACATGCCACCCCCTAAGCCCATGTTCGCACACATACACAAAACTATGGAGCGATACCAAAACTGCATATGTAGGCGCGTAAAGGGAGATAATAATGGTCCCAGAATCTTTGATTTTACATATGTATAATATAAGCTAATCATGTTTGATAGTAGAACATCGAGAATGTAGATTACTGAAAATGTATTGAATAATAATAATAAATGGTAGTACGTACTGTTGTTACTTTTTATTTTAAATACGAGTACATACTTATAAAACTGTATCATAAAAGATAAAACTTATATATAGTTATATAGTCAAGTGCGATTTTAACTCTCAAAAGTTCAGTGATATGACAAAAAATATTGAACTTAACATATACATGAAATAACTTTGTAGTGGCCCACATATCAACAGATATTGAATAACATATTGATTGGATTTTCATTGTTCAGAATTGGTTAGGTATATATGCATCTTTCAGATAAAAAATTTTGAACCTATATAAAAATATTTACGTAAATAGGTAATTATGTAAATTATATAACAGGTAGCTAGGAAATTATTTTATGTGAGAACCTTACAATGTCAAGGTAAGTAGAATAGTTATTTTGACTGGATAAATTATGTTTTTTTAAACATTAACAATACTGTTTCGTTGGAGATTGCGCAGTGATGCTAATAAGAAACTGCAATACTTTCATTCACATCTTGAGAGTACCTATATAACTGAACAAGAAAGTGACGTGATCTCCGCTTAAGATCATTAAACTAATACCTGCGCTAGGATGTTGTAACGTGACCGGATGTAATACATTCATTCATTCTAGAAAACAGGTTTTCGAGTACATTGAGGTCTTATGGTTAATGACATTACGTTTATACACGATTGAACAACTCCTTCAGTACATATTGCCACACACTTCACAAATATTGTAACGAACTCAGTAGCAAATTGTTATTGTTTTTTTATAATAATAAAATAAATATTCTAGATCACGTCCAGAAATTCTACGTTGGAACGATATATATGTAATATAGCATAAAAATTGCATAAAATAATTAACGGATATCTCACGAAAAGGATAATAAATTAGAACTAAATTTAATAAAGTTTAGTACCTATATTATTTTGTTTATTGATTTTCTAGTCTATTGATTATCTAGTTCAGTACTTCTTTTCATTAACATAACTCTCCCTTTGAATAGAACTGTTATAATCTAGTAATGTGTTTATATATGAAGTGACTCAACTGCAAAGCACATGAAAGTGCAGAACCTAATTACTAAGCTAACGAACTACCAAATCTATATACATACCATGACCCTTGAATTTGATTGATTACAATAAAGGTATTTAACAACATTAGTTCAGTATGGTTATAAACAGGATGTTAACGTTTGCCACAAAAAATCACCGACCCACATTTAAGTCTTAAAAACTGTGTGAACGTCTAAATATTTTCAGCAGTTAAGATATTGACTTCTTCTTTTATTAAGCAGATATAACATCGGTATCACCAAACACCACAACTTTGATTGATTACTCGGGACACGTGTTTCGAGCACGCATGGGTTCTCATCATCAACCGAATACGGAATCTGTTATCAACCGAATTTGTAATCAATCGTCTAAGACCTTCAACAACGACTCTATTTACTAAGAGCTCACAGTCCTTGAAATCACTCTTCTTTTATTAAATACGTTCACTTGGTTATTTTATAATGCCTATTAGATTTTCTCATTCTTCTCACCGTACGTTAATTTTTCATGTTTAAAAACATTTGATCTGAGTTTGAATGAAGTTGATTCCATTTCAATAGAGCAGACAATCTCCGTCGATCTCCTTGGTCTCCGAATGGATATGCATTATGTCCTTCTTTATTATCGATATGCTTATTATGGTTGTTTCCAATGACAGTTGCTGTATAGCATCTCATACTGGGAGGCGGATCGAAGGTCGGGGTTGGTTTTGCGCATTCAAAAACGCGCTATGGGTAATATTGCGGGTGTACCGTATCTGACATCTTGTCGTTCGCTATTCAAAGAATACAAAATCCTGCAAGTGGCGTGTCTCTACATTTTAAGTGTATTAGTTTTAATAAAGCAAAGCATTTCTAAATTCAGAGCAACAATTTTTATCATAACTACTATACGAGACACGGGATGGATTTGGTAACCTCTAATCATCGAATGGCACTATATGAGAACAATCCTATGTATGCTGGAATAACAATATACAATAAGTTACCGAAACATATAAAGCAAAGCATACATATAAAGTCATTTAAACGGAAGGTTAGAGAATACTTGGCGCAGCATTGTTTTTATAGCGTTGCCGAATACCTGGAAGCAGTCTGTGATATAAATTAGCCACTTCTACACATTTGTTTTATATTAATATTACTTTTAATCTGTTTGTGTACATTGTTGTTTGTGTTGATTTTATCTATACTTTCTATCATCATATATTTATTTATGTACTTATTGACTTGTCTAATATGTACGTGATCGTAAAGACCAAATATGTATATATTATTATTATTATTTCATAAATTACACAGCGTAGAACCGCCAAATTTGAAATCCGGCATATCATTTCCTGGTTGTACAAATTGCGACAGTGCGACTATTAAACACGACATATTTCTACCACATACAATTCGGGCGTTGTTGGGTTTGCGATCGGTCGGCTAGCCATACGTATGATAGCAAATGGATGTAACGTGATGAAATGGCTATAAGTGCGCAAAGTGGCTAGTGTCTCCCATCACTGTCCAAGTTGAATTCTAAGATTTTTTAATATATGATATTACTGCAGATCTACATATGTCTATAAAAATAATATGTAATAATTAAATAGGATACAAATAACACAATATGTGTTATTTTACTTACAAATCCGGTGATATATGCTGTTTTATTACAAGTTTCAAAGTGTCCAGGGTGTATAAAGAGAAAACTAACTGGCAAGGGTGAGATTATGGCGCTATGGCAAAACAAGCAATCAAACCTATGAGAGACAACATGCCTCTTACTACTGCGGCAAAAGCTGATGAAAATGACTTGGCACTTCTTTTCTGAATTTAGTTTTCTGTAATTATCCAAATTCGATAACAAATGTGATAAAGCAACATCTAAAGTCGGTCTACAGCCGAAACTTAATAATAACTCTAGCTGTGGGTCGATACCCGCAGTGGTTACGCGGTTCCATATTGTTTTATATAGGAACGCTGGGAACCGGGACTAAATTCTTCAAGACGGTGACATTGCTCTCGAAAAATTTGAATCAGATCCATCTACCAATAATTGCTGTTGGGAGCAACGTGATTATAAATGGCGATATAGTGCTGTCACAAGGCTATTTTAACACAATGAAACATCCATAAACTACAAAGTACGAGTTGCTGTGGTAGGTTTACAAGAGCTACAGGGTAAAAAGACTAGCACCCACCACACATAAAAAATGGCAAAAATTCCAACGAAATGAATTTGTACAATTTCAAGACATAACTAATATGTACAATTTATTTAACAAAGTATATGTTTCGCAGGAATTTATGAGCTTTTGTACTAATTTATAGCTCGAATGATTAATAATACCTTTAGTCTTCTTGACACTAGGATCAGTCCGTATTTCAGTATCAGCATTTTGGAGTGATAACTTATTTTATTACTGAGTGTCGCTTACCATGTTGGATATGGTTTAGCGTAGCGACAGGATTATCGCTAACATGAACGTATCTGCCAAATTCAACATTAAATGATATCGAAGGCTTCCACGGTCCAAGTTTTTGTTATGAGAGCTTCCGGGTTTTGACCGCGTCATAGTAAAGTACATATACCTACATATACAATACAAAATAAAATAAAACAAAATTGAAAATTAAAAACAAAAATATATGTATATACAACTTACTCAAGCTGGACGTTTCGCTACTAATGTAAGTGGCTTATTCAGGAGCAAAACTAGGTGAGGGACGCTAGAAGGTCACGCTAACTCGACGTGTCAACCACGCTAGAGGCGAAAACCTTCTGACAAGGAGAAGGTGGACGTGCGGGGGGTATATATGTATACAACTGTGCAGGGAAACGGAACGGTGAACGCCAGGTAACGATGCGGAACAGTGAGCGCGGGTCGAAGAAGCGGAAAGGACGGGCTTCCAAATACTAGAGAGTGGGTAACCAATATCACCATTGAGATTTTGGGGATGTCTCTGGATCTCGATAGCTTCCCTTACCTTTCGTGGAAAATAGCAGTGAGACTTGCTTACAATTGATACCTGATCAAAAAAAATTTTATGGCCCGTATCAATAAAGTGTTCAGCTAAGGCTGAGTGTGTTGAAGAACGTGACTTAACGTACCGGTGGTGTTCTTTGATTTCAGTTTGAATTGAACGTCCAGGTTCGCCAATGTACACTGAACCACAGTCACAGGGAATTTTGTAAATGTCTTTATAGGAGAACGTGGCGAGTGTTCTTGGGCGAAGAAAGAATTTGGGAGATCGTGTTTAAAGGTTTAATAATCAGTTGGATGTTTTGTTTGCGAAGAATTTTATCGATGTGATCTGTAACGTCATGGATGTAGGGGATAACGATGGTACTTAGCTGATTACTAGATTCTGGTGCTACCTTAGGAGATTGTGGATGAACGTACCTATTTATGACCTTATGTATGTTGCTAAAGCTATAGCCATTCCGTAGAAGAGCAGTTTTTACATGTCTCAATTCCTTGTCGAGGTTGTCGGGCTGGGAAATTGGGATAGCGCGATGTACTAGAAAGCCGATTACTGATTGCTTTTGTATCGAGTGATGATGTGAGCTGCCATGAAAATATCGGTCGGTATGTGTAGGTTTCCTGTACACGGAGTGACCTAAACGACCATTTGGTAGACGAGTAACTACCTAATACATCAAGGAAAGGTCGGTTCTCTACCTTTCCTTGAAAATCCAAGAAAGTAGATAGAGCATTTTTTCCATGTGGCCAAACAATGAAGGTGTCATCCACGTATCTTAACCAAGTTTTGGGTTTTAGATTCGCATGTTCCAAACCAGTGGTTTCAAATGCCTCCATTAAGATATCAGCTACAACCGGAGAAAGTGGGGATCCCATAGCGGCGCTGGAGGTTTGATTATAGTATTTTCCCGGAAGGTAAAGTACCTTGAAGTAAGGCATTTCTCGACTAACTTGGCTAAGTCTGGGGATTGGTTGTCCTGGATCAATAATTGGTGGATTATAGCGACGGAATCGGTGACAGGCACTTTTGTGAAGAGTGAGGTAACATCAAAACTGACAAGAAGATCTTCGGGTTCGATAGAGATTTCAGAAATGAGTTTAACAAAATGCGAGAAATTCAGAATGTGAGAAGGAGCATTGCCCGTGTATTATTTAAGAGTATGAGCGAGGTATTTGGCCAAGCTATAGGTGGGCGAATCTATAGTGTTAACTATGGGTCGGAAAGGAAGGTTCTGTTTATGGATTTTTGGAAGACCTCTAATCTAGGTGGCTTGAATTCCTTGGGCAATATCCGTTTTTGTATCTTAGAAGCAATTTCAGAGGATTTAATTAATGAAGAGATTTGCCGTTCAAATTTCGAAGTGCGATCACGGAACAAGAGGGTGTAGCTACCATCTTGTAAGAGATCTGATAGTTTGGCTACGTACTGAAACTAGCTAGAATGACAGTTGTGTTTCCTTTGTTAGCAGGAAGAATGACTATATATTTGTTGGCGCCGAGAGAGCCTAGGGCTGTACGTTCTGCTTTGGACAAGTTTGACTGAGGAGGTTTAGCAGAAGCAAGACATTTGGCTGTTTCAAAACGAATAATATCGGCATTTTCTTTAGAGAGTGTGCGAATGGATGAATCTACCAAGGATATGTCTTCTTTTGGAATGCTTTTGGGAGTCACAGCGAAATTTAAACCTTTGAATAATACTAGAGTTTCTCCTTCCGGCAGAGGGTGTGATAATAGATTTTTGACCGTTTTTGATGATGAATGGGTTACGGTGTTCTTATTATTTGGAGCAAGCAAATGAATCTTAAACAAGATAATGGAAGGCTACATCATCTTGTAGAAAGCATGGTGACGAACAGAATTTTAATATGATGATGAAGAATGTAAGTACTTAGTAACGAATTATATTGAATATCACAATTACTCATATGTCAACCTTACATACACACCCTGCTAGAAAGTAAACAAGGTTCGCGCATATGAATAATGACGGTATAACCATACTACGAATCATTAAGATTGTCGAGGTTTGGCTTACTGGTCAATATTGTCGAAGGAAACTTTGGATAAAAACACTATAATCAAGGTGGTACAACATATTCAAGAAGGCTAGGAGAAAACCAGGTCTGTAGGGTGCTGAACTTCGAGTTTAAGGTACGCTCCCGTTGTAATGCATGGCTCTATGGCGGTGGATAGATATTTTCCGCAGCTACTTGTGAGATAATAATAGATAATGAGATTATAGACCAACAGTTTGACTCCTGCAAGACAAGAGATCTAATAACATCACCAAGAGGGAAATTTTTATCTTGATTCAGACGAACGGAACTAAAGGAAGTCAAGTAGACTGCAAAAGGGGTCAGAGAAAGAACATCTTCGAAAGCTTCAATTTCACAAAAGAAATCCTAGCCGAAGTGGAAAAATTAAAGGTACCTGTTGCATCGCTGAAAATACACACAGAGAAAATTAAAAGTGCATATACTCCAAAAAATAGGAGCTTCATAAAGGACAAAAATACAATTAGTACAAATAGCAGAAAGAAAAAACATAGTCAAGTCAATGTACAACATACAATATAGCGTGGATGAGAAAGATGTAAACGATATAAGAAGTCATACCATCAATGGAAACAACTACTGGAAGAATAAAAACGCAGACATACTGCAATAGCAACATCAGAAGACTTGGCAGAATACGGAAATTAATTAAGTATGTATTTAGACAGTATATTCTACTCAGGAGAGTTGAGCGATACCGACATTTTCGGTATCGGGTATCGATACCGATCTAGGACCTATCGATTTCGTTCACGGTATCGATTCCGAGTACTGGAATCGGCTAAGTATCGACAGGTATCGATAATTTGGAACCGATACCTTGAATTAATATCTTGAATCAATTCCTAGAATCGATAACTTGGTATAGATACCTAAGACTGATTTGTAGGTATAGATTTTTTCAGATTGATTTCAATAATTGTATTCAATAACATCTACGGTATGAAATATACAGGGTGGTACAACCAAGATGGGGTGGACGATAAATGGTGAGGAATTTCGGAAAACGTTTTTGTAATTTGATTAACGGCTACATGGGCTACGTTTTTAAAATATTTTCTTTATATAGGGTGATCGAAGCAATCGGTGACGAACCAAACTTATGTATTTTTTGATGGAACACTGGGTACTAAAATATTATAATCGATTCTGTTAATCTCTAGAAATAATTTGCTATACCATTAGTTGAAATAAAACCCATTGTTACGGAGAGTAAAGCGATTAAAGTTGAAAAAACGCTCCAATGCTGTCCATTTTTTGTAAGAATCGGAAATGAATACTAAGAAACTAACTGTATCACTGAATGAGATAAGTTGTTGAGTAAAATAATGGCCTATACTCAACTTGAAATTATTCGCCATTATACAGGCTGATCGAATTTTGTAAATCCTTTTCGACTTCGTCTTTTCAAATAGATATCCTGTATATTATTTTTGTAGGTTAAAGAGAACTTCATCAGTTTTCTAAAAATACTATACACGTTACCCTTTTGACTGACGGTTTTTAAGCAAACTCACCACAAATGCAATATTTTGAGATTTGTTACATTTAAAGATTTAAAGTCATCATGCAATGACGCATATAATTAGTAATAAGGAAACTATAAAAAAATATTCGGTACGCAAAGAGTATGAGTTCTACACTGATTTAATCACAAGGAAAAATATTGGTAATCCAAAATTGTTAACGTATTACTACAATAGATATTCAAATAATGCTCCGTGTAAACAAAGACACATTTAGAGCCGATCAGGAAATTATAATATAATTTTTCGTGAAGTACATACCGGCATATTGTTAAATCTGCGTGATTTTGAACAAATTTTTCGTAAATGCAATTTTCTGGCATTTGCTACAAATAATTAAACGCGTTAAACGCGCGCATTATACACCACCCTGTTACAATACACATACCCTCATTAATTAATATTTGTGTCAATATATGAAAGAGTTCCATAAACGTCAATACTGTTACGGCCGTACGCCTGACTCATTCGAGAAAACATCGAAATCTAGAGAAATATAGAAAAACTCTAGGAGGTTCTAGAATGAAATCTTCGGGAAACACCAGGACATAAAAAGGGGTCGAGATTGCACCAAAAAAAAACAGTCTATCATCGAACGTTGACGTGTACAAATAAATAGTGTATCGACATAAATAATCTCTTAGTGTTAATAAATTGTTAGTGTTATATTGTTACCACGTTATTATTTATTAGAAATAAATTGTTGTTTCTACGAAATATCGCCTGCGAACTTATTTAAACCTCGAAAAAGTTACAATACACACTTTTGTATGGGTTTCAATTTTTTCTTCAACACAAAATGATATCCGAAAAAGACCGAAGAATGGAAAAAGTGACGTTTTATATATGCAATCGCTTTAAGACTTTTTACGATACTGTAGTATGGATACCTAGGTATCGTTATATTGCGAGATATCCAGGTATCGATACTGATGTTATCCAAGGTGTGGGTGAATCGATACCAGCAGTGGTATCGAATACTGGACGATGTATCGATACTTCGCTCAGTTCTACTACTCAGTACATGGAGGAGAAACTTGTGTATAGAAATAAACACAATACAGAGGAAACGGTGGTAATCAAATAAAAAAAAATACTCTGTATTAATGAAGTATGTTAAACTGGACACAACAATTAAATTAAATTACGGTAAGGAGAATATAGTAATATTAGAAGACTTTAATGTTCCTCACTTCCTGAGTTTGACTGATGATACTAAGGCTAGAGCAATGCGTGGTTTTATGACGTTTAATGATTTAAATCAAAGCAATACAGTGCTAATATTAATCAAAGATTACTTGACTTGGTTATAACGAATCTTTCTTGCGATATATACAGGGATGATTCACCACTGGTACTGGAAGTCTATCATATCCAGCTTTGGAAATAAATATTTCTTTAGATACCATATCTACTACACGGTTAATCATGATCATAAATCTTATAATTTTAGAAGGGCTGACTTTCCCGGCTTATAGGACTCATTATTGAGTACAGATTGGAGCTTTATAGTAGACTTCAAGGAAGTAAATAACGGTCGTGGTGAGTTTTATACAAAATTGTATAGTATCCTTGACTTCTACGTACCGACATTTAAAAACTCTAAGCGAAAGTATCCACAATGGTACGCGGGAAACTAGTAATAAAATTAGATTAAAAGCTAAGCACTTCAATAGGTTTAAGGCATATAGGAGAATCGAAGATTAAGACTGCTGTAGGCGTTTACAGGCTGAAATCAAGGCAATATGTTCACGTGAGTACAACAAGTATCTCCTGCATACACAGGACAACTTATCAAATAACCCTAGAGAATTTTGGTGATTTGTCTGTAATTTGCGTGGCTCGTCTAGAATCCCATACCATATTATACCATATTATCATAATGAGGTTTATGACAGTCCCTCAAATATTGTTGACGCGTTTAAAATTTTATTCGGTAGTATATAACTAGATTCAACTGATCGATTGTAGCTATAAATGTAGCTACAGTAACGCGATTAACGTATCGAATGTAACGCAGGCGAAGGTTTTAATTACATTTGAAAATTAAAGTCTTGATTTGATACCCATTTTTCCCGTCAAAAATTGCGCAACAATTTTTACCCATCCATTATCAGTTGTTCTCAATTCAATCAGATCAATGTTCAGATGTGGTGTCAAATGAACGCTTTGAATATGAATGTGTTCAAATGTGCAATTGTCACTTATACTAGAAAATTAGAGCCTATTGGTTATAATTATACTTTACAAACGCAAATCATTAAACGGCTCAATACTACCAAAAGCTCGGTGTACACCACAATAGTAAATTAACGTTCACTGAATACATCACTGCGACACATGCCCTTAAAACATTAAGAGTGCCCTATATTCCAACGAGGCGAGATATGATTCTCCGGTGCCCGGCTTTCAGGACCAATGTATTAACCAAGTCACCTCTCTACATTATGTGTTATAACTTTAACTTGGTCTCTCAGGATATTGACATCTGCTCCTGTACCAGGGAGGAGTTTAGGTCTGCGCTTTTTTAGTGTTTTGAGTGATTTCCTATTGATGTTACTTTCTCTGCACAACATAATTATTATACTAGATAATTGTTATTATTGTACATTGCTATTATTGTAAGAGTACTTTGTCTGCACACCATGATTATTATTAGTTCAGAATTTCTGTATTCTGAAGCTCTTCACTGGATCTCTTGGTGCAGACGATAATAAAACTGAGTTTTATAATCGCCTTGATAATGACAGCGTTGCTGTCGAAACTTGTCGATGTTTTGTTAAAATTTGTTGTGTTTAGTGGGTTGAAGTGTTTAGTGTTTTTCTGTATTGTGTTGGATATTAAATGGATATTATTATGTGTATGTTAAGCAAGACATGAGACATAAATAGAATAGGCGTTAATGTCAGAAGTATAAAGAAGCTGAGCAAATGCGACGTGGTGTTGACTGTAGATGACACACTCCAGACCAATACGCTCATGGAAGAGACATTAATGAAAGTGCAACAGACAGAAGCGAATGGGTGAAGATCAGAAACGACAATCTTTGAGTATGGGATGAATGCAACGCCCACACAAGACCAAATTAGGTAGGACTTAGAAAGCGAAGTGAGGGCAGATATTAGCCGAATGAAAATTATATCAGCCCAACAACATTTCAAAAGCGTGTGGGCCACAGTAGGGTAATGACGTACAAGAGTACGCACTTAGTAAACTTTCTTCTATATTTCGTCTATTAAACTCAAAACAACAAAATGATTGAAACCAATGTGAGCCTGCGTTAATTTTGGAACAGTTTATTAATACTTAAGCCAATTTAGTGTTTTTGGTTTTTAAAATTTGTACAACTGCGTACTCTTGTAAAGCGTGCTTATAAGAGTACGCAGTAGTAATTATAAGAGTACGCGATACTAGACTAACATAGTTCGGATGTAAAATTTCCTGGTTCATAGGAAGTACATTTCGGTCAAAAGGGAAGGAAAATATTGGGATAGGCAGCCAAAAGAATCAAACGATGATTTAATTGATTGGGCTGCCTATCCCAATATTTTCCTTACCTTTTGACCTTAACGTCGTACAGCCACTTCCACTCTACTCGAAGTGCATTTTTTATGCCACCACTTATTACACTTAGAGCACTGTATCCAGTCGTCAGATGGCAGATCTCCATACAATCCATCACAAAATGGTCATAATATTTCTTCTGTTGCATTTTCTTCCTTTACATTCTTCGGGCTTTGATGCTTTCTGCCTGCCGTTTCTTTTTTTGACATTTGTGTTTATTTTTGAGGTAGATTCTTTAAGTGTTTTTCTTTGCTTAGCTTTAGGTACAGGCTTTTCTGATTTCACTGAACCAATTTTTCTTTTAACCTTTTTTGTTAATTCAAATTGCTTTGCTTCCAGTTCATCCTTTAACGGTGTGCTTGTTAAGATCTCTGATTTCTGACTTCGACGTTTTCTGGTTTGCTCCGTTTGACTACATTTTGGATATGGACGTAGATCTTCTGGTTTTACAAGAGCTTTAACTTGCTTCGATCGAGTGGTTTGGTTAATATCATAAGAAACCGGAATATTTTCACGCTTGTTTTCTTTGTCGTCGGTCGTGGAAGATCCAGGTTTCATGTTGTTTTCGATATCCAAATATATTAAATTATTCAAATTCTCTGTCTCTGTAGCATTAGTGTCCTTTAAAATTGAAGTTACTATTTGTTCTGCATATTCAGGATTTACAGGCAATCCTGTGATAGCATTAAACTCAATTTCAAAGACTTAAGTCTTTTTAGCTGTCTCATCTACTTCCATGGAAATGCCAGCAGCTCCAGGAACCTCTACAGCTTCAGGAACTTCTTCACTTACATTATAAGGTTTGTCAGTTACAAGGGAAGGAGCAAAATCTTCGTCATTAAATTGATCGGGATTGTAAGGCCAGATTCCGGTAGTTTCAAATGCCCGTACTGCTTTATCGAGATTGGATACTTCATAATATGGCGTTTTAAATAAACCGGCGACTTGCTTTTGAGTAATAGCTTTACCAGGATTGGTAACTAACCAATTGTCAGTTGCTTGGCTGTATGCAGTTTTTAGTGGGCCAAAATATCCTTTATCCAATGGCTGCACTTTATGACTGGCATGCGGTGGCAACGATAAAAGATTAATTGAATTCTCACGACAGTATTTGATAACATTAAGGCTTCGGTGAGATGAATGATTATCTAATAGTAATAAAACAGGAGCATCTTTGGAAGCTTTAACATGTTTTTGGAAATGCTTCATCCATTCAAGAAATAATTCGGAATTTATAAAGCCTGATTCAGAAATAAGTGGTAAAGTTCCTGAAGGAGCCTCTGTAGACAGCTCTTCTTTCATTCTTTTACGAGGAAAAATTAGTGCTGGAGGAACATATACCCCACTAGTACTCATGCAGCACACTGCAGTAACCAGTTGACCTCTTTCGCCGCTAGCAACTTTCCCCACACATTTTTTTCCTTTTTTGGTAAACATCTTGGGCAGTTTATTTGACACTGTAGATATGCCTGTCTCGTCCATGTTATATATAAAATTACTTGCGAAATTATATTTTTCGTAAATATCTCGCAAGTTTTTAAAAAACAAATCAACTTGGACTCTGTTGAAGCCTATCATTCTGCCAAGTGAACACTTCTCTGGTTGCCGTAATGTGATTCTTTGTCTCTGACAGAAACTACGTATCCACGTTTTGCCAGCAACCATTTTCTGTGGATTAAAATTATGCTCTACGCCATTAGCTTTAGCCAATTCAAAAGCAATACTGCTTAAGTCTTTCATTGTCAATCCATAAAATCGGCAATCCATTTCTTGCACATATTTTGCTAATTCTGTTTCTTGTTCTTCACTAAAAATACATTTATATCGTCCAAGTGATATTGGAATAGTGGCAATTTTCAATCTTTTACGTAATGTGGCTTCTGGAATATTCAGTTCCCGCTCTATACTACGTTTACTCTGGCCGTTACTAATTTTATCTCTAATCTCCGCCATAAGCTCTACAGTAAATACAAGCTTCCTATCGCTAGTTCTTTTATAAGTACTCATTTTCTTATTACCTGAAAAAAAAGACTCATATAGTTGTTTTATTATATGTAGATAGGTCCTATTGTGAAGAAAACGGAATTATTATATTTCTATAAATATAGTTTACAAGAGTACGCACTGCGTACTCTTGTAAACTTTTCAGTGCGTACTCTTGTATACTTCGTTTGAATTATGAAAAAAAGGTTACGAGTACTTAATACAACATAAACACTTAATGTAATAAATTTTATTATTTACCTTATACTTTATATTACACTGTGAAGCACTGAGACGGTTTCTAGTACAACAAATAGCAAAATTATACCTTAAATTAAACTTGCCCAAACATACATCTGCAATACACAAAATCAAGTTTTGCTTGATGAAACTACTACATGCGCAATACTTCAAAATGTATTTATGCTTGTTACAGGCGTATGTTTGAGGATTTCTCACATGTTTTCATAGATGGCGATATGTTAGTGCATACTTTGTAAAATGCAATGCGTACTCTTATACGCTGTGTACTCTTATGTGCTGTTACCCTAATAATGCACAGCATATCGGCGGGTAAGAAAAGAATATCCGTTTAAAGACGCTGCAAATGTCTGAAATCTGGATATCAGGCAAAGAAATGGAAAGGAGATAATAAGACAGCCGACTACATTAACAGTGATGAGTAAGAACGTCAGTCACAAATGCCTACAGTTACCATACTATAACAAATGTAAAAAAAAATGATTACGGAGTAGACAAAACGACATGCCCATATATTTTAATAATAATAATAATAATATAGCTTTATTTCTATAATGCCATGGACTAGCGTAGAAAACGTCATAAAAATACAGATTTTAAATAAAAAAGAAACAAAGAAACCCATATTAGGAGTGAGTCAACATATATAAATATATACATATACATACATACAAAGTAAAACTTAGTAAGTAGTAAATAATTATATTGCCAGAGGTTTATTAAAAAAGTCTATCACAGTATAAAAACATTCGTTCATCAGGTAGTTTTTGAGATTTGATCTAAATAAATGAACCGGTTGTTCCCTTAATTTCAGTGGCAGGTGATTAAAAACGCTAATACAATGCCACACCGCTTGTCTCTGCATTTTTGTTAAATGAGTTGTGGGAGGCAACAACCACGCACTCGCTTTACCTCTAGTATTTTGAACATGAGCAGGCAAATCATTTACGTACAGCAAGAAGAGCAAGGGACCCAAAACAGAACCCTGCGGTACTCCGTGTGAAGTTGTTCGCCAAGGTGATGTAATTTGTGTTCCCGTTGAATCATAGGCTGCTACACATTGTCTCCGGTCTGCCAAGTATGACCCTAGCAAATCTCGGACCATTCCTCTAAAACCCATCTCTTCGAGCTTCTGAAGAAGGACATCATGATGAACGCTGTCAAATGCCTTAGAGAGGTCCATCAGAGCACAAACAGCTATTTCCTTATTACTGAGACCAGATGTTATTTCCTCTATCAGCTGAAATGTGGCACGGGCTGTAGATCTTCCGTTCATGAAACCGTTCTGATTGTTATGTATAATGCTGTGCCGCAATAAGAATTTGACCATCCTATTGTATATCAACACCTCAATTTTTTTTTTTATTTTTATTATTATATTTCAGAAAGTAACTCCAAGAAGAAAGGACCACGAGAGTGCGTTGACAGGCGCGCACCAGAAGCAATGTGTCGATGTACAATCTGTTAAAATAGTTCAATCCTCTTTCCATTCAATTTCTCCTCAGATTAACGCGTTGCATTTAGAACTTATAATCGAGGTCCATGTGCACAAAATAACTGAAAGTTTGGCAGATCAAGCTGCATTGACTATCTTGCAGGGACTATCTTCATGTCAGATTGTATAAGGAGTGTATTTAATAACCTCACAACAAAGCAAGAGTTCCTAGTTAAAATGCAGATAGCTAAGCAAGTACAAATTCTGAAACGAGAACAATCAGGAAACACAGCGATGACATGCCGAGCCTTGATCTACTCAACACATTTACCAAATTGGAACAATTCCGAATATCGCACCAACACTCTATACAGTTACATACATTGTTGGTCAATCCAGATCGCCAGCGTTATCGGAATGGAGATAACAACTGTTACTCTAAAGAGTTCTGTCTTGCGTCCCACTTTGCGGAACATATCCTACTATGGCATACTGCGATTGAAATTAGTAGTCGGAGCTGATGTATAAAACAAACGAAGTTCTATTAATATCTGAATGTGGGATATTCGATTGGAATTACCACCACAAAAGAAAGTGGTAGGCACTTATTAGGTTTGTTCGATTTGGACATTTGCGTCTTACACCAAGCAACAAATATTTTGAAGCTGCGTTTAGTTTTTAAACACTAGTTGCAGAGTAAACGCGACGTTTTAACGCTGCTGCAATGAACTCCAACATGTTTTAGAGACCGTTTGATTTGCGTTATTGCATATAAACAGTAACCATCGAGTTTATTTTTGAATACAAGATTGGAGGAGAGTGACATACATAAAAATTAATACATATCCAGGTAGATAAATATACAGTATAGAATTTTCCATCTAGATTATTTGTATCATATTTATTATAATTATTATTATTATAATATTTATATAATATTTTTATATTATTATTATTATATTTGTATAATTACCATTTCCATTTTGTTCTTCATTCGCGTCATTCATGCCACTCATAATAGTCGTCAGACTCATCATATACAGATAAATTGCCCTATCCAGCCCTAACTGAATAGAAACGGTGTTAATTAACTTGGTACGGTATACGGTACACAACAACGGACCATATATTTGAAAATGTAAGGTTAGTGAAAGGATTATTTATGCTACTCTATTTCCGAGCTACCTATCTCTTTTCTTACAGCGAAAATCTGCTCATGGAGTGGATTAAAAATTCTTGACGCTAGAGTGTATTAGCGTCAAACTGCAAAACTTGATATTTCCAATCGAACAGCTTCCTCGCCGCATAAAATTAACACGAATCAAACCGAACAGCAACGTTGTAAGTGCGGATGAGCGTGCGTTAAATTGTTTACTGCCGAAGCCAAATCGAACAAACCTATTGTTAAAGGTCCAAGCAGCTGAGAAAATATTAATTTCATACTAAAAGCAATTAACATTACATAGCAGAAATCGATTAAGTACCTGCGAATTATAAGAGACAATGAAATTACATTTGAGATGCATCTCAGGAATGCGTTGGTAATATTCCTGCAAAAGATTGGAGAAGTCTACAGTGGCAACAGAGAAATATAATGCGTGTGTGGTTTCTTCAGTATTACTGTACAGCACTCTAGTATGGTATTGTGTAGTGCAATGTCATTGAAAAAATACAGCTGGCTATATCGTTAGATATATTGTATATATCTGTATTATTAAATCTGTTATCTAACAAAACACACCATCGAACATCGAGCAGGTAGCTAATTTAAAGAAGAGGACAAGGGAATCTACTATAAGTGAATAACAGGAAAAACGCAACAATATTACTGAAATAGTGCAATGGACAAAAAATGGGCACCAAATATTAAAAACTAGTTAGAAGTATAGAAAGATATATTACTATCTGAGCCAAATACTAACTAGACACGGAATGTTCCATGCATACACGGCATAATTTGGAAAAGCATATAATGAAATTCGTATATTTGAGAAGAAATTGAAAAAGAAAATACAGGAGACAAACAAGGAACTGGGAAAAATAATGAGAAACAGGAAATTCTACAGTAATATGGACTGAAGAAACCTGGAACTTCATAAGGACCTCTATTAAGGAAATCCCATTTGCAAAAGAACTAGAAACTGAAGACGCAGACTTAATTTTCTAATGACAACTTGCAGGAGGGGAGATACGAATATTTTCACGTGACAGTTCCTATTCAACCATATCCAACTGCAAAATTTTGTTTTAAAATTCCGATCCGTTTGTATAATACTTTTAATAGGCCATTCTCACCAATCACCCTGTATATTGAGTTGACATTACTGAATAATCAACATGCAGGCACGTGTTTCGGCTTTCTATAGCCGCATTAATACCCTATGTAGGTATATTGAAAGATTTGCAGTAGCAATGTTAAAATTTTGGCTACAACGATACGCTATCATCACGGATTAATACGAGAGTCATTGGAAATAATCAAGAATCCCAGTAATTTGGATCGAGAAGAACGGATATAAATAACATTACACACCATCGTTAACGAGACCACAAAACTGAAATGTATACAGTCCATTAAATTGGAAGGGACAAAGAACGAAAAAGAAATAAGGAGCAGACGACCACACCTATACTGTTTAGAAGCCTTTTAAAGAAGCTAACACCACAATCAGTAAAATTTGAAGTACCCATTTAGCTACACAACAACACACAGAAGACTTCAATGTAGTGAATCGCGTTCGAGAAAAGCTACGGTCAACTATAAACCCAGACTCTATTACTAAACATGGCATATGCTTACCACACACCATGCAGGGGGGTTATTCTCGAAACAGTGGAAAAATAGCACTCCCAGGGAGTAACTTTCACCGCTCACTCCTCGTTACTATTTATTACGAAAAAGTGAGAAAGTCAACTCCAGAATAGAAACTATTGAAATTGTAGGAATTTTTTGACAATTCTCTTCAAATTTCCATTCCCTCAGATTCGAGAATAACCCCCCAGGAGGCATTTCGAGCATTATCGGGTTTACGGTCGACCAGTGTACTGCCAAAGAATAACAACCTTGAATTAGCATGCACTCATGACGTATACAGGGTGTTTTGAAACATCGTTTAAAGATTTTAAGGGCATGTAGTACGATCAAAAATAAAGTTAATAGTCTTAATAAACATATGTCCACAAATTTACCGATTATTAGATATCAGCGATTTTATCGCAATTGCAGAATAAATTTGCTTCAGCAGTATTTTAACAAAATTTATATTATAACTAAAGATGATGTTCAAAATGATGTCCTTCCATTTCGACACAGGATCTACATCTTCTTTCAAAGAAAACGCGCACTCTTTCAAAAAACAAGGGTTTTCTCGAATTATTTGGCAACACCGTTCTATTCATTGGCGCAACTCTGGAAGATCATTTACCCGTTTTGCGTACATACACTAAACTTTTCAAATAACCCCAGATACTAAAGTCTAACAGGGTTAGATCGGGAGATCTTGGAGACTAAGCAATGGGACCTCCTCGCCCTATCCATCTCCCAGGAAATTCATTGTTAAGATGTTCCCTAACAGCACGCGTAAAATGCGGTGGGGCTCCATCTTGTCTAAACCAGAGGTTCAGTCTCAGATTTATAGGTAAATCTTTCAAAAGTTCAGGTAAAGTATTTTCCAAGAACTTGAGGTATGCAGGACCGTTGTGCCAAACAATCGGTCTTAACAACCGGTCCCCTGTCATGCCCTTAAATTTTTTAAACGATGTTTTAAAACATCCTGTATAAATATGCTACGATCGGTGAACTCACTCAACCGTCCAGTGGCGAAAACAGTGCGTAATTTTTTCTTAAAATTTAAATTAAATGCGAAATTGCATGCTTAAGCCGCTGGCATGCGTAACGAATTTGCCAAGCTTTTTTAATACGTACAGGGTGGTGTAACCAAGATGGGGTGCACCTGCCTGTATATAATTTTAGTTTTTGTAAGTAATAAATAATACAGTGTGTGGTCGTGAATTTATCAATAATGATATTAAGAAGTTGTTAACAAGAGAAGGCATTTGGATTGAGTATATCACGCCGTATACACCAGAACAAAAAGGTTATATTGAACGTGATAATCGCAATATTCAAGAAAGTGCTACAACAATGTTGATTGGAAGTGGTTTACCGAAAACACTATCGCCAGAGGCAGTTCGTACAGCAAGTTACTTACTAAATCGTTCTACAAATACATAGTGTTTTGGTAGCGCACCGTATGGAAAGTGGTTTGGTTCTAAACCAAATTTGAGTCACGTAAAGATTTTTGGTAGCGATTGTTTTGTACAAGTACCCAAACAAACTGGTCGAAAGAAGTGGCATGAGAAAGCAAAAAACGTAATTCTTATTGGATTTGAGACAACATCTAAAAATGTCCGTTTATACGATGCAAACAATCAGAAAGTCTTTATTAGTTGTAATGTTAGATTCAATGAAATTAAAACAGATATGTGTATGATTCATGATGAAGTTGAAGACAATGCCAAAGCCACTGAAGAGGTTACAGAGGTGAAAGATAAGGAAAGTGAAGCTGAAAATGGTGTCAACGCATCGAGTTTTTTGCGAGGTGTAGATGAAAATGATGATGACTTAGATCAAAATGAACGCAAACATCAACGATATGATTTAAAATCTGAAAATCCGCAAAATCGACTGATAACAACAGGTTATTCTGATGTAGTGATCCTAAAACATATGAAGAAGCGATTCGATCTGCGAAATCAACGCATTGGAAAAGTGCAATGGATGAAGACTATCATTCACTAGTCAGGAACCATACGTGGGATTTAGGTAAAGTACCAGAAAATCAAAAGGTGATTGATAATTGCTGGGTGTACAAAGTGAAACAGAACAAAGACGGAACAATCGATCGTTATAAACCGCGTTTAGTGATCCGTTGCTTTACTCAACAATATGGTGTTGACTATGAGGAGACATTCAGTCCCGTGGTTAAATTTACATCAATTCGTACAATTAACGAATAAACGCAACGAATAAAATGCAATTAAAACAATTTGACATTAAAACTGCATTTCTGTACGGTGACTTAAATAAACCTGTTTACAAGAAACAACATATTGGTTATGACGATAACAGTGGACGTGTGTGCAAGCTAATAAAAAGTTTATATGGACTAAAGCAAGTTTCGCGTTGTTGGAATAAAAAATGTACATCGTTTATTCGTAATTTCGGTTTTAAAATGAGTAACGCCGATCCGTGCGTGTTTGTCAGAAATCAGAATAACAAAGTGATCATTATTTTTATTTACGTCGATGACGATTTAATAGCAGCCAGTGATAGAAACGAAATTGAGGAGGTGATTTCATATCTACAATGTCACCTTGAGGTAAAAGCCTTTGACGCAAAATGCTTTCTCGGTCTTTAAATAGAACAACCATGTGATGGTTCAATCAGCATATGTCAAGAAGCCTATGCAAAGAAGGTATTGGAAAGGTACAATATGTCGGAATGCAGAGCAGTGTCCACGCGAGCGGACTGCAATCAAAATCTTTGGGATTATGCCAATGATGATCAAGATACAAGTTTCCCGTATCGTGAAGCCGTTGGAGCCTTGATGTACTTCGCGATCAGGACCCGTCCGGACATTAGCTACGCAGTGGGAGTTGTCAGCCGACATTTAGAAAAACCCAGTCCAGCGCATGTAAATGCGGTGAAACGCATTTTTAAATATCTTAAAGGCACAACCAGCATGAGTATTGTTTTTAAAAGCAATGATTTTCTCGATTTTGTTGGTTTCAGTGATGCTGACTATGCAGGTGATACAGAGACTAGAAGATCAACAAGTGGTTATTTTTGTCATCTTGGTTCAGGTGTGGTTAGTTGGGCATCAAAAAGGCAACAATCCGTTTCAACATCTTCGACGGAATTCGAATATATTGCTGGATGTCAAGCTGTGAAGGAGTTGGTTTGGTTGAAATGTTTGGTGACTGACCTAACATCAAGTGTTCTAGAAGTAAAATTCTACATGGATAATCAGAGTGCTATTCGTTTAGTCAAAAATCCAGTTTTTCATAAGAATTCCAAACATATTGACGTACAAGATCATTTCATCCGTAAGAAGTATCAAAGAAACAAATTTAAATTGGAATATATAAGTACTGGTGAACAGTTAGCAGATATATTTACTAAACCTTTAAATAAGAGTCGTCATAACTATTTATGTAACTTGATGAATCTTGTTTCTGGGCCAATTAGTTAGTTTTTTTTGAAAATGTAAATGTAAATTAATATAACAATGAGCGGGAGTGTTAAGATACATACATTGTTAATTAAATTTAGTTTTACTTCTATAAGTTGGCAATACTTAAAGTTAGTTTTTAGTCTGTCTTAACGTTGATACGTTGTTGTTGTTTTGCATTTTACCAAGTTTTACATATTTTTGTGATATGCTGCTCAAATCATACACATAGAACGAGTACATTCTTTATTAAACATTAAACTGCGACCTGCTTGTTTATTATTAAACGATATTCCGTAGTGGGAAACGTTTACCAAATCACAATAGTTTTCTTAATAATGTCTCATTATTAGAAATAAGTTTTTTTTTAGTTTTTTGTAAATGTGTGTTGCATATATTTCGAAATTTCAGTGGCTTTATAGACCACAGGTAGAACTACAAACTGAGTAAATAGGTAAAGATAATTTCATGATATTAAAGGCTTCCATGGTCCGAGTCTCTATTATAAGAGTTTTCGGGTTCTGCCCGTGTTATACTAGTATAATATGTGTTTAAATACAAAAATAAAAAAAATAAAATAAAAGTACAAAAAGTACAAACATCTACTAAATTCGAAAACGTTCTAAATTAGCCTCTACCTTGGTTTACGCATCAAGCTACCGTGATTGTTTAGCGCCTCTTACCCACTTTTTGCTTTTGAAGAAGCCACTAGTGGCCAAACGTCGAGTGTAGTATTTTTTGTGCAGTTTATGACTGTCCGGAAGCCCTCATAGTTGCTACAGTTATGTAGAAAATATGCTTTATCTAGTAATTTCTTTTTCGTCTTTTGGAAATTTATACAAGATTTTTGCAAAGTAGGTATTAAAGGTTTGTCAAAATAAATAATACATGCCAACTAATAAAAGACTAGTAGTTTCTTTGAAAAATACCATTAAACGTTAGCTTGCTTATTAAATGACCAAATTTTCACGGAGTATTTTCAACTTCGTGGACTTAAACCTTTAAATGAAGAAATACATCGAAGCTGTAGTGTATCTACGCACATGAGATGTTAAATTCAACAGTCAAGAACGAAGTAATGGTTACTGAATAAGTTAATGAAGGAGTTAACGCTTAAGGAGGAAATATTTTTAAGTACTGTGTTGTATTTCCAGTACTGGGCGCTGACACAATTCAAACTATGTCCATTAGTAGCGAATTCTTTCAAGGAAACCAGTCAATGGTAGAATCACTTTTTCTTGGAACACTGCTTATATGAAAATTACTTTTTTTGCAGTTGAATAGTAAATAAAGTTTCTTGTTTTTTGTGCTTATTATATTTTTGCAATTCCTTTTTAAATGAAAACTTAATACAGACCTACATTCACAAGAATAGATCGTTTACCAACCTAACTAGATTTAAAAGTGGAATAGTGTGTGTTTAAGAAGTGTTTAGAAATTCCTTAATCGGGAATCTTCTTTACGAAAATTATTCCTTACGTTAACTACAGTCAAATGGAACTATCGGATAATATAAGCACATACTCTACATGATCTGTTTTGTTTGAAATAAGCACAGTTTGCACACTATGTTTGCACCACCAATAATAAAGAGATTCACAGAATAAACGAACGGTAGGTTATCTTTCTTTCATTTGCCATTTTTGTTGTTTTGACTTACTCCGACAACTTTTTAATAGAAAGAAAGGACTTGCGAATACGAACGCTTCCACTAGTACACGTGCATTTGCAGTTAACATTGGAACAAATCACATGAATGTATTGAATGTTCTTCATGAACAATTATTACATCCATTTCATTGTCAACGTGTGCATGATTTACACTTTGAAGACTATCCACGACGTTTAGACTTTGCTCGATTGTACATACATCTGAAACGTATTCTAAAGTTTGTTCCTGAATATTGTTTACTGACAAAGCATGCTTCACAAGAGAAGGTATTTTTAGCTCTCACAATTCTCATGTTTGGAGTGAGGACAATCCCCATGCTACAAGTATTTGATCGTATCAGAAAAAAATCACTGTTCATGTATGGTCAGGTATCATCAATCATTGTCTCATACCGCTATACATTTTACCTTTACGATTGAATGGCAATGTTTATTGTATTTTCCTTGAAGAAGTTTTGCCAGAACTTCTGGAAAATGTGCCACTGATACTGACCACAAGAAAACAAATGTGGTTCCAACACGATGGGGAACCTCATTTTACAGCCACCGTGCCTCATTACTTGAACCAAACGCATGGCCTCATGAACGATTTGAACATTTATTGTAAACAAGAGTGCCTTATTGTGATGTAACTATTCCGTATTTTGTGTTTAGGATTACAGTAATAATTTCAATTTTCCACTTACATTCTTTGTTTTTCGTTTTGAAGTCACCAATCTCCTTTTTTACCATGTAGTATTAAAACAAAACGTCGTAGAGAAAAATAATGTTAATAAAAACTATTTGTTTTAACGTCATCTATTTTCCTTAAAAGTTTGTCGGTCTAATTTTTTTACACCCTGTATATTCTAGTGTTTCGTTTACACGAGGAAATACTAACGAGAAAAAATTACTCTGTATTAATATAGTCAAATTAGAAGTGTAGTTCTACACTTGTTCAAGTAATAATACATTCTGAGTGAGAATCCAACATTTCGTTTCAGTGATTGAGTAGATAGATTGCTAGTTACCTCTTGCTCTTTTTTAGGAAATTTCGTAATCGGGAATATATTTTATATCCATCGTTGGATTTAGTGTCTTATGCAGTTTAAGCGGAAACCATCGATTTGTAATATTAGTTTATAATACTTTGCTTACAGGATGTTGTCAAGGTTGTTTATATTACCCCATTTACTATTACGATCTAGTATCAAGAATGCATGAACCTAAATAACCGGTTGCGCTGTGAGATAGTTAAGTTTACAGCAACTGTAAAGATCTTAACAGAAAGGCACATTACAAATCATTATTTCATTTCATTTATTTCTAATTTTGATTAACAGTAATTCAGTATAAGTACGTAGAAATTTGGGACGGCTGCAAATTTATATGTATTACATATCGTTCCAATATTATAAACAAAATAAAGCAATCTTTTATCAACATTTTCTTGTAATTCTTGTACTCTTCAAGATAATAAAACAATCGAATGTAGAATATTAAAAATATAAATATGACATATGTATCGATAAAAGATAATATTATATACATACGATTCAAGACACACCAACAGCTTATTATCTTTAGAACTTTCCTAATACCTGTAAAATAGCAAAAGTCGTTTTGATCCTTGAGAGCTGAAAATCACCGGAATTAACAAATTCATATAAACGGGTGCGCTTGTTTAAAATACTGTGAGCAATATTTCCAAGAGACAGGCTGTTTAAGGAATTAGAAGTAAAAGGTGAATTTCATGAACACCTCCATGGTTTCTGTAGGCCAGATCGACCATTAAGGCGGAGAAGATAGTAATGGAAATTGCGGAAAGTTTTGAAAGAAAATTAGGTGCATTCATCACAACTGATATCAAGAAGGCCTTTTCGGTTAGACATAACTTGATTATAAAGCAGCTACAGCAGAAGAGTAGCGCAATACCTAACCCTAAACCTTGTAACGAGCTAGTTTACAAATACTAGAGTGAATGTGAGGCAGCGGGACACTATGAAGGTAAACGTAGGGTGGTACAGGGTCGGTATTTAGGGATATTGAGCTATGCCATTGAGCTAGTATACTAAGGACACGCTATAAAGCATATTTGCTGTATGTTCAAAACGGCGGCATTGGGCGAGGCTAAGTGTAGCACCAATATGGCTGCCTCATCAGGTCCGTACTACTGAAAATTATAAGTATAATTTTAAGCCTCCAGTTAACAGATGGCTTTATTTAAAATTAATCACGTCATCCCACATCTATAAGGCCGAAGGTCCATAAATTTCATAATTTGACAATATAACCATTACATAATATTGAATGGTTATATTGTCAAATAATGAAATTTATGGACCTTTGGCCTTACAATCGGAAGAAAACTACGCAAACACAAGGTCAAAGTAATTTTCAGCGCTTCTGAGAAATTATCCAGCAAACTACTTTCACCTAAAGATCCCACACCTCCGCTCCAAAATCCAGGAGTATACGAGATTTCCTGCGCTTGTGGAAAAGTGTACATCGAAAAGTTAAAAAGCACTTTCCAAGGTGATGGTTTATGTCATAAAGTTCATTTAGTGAAAACTTTAACCACCACAAAACAGAGCACAGAGGATTATGTAAATAAAATAATTTCAACGGCCCAGAAATTGGAAAACATAAAATTCAAAGTAGGTGATGAATGGTTAGCAACATTTTTTCTGGCTGGACTTTCGGATGATTATAAGCCAATGACTATGGCTCTAGAAAACTCCGGTAAGACTCTTACTGTAGATATCGTAAAACCGAAATTGTTTCAGGAAGTAAAGTCTTCAGTTAGTGACACGGTTGCTTTATATAACAAAGGAAATAGGCATAAGCAACAAGTCAAGAAACAGGTAGAAGAACATAATGAACCTCAATACAAAGGACCAAGATGTTTCAACTGTAATAAGTATGGTCATATATCGAAAAATTGCTTTGTGAAAAAGAAGGTTTTCGATAAAAAAAACAATTCTCATCAAACGGCAGGTAACTCATTGTATTGTGATGAGGCAAATTCAAATAATAATTCAAAGAAATGGTACGTGGACTCTGGAGCATCGGCACATATGACAATGAACGTAAGTAACCTTAAAAATATTAAACGTCCGAACCTAGAATATGTTACTGTAGCAAATAATGAAAAAATTCATGTAAATTCACTTGTTGATGTTGAATTAATGATCAAAAGTGTATGATGAATGTTGAAGAGATTCTACACGTACCGAATCTATCAATAAATTTATTATCGGTGGGACAGACCGTTAAAGAAGGAAATACTGTCATTTTCGATAAAGAGGGTTGTAGAATCTTCAATAAAGAAAATTGTTTAATTGCAACGGCAAGTTTAAAAAATAATATGTTTGAGCTTGATTGCACCGAATCAAATAATTTGAAAGCGTTCAGTATTAAAAGTAATGATTTCGACTTGTGGCACCGACGATTCTGCCATTTAAATTTCAAGTATACGAACAAAATGTTTAAGGTAATCGATCCTTCACATGAAAACATTCCGAACCTCACATGTAAAGTTTGCCTAAAAGGAAAGCAATGACAATTGCCTTTTAAAGTTGAAAGCGATAGGGCGTCCAATGCATTAAATTTGATCCATTCAAATATATGTGGTCCAATGGAAAGTACTTCGTTGGGAGGTGCAAGGTATTTTCTGATCTTCATTGACGACCACACTCATGAAACGTTCATTTACATCCTGAAAAATAAGAGTGATTTACCGAGATATTTTTCCAAATTCCAAAAGTATGTAGAAAATCAAAAGGAACGTAAAATTAAAATATTACGAACCGATAACGGTGGTGAATACTGTTCACAAGAATTTGAAAAGTATTTGGAAAATGCGGGTATTGTACATCAATCAACGATTAGCTATACACCGCAACAAAACGGAATAGCTGAACGAATGAATTGCACTATTTTTGAAAAGATATGATGCATGTTGATTGATTCCGGTTTAGGAAAAGAGTTTTGGGCCGAAATGGCAGCAACTGCTGTGTACGTAATAAATAGATCAACGACAAAAAGGTTAGACAATGGTATACCTGAACAGATATGGTCGAATAAAGAGATTGATGTTAATAATTTAAAGGTGTTTGGTTGCAAAGCAATGGTGCATATACCCAAGCAAAAACATAAAAACTTGGATCCAAAATCTACTGAATGTATTTTTGTTGGTTACAGCAGTGAACAAAAGGGTTATCGGTTATATAATCCTGAAACTCGGCAAACGACGATTAGCCGAAATGTGACGTTCATTGAAACAGAATGTCTTTCTACTTTGTTTGACAGTAGTAAAGCAATTACATTGGGTATGCCGTTAGTGGACGAACAAGAAGATGCCAAAGAGTGACCAGATCAATGACCAAAATGACCTCATAGAAGAACCAAGTTTACCGAAAGAGATTATGATAAATGAAGACTTAAGTGATCCAGAAAATGATCAGAATGTTGATATGAAATGAACTACTAGAGTGCCACAACGATTTGACGAATATTATCTATATACAGTTATGAATGATAATCTTGATAATCCGTGAACTCTTGAAGAAGCATTGAAAAGACCAGATTCAAAATCATGGAAAGAGACGGTAGAGAATGAAATGAATGCATTATTAGAAAATGATACTTGGGAACTTCTGGATCCACCTCAGAACAAAAGAATTATAACTTCCAGATGGGTGTTTAAAACGAAGGCAGATAATGGCGTAGCAAAGTATAAAGCTCGTCTCGTTTTTAGAGGATGTTCATAAAGACTGGGCGTTGATTATAATGAGACTTATGCTCCGGTGGTAAAATACAGTTCTATCCATTATTTAATGTCATTAGCGGCTGCACATGACCTAGAAATAGAACAAATGGACGCCATAACCGCTTTTCTTCAAGGAGAATTGGAGGAGGAAATTTATATGACTCCCCCAGAAAGTTTAAGTTGTAATAACAAAGTCTGTCGTCTTAAAAAGCCTTGTATGGGCTGAAGCAAGCAAGTAGAGCATGGAACAGAAAACTTCATAAAACTCTTTTAGACATTGGTTTGCAGTGTTCCAATGCAGATCCATGCGTATATTATCACAGTGTATGTGGACGATCTGCTGATTCTTTCAAATAACGACGACATGAAAGAAAGGGTAAAATGTGAATTAAGCAAGACCTTCAAGATGAAGGCTTTAGGTGAAGCCAAGGAGGATTCAACATGCAAGAGACCGACAAAATAGAAAATTACGGCTAGACCAATCAGGATATATTGTACGCATGCAAAAACTGTATACGTCCAGACATAAGTTTCGCAGTAAACTTGCTGTCGTTTTAACAATGATCCTGGCAAAGCTCACTGGATTGCCGTAAAGAAAATATTCAGATATCTCAAGAGCACCATGTCCATCAGACTAGAATATTCGCGGTGCAACGATACGAACATAGTTGGTTATTCTGATGCTGATTGGGGCGGAGATGTAGGAGATAGGAAATCTGTCACCGGTTCCATTTTAATTTCTCAAGAGGGACCCATTTCATGGCAGTTGCGAAAACAACCCACCGTAGCTCTTTGTACAGCGGAAGTACAACATCACAGGAAGCTATGTGGTTGCAAAACTTAGTGAAGGAGTTGAGTGTAAGTGAAAAAACAGCAATGGTCATTTATTGTGATAATAAGAGTGCCATTGATTTGTGTTTCGGGCGTGGCCATAGTAATCGCACTAAACACATCGATCTAAGACACCACTATTTAAGGGACAAAGTGGACTCAAAGAAAATTGCTACTATGCAAGTACCCAGTGAAGAAATGTTAGCGGACATTCTGACTAAAGGGTTGGTAAATCAGAAACATCACAATTGTATGAACCTTTTAAACATGAAGTTTTTTTAATAATAAGCAGCTCAGTGGTAATGTTAGAAACCTATTGTTTTTAGTTTAGAGCTGCTTATTAAGCAATCTATACATTTTTTGTATGTCGATATAACGATCGCCATCTACATTGCTTTTAATGTCAGTAGAAATAGTAGCAATATATACAGTGAGGTTTTTATAACACCGTACATAGCCCCTATGTTCGATTTTATTTGTTCCATGTCAACTCATGGGCAGTTATACAACCAACATTACTTCCATTGCAACCATGCGTATTTACATGTTGAATACTTGACCAATAGAGGGCGTATACATAGTAATATCGTTGATACCGGCTGTCGGGATATTTTGCAGCAAACTGATCTCGTATATTCCTAATACTGTTTCCGACTTGTTACCAATTTATAATTTCAACTTTTTCATCTTTAGAATACATTTTATGGATTATTTTATCTCGTCACGATTTTGACAGTTATCGATAAGATGTTTACGTGGAAACCAATAATATATAGGAGTAATATTGGTTGCAGAACTGCCCCCACCGTCGGGGATGTGGCGACCCTCATCGGCAGGATCCTGGATTCAAGGTCGGTAGGGGCAGTGTATCTACGCTGAAATGGAACACTGAGGGCCCTATTAGGGTGGGCAGAATTACCGGCCGGCCCGTCACTGTTAACCCACAACCCTAAGATCATGTACGATTTCAGAGCGACCTGTCCCCAGCTAATGAGCAACGTTAAAAGTGTTAGAAGTAATTTCGATAGAAGAAGCGCTTGTCTGGAAGGAGAAGCTCAAGCAACTCCCCCTCCTACCCCTCCGGCGCTAACAGAACAGCAGGATGAGGAGGACCAATGGCAGGATGAAAGAAGTCGGTGGCAGTCCTAAGTACCAGCTGACGCAAGAAGAAGAGCTTGAGCAAGTAAAAAAAAGGAAACAATGTCACCAAATCAAAGAAAGGGAGGCAAGGCTGGATTAACAACAAGATCAACAGATGTTACAAAAGAGCTAGAGAAGCTAGTAAAGCAAAGTGGAAATCAAGCAATTGCATATCGGTAAACATCTTATTAACAAATACCAAGGACAACACGATTGTATCCAACACAAACGGCACACAAAGGCACTGGAGGTGGGCACCCAAACGGAAACCGTGGAAGTCAGTCGGAATTCAGGCAAAAGGCAGAAATCAGTTAAGATGGCGCTAGACTCGATAGTTCGCGGGTTTGACTAATTGCTGGATCAAAAATGGCCTGAGGATATGTTTGAAAGGACGTAGTTATGAGATCTAAATACAGAGAGCGATCTGGCGCTATGATAGACCCAGCCCGATCAAAAGCATATGGCCTTTTGAAAATATGTCGGAAAAAAGCGATGGGCACTTTAGACTTTGAAGACTAATCTGAAAGAACGATTATATATATACTGCCCCTTAAGATAGATGTTGAAGGCGTAAACCATTTTGTATACGACATGATGAAGGAGTTGAGGCTTAACGTACACATACAATTGAATGCAGAGTACGTCAGAAAAATGACTGAATTCATTTTCCACGGTCTTGTATAAATTTCACTCTAGTCACGAGCAGCGGAACACCGAAGGCGCCTCAAAACAGCGTGGCAAACCAGCTGCTGGGAAAGTAGTAGTTATGTGTGGCAGCTCTACGTATGCGGACCTTTTAAAGACGGTCAAGGAAAAGGTCGACTTAAGGCAGGTAGGAGTAAATATTAAGGCTATTAAAGCAAGAGGTGACCTAATGCTCCGAAAGGCCGACAACTAAAGCAAGCTTGCATTGATAATGAAATATTGCAAACAAGATGGTGACAATTCACGTGCTGGACATGACGCAACAACGACAAAAAACGAGGTCGAGGAAGTTATAAGGAGAGCTGTTAACTCAGAGCTTATTCTGTCGCAACGGTGCAGGTCACAGGTCCCATGCCAATTTTCTGCTAAACGCAGAATTAAAATCGGTTGGGTTAAGTGTAGTACGTTTGCAGTGCAGGTGCTACAAGTGTCTAGAATTCGGTCACATCACAAAGGAATGCAAGGGTCCAGACCGATCGGATTTGTGTATAAACTGCCACAAGCCGGGACATAAAGCTAAAGAATGTTTCTGCAAATCCGATTTGATACCACCAAGTTTTCAGAGAGCTGGTCAGGAAGCAAAGGAAAGAAACTGCAAGCATAAACAAAACGTAAAACCAAAAGGGGAAGCAACGAAGGGGAAGGAAGAAGAAATGACTAGACACGAATAGATTGGACATACAACGACAAAATAAAGATTCTACAGGGTAATATCGACCGAGGCAATGCGGCCATGGATCATGTACAAGGTAGCAGAGGAAGAAATGGCGGATATAGTAATTATGGCAGAACCAACACCGAAAAGAGTTCAGCATTCAGAATGGATAGTAGACAACAGAACGGATGTTGCTATTAGAATTCGTAACAAGAACGTCAGAATTCTAAATAAGGGTCTGGGTGACGGATATGTATGGGTAGAAACTCAAGGAATTTATACGGATGTCCAACTTCCAGTAGAACTTAAGGATCCTAGTGCAAAGTCCTACTTATGGGGCTCTAAAGTAGAAGACAAAAGGGGAAAAATTGCTGGCGGAATGGATGGCCGAGGATCATCTGATTGTACATAACAGAGGAGATGTCGCAAAAGGAGCAATAGAATATAGATTTAACGTTCAGCACAAGGAAAATAGCTGGGTCGGTGATCAATTGGCGCGTAATAGATGAAAGCAATCGACATATCACCTATATTTACAAGATCCTAGTAAGTCTAAGATAGGGTGGAGAGTCAGCCGCATAAAATGGACAAAATTACAGCAGAAGTGGGTAATATACTCCAATCGGGAAACGAAACCTGGAGCGCGGAGAGTCTTGCTAATAAACATGCAAATCGAACCTTTGCCAAGAAACGTAATGGTGTAGACCGGTTTATTGCACAACGTCGGCGTTTCATTCAACATCTAATTGCGGATAAAATTTCGAATACTAAAGTCCTACTAATATAAAGAAATTTTATCAAATACCAAGAAGCTTAAAGCAGCCATGACAGTCAAATGTTAAAACAGTTTTTCCGTCACATCCTATAAAGAACTGGAAGACTAGAAGCCAGAAGTGACAATATACCCAGGTTCACAACAGAAGAACTGGTGCATTAATAAAATGAAGGAGAAGAGAGCTCCGGGTCCGGATGGGATAAAGTGCTGAAATACGATAACACAAGGTTCATTTGATCTGCTACTAACTATATATGGAAGACGTCAAGTCCGCAAATAATTCCGAAAGAGCCGAAGCCGGGCCAGGTTCAGAGTTATTTGATAACGACAAGACTTTGGAGGATAAAAGAATTAACGAACAGTAATTCACTTTTATAAGAGCTGCGAAAAAAGCCGTGCAATATAGCTTATGCGCGTTGATAACGCTGGATGTGGAATGCCTTTAACTCAGCACCATGGGAATAAAACGATATCACCATACCTGATAATATGTTGCTACTTTTTGAAAACAGGACCCTTGCACTTCGTTAAAAAATAAGCTGTGGATTTGTACCAACGTTAACATTTATTATGATGGCGTTTTTAATTTGATATTGGATATGCTTGACCTAATGTGACAAAAGAGCGCAGCTGCCATAAGCTATTATATTGGATGTTTAAAGAAATGAAAAATACACGTTAAGATATCTAGTTTTAAGATAGAAACCTCACTGTGGGGGTTCATATACGCAAAACAGCGGAAAGAGCACGAAAGGCGTTGACCATATGTCGCCTAACGATTGGAGGACCACAAAGAACAACAGAA
The DNA here is from genome assembly GCA_023690525.1 of Holotrichia oblita. Taxonomy (NCBI): domain Eukaryota; kingdom Metazoa; phylum Arthropoda; class Insecta; order Coleoptera; family Scarabaeidae; genus Holotrichia; species Holotrichia oblita. Next base: position 135,832,343 of record CM043015.1, on the reverse strand, counting down.
GGATGCTAAGCGCCACGGTTCAATCTGTTATTTAGCATCTATATGCAAAAAAAATGTGTAGAAGGTGTACATCAGTTATTGCTAAATTGAATGGCAAATTCAAAAATAGTTTTTAATTTTAAATAATGGCAGTTCAACACTTTTGATAAAAGAGCATCGATAGGAAGCACATTTTAATTATTATGTGATTGCTTACATCGTACCTACACGCTTCCATCTAAGCGAAACTGAATTGTACTGCTGTACAAGCACACTTTCTTCGAGTGTAAATGGAACGAGCAACGAACACAAATAGAACGTAGGTTAGTTACAATAACATTTTATGCTTGAAAGCCAAATATGGGGAAAATAAGAACATCCTTTAAAAGATGGAACGAGATTCCCTAATCCTCGAAACCGTGATAATAAACGATGGGAAAAGATGTCGTAATCCGGCTTTCAGCCGGCTACGTCCAAAACTGCCATATGTTGACATGGGTCAAATAAAATCGAACATAGGGCTATGTACGGTGTTATAAAAACCTCACTGTATAAGATCATGTACGTTTCAGTTCTGTTAATGTTAAAAGTGTTAAATAAAGATATATGTGTTGAACAAGTACAAGTTGCAGTAAGAACACAATTCCAAATCACAAAAAACAACAAATCTGATGTTACTTTTTTAGTGCACAGCGTAATCCGGCATCTTCTCTGAAAGAAAAATATTTCACGATAGTTGATGTTTAGTATTCGAGATTATATATCAACATATACTTATTTTAACGGCTTCTAGATTTCGGTCAATACCCCCCTGTCAACGTACATATACAATTTTTTCTCAATTCGACCCTGCGTTTCTTCCACACAAAATTGCGTGAATAGCCTGAAGGTCACTGAATCTGTCTTAAAAAGATCAAAAGCGCCGACAACGAGTGCAAATTCTAGTAGTTTGATATTCTGTGGTTATAGCTAGTATTGCTACTGAGTATTATTGCATTGCGCATTGTTTGATTGTGTTTGATAATGCATCACATGCATTACATAGCATAACCTCACACTACAGATCACACACACATTAGTGCTGTCACTTCACTTCATGTACGACTTTATCTTTTGTTAAATGAAGAGTTTATAGAAACCGTAACGAATATATTCAAATGTACCGCTTTTATTTGAACGCAAAATGGACGTATATTTCTGTACTTTATATATCTAGGGCCTTTATTCTCGCATGTATCTTTACAACCCTCGCTAACGATTGTGTATGCAACGGGCGTTTCATTCAAATTTAAAATTTCGAACTAAAGTCTCTAGATATATAAAGATCTCCAGCAAATATACAGGGTGTTAGTAAATAAGTGCGACAAACTTCAGGGGGTGATTCTGCGTGTAAAAATAATGACAGTTTGCTATATAAACGTCCGTCCGCAAATGCTTAGTTTCAGAGTTATTTATTTTCAATAAAAGAACAATTAATTACTTGTTGACAATAATTTTATAGCTAACTAAAAGCTTAATAATGATGAGTTGCTACTTTGACACTTCGTTAAAATATTTGTATTTAACAATGCATTGATATTGAATGTCGACAGTAGCCTACTAGATAATGTATTAAAGAAATGAAAAATACACGTTAAGATGTTTTATTTTTTGCATAAAAACGACGCCTCACACGAAAAAAAGGCAAGAGAGGTTTTTTATTGCAAATTGAATGGCAAATTCAAAAATGGTTTTTAATTTGAAATATGCCAGTGGCGTACCATTTTTTTCCTTAAAAAAATTAAGATCATTACCCGTATGCACGCCAATGATGAATATAAAATTCTTGGTTGGATGTCAAAAAATGCGCAATAATCATCTCTTAAAACCCACCAAATTTCATTTGCGTATATCGACCGGTTTCAGAGCAATAAATAAATCGTCAGTGTTTAAGAAAAACTTTAACACCATATAACTCTGAAACTAAGCATTTGCGGACGGACGTTTATATAGCAAACTGTCATTATTTTTGCATGCAGAATCACCCCGTGAAGTTTGTCGCACTTATTTACTAACACCCGGTATATTCATTTTGGGTTCAAATGAACGCGGTAAATTTAAATGTAATAATAATAACAATAATCCACACCTTAGCATTCCCCTAATAGCTTTAAGCTAGTAAGCCTAGGCATCGGCTGGTCATGAGTTATTATTACGCCTGCGGCTGTAGAACGACTAAAGATGTTACCATTTTGCATTTGCCGTATTTTTGTATTCGTATTGCTTATTATTTCTATATATTCGTCATTTAACAGGAGCTTATCTTTTAATTCCCGAAGCATCTCCACTTGTAGGTCAATGAAACAGCAATTAATTAATTTGCTGCTTCATTGACCTACAAGTGGAAATACTTCAGGAATTAAAAGATAAGCACATAAAGGTCATAACATAGATATATTAATTTAACAGAAGATAAGGTATTTTCACTGTAGAGACGTTTTTGTTCTCGCATCCTACAAAGTAGAAGGGAAGTGCCAGCACTAACGAGTATGTGATTAGTAAACTTGACCAATGTCGTATACCAAGAGCTAACTTGTGATGATCCTCTTTATGTGAGTAAAAGAAGGTTGAAAATATAATTTCTATGAGTTAACAAAGTCAAGAAATACGCATGCTAGTCCGCTGAACAATTTTGTGCTGTATGCTATCGCTGTCTAATGGCAGGTATCTACCACTGTTCTTTACCCTTATCTAACTACAAGAAAATGCTATCGTCACATCGATCTTTTCAATTTTAATCAATTAAACGCAGCCCTCATTCATACTACTGCGAGGTGAGAGGGACGAATCGTGCTCCTGTATGCAGTCGGCCAGAATGCAATCCATAGATTGCAAATAATATCCCGGTGTACATATGTATACAAGTGGCGCACACATGGAATTTTGCATTTAATTTAAATTACAAGAAAAAATTTACGCACTATACCTATTCACCATTGGACGATTAAGTATATAAGCTCATCGACTGTGCCATATTTATGTAAGGATTGCATACTAATTTGCAATTCAAGATTGTTATTCTATGGCCGTACGCTGGCCCTCTAAAGCTTTATTTACATAGAGGGTAGTGCGAATGGTAGTGTAAGAGTAGTGAAAGGTGTATATTAGTGCAGAAATGCGTTTACATAAACAAACTAGTGGCGATGCACCTGTTTTGTTGCGCATGCGTAACGACGACAGTTGTGATAATTGACGTATAGTCAAATGTAAACACAACAAAGCAGCTGTTATCGGTAGAATGTTCTGCGCAGGCGGAATGGTATAAGTATCGGTAGTGTAGGTGGGAAAGATTGGAGTTTGCGAACTTTGGCACTACCTTTCCACTACCGTTACTGTCGCACTGTTTATGTAAATGTTTTCGTTTAAAAACATGAGAACTAACTTCGGCACTCCACTACTCTTACACTACAATTGGCACTACCCTCTATGTAAATGAAGCTTAACTCTCTTACATTGAATATGGTACGCCTGGGCAATGTTTCGTGATTAGTGTAAGATTATCTATGTTATGCATCGTTATCAAACGCAATCAAACATACGCAGTGCAATAACCCTCACTTGTGATACTAGCTGCAACCATCATTTTAAGTCCAAGTTGTACGTCTATCCCGTCTGTCTCTAACACAAGTTCTTTCATCATGCGTTGGTTGTTCCGTCCCTCTCTGCGGATGGGCTCATCTTCTTCCAGCTTTACTTCCTGTCCGGATGTCCTTCTGGTGGTCTTCAGGTGTTGTCGGATTGGGTCCTTGGAGTCTTCTAATGGATCTCCCTCGCTGTTGGATATCTGAAATCATAAAACAGAATTAGGTATTGCTGGTGTGTATTACCGTATCACATTCGCCGGAGTGTTCCCGTAGTGGTACGGTGTTTGGTGGGCCCCGTTGATTTTTGCGCGATGGCACTACTCATCGCCGGGTTGTTGCTCGAGAGAGCCTTCCCGAAAAAGCCTCTGTTGAGCTTCCTCAGGAACTCGTTCAAGTCCTGGGCGTCTGCTGCTGTTAGTTCTCGGAGGACGACCAGCGAGGTGCGTCTAGGAAGGCGGAATACGAGTCGCAGGACGCGATTTTGTACCCGCTCCAGTGGTGCGATGTGTGATGGGCTGGCGTAGGTTACGATCGGGCGGATGTGCGTTTTACAAGTTCTTTAACGTATGGTCTTCCGCTCCCCTCTGCTGAGGGGCACTCCTCTTCCAGCTCCACTTCCGGTTGGATGTCCTGCTGGTGGTCCTGGTGTAGTTCTTAATGTTCCTCGGAGTCTTCTAATGGGCTCCTACGCTGTCCTGGTACCTGTAATCACACAGAAAAAGGTGTTAGTATTCGGGTATGTATAATTACACCGGTTCACGCTAGCCGGAGTGTTTCCGTGGTGGTCCGGTGTTTAGTTCTCCCCATGAACAAGGTCTGGGACGTGCGCTTCTGTGAGTCGTCGGAGGACTACCAGCGAGGTGCGTCTAGGAAGGCGGAATACAATTCGCATTACACGATTTTGTACTCGCGCCAGGTTGGTAAAATAGGTAGGAGCTGCCGTCGCCCAAGCTGGGCTGGCATAGGTAAGGATTGGGCGGATGTGTGTTTTATACAGCATCGCGCCCATTTTTGGAGAGAGTTTGTGGTTACCTAGGAGAGGGAACAGCTGGCACATCCGTCCGATGGCTCTGTTCCTGGCTCTACCTAGATGCTCCGAGAAGGTCAGTTTCCTGTCCAGGAGCACTCCCAAGTACTCGATACAAGTTCTTTACCTATTGCAGTACTTTATATATCTCTCGAAAATGGTTCTTCGCGCCATCTATTACCTAAACGCTGTACCGAGATGTTGAGTCTCCATGGACAAATACAGAATTAGAGAAAGCTGCGTTTTATGCGGTTGTTGTAGTCGCAACAGCAGCCGATAGAGTGTGTTCGTAGAGTCAGGTGAGAGGTAAGGTAAGAGTAATACGAGGTAACGGATCGATGGTCACTTATATTATTGTGTTTATACTTTGAATCTAACATACATGAACGGGTAAAGTAAACTATGGACACGCCTCGGATAACGCGAGTAGCTTTTACGAACGCACTCTAAGGTTGCGTTTTCAGGGGCTGTACGGGGGGTGGAATGGGTAGCAAAACATTATAGCTACTTTAATTCCAGTTCACCGCCGTTAAATGAAAAAGATTAATTGGAAATGTATGATATATATGTAGTATAACGTCTAATGAAGTGATGATGAGTTATTTCACTGAAATAGTCATTATTTTTAATAAAAATCATCAAACTTGGTGCTTTTTTAATGATCTACGAAAATGCTAAAATTTAAAAATAAATCTCTTATATGAAATTCTATTATACGTTGCACCTACATAACAACATTTTACGACTATTTATGGTAACCATAGCTAGTTTTATACATTATTTTTTACAATGAACCCGGACACTCCGGGTGAGATGGCCACACGTATTCTTTTTTAATTTATTTATATAACTCAATTTTTTTATTTTTGTACTGGTGTGATATTAAAATTTGTTAACTATGATAAATACAGTTTATTTCAATATTTCAATCATTGTCTTATTCCTCATGGTTTCTCGGCAATCGGCTCTTAAAGTTAGTAAGGCCATCTCCCCTGGACTTACCCTACCTATTTTTTATTCTACAAATTCATTGAAAGATTGTACACTGCAGCGCATTTCGGCCTTGGACTAAACTAGTAGGTAGCTTGGTAGTAAGTACTTATTTAAATAAGTACCTGCTGCTAAAATTGTTAGATGTATCAAGACTGCCACAAAATTTTTATCCTAGGTAGGTCATGAACGACTGAGATAGACAAGTCGCGTCTAAGAAAATTGACAGTAATCTCCTTAGTGTCATTCATAAATAATCATATTATGTCAAACTGGCAAGTTCAAAGTATTAAGTTTTTGAGGTTAGTTTTCAATTTTTTTCTCAGAATTTGCTGCAGCAGAAACTGCAGACAAGCTATATTTTACAACAAATCAATGTTATTTACATATTTCAACAACCAAAACTTCGTTCCCGTGAAATTAATTCACACTTTTCGTAAGTTTGAATGTTAGATTAGCTTGATGAATGTCAGTTGATTTTATTTTTACTTTAATAATTTAATCAAACTTAATCAATCTAAAACATAATTGAATTAATTCATGGCATAGGTACCCTGAAATTTATTTTGTGGCTCAGTATACATATAAAACTAAGCAACACTAATTAAAACGTAAGAATGAATTGGTATTACTTATTAATCATCTTCTATACTAATCGTTTACAAATTATTTCACGTAGCAGATACTGTTCCTAAAATTCCACCAATTTTGGAAGCATAATAAAAGTGCATGTGAAAAATACCAGCAAACTACCGTTCGTTAATTTCCTGTTTGCATTGATTACTTGTTTGTTTTAACTGTATAATGTATGCACAGTTTCGTCATTGTTAAACCAGAAACATTGCACATGCCAAGTGTATGGAATCGCTAGAAGCAGGTATACCTATACCTAATATTGCAAGAATGCTATGCTAATGTCAGTGTGGTTGGTACCCGCCTTATGATTAACCAGTGAAGGTGCATATTTCGCTATTCTTTCACTTTATTATGCAGTGTCAGGATTAAAAATGACAAAAGTGTAGGTACCTACGTCTGTAGCAGTCACCATCTGGTCACCACCCTACTACTTTCATATAAAATATAATAATAATAAATGATTAAGAAGTTTATTCGAAATTATAACAACGAAATTGTTAATTTCTACACTTTATATAATTTTCATATTAAAATTGATAATATATTTATTTTAAACTGAAACATAATTGATTGATTGCTGCTTGATGCGATGCATGTGTTAATTGTAACATTTATAATATAAATTTAACACTTTATTAACCATGTTTGCATCATTACTGATAAATAATTAAGGCATTGTCTATATAAATTATTTTTTATGTAATTAATAGATATCGATATTATATTAGATATACAAGAAATAGTGTAAAAATATTATCTTGTGTTACAAATAGATACAATTTTATAGCGTTGCATATACGGCCGCCCAATTACCGTTCCATGTTCTGACTGGTATTTCCCGTTCCTAATAAACGCTAACAAATAAATAAATGTGTTCTTGAGATGATCTATTTTTCCACAGTTGTAACGTTTTAACAGATCTTCTTTATTTCCTCGGCCTGGTTTTGCGGTTTCTTTTCGATTATTACATCGTGGTTTAAAATTACTGGAAAAGGCAGCTGGAGACGCAGCCGTATCACTTGCTTCTGTAACTTTATATCTTCTTTTTATGTCATAATCTAATAATTTCCCTTTGACAAATTCTAGTTTGAGGTTGTCAGGATCCATCGTCTCTAATGCAGTAACAATAGAGTCAAAATGTTTTCGTAGTGTCAGGGGAAGATGATAAACTATATCAATATCTGCTAATGTAGCTCCGAAAAAACCTAAATCCTAAGGCAAAGGATTCCGGCCGATGGGATGCGTGGCTAGATGATTAGTCTGCGTGCATTGGGGCGCTAGGGGAAACCCCATTGTAACCACCCCTCCGTCCTACATGCGGGGCTCTGTAGAGATGGATTTTTATTTCCCTGGCTGCTCGTGGGAACAATCATGAGTAAGAATAACCAAGAAACCAAAACCGAACGGGATGTTACCGTACAAACTGCCGGGACCGCTGATAGAGACAAACCCTCTACTAGTGCAACCGGAACTAAAGAAAGCAAGACACGTCACATGACACCCCTTCCTGGACTAGGGCAACCTGGAGGCCTGGACGACCCGAAGAGGAAGGGTCTCAGCGGGGCAGGCGTGAAATGGTATCTGCGCTTTCTTAAACATGGCTTGACACCTGAGCAAGCCAGAGCCAAAGTAGACAGAGAAAGACAAGTGAGACAGATAGCCTTACAGTCAGTAACGGCAAAGACAAGTCAGGGCAAAAGGGGTAGTGAGCATATCTCACCAGCCCAAGCGCCACAGTATAAGAAGAGGAAAACCAAACCCTCTACTATCACCTCTGATACTGCAGCAGGCAAAGTTGGGCAAGTCACCAGCTATGCTACTGCTGCCAAAGTTACCAAAGTAGGGATACTACCAGAGAAATATCGTCAGGTAATGTTGGACAGTGCTCAGTTGTCCTCGCTGAAAGAAGCTCTAGTCAAGGCAATGGTAGAGAGCACAGTACGAGGCCTGCAGTTCGCCGGGATTCACTTCCGCCAGGAAATGGTGCTGGTGGACTGTGAAACCGTTAAGTGGCTTGACCAAATAGTAGGTGGTCTTTCGTTATGGAAGGGACCCAAGCTAGTGACGAGGAAATGAGACGACCTCCCTAAACCTCACGTCATGACGGTATTCTTTCCGAGAAGCAAGGATCAGGAGACAGGCAAGCTGCTAAAACTGGTTGATACCCAGAACCTTGACAAACCTCTGGAAAGTGATGAATAGCAAAGAAGAAGGGCACGGCTCGGTCCTCACTATTGGGATTGACCTCACATCATGTGAGGCGATCCTGGCAAAGGGATGTACCCTACATTTTAGATTCGGGAGGATCCCCGTGTCAGGGCTCAAAAAGAGCCAGGAAAAGACAGAGATGAAAGAGACTATCTCTGAAGCCGTGATGGAGCAGCAGGAGACCGTCGAGACTCCCTCGCTGACCTCTCGCTGCACACTAGATGACATCAATTTAGATGATATCAGAATCGACTCCGAGACGGAAGAAGGATATACTCTGTCGCCGCAGGAGTTTGTAGAGCTGGAGGCAGGTGGCCCTTTTCATCAGGCTGGCGCAAATTAACTTGCAGCATGCGAGGGGAGCCTCGGTTGTGGCTGCAAGGATGTTTGCAAAACATAACCTGGAACTCGTGTTGGTCCAAGAACCCTGGACCAATCGAGGGCAGATCAAGAGTCTGTCATGTAAAGACTCACAGGTAATATGGGATCACGGGCAGGAGCGTTCTAGGGCCTGCATTCTAATTAGAAACAACATTAACTATATATGTGTTCCAGAATTTATGACTCGGGACCTGACGACGATCATGGTACTCCTCGACATCGAGGGAAGTAACCGAGCCATTGTAATTGCCTCCGCATACTTCGCTAACGACGGGACAACAACATCACCGCCTTTGGAAGGAGCTAGTGAGGTATTGCAGCAGGAAGAACCTGCCGTTGATAGTCGAACGTGATGTCAATGCACACCACGACATGTGGGGAAGCACTGACTTCAACGAAAGAGGTAAGTCACTTTTAGAATCTCTATTAGCTTGGAATCTCCAAATTGCAAATGTAGGCAGACAACCTACGTTTGTAACAAGGCCAAGGGGGAAGTACTAGATGTAACATTCAGTAGCCTTAGCATAAGTAACATAGTTAAGAACTGGAAAGTCTCGAAGGAACCCTCCGTGTCAGACGACAGGATAATAAAGTTCACCTTGGAGAGACTAGATCCTATAATGCACCAGTGCAGAAACCCCAGGAAAACAAACTGGGACCTGTACAAAAGGTATTTAAAGGACAACCTTAGCCAGCTAAACACACGCGGAACAAGACACCACCTCAAGCTGGAACAGGATGTAGAGCTGCTTTGTGGGGCGATATCCAAGGCCTTTGAAGCCAGTTGTCCGTTATCCCCAAGAACACCAGCCAAGGATGCCCCTTGGTGGAACAGAACTCTGGCAAATCTCAGACCTGAAGTCCGTCACCTGTTTAATAAAGCAAAGGTTGACGGGAACTGGCAAAGTTACAAAGAGAAGCTGACTACGTACATAAAGGAGATAAGGAAGGCAAAAACAAAAAATTTTATAAATTTTTGCGAAAACATCACTTCCACTCCTGTAGCAGCAAGGCTTCACAGAACCATGGCAAAAGGCGGGACTAAACTTGTGATGGCCTTGAGAAAACTAGACGGCAGCTACACGGAAAGGGAAATGGAGCGGGCTGACCTGCACCTTCAAACACACTTCCCTGGCAGCAAGCAAGCAGATCCGGCAGAGACAACCCCTATCACCAGGAAACCCAAACGGGAGGAATGGGAAATCACTAGGCGAATCTGCACGAGACAACGCATGGAGTGGGCAATAAACACCTTGCAGCCCTACAAATCACCAGGAGTGGATGGAATTTTCCCCGTGCTCCTGCAGATAGAACAGGAAGAGGTAATACGGCATCTCGTAAACATAACGAGAAGCAGTGTGGCGTTGGGATATGTCCCCAAAAAGATGGGACTGACCCCAAATCCTTTAGACCTATTTGCCTGATATATTTTCTTTGAAAGCAATGGAAAAAGTAATAGATAACTATATAAGAATGGAGGTTATGGAGAAAGCTCCAGTTCACACAAGTCAGTACGCATACAGGGCAGGCAGATCGACAGAGACTGCCTTGGAAGAGCTAACAAGGATCATTCAGAAAACCCTGAATGAAAAAGAAACAGCTATCTGCGCCTTCCTAGATATCTCAGGTGCGTTTGATAATACGTCGCATGATGCGATTAGACGAGCACTGGAGACAAGGGGGAGGAAGGGAAGGTGAGCAAAACAGTAACCAAATGGATAAGCGAGGTGCTCTCCACAAGGACAGCTGTGACAACGGTAGGCCAACACACTACGAAGATCAGAACTACCCGTGGAACACCTCAAGGCGGCGTTTGCTCGCCTTTGATGTGGAGCCTGGTGGTGGATGAGCTGCTTAACAGGCTGACTGCTTTCGGCGTACACTGCATAGGATATACAGATGACATAGTTATAATAGCAACAGGCAAGTTTGAGGGAATTTTTTGTGACCTGATACAAACAAGCAGTATCACTAGCGAATGGTGTCGATCAGTGGGGCTGAGCATTAACTCAGCAAAAACCACAATCGCACCTTTCACTAGGAGGAGAAAACTACTGAAGAAGATATACGTCAAATATCTAGGAATAATCCTGGACAAAAAAGTTCTATGGAACAAGCATATCGAACTGACTGTGAATAAAGCAACAAGAGCTTTAATGATATGCTGGAGTTTAGCAGGCAAAACGTGGGGTTGTAACCCAAATGTACTGCGATGGCTGTACACTAGTATAGTAAGACCTATGGTAACATACGGAGCAATAACCTGGTTCCAAAAGGTCACACACGTCACAACCAAGTATATCCTTGGCAAGCAGCAAAGGTTAGCATGTGTATGCATTACCGCAATGGGAGCATGCTCAACCGCGGCCCTAGAGGTCATCCTAGACCTCACACCTCTATACCTAGTAGTGGAGGGAGTGGCCCGTGCGGCAATGTACCAACTAGCCAGAGAAGGGACGGAAGTCTCCATCCGTCCCCTTCCGTCCGAGACTCTATGTCAAGGAGCTTTATCATCCATGGCGGGACTTTCCCCACTTTCGGATCTGCCAAACGAAATGGTTAGGAAATACAACTTCGAAAAGAACTTTTCAACGAAGTTGAGTAACAAGAGAGAATGGGAAGGAGAATCTTCCCTCTACTCTCTAAAAGCAAACACCATCAAATGGTATACGAATGGGTCAAAAACTGAAAAAGGAACAGGTGCAGGGGTATTCGGGCCAGGAACCAAATACTCAGAGCCGATGGGAATATACCTCAGTGTTTTCCAGGCAGAGATTAATGCGATTGGAAAATGTGCTCAGGTAAATCTTGACAGAAACTATCGAAAGGAGAGCATTGCAATCTTCTCCGACAGTCAGGCAGCCTTACTGGCGTTGAGTTCTAACACCATCAGCTCCAAGTTAGTTTGGGAATGCCGGGATAAACTAAACAACCTGGGCAAGGAAAACAAAGTTGCATTATGCTGGGTCCTAGGACATTCAGGTTCATTCCCTCTGGCACAATCTTCCTGGTCTGAGACATTATTCCAAGGTATTCCTTGGAAATTTCAACAAGCACAAAGCAAAAACCATGCTAGAACTGAACAGGAATAGATTCCGCATTCTCACAGGTTTCCTTACAGGGCATTGTCTTGGGGAACACATGAAGAGGATAGGTCTGAAACAGAATAGCGACTGCAGGTTTTGCGGGGCGGAAGATGAAAGTCCGAAACATCTGACATCCAACTGCACAGCAATTGCAGAAATTCGCGCTAACCATCTTGGCAAAAGCGTTATGGACGAGGAAGAAATACCCTCTCTGAAACCATCACATCTGCTACAGTTTATTAAAGCTCTCAGGCTGGATGGGGAGCTGTAACTGCGGGCAAAACCCGGCAGCTTACACCTCATGTAAGGGAGCACAATAGACCGACGCCGACGGTCGCGGTGCAATATCACCCTTATATCTAAATCTAAATCTAAAATCTGATGTAGCTCCAACAGATTTCAATTCTCGTACCACCTCTTCAAATTTTAAGAAATTATTTTCTAACGAATCACCTTTTGAATACTTAATTAAAAGCAGCTTTTTTCTTAAGTATAATAAACTCGCTACACCTTTTCTTTCAAATACAGCTTTTAGAGCAGCCCACATTTCATATGCAGTATCTTTACTTTTAATATATTCTAGGTGTGTTTGCAATACACTGTACTAATATTAAGTTGCATTTTTGTCATTTTTCTTAGCATCTGCGCTATCTTCTACTTTTGTTTATATCCATTGTTTCACTTCATATTGGTCTAATATTAATTCCATACGGAATTTCCAATGGTCAAAGTTTCGTCCATCAAATTGAGCGATACCATATTTCTCAGTAGCAATTCCCGCCATGTTATACTAGTGATTTTTAATAGTAAAATGCCATATAAAACTTTTTCATTTGCGGCCTGGACCCATAACCTCTTAGTTATGTAAACACACGGTTATGTTTGGTATCAGTTAAACAAATCAATGATCTTCTATATTACGACACATCTTCTCTGTCTACATTCTCATATTAGTTACATTACAACTTAGTAGTACAAACCTAAAATATTCGGTTACCTCTAACAATATAGATTGTCGAAAACTAGGATCCGCTGTTACGTTTCGTTCTTTTATAATTAAGCCTTCTCAGAACATTTGCGAAACCCTGTACCTGTCCAAAATTTACTATTATTATTATAGAAATATAGAAATATTTTTATAATAATAATAGTAAATTTTGGAAATCGCGTTGTAGCAATATTGGCGGCGAGCAAATGCCAACAACCCTTATATAATAGATTATGTCACAGAACTAAATGTGGTGGTTGAAGTTGCCACGAGCAGTGGGTAATGGTATAATAAAATAAAAAGTCTAATATTCTAATTACTGTTGATAATGATACATTATATATTTATGTTATTATATAATTGTATAAATAAGAATGAAAGCCACATTATCAACAATAATTAGAATATAAATTTATAGTTTAGTTATAGATTTTTTTGATATGTCAACATATGCTTTTACATATTCTTTATGGTATCTACTTGATTTATGCATAAAATCTGCGACTATTTAATCATTTCAATTACATTCAATATCGATTTGGTATATTGTTATGAAACGCATGCGTATAGAAGTGGCATAAAACAAATCTGTCAATGTCTAAGCTTGTAAAAATTATGAATCTATATGCAGCGTAAGCAAACTCGTACTATACGCTTACATATTATATTACATTACTCTTACAAATGGGTAAGATGTATCCAATTCGATTTATATAGTTTTGAAATAAAATATTGGTATTATTCCAGGCAGTTCTTCACTGCTGCTCCCGTCTACTTCACATTCACTGCGCCTATGCTTTGTAATAAGTGTTCAGGGAAGTTAGATGGATTTAATATTCTGAAAATCACGGGAAATGAAAACAGGTACTTATGCATATATCTGTTTTTTTATTACTTACTTGTATATATGCTTACTAGTGCTCTATTTCTTGAAAGACATTACTCTATTTGTGTTCAAAATATATGTTGACACCAGCTTAACAATATGTACAAATAAACAAAACGTGCATTATATAATGTACATGGAACTCGGTGTGCTTTCTGGAATAATCGACTAATGGGACTTTATACAATAATATGGATATTGGAAATTTTAAAATTAAAACCTTTCTTCTGCCCTGTAAATCGCAGAATAAATAAGATACGGATTTTGACATTGAGGATCTCGTGAAAGGCCCAAAATGTAAGTAATATATTACTACTTTTCGTAAATTCGTTTCCTACGAAGACAAGTATTTTAGATATTTCATTTCGAAGGGAACATTTGCTATTATCTACTAGGTATATAGTTATAATATACATAATTTATTATTTGTTATTGTATTTTAGTCGTGTTTAAGAGTGTTTATTTGCTAAAATCTAAAAATGTCTCTTCCAAGGTACAATTTTTTGATATTTTGAGTATATCTAATATCTAAATTGAAAATCAGTAACAAATTATTATAAGGACTTATATTGCGCCACGGGTTTTCCAAAGAACAAGTGCGACAAAGGGGTTTGTGAAACAAGTTTTTATATTATTTTCCATTAATAAATTAATAATAAATGTGTACTATAGTAACAAATGTATTTTGAACTCTGCTTGAGTTACCTGAAGTTAGGGAAGCAAGCTATTAAGAATTTATACCAAAAAATCAAATATGAAAAATGCTGCAGCTCTTTAGATATCAGACTATAAAAAATAAAGTATGTAAAATATCAGAAAATGACATTATTATATTTCCAATTAGAAAATAACACTAAAAAGGCTATTCTTCCATCGATATACTATAGTCTATATGTTGTAATCATATCTTTTTATCAATGTACATTACATTACACAGTTTGTTCAAATTATTTTAGTAGTATAATTTAAACTACGAAGTTATGCGAAACAGGTATCTAATTTTAACCGAATATAAACAATGCTGCGATTTTGTCTTATAATAGTCATGTTCAATATTTACATTACGTTACAAGCATTTTTTTTAAATATTTTATTGGTATAGTTGTAGTAACATGTCAAGTCACGGTATGAATAATGGATAAATTAATTTTGGTTTTTACGAATTGTCAAAATTACATTAAACAATATATACATATACTATTCTGACATCATCCGCACATATTACGTGCGAGACTGCAGTCTAGATTACTAAACTTGGCAAATTTGCTACACATGCAGTTTTGCATTTAATTTAAATTATAATAAAAAAAAATTACGCACTATATTTACCATTGGTCGGTTAAGTGAGCTTATATGATTATATTCTTTTACCGTACGTAAATCTGATGATGTTCGAAAAACCTCTCCTGCATTGCAAGCGTGGATGACCAACGAAACGATAAATAAATCAGTTTTAAATTGGAAAAATCAACGAAAAGTATATAAAATCCGCATTTAGAAGTAAAATACTTCCAAAATCGAGAAAAATGATATCAAAATGTGTATAAGGTATAAATAATACACCAATCAGGGATTTAAAAAAAGGAAAGCCGTGATCCAGTGAGCCGATGTCGCTCAAACTGCAGTAAAAGACTCTATCAAGGTCGCCAAGCCATATACAGAAGATAATTTTGAAATATGTTTTCAAATATTTTGGAGTACATGAACACAACAACTCATAGACGTCAAAATTTATAAGGTAAGTGTGAGCAATTTAAGTTTATAATAAAATTGTAAGATTTTATTCATTATAATATAGTGATTTATGACATATTCTTTGATTTCATTTTGTTAAACGTTCGTTACTTATCTTAATTTTATTAAAAATTTACGACTAAAAGCGGAACACCTCAGTACAGGTATTAACATAGTCCACCTTTCTAGTTCTATTTTAAATAACAACACACCTACCAACAATTCTATAGTTCATCCAAAGTTTATTTGGACTTTCGCTATTAATACGAGCAACGTCATATTCCAGCACCAATGCCAAATGTGTTTTGATATAAATATTGGTTATGTATACCTACTTATTTTAAAACTTAGCTTAAAAAGTAAGCTGATATTTGTCATTTAAAAAACGTGGGCCTGAAAAAAATACCTTTATTTATCAATATTTATTACCTCTATTTATTCATTTTAATGCCAAATATCTTTAAAATACTTATTTTTACCAATATACATAAGTAATGGTAAATAGCGTAATAGTTGATTTGCATAATTTTGAAAGATATATCAATATCTTTTTCTACCTGGTTTGTACAGTTGCTCCAGTCCAGCGTTGGGAGATTATATTGTCAATATTGTGATATTGATGTCACTAACTAGGCACGCCAAAAATCACTAAAATGGCAACATTAAAAAAAAATCACCAAATATTTTATTTTGCTAAAAACTTATCTAAAGTCTTTAAAGGTAAACTAAGGTGATCTACTGAATTTAAAGAGCA
Organism: Holotrichia oblita; assembly: GCA_023690525.1. Taxonomy (NCBI): domain Eukaryota; kingdom Metazoa; phylum Arthropoda; class Insecta; order Coleoptera; family Scarabaeidae; genus Holotrichia; species Holotrichia oblita. The sequence goes on along the minus strand of CM043015.1, from coordinate 135,816,051 downwards.
GTGCTCTGCAATAAAAGCCGCAAGTTTCAATTCGGCAGTCTTTCTTTGTTATTTTTGATATACAGTAATACCTCGACTTACGTATACTCTACTTACTTAAATTCGCAGATACGTAATTTCTCTTTACTTCCCTTCTTCGCTCTATAGCTCATCGAAACGCGATATGCTTATCGCATCGTGTACTTTAGTTTACAGATTGCCAGCAACGAAGGTGTTTCTGCGCACGCGGCGATTGCTCTACGAAGTGTAGATGTATTCTTATAATTTGTCGTTTTATTTGTAATAAATAGTCAGCAACTAAGCTGATGAGTGTGTCTAACATTTTACTGTAAATCTGTAGGTAGTCGACTTACGTATTTTTCGACTTACGTTATGTGCCTTGGTCCCACCTATTACGTAACTTCGAGGTATTACTGTACTTGACACCAAATTAGATCTGCAAAGATATTCAACATGCTTGGATATATTCGCATTCTTTTCAAGATCTGTCTTGCGTGCGTTTAAACTACATTTACACGTTATGAGGGCTTCCGGGTTTTGACCGCGTCATAGTAAAGTCAGGGTGTGCCAATTATCTGAATTCGGTCTATTATATCTTACCTATTAGTTTAATTAAAAAATGTTTTAAGTAAAAGGATCAACTGCTCTATATCGTAAAATTATTTTAGTGTATACAGGGTGTTCAGTTTTGGCTGAGCGTTATAATATTTTCTTTTTTTAAATGGAACAACCTATATATTATGACATTTTCAGATTCCCCGTTGTAAATTAAGATAGTTTTGTCTGACAAACCTAGTACTAAAAATTAACCGTTTCCGAGATATTTCAATTTTAAGAGAAAAAAGATCATTTTCATGGTTGTCTTTGAAAATTAATTCCGTCTGTACTAATAATTTTTTTGCAACGATTCTTTGGCATAATTATGACATTACCTTAAGTTAAACAATCCATGCCAAATATCTTCACTATAGCATACAGGGTGTTTCGAAATTGAAAATTAATCGTTGCATTTTTAATACGGTAAAACTCGTTTTTTTCAAATGGAACACCCTGTATATTTTTATCCCATTTAATAGTGCTTCAAGTTCCCTTTCAATCGCTTAGAACATTCCCTATAGCTAAAGTTAATACTTTTTGAGATATAGGTAATTTACTATAAAATACATAAACATTTATTGATATTGGCAAGACGAAGTCAACAGTGCTGTGCCAACTCTTCTAATAGGTAGATATAAAACGATGTCTACTTTAATAAAAACAGAAATAGAAAAATAAAGGCTTATTAAGTACAAACAAAATTTTTACCAAAAATAAAAAAAGGGTTGTAAATACAAATATCTATTATAAACATAAGTATAGAAGGGTTATAAAATGACTTAGAAATGGCCACCTTCATTGTTTATACACAGCTCTAGCCGCTGCCGAAATGACAATTTAACACGTAAAAGTGTTTCCGGATTTACTTGTCGAAAAGCGGCGATAATTCTTTCTTTCATGTCAGGAACAGTAGTTGGTATTTCTTGATAGACAATATTTTTTATATGTCCCCACAGAAAGAAATCCAAAGGAGTAAGATCGGAAAAACTAGCTGGCCAAGCAATAGGTCCACTCCTTCCAATCCATTTATTGCCGTATATTTGTGTTAATAATTGTCGTACCAACACATGATTATGGCAGGGAGCACCGTCGTGTTGGAACCACATATTTCTTCTAGTAAGAGGTGGTACATCTTCTAGCAAATTTCCAAGTTCGTTGAGCAAAATATGTCTGTATCTTTCACCTTGTAAAGGTCCGGCGAAGAAATGTGGACCAACGACAGTATTGCCAATGATACCACCCCACACGTTAAGTGACCATCTGTTTTGGCGACGAATTACATAAATTATGTGTGGATTCATGTCTGCATAATAATGGCAGTTGTGTCTGTTTACATAACCATTATTGTGGAAATTAGCTTCATCTGTCCATAGCACATTATTCAAAAATTCCGGGTCTTCGTTCATTTTTGCCATTACCGTTCTGCAAAATTGTAGTCGCCTATTATGATCTAAAGGTAACAGCTCCTGATGCAGTTGCATTTTATACGGATGATATTTACTCTGTTTCAATATCCTTCTTAAAGAACAAATATCCAAATCTCTACACATTGTTCGTAGGCTGATATTGGGGTGTTCTACTACTGTGTGCAAAACCCGTACTTCATTTTCATCCATAGTAACAGTTTTTTTGCGTAAATGTGGTTTGTACTTAACTGAGCCGCAGTCCACAAATCTGTTTGTCAATCGTTCTATTCATTTAAATTTCCAGGTGTTATTATGATTAATAATAAAAATTTCTTCTGGTATTATACAATTTTTAATAGAAACTATCTTTTTTTAATGGTACACATCTTTTATTTTTGTTTTTATTAAAGTAGACATCGTTTTATATCTACCTATTACTAGAGTTGGCACAGCACTGTTGACCATCTTACCATTATCAATAAATGTTTATGTATTTTATAGTAAATCACCTATATCTCAAAAAGTATTAACTTTAGCTATAGGGAATATTATAAGCGATTGAAAAGGAACTTGAAGCACTATTAAATGGCAAAAAAATATACAGGGTGTTCCATTTGAAAAAAAAGTTTTAACGTATTAAAGATGCAGTGATTAATTTTCAATTTCGAAACACCCTGTATGCTATAGCGAAGATATTTGGCATGGATTGTTTAACTTAAGGTAATGTCATAATTATGACAAAGAATCGTTGCAAAACAAATATTAGTACAGACGGAATTAATTTTCAAAGACAACCATGAAAATGATCTTTTTCCTCTTAAAATTGAAATATCTCGGAAACGGTTAATTTTTAGTACTAGGTTTGTCAGACAAAACTATCTTAATTTACAACGGAGAATCTGAAAATGTCATAATATATAGGTTGTTCCATTTAAAAAAAGAAAATTTTATAACGCTCAGCCAAAACTGAACACCCTGTATACACTAAAATAATTTTACGATATACAGCAGTTGATCCCGAACAACTTTTACTTAAAACATTTTTTAATTAAACTAATAGGTAAGATATAATAGACCGAATTCAGATAAATGGCACACCCTGTATATACAATATAAAATAACATAAAACAAAAATGAAAAATACAAAAAGTATAACGTCGAGTTTGAGTAAGTTGTATATATATTTTTTGTATTTTTCATTTTCATTTTTTTAAATTTTATTTTGTATTGTATATATATGTATATACAGTGTGGAACAGCCAAATGGAATAAATTCGATAACAAATAAATGAGGGTGTATTGAGAAAAACGCTTGGACAGGTCGATTTGTATTTTTAAATGCGCATTTTCTTCAAAAAAAAATTATACAGGGTGCGTCATGTGACAGTGGCCAATACCAACTTTCTTATTTTAAATAGAAACCCCTGCATATTATTTATTTTTTAGGTTCTTCGGAAAATTCTAGACATAATTTATGTACAATGTCCCATACCTATCTTCAACTGTTTCGGAAATATTAAGTGTTTTCAGATTTATTACAAAAATTAACATTAAAAAAAGAAAATTATTTTATTTCACAAATTCGCTACATTATACTAAAAATCTATTTCCCATTTAGCTCTTGATATTGATAAAGTAAGCAAAAACCATTGCTGCGTTCCTTTTTACTGATATGAAATTAAAAAAATACAAAGACCGTTTTGTTTATTTTCGTAAAAACTCATAGCCTTAGCAACATGTTGTCTGCCTGCATGACAGTAGTGATCAGTGTCAGTGCTATTGTCGTTTGAATTTCGTTAACTGTACGTAATAATATCAGAAAAATGGTTCATTTAACAGAAATGCACAAAATAACCATTCTACAAATGATTGGTTATGGAGATAACACACGGACACAAATGGAAGTTTCTCGCTTATTTCACGAAAAATTTCCAAATTTGCCGCCTGTATCCCAAGGAATAATTAGCAAAATAGAAAAACAGTTTTGCGAGCTTGGTCATGTAAGACATATTAAAAAAGTAGCTGCCAATAATGCAGTAAGTGATGATACGAAATTGGATATTATGCTTGAGTTTCAAGAAAACCCACATAATTCTGGTCGAAAAGCAGCCCCACTGTTCAACATCAGGAGCTCATGGAAAACGATTTCGATAGGAGAACGTATTTTTGTGAACAGATGATGGCAATGTTAGATAACAATGTGATCCAATTAGAAGATATTTTATTTTCTGATGAGAGCACATTTACACTTCACGGCCATGTTAATCGTCAAAATTGCCGCTATTGGTCTAATGAGAATCCTCACTGGATGAGAGAGGAACATACGCAATATCCTGAAAAAGTAAATGTTTGGGCAGGAATTGTTGGAAATCACATCGTAAGTCCCTTTTTCATTGATGGTAACTTGAATGGAGATAAATATTTAGAACTGCTCCAAAATAATGTCGTGCCAACTTTCGCAAACTTATATCTTAATCCAGCAAACCCACAAGTTCCTGCCAATACAGTATGGTTTCAGCAAGATGGAGCACCGCCCCATTTCCAAATCAATGTCCGGCAGTACCTGAACCAAATTCTTCCAAATCGGTGGATAGGGAGGCGCGGATCGATAGAATGGCCAGCACGATCTCCTGATCTGACGCCATTAGACTACTTTTTGTGGGGATATGTCAAAAGTCTTGTATACAAAACTAAACCCCTCAACTTAGATGACTTAAAAAGACGAATCACGCTTGCGATTAGATCAGTCACGCCTGAGATGTTGAGTAATGTTAGAAGACATTTCTATACCAGATTAGCATGTTGCCAAGACGTTCGCGGCGAGCATTTTGAACATTTACTACATTGACATTAATGTTTTTTTTTTTTTTTTACATTATTAAGAAATAATCAGTATTACTTATTAGGTTTTTAGTGTAATGTAGCGAATTTGTGAAATAAAATAATTTTCTTTTTTTAATGTTAATTTTCGTAATAAATCTGAAAACACTTAATATTTCCGAAACAGTTGAAGATAGGTATGGGACATTGTACATGAATTATGTCTAGAATTTGCCGAAGAACCAAAAAAATAAATAATATGCAGGGGTTTCCATTTAAAATAAGAAAGTTGATATTGGCCACTGTCACATGACACATCGGGTCGGCGTTTACCCTATAGCGTCGACCCTTAAAACTCTGCGGCTGCACTACCCCATCCCTGGTCTCATAGTTCCAGGGCAACGGGCGTGGCGGGAGTAGACTTCGTATGTAGGGGAGGATTCTTGGGCGTAAGCATGGGCATACGCTCCGGCAGTCCGGCCGCTAACCGTCGGAATATACGGTGGGTAAGTGAGGTACCCTACGGCGCTTACCTAGAGAACTCTGCAGCTGCACTACCCCATCCTTGGTGGCCACACTCAGGGAAACGGGCGTGGCGAGAGAATTTGGCGAAGATAGTAGGGGAGGATAAAAGTCGGTTCGCCGAGGAGTAGTCCGACCGCTGGTTGTCTGGTTGGGGAAACCTTCGGTTTCATCCTAAAACAACTCGGTGACTCTGGGACCCTACGGTTTCACTGTAGCTGCCGCGGATACTTGATCGCCGGAGGGGCGAAAGGGTTGGCGCGGTTGGCATTTTGGGGTAGTGCTTTTGCCCGGCCGTCCCCGTAGTTCAGGCTTAATTCACGGGCGGGCTGGTTGTACCTCACGGCCAGATTCCGTTTCCCACGCTTGGCCGATAGTAGCCATCCGCAAGGAGGCCTAGGCCCCGTGGGGTTAGATGTGAGGTAGGAGTTCGCTAAAGCGTCTCCAACGGTGACCCGTCCAACGTTGACAAGAAAACTTGTCTAACATGGGTAGCACGGGGGAGAGGAGCCCACCGGTTCGCCGGGCCTCTCCGAGAGGTGTCGGTCTCGTGCGGGCAACTGGTTTCGTGCCTCTTTGTCCTGAGGAGTGTGTGCACTTCCCTGTTTTGCCGCATACCTAACGGTCGGTCGGCAGCTGGTGCTCCTTTGGGGTCCAGCAACCACTTACGTGTCACATGACACACCCTGTATAATTTTTTTTGAGAAAAATGCGCATTTAAAAATGCAAATCGACGTGTCCAAGCGTTTTTTCCCAATACACCCTCATTTATTTGTTATCGAATTTATTCCATTTGGCTGTTCCACACTGTATGTACTTTACTATGACGCGGTCAAAACCCGGAAGCCCTCATAACAGAGACTCAGACCGTGGAAGCCTTCGGTGTCATTTACATTTACACGCTTTGCAGACGTTATCTCCATGGCATAACGTGAACCAACCTTAGAACATAATTAAATATTTAGATGTACAGTCTCTTTCTAAAGTAATGTCTCCCCCTGCTGATGGATTGATATCAATAATACTTTCCGCTTAGCGTATTATATTCGTCGGACATCTTCGGCAAGAAAGAGGCCGTAGGGGATACATTACAGATCGAACGAGTAACCTGTGTAATTATAATTTTAAATCTCGATATGTGTATTTACCTGCTAGCGGTAGAATATACGACTTCATTAAACCCTACTTTTATACCTGTGATGGTCAGTTTTCCTAAATATATAATATATAACGTGTACTTTCAGTTATTGTTAGTCTGAGTCAGACTGTTATTAGAGACAATTTTAATGCATATTATAACAACATACTTATTTGAATATTAAAATAATACTTATTTTATTTAGGCATACACGTTTATTGATGGACAAATCTCACAAGAAATCCGTCCCAACAAGGATCTCTTTCAAAGTAAAAACAAATAACTGACGCCGTTGTTGAGAACGGTCTATTAAAAGTATTATACAAACGAAACGGGATTTTGAAACCAAATTTTGTGGTCGGATATGGTAGAATATGAAGTATAATGTGAAAATATTTTTGTATAAAAATATTGAATTTGAATTCCTGTTAACCGAAAGTGGGCATCAACTTCGATATTTTAAATAGCATGCTATAAATGTAATTACAAATTCAGCTTCTAAGATACATTTTACACATATTTCATGTATCCCATGCTATACCTAAATATGATACCATTCCTTTTGAGTTATTCGCAATTAAATAAAAAAGTGACAGATACCGATCTTACTTTATAGTGATATTACGTCACGTAGGAGCAGAAGAGCCCAATGAAATTTTGCATACACACAGCTGATATCGTGTACTTATACAGACTTTTAAGTTTTTCTCTGCAATATTATACAGAGTGTTTAAAAGCAGTTGCTTACAAAAACGTTCAAAATTCGGAAAGTCGCTTTTTTAATGCAACGGTATATATTTTCTGATTTTACAAAAGATTACTTTTAATCTATATTAGGTGCTCCTATATCTAAAATGGAAGGTGAATAAGTTCTAACGATTTAATTAGCCTCCGTATCTAAAATGCTCAGTTACGTGAATTTACGGAAGCAAGGGTGCTTAGCTTATTTGTTTTACATACTTACTTACTACTTATTTTGTCGGCTGTCATTTTGGTTACTCGTTCTCTTATAACAGAGAAATATATCTTCACCGGTATAATAATTATCATGCCCAATACGAGAATGTATTTTACAAGAATAAGAATAGTATATTAAAGTATGAGTGGACAATAGGGTCATTAAAACATGCCCGATTTTTCAAACACGACAGTGAAGCCGGAGTGCTTTAAATATAGCAAGTGCAGGATTTACTCTTTCATATAATATCAATTGCACATTTCACGTTCCTTTAAAGTAAGAGTTTTTTCGTTAAAATTATTATAAAATATCTCATTACAGTTTTTGACAAATTTATTAATAAGTTTTTATTTGTAAAAGGTTGTTTTGACAGATCAATTAGTTGACATTTATACTTCACTTATTTTTGAATTGTTGACGTTGCCCCTAGTAACTTTAAAACACGCGCGTGTTTTAATGATCGATTTACGCACGCGTTTGCATGTTTTAAACAAGCAAAATGGTTTACCAATAGAAAAAATTATTGTATTTGTTACAAAACATATTATAATCTTAGTATTTCTTGTAATTTTTATTTTACCTGTGATAACATACATATTGTTGTAGCTTCTGTACAATACGTTTCTCTCAGTGTAAAAAATTTAGATTATCTAAGAATTTTCCCAAAAAATTAATAATACAAATATAGCAATATACGGAGTTCACGATATTTTTGCAATAATTTTGCCCACGAAGATTTTCCCAAACATTATGAACACTCTCTTGAAGATTAGCGACGCTCATACATTTGCCTAGTCTACAAGGTTTTTCTAATATGTAATTAACATATGTATATCTATTAAAGAAAGTGTTATTTTGTCTAGTGTATTATGTTTCCCTACTATAATCAACAGTAAATTCAATTGTTTATTAAAATCTCACATTAGCTTCCACCATCTTAAACAGTGAAGAAACCGATTTGATCCGATTTGTTTAATCCACTTATAATTAAACACAGAAAATGTTTAAAAATTTAAATTAACCAATATCTAAATCTAATATTTAGTTATATATTCAATGATTTTAAAGATTAAGCACTATTATGTTATAAAATTATATTTTATAATGACAACTACACAACTAGGCATTAATGTAAGCAGGTTTATTGTCTAACTGCGTTATCATCTATCTACTCTATTTAAAACTAATTACAAAATATTGTATTTTGTAATTAGAAATAGATTAACTATGTACCAGACTCTTCGAAACGACACTATTAAAGGGACAATAATGGATTTTCAATATATCAGTTATTTGTTTCCTATAAAAAAAGATCTTTGTTGGGACGGATTTCTTGTAAGATTTATCAATAAAGGTGTATACCTCAATAAAATGATATTCTAATACGTATGTAATATACATTAAAATTTGTCTCTAATAAAAGTCTGAAAAACTAACAATAACTAAAAGTATACGTTATATATTACATATTTAGGAAAACTGACCATCACAGGTATAAAAGTAGGGTTTAATAAAGTCCTATATTTTAGGTAAATACGCATATCGAGATTTAAAATTATAATTACACAGGTCATATACATGTTCGATTTGTATCGTATCCCCTGTGGCCTCTTGCTTAGCCGAAGATATCCGATGAATACAATACGCTAAGTGGAAGGTATTATTGATATGAATCCAATGGCTGGGGGAGACATTACTTTTGAAAGAGACTGTACGTACAAGTATTTGTTATCAACTGCCGAACTATTAGGGTGGGATTTGTTAAAGTTATGGCGGGAACGGGAATACATGGTGAAACAGAGCATACTTTAAATCATATTAATTTTAAAATAAAGAGTACATTCTACAAAGTAAATGTAAGAAACAGACAGATATAACATAAGAAGACGGGCATGTACTTTATACTATAAATCAATTGTGCTTATCAGTCATTAACTACTACAGTGAATTAATAATGAAAATTTTATTAGATTTCTAGCACTTCGCCATCTACTTTGTTATTTTTAATGGAATACCCTATGTATTTTTACATATTTGGATTTACCTATCTTTAAGCTTTATAAATAGGTACCTTTAGTTTTTTTAATTTGATTCAAGCGTTTTTTTTTCTAAAAAAAATTGCTGTAGGGGACATTTATTCAAAAAATCAGAGAACACTCGATTTTTCGGATATCAATTTAGAATTCATAACATGCTTAAATAACATGTTGGAGTATATTTTAGCGCCGCGAATGGCTATCTACATTGCGTGGTTACTGTACTATGGCACGTTAACTCTTTGAAATTTTGAAGAACCATAACCCACTAACTAATAATAATAACTAATTTTTTGAAATCGCACCCGCCATATTTTATTACTTAATCATCTTCGGTGTCCAATTTTACATTTTTTTATGTCCGACAATTCCTACACCTAAAATTGATAGTTTAGGATATAATTAGATTTTTTGAAAAATGTATACATAACTCATTGATACAGTGGAAACTAAGCGTTCTCAAAGATTTGTTGCCAAACTGTAACGTCAAAATCACACCGAAGTGTGAAAAACGACGAATCGTTTGAAGCTTGTGAGTTAACAATTACGCGTTAAATGCCTTTACATTATTGCTATGCAGAGTTAAAATGGGTAACACCTTAATGTTCGAAGATAATTGGGTAAGGCTGTCAGAAATTGGCCTGTAAAATCTCCAGATATTACACCTGTGGACTTCTTCCTTTGGAGACGTATCAAAGATCTGGTCTACGAGACATCGGCGACTACGAGGGAGTAGTTAAAAGCATGTGTGCGAGCAGCATTCGACAGACTCTCTTCTCAAGATGTACAAAGAGCAACACTTGAGGGTGTTTCTTTACATTTAACACTGTGCTTGAATGCGAACGATAACCATTTTGAACAATTATTATAATTTATTTCTAGTTGTTTACACCAATTTCTTAAAAAATACATTGAGAATTTCTTGCTTTGTGTAAACATTGTTTTTATTATTGTTATCCATTCCTCTTTATATGTAAATGCATTTAACGGATAATTATTGACTCACAAGCATCAAACGAGGAAGTGAGATTTTGACGTTAGACTTTGACAATAAATCTTTGAGAACGCTTATATTCCATGGTACACTGGATAAGTATCAATGAGTTATGTATACATTTTTCAAAAAATCTAATTATATCCTAAACTATCAATTTTAGGTATAGGACATGTGGGACATTAAAAGATGTAGAATTGGACGCCGAAGACGACTAAGTAATAAATTATGCGGGGTGCGATTTGAAAAAATTAAGTTATGGTTCTTCCAAATTTTGAGTTAATGTGCCTATGCTAAAATATACTCCAACACATTGTTTAAGCATGTTACGAATTCTAAATTGATATCCGAAAAATCGAGTGTTCTCTGATTTTTTGAATAAATCTCTGCTATAGCATTTTTTTTAGAAAAAAATCGAATAACTACAAAACGCCGGAATGAAATTAAAAAAACTAAAGGTATTTATAAAGCTTAAACATAGGTAAATCCAAATATGTAAAAATATATAGAATTTTCAAATTTATATTTTGGCCAGAACCCCATAAACTTCTAATGAATGGTCTCGCTGAGACACCCTATATGGGTTAATTTTCAAACAAGTTAAAAACAATTTACATACTGGTGCTCCGACGTTTCTGATAAATTATGATCAGATATAGGCTTATTCATCGCGGTAACGACTGGACATGTTATAGGCATGCGTATCTTAAAATTATATTTTGTATGCATGTCCATAACATTTTCATGTTATATGTGCAGATGGCGCAACTACTCCAACAAAGTCTCCAACAAAATCACTGACAAAAAATTATCTCTAAATTTGTCGTTGATGGCTTGAAAAATCGCTAAATTTTGCGATAAAATCACCGATCTCGCAACACTGCTACGGTCTTCCGCTGTCACTTGCTCCAATGCACACAATATTTTTACACATTATAAATGCTAATTTAGTCAAATAATTGTTCTAAGAGTGGATTTATCAATGTGAGGATAAAAGTGGTAGTTAAGTAACTGACATTTTAAGTTACTGACATTTTATATCCTAAGTTGCAATGGATTATGTCGTTGTTTACTTACAAAGTAGTGACGAAGATGAAGATATAGCAGAAGTGTTACAGTATGAACGTAAGCAAATAGTCAAGAATTCAAAATCAAGCCCTGTATGTACCTCTATCACTTTGTTTATTTTCGATTACATGTTTGTATTTGTTTGTGATTTTCAAAAGTATATTTTTCTCGTCTGGTGTAAAATTAACACCCAGTGGTTTTGCAGCCTCTATTTTTATAATGCAAGTTAAAAGCAAATACAAATATAAATGTATAATACACTGGAACCTCGTCTATATCCGCGGTCGGGAAACGTAAACATTCACTTACATCTGCCCAAGAGGGGTCCCCACTCTTATCCCGTTAGTGGAGAGGAAAGGCCGTGCTACGCGCTGATTGGCTCATGTGAATACGTGCACTAACGGGTGGTGGATGCCGAGCGGATATAAATGAGCGCTATAGTGCGGATATGAATGAGGGTGGATATAAGTGAGCGCGGAGATAAGCGAGGTTCTAATGTACTAGTATTAAGGGTCTATTTTCACTCCTAGCGAGCACATCCTATACTAACATCGGCTGTCATTACAAATAAATTGGATAACAGAGGGAGCTAATAGTACAAGTTGTCGATCATACTGCGAGATGAAAGACAGCAATATATAAAATGAGATAGCAAAATCGTGACATAGAGACATGTCGTGAAAGGGGTATAAGCACGTAGAAAGGAATATAAAGTAAATTCGAATTGTAGTAATTGCGGCGATGATGTGCCCCTCTTTTAGAAAGGTGCCAAACCATTTGGAACGTCTACAGTTAGCTGTTTTACTACCGGATACGTTTCTTGCAATACTCTTTTTTATTTAGCATTATATTTCTTTTTATAATGTACACTATGCTTATTCCCGTTCATATTTAGTGGACGAATAAGTTTATAACTCTTGAAATACTTTACTTTAAAGAATAAAAAAAAATCTTTTTATTAAACACGTAATTTCTGTCACTTACTATTCGCCCACCAATTTATAATTGAATATTAATATTCCAGTAATAATTTCTTGTTTATAATCATTCTTCACAAAAATTATTGCAAGTAAAAATAACGCAATTTCAAATTTTCCACCAACAACTGATAATAGCCCCTTAATATAGTCAAAGAAGTGTAGTTCCATTAGGGAAGTATAGAGCGGCGCTACCGTATGCTTAGAGTGGTGTGAGTAAGAGCTGGGAAGAGCAAGAGACGCGCACGAACTAGCGGACCAAATGAATAATTGCATACAGTAGTTGGTTAGTAATAGACAATATTTGTCTGGTCTCACGCATCTGCTAAATTCAGCTATAGGCGGTATCTATACTTCACTTAAAGAACTATTCTTTACACGTATATATATTCATATAGTATTTGTTAAAAGTAAACAACAAAGGATACAGATGAAGTTTGAGGTTAAAATAAACTCAAATTTGCCGTCGTTTGTATGATTCCACAGATGGCGTAGTATACAATCTGTTAGTTAACGCGTTATCTTTATCTTGCAGATAACTTCTATATAACACTCAATAAAGTTTCATTGTAATTATCGTACGAATAAAATTTTATATGCAAGCTAATTTATTTATCCTCACATTGATAAACCCACCCTAAAAAGAATAGTTTTTAGATATAGTAAGGAAAATAAATAACAAAAATACAAATAAAAACACGCTGCACACAAATAGTTATTTACGAACCAAGTGCGTGAAATCATATTTCGCGAATGAGTGACCAGTTTAAAGCGCGAGCCGTAAGGCGAGCGCTTTATGGACACGAATTCGCGAAATGTTTCACGCACGAAGTTTGTACAATATTTTTTGTACGAGAACTATAATAATAATATATATTGTTAAATACGTAATCGTGTATGACACACTACTAATCTCTTGATATTAATTAAAAAAAATTGAGTTGGCAGTATTGATTATTTGAAATGACATTTAATTTAAAATTATCAATTTCAAAATGGTAATTTATATAATATTTGTTGCTGTTCTGACATTGAATTACATACCTTCCAAATATATCAATTTCTATTTCATTTCCTTTTATTTTCATAGAAAAACAACGAACTGGGTAGCATAGTATTAAGGTTAGGAATTTATGATTTTAAAATGTCACTAAATTAATCAAGTTCCAGGCAGTACCAACTTTACTTTTACGCACTCGTGCTTAAAGTGACTTTTTACGCACGCAAATCGAATCGTGAAATGACAGGTTTTGATAAGCGAGTACAAAATAGTTATTTACGAACCAAGTGCGTGAAATCATATTTCGCGAATGAGTGACCAGTTTAAAGCGCGAGCCGTAAGGCGAGCGCTTTATGGACACGAATTCGCGAAATGTTTCACGCACGTACAATATTTTTTGTACAATAACTTTTTAATACATACGTTAAATACGTAAATCGTGTATGAATACATATTGTTAAATACGTTATCGTTTATGACCATATATTATTCAGGTTAGGGATTTATGATTTTAAAATGTCACTGAATTAATCAAGTTCCAGTAAGTAAAACAACTTTAGCTTTTTACGCACTCGTGCTTAAAATGACTTTTTAATCAAGTTCCAATCGAATCGTGAAATGACAGGTTTTGATAGGCGAGTACAAAAATGTCAATTTGACTGACTATATCACTCACATTTCTGTCAACCAATCACACAGTTGGAATTCCTTGTTGAAAAATAAAACAACGCGTGTTTCTCTTTTGAGAATGAGTACTACGACACTAACTTTATTTCAGCGTGTTTTAGCTCACCGTATTACAACTCACCGTACCTAGATGGCGCATGTATACGTAACAGTGAAATAAATAAGAAAATATTTAACTATAATTTTTTGAAGTTGTTGAATATTTTCAACACCCCCACTCAAAAACTTAAAAAATTATTCACGTAAACCTAAACTGTTTAAATGAACATAATGCTTTTCTGAATCTGATCCCTTAGTTAGAATATCAGCCGGCATTTCATATCCGTACGCAAATAATCAACCGTAATGAAGTTATTCAAAATTGCATCTCGTACAAAATGGTGACGTATGTCTATGTGTTTTAATCTTTTATGATATGTGGCATTTGCGGACAGATACAATGCACTAAGATTATCGTTAAAAATTTGTATACATTGGTTTTCTCCTGTCAATTCATGAATTAAATTTTTTAGATAAATGGCCTCCTTTGTCGCTTCCGACATGGCCATATATTCAGCCTCCATGCTCGACAGCGCAACTGTTTTCTGTTTGACACTTTCAAAAGAAATAACAGAACCATTTAATTTAAATGCATATGCGGTGTATGATTTTCTATCTAAAGAATTACTCGCCCAGTCGGCATCCACAAAACCTTGAATTTCTGAATGTTCTTATGAAAAATACAAGCTATACCCTTTTATACCTACAAAGTATCTCAATACCCTCTTCGCGTACTTCCAATGACTATCATTGTAGCAGTTATTAAATTGGTTCAAATAGCTCACACTAAGGGTAGGTTTATCAATGTGACGATAAATAAATTAACTTGCAGATAAAATTTTATTTGTAAGATAATTACAATTAAACGTTTATTGAGTGTTAAATAGAAGTTATCTGCAAGATAAAGCATTGTAGTTGCTAAATTTTATCTGCCAGTTAGCAATATGTGTCAGTTACTTACCTAACACTTTTCAGCTACCACCCTAAGGGTGGGTTTATCAATGTGAGGATAAATAAATTAACTTGCAGATAACATTTTATTCGTAAGATAATTACAATGAAACGTTTATTGAGTGTTAAATAGAAGTTATCTGTAAGATAAAGCATTGTAGTTCCTAAATTTTATCTGCCAGTTAGCAATATCTGTCAGTTACTTATCTAACACTTTTATCCTCACATTGATAAACTCACCCTAAAAGCTATGTCAGGCCTTGTAACTACAGCCAGGTACATTAGGCTACCTATCAAATGTTGGTATGGTACATCTGATTTCTTACTTTCTACTGACAAATCTAATTTACTCTCTAAAGGGATTTTTACAGACTTACATTCATTCATATTGAATCTCTGCAATAACTGATCAATATACTTTTCTTGGCTTAACCTAATAACATTTTTTGTCTTATCTCTAATAACTTGCATGCCTAGACATTGCTTTAGGACCCAAGTCTTTGATTTTAAATTTTGATTTCAAATGATTTTTCACACTAGCAGTTTCCTGCTTACTATTCGAGAAAACAAAAAAATCGTCCACATACAGAGCGATAATTGTTAAGTTTTCATTACCATCCTTTTTTTATAAATAAACAAGGTTCTAAATTTGATTTTTTATAACCAATACTAAGTAATTCTGTACATACTTTATCATTCCAGACTCTAGATGCCTGTTGGAGCCCATATATAGCCTTTTTTAACTTTAAAATTTTGTTTTTATCTACATTAGAACAATTATAACATTCAGGCAGTTACATGAAAACAGTCTCTTTTAAAACACCATTTAGGAAAGCTGTTTTTACATCTAGATGCTAAGTATCCAAATTTAGACTAACAGATAATGAAAAAAGTAAACGTAAGGTAGAATAACGCACAACTGGTGAGAAAGTCTCTTCATAGTCTACTCCAGGCTTTTGGGTGAAACCTTTTGCCACTAACCGCGCTCTAAATTTGACACCTCCCGCACTGTCAACCTTTTTTTGAAAACCCACTTATTCTGAACACATGTAGCTCCGTCAGGTAGATCTGCCAACTCCCCAAGCTTGGTTCTCCTCGAACGATTGTAGTTCATCTTCAATTGCACATTTCCACTGCACTGAGTCATCATCGCTTAATGCATCTTCAACACAAGTAGATTCGCCCATCCCACTACAAAAGAAACTTACATAATCTTCATGTACTTTTATCTTTGGCACTCTCTTCGATCTCCTGATCTCCACACTGTCTTGTAAAACATTTCTGTTGACATAATCTTCATCACTACTGTCCCCTCTTTCTTCACACAATTCTTCTGAAATACTACCTTCTTGGCTTTCACTTTCTTGATCGCAATTTTTCCCCACTGAAACTTCCTTGCTCTCCAGATTGATTTCTAGATTTACTTCTTTTCTTGTTTCTTCCAAAACATTGACATCTCTGCTAATTACAACATCATGGGTTTCAGGGTTATACAATGTAACCTTTTGTTGGGAAGCTGTATCCAACAAAAATCATCTTTTGTGATTTTTTGTCCCATTTGCACCGGTTTTCCTTTGGGATATGAACCATTGCATCACTTCAAAAAATTCTAAGATGTTTGAGATTAGGCTTCTTCCCAGTCCATATTTCAAATGGGGTTTTACTCTCCAATCCCTTGACTACAGAGCGGTTACGCAGATACACAGCTCTGTTTACAGCTTCGGCCCAAAATTCTTTTTCCAATTTCGAGTAAAATAAAAGATATCTTGCTCTTTCAACTATCGTACGATTCATCCTCTCTGAACAACCATTTTGTTGTGGGGTGTAAGTGTTCGTAACTTGATAAATAATTCCACACTCCTTGAGTAAACTGGAAAATTCGTTGGAACAAAACTCTCCGCGACCATCTAACCTCAGAGTTTTTATGTGTGCGTTCTTTTGTTTCTCTACCATGGTCTTAAATTCCTTAAATTTTGCAAAAGCCTGATTTTTGTTTTTTAGAAAATACACAAAAACCATTCTGCTAAATTCGTCTTTAAAAATTAAAAAATATCGAGAACCTCCAATGGAACTGACCTCCATAGGTCCACACAGGTCAGTATGTATCAATTCAAGTACAGCATTAGCCCTTGTGCCCTGATTTGGAAAAGGCAGCCTGGATTGTTTACCTTCATTACACACATCGCAATTAAGTTTGCTAATGTTAACTTCTCCTGGGTACGACACACCATCAACAGAACCCATTTTCATTCTTTTTAGGGCATCTGCATTTAGATGACCTAATCGCCTGTGCCAGGTCTCCCCTGTAACTACAGTAGTACTTAAGAAACAAGGAAAGGATACTTGCATTTTTAACTTGTAAACATTGTTTTCTAGGTTCGCTACACCTATTAATTCTCCTTGACCATTAAAAATCTTGCAATCCTCTTCACTAAAAACAACACTGTTCCCATTTTTAATTAACTGGCTCACAGATAATAATCTGTAACCATGTAACAATAACTGATATCTGCGGAACATACAGGACTTCTTTGATAATTACATCAAACCTGCCGCCATCCACCAAGGTTTTTATATCCATTTTCCCTGAGCCTTTAATTAAAATTGTCGTTTTGTTTGCCACCTCAATCTGAGAAACGTCATGCTCCTTGACATCGACCAACCAATCTCTGTTTGGTGTCATGTGCATACTCGCACCTGAGTCAGCATAAAAATCTTCAGAATTGAACCTGTTACTCACAAAAACCGCACTGAAAGTATTGGATGTTGTTTTTCCACTTGGTTGCTTTCCTTTTTCGGGACACCCGCTCGCGTAATGTCCTTTCTGTTTACATTTGAAACAAATTATATTTTTCCGTTTGACATCAGACTGCCGATTGCCAACTTTCTCGTTTCTGTTGTTACTGTTGAATTGTTTAGGAATTTTTTCTTTTCTGCCGTTGTCGGCACTGCTGACAACAAAAGCGTTCCCTTTTTGTCCGTTTCAAATTCCATATCCATCAACTTCAATTTAATGGCATCCGTGGTAATTGTTACACCACTATGTTCAATCGCCATTATCATAGGTTGGTATTTCTCCGGTAAACCAACCAGTAGTAAAGATCCGACCCAGTCATCACTTAATTTGAACCCTGTATTCTGCAATCATTGCGATTTTTCTACTACTTGATTTACATAAGCGGCCACAATCGTCCAACCTTATAGAAATTAGTGATCTTAGTAAACTGATTCTCCTTGCAAACCCATTGTTAGCAAACAAGGATTTCAATTTATCCCACAGTTCTTTTGCTGTTTTTGTCTCCTTCATATGAATATAAAGCTGTGAATCAATCATGAGAATGAGTTTGGCTCTAGCTTTACTTATTTTCTCAACATCCGTTTCCGCGTCATTTATAAATATCTGTAAACCTTCTAGTAGCAGAAAATTTTCGGCCGCAAGGACCCATTCTTCATAATTTTCACGGCCGCGTAGTTTAGGAACACTCGCGATTAAATTTCCAGCAAGAGACATTTCGAGACTTATTTTATTACACGTTAACAGATAGGTAGTGGGCCCATAACCTGTTGAAAAATAAAACAACGCGTGTTTCTCGTTTGAGAATCAGTACTACACTAACTTTATTTCAGCGTGTTTTAGCTCACCGTATTACAACTCACCGTACCTAGATGGCGCATGTATACATAACAGTGAAATAAATAAGAAAATATTTAACTATAATTTTTTGAAGTTGTTGAATATTTTCAACATTCCTTAGCAACAGCCAATGACATTCATTTTATAGCGAAAAAATCACGTGTAAATTTTAATAAGTGATAAAATCACTTGTGGCTTTATCAATACAAATGGAGTACCTACTGTCAAAACGGCTCATTTTCACTCACAATACTCGCAATTACTACACAAAGCAAATTTTGTTCATTTTTTTTTGTTTCTTCTTCTTCTGAGTTACCAGCCAAATACATGGCAAAATGAACACAACCTAAGAGAGTAAATTACGAAAATATCCGATAACTGCGGAACTTACTAAAAGCAAACTACATTGCACCAAATTTTGTTCGTGATATAGTCTTTTTAAATACAACGCGTGACCAAGATTTTACTTTGATAAAATTGATTTGGATAATTTGTTCGTGCTTGTTGATCTTAATTTCACTCGCCCTTCGGGCTCGTTGAAATTGTTATCTCAACAAGCATTTACAAATTATCCAAATCAATTTTATCGGAAAATCTTGGTCACTTGCTATATTATTACCTATGATAATGACTGATGGCATATGAATGATAATTGACTGTAATCGAAAACACGCTGGTAGCAACGCGCTTAATTAAGTAACCTAGGGCGTTGCCTAGGGGTATTAAAAATCACTAAATTAACCTTAAAAATCTTTCCATTTGACTAAATTTATTGTGGTACGAATGTGACGTCACGAATAACGTAAGTCCAAATAAACTTTAGATGAACTACAGTGTGGAAACCACCTATGGAATAAGATTGTTTGTGTCCTTATTTTAGAAAATTATAAAAAACGCCGGGACACGTCAATTTGTAAATTCAAGTGCTTTTTAGACATACATTTGAATGTACAGGGTGATGCACACAAATCTAGCATAGTCATAAATATTTTTAAGTTTCACCCTGTATTATTAATAATATACCCTAGATGATGTAGTTCTTTGAAATCAGGTTGTTAAGGAGATTTCAAAAATATAAAAATATACAGGGTGTTCCATTAAAAATAAACATCATGGACTATGCTAGATTTGTGTGAATCAATCACCCTGTACATTCAAATGTATGTCTAAAAAGCGCACACTTGAATTTACAAGTTGACGTGTCCCGGCGTTTTTTATAATTTTCTAAAATAAGGACACAAATAATTTTATTCCATAAGTGGTTTCCACACTGTATATGACAATTGAGCCATGCAAACTACTACAGTAGCTAGTATGTGTACCAACTTACAGAACTCTACTACACCGATACACATTCAACAACAGTTACGGTTTACGGTCAATATTATACACAATCATCAAGCTCCATAAAGTTAGCCCCTCACTATAAGCAATTATAATAAATCTTACTTTTATTCGTTTGTAGGTCGTTTGTAGGTGTTTGATAGCGAATTTCCAACGTTTGATAGTCAATAGTTCATTAGCAAACAATATTATTTTAGCAGAATCGTTTGTAGGTCGTTTGTAGGTGCCTGATAGCAAATTTCCAAATCTTGATAGTTGATAGTTTATTAATAAATAATAAAACAAATCTAGTAGGATATTAGGCACGCAACCAAAATTACATCAGAAAAGCGTCCTATGGGGAACATATGTAATTGTAACTCATCCCGGCCACATTTGCCATCGAATTTAAATTCCTTTGAGAAAAATCGTTTATGCGTTGTTTATAGGTACTTGATAACAAATTCCCAACGTTTGATATTTGATCATTTATTAATAAGCAATGAAACAAGTTTTGCAGAATATTGTGTAGGCAACCAAAAAAACATGCGAAAATCATATAAAATAAAGAAACATACCTATATTAAAGTTATTTATTTTATAAAATTATTATAATAAAAAAAAAAGAAAAGAGGAAGTACTGGATTCAAATTGGATTTGAAAAAGTTAATAAAGAAAACTTAAATTATCAGTAGCACATATCAAATAGCACACACCAAATATACCTATAACATAACCACAACTGTCAATATATGCAGTTTTATATTGTTTTCAGTCATTTTCGTACACCAAAACTTAACGTTCAATTAACTTTTAGCGTACTGACTGAAACTCTAAAATTTTGGAAATCTAAAATCCTATTGGTTGTTTGTTGTCCGCTAAAAAAAGCTTGCATGTGAAGTCACTTTTACATAATATGTCCGATAGGTCGCTTTTCTGATGTAATTTTGGTTGCCTGCCTAATATCCTACTAGATTTGGTTTATTATTTATTAATAAACTATCAACTATCAAGCTTTGGAAATTTGCTATCAGGCACCTACAAACGACCTACAAACGATTCTGCTGAAATAAAATTGAATTTGATGTCAAAATGACGACATGAGGGGCTAACATCACAGAGGTTTTTCCGAAGAATTTGTTTTATTGTTTGCTTATGAACTATTGACTATCAAACGTTGGAAATTCGCTATCAAACATTTTATATAATTTATTTTATTTAATAGGCTTGTTATCAATGACGATTTTTCTCGATTTTTTTACGTTATTATGTAAAACTAATTGATCAAAATAATTAGTAAAATTTTTAGCTCTTAAACTTAACCCACTGTTTAGATATTAATGGTTAAAAACCGAATTCCGATAAAAGCGCGGAATCCGCCTGTGACGTCATACCACACGTCGTAGTTCGGTGTTCAGTAGGAAACCGTTGCATTTCTTATAAAGACGGTGCTTCGCGCTATAATATCTTTAATTTTAAAAGTATTAGTGGTCCTCTACCTACAACAAGTTTTTTGTGTTAAACGCTAGAGGTTATAGTTATCACTATTTTTGCGAAGTATACAAATTTTGTTATTCAAACTGTGAGATAAAATAGAAAAATATGTATACACATTGTTTTTCAATTTAATTTATTTTAGATACAATCAAAATTTTTATAAATTCACGTTTATTTAAATTTATTCCTAACATTACCAAGTTTAGTATGATTTCATAAACTAGTTTCTACACTCTCAAGCTATTCAAAATACAAATCAGTAAAAGCTGAAAAAATTACGTGCGTATCCTAAATTTTTAGATTAAGTTTTAGAGATATTATTTGTGAAAATAATACAAAAATGTCATACAACGATGTCATTATTTAGTCTGAAGGGTGCACTCCGTTCAAAAACATAAAGAAAACATAATTTAAGTCGTACACGACTGACTGTATCGACACATAGAAGAGTAAGCGGGTACTTCGTGTATAAGATTCGATAATACGATTGAAAATTTAAGGCAGTCGTCACTATACGCTCCCATTCTAAATAGACGAAATAAAAATTAAAAATTAAATAAAAAAGTGTTCAAATAAGTGTCTTGTATTTTTCACAAATACCTCAACATTATCTTCTATATATATAAAAGAGAAAGCCGTTAGTTACCTACCGCACGTTTCTACGCTTAGAGAGAACGCCTGGACCGATTTCGATGATTCGCACCAATGCGTACTGGTCTCCGGCCAAACAAGAAAATTCCCGAAATATCCCCGAAAAGAAAAATTATCAAGAAAATTCATTTTGTAGGGAGTGATTTTACGACGCCATCTTTATGATAGATGACGTTTATGTTTACGTTACGTTGACATTTTTTTTACGGGCGGGACAAGGGGGTGGTACGGGACGGGCGAGACAAGGGGTGGTACGGGACGGGCGGGACAAGGGGGCGGTACGGGACGGGCGGGACACGGGAGGTGGTACGGGACGGGCGGGGCTGGTACCCGTAACAATACATTAAACATTAAATGTCTAAATCAATACTTTTCTAGGCAGAACGAAGTCTGCTGGGCCACCTAGTTAATATATAAACTGATCTTATTAGATAAATACACTATAACTTACTTTAAAATGATCTTGGCAGCAATACACAGTGGATTTGTCAGATACAAAAACTTTACGACGCATTGCTTTCTGCCAAACTTTTCTAGTTTTAATGTCAGAGGGTACATTAATAAACAATTTCTCTGGGGCATTTTTGGATGTATTAGGACAGTTAGGAACCAAACAATATTTATATGCCACTTTCTTCTTACTCATTATGAAATAAAGTAAAACGTAACAGTCAAGCGTTTTGTCTCTTACACGACAACACGGTAAGTATAATACACAGTCCGCTCGCAGTGCTCGAATAACTTATAGTACAGACGTGTGGTGTGACGTCACAAGTAACCACGCCCCGTTTTCGTTCAGTCCAATTTCTTTAATTAATTTGAGGGTTTCAACGTCGACGGAAAAATCTAAAATTTTGAGAATCAGTTTAAAATGAGTTTTGGTTTCGATTATTAAAATAAAATGTTTTTGCTGAACAAGCCCATTACTTGACCTTGATACAATAATCCTGTATGTTGATTCGACATCGTAGGTGACCGTACCGTAAAAATAATTTTCATGGGCAGCATGTGAAGCGATTTAATATTCATAATATCTATTAATTATACGAGATATGGCAATAAAGGAATAAAGCATTACTTTCCGTAGTAACGAAAAGTCGTTCAAATTTCACTGGCGCCGACTACGTACTGTTTCATGTTGGAAAGATTGTCATAACAATTTCTGAAAATATTTTCAAATACATAAATCATATCTGTTGATGAATAATTATGGTAGTTCTAATAAAGAATATTAGGCATTGTACGCGAAAAGAAACTGCCTCGTCTATTCATATTGACATCTAATCGCGTTCGTCCACACTTGAAATAGATCGAATACTATAAGAGCGATACTTTATAGTTCTATCCAAGCTGTTTCTTTGCTTCTTGTATATCAAAACAACTTGACCACTCGCTTCAATTGGAAGGTTATGAAATTCAAAATATTGTGTTTGTTCCCATTGCACGTAATTATGTCACTTTTATATCTAGAATAGCATCGAACTTGATCGGTACATGTACCGAAAAAGTTTCGAGTATGAAACAAACACACTTAATAGCTAGTTCGATTTGGCTCCTCGCGTTATACAGCGGAACGCATGACCATGCGCAATTTGAAAATTGTATTCTCTTAGCAGTGCTATAGAGGCGAGTTTTGAAAGATACTGCCTGCGTTTTACTGCAAATGTCCAAACCGAACAAACCTAATAAAACAGAATTATTCTTCGTATGCGCGCCCTCTTTTCAAAAAGTGCTGAACTGCTTGCACTAATGAAGACTTAGGCAACTTTTGTTACATATAATATTCCAATACTATGTCAATGAGCCCTTTTTATTTTCTCTTTTTCATTTTGATAACAAAATCTATACGTCAAAATGTAATTTTCTTTGTGTCACCGGCTTCACTTTATAATTACCGAGGGCAGTGCACCCATAAGAACAAGTAAAATGTAAATATTTTCTATATTTATTCATTTTTCTACATGAAAATTATAGGCTATATTTGCGAGTAATATATACACCATCAAATATACGTACTGCCCTCCGTATATGTTTCAACTTTATTGACATAATAAATTTATTACTGAAAAAGCCTCCGCTTTTAAGAACAATATGAAATAAACAACCCACCTCCCGGTATGTCTGAAAGTATTATACAAACGCCAGCTTAATAATATTAATTCGTACTTGCAGTAACGATTTCTAGTCAAACGTTTGATTGTAAATTAAAATTAAATAATTAAATGCGTACAAAATGAAGCTACATAAATCACGCCTAAGTGGTTTAGAATGAATAATAATTTATAACATTAACAAATGTTTAATTAACAGAACGGCTTACCTAATAACTAATACATAAAATGCACAATGCACCTTGATTGATCGATACAATTATTAACCTATAACTAAAAAATAAATTTATTTTCGAGTTGACCTGCGTTAATACCTGACGTGGAATAATAATACACTCCTACAGTCGTAAACCTTCTTCGGTTTTATCTGCTCAATTGACCGTTGAAATTCAGCGTAGACAAATAATGAAGTATGTATCATAAAATGGTGACCAAATAATTAACGTATTGGCCATTAACTTGTAATATATAACCAAATAAAAGAGGCAAGAGTTCTAATGTGTCTTTTAGACTTTTAAAATTTTGCCCTGAAATGTTAATTCTTGATATAACCAAAAACAAAACCTTTCTTGACAGGTAATCGTACACGTGGTCGAAATTTCGAAGAAAGTAACGGCTGATATAGAACCGCAAATTCTGCGCTAATCAGTGAATTTAACACAGCAAAGAAAATTCTCCAACCATAATACCACAACATATATCACTGATATCAGTCGAAATTAATTCTAAATCTCAAGTGGGCTTTACTAAAAGGCTTGAATTAATACGACATTAACATCAAAAGCGTCTTGCTACTTCAACGATAAGATTCAAAGAGAGCGACTGCCACGCGGTAATCGCTAGCTAGCCTGATCGTACGGGACATATAAGGGCATCTCTCGGCGACAAACCCGTAACAACTCCCCCAAAGCTCCCAGAAGAAATTTTCTGCAGAAAATTTCTGGTAAAAATCTACATGAAATACTCGAAGTCAAAAGAAAACCAAGGGCTGCCTCACTCATTCATTATTCATACATAGAGGAAACCCATGACCCTAAACCACCACGTGAGTCCTTCGGCAAATCGGCCGGAAATCCAGGATAGAAAAATCAAAACTGAAAACCCAAACTAACTAATGGCAATCTCCACACCCCACGCAGAGCAGCTAAGTTCCCAAACTCCTGCAACAGTACCCCAAAGAAAACCTTAAGAAGGCATAGGAAAGATGCATATAGCATGGAAAAAAGCTCAGACTGGAAGGGGATCATTACTTGAGGCGGCGGAAAGAAGAAGAAGCTGTACTGTTGACAAGAACTGAGTTCCCACTGACCAACGTAAGACAAAGAAAGACAAAAGTCAGAATAAGAGATGCATTGTCCGTGAAGCGGAACAAAGATCACAAGAAAGAAAGTAAAAATAAGGACAACCAAAAATAACGGATCATTACTACGAATTATGGGATACAAAGCGGGAAAGAGATACAGGTAACAAGAAAAGGTATAAATAGGTTTCTCCGCATTCACAGACAGACACACCTACATCCATTCAATCCCTAGGAAATCAATGTAAATATCAGTACGTATTACCTCAAACTATCACCAAAACCCTAAAATACTGAAACTAGCCAGTTAGAAATACCTTATGGTCAAACAAAAAAGCAAAAAGGGACGATAAAATGTAACACGGAGGGATTTTAAAGTCACGATGGCCTATCGGACTAACACAGCTGAAGGCTGAAACAAAAACAAAGTTGAATAAGACAAACCCTAGACCGGAACAAAAAAACATGACCGCGAGTCGAAACGAAAGGAAACCTGCCGGAATTCAGGTATTGAGACCTGATGAACGAACTTTTTGATCACCAGTCCCACAAAAAACGTCAAATCCAGTAAAGTAAGAATAAATACATCTTACCATGCATCAGTACTCTACCTAGCGCAAGCTACTTAGGCAAACAAAAGCGTCCAAACGCGAAAGAGAACCACAAAAACAAAATCTTATCTAGTAACTATGAGCAGTGCAATGTAGGCACGTCAACTAAATAACCATATGACTCGATAACCTAGTCATTTGCTATCTCTCTCGATCCTTGTCTCCTTCTGAGAGAAAATTTAGCGCTACGGAGCTTGAGGTCATCGCTGTAATTTGGGCTGTTGGCGTGTTGAGAATGACAAATTGTAGAAGTATGTTTCGTCTAGGAACCCAGATTTGGGGGAAACCTTCCGATGAATGGAAGTTGGTTGTACCTAAACATCAGAGACTTAAACTTAGTGAATCTTTTCATGACCTACATACCTACTAACACTAAACACTTTAACCCACTGAACAGTGGGTTAAAGTGTTTAGTGTTCTACTTATGCACCAAGAGATCCAGTGAAGAACTTTACATACCTACTAGTAGCCATTGCGGAGTTACAAAAACCGTCGCTCGTATTTCTCAGAAACGTGTAGCACACAGTTATTTTTTCTAGTTTAATTCGTTCGTGTTAATCACGTTTGATAACAATGCAATATAACGAGTACCTATTGTGAAATATAACTTATTCAGAATTTCAAAGAAACAGACTACAGTATGGACATTGTAATATAAATTTTTTTTTTTTCCTTTTGTGAATGTTACAATATATGGGTGCATCTGGATTTTTTTGTGAAGAGCTTTATGGCATGTTCCTTTTGAAAGACCTAGAAGTGATGATTATCTAAGGAATATACAATTAGACATTTTCTAATAAATACCAGTTTGTTGTGATAATTTTTCAATCGATTTGTGAGGACTACGTTCCATTTGTTGAATATTATCCATAACATCTTAGTCGGTCTCCCTGTAGGTTTTGCTTTACAAATGCAATTCCTTTCCTCAAATCTGTGTATTAACTGTTGCAACGACGTAGAGCACAAGAAACCACAATGTCTTCTAATAGTTTACTATATCATAACTGTAATAAACAATTAATGCAAACTTACATGAAACATACCTACACTATAATCTACGTGTTTGACGTAACTGTAGTATAGGGTTGCCATTCTTCCTGATACGTCGGGACATGTCACCGTTATTAACAGTGGTGTCCCGACAAGCTATAAAATGTCCCGACAAACATAGTCTAGCGCAGAGCTACGCTAGCTAAGTTTTTAAAAATTGATATAGCGCCATCTAGTGAGCGTTAGGGCAACTAAGTCTAGAGATCCTGTTTTACTGATCGACAGGTAGCGATCGGAAACTTGAGTTGAGTGAGGGAGGGGTGAGAGCGGCGCCACACAGTGGTTCCAAAATGAAGAAAAAATGTTAAAAACCGGCTACAGTCTACATTTCTTCACCGATTTCCAAATTTTTTTACATAGGTACTCTATATAGAGATATTTTACAACAATCGCTCTTTGCCCGTTTTTCGATATCTTTCTCTAAAAATTAGCGACATAACTTCAAATGTTGAAAAATCATATTTTGTGCTCATAATACGATGATTTTTTGACCCCAAATTGTAAATGTACCTATCTATGTATCTATCTATGTATATACTACAAAATACTACTACACAATAAAATAAAACTAATAATATAAACAATAAATAAAGCTAGAACTATATACACTAAACTAACAGGGAAACTAGATTTCGTTCAGCTTTTCAAAATTAAAAAGAAAAAAACAATTTCAAAGGAAATAGAAAACCGAACGCGTAATCTACACCAAACTAAATTAAAATAAAATGCTTAAGCAGTGAGCATGAGAGAAGATTTCGCAAACGATTGTTTATTAGAAAATCATACATTCAATGATAACTTTGAAGTTTTACATATTCAAACCAAAAGTAGAAAACTAGACCAAGAATCAATGGAAATACATAGATATAATAAATTGAATTTAATCCTTAATGACCAAAAAGACGTTACCCGTTCCCCACTCTTATCTTTAAACATATAGTAGTACATATCAAACGACATCAACCGACAAATTTGATTATCAAAGATAGCAATTCTCAACACCATTTTAAAATAATAGCATTTCTATACAATATGAAAATGCTACGCAAGCATTCTTTTGTGCGTAACCAGAAAGAAGCGACTATTTAGGTATTCGCAGGTATTCGAGATTTTAAAGGATGACGTGTCGTCGATTCCCAATTCAAATATCCGCATGCTGTTTTTCTAATACAATATCATTCCGCCTTTAAGCAAGTTACTCCAGAAGACCACTATCTCTTAGCAGATACCTACACGATATGTTTAATTTTAATAATAATGAATAACAACACACGTTTTCCACCGGAGAAGCTCTATAATGCTCTCTTCGATCGTTACGATAATCAAATATATTACGAATCAACCGTATGATTGATTCGTAACAGTGTGGTGGTGTAAAAGAGAAGGGTTAACTGTTAACTCTAGAAAAACGACCATGGTCGCGTTCACTCGAAGAAGGAAGCTTTCCAGACTTCAGTGTCCGACCATTTTCGGCTCAAAGATACTCGTATCTGAGGTCAAATACCTGGGGGTGACTTTGGACGCCAAATTGATGTACAAACCACACCTGGAACAGGTAACAAATAAAGTCGCGAGGGCCTTTTGGGCCTGCAGAGGAATGTTTGGTAAAATGCGGGGGCTGAAACCTATGCTGGTACATTCGCTGTACACGAAAGTTATAGTACCCTCTATACCCTCTATAACTTACGCAGCGTTGTTGGTGGTACAAATCTGGTTTGGGCTATGCGGCCAACGCACTCAGCAAAGTCTAGAGGATTGCCTGTTTAGGCATCACTGGAGCCATGTCCTCGACGCCGACTGCGGCGATGGAAGTGATCATTGGGCTTCCTCCGCTGCAGCTTGTTTTGTGGTCGGAGGCAGTCTTAGGGGCCTACAGAGCAAAATGTAGTGGATGCAGTGGTTTCTCCGGTAGAACGGGAGATCATACCAGCATCTTCACCTACATAGAGCAGATGGTACCACTGTCCATGAGGGCGGACAAGATTTCGCCTACTTTCAGCTTCAGTGAGGGATACAATGTAAACATCTCCAAGAGAGAGATTGCCGAAACTCTCGTCCACAAACCGAGACGGGAGGTATCTCGCTGGTTTGTGGACGCTTCTAAAACGCCTAACGGCACGGGAATTGAAATTTGGAGAGATGGTAAAACCGAGGGTGAAGCTTTCAACCTAGGGAGCTCCGCGTCCATCTTCCAAGCCGAAGTAATTGCAATCCAGACCTACACGGAAGGCATTTTAAATTGCCCGCAAGTTAATGAAGCAGTGGAAATTCTTTCTGACAGTCAGGGTGCCCTTAGAGCACTACAGGCTGTCAGGTTCGATCCCGAGGTAGTGCTACACTGCCATAAGACTCTCGTAAAACTGGCGGAACGTCTCAACACAACACTGAGATGGGTGCCAGGTCACTCTGGAATCAGACGTAATGAAATGACTGACAAATTAGCTAGACGCGCCAGTGAGAGACCACTCGTGGGTCCAGAACCTACATGTGGGAACTCCTATGGCAGTATCAAAGCCTTTGTCAGATCGGAACTCGCTGTTAGGCATTGCTCCCACTGGAATGCTCTTGCCGGCATGAGACACTGTAACACTCTCGGGATTCGCCCGTACAAGGGAAAACTGCACAAGGCAGTTTCTATGAGCAGGGTCAGGCTGATGTTACTCATAGAAATCTTAACCGGTCACTGCGCACTGAACAAACACCTGCATCGCATGGGCATAGGAAACTCTCCCCTATGCAGAAACTGTGGGAATGCGGAGGAAACTCCAATCCATCTTCTTACCGACTGCTCGACAGTGGACAGGGAGAGGCGGAGTTACTTCGGAGTCGGGCGTCTGGACGATCATGGATTAGGAAACCTAACTCTCGACCAGGTTGCGGACTTTTTTGTCCGAGTGCAACCTGGCTAACAGGAGTAAAATAGCACGGGGGCACAATAGGCCTTCCTTATCGCCGAGCTTGCCTTTACGGCTCGTCCGCCCGTGCAGTCCCAAAAAAAAAATAAACAAGAGTAGTATTTGAAATTATAATAATGAGACTACAGCCAAGATTATATTACATACATATACCATATGTATTATTGAACGAGTATGATAGTAGTTGTTATTTTACCGGTGCGGCGTCTTTACTTCCTGGAGCTTTCAAGTTCCAGATTTCATTCTTAAACAAAATTTATAATCCAAGAACAATAATTACCCTTCTATTAATTTATTTTCGCTATGTTAATACACATTTAATAATAAATTATACATATGAAATGTATTCATATGTCTAATTTTAAATAATATATACGAGTCCGAAAACCACTTTTTCTACTTTTATTAACCAAGAACGTATCTAGTTTTCAAGTTTACCTTCGAATACTTGCAATTACACGATATATTTTACAATACTTTGTGTTCTATCGATAACGATGTTTTGATTCATTATAAATGACGACAATCACATATATTGCATTTAAAATAATAAAAACCAATATAGAAAAAGTATAAATTGAGATATTACGTGAATGTTAGACGCCAAAAATCGTGAACTATGCATCACTATGTATGAAAAAGTATAGATCACCCACAATACAGCATGGCGAACTGGGTAACTGCACACAATATTCTCGATTTGCATTTAATTTTAAACAGACTGTACGTATCATCTGTAGGCGTAACAAAGTTACGATAGTGTGGAGACATTCGTAAGAGTTTTCGACTCAATCGTATTAGTGCGGCAGCAGTGACATAAGGATGTGCATGTTTGCTTTTAGGAATTAGTACGTGTAGCTTGATTGAATTGCACATTAGTATGCAGTCGTATCGTATATTAATATGCCAGGAACGGTGAGTTCACTTAACAGTCTAATGGTTAATACGGTGCGTAAATTTTTCTTATCATTTAAATTAAATGCAAAATTGCATGCATAAGCCACTGGTATGTGTAGCGAGTTGGTTAAGTTTATGCATTATTATTATTATAGAATACAGAATAGAGTCGTAGAGTGTAGGTATTGACTAGTTTGAAAAATTTATCAATTGTTTGTTATTTTGTAGAAATCGGTTTCTTTGGAATTACGTTTTCTACATGAGATACCACATCGATCATTTTTTCTGTTTCTATTATAGCTTCCGAAATATATATAAAAAAAATGCATATCTTTTAATTTTCAATAGGCGTCTTAAATGTAAATGGGAATTTTTGCTGCCCATGTCCGTTATTAAGAATGCCCGTTGTTAGGAGGTCATTTTGCTTTAATTCTCTTATAATACAGGAGTAATTGGACTTCCTCGCACTAATGCACCAGCCTGTATGTTAGAAAAGTTCCTAAAAAGGTAACCGTTATTGAGAGGTACCCGTTAATAAGATGTGCTCATTAAGAGAGGTTTTACAGTACCATTGTCAGTATATTTAATTTTTCGTACAAATTCCGCAATGAACAATACTGCAATTATACAATACTGCAATTATATACAATTATTATGCAGATATCTATGGCTAATTATGTCTTCATACAGTTTTCATGACATAATAAAGGCTACTAATATCTCTATTTTTTAGATTAAATACCTCTTTCCGAGAAAATAATTTTTGGGTTGATAAGATTTTACAGATTATATTTATTTTTGATACATTAATTTTGTTCTTTAACATGTTGACTACCGTGTGTATAAATGTTATGCACAGTAACCAGGTCCTGGACGCCGTGTGTATAAATATTATGCATTGTCGTTACTTAGTTTCTACGCCCTGTGAATGTAAATTCTGCACAGTTAGCATGCATTTGTTAAGGTGTCTCGACTTATTCGGCGCAGGATTACATCATATTGGGATAGCGAGGCCAAAATTATAATATGTTTGGATTTGCGGCAATTTTTGTAAGGTTTATTGAATAAACGGATAAAAGCAAGTTTATGAAATGTTATGTGCTATTTTGACGAA
This sequence comes from Holotrichia oblita, assembly GCA_023690525.1. Lineage (NCBI taxonomy): Eukaryota > Metazoa > Arthropoda > Insecta > Coleoptera > Scarabaeidae > Holotrichia > Holotrichia oblita. The sequence goes on along the minus strand of CM043015.1, from coordinate 135,783,755 downwards.
ATTTTATATTTAAAATACATATACAATTTCAAAATAAAGAAATAATTAAATTATTTTAGTTTTGACTAATGAATTCTGAAAAAACATTCTATGCAAATTGGTGGTTTCGCTGGACAAGCTGAGGGGACACGCAAATAACCTGTTTACTATGGTTCATGGCACATTTTCTATAACGTTCGTTTGAAAGCTTGGTGTAATAGAACTCACACCGTTTTCTTTTATTAGTTGTGTGTAGTAGGAACCACGTAGACTAATCAGGCGCTGTGTGCATAAATGAAAATCATTTCAGCTCTTTCTTCTAAAGAATAAACCATTTTGACTTAAATAATGACACAAGAGTCAATCAGGATGTTACAACGTCCAAAATACAACAACCAATAATTTATGTCAGTTTTGACGTTTATAAGATACATAAATAAATCATAGCACACTCTGTTATCACGAGTGGTTTTTCACTCAGTTGGCATTCAAAAAAAGTTAAAAAAATAATTTTTTTGCAGTGTTGACGTTTATTAAATACCTACGTAATAAAATACCTTAGTTTTTGTCAACTAAGTGGTTTTTTTACCCATAATTTGATAATTATTATTTGATTATTATTATTACTATTATTATTATTATTATTAAAAAATCTTACCAAATTTTCAAAACGAATACATTTGTGTGATGATAATGAAAAAGGTTTTTAAATGATGTAGTAGTGGCGTAGTTGCATTTGGGATTTTAGTTGTTCTATATCACAAATATTTTTCGAGTTGTCCGTTTTAGTAAAAATTAATAAATACATATATATTTTTTTTAATGTGTGGTGGGTGCTTAGTTGCAGTGACTTCGTAAGCTGTATCACTTATCTGGCTATCACTGCAACTCTCGCGGTGTAGTTTGTGTGTGTAAGTTGTGTTCAATGGCTTTGTGACGGCATCATATCGCCTTTTATGATGCCGCGCTGTTAATCAGATCAGATCAGACCTGATAAAAGTTTTGAAGCTGCTATACGAACTCCCACACGTCGGTTCTGGACCTATGGATGCTTGTTCGCTTGCATCTCCTGCTAACATGTCAGCCATTTCGTTACTTCTAACCCCAGAGTGACTAGGCACTCAACTCAACGTAATGCTGTGATGTTCCGCCAGTTATGTTTCAATATTTCTAAATCTTGCATATAAATATAAAAAAATATATATCTTCTCTAAAACAAAAATTTCAAGGTTATGCATTGTTAATTTTTTTTTAATGTGTGGTGGGTGCTTAGTTGCAGTGACTCCGTAAGCTGTATCGCTTGTCTGGCTATCACTGCAACTCTCGCGGTGTAGTTTGTGTGTGTAAGTTGTGTTCAATGGCTTTGTGACAGCACCATATCGCCTTTTATGATGCCACGCTGTTAATCACTTTGCTCCCAAGATGTTTTAAGAAATATTCTGTTGGACTGAAATTTATCAACCAAATTGTGCAAGTGATTTGTTGCGTTCATTTTCGATTGTAAATTGTAAACGTTCGTGGAATGAATTAAAGTGTTTTAAAATTTGTTGATCTTGCAAGTCGATCCGGCATTAAACTCTCTGAGAAAATGTCACCGTCCCTCCAGAGAATTGAACCCCGGCACCTATCGTCCTCCCACAACGATAGTCAGCCGCCTAACCACTGCGGCCATCGACCCGTTTAAGAGAATATGACTCCTTTATTAAAATGTAAATTCAATCAATTATGAAGAGCAACATTGATTGAGACCCTGGCATTGCTTATGTCATTTGACGTTTGTACAAAGTATGAATAATGGCAATGACCTGTATAACGTCACTCATTTATTGAAATCTTAAAAGTAGTATTACTTTACTACATGGTGTTCCTTCGAATTTCAAGCTATTTCGTGTGGAATACACAGGACGTTGAACACGCAATGATTTTCAGACAAACCATAACTTCTAAAATACTTGGTATAGCTCAATGAAACCTTATATCGAAGGATTGAGGAAGATATGCTCAGTCTAAATTTGAAATAATATATAGTGTGTTCCATTTAAGAAAATGTACGTTTGGTTCACCCTAGCGATGTGAAACACCATGTATACATAAAAATTATTTTGAAATATGTAGCGTAAGATTGTCTATGATTTTTGTACTTAACGTTTTGTGATATCTTTAATATTAACGGATATATTGCGCTTTGACGCACTAATGCCTCACCCTGTATATGCATTTGTATATTGCAATGTTATTGTAAGAGTGGCTGGGCCTGCGGTTCTTTGGAATAAAGTATTGAGCGCAAAGTTCCAAATTAAACCCACTTTCATTCAGCTTGACCTTCAAATTAAAATTCTCTGACAGAACGCTAATACTTGAAGCTTTGAATGAATGGTTTTCGTTAAACAGTCTGTCTAGTTACTTTTAATTATTTCGGGGCAGTTAGAGGTAAGAGGACAGCAAGTACGCATATAGAAGTAAGTGGTTTTCCCCGGAGATTACTTATGCTTATATTTTCCTCTCCTCCATTCAATCTCATTTCGCAAGAGGGTGCCAAAAAATCTCATTTGCGTTATTTTTATTGACTTATAGAAGATTCAGTGATCTATAATTTAATTTTCTTTTGTTCATAATAACGCTGTAAATAGCAAACATCCGAAAATCGTCGAAATTTCGGGGGCAGTTTACACCCCCCGAACCTGGAATTCAGCCGAAACGGAAAGCGGCGTTTTACAACATTCGATGGGTTTTATAAATCTGCCAAGTTTCAATCAGACCGGGAGGTGTCACTTAGCAACGTTCCCTTGTGGGATGTGTTTCTTTTCGCGACTACATATTAAGTGAGCGTAGTACTACTCGTATTATGTGCCCGGCGGTTTCATACTAGTAATACCAGGGATCCATTCGGATTGAAATGGCGCGTCGGATATAGTATTCCTCTTATCTTAATAAAACTTAACAAGTGAATAGTAACTGTCAATTCCTATCAAAACGTTAACTTTTGGATTTGTAAGGCATTCTTGATTTGTTATTAATTTTGCAATAGAAATGACTTCAAGTATAGAATATCCAGCACACAAAAAGAGCCAAGACATCAATTCCAAATACAAAAGTTAGCGTTTTGACAGAAATGATAGTTATTAATCACTTGTTAAGTTTTACAGCATCATTATTAGAATAACTCAAGCAAATCCCAGAAAATTGCAGGTACGAAAATTTTTTCAAAAAAGCGCAGTTTTGACATACTTCACAAAAACTTTAATTCTAATTTACTGATCGGCTCTAAATGTGTCTTCGTTTACACGGAACATTATTTGAACATCTATTGTAGTAACACCTAACAATTTTGGATTATGTAACGAGCGTTGGTTTTCTTCAAAAGCTTTATTAACACAAAAATCAGAACACACAAATACTCAGTTACATAAATATATACCAGAAGTACCAATAGTACATATATATATTGTCACGAACCTATTTAATTAGGGTAAAATATATAGGTACTGTAATGATATTAGCTACCGTACAGGGGTCTGTAATTGTAGTTCCGCGTTTACTAAATAGATGGCGCTGTTAACTGTACTAATTTCTTAATTTTCGATTGTTATAAATAGGGCGAAATTTTCGCGATATATATATATAATATATTAGGGGCACGCTTAGATATTATCTAAATACTAAGTCCAGCCAGCGGCAAACCAAAGGTAGATGTGAAAACACTGGTACATAAGGTATTCTTCTATTTAACAATTTTTAATGTAAATTACAATGTAAAACAAGATTTCAACATCTATATTGTTCGAATTATGAAACTGGATGTTAAGCAGGCTGTATCCATGGATTCGCAATTTTATTTAGTGTAGTTAATTTTGCATGCAATGGTACCTAGAACATATGACAGAGTTACTATGTAAACGCAAGAAAATATATGATTGGATTTTAAATGGACATGTATTGAAGACTATGATATTAATCAAGCAAGTAATATGGTTAATTCCATGGAGATAATCAAATATAAAAATAGTTATGAGGGCTTCCGGGTTTTGACCGCGTCATAGTAAAGTACATATATACAATACAAAATAAAATAAAGCAAAAATGAAAAAGAAAAATTACAAAAAATATATATACAACTTACTCAAACTCGACGTTTCGCCAATAGGTGATATTTTTTGAAGGTAATTTCTTTTTCATTTTTGCTTTATTTTATTTTCAACCACGTATTGTATATTTATACCTTTACTATGGCGGTCAAAAATTTTTCCATTTTTGGATCATAACAGAGACTCAGACCGTGGAAGCCTTCGATATCATTTAAATATAAAAATACTTGTTGAAATAATTGGAACGATACAACCATCAAAATTGAGTTATAGAAGATAAAAATATATTTAAAAATCATTTAACAACGTTTTGGCATCGTCTACAACATATATATGGAAATTTTAGTTGCAACATGCATCTAGTGTTTTGAAGGTATTATCAAGAAGATACAATATCTATATCCTTTTTTGGAAGATTTTTTGGCAAAATACATTATATTTACAATATTAATATCCTTTGGAAAAGCGAGATACAAGAAATTCTCGTGAAAAATCCACAACCAGGACTAGATCCGTATAACCAGGGGGCATTTCATCGAGGGATCCTTTAGGAAGATTTAGTGTGCGCAGCTTAGATTATAAGCGATCTACAATAAAAAAATAGGTATTTATAAGTAGCTATCGTAGGGAAACAGGTTAGTAAATAAGACAATTTTGTAAAAAATAGTAGAATACAGCAAATTTATTTACCGTATCAATTTTCTTTCATTTAAAAGAGTTTAACTATTTCTTTTAGAGTAATCGCATGAAAGTAGAGTTGTTATTTGTATTCATAAGCATATATATTTGAATTGAACCCACGTAACAATACAGTACTTACCGTACCCTCGGGGGTAGCTCTATTTCAATGTAGCGAAAGGTTGTTCTACCTAAACTACTCTTACTTAGAACTTGTTTATTTTACTTTATACTTTACACTATTGTCGACCTACCACTAGCGCTCTAACTTTTCTACTACTCGAGCATCGGTCCCATCATCCGTAATCCCCTGTCAGCAGATACCCTGTCTCGGTAATATCCGTTTCGCAAATCTGCTGATGAGGTTCCGGTAAATTGACCGATCACTTATTTTACTATGTAACGCAACTTTTCGTGGCAATATATCGTCCCGTTGAACACAACAGTAGGTTGTGTGCCACTGTGTGTGTGCCACACAGACGTGTGTTGCGGTAGTACTCGCGGCTCGGCTCGTGACGGCGTCGGTGTCTGCTAGTTCCTTATAACAGTTTATGTGGGTATACCAAATGGGCGGAGTGCTCTGCAGCCAAAGGAGAAGACCTTGCAGTGCTTCTCCTGGTTGTCCCCAGAGTGTGTCGGTAAATCAGACTGCTTGTCTGGACTACCTGGCGCTCTTTTATCCCTCCTGGACAGGTACTCGGGAGGATTCGGGTTACCGGGTCAGCGAGATGCGTACGTGAGGGTTGCTCTTCACTGCTGCGGGTGGCGCTACCGGGAAGGGTAGTACGGTGCGTTGCTGTACTAACGGACTGTCAGCAAGGCTAGTAGCCATCCGCAAGGAGGCCTAGGCCCCGTGGGGTTAGATGTGAGGTAGGAGTTCGCTAAAGCGTCTCCAACGGTGACCCGTCCAACGTTGACAAGAAAACTTGTCTAACATGGGTAGCACGGGGGAGAGGAGCCCACCGGTTCGCCGGGCCTCTCCGAGAGATGTCGGTCTCGTGCGGGCAACTGGTTTCGTGCCTCTTTGTCCTGAGGAGTGTGTGCACTTCCCTGTTTTGCCGCATACCTAACGGTCGGTCGGCAGCTGGTGCTCCTTTTGGGGTCCAGCAACCACTTACGTGTCAGCAAGGCTTCTTAAATAGGTCCGCTACAATCTCCCCCTTCAGAACCGTTGGACGTCTCGGCGGCGTTCTGAGTGTGGGCTTCTAGTTGCGGTCCTTCCGAGGTCATCCTCGGCGTTTCAGAGGCACTATAGGGATCTATAGGGCTTGTTCGGTTGGAACTCGTCTCAAAGCGGAGGCATGGTGTACTCCGAGTGGACGTCTGCGGTTGTCTGGGGCGGCAATCTCATAGTTGCAAACGAGATCTCCGGGCTGATAGGTCGGAGTTGGGGTTCGGTGCTGGTCACTAGCCGTTTTTCTGCGCTTTTGCTCTTCCTCGTGGCGCTCCTGGGCGTCCTTTAGGGTATATACGATTTGGACCAGTTTTGGGGTGATTTCCGGGATGAAGTTCTCGCTCTATATAACGCTTCGGAAATCGTGGGTAACCTCAGTGGGAGTCCTGGGGATTGGTCCAAAGGCGGGGAAAGCAGGTGAATGACCCGTGCTTTGGCAGTGAGCCGTGTTGAATGCGAATCGGATGGAAGGCAGCTTCTCGGGCCAGTCCGTGTGGGTGGTCCCTACTCGAATGGCGAGCAGGGCCTTCATGACTGGTGCATACTGGAAATTCTTAAGGATCTGGGGCCAATTGCAATCCGGGACTACCAGTTGTGGCTCTTCGTTATCGTCGTCCGAGGAGTACTGGTATAGTACGCCTTGAAATAGGAGGTATCCCCGAGCGGTCCACCTACAGCTTTACTCTGGGTGAGAGGACTCAAGGGCTTCGATTATCTTCTTGAGATAGGGGTTGCCGAGCTGCACGGGGCGCAGCCGTTCGGCACCTACTTGGGGCAGATCGGTGGATACCGTCCCAATGGGAACTGAGTCGGGGTCTAGTTGACCTGATGGCCTCATTAGGATGTCCGCCACAATATTGGCTTTTCGAGGTGCATGGCCTATGTCGAGGTTGTAGGGTCGGAGCTGTAGCGACCAGCGTGCGAGTCATCCACTGGGAGACTTTAGCGACATCAGCCACTTGAGGGGTTGTTGGTCAGTGATAACCACGGTAGATGTTTCTTCAATCTACCCTCGGAATTTTTGTACGGCTCAGACGATGGCTAGGGCCTCGCGTTCGATGGTGGAGTAGTTCCTCTCAGCGGACAGGAAGCGGCTGGCATACTCCAGTGGATGTTCTTCAGTCCCCTCTCTCTGGAGCAATACTGCGTCCAACGCGTAGGCACTTGTGTCAGTACCAGTATGTACGGGGAGCCCGACTTCGCTTGTCGCAGGATGGGGGCGGTGGCTAACGCTGTCTTGAGTTGGCCAAAAGCGGTTTCTTCGGAAGTGGTCCACGTCCAAACAGCGGTTCGCTTGGTGAAGTTAGTTAGTGGCCTAGCTACTTCGGCGAACCGGCTTGAGATTCCTTCTTTGGGTCGCTGTTTCTGCTGTCTTCTCTTGTATTCGCGCGGTCTTAATTGGGTGTCGGTGTATCTGTTAGCTGTGCGAGTCCCTAAGGATCAGGAATGGCAGAATTTAACCTTTATTAGCAATGTCAGAGTATTTTCTTTTTGTACCAAGGTTATTCCTAGTTTTGCGCATGGACCACACAGCCAGGAATGTTGTTGTAACGCTATTAGAATTATTAATGAAAATAAGAGCAAGAAGAATCCAGTTAATACATATATTTAATAAATAAGGGCAACACAAGACATTAAATAGTACAATTTACACACAAGTTCATTTAACAACCGAATACAACGTGGTGAACCTTGCAATTAAAAAGGCGTCACTTACTTAAATTTTGTGAGCGTTGTGTCTGGGGGCATGCGGCGTCGCAGCGGCGATTGGCCCTGCGTTGTCGTGGTGGCCGGTGTCCTTGCTCAGTGATGTTCAGCTCGTACCTTATGGGGACGGCAGCGGCGAAGGTCCTGGTCGAAGTTGTGTTTGGCAATGTTGTTTTGGCGGTAAGTAATAGGGAAACGTTACTATAGGCGTTACTAAGGGAATGAGCGTGCGGCTCAATTGGATGTAGACGGCGGGATGAATATGTTACAACTGATGGCGACGGATTGACTGGAGTTCGGTGAATGAATTGCTCGGTCTGGGTCGGGAATTATATAGAATAAAATTGTTGCATCAGCGGATAGCACTGGTTACCAATCCGAGTCGTTTACGTGCTTATTGATGGTAGTAGGCGGGGCTTGTCGATGTAAAATTCTAAGGGTCGAAATAACTTCGGGGTGCGTTGCGGAACCGGGACGAAATTTGGTGGAGATGTTGATGTATGGGGTATCTTTGCGTTCAAGAAGTTGTGTTCGACTCTAATGGTAACTTTCCTTGTTATTAACATCCAGGTGGTGCACATCGCCTGCGTTTGGTAAGAAAACGGACTTTTTGGGTGAATATCTCAATTTCCCATGGTGATGTCGGCTTCGTTATTCTTCCAGGGGTTGGTCTGGTTGATACATAGACGCTATTAAAATTGCAAGGTGATGGCATAAGTAGTTTACGAGATATTAATTTGGAAAGCTCATTTCATCGACACAAATTTCAATATTATTTACATATATTGCATCATCTTTCATATGACGCGTGCTTACGGTTTTTCTTACACAAGTTAACGCAGAATATTACAACATGATATGTACAGTTAAAATACATAATATTTAAAATTTACACAAATATTTTTTCCATTCGTGATTATTTGTGGCGGCAACAATTCGGCCAGGTCGGGAAAAAAATATTTGTGTTTGTCATCCTTAACTAGGTGATTATGGTTTCACTGGGGGTATATACACTTATTTAACGTTCTTTAATAGAGTCTTTTCTTGTGTGAAAGGAGGGGGGAGAGAGGAGACACTAGTTCGGTTATTGCTTTTCTGCGAACTCGACTGCCTCGCGTCGCACTCGGCAGTGTTTGGATCGCGAACTCGCGCACTTGGCGTGTGATTGGTGGGGTGTATGGGGTTCACTCGCGCACTGAAGCGTCTGGAGTGGTTCACGGGCGCAGTTAGCAGGACACACGGGCATGCGTGCCAAATTGTCTATCTGGTAGGCTTAGTTGGCTGTGCTGACGGCTGGTACCGGTGATGCGCTCGTTGATGGGTTTGGTGGCGGTGCCGGTGGCGCGTGCACCTGGCGTACGGCCGCATCCTCTGGGTTGCGTGCCCGTCGTAATTGATCGACATGGTATTTAACGCGTTGTCCTCCGGGTCTTTTGATCCAGGCAGCGGTGGGTCCGGCTAATTCTACGACTGGATATGGTCCGTCCCAGCGACGGCGGAACGGTTGTTTATTTGGGGCGTGTGCTTTGGCTAGCACGAGATCGCCTACGTGTAATGTAATTGGTAGTGACTGATCTGGATTAATGTAGCGTTTTTCGCGATAGCGGGCTTCGTTCGCGTGGACCTTTTCGAGGCGGACCTCGAGGTTTTCGATGGGTGCTGCTGGTCCAGGTTCTTTCCATTCACCTGGTCGTCGTAATTCGTAGCCAAGTAAAGCTTTGGCGGGTGTGCAGCCGGTAGCTGCAGTTGGGCTTATGCGCAGGTTAAATAATGTCAGATTTAACCGCGAATCGCAGTCTTCGGAGTGTTCTTCCTGTAGGTTTCTCGATTTTTCCCACAAATGCGGCCGCGGTCTCATTCTTGCCTTGCGTGGTCGTAAATACCACGGGTTGCAGGGCCAGTTTCCGACGGACGCTATTAAATTCTGTCAAGAAGCGTCGGGTAAATTCCGGCACCGTCAGGAAACTGCCTTGGTGGACCTCGTACCATTGGACGGCTTCGTCGGCTAAATGTGGTTTAACGGCGGCGTCTATGTCCTTCGGGACTTCTAGCATATCGCCGGCTAAGTGTTGTTCCAGGCGTCGTATGAACGTCCCTGGATCCTGCGCCATATGCTCGGTAAAGTCGTACATTGTCGCTGGCCTCGTCGTAGCGGTTGTTCTTTGCGGATCTGGTGTTGCTTTGGGTTGCGCGCTCGTGGTTGGTGCCGTAGAGTCTTTAAAGATGACCTTTCTGGCCTTCGGGGTTAGCGGTCTCGACCGTTCTGGTCGGTGCGGTTCTTGGACATCGTTGTCAACGGGCACAGTTGGCGGGTTTAACTGAGTCAGCTGGCACAGTTCCAAACCTGTGTCCGAGTCCACGTCGGGATTACTGTTGGGCGCCACTGGAATGTTTTCGGAGTTTCCAGAACTCGGGGATAATTCGACGTCTTTCGTTGGAGGTGGTTTCCTTTTCGGCGGCGTCTTGGGTGAACACGGTGTTTAATGCGGAAAAGTTTTAGAAGAAAATCGGCGAGTACAAGCAGGTCGGGTGGTGAAGATGTTGCTAAGGTGTCTGAGAAGTGGCAGAGAAACTGGGTTCGTGGTAATGATCTGATTCCGAATTGCCCCACGTTCGCGTGACTTTGTTTTGCGTTCGAAAGACAAATCTGCCCCACGTTCGGGCGACAATTATGTTACCTTCTCGGAATGCGCGACGGAGAAGAGTTCCATAAATCTTCGGGGATCGCTGTTTCTGCTGTCTTCTCTTGTATTCGCGCGGTCTTAATTGGGTGTCGGTGTATCTGTTAGCTGTGTGAGTCCCTAAGGATCGGGAAGGGCAGAATTTAACCTTTATTAGCAATGTCAGAGTATTTTCTTCTTGTACCAAGGTTATTCCTAGTTTTGGGTAGGGACCACACAGCCAGGAATGTTGTTGTAACGCTATTAGAATTATTAATGAAAATAAGAGCAAGAAGAATCCAGTTAAGACATATATTGAATAAATAAGGGCAACACAAGACATTAAATAGTACAATTTACACACAAGTTCATTCAACAACCGAATACAACGGATACGTAGGGCGAGCTTTCCAACTGAGAAAATGACGAGAAGAAACGTGGTGAACCTTGCAATTAAAAAGGCGTCACTTACTTTAATATTGTGAGCGTTGTTGCTTCTTAGCTGGGAGCTGCGGCGCAACGGCGGCGATTGGTTGCGTTGACGTGGTGGCCGGTGTCCTTTCTCAGTGATGTTCAGCTCGTACCTTATGGGGACGGCAGCGGCGAAGGTCCTGGTCGAAGTTGTGTTTGGCAATGTTGTTTCGGCGGTAAGTAATAGGGAAACGTTACTATAGGCGTTACTAAGGGAATAAGCGTGCGGCTCAATTGGATGTAGACGGCGGGATGGATAAGTTACAACTGATGGCGACGGATTCACTGGAGTTCGGTGAATGAATTGCTCGATCTGGGTCGGGAATTATATAGAATAAAGTTGTTGCATCAGCGGATAGCACTGGTTACCAATCCGAGTCGTTTACGTGCTTATTGATGGTAGTAGGCGGGGCTTGTCGATGTAAAATTCTAAGGGTCGAAATAACTTCGGGGTGCGTTGCGGGACCGGGACGAAATTTGGTGGAGATGTTCATGTATGGGGTATCTTTGCGTCCACGAATTCGCGTTCGATTCTAATGGTTACTTTCTTTGTTATTAACATCCAGGTGGTACACATCGCCTGCGTTTGGTAAGAAGACGGACCTTTTGGGTGAATATCTCCATTTCCCATGGTGATTTCGTTCTTTTTCCAGGAGTTGGTATGGTTAATACCTAGACGCTATTAAAATTGCAAGGTGATGGCATAAGCAGTTTACGAGATATTAATTTAGAAAGCTCATTTCATAGACACATTGAATGAGATTGTACTTCATCTACTAGCAACCTGTTGGTTTGTAGTAGAAATAAAACAGCCGTTTCTTTACACTTACTGAACACGTATATTTAACTTTAACCAAAATACCTAATACTAACAGATAACGTATTGTAACCAGAACACACGAGTTTCGCGGTGTGCTGTACAAGTATTGCACGCAAGGTACCTAGACGAGAACTGTCTTTTTGAACATTGATATGTCTTATATAAACTTCTATGGCATGATAAGGGTGGTAGAACCTAATTATTGGTAATTCCTAACATTAACTTCCAAGAACTATTTATAATAATAATACGTTGCAAACTATAAAATGACAAAATTGGAATTACCATAGTAAACTGAATACAATTACAGTACAAAAGGGTGACAATATAAAACTTAAGGTAGAAACTTGCTTAGATGTTAAATTCTATTGTATGAGGTTTCTTTGAAATTATGTACCTGCGGCATTTGTAGAACTTGCAAGGGATTGAGAATATTGTTATATACATATCGGAAGAATAGGCACACAATAAGTAAAATTGCAACAATAAAATTACAAACGGATATTCAATAGAAGTCAAGTTCAATTCCTACAGATTAAAATGAGTAACACTATGCTATTATCAATTAGTATACAAAGGAAATACCCAGATTTTATATGACAAAATTCTCTAAAACTATACTTATATATACACACTAAATGAATGTTCTTAACACAAATTTCAATATTATTTACATATATTGCATCATCTTTCATATGACGCGTGCTTACGGTTTCTTTTTACACAAGTTAACACATAGAATATTACAACATGATATTTACAGTTAAAATACATAACATTTATAAGCGATAATAAAATTTACAATTATTTTTTTTCCATTCGTGATTATTTGTGGCGGTAACAGTACCAGTTGCAGGTCTGCAGAAAGGTCAGAAGTTCCTTGACGTTTCGCGGGGCAGGCATCTGGGTGATGGCGGTGACCTTGTCGGGACAAGTCCGGATACCATCGCGTGAAATGAGGTCGCCGAGATACCGCACTTCACTCCACCCGAAATGACATTTGTCGCGATGCATGCGTAGTTTGAACTGGGAGAATGCGTCGAAACACGTCTCGAGGTCCTTTAGATGCGCGGAAAAGTTTGTGGATAGCACTATCAGATCATCAAGATATACTAGTGACTTAACGTTCAGGACGCGGGTTTTGAACTTATCCGTAAGTATCTGGAACGTCGCGGGGGCATTGCATAGCCCAAATGGCACTCGGCGGAAACCGTATTCCGGAACTGGCAATAAACGCGGTTTTGTCGCGGTCGGGCGCGTGGGCTTCAACTTGGTAATAACCGCTTCGGAGATCCATCATTTAGATGTAGGCGGAACGCCCGGTGAAGTGGAGTACATCCTCCAGTCGGGGTAGCGAGTATAGGTCTGGTGTGGTAACGCTGTTCAGTTTCCTGTAGTCTACACTAAGGCGGATGCTTCCGTCCGGTTTCGGGACGAGTACGACAGGGGATATATACAGGCACTTTCGCACTCTTCGATGATATCGTCCTGTAGTAGGGTCCGAATTTCCTTTTCTAGGAGGTCCTGGCGTCCCGGGGTAAGACGATACGGAGGGTTGGCGACGGGTCCGCTATACCGGTGTCTATGCGATGGGTTACCACTGAAGTCGGAGGTCCTCTTTGGTTGAACAACTCCGGTCTACGGGTCAGTAGCTGGTTCAACTGGGTGATTTCTGTGGGGCCTATGTGGGTGCTCTCGTTGTCGCGTAGGTGGAGCGTCTTGTCCACAGTCCACAGTAGCCAACTGGATTGGTTGGGGGATTCTGGAGGAGACAGGCCAGATGCCATCCAGAACTTGTTGGGCGTCATACCACATGTACGTTATTCGGTAGATCGTTTCCGGGGGTTGGAGTATCTGAGCGGCTTGGAGAATTTCGGCGGAACTTGGGCCGGCCTAGGTGGGTCCATATCCGTCTGTTACCTGGAACTTGTGGTCGCGTCTCATGGGTTCCAAGGCGTCTTCGGGGTGCGTCGGCGGGTCGCCGGTGGAAAGTCCAGCGATCGGGATGGTGTGACTGTTGGGAGAGTCTGGTACTCGGGGTCGTTTCATAAAGCGGACCTCGTGGTGCTGGAGGTTAACTTGTTCCTTGGGTAGGAATCCATAGCAGCGGTGGCGTTCCTAATGGAAATGCCAATGGCGTTGTCCGTAGTTTACCCAACGTCGTGTAAGAAATCTACTCCCAAGAGCGTCTTACCGTTAGGAGCGTCTGGAAGGGCCAGAAACGTGATGTCGATGGTCTTCCTTTGGTGTACGACGGGGGCGGTAGTGGAATATACCGTGCTGATGCGGCTTCGTCCGTCGGCCTGGATTAGGTCGACCGTTTTTGTCTGGAAGATGTGGCCATTATGTATTAGGATGTGATACAGTTCTGGGCTGGCGAGGGTGGCCCTTGTTCCGCTGTCTAGGAAGGCTGTTCGGCGCACACCATGTACGGTGATCTCTACGGCGGGCCTCTCAATGGGCTGCGTGTCAGCATACCAAAAGCTGATTGGTGCAGTGGTTTTGGTACACTCCGGGCAGTTTCGTCGTATAATTCCCAGTTTTCCGCATTCGTAACATTGGATGGGATTCGTGGGCGTGGTGGTACTTGGTCCAGGTTTGGATTCGTCGCCGGTGCTGGCGGCACCAGCCTTCTTGCGGCATTCGACGATGCTGTGGCCAAAATTCTTGCAGTATTCGCACTTGGTTTTGGTTTGCTCGGTTGCAGGTTTCGTGGCTTTGGTCCCCTTAAGAGCTTGTTCGGCAGCTTCGATGACTCGCGCCTTCTTGAGCAAGTCTTGGAAGGTGGTTACGTCATCTCTACTCACTCGGCCCCGTATCTTGGGTCGTAACAGAGTGTAGATCATGTCGATCTGCCGGGTTTTTGATAGGTCGTTGGAGAGTTGGGCAAACCTGTCCCACTGACTCTCCTGATATGCTGGAAGAGTTCCGTCAGTCTGAGGATAAAACTGATGATCTTCACGGTGTTTCTTCAGCCGATTCTCACCTATGGTGTTCTTACCTGGTCGCAGATCAAAAGACTCAATATTCTGCAGAACAGGGCGCTGCGCATTATTATTGCAATACCCTGGTTCATGACCAACACACAGATCCATAGGAGTTCCAACTCTGAGTGATCATGGACCCATTGGTCCATCATCTTGGGGAGCTGGATCCCGACAGACGGCCGCCTTGTGTCTAGACGAGACGGATTCTATAGCCGTTGGATTGACCGGCCACCATGAAAGGACCACCTGGATGAGGACCTCTGCAGCAAAAGATCGCAACAACTCCGTGGCTAGAAAACGGGCCACATAAACAGAGACAAAATCGTTTTAGGGGCAAATTGTCCAACCTTAGGTAAAACGAAGACCTCTTCAAAGCTGTCCCTTTGAGCCGTGATAAATTGATCGATGATCATCTCTGCAGTTCGGGTGCAAGAAGATTTTGAAGATCCTGAAGTTGGGTCCCTGAAAAATGACGGCATGTCGTATGGCCTGTGTGGTATCCTTGAAGGTAGTAACTGTACCCTTCACCCCGGTCCACCATATTTCAAGGATGTTCAGTTTTTCGTATGAATAGAAGCGGACCACGTGATTTCGACCTTCCAGGTCTCATCAGCGCTACTCCGACTGCAAGATCTAATTTCACTACCTTTCGCATCTCTACTCTTTCTGCATCTCGCTTCAAATTTACTCCACTAAAAATAAACAAAAATTAAAAAAGACAATTAAAGAAATTGTTCGAAATGTTCACCGTTCAAAAAATAATCCAAGTTTTATTATCATTAGGTCCTTATGTATAATATCCTTAGCTCTTTTGCAGTAGTTCTGTTCTTGGAGTAGGCTTGTTTTTACAAAAACTGAAACATCTTTGCATCATTACTTATTGTGATATCGTATTAATCGTTAATGTTTTTGTAGGTAATTTGGCAAAATGCAAAAAATTGGTGCAGTGTGAAATATGCGGAATTTTCAGAAAATTCCAAATTTCATATCTGTGGTAGACCTTAAGTTGGTAAATTTTCTATAAAATAAGAATTAAAATTTTTGATGTTCAGTTGTGCTACTTTCGGTAATTTTTCCGATTTCATTTTCAGACGTATATTTCGAACAATTGTAACAATTTTATACAAATACAGTCCCTCGCAACTGAATTAGCCTCACTATACATTTACTTAGAATTATATTAAGTTCTGGTTTAGTATTAGGAATTCCAACGAGAAATAATATTCGCAGGTTTATAGTATATACAATAGGTAAGCATTTTAACATAAGAAGAATTAAATTTAAGTCTTTATTGCGATTTATGGTGCGGTAAAGGTTTATACCTGCGTTCGAGAAAAGCAGATAGCATCCCCTCAGTTTGTTAAAAGAATTTGAAGCGAATAGTTCAGTGAGCAATATTGATGCTTGCGTGTTTTCATTTCAAATATTTTACTTTTTGAATTTATTTGTATTTTATTATTATTATTTTCTTTTACGTGTTGTGATCCTCATTGAGCGTGTGTGAAATGGGAAAGGAGGGACAACAAAATATTAAAATTAATTTAAGATTTTGATGCATGTATAAGGGATAATGTTTATATATTATATTTTGGCATTTAGTAAATTTATTTTGTACATATTCTGCTTTATTTTTTCCAAAACTGATAAATACACTAAAATTATATAGTGAGGCTAATTCAATTGCGAGGGACTGTAGTATTTAAGTAGGTCATCTACTTGAGAAACCTTACTTCAAAATAAATAATAAACTAATCCTTACATAGAAAAAGTGCAATTGATTATTTGCCTGCAAACGTCAAATTTAGCATAAGAATGTAAATAAGTCAAAAAGGGTTAAACTTACGTCTATGACATTATACATGAAATATATTTAGAATTTCCCGTAGAATCTAAAAACGTGTCAATATACAGGGTATTCTATTTAAAATAGCAAAGTTGGTGCTTACTTCCGGTATATCCCGAAGCGCCGCCATTTTGAAAATATTTTAGGCGAGTGGCCCCCATCGACTATAGTGTAATGCCAAAATTTCTGAACATTGCTAGCTATAGTTTTCCCACAATCGATCGTTGCAGTTTCCGGTGAACCACACAGTATAATACATTTTTTACTTCATAGGTACTTTAATAAACAATGTATATGTCTTTATATTATACGATAGTATAATGTAAGTAAGTAGGTACTATCAGTGTATGTTGAGATCCACTATCGTGGACCCCCATTTTCATTTCATAGACCCCCATTTTTTTTTTTTCGCTGACGTAGACCCCTTGCAGGTTGTCATAGACCCCTGGGGGTAGATATAGACCACTTTGGGAATCACTGTTTTAGAGCATACAATACCACAAAGAATAAGATTTCCCAATCGAATAGTAGAAATAAAGCCGATGTCCAAATATACTATACGATAAGGAGGATTTAGGTATATCCGCTGGATTATGTCTTACCTTTGGTATGAATCCGCGTCATCTTGGCGTCTCTCCACGCTTGTGGTAGATAATCATGAGTAAAACTTGCTCTAAAGATTTTAGTTAGTATTGGTAGAAGCACCCCTGTTCTTGTTGTAACGCCTGGGAAGATGCCGCCTTGTCTTGGAGATTTGTAAGGCTTAATGAAGCTGACAGCCCATTTCATCCTTTCATTTGTAAAGATTGTAAAGAAAGACTCAGGTCTCTCCTAGCCAGCCAAAGTCCTTCCCATCTTTTATTTCCATCGAGCTAGAGAAATGTGTCAATTAAATTTGTCAGACTTTCTTTTGCGTTATCGGTGTGACTTTCGTTTTCTTTTCGTAAGAGTTCTGTTCCGTTTGAGGGGCCTTTTGAGAAGATTTTTTGGATTTTTTGGTGAGTTCCTCAATGCCCTCGCAAAAGCTTTTCCGTGTTTTCCTCTTAGCCCTTCTCAATTCTTTGTTGTATTCAGTTAGCGTAGTCTTATACTGTCCTCAATCATTTGAGCGTCTGGCATAGTTGAAAAGCCTTCTCGCCTTGGCTCTAAGCTTGTCTAGCTCTTTGTTCCACCACGGCATATTTTTAGAGTTGCGTGTTTGTGTCAGAGCACAGCTTCTTTTATACGATGTTAACATCGCCTGTTGCAACTTGAGCGCATTAAGATCAATGTTCCCAATAGTTGCAGGTTGGTTCATATCGTAGTCAATCATTGTTCTGAGATTTTCACGGTATAAGCTCCAGTCTGTTCTCTTGGGATTTCGGTATTCCCTTGCCTGATGCTATTCATAAAAGTAGGTATACCTCCCTTATTGATTATAGCTATGTTACTACTAACAAAAATTGAAAAAGTCGTCGTCTTCAGGAAAGTAGGGCGAGGCGATTATCGCCTTTTGTCTACCTCCTTTCGTCGGCACCTCTAAACATCACTGCAACCAGATCTCTGTTGATGAATTCTGGAATTGGAATAAATTTAATATTTTTACTGTGCAGCATGCCTGCCCTTGCTTGTTCATGTTTGTTTGAATAAATCAACTTACACGATTGTGTCGGTAAACCCTTAATTTGGTTTCTGAGGGACCGGTGCTCTTGCATTTGCGCTACGTCCAGTAATTCCTTGAAAATTTCTGGTAAGCACATCCGAGGCAGTTTTAACGTGGTGAAGATTTATTTGGATAAGGTGCATGGTCCTCATTGCTCCTTGCGTGCGGTCGCCGGAGACCGTTGATGCGTGTGTACACAAATGTGTAAGAGACGTGTATATCACTCTACCGCAGAACGGTTAAAATACAAATGTTGCAATGAAAAAGGAAAACCTAATTCAAGCACATGAATTTGACGTTAACCACACTCCGTAAAAGGAAACGTTTTGAAAGTTCAATCCTGACCCACAGACACGTGTTTCGAACTGATTAGTTCTCAACAGTTGATACAAGAATATGAACCAACAAACGTATTCCCTTTTGTATCCTAAAATTACTCGAAAGAAAATCAGAAGATAAACTCCATGATCTCTATCTGGCAATAACTGGACATCAACAAGGGCAGATTCTAGACGTTCTCCGAACGATTACAGAATCACGTGTGTATATGCTAACGTCATCTATCGGATGCAAGATAAACAACATAAACAAAAATGTGTAAGAGACGTGTATATCACTCTACCGGTGAACGGTTAAAATACAAACATGTTGCAATGAAAAAGAAAAACCTAATGGAAGCACATGAATTTGACGTTAACCAGACGCCGTAAAAGGAAACGTTTTGAAAGTTCAATCCTGACACACAGACACGTGTTTCGAACTGATTAGTTCTCAACAGTGCGTGATACAAGAATATGAACCAACAAACGTATTCCCCGTACGCGTTATATCCTAAAATTACTCGAAAGAAAATCAGAAGATAAACTCCATGATCTCTATCGGGCAATAACTGGACATCAACAAGGGCAGATCTCTAGACGTTCTCCGAACGATTACAGAGATCACGTGTGTATATGCTAACGTCATCTATCGGATGCAAGATAAACAACATAAACAAAACACAAATTGTAAGAGACGTGTATATCACTCTACCGGTGAACGGTTAAAATACAAACATGTTGCAATGAAAAAGAAAAACCTAATGGAAGCACATGAATTTGACGTTAACCAGACGCCGTAAAAGGAAACGTTTTGAAAGTTCAATCCTGACACACAGACACGTGTTTCGAACTGAAGAATTCTCATCACTGCGTAATACAAGAATATGAACCAACAAACGTATTCCCGGTACCCGTTATATCCTGAAATTACTCGAAAGAAAATCAGAAGATAAACTCCATGACCTCTATCGGGCAATAACTGTGCTTGTTCATGTTTGTTTGAATAAATCAACTTACGCGATTGTGTCGGTAAACCCTTAATTTGGTTTCTGAGGGACTGGTGCTCTTGCATTTGCGCTACGTCCAGTAATTCCTTGAAAATTTCTGGTAAGCACATCCGAGGCAGTTTTAACGTGGTGAAGATTTATCTGGATAAGGTGCATGGTCCTCATTGCTCCTTGCGTGCGGTCGCCGGAGACCGTTGATGCCTGTGTACACAAATGTGTAAGAGACGTGTATATCACTCTACCGCAGAACGGTTAAAATACAAATGTTGCAATGAAAAAGGAAAACCTAATTCAAGCACATGAATTTGACGTTAACCACACGCCGTAAAAGGAAACGTTTTGAAAGTTCAATCCTGACACACACACAATTATAGTTATCGCCCGATAGAGGTCATGGAGTTTATCTTCTGATTTTCTTTCGAGTAATTTCAGGATATAACGGGTACGGGGAATACGTTTGTTGGTTCATATTCTTGTGCAGTGATGAGAACTCTTCAGTTCGAAACACGTGTCTGTGTGTCAGGATTGAACTTTCAAAACGTTTCCTTTTACGGCGTCTGGTTAACGTCAAATTCATGTGCTTCCATTAGGTTTTTCTTTTTCATTGCAACATGTTTGTATTTTAACCGTTCACCGGTAGAGTGATATACACGTCGCTTACACATTTGTGTTTTGTTTATGTTGTTTATCTTGCATCCGATAGATGACGTTAGCATATACACACGTGATCTCTGTACTCGTTCGGAGAACGTCTAGAGATCTGCCCTTGTTGATGTCCAGTTATTGCCCGATAGAGATCATGGAGTTTATCTTCTGATTTTCTTTCGAGTAATTTTAGGATATAACGCGTACGGG
This sequence comes from Holotrichia oblita, assembly GCA_023690525.1. Classification (NCBI taxonomy): domain Eukaryota; kingdom Metazoa; phylum Arthropoda; class Insecta; order Coleoptera; family Scarabaeidae; genus Holotrichia; species Holotrichia oblita. The sequence goes on along the minus strand of CM043015.1, from coordinate 135,763,527 downwards.
GAATACGTTTGTTGGTTCATATTCTTGTATCACGCACTGTTGAGAACTAATCAGTTCGAAACACGTGTCTGTGGGTCAGGATTGAACTTTCAAAACGTTTCCTTCTGCGGCGTGTGGTTAACGTCAAATTCATGTGCTTGAATTAGGTTTTCCTTTTTCATTGCAACATGTTTGTATGTTTATTTTACACATTTTTGTGAAAGGAACATTTTTGTATCTCGAGAGTCTTTTGTATACTCCATCCTAAGGGCCGTTTTACACGACACTAATTTTCGTACAAAATTGTATACAAGATGTGCGCGCGCACATTTGATTGACTTGTATACAATTTACTACGAAAATTAGTGTCGTGTAAAACGGCCCTAAAAAAAAGTTTTTCGATTTAGTGGTGTAAATAACTTCTGCACTTAATCATTTTTTTGAGAATTTTATTAAGTGTTGTTGCTAGTGCCTTCAGTTAGAAACGAAAAAAGATCATATAAATTCTAAGAACTAAAAATAAATTAAAAATAGGGTAAAGAATTTCCTCATAGAGACTTGTATGAACTTCTAACTAAATTCCCAATATAAAAGATATTCATTTATAAAAAAATAAACCGAAAAATAGTCATTATGAAAACAAAATAAGTTGTTCTTGTAATTAAACGAAAGCTACACGGAGTATTATTCACGATATATTCGCTGAGAAAAATAATATCGTGTTAGAATTAGTTCTTATTAAAATAGTCAAATGTTTAACAGTTATTTACTTGAATCTGTCAAAATCTAGCTTCTAAGGTATTAGTTTAAGGTTCAATTTAGTTAATAATATTAAGTTTCGCAGTAGTAGCCTTATGGTGAAGTTCAAGTCTGACAGTTATTTAAAAAGTTAAAAGTAAGCAAGTTTCTCATAAGATTCGATGCAATTTATTAAAAAATGTGGCCAATTGTTTCGTGGTTCCAATCACATTTTTGATTAATCTCTCTCTCTCCACTAATATAGTTTATAGAACCGCACATATTTAAAAGTTTAATAAAACGCCAAATTTTGGCACAATTTAGTGTTTTGTTTATCTTTTATACTATCAAAAAGCGTTGCTGTTTGAGAATCTCCATGTTGTTATTCCTAGCATTGTTTCTGGACGTTGGGTACATCACTTCTCATACTGTATGCAAGCTGCTGTCCCTAACAGAGCTTATCGTACTAGATAAAATACAGGGTCTGAATTCAGCCGTTTACGACCAAATATGTAATCCTCACACTTATATGGTATGGTTTTATTATCATTTTGTATTTGGTGCGTAATAAATATGTATTATTTGTAAAACAAAGAACACTTTTCGCAAAAAATTTTTTTGCGAAAAGTGTTCTTTGTTTCTTTGTTTTACGATATTATATTTTTGCAATCTCAAAACCAGTTAATTAATATGTATTATTATTATTATTATTGAAGGCAAGTACTTGACCGTACAACGTAGGCAATAGCGCTTCAAATACTCAGGTGGTCTGTGACTGGAGTCAAGAAAATTCTATTTATTCAATATTTCTCAATATTTCGTTGTTTATTAACAACTTAATCAGGAGTTTACTACAATTAATAAAAAAGAAAACAATGGTCATTAATGAAATAAAATAATGAAAGTTAAAGAACTACTTACAAAAAAGAGTCGTGTAAAATTAGCGGACAGCATCATAATTTAAAAGATCACAATATTAAAAACACATTAAAAGCAAATTCGATATATCAATGAATTGTTTGTTTTTTAGATAATTTTGTTGATTATACAACTCATAATGTATTAATTCACTATACCTCTACTGGACTAATAAGTGATAATCAAGCACCGTGCTTTTTCATTAATAAGCGATAATCACCTTTGTTGATTTACCATAGCAACCGGTTTTAATCGTTGATTGTTCATTGCAAATTGCTTGTCAGTTACATTTCCTACCTGGCATAAATTGATCGAAAATGTCGCGATACGGCGAAACTATATATGTTAGAAATTATTGATCAGACAGTTAAGAATAATAAACCTCTTTACAGTGCGATCTGAAAACTACATACATATGGTCACAATTTATGGAATTTTGTGAAGTTCTATCATATATAGTATTAATTCCTGCAGTGTTTTTTGCTTTATGCATTGTATAACGTTTGATTATGCAACTCATAATGCTTGTCAGTGATGACATTTCCTATATGTATTAGTAGTCGTTAGAAATTAACTCAAAATGTCGTACCTAATTTAGCGAAGTTGCTTTATTCGTTGTATAATCTAAAGAATAGAACTCTTGGTTTTGTGATTATCTACAATCGCCGGATTGGCACTGGATATGTTTCCAAATAATTCCGGCGATTATCGATAATCACAAAACCACTCGTTGTATTATATATGATAGGCATGGCAATTTATATTTATATTATTAGTAATTTGACACATATTAAATGTCAATTTCTTCCACTGAAGAAGTTATTTAACGAAAACATATTATTATATGTTATGGAATAAATTGGTATTTAATTATTTATTGTTTTATTGACCTCTAAGTGGAAATAAATCAGGAATTAAAAGATTAAAAGCAATTAAAAACATCTGACTTTCCGACAATAGTAAAGTTACAAATAAATTATTTGCTACGATAGCGTTAGACGGAATGCGTACTTATGTGCAAATCAGACAAAAAGAAAAACTTCACAAAGTAAAAACACGATATATACTATACAGGTTGGTAGGTATCAGGTTTTCTCATAAAGTTGTAATATGTTACAGTAAATATTGCTTAGTTGGTCTGTATTATTTTTAATGTTAATGGTGTTAGATGTTTTATTGGTGTGAAACACCTCCAGAAACAACCTATTTTTGTACCTGCTTTCAACATCCAGAATCACAACGTTGTCAAAATCAAACAAATGACCTGTTTCCTTACTATGATTGGCCAATGCACAAGCTCTTTTTCCCTTGTTGCAATCACTTTTATGCTGACGAACCATTGAAGAGTTTGTCTAATGTACACGCCCGGACAATGTGAACATGGAACTTTCTAAATAGAATTAGACTGAAGTAACAACGGTGTTTTGTCTTTGATATAAAGTAACACATTTTTGATTTTAAGAGAGTTGTATTGGGCTATTTTTATGTCTGTGTATGGTTTAAAGAACTGTATAATTCTAGGTGTGAGTCTGTCAATAAAAGGCAAACGTTTGTATTTGAATTCAATATTAGGTTTTTCCATCTGTCTATCATAAAAATTGGAGCTGTAAATTAGGAAGGAACTGATCAGTTCCTTCAGAACAATCTTAAACTGCTTGTTGATATCTTCACAAACAACGGTTATCCCAAGCCAGTACAGAAATTAATTTACAGCTTTTATTATTATTAAATAATGCTTTCCCCGGTTCCTTCGATGTCGGTATTAGCACGTGAAAGAAAAGCTCATGCTAATACAGATTTTATCGAAATCTACATCGTTAGATATTGTATATGGTATAAAATCAGTTAAACTGTTGCTTTATAATCGCTTGATGGCCACCCTGTCTTCCGCTTATTACTGGAGCTCCGGTATAACAGCGACTGAGTACACGGTCTGTTTAATTACTTTTCTGCAATGGTATTTAAAGTTAACACTGTTAAAAATTGTGCACCTAAATTATCAGTAGTTTTCATAAATAGCGGGCACTTATAACTTCCTTCGAAGTGGCATAGTTAAGCCAAGAATAAAAAGGAAAATATTATTATTGTTAAGAATAAATCGAAATGTTTTTTTTAACTGCCTATGGACTTTATTGGGATCGTTACACTACAACATCCAACAGTAATTTGTATTCTTGAAATTCTCCATATCATTTTTTCCGTTGATTATTTTGAAGATTATTATTAGGTATTTTAATGGGTATTATGAAACCGTCCTCTAAACGTAGTATTCAGTTTCATACTAGAAACGCTACCTGTTTATCTGCTAGAATGAAACCGAGATGAGTTTTATCATTGATAAATTGATATATCACTCTTATGGCAGGTTTTCGACCATCGTGTGTTTGGTTGCATAATCTGAAAAAAAGTATTTTATCAAGAAATGTTTGATATGCCTCGCCTTCCTGAATATTCATTTGCGGTTAAACACGTAGTAGTAATTGCCGACGAAATACGTCAACGCCCTAAACACGACCACCTGCAGAATTATTTCCGAATGAATAGGACTATTTACTACCAACATACAAAGAAAACACATATTTAATTTTTCCTTATATACATATACAAATATATAAGTAGCTCGAAATGTAAAAAAAAGCTGAGAATGATGATTTATTTCCTAGTATATTTAGTGTGATACTTTTTGTTTGTGCACATTGTTTCGATAAAAATTTGCAATTTTTAAATAACGTAACGTTAATAGTGTGATGGATCGGAAATTGATGTGATTATTAGGCACATATACAGGGTGTCTCAGCGAGACAGTTTATTAGAAGTTTATGGAGTTCTAGCCAAAATATAAATTTGAAAATTCAGAATCGTATATAATTTATTGTGTTCTCTTCACTTAAAATATTTTTAGATTTCTAGCGCTTCCGGTTATACCGGAAGCGTCTACTTTATTTTTTATGAAACAGTCTGTATATTTTTACATATTTGGATTCGCCTACTTTTAGGCTTCATAAATGTATTTAGTTTTTTCACTGTGATTCCGGCGTTTTGTAGTTATTCAACTTTTTCCAAAAAAATTTACTATAGCGGTCATTTATTCAAAAAATCAGAGAACACTCGATTTTTTCGGATATCTATTTAGAATTCATAATATGCTTAAACAACATATTGGAGTATATTTTAACGCCGAGAACACCTGTCTATATTGCGTGGTTCCTTTACTGTGGCACGTTAACTTTTAGAAATTTTGAGGAACCATAACCTAATTTTTTCAAATAGCACCCCACATATTTTATTACTTGGTCATATTCGGCATCTCATTTTACATCTTTTACATTCCACATGTCCTATACCTGAAATTGATAGTTTGCGAGATAATTAGGTTTTTTTGAAAACATGCACTCACAACTCATCGATATTTATTCAGGGTGCCATGGAAACTAAGCGTTCTAAAATTTTTTATTTAATATTTATTGTCACAGTCTAACGTCAAAGTCATACATAGTCGTTTGATCCTTGCTAATAATTAAGTAGCATATTAATTGTTTTTATATTATTGTTATAAAGAGTTAAAATCGATAACAATAACGAAAATAATGTTTACACATATCAAGAAATTCTTAATTTATTTTCTATTCACGCACTCAGAAAAATTCATGCATTGATTCAACAAAAAATGGTAAATCCAAGAACAATTTTCGTTTAAATACGGCGAAGAGGTTGAATGAACATTAAAATTAATGTTACGGTATTTCTGTTAGTTCAAAAATAAAATTAGCTTGAAGTAAACGTTCCATTTGGTTGTTAAGACAATTACAACGTAATTTTTATGTTGCAGCAACATTAAAATATTAACACAACTTGCATGTTGATTTAATATCTGAATATTTGTTGGAACCACTGAATATGTATTTGGTTCAAATAAAATAAAATAACAAAAAATGTTTTAAATCTTGGATCGAGTCGGTCTTTACTTGATGTAAATCCATTTTCAATGTGAAATAAAACACATGTTTTATTTCACATTAAGAAACGTTTTGTTAAATCAATGCATGAATTTTTCTGAGTGTGGAAAATGCGCCAAAATTCTTAGTAGAACTTGCAGAGTGTTTAATGAAAATTATTCACATTTACCTCCAATGACAAAAGGTAAATTTATGTAAAAATATATAAGGTGTTCCATTAAAAATAACAAAGTAGATGACCACTTCCGGTATAACCGGAAGCGCTAGAAATCTAAAAATATTTTAATGGAGAACATAATCGATTTTCGATGTCGGTATTAGCACGTGAAAGAAAAGCTCATGCTAATACAGATTTTATCGAAATCTACATCGTTAGATATTGTATATGGTATAAAATCAGTTAAACTGTTGCTTTATAATCGCTTGATGGCCACCCTGTCTTCCGCTTATTACTGGAGCTCCGGTATAACAGCGACTGAGTACACGGTCTGTTTAATTACTTTTCTACAATGGTATTTAAAGTTAACACTGTTAAAAATTGTGCACCTAAATTATCAGTAGTTTTCATAAATAGCGGGCACTTATAACTTCCTTCGAAGTGGCATAGTTAAGCCAAGAATAAAAAGGAAAATATTATTATTGTTAAGAATAAATCGAAATGTTTTTTTTTAACTGCCTATGGACTTTATTGGGATCGTTACACTACAACATCCAACAGTAATTTGTATTCTTGAAATTCTCCATATCATTTTTTCCGTTGATTATTTTGAAGATTATTATTAGGTATTTTAATGGGTATTATGAAACCGTCCTCTAAACGTAGTATTCAGTTTCATACTAGAAACGCTACCTGTTTATCTGCTAGAATGAAACCGAGATGAGTTTTATAATCGGCATATAGTATGCCGATCCATAAATAGCCAAGCCAGTCCAAAATTTGTATAATAATATTTTCTTGTACTGTTAGTATACAATTTCGTTTACATTTAATGTAGCGTACATGAATTGCACTCGAAAGGTTTTCTATTATATACTAACACTATTTGTTTCCAGTCGGCTAATGGACAGTGAATCTGGTATGAAGGATTGTAAGAGGTAAGATATTGTTTTGTTGCTGTAACTATTTGAAATTCTCTGTAAGTATCAATGGAATTCAATCATGATTTGCAACGTTACTGCAAGAGTCATTATGTGCGAAATCAACCAATTGGAAGTTACATATATATACAGTAACATTAATTGAAATAATTGTACCCGTTTTTATAATTCCTACAACCTTCCGAAATATCGGAAACAAGTCACGACGAGATTTTAATTATTTCATATATACATATACTAGGTGTTGGGTCTCTTACGTCTAAACTGCATATTTTTTACCCCTTTTAAAGCATTATTATCTGAATCAATAAATGTTATAATTAGACTCGGCAAACAGGAGCAAGTTTTAGTGCAGTTCGGAAAACAACGTGGAGGGGCCGAGCAGCCGTAACAAGGCAAGCGTTCAGTAACGTTTACGTACTAGAATCAGTTATGTTCGTGATTCCATGAATGGCGATATGGCGATAGGCGATATGGCCGCATGATTGTTTAGACATAAAATAATAACAAAAAATACATTATATAACGTGCTGGAACACTTACTATTTTAAAAAGCTTCCATGAAATCACACTGGGGTGGCATCTATTAAATATTTGAATCATTAAATATGTTTCCACACTTGTTTCAGACGCATCAGTGGCGTGCGGAATATATAGTTTTTATTGATGATATAATTGCAAATTTAAAGTAATCCTTGTAACAACTTAATGGATCTTTCGACGCACCTTCACAAATTTGTCTAATATCCTTATTCTGTAAACTTCGATAAATAGGTACCGAACCTCGTTCAACGAATTTCGTTGAGGTATAGATTTTCTAACGAAGTTCGTTATTTTCGTTATGTCTTTCGTTACGATCTGCGTAAACGTAACGAAAAACTAATATTTTTAAGTGAGACAATATATTTATAACCATCTGTACCTAATGTCATCACATAGTGTGCAGTGTTATCTGCCATAGCTGTCGGTGTTTTTATTTGTATTTGTGAGACAGGTTATGTTCGTTGTTTGTGTTGCAAACTTGTTTATGGGTTCTCAAAGATTTTAATTGATAGTTACCTATTCTTATTGCTTGGAAATTGAATATAGCTTTGTAAAAATATTATAATATAATAAATAAATTCATATAAAAATTGTTCATAACAACATGAATATTGATTTCATATCTTCTTTCATGTTCCTCAACAGCATACTCTAGTAACAGGCCATTATCTTGTGCCATTATTATTTTCTAATATGCTGAGACACGAGATCAATATAATAGTAATAATAATACATTAGTTAATTTGACAGATATAAATGTGTATTTAACAAGTCGAAATATAATACAGTAATGTAACCTAATATACAACAATCAGTAGTACCTAATAATAAATCTGAACATGATATTAAGGAAATAAATAATAAACTAAAATTAGAATTCACGTATAAATCCATTTAACATTACTATCCTCCACAAAGATTACAAAATAATTACGATAACCCGACAGCTTTCGTTAAATATCGAATGGATAATTACGACTTTCGTTACAAATTTATCTTACGGAATACAAAAACTAAGATGTGCGTTATCTGAACGAAATTTCGTATGTCAACGTTCGTTAAGCTGTAACGAAGTCTTACAGAATAAGGACTTTAGTATGCGAAAATCTGAATCCTTGTAAATAACACTTCCAAATAACACATAACACCAATTTATCTTTCAATTCTGCTTTAATTTTTCTCTTAAGAGGCCCGACTACCGTCTGACAGTTGGCGATGTTGCCACAGTTAAATTTTTTCATAATATAATGTTTTTATAATTTATTTAACACGTATTTTAAAATCGGGCTTGATACACACATGTGTAGACGTATTTTGAATGCTCATAGCAAATTTCAGTAATTAAATCTAAAAATTAATAGAGTAATATCGATTCCCGTATCAAGGTAACGGCCTGTAACAGGAAAAGAGATTGTGAAGTTAATATCGAATATTAATAGACAAAATTGTATATGTAGATGTAAAACATTTGTAGAAATACGTGTATGAAGCCCAATTTTCAAATTATATTGAAATAAAATCAAGCAAACGATTTATAGAATTACGTAGATATGGCACCGCTGTTAACATAGTCACGAGCAGATGGCATAACGTTTCTTATCGATGTCCAACTTGGTAATCTATATCGGAATACTACCAGGAGAAACAAATGCTTCTTGGTTTAGTAAAGTGAACGGTAGATTACATAGAATAAAACAAACACCTATTAAATGTTAATTGTTCTATACATTTATTTTGAAACTAGTGCTTCTGTTTTCAACCTGTGAAATGATAATAGGCTTATTGAAATGTATGTATTTAAGCTATTTAGTTTTATGTAACTAAATTACACTAAATCCACATCTACCCGTTTTGACAAATTTACATAATTATGTAAACCCCTACTACGAAAACAAAACTACAGTTAGAGGAGTTTTAAGACGAAAAATAGGGGTGTTCGTCTGGACAACTTAGGAACATCCGTTTATGTAGTACATTTTGGTCTAACCTGTATACATTAAAAAGGACGGTTATTGACAAAAGAATGTTTGTAACATATTTTGGAGGATTGGCAGACAATTAACAATTGGAAAAAAAAGTCCTTCAGCGAGGATGTCCAGCGGAACCGGTTTTAGCGATTCAACACACTTTTCCCACACAACCTATCACACTTCCTAAAGTAAGGTAAAATTAATTTAGCTAATATTAATCATTAATCATTTCTATTCAATAACTTATAACAAAATTCAGAAAATTTGACAAAATATTATTTGAGTTAAGAAAAGAAAAGTTAACTTTTGGCGCCATCCGTAAGCTATATAATATCTAGGTTTAGGTGAAAAGATGAGACAACTGTAACATTAATTTTATAAGTTTTTTCTACTCTCATACTTTAATTGTATTATTGGATATGCTGAACCTGTCCATTACGATACAGATTTACATTAGGATACAAGTTTACTTATATCCAATAGGAATACAGATTTTTCATTACGATATAAGTTTATATCCAATAGGAATGCGACATTCCAATATTCAATATGGCCCTGACTACATATCTGACAGATATAAAAATTAATTAAACTTGACAGTTGTATAGTATACAGTAAAAATTAAAGAAATACGTATGATATTATAGGGTCGTAGAAAAAATAGTGTATGCAACTCGCATTTAATGGCTATTAAGACACTCTTATTCATTACAATACTCGGCTGCACCAATTTTCATACTCGTCTCTTAATAGCTATCATTAAATGCTCATTGTATAATGTACTATTAGAAAGTTTTTGAGATTGATTTCAAAATCTCAAATATTAATTGAAAGTAGATTTTTCATAAAAATATACATATGTTATTATTATTAAGTCATTAATGGAAGTGGTTCCTTAGAACTTTTCAATGTTCCTGAAATCTAACATTCCCAAAGTTCTTCACCGGATTTCTTGGTGCAGAAGTAGAACACTTCAACCCACTAAACACCAAAAACTTTTAACTAAAAACCGACACGTCGGTTCGAAACCATAAAGTGCACTTGTGAAAGAGAAGAAAACGGTCAGAAATAACAATGAAATAACAAATTTGACGTGTGTAGAAAAGAAACCAGTACACTTCGCTACATTCCGTCAGACGCTCATCCTTGTGTTCAACGCAAAATGGCTAGCCTGAATTTCTTGGTACACAGACTCCTCACTTTTCCTTTGAACAAGGCGAGGTATGAGAATGAGCTTAAAATTATAAAAGATGCGGCCAAGTGTAATGGTTTCCATTCTCAGCATATCTATAAGTTAATTAGGAAGTTTAATTATAAGAAAACTATGAAAGAATCTACAACTTTCGAGAGGATGTTAAAACTTCACCCGTTGTCACCCTTCCTTACGCTCCCTTTATCACTAAAGGTTTGAGTAAAATCTTCAAAGAGCTAGCTCTCAGAATAGTTTACAGTTCTGGGACTAGTTTACGAAGTCTCATCGGTAACCCTAAAGATAAGATACAACCTTTGGCAAAGTCAGGTATTTACGAAATCAATTGCAAAGATTGAAACAGATCACGACATAGATCATACGAATGTTAAATCAATTAGACAAATAAACAATTATAAGTTTCTAAATGTTTCCGAAAGTTTATAAATATATGTCATGTGTAATGGACGGTGACAATGGCCCTATCCCGCATTCGTCATTGTTTTCGTTAATCGGAAATTAATGATGCGTATTGGTTTGAGCGTACATAACATTTAGGTTACTTGTTATTTCAAAGTTTTATTTTAATTTAGTTTTTATCGCTTTGATAATGACAGCTTTGCTATCGAAACGCGTCGGTTTTTAGTTAAAACTTTTTGGTGTTTGGTGATCTGAATCTAACATTTCTGAAAACCTGTAGTTAAAGAGAGTGTTACCTAGTCTTATTGGCGAAATTATTTATGCCGTAACTTTATCATCACTTTCGATTAATTGGAAGTTCACGTCGACTTTCTTAATTTAAGTAGTATAGTATATTTGTCCTGAGCGTATCAAGTTGCGCAAACAATGCTACTAGAATGGAAAATTTTTGATGTATTTTACATTTATGAAGAATACAAAAGAATTGGAGATAGAACATGTCATATATTTAATGATAATTTACGTCAAATGACGAAAAAAATATTAACATAAGAAAATTAAATAAAAACCTTTCAAGATAAATGTTCTGTATGGCCGTCATCCTGATCTAGATAACTATTATTTTTTGTATTTCGTAGATTTTGTTCATTCGATTCTTGTGCATCAATTGCCCAAAGGTATACTGCCTCTTCTAGGTAACTCCTAAGATAAAAATCCAACCGAGTTAAGTCTAACGACCTTGGATGTTCCTTTCAAGGTTTATTACAATCGATTCAGGGGTCACATCTCCCGATGAATAAGCTAGAGCACATCAATTTGGTACCAATAATCGCTCAAAACGTGCAATGGTAAATTGTCCAGGAATTCTATAATCGCTGGTTATAAATTTCAAAGTGAACTCTATTATTCATCATTAATATTAACGCTAAATGCATGTTGATTTGTAGATATAAAAGCATTCGTTCCGGTAATTTTAACTAAACGATTTTTTCTTCCTGCATCTTTACCAAAATAATTTTAACATGTTTCTACAGCATATAATATATTTTTCTAGAACCGTCAAAGTAACAATCGCAATTTTTTTTGCTAACAATATCTCAAATATCAGGTCCTCAGTTGCAATATTTTCAGAAATACATAATTTTTAACGTCACGTAAGAGTATACTTGACAAAATTGAATAACTTAAAAACTGCTGATTTTTTATATAAGGAAGGAAATAAAACCAAATGACATTATTTTTGACAACAAGTTTTGAGAATTGTTAGATTTCAGGAACATTGAAAAGTTATAACGGAACAGTTCCGTGAGTAGTGCTGTATACAGGCTGTCCGAGCTAACGGGCGTCGAAAGATTATTGCTCTCCTATTCACAATATCAAAAAATTGTATTAACAAAATGCATAGCTAGTAATAATGGCTACCTTATAGACATATATGCGACTATACAGAATGGTACAGACCATACCTGCATTTTTTTTTATGGAACATCCCAAATATTTTTACATATTTTAATTCATGGTCGAATGCTTAATTAAAAATGTATAAGTTAAGAGTTATTACAAAATTTAGTTGAAAAAAATTGCTGCTTATAACAGAAAATAATCTTAAAAGTTTAGAAGATATTTTCTAAAGTGTTGAGGATAGGTATAGGCTGTCCTACATGAAAGTTGTTGCAAATAGTATATAAAATAGAAAAATGTTATAATATAACGTAGTGCCATTTGAAATTTTAATTTATGGGGAGGGGAAGCTGAGGAGGGCAAGACATGATTTTGCCTTATTGGTAAAAGAGTTTTCCCCTTCAAACAAAAATCGACATACCTAAGCGTTTTTTCGTATTTCTCGATTTTTTCTAATTATTTAAGGTGGCTCGTTTTCATTGGAATGCTCTGTATATAAAATGAATGCTTGTATACATAAGTATTTCCTGTTTTCTGTATATACGTACATATAACAGCTATTATTTACTACGTGTCAATTGCAACTCGCATCAATTGTTTTGTTTTGGTTCTATTTAGGAAAACCAGAAACTTGAGTGAGAAAAAACGACGCGACCAGTTCAATATCTTAATCAATGAGCTAAGCAGTATGGTATCTGCCAATTGCAGGAAAATGGATAAAAGCACAGTTTTGAAATCTGTAATTTCAGTTCTAAAAAGCCACAGTGGTAAGTAAAAACAGCACAATAAAACTAAAGCAAATATTTTTACGTTAACTAAAACTAAATTCAACATTATTGTTTTATTATTAGTTTATATTGGAACATTGTGTTATAATATATTAGCTATATTTCAAGTCATTTAACGTAATTGAAGCGAATGTTAAGCAAAGAAAGTTGACTTTATTATCTTAAATATTGATTTATAAACACAGTACAGAACACTCAGACGATAACAAATTAGAAATATAAAGCTTTCGGCGATAATAAATGTTAAAACTAAATATCTAAATACTCATTTTATTCAGCGTTTGTCGCTTTCTTGCAAAATCCAGTTAATAAGAATTAGTTTTTTGTTTATTACTTTATATATGATTGTATGTATTGTAATAGTCTCTTACAACTGGTCTTACCTATTACGTACGTAAGAATAGTAAAACAAGAAAATTAAAAATATGCGTGGGTTCTCGGGAAAGCCTAGAAAAACTAATCATTACATATTTCAGACGGCACTAGAATCAAGAAACATGCAAAAAGAGAGATATACATACATAATAAAACATACTCGTTTGGATATTTTTGTTTAAATTAATAACGGAATTTTACTTTGGATTATTGCATAAATATAAAAGATTTATAAATTGTATACAATTTTGACATGCAAGACAAATTCAAAATTATTTTCACAACTGAATATCAAATAAATAAATAGATTAAAAAATATGTCTGACGAACTAGCAGCAGAAGATCTGGATAGTAGTAATAATAATAATAATAATAATAATAATAATAATAATAATAATAATTGAAAGAAGTACTCGATCGTTTAATATAAAGATAATATAATTGATGGTGAATTAATTCCTCGGGAATGCGGTCAAAAGAAAGAGAGGTCAAACTATTAAGTTATTTATTAATTTCTCAATATTTCGCAGAATATTCCTGCTTCATCAGGTGAACTACAACGTTAAAAAACAACAGTGAATTATCAAAATAGAATAATAAACAATTGTACTTACTTAATACAAAGTGTAAGTTAAAACGGCAACGGTATGTAATAACTAGCAATACATTAACTGCAAGAAAAATCAAACGGAAAAATTTCAAATTTCAAAATTGATTGACAACACCCAAAAACATTTAGACAAATATGTTAACAAAATTAAAAATTTTTCCATAGTGATAATATAAAATATCCTTTACAGTAAATGTAGTACTACGTTGTAGTTCTCCTGATGAAGCAGGAATATTCTGCGAAATATTGAGAAATTAATAAATAAGTTAATAGTTTGACCTCTCTTTCGTTTGACCGCATACCCGAGGAATTAATTCACCATCAATTATATTATCTTTATAATAATAATAATAAAATGGATAAAACAAGAAAAAAGCAAAAACGGAAAACTTAAATATATGACAAACCAGACGATTACGATCGAAGAAATGAAGATAAGTATTAAGAAACTTATAAATAGGAAAACACCAGACAGTGTTCACAATTTCTGGCTTAAGAAATTCACCGCCACACAAATGGTAGCAATTTTCAACCAACTTGTTGAAGATCCGAGTCTGGTTCCTCCTTTCTTTACTACCGGGGTAACTTACTTCCTACCAAAAACTACACCCCCTAGCAATGACCCTAATGACTATAAGCCAATCACCTGCCTCCCAACAATACATAAACTCTTTACTGCAATTGTGTCGAACAAAATCTATGACCATCTGGTAACGAATAACACTATAACGGATGAGCAAAAAGGTTCTCGTAAGCAAACGTATGGATGCAAAGACCAAATAATAGTAGATTCAATCATAACGGGAGAAAGCACAAAAAACAAAGAAGATCTATACTGGGGATACAGTGACTATAAAAAAGCCTTTGACAGTGTGCCCCACAGTTGGCTCGAAGAGGTACTAGAAATCTACAAAATAACACCCCAAATAAAAACAGCTATGACGACACTCATGACACAATAGAAAACAACACTACACATAAATTCAACAGAAATAAAAAACGTCAAGATAAATAAAGGATTATTGCTGAGAGACTCAATGAGTGCGGTATGGATCTTCTTAGCTTTGAACCCGCTCTCATCCATGTTACAAAGAAAACAAATAGGATACCAGTTCAACACCACAAACAGTAAGATAAACCATGTAGTATACATGGACGATATAAAATTAATAGCAAAAACCAAAACAGAGTTGGAGCAACTTATGACAGAAATAGAAGTATTTAGCAAGGACATATGCATGCAATTTGGACTCCACAAATGTAAAATTAACGGAATAAAGAAAGGCAAATGGGAAGAACAAGATAACTGCATGACACAAGATCAACAAAACATAATTGAAGCTATGGGCAAACAAGACACATACAAATATCTGGGAATACTACAAAGCCAAAAAGTGTAACACAAACTAATGAAAAATAAAATAACAAATGAATATGTGGCTAGACTATGAAAGTTGAAAGGAGGACGAGGAGTAATGGATATGGTGAGAATACATTTTAAAACCACTGGAAAAATGAGAAATTATTTTCAACAAAAAGCTATAACATCATCAAGCGCTTATCCAAGCTGACCGCAAACATACCCCACTGCCTGGAGCAGAAAATCCCTCCACGGGAGACACACTCTGCAGCAACCATGCATTGATTGGGAAGCATCATGTAAGTGGTTAAAAACGGAACGCTTTTCCCATAAACAGAAGGATAGGTAAGACCAAAATAGCCGTCCAAGACCAAATTGTACCTACTCTAAACTATAGGAAACACATTATTAAAGATAACTCTATCCAATCTGACAAATGTCGTATATGCAAGGGAATGTCGTATATGCAAGGGTAGCATAGAGAATATTCAACATCTTATTATGGCTGATGGCGAGGTATCTTTGGATGGGTATGCAGTGGTGCGCCGCGATAGGGAGAATGGTAGGCGGGGTGGCGGTATTGCATTGTATGTTAGGGATGTGTTTTCATTTGTAGTCCTGGATCTACCACGTACCCGTTGGGAATTAAGCAGATTATAAACGAGCCCACTCACGCTACTAAAACGTCGTTGTCTCTAATAGATTTTATTTTGATTTTTTCATCCATATCCATTTGCGCGAGCGGCGTTCAACATGATCTTGCTTTGTCTAAGCACGACTTAATATTTGTACAACTTGACCTGTCTGCACCGCTTCATGAACCGTGTTACAGAACGTTCAAAAATTTTCGTAATTTTCGCTTCGGCGATTTCGATAATGATTTAAGGGCACTCCCTTGGCACAATATTTACACTGTTAACGATATGAACCAAAAGCTCTACATTTTCAATGTGTGGGAGCTTTTCGATATACATGCCCTTTATAAAACGGCTTGCTTTCGGAAACCTAGGGCTCCGTGGCTCACTGACAAATTAAGGCAGATGATGTTTCTTAGAGATCAAGCACTTAGAGATGCTAAGCGGAAGAGAACACCAACTGCCTTTGATTATTATAAGCAATTACGCAATTATACCACGGCTGCAATTCGTCGCGAGAAACGTGGTTACTTGCAATTCACCTTCCGGAATTCAAGCTCTAGAAATCTTTGGAGCACTCTAAAAACACTGAATATCTCAGCTTCCAAGAGGAAAGCCATCATTCCTGATCATTTGACAAATGTCGATGGTCAACTCGGATCTAATGAAATATTACATGACTGAAATATCTGTCAATGCTCGATTTACTTTCACATTGGTTGAAGGCAATGACGTTATGGCGCTGCTGTCTTCGATCAAGTCTCTATCCGTGGGGTCTGATGGCATCTTACTTAAAATGCTTCTTCTATGTTGGCCGTTCATTCTGCCCACAATCACACACATTATCAACAGCTGTCTACTAGAAAACTTTTACCCAAGCTGCTGGAAAACTAATATCATCATACCATTAGCTAAAAATAATCGTCCTACTTCTCTAAACGACTTGCGTCCTATTTCAATCTTGCCAACTTTATCCAAGGTTCTTGAGAAGGTTGTCGCTAGGCAGGTTCGGGCATTCTTAGAAAGCAATGACGTTCTACCAGTTGGACAATTGGGTTTATGGCCAGGATACAGATGCGCCTCGGCTATGGCGCACGTGACCGGTGATATATTCAGGGCGATCGACAATGACGAGATCACGGTATTGGTCCTACTAGACTATAGTAAGGCGTTGGATACCATAAATCACAGCCTTCGTCTATCCATTCTCCATTTCGTTGGCTTCAGTCAGGAAGTAGTTGACATTTTCCGCTCGTACATTTTGAATCGGAGCCAGGAGGTACATCTCAAGGGTGGTATTTCCTTTTGTAGACCTGTAGTTTCAGGCGTCCCGCAGCGTAGCGTATTGGGGCCTTTCTAAAACATTAGGCTGCTGCTCGATCAATTCCGTCATTGTTTCGCAAAAATATAGACGATCTGGATCATCTTCAGTTAACTCATGGACGGGATTCATTTTATAGGCTTTCATTCTTGCTGATTTAAGAATCTTATGAGCAGATTTTTGAGAGATCTCATGAATTTGACCTAATTCTGTTGTGGACACGTGATGATTTTCTTCCACTGTAAGTAACACATTCAAACTAGTTTCTTCATCTGTTGCTGTTAATGGACGTCCCCTCCTAGGTAAATCCTTCACCTGACGAAAGACTTCAAACTTTTGAATTGTTCGGCATACCGTACTTTTACTAATGTGACGATCCGGATAAACAGTATTAAACAAAATACGAACCTCTTCAAAAGAACGTTGACGATCACCGTACCCACGTATCATTAATATCTCAATTCGTTCTGATTCAGTAAGTTTTACTGCCATTTTCAAATGTGTCAATGTCTAAAATAAGTAAATTTATAGCGATGCAAAAGTTAAAACGCTTTTAAAATTGTCAAATGTGACGGCAAAAAGAATGCAAACACTAAACAACAACTTTTTCAAAGGTACCTTGTTTTTTCTGTATTAGGACACTTTTTTAATTTTTTAACTGTTTTCTTGTGAATAAAAGAAACATCTTAATACTTCCTGAACGTAGTTTTTTATTTTGCATTCAAAAGTGTTAAAAAAATCTGGGCGTTCCGTTAAAAAGACAAAGTTGGACGTATTACTAATTAAACCGGAAGTGAAAAAATATAAACTGTATTGCATAAAATGCATTTATATTAACTATACTCCCATACCAAATTTCAGAAATCATAATTTTCAAATAACAAAGTTATTCGACCGTTCCGGGACTTTTACTAACGCTGTATGTATAATGTATACCCAAAATATATACACGACAGATGACAGACCAATAAAATACATAATGTTAAGAATAAAAATATTCTCTACGTAAAGCGTTCCGAATCACTTCGCAACGTTACCATTGAAAAAAACGATAGTTACATATACATAATATGAGAGTTGCTAGGCAAAAAAAGTTTAATCGTAGATACAACCGCTAATTGTAAGTTGTATTTGGATCCTAACATATATATATCACATAATCACATAATCACATAATGTCACATAGGTACCTCATAATACAGCCAAGAAATTAAAGTTTTTGTTATTGAGAATGAAAATTGAGTATAATTAACATAAAATAATAATTTTGTAGTATATTTGTTGCTTTTTGTAATTTACGGATTTTCTAAAATTTATTTCGCATGTAACTACAAGTTTCCAGAATTAGTTCCGTGAATAACCCTGTATATAAATTGAATGAGTTTGTAGATAATATTTAATTAATATATGTATTTTTTGACCTTTATGTACTTATCTTTTAATTCCTGATTTATTTCCACTTGACCTCTAAGTGGAAATAAATCAGGAATTAAAAGAATTAAAAGATAATATTTAATTAAAATTTACAAACTCTGACAGGAAATGGTCAGTGAAATTACTTGACTATTGTGCATTACAATATTGCATAAGTACGAGTAACACATTGCAATTGCAAGTATGTTGCTGTACTAAGGTCGCACAGCAAAATTTGAAGTCAAGCAAGGAAGCCCAAATTTACAAACGAATTAGTTTTATAATTATGGCCAAAGGTAACCCCAGAAAAAATAATACAATTTTGTAACTGAAATTGGCATTAATATTTTTGTCTGGGAGAAGACTTGCGTGAATTTATTTAATAGAAAGTTAATGTTTCTGTACTACGTCTGTAGAAAGTTTTTATTTGTGATTGAATCATTATTTATAATCTCAGTTAATTCCTTTTTTGCAGGATGGACTCATGTTTAATAACACTGTCTATGAAGATGCATTCGATACAATATAATTCGATATTATTTCTGTCAAGAAACAATAGTCAGTCTTCGTCAATTAATAAATGTCACCATTTTTCCAGAGAAAATGTAGCAAAATTAGTATCAGTATAAACACACTAGACAACAGCTTACTAGAAGTAGGCTAGTAGACAGATCAAATCTTCTCGCATCACTTATAATTAGCGTAACTCTATTAGTTGAGCATAAAAAGTGTGAGGCAAGATGAACGTTGTAACAGTTTGAATAGTTAATGCGTAAATGGTGATTTTTGATTTTGCTCATATTATGCCCCTCATAATGCAAAACATGCGATTTTAAACCTATGTAGGTATATAGGCTGATTAAAGTTGTTTGTGAAATATTGCCAATACTTTATTGTTGCAACTGCAACGTAGATTCAATAAGCAATTTTGAAAAATATTAAAAGATTTAAATCATTCTGGTTTTCTGACATTGCTCGTAATACACATATCCTATATTTTCTGTTAGATAAATGTTCGATGTATATGTAGAGTCAGTTAATAATTAAATGCAAATGTCGCAATTCTATAAAACCTAAATTCCCATTATGGTAAAGTCTTTGTTTACTAAATACACATTTTCAGCTGCAAAATTTGCTTTTATTTATTAATTGACACATTTATTAGATCATAGCTTTTTTGTAACTACCTCTATTTTTCAGAAGTAATTACCAAGTCACGAAGGCATGAAATCGAAAACAGCTGGAAACCTTCTTTCCTCACAAATGAAGAATTTGTCCACTTAGTTCTAGAAGCTATCGATGGGTTTCTAATAGTATTTTCAGTATCAGGACAAATTTTCTATGTTTCTGAAAGCATAACACCCCTTCTTGGACAATTAGTTGTAAGTTATAATTATGTGTATATCTGTACATAAATATTATTAATTATTCAATACGTTTTCCTAAATAATTGCTTAATATATCTAATTTGTGACCTTTATGTACTTATCTTTCAATTCCTGAAATATTTCCACTTATAGGTCAATAATTTGAAAGTCAGTAATTGAAAGATAAATAATTGCTACAATTTTATTAAAAGAATTTAGTAGTTCTACTGGAAATTGTCAAACCCCAGAATCTTAACTTGCACCAAAAGTTTCCACGAAACGTTACTGTAAAAATACGCAACATATATAGTGTATAGTTGTGAAATTTAAAGTGTTATTTTTATGACCCTTTCGATATGCGTCAAACAAACAAACAACTCATTCCTATTCGAGTTATTGAGGGTAATCCTTTATAAAATCTATTACAATGGAGTGTTTAATTGTGCTGGTTTCTCTATACTTACTGCAGAAATTATAGAAAATAATTTTAAATAGTGATAGGTCCAATTTATCTTAAAAGTAATGGTATGCCTACGGAGGTAATAAACTCTCTTTGTGATGGGAGTGACCTATAAGTCAATTGATCGTTGCATGCCTCTTTTCTATTAATGGTGTAGAACCTATCCTATACACCGGTGCATAATTAAATAGCAAATGTATTAATAAACTTTTACAGTTGTCCTCTCAAAATTTCTTTTCTATTCATTATTGTACGCTGATGCTATGTTGAATACCCACAATTCTTGAATTCTTGTAGGTTCAATCAAAAGAGCGGTACCTCGGTATCTTATAACCGTTAATGCCAATTATTAATTATTATTAATTTGCAACTAACTTAAAAATTTGAAACCAAGTTGTAAAATTGATATAATAACTTTTATACAGTTGAAATACGTGTGCAAATATTCAATATAGAGTATACAGGGTGTAAAAAAATTACACCGACAAACTTTGATGGGAAATAGATGACGTTAAAACAAACAGTTACTAAACTAATACTAAACGATAAAATAAGTATGCGTAACTTCAGAACGAAAAACAAACAATGTAAGTAGGGACATTAAATTATTTTACAAATACTTTACCTTATGAAATATGTATGCTTCATCAATAAACAGTATTGGGAAACAAAAACTTACTCCCACAACCTTTGAATACAAAGAGAGGACCTGCAAAAAAATAGACTAATGTTTTTGTGTGATATTTCTCTCTGCGGAGGTTTGTTTGATTTTACATCGTATTCAACTTCTTAACATAGCAGAGGTCTTTAATGTTTTGAAAAGTGTAATTTATTTACGCTGCGTATGTAAATTGATTTATCATTATGGAGCGATACGGTTGTGTAGAATTAACTGATATGCATCTTATTTACGGAGCCGCTAATTGTAATGGACGAGCAGCACAAAGATTATATCGACAATGCTACCCTAATCGCCACATTCCACACCATTCTACTTTCGAGTCTATCCATCGACATTTGCGAGAAAACGGCAGTTTTAAACGAGCAGATGGACAATGACGACGGCGTTCAATACGAACTTGCTGATTTCAAGAGGAAGTGTTGGCACAAGTAGAAAATAATGCTTTCACTAGTAGACGTGCAATTGCAGTTAACATTGGAACAAATCACAGGAATGTATGGAATTTTCTTCATGAACAATTATTACATCCATTTCATTGTCAACGTGTGCATGATTTACACTTTGTATCCACGACGTTTAGACTTTGCTCGATGGTACATACATCAATCTAAATCTAATCTAATCCTGAAGTTTATTCCTCGACATTGTTTACTGACGAAGCATGCTTCACAAAAGAAGGTATTTTTAACTCTTACAACTCTCATGTTTGGAGCGACGACAATTCCCATGCTACATGTATTCGATCGTATCAGAAAAAATTCACTGTTAATGTATGGGCAGGTATCATCAATAATTGTCTCATAGGGCCATACATTTTACCCTATGGCAAATGTTTATCGCATTTTTCTTGAAGAAGTTTTGCCAGAACTTCTGGAAAATGTTCCACTGATGACAAGAAGCCACCGTGCGTCATTACTTGAATCAAACGTTTAATAAACGCTGGATAGGCGGAGGTGGTCCTATCCCATGACCTCTTCACTCGCCAGATTTATCGTCGTTAGATGTTTTCTTGTGGAGGCATATGAAAACTCTTATTTATGAGACTCCCATTAACACAGAAGAACAATTAGCGCGGATAATTGCTGCCGTCATATTCAAAATATTCCTGAGGTATTCGAACGAGTGCCACAATCAATGCGTCGGCGATGGCGTCTTTGTGTCGATGTATTAACATCGACTTGATTACAATAAATCGTCCGTCATTAGACGGACAATTTATTGTAATCAAGAGTGCATTATTGTCATGTAACTATTTCTTGTTTTGTGTTTAGAATTACACATAATTTCATTTTTCCACTTACATTGTTTTTGTTTTGAAATCACCAATTTCCTCTTTCACCATGTAGTATTAAAACAAAACGTCGTAGAAGAAAATAGTGTTAATAAACAACTGTTTGTCTTAACGTCATCTATTGTTCTTCAAAGTTTGTCGAACTAATTTTTTTACGCCCTATATGTAAAAGAATAACGAAATGAAGGTAATATAATTTCATATTTGTGTTGTTAGTAAGACCATTTAACTGAAGGTCATTGGCACGCGGCAAAAAAAGAGACTTTAGGGAAGTTTAGTTTTTGACCTTTTACAAAAGATTCAGGTGTTTTAGGTTAAACGTATGTATTGGTAGATTAATTGCAACGATAATTTGAATTATATCACTATTATATCACTAGATGTCAATTGTTTATAACGTTTATGACGTTTTTTCATTGCGGCAAATATTCGTTGAAACAACTATAAATTCATACCTTGTATGTACATAGGATATTGGCCAATATACAGGGTGGGCCACTTAAAATGATGCACTCGAATTACTGCCAAACTAAATAAAAATTTTAAAATCTGATCAGGTAAACTTATAGTGGTCGATGCACATTTAACTAACAATGAAAATTTTATAATATTCATGATGACGTCACGCCGAAATCAATTTGCATTTTATTAAATAGCACATTTATCTTTTCTATCACTGTATTGTTAGAAGATGGTATTTCTAACACGTCACAATCACATATTAAATATTGTATTCAACTGTGTTTGCAATAACAAGGAATGAAATTTGATTATTTAAATTAGGCGGTTTCGAAGTTTCAAGCTTAGTTTACCGAAGTTTTACGTAACGCATGTTAATGTGTATGACATTTGTCAGATTTGACTTAAATCACTATTCTGCCATTTGCTTATCTTAAAGTGTAACTTGCTACATTTAAAATATGAAGTGTAAAGTAGGAAATCTAATAACTATTTAAATATATTTCCCATGGAGGTACTATTTGCGCAACAAAATATCTAAAATATTGTGTTTATAAAAGTCAGGGAAGTTGTATCGCACAGTCTACGAGCTCATACCGCCAGCGGCTAATATTTCTGCACTTGCCGATGCAGATTTAATGCAAGTTGGTCAATAAGTCAAACATTCAACACCAAATTATTGTTTCTACATAAGTTAAACATCAAAATAATTGATTTTGAACGTTTGTTAGTTACCAAGTGCAGTGGCGGCTCGTGGTAAAAGTTTTAAGGTGTTCTGCAATTTTTGAAAAAAATTATCTTGTAAGGGGGTTGTCTCCCATCGATTTTATCGTCCTTTCTCCGCCATCCGTATTGAAATATTGGATTTCTGGAACGATTGTCAACTGCCACATAAGAAAAATAAGAGTCACGAGTCACGCACTAAGCACTACTTCGCTAACAAAAAATTATTTCTTATAAGTTAAGTCTGTTCGACGTTATTTCGGTTCGCAAAAAATAAGAATCTCTATAGGCACTATTTATCTAACAAAGTATTTCTTATAAATTAAGTCTAGTCTACGTTCTTTTCGGTTCACAAATGTTATAATCACTGTATCATTAAAATTGCCTATTTCGGAGATAATTTTTTTTCAATAGATAGCATAGAGCACATTCGTTACAATTCGTCTGCTTGTCGATGACAATCGACATCATCGACATGCACCAGCCGCCATTATTCTGCTTATATTTTAGAGTTCTTCATTGCATTGTAGTTTTTAGCAGTTCTGTTCGGATCTTATAAGTCTTTCTAATGAATGAATTCTATATATCGCCTAAATTGAGTTCTCTGTTTTCGCATATAAGAGATTTGTCAATTTTTGGTGATATGTAGAATTACAGGTATACGGAATTCCACAGATTCATTATAGAAGTACAGAAATTTATATTTAAACTACCCGCGCACCCGAGATAATTTTAATGAAACCTGTATTATAGAGTTCTTTGCATGGGTTACTTTTTCTTTTTGTATAAGTTGTATAGATGGGGCTTTAGATTGTTCCTTTTCTGTTCAATGTAGCGTCGCTTTTATCTATCTTTTGCCTATGCGGTGGAGAAAATGCAGCGAACTATCCTGTTAAAATCACGGCTTAGTTTTAGACCGTCAAGGGGGAGAAGTGTGCAGCGCGGGTGTTTGAAAGAGCTCGCAGAGCACGTTCGTGTGGGCCAGCTGTATAAAATATCAACAATCGCGCGAAATAGGTTCGCTATTCCACTGGTGCACTTTACTTACGCTTTACGCTTAGCCGGCAATTGGTTTGTTATTTCAAGCTGTGGCTTGTGTTCGCAGTTTTTTTATCATTATGACAATGCGAATGCCTTACGAAATATATTATAAATTTTATATTTGATAAAAGGTAGGAAATATTTTAGTTAAATAGAAGATTTTTTGGGAGCTCTGCAGCACTGCAGCGCTTATGTACTAGCCGCCACTGACCAAGTGACATTTAATGACATTTATCTAAAGCTCAATTCAAATTTTGCGTTTTACGCAACTATGCGTCAGGTAAATAACAATATTTGCGCGCTTCAAAATTTGAAATATTGGCGGCAATTTCAAGAAGTTGTTGATTTCATTTCTTATTAAAATTGGTCATACTTTATATGTTAAGAAATAAGCTGTTTAAGAAATTTGCAATAAAAATATCACATCCCAACTAAATGCAAATAGATTTCGGTATGACGTTATGATGAATGATATAAAATGTACATTTTTATTAAAATGTGTTTCCCTTAGAACTCTATAACTTTACATGGTCCGATTTTAAATTTCTTATTTAGTTTGGCCATAATTTCAATGCATCATTTTAAGTGGCCGACCCTGTATATATGTTAATAGAACTCACAATTAACATATCCTGCTACTGTATGTTTATTACTATGATTCATGCTACAATATGGAGCGAGCTCATAAAATTACGCATAAATTATTTTTTAAATAAATATTGTTTTAAATGATTCGCATTGCAGTTATGATATAATTGAAATCCTTTGTAATCAGACATCTTACATATTAGTTTTAGATTATCATACATAATTTATGAATGAAGTATGAGCAAAAATTTAATAATATATTATGTCTTAAATTAAGTTGTTTTAAAGCTAAACCGATTATTATCATAAAATCGTAAAAGATTAAGCTTTTAACAGATTTCTCCGTATATTGTAACCATAAGTAAGTATTGCACAAGGTATTTTACTAAAAAAATGGTCAATTATGTAATTACTCTAATGTGAAGTATATATTAAAGATTTGCTACAAATTACGGAAAGCTAGTCAAGAATTGACATTTTTCGGGATTCTTAATGAGTCATACTTTTGGCAAAAAATTATGCGGGATTTTATGGGTACGCCGTTTACATTGAGTGAAAGCTCTCACGTATTTTTTTTATCAGGAAGAAGTTGCTAATGGTACGTTCTATAAAATGGTTTATGAAGGTGACAGGACGGTACTATTTAATATGCTTTCCAACTTCCAGTTGAAAGAAAATCATATATCTTTTTGTTGCCGTGTGCAAAGAGGGAAATCTGAGAACGACAACTCTACTTCGTATGAAATTATTAATTTTCTAGGATTTCTAAGTAAGTGAAATCAATATATGAAGATATAATTTAGTTAGATTTTTGAATCTTCATACTATTCTGAGCTATGGTTGCTTATAGGTAGGTATGCAAAGTGATGTTCATCTGCTCATCTACTATATACAGCGTTAGTAAAAAGTCCCGGAACGGTCGAATAACTTTGTTATTTGAAAATTATGATTTCTGAAATTTGGTATGGGAGTATAGTTAATATAAATGCATTTTATGCAATACAGTTTATATTTTTTTCACTTCCGGTTTAATCGGCAATACGACCAACTTTTTTTTTTTAAACGGAACGCCCAGATTTTTTATCACTTTTGAATGCAAAATAAAAAACTACGTTCAGGAAGTATTAAGATGTTTATTTTTATTCACAAGAAAACAGTTAAAAAATTAAAAAAGTGTCCTAATACAGAAAAATCAAGATACCTGTCTATTCAGGTTGCGATTACAATAATTGTTCAAAATGCTCTCCATTTACAATTTGACAAAAATGTAAACGGTCAGTAAAATTTCTTATTGAATTTTGTATTTGTTCTGGAGTGATGCGATTGGCTTCTTGAACTATTCTCTCTTCCAATTGTTCAAGATTATGGGGACGATTTTTGTACACTTGACATTTCAAGTGACCCTAAAAGAAAAAATCTAATGGCGAGAGATCTGGCGAACGTGTTGGCCATTCGATTGCTTCTCTACGTCCGATCCAACGTTCCGGAAAAAATTTCATTCAAATAATCGCGGACATTATGGGCAAAATGGGGGGCAGCTCCATCTTGTTAAAACCAAAAATGTGCATTAGGGTGATCACCTATGTTTGCATTTGGAAAGAGGGCCGCAAGTGTTGAAACAACCTCATTTCGCAATAAATTTAAGTAGACGTTGCCAGTTAAAGTTCCTCTTATAAAAAATGGTCCTATGATGTTGTTTCCAACAAGACCAGCCCAGACATTCACCTTTTGAGGACGCTGTGTATGGACTTCTTCAATCCAATGCGGATATTCAATTGACCAGTATAGCGACAATTATGTCTGTTCACAGTGCCGTTGAGACAAAACGTTGCCTCATCTGAAAAAATGATGTGATCTAAAACATTAGGCTGCTGCTCGATCAATTCCGTTATTGTTTCGCAAAAATGTAGTCTACGATCTGGATCATCTTCAGTTAACTCATGGACGGGATACATTTTATAGGCTTTCATTCTTGCTGATTTAAGAATCTTATGAGCAGATTTTTGAGAGATCTCATGAATTTGACCTAATTCTGTTGTGAACACGTGATGATTTTCTTCCACTGTAAGTAACACATTCAAACTAGTTTCTTCATCTGTTGCTGTTAATGGACGTCCACTTCTAGGTAAATCCTTCACCTGACGAAAGACTTCAAACTTTTGAATTGTTCGGCACACCGTACTTTTACTAATGTGACGATCCGATAAACAGTATTAAACAAAATAAGAACCTCTTCAAAAGAACGTTGACGATCACCGTACCCACGCATCATTAATATCTCAATTCGTTCTGATTCAGTAAGTTTTACTGACATTTTCAAATGTGTCAATGTCTAAAATAAGTAAATTTATAGCGATGCAAAAGTTAAAACGCTGAATGCAAACACTAACCAACAACTTTTTCAAAGGTACCTTGCTTTTTCTCTATTAGGACACTTTTTTAATTTTTTAACTGTTTTCTTGTGAATAAAAATAAACAACTTAATACTTCCTGAACGTAGTTTTTTATTTTGCATTCAAAAGTGTAAAAAAAATCTGGGCGTTCCGTTTAAAAAAAAAAGTTGGACGTATGCCGATTAAACTGGAAGTGAAAAAAATATAAACTGTATTGCATAAAATGCATTTATATTAACTATACCCCCATACCAAATTTCAGAAATCATAATTTTCAAATAACAAAGTTATTCGACCGTTCCGGGACTTTTTACTAACGCTGTATACATATACACAGGGTGTAACAATAGTGCGATATTCTTCCACATCTCCATTTTTATACAAAACACAGCAAATATTTCAATACAAACTTTATACAGGATCATAGTCAATTTATTATTTTCATTAGTTTACAAGGTATTTGTTTGAAAATTTTGACATTTTGCTCTTTTCAGAAAAATGCCATTATTTCGGTAACGGAAAAATGTAACATTATGAAACTTAACATAACGTTAGAAGCATCTCTTATGATGACAATAAACAGATGTAGACTTAAATACATTATACAGAGTGTTCTAGAAATCAGTGTCTTTTTGAAACAATTGAAATGCGAAAATCTTTTTTCAAGCACTATATTTTTGTGGGTTAGTTGAAAGCGAAATCTAATTATTTATTAGTTTGAATAAAGCATGTATGCAGTTAAAATTAATTGTTTTAAAGATATTTCAAATTATTTTTCATTTCTGTATGTTGCTCCGTAAGCGTGTTCTTTAACAGAAAGTTTGGAGGCCAAACATTAAGTAAAAATTTTAAATTTGAACTTTCTTTACTATTTGTCTGCTGTGCTGACATTTTTGTAAATCTACGTGCGTTTTAAATTTGTATTTATATTTAAAATATGAAGGTACGTTAACGTAACTCATATAAAGTGACATCCAGAACCTTTAGTCTCTGAAAGACTTCGGGATCGATTTGAAGCAACTGGACATCTAGAATATGAATGATACACTCTGTTATATACTACATATATAACAATGGTATTATGAAAAAATTATTAAAGAAAATATTTTGTAAAGTAATTTTTATTCATACTTTTTTTTGCAAAAAAAATCAAATTTGATTTTTCAAATACAATAGTTATTACATAACTGTTTACTTATAATCTCTCCTTCTACCATCCATATTTTTATATTATTATGGCTATTAGCTATTACTTTAGAAGATATTGTGAGATTTTCATTTTCCAGAGTTAGTTATATGACACCTATGCAGAGCTGGGTAGTTACGTCCTTAATGACAGTAATTAAAAATAGCTTGAAAAAGTAATTACAATCATGAAAACATGTCTTAAATAAGGACAAAGACAAAGAAAGTATATCTATAGTTACAAAGTATGAGTTAATGCTGATATTTTTTCATGTTTAATTGCAAAAGAGTTTTTATTGCCACTTGCCATTCACTGTTGGGAGCAAAGTGATTAAAAGCGCGGCATCATAAAAGGCGATATGATGCTGTTACATAGCCATTTGAACACAACTTACACACACCAAACTACACCGCGAGAGTTGCAGTGATAGCCAGACAAGTAATACAGCTTACGGAGTCACTGCAACTAAGCACCCACCACACATAAAACAAATAGTCTTTTATCTTCTTGTATACACGTAAAATTCATTTGAACTTGACTTCTGCCGTCGTTTCTCTGTTTATTTCATTTTTGGAATTATATTTACCTGTTTTGTTTAAATAACCTCTTTTCTTGTCGTATTTCTGTACTGTAAATTTATTAGTTTAAAAAGCTGTCAGACGTGTTTTGGTAGCTAGGTTAACTAGCGTAACAGGCGTAGTCTTAGTCGTTGTAAGCAACCTTCAGTTGTTAATTTCCCTAAATCTTTTTTCCTTATTCTAAAAACTTCCTTATGAAGTAGTATACTTTCCGTTTCTCGTCTATCTTTTCCCTTGACATACCTCGTGTTTCACTATTTTCCAGGTTGCCGTTTGTGGTATATCAATTTTGTTGTCAGTGTCGCGACTTTCACTTTTAGTGGATTTATTGCCCATGACTTAATAAATATTTATGGATTTGACATAGAATAGAATAGAGTTTATTCTGTTTAGACATTAAATATGTTTTACAGAAGGATTGGTGGCTTAAATAAACATATTAACAATACGTATCTCAAAATGGTATTTAAAAAAGAGCAAATTCAAACTTAAAATAGTAGTAGTAATGTTTTTAATCAAACCTAGCATTTATAAATTATTCATTAATAATAAATGACCGTATTCGGAGAGCACCATCAATGTAGTAGTAGAGGCGGTTCATCTTCTGTTCATCAGCTATTGCCAGCAGTGACTCCACAGTTGGTGATCCCCATCCGAGCGATAAATAATGTTCACGTAGGTGGCTGTAAATAGGGCACTCTAGTAGAAAGTGTTGCAGTGTTTCTAATTTATGAGTGTTGCAGATGGTGCAAGAAATGTCTGTCTTTATTTTGTAAGAGTTGTTATTGTGATACCATCTAATTTCATTTTTATTAGCAACTCGAGTTTGGCTAATTAACCTAATTTTCTTTATGGCTGTTCTATATTTTATGTAATCTTCACCCACGCTTAAATTGCTTATGTGTCGATATAAAGGTGCAAATTGTGATTTAATTGCTGCTTCAATATCTTTACTTATCAGATGGTTATTAAATGTTTGTAGTATATCATCCTTTTTTGTTTTTATTAGTAAATTTGTTTGACGTGTGTTCCATATACTTATTTCACCCACCTCCGCACATATCTCGTTTAATTGGGACACCTAGTTTATACGACTTTTGTTGTTAGAGGATTGGTCGAGTTGTACTAAGGCCTGAAAACATTGTTTGGAGAGTCGGTCATCGTGCATCTCGAGGACTTTTTGCCACCAATTACATATTTTTTTAAGTACCACCGCCTTGACGTGAATTTGTCCTGTTTCTAGTCGTACAATATATCCTGGTGTGTTACTTGGCCAATGATATAATCTTTTGAAGAAAGCAGTTTGTGTACTTTTCCTATGGAATCCAAATACAGCAGGGCCCATATTTCAGAGGCATACAAAAGCGTTGAACAAGCCATACTATCGAATAATTTTATCTTGGTATCAAAACTATCAGATTTAGATTTGTATAATATATTTCTTATTTTAGCGGATGCAATGGATGCTTTCTGTACAAAATGGTTACAGGCTTGATTGAAAATACCGCCGCTTTCAAAAGGTAAGTAAAAGAGTGGACATTATCGAGTGTGCACTTATTATAATAAAGCGTGCGTAAATCTTTATTTTTTCTGCGTAAATCTTTCTTTTTTCTGCCCCTATGGAAAACTACCACCTTTGTTTTTTCAGTATTTAGTATTAGCTGGTTGGTGTCACAGTAATGTTTCAAGGCCTCTAGCTTCCTATTCCCATCTACCGGTGAATTTGCAAATAAAACCAAATCATCGGCGTATGTACATTAGTAGTAATAAGGATCTACTACTAGTTATTTTAATTCCCTGCAGCTCTTGATTTTCAAAGTAGTTCAATATATCAGAAATATATACAGAGAAAAGCAGAGGAGGGAGACAGTTCCCCTGCATCAATCCTTCTGTCATGCCTATTTTGGGTGAGATTTCAGTTCTAGTTTTCACTGCCATGTTTGTATTGTCGTACAAGCTCTTCATAATCCTTATTAGTTTAGTACTTATCCCTATATCAAATAACTTGTTCCATAACCTTGTATGATTGATCGTATCAAATGCACGCTTGAAGTCAACGAATACACAATAAACATAAGATGACTTGGGCGTGATGTTAATTGAAATTGCTGAACTAAGTGTAAACAAATTATCCAGACATATTTTCAAGATTGTATTTGTCAAAGCAATTTCACGATAGTTTAGCGGATCTTCCCTGTTGCCTTTTTTATATATCATATGCAGATTAATTTCACACCAGGCCTCAGGAAGCATTTCAGTTGTAAATATTTTATTTATCATATCTAGTAAATAGTGTGTGCAAGAAGGTGGTAATACTTTGTAATACTCATTAGGTATTAGGTCCGACCCTGGTGCTTTATTTAAGTTCAGTTTATTTAAGCAATGCAATAGTTCTTCTATAGTTATGTCAGTATCTAATACTGGATGCAAAACTGATATATGTATATTGCACAATTGAGGGTGTTCGGTCACCATAAACAGTCTGGAAAAAATTATACCAGTCTTCTGCTGATATCTTCTCTTCAGTTTGAGTTGTTGTTGAAAAGTATTTAATTGTTTGCCAAAATGATTTGGAGTCTTTGACATTTACTAATTTATTGTATAGTTCCCTATAATAATGTGTTTTTTTCTGTTTTAAAAATGTTTGGTATTTATGTTTCAGATGGAGGTATTCTTGTAAAGCTGGATCAGTTCTTTTATGTTTGTAATTTCTCATAGCTTTTCGTAATTCACTCTTCATTAGTTGGCAGCTTTTATCGTACCACCTGTTAAAGGACTGTCCATTATTTGTATCATACGTAGTTCTGACTTGTACCAAGTTACATGTTACAGCAGCTTCTTTCAATGCGCTTATAAGATTGGTATTTAGCTCGTTCACATTTTCATTGTGATAATATACTCTTCTTGATTGGGTTTCTATAAATGTTATAGATCTTTCCTCAGACCATTTGTATTGTAATTGTTTGTTATCTGAGATGCATTCCTTGCCTGTCTTTTTGTTTATATTTTGTACCTTTAATTTAACAAGAACTGGTAAATGTGGTGATGATTGTAGTATATTGTCGACTGACAAATCTTGCACGCAAAAACAACTCCGTTCGTTAGCAAACACCTAGTCGAGCACACTCTTCCCTGTCCTCGCAATAAAAGTAAGCCGATTTTACTTGTGCATCACTTTGTGTTCTTCCATTGAGCAGGATAAAGTCCTGGCATTCCATTACTTCCACTAACTTCTTTCCCCTATAATTTGCTGTTAGATCCTGCTGTTAGATTTGCTGTGAGGTCCTTTGATGTGCTAAGGTCGTATGCAATAAAATCTCAGTATCTAGCTGGTTCAAATTCCCTACCCTATCCAATTAGCCAACCGCAGTCAGGATTTTCTTCCATTTTTTGGTTTAGAAGATCATTTAATGTTTCTATGCATACTTTAACATCTGCTTTAGGACTCCAATAATTAGCCATCAAGAAAGTGTTTTTATTTTCATATTCAAAATTGCACAGAATCCATGCTCCATGCTTCTCTCTCGAGTTGCATTGTTTTATCTCTTTCTTTTAATTCTTCTCTTAGTTTAGCTATATCTTCGTTATTTTTCGTCATTTGCTCATTATTAGATTTGATTTCATTTTTAAATTCTTGAAATATCAATGTTATCATTGTTTTAAACTCCTCCATCTCTTCAAGTGTCTCAGTAGATGTTCCGGTTGAACTAGTTTTATCTGATATTATCGATTTTATAGGTGAACGTTGGGTGGTTTGACTCCTTCATCCGTTTGCTCTGTTTCAATTTCCTCTCTTTTTCGTTTTAAAAAATCCGCAATAGTTCCTTCACTGCCAGTTCGTGATCTATGAGTTAGGCCGCTAGCTCTCTCTCTCTTACTTGGGCCGCTCGACATGAATAGGCAAGTACACTGCGCCCGGTCCGCGTCACCAACGCCGTTCCGCCGAAACTCTACTTAGTTCGAGAGTTGACCAGCGAGAGCGTTAGCAAACGACACGCAGTCACAAACCAAACACAATGACCACAAAAAGATTCGCAAGAAAATTATTCTGTATGTATATTGTATAAATACATTTACGCATATATAATATATATACATGCTTTCTTGTACTATTATTACAGGTGCTATTTTCCACCAATTGCAACATGTTAAAACAAATTTTTTCAAAAATATAATCAAATTTTTGACCTACTCAAATTATATGTATATCAGCAGCAATGATCGTATTTACTTCAGAGGTAA
The DNA here is from genome assembly GCA_023690525.1 of Holotrichia oblita. NCBI lineage: Eukaryota > Metazoa > Arthropoda > Insecta > Coleoptera > Scarabaeidae > Holotrichia > Holotrichia oblita. Next base: position 135,729,803 of record CM043015.1, on the reverse strand, counting down.
TGAAAATGTTTTAAAATAAATTCAAATGAGCAGGTAAACCACGTCCACACAGTCGAAGAGGCTTTCTGAATGAAATAGACAGTACCAGCACCAGAAAAATCAGCCAATTAAATATTAATTGGTTTGGCGTATTCTACATACAAATTATTGTATCTTCTGTTTTAAGGATTGATTTCTGCCAATGGTCCTTAAATAGCAGCAGAAATTGTTAATTGAAAAATTTTTATTTAAGCAATTTTTTAAGCGTACTTAATTAACTTTCACAGTTGTTGTGGGCAGATGAAAATCGTGAAATTATAAAACGCATTTTCAAGAAATTCTCATTCAATGTATCAGTTGTATAATTGGAGATAATTTGATTCTGTTTTTTGCCTAATCGACTTACTGGTCAGTCATACAGGCTGTTTTTGCAGAATGAATTGCCTTTATTACTTAAAGACTTGCCCACTTTATTAGAAATCAAATGTGGTATATGCACAATGGCGCCCCAACATTTTTCTATTTTGGCTCGGGAGTATTTAAATGAAGTATATGAGAATAGGTGGATAGGACAGAAACCTCAGCCTTGTTCCCTAGGCCGCTTGACTTAAATTACAATTTTTTCCTCGGTTGGCTCTCAAATATTATTATACAACACCTTGAATACTGTTAATAAAATACAAATCGAATAATCTTTTGAAGTTAAGAAATGGAATTTGAGAAAGCTTCGAAAGAAAACGTAAATTAAGAAAAGACCAATTGTTGTAGCATAGTTTCCTTGTCATTGTTATTAATTAGTTTTTATTGTTATTAGTTATGTTACTTTGTATTGTAATAAAACAATCCTACGAAAACCGTCATCCTATTTTTTAGCAGATAGTAGCACCTTAACTCTTAAAATTAATAAACTCGAGTGATTATCTGAATAAAGCCAAAGCCTGCTAACGTTTGCATTTACAAAATTTAATTTTTCAAATGGCGAATTACAGAAAATTGTAACGCATGCACGAAAATTACACTAGTTTTTAAACAAAACAGTTAATTTATGGTGCGCTAGCATCGTGTTTTCAGGGTGAGAAAGTATAAATTGAAATTCCCTATTTACATTTTTGGTATCTATGGGTTAAAGCGTAACACCTTCCAAATTTGAGTAAAATATCTCAAAAACTGTAGGAGCTACACAGTAAAAAGTGAAAAAATCTTGAAATTTCAACACCCTGCAGATTGGTAACGAAGCGTTTGCAGACCTATGTTTATATGAAATTTTAGGCACAAAATAAACCAAATAATTACCCCCTTCCATATGTACATGATATTTAGGAACACCCTGTATTGTATATATACATTTACGCATATATAATATATATACATGCTTTCTTGTACTATTATTACAGGTGCTATTTTCCACCCTATTGCAACAGCAAAACAAACAAAAATATAATCAAATTTCACCTACCGGTTATATGTATATCAGCAGCAATGAGTATTTACTACAGAGGTAATGAATATGTTAAAATAAATTCAATGAGCACCGTCCACACGTCTTCACAGTACCGTGTCTAGCCACGAACTCAATTGGAATTGACATACAAATTATTGTATCTTCGTTTTGAGGCCTTTGCCTTTCGAAATTGCTTCGAAATTGTTAACAAAATTATTATTTACAATTTTTTAAGCGTACGTACCAACTATTCACAGTTGTTGTGCTTGGAGGTGCGTCGTAAAAAAAAATGTTTTATTAAATATTCACACAGTTGTGTATATTCTGTTTTAAAGGATTACACAAATCTCTTATTAATATCATATAGGTACACTATCGTATGTAAAGTTGTTAGGGGTTAAGGGATATTTGCAACATGAAAAGCTGTTCTAACCGCTTGCGCCAATTACAATCTGCCTCGGTTGGCTATGAGTTATTATTATGCTTGAGGTTCTAGACCAAACATACCTTTCTGCAGTTACTATGGAATTTGGAAAGCCGAAGAAAAGTAAATTAAGAAAAGACCAAGATGGCAGTGTATAGTACTAGCCAGTATGGCACCAGTCCGATATAAACATTGAACTGTTGCAACTCTGGCATTTTTGTTAATGTCTTTATTTTTCTAATAATTTGTCTGCGATTCTTACATACAACGTTTGCAGTTACAACTATTTAGATATGTATTGCAAATGGCTGACATTCGACATCCATAAATGTAACGCATGCACGAAAATTACACTAGTTTTTACAGTTACTAATGGTGCGCTAGCATCGTGTTTTCAGTTGTATAGTACAAATTGAAATTCCTATTTCATTTCTCTATGGGTTAAACAGCACTTCCCTGGCGGTACACTACAGCGCACTGCGCGGCACTTTATTGAATTTTATTGGGCGCAGTCAGCACAATTTTCTCCAACTCTGTCCCATTGTGGTCCAGCATATTCTTTTTTATACGAGACAGAGGCAGTGTACTAACATTATGAGGGTTTTCGGGTTTTGATCTCATCATAGTACTGTAATATATCTATATCATACAAAAATAAATAAAAAAAAAAAAATAAAATCATATAAAATTAAAATGCAAAAAATATTCTTCTACTAAACTCGACGTTTCTCGACAGAATTTTCTTGATTTCATCTGACACAGTATGCAATTCCTCACTGCGCAGTATAGCGTTGCATCGTTTTATGTCTATGAAACAACGAGTATTAATGAAGTTCCTAAACAGTTCAAATGCGGTTTAACCTAAACCAACCCATTTGAAACACCCACATATCAATTTTTTTAATTTGCGCGTTTTGACAGTAAAGCTGTCATTACCAAGGCAATGTCGGGTTAAAGTGTTTAGTGTTCTACTTCTTGCTTCACCAAGAGATCCAGTGAAAAACTCAGCAGTCTTGTCAAAGTCGAGTCCGTTGTATACTTCATGCGATCAATTATATTCTGTATGGTTTTGAGAAACATCTAGGTGACTGATAGACCAATACGTCATCGCTTCCATGTAGTACATTTTTTACATACTTAGGAATATCACATGGCTTTCCTCCAGGTTTTAGTAGGATAAATAGAACTGAGGACAGCGGTTCTATGCTCTATTGTCCAAGATTCAAGGTTTCATATCTTTTCCAAATTTAGAGACAAATTATTTTCCGTGCAAGGATTCATATTAGGTAGCTATATATCCTCTACTCATACACGTGTACTGGGTTGCATACCGAAAATATGGATAGTTAATACATTCAAGTTAAGTTTTATTTCAGTCGTTTAGTGATGGTTAGTGTGATCATATGTTCTTTGTAGTAACAATAATTTTGTGGGTGTACAATAATAAAAACTACAAAAATAATTTTCTAGATTTTCTTTTCCCATAAAATTCAATTTTACTCTCCGAGTGAGGTATCTGAGCTAAACTCAATTCCATAAATTTGCCAGCTAACTTAATTTGAATAATCGCAAAGTCCGGAAATATATTGGAATACAGAGGAAAGATATCGGTGGTAGTTTCGATTGCTTTAAAGCAACGCCCTAGTTTCTCGCTTTCTGTAAGCGTCTAAACGACATTTCACTAGCTGTGGTATTTAAATATTTAATATTACTTGCATGTGGTCAGAGAGAGAAAAAGAGGCATCCAATAAATGCCATTGTTCCATCCACTTGGTCCAACGGGCCTACATACGGTAATATCGATAACATCTACACGAATGAGTATTTAGAAATTCAACGTGATTTAAAGAACTAAATCATTTGCGACAAAGCGATTAATAAATTACTTACCTTATTTGTTGATAGCGACGTTGCCTCACATAGTACGGTGCCTCACATAGGTCTTTTGTTCTGTTTGTGTCCATCCATTCGATTTTTACTGCTTTCAGTTGTCTGAAACAGTAATACTTAAGTAGCAGACAATTCAGGCTATTCTTTCTAAGTAGGCAATCCTGGGATTTGTATGTGTATTAGTATATAACTCTTAACACTTATGCCGTCTATTTTAACCGTGATAATTCAGTGTTTCTGTATAAGTCAAGATTAGATTAGATTCGGAAAGGCGTGACCATGCGAACCTGTTTCAGCGCGATCTTTGCAGGTCTATTGTGATCTCCTGTTATCCTAGAGGACGCTCTTTAATTTTGCCTTCTTAATTAGGCCTATCGTTTTTCAATGCGACTCTTTTATGTAGTCGTTAGCTGTGGGGTACTCTACACCCATTGCTAGAAACCTTGTCCTCGCTAGGCCATTGCAGTGGCACAAAATATGAACTGGGGTTTCTTCTTCCTCTTGACAGAATCTGCAGAGAGCATCATCTGCCAGGCCGATGTTAAACATATGCCTATTCAGTCTGCGGTGACCGGTCAACAAACCTACTATCACTTTGACAGTCTTCCTGTCTTTACTCATTAGGTCTTCAGTAAACTCAGGCCTGTGTTTCCTGAGGAACTCCTTTGCCTCCTTGTCCTGGTGATCTTTTTCACCATTCATTGGACTTGTTATATGTCCATTCGTAGATGAACTTTTCAATTTGCGATTTGGTTATGCCGAAGGAAGGGCCAGCTCATATGAAAGGCCTTGACAAACCTCGTCTAGTCAGCTCATCCGCCGCCTCGTTTCTCTTCACGCCCATGTGGCTGGGGGCCCCGGCCAAAGTTAATTTATTTTGGATGCCCACCTCATTTAGGGCTCTTACGCAATCCGAAACTAGCTTTGAGTCAGTATTTGCGAAACTGATCGCTTTAAGTGCTGCTCGACTGTCAGAGTAAATAGCGGCACTTTTACCTGGTTCGGTCCATCTTCTCTGAGGGAATAGTGAATCGCTGCAACCTCAGTCTAGAATATCGTCGAGTCCTTACTGAAGCTCAGTGGAAGGGCCCTGCTAGGCTTGTTTCCTTAAATGCCAGCCCCTACTGCGAAATCAGTTTTAGAGCCGTCTGTGTACCAGTTTGAGTCCGCTCTTCCTGGGGGCCATGGTCCCAGCCCTTCCTATCTGGTATTATAACCTGATATTTCCTATCTAGGTTAAATTTCTGAACCATTGCGTCGCTTGGCATCCCCGTTAGAGGCGCCGCCTTGAGTTCATCTAGTAGTTTTTGACATTCAACATCGTGCAATTTACTTATCGGTGCTTGACTGTGTATGAGTCTGTATACTACAGATCTAGTACTTCCTTGTATAAAGATTTGTAGCGGTGGCAGGTTTAGAGTTACTTCCATTGCGGCGGTGGGGGTCGATCTCCTTGCCCCAGTGGCGCACAGACAAACCAGGTTTCGCCCTCTAACGACTATTGTAAAGTCGTTGGCGTATTCCAAGAAATAAAAGGCCTTTCTGGTCAATTTTTAGATTAGGTCGTCAACAAGGGTAGCACAGTAGAGGAGATGAAACTCCATCCTGTGAACAATTTCCTCCCGCCTCCGTCTCGATGGTAGCCTCGCCAATTGTGGATGTAATTATCCTTCTTTCCAGGATGGCTCTTATCCATTACAGATGCGTAACTCCTTTTCTCCTTGAAGCCTCAATAATTGAATTTGTGGCGGCATTATTAAATGCTCCTTCTATATCAAGGAAAGTCGTCTCTTTGTCTTCTATAGATTTTGAGATTAGCCTGTTGGATCGTCTAGTGCGGCCTCCGTAGATTATCCCAGTGAGTGGTTGTTCTCTCAACGCGTTGTCTCTTATGTGCCTATCCACCAACCTTTCAAGTGTTTTGAGTAAGAAGGAGGATAGGCTTAATGACTAATGACTTTGGCGCTTGATCGGATATTTTACCTACCTTAGGTAAGTACACTACTCTGACCTTTTGCCATGCCTTTAGAACCCATTCCCAAGCTATGCATGCTCTGAAGATTTTTGTGAGATGCGCTATCAGTCCCTCATTCCTTTCTGGAGTATGGCCGGAAATATTCCGTCCGTGCCCGCAGATTTCAATGGCGAGAATCTGCTCACTGCCCACTTGATTCTTGCGGGTGTCGTAATCTCTGTGGTCAGCCTCCAGTCTTCTCATTTTGGCTTGTTTGGCCTTTGATCCGGTTCGGCCGACCCGTGAGTACCCTTCAAGATTTTAGCGGACGGAAAGTGAACCTTTATCAGTTCTTCGATGCTCTCTTTATGAGTGCTTGTGTAGGTTCCATCCGTTCGTTTGATGAAACCTATTTCGGTCGCAGTACTACCCTCTTTGGCTAAGACTTTGTGGATGCGCGAGCATGCAGGGGTATCTTGCAGCTCCTCACAGAATTTCCTCCACGAGTCTCTTTTCGCCTTACGTATCTCTTTATTGTACTGCGTTAGTTTAGTTTTGTATGTCTCCCATGTGTGGTCGGATTTGGCTTTGTTAAATAACCTGCGGACCTCGGCTCGTAATTGCTCTAGGTTCCTATTCCACCACACTGTCTTGGCGCCCTTGTACTCCTTCTTTCTGGGCAGTTTTCTTTGTATGCTGCTATAATAGCTTCGTGCACTTGGTTTACTGCCAGTTCTAACCCCTCGATTCTGTCCACCGGCGCTTTCCATCCCTCGAGAGACACCTGGAGGGACGTTAAATATCCTTGCCAGTTTGTTTCCCTAGGGTTTCTGTACTTGGCCTCGGTGAGACTCACGCTCAGGTTGAATCTTATGTGTCGGTGATCCGAACACGAAGGTTCCTCCGATACATGCCATCTGTTTATGGTATTAACTACCTTGCACGAGCATAGCGTAACATCAAGTACCTCTGCTCGTGCTCTTGTGACAAATGTGGGTTCCCTGCCTATATTGGCTACTTCCAACCCCTCTGAAAATATGAATTGCATAAGTGACTCACCTCGTGCGTTGGTGTTCGTGCTTCTCCATGCTGTATGGTGTGCGTTTGCATCGCATCCTATTATTACATGGACGCCTCTTTTCTCTCCATATGCGACTAAGCTGCTTAATATGGAGGGTGGGCACTCCTTGTCCTCTCCGGGAAAGTAGGCTGAGCAGATTATCCAGCTTTTAGTCCCTTCCTCGGTCTTGGCAGTAAGGATACCTGTAACCACATCGTCGGAACAGAGGACCGGGATTAGTGTACATGTCACCCTTGAACTGTGGAGTATACAAGCTCTTGGCCTAACTGACCTAGGGTTGTATAATACCTTACCTTGTTGTGGTGTTAGGCCCGCAACTTTTCCTTTTACGAGCCATGGTTCCTGCAGTAGTGCCACATCTAGGCTTTCATTATCGAACCTCCTAACAAGCGTTGCTGAGGCAGCTTTTGCATGTTGTAGATTCGCCTGCAGGACCTGGATCTCCCTCTTCATTTTTATGAAGAGGGTTCCTTGTCGGCCGCTCCCCCGGCAGCCTCGTCCTCCTCCATTGGAACAGCCCCCACAGGGGCAGAATACCTTTTGAGGGAGCTAATTCCGCTCTTGGCTTTCCGGGCTGGGGTCGACGGAAGGGGCCTCCACCTCGGTGGCCACTGTGCCTTTCGGGTCGGATGGTTCCTTCTCGCTAGTAGCGCTATCTTCGCCTGTCTGTTCTAGACCCGATTGCCCTTCCTGGATCCGGAATCTTAATTTTCCTAGGCCAAAGTACGGCTGCAGGTCTAGCTTCTTGAGCTCCTCCGCCGACTCTCTGTCTGCGGAGAAGGTCCACACTGTTCCTTTGTCCCCTTTGGTGGAGTTCCAAACGGTCCAAAGTTTAGTGTTAAGGCCTCGGTTACTTACCCTTAAACGGCTTAGTACCCTTTCGGCCGGTACCTTTTGTCCCTCTTCATCAGGCACAAAAGTGGTGCAAACCCACGGCCTTGGAATGTCTCCGCCCTCCAAAGCCCTGAGGGCTGCGCCCTCCCAGGGCCTGAGAGCAGGAACAACTTCCTTAAGCCATTGGGCGCTGTCCTCATCGGCACAGGTCACAATAAGGTGGCCCGGTCGATGCGTACATCTTACGAAACGGACTTGAGGTCCTTCTTCCGTAATCGTATTGTAGGCAGCCAGTAAGGCGTTCTGGACTGCTCTAAGCTTGTCCGGTTCCAAGTGATTAGCAGGGTAGCCATCGCTAACTACCGCCACTTTCACCGAAAAGACTGCCTCTTTGAAGGTCGAGCCCTCTGTTTTCGGCTTTTTGCTCTTCGGGGCACTCGGTGGGGTACTACCTTCCGACCGTGGTCGTTTTTCGGTCCCCTCCGGTACTTTGCTTGCCCGCTTGGCCTTTCCCGACTCTCGCGGCTTGCTTGCCTTCTTGGCTTGTGGTTGCGCCTTAGTAGCGTCCTCCTGGCCTGTTTGTGCGTGCCGGATGAAGTTGTCTTTGATTACGGCTCTTCTGGCCTCAATGTAATCTTGACCCTGCTTCACCAGTTTTTGCACTTTGGCCCTGGATATTCCCGACAGTTGAGCTGTTCGGATCTCGTCGTCGGACATAAGGTCTAATTCTACGTTCTACGTCTTCGACGGAGCCAACCTTCAGGTTGGTCTTAGGTAGCGTAGATGGGCCGGGCGTTTCCGCCTTTGGTCCACCTCTTTTTTCCCTGCTTTTCAGCTTTGGGAAAGGGTTTTTTAATTGTAGTTGTGTTTTGATCCTCCATAGTTGATCCCACGAGTAGCTGGGGAAATATTGGTCCGCTCCAGCAGAGCCCCGCATTACTGGAGTAAGGCTATAATCCAATGGGGTGCGTCTGTTGCCCCTTTGTTTGGACTAGTTGGAACTGGTCTTCTATCCAGCTACGCATCCTCTCGGCCTAGTCCGCCACCTTAGGATTTAGGTTTGATAATGAGGTTGTCTCCTTTCGGCCCGTGCAATTAAGCCTAGACCCCCGAAGAGGACGGTTTATCGGTCGCATATCTGGTATCTTTCACAATGCGACCGGCGCCGTGCCTCCTAGTGCAGACCTTAGCCACGACACGACAGTTCGGTCAGGACATTTATTTTTCGACCTTTACTGATCTAGACCGCAGTGTTCCTCTTGTATTTTTTTACAATAATTCATTAAAGAATATCTTAAACAAACATATTAATATCATACCGAGAACGAAGAAATCCGGAATTTATAAAATTGAATGTACACTCGGTTGATTTAAAACCGACTCACCCGGCAAGCGACCTAACGTCGCACACAGAAACTTTCAACATTTAACTGGATGTTAAATGTATATTCTTTTTCAGATACCTTTAATACCTGCGTTATTACGTAGTATAGCGTTTGCCAACACCCATTACCATTAATGACATATAAACGCAAATAAAATAATAATACAAATCAGTTTTAGAACCATAAGAAAAATTATTTATCAAAGCAGATAGACAGGAATCTATGTTCATTTTAAGTTTGTTTTGTTAAAAACACTGATTTTATTCGAGAATTAATAACAAAACACACCGTAAATAAATAATAATTTATTTCAAATAATAGAGAAGGTAAACGAAAAGGCAGTCAAACTGAAAACAAATTAATACATAGAAAAAACTTTTGAATTATTGCTTGGTTCTGAAAGACATTTTCTGCACCATCTTGCGAACATCCATTCTCTAAAGTATATGTAATAGGGTGAATCGAAAAACGCGTTTTTTCTGCAATACAATTCTAATAGCGCGGAAAACTTGCGCATAGGCGTCATTATAAATAAAAAAATATTTAAAATTTTTTTTTCAAAATTTGAAATCGGGCAGAAGGCGTAAAGTTATCAAAAAAAAAGTCAAAATCCCGGTAAATTAAAAAAAAATGCAAAAATTACAAAAAAAAACATTTTTTGTTCTAACAGTAAAAAAGTGTTTTTAAGAGTGTCCTTAATGCATACAAAAAGTAATTACACCCATTCTTGTTTTACTGAATTCGCGCAAAAGGCCTAAAGTTGCGGGCAGGGTTGTCGCCCTGAAAATATTGTGTTGGCTATAATAATGGATGAGAGACCACACATTAGAGAACTTGGCTACAGGGGGATCCTTAAATCCAGAAATGAGCTGAAGGTTACGTAAGAGACTTCAAAATACCTTCAATAAATTTTAGTGCAAACGACTATACCGAAGTAATTGATTGGTCAATCTGCAAGTTAACACCGCCGCCACTACTGTCCAAGATGCCAACTGAACACATTGCGTCTTTGTTGAAAACAAAGCGCTATCAGCGTTTAACTACCTCAAATTCCCATGCCACATCCAGTCAGTTGAGAGGTATGTAAAACTGGTTACAGAAGCAGCAGAAAAAGTGTGCAGGCATGAAAATCGAGATGGTTATATTAGAGCTACTTTAAAATCAAGACAACTGATGCCCACATTTAATTAAAAGTCAGAACTCAAAGAGGCTTCTATGTAAATAATCTTTTGCCTACAACGAACATATGCATTGTACAAAGTAAGTTGTAAATAAAATTCACCCTGGTTAGTTGGTTGCGTAGGGTGGATGTGGAAATTACTTGTTATAGTCTTATTACAAACCTAATGTGTTAAATAAACACTAATCAGATATGAAAAACGGCGTTTTTACGGGACTATAACTTAACTTATACTATAATTTAGACCTTTTGCACGAATACAGTTAAGGAATAACAGGTCTGAAAGTATTTTTTCTGAATTGGAAAAACTATTTTGAATGGTTTTTACACTATTACAAATTAAAAATAAAACTTTTATGGGTTTTGGCACATGTTTAAAAATCGTCGAAAATCATGAAATATCGTTTTTTTGCGATACAACCCGCAACTTTAGACCTTTTGCGCGAATTCAGTAAAACAAGTATGGGTCTAATTATTTTTTGTATGCGTTAAGGACACTCTTAAAAACACTTTTTTCACTATTACAACAAAAAATGTATTTTTTATAATTTTTGCATTTTTTTTGAAATCTACCGGTATTTTGACTTTTTTGGTAACTTTAGGCCTTCTGCGCGATTTCAAATTTTGAAACATTTTTTTTTTAATTTCTTCATTTATAATGACGCCTATGTGCAAGTTTTCCGCGTTATTAGAATTGTATTGCAGACAAAAACGCGTTTTTCGATCCACTCTAATATCTAATAGACTTTTACATCTTGCCCCCATACATATTCTTATTCATGTAATTTCTTAATTACATAAATACTTAGAATTATAGTGAAATTGTATGTGATAGCGATTTAACTATACATATGTAAAGGTCGCATTAAGAAATTATCGGTTTAGGAATTTATAAATGATCCCTTGCATATGAAACTGGATTTAATAGAAAAATATATTGTATATACATAGATAGTAATTTACATACGTAGTAATTTACATGCAGCTGACCATACTATTACTACTTTGCATTCGGGGGCCGCAATCAAACATACTTTTAACGGGTTTTATGGCAGTTTGAGTCGATTCTAAATCAACCGAGTGTACATCCTGTGATAAGGTTTACATCGGCCAAACACAAAGGAACCAAGAAATAAGATTCGGGGAGCACCGCGCATCATTTGAAAAACAAAGAAATAGAGAAATCCGCGATCGCCAGACATTACTTACATACCGGCCACAAAAATCAATATGCTACGTTATTAAAAAATAGTTCTAGTTATAATTTAGATATTTTGGAGGCAATACACATGCAAAAATACAAAACGTATTAATGAATAATGACCTGTCACCTCTTCTTCAAAACAGCATTCTCTTAAGTGCCATTTAGGATACTTTATGAATCACCGTGTGTGTTCGAACGTATATATTTTCCACACTCTCATTTTAGTTTACAACACAGTTTACCAGATACCCACTGAAATACGGACCGTATATTTAAGGAAAAAATGTTTTGTTTAAGTTACTCATGTTTACGCGGTCTGTAATGAAATGGCCATACAATTAAAGAATACATTCAAGTGAAGTTGGGTTTTACTATTTTTTATATTCACCTGTATGTATTACTTATATTGGATGATTTCTTTCCAACCCTAGTACTATATCTCCGATTTAGATTGAATTGGTGGAAAAAAGTTTTAAAGATTTCAAACGCTTAAGAAATTCATTTGTGCTCTTGCAACAACAATTATATTTTTACTATAAGTTTTGTATGTATCTACATTTTAATCTATTTTTGTTAGAAATGGCTTTTATATTGCAAAATAAAAAAGTATGGAGGTATACTAGCATGACAATTGTCATGCATTTTCGTCCCTGAATTTCTGAAAATTGCTCAAAATGTCCCACTTTATACCTAAGTTGGGGTCCAACACACACTATTAATGCCCAGCTCTGATAAGGTAGATAGTTTTTAGTGTGTATTGACATACAAACGTAGAATGAATTTGTTCAAAATAACAATCTATATTTGTTTTTAGAAACAAATCGGGATTGCATTATGAATACCGGAATATCAAACGATGAATGCTCAAGTTCTGCAACTAAAATCGATACCAAGTAAGTCTTCCATTCATTGTTTTTATTCCCGTTTTTAACTCTCGGTCAATTTCATTCATGTTCTGATGAAGTGTATTTACGCCGCCGAAATTTGTAACAATTTCTATCTTAGTAAATTATGATTAAGTAAATTAAAAAACATATTATGATAATGTTAGTTAGGTGCTCGTCACTAGCAGAGTTCATTGAAAAAAAATGTTCTTGAAAAGAAAGGAAAAAGAGAAATCATACTCAAGAGAAGGTACTACGATTTACTAACAACCAGATCAAAGTAAGTAGGTAAGTAGGTGGGATAAGGTTGCAACAATGCATAATCCATCCTCTAGATACTGATACAGCAAGTCTATGTGGTGGGAGAAACCCAGCCGAGCGTCAAAATACTACAACTCTTAATAATATATTGCTGTCCGCAATGAAATTTGATGAAATATAATTTACTTTGCAAGTGTGAGATTGTATATAGTAGCGTTTATTAATATTTAATATTAAATCGAATTTCTAACACTCATCAGTTAAAGGATTTAAGTTATCTTGGATATGGACGACTCCATTTGAAGTTAAAGCTGCAAATCATGGGCATTCCCAAATAATGGACATGCTAAGGATGTAAGCATGCATGTATAATAGAAATAATAGAGGATTTCGATGACATTCGGTCTAAGAAATAGCTATATACAAGTGTTAAAAGTGCGATTTTATTTCACGAGTTTTCACAAGTTTGCGACACGAGCGTTAGCGACCAGCGTCAGCTACCAGTGAAATAAAATAGGATTTTTAACACGTGTATCGTACACTATTTTTTATACAACTGTTTATATTTAATTAAATGAATTAGGATTTCTGCAAAATTTTTTGACATTTTATCACAAAAATTAAATGTATCACAAATCAGATGTGTCAGTCATGGTAACGCACTGATATTTCAGAATTAGAAATGCCAAGAAAGGTTTGTTGACGCTTTGTATTCCTATTAAAATAATAAAACTGGATCTTGATGAGATTGATTGAAACTAATGATGATGCCTAATGAATTCTATTATACAGGGTGATTGGTGAGAATGGCCTATTAAATGGCATATTATACAAACGGAACGGAATTTTAAAACGAAATTTTATGGCTAGATATGGTTGAATATGAGCTATCACGTGAAAATACTCTTGAATGAATATCACTTCCGGTTAACCGGAAGTGGGCATCAACTTCGATTTTTTTAAATAGCATGCTATAAAATAAATTACAGATTTGACCTCTACGACAAATTTTACACATATTTTATGTACCATACCCTATACCTAAATACCATTCTTTCTGAGTTATTCGCAATTAAAGAAAAAAAGTGACAGATACCGATCTTACTTTATAGTGATATTACGTCACATAGGAGTAAGAGAGACGAATGAAATTTTGCATACGCGCAGCTCATATTGTGCAGTTACACAACATTTGAAGTTCTTTTCTGTAACATTATATAGGGTGTTTAAAAACTTAGTTGCTTATAAATAAGTTCAATCCGCAGAAAGTAGATTTTCTTAAATGGAAAGGTATATATTTTCTTAGATATTCTCATTCTATAAAAGATTCTCTTTTAATCCGTAGTAGCTGTCCATATACCTAAAATGGAACGTGAATAAGTTATAAACGATTAAATTACCCTCTGTACCTAACATGCTCAGATACGTCAGTTTACGGAAGCACGGGTGCTTAGCTTGTTTGTTTTTCATAGTTACTTACTATACATCATTCACTTTAAGAGTGCATCGTTAGAAAGATTATTTCGCGGCCTGTGATTGGTCAATTATCGAGGCACGTACACACTATGTAAAATACTGTTCTTATACGTATGAAATTTGAGGTTAAAAGCGATATGTCAAATTTGTTTATGCTGTTTTGTTCGTATATATTTGCTGTATTGTGTTATTTCCTTACGTTTTTCTTTGTATTTTCAAATTTTGCAAGTACCTTACATTAAAAGCAAAGTTCTTTTCAGTATTACTTGCAAATTCAAGGTATCTATTATTATCCGTATTCATGTAATATTACTATTACACTTGAAGGATCCTCAAAAAATCCTTCAGGAACATATAAGTAGTAGGCAGAGGCAAATGGCATATGATTTATATTTGCAACAAAAGCAGAACAATTCAGTTTCTATTACATTGACTGCGAAACAACTTGGATTTGGAAAGCGAACAGTGTAGAATACTGTGAAGGATATAGATACCGCAGGTGTGTCTCATTCACCTTCAAAGAAATGTATACGTCATACAACCTATGATAATTTGGATGAAGGCCAGCGGTCAGCAATCCAAAGACAAGTGCATTCTTTTTTCTTGAAAAATGAGTTACCTACGTGTACAAAAATATTGAGCGTAAATACTATATTTGAATTAACGTTAGCATGATCTAATTAATGTTTGTAGGTTGTTAATGCGGATGAGAATTTGACAGACTTTAAGCGAACAACATTATGGAAAAGTCTCAAAAAATTAGGACTTATATGTGGGTGAAACGCAACCAAGAAAGTGTGCTAATGGAGCGACAAGATGTTGTTTTACGGAGACACCTTGGAAAAAGGTAGCATTAGTTGAATGGCTTAATTTAAAAGGAATTGTTGTTGATAATTCTTTATTAAAAGTTAAATTACTGGAACTTACTAAAAAAAATATATTACTGACAATCCTATTACATACATTATTGACAAAATAGTAGCAGAAAGTGTTAGCACAATATTACGATTGCCCTCATATCATTGTCATTTGAATTCCATCGAATTAATATGAGCTCAAGTGAAGCATCATGTTGCTAATAATAGAACTTTTAAGTTAGCGGAAGTAAAAACTTTGTTATTGGATGGAGTTAATCATGTCACTGCTGAAGTCTGGACTAATTGCATCAAACACTCTATCGCAGAAGAAAATACGATGTATGATTTGGATTTTTGCGTATTATATCATATAAATATTTAAAAATATTTCTTATGTACAATAAACTTGAAAAATACATTGTCTATACAATTATTGTGTTTCTATACTTAAATATGAATAAATAAACATAGTCATACATCTTATATACAATTTCTGTACATAGTCTGAATAATATATTTTACGAACATATAAATTTTACGTTTTAAAAATCAATCTTATCATTAATTGCCTATAAGAAGCTGTAAAAAAGTTTAACAAAACTTAATAAAATAGAAATGTATTGATTCATAATGTTATATAGACATTATTAGCTAAAATATACATACGTTGTATGGTTGTAATATATTTGCCGCATTTGAAGGTTAAACTACGTCAATGTCGATTTTGAATTGAGCGGTATATTTAAATTCTCTAGTGTAAAACCAACGCCGATTGTGGCGCCAACTACTGCACTCTTAAGTTGAATGGAGTATATTTATTTTGACATCTGTCATTTCTGTTAATCGTTCTCGCATATACCGAGAGAAATAGACCTGCACTGTACAATAACTATCGTACCCAATATGAGAATGTATTTTACAACAACAAAAATTATTCTATTTATTATTGTATACATATTGTAATTTTACTGTTTTTTCGTGCTAATATAATAATGCAATTAATAATTTTTAGATTACCTATAATAACACAGATTGTGTCGCTTCTGTATAATACATTTTCTTTAGTGTAATTAATTAGCATTGAAAATACACTAAATTAAGTAATCATGAATTTATTTATTATACAATGCGAATATAATGGAATAGTAGAAAAAACACGTATAAAACAGAGAAAGATATCACTTACAACCAATAATCAGCGAGAAGTTTCAAAACGATTTCTGAGAATTTTCAGGGATATAAAAAACGTTTTAACAACCGATATCTTCGCAGAACAATGGTAGAGAACAACATCAGTAAAAAATTTAGTTTGCTTAAGAATTTTCCCAAATACTCTCAACAAATGTCATTTTAACAACCAATATAAAGTAATTTTACATCAAAGGTATAAATAATTAATAACAGTGGTAAAAGGTACAATAGAAAAAGCACAAGAACAACAATATTAATAAGATAAATAAATAAATTATCTAAATACTTCGATATGGCCACCGTTTCTGTTGAGGCATTCTATAATTCGACGACGTACCTACTAAATTTTTCCTCGTCAGTACAAATAATATTAGCCAAAAACGTAGGATTCTGTTGCATATGCATCAACATGAGTTCACAAAATTCCATTCTTGCCATATGATCACATACTTTAATCTCTTGTACTGGCATAATGGTATAATCGTGCATTTTGTGCTTTTTCAGAATTTTTTGTATTGTAAAATAGGTCATTAGACGCACTTCTAATAGATGCCTGTGGATATATGTACATTAAAATATGCCAATTCTTTTAAACTTCTTGCTAGCCATTGGATTTAATTAAATGTTGATATTTTTCGTTAAACGTTCGGCATCTTCGTTCTATTACTTTCTTACATTCACCATGTATAATAAATAAACTCATGATTTCTTCATTTGTATACGGTCTATTTTCCATAATTTAGTTGCAACAGTTTACTCAAATACGATTAACAAAATGACAAACGTCAAAATCAGTGGCAAGTAAGTATGTAAAACAGATGAACTAAGCAGCTTTGCTTCAGTAAATTGACATATCTGAGCATTTTAGATATGGAGGCTAATTAAATCGTTATAACTTATTCAGCTTCCATTTTTGGTATAGGAACACCTAATACGGATTAAAAGAGAATCTTTTATAGAATAAGAAAATATATACCTTTCCATTAAAAAAAAATCAATTTTCGGCGGATTGAACTTACTTATAAGCAATTAAGTTTTTAAACACCCTGTATAATGTTACAGAGAAGAACTTCAAATGTTGTGTGACTACACAATATCAGCTGCGCGTATGCAAAATTTCATTCGTCTCTCTTACTTCTACGTGACGTAATATCACTATAAAGTAAGATCGGTATCTGTCACTTTTTTTCTTTAATTGCGAATAACTCAGAAGGAATGATATTTAGGTATAGGGTATGGTACATGAAATATGTGTAAAATTCGTCGTAGAAGCCGAATCTGTAATTAATTTTATAGCATGCTATTTAAGAAATCGAAGTTGATGCCCACTTCCGGTTAACCGGAAGTGATATTCATTCAAGAATATGTTCACGTGATAGTTCGTATTCAACCATATCTAGCCATAAAATTTCGAGCGAGGCTTAATAAAGACGAGGCCAAAAAAGGACATTTATGTACCAGTTATATACATAATTTTATATATAGATTGATGAGCTAGTGAAGTATCTAACATACAATTGAATATAAAAAATAATAAAACCCAACTTCACTTGAATGTGTATTTAATTGTATGGCCATTTCGTTACATACTGCGTAACATCTTCAGCATGAGTCATGCTGAAGAACTAAATGGCCATACAATTAAATACACATTCAAGTAAAGTTGGGTTTTATTATTTTTTATATTCAACATAATTTTATGTTCGCCTGCCCTATTTTATATAATAAATAACTAAAATGATTACTCCTCTGACAGATCGTAAGGTAATGATTAGCAGCTGGGTTCAACGTACCCAGAATTTTGTTATTTGTACAAACGTTAAATGACTTATTAAACATGTCAGGGTCTCAATCGCAATATGAATGCAGAACAAGAAGTTATAAAAAATAAACAGCTGCAAATGCTAGAGATTAACTTTTACCTAATAAATCTAAGTTTCAGTACGAAACTATTTATGCGGTATACCGCAAATGGTACCTATATATCGAATAATATAGTAAAGTTTTGAGCGGATTTTGACATTTATTTGACACCGACATAAGAGTCCATTTTTCAGTTTTTAAGTACTAGTACTTTAAAGTGGCACTTTATGGATGGTAACTATAATGCAGTCGAATATAGTACATAGCATTGTTTATGTATACTTATAGTTATTCAACCGAATTGAAACTAATGTCCGTAATGTGGCGACACCAAGCGGCTCAGATGTGAACTGCCAATTTATGAATGAATGGTAAGAAATTTTGTAACGTTTGCAAAAGCAATGTAACTAAAACTTTTATAGCAAAAAAAAAATGTAAAATATCTTAATGGTAAAATCATAAACATAACCTTTTGTAATTACATCGATCATATGGATCTGGAATTTTGTATAATTTTTCTCTAAGTAAAAATATATGGGAGAATTAAAACTTCTTTACACGAGAAAATTTTATTGTGATAAAATTCGTAATTTTTGTGACGTTTTACCAAACGATTTAAAGCTTTCATGCAAATCTAATTTTTTATCTGTTTTTTTTATTACATGTTAATTATCTCAAAATTATTTACGGAAGTAATTTAGTAGAAAATAATAGCTGTATTAATTAAAATTAGGTCTAATATAAACATTTAACAGAATAAATGAAAATAATACTATAGATAAGAAGCTAGAGAATGCTCTAAATTCATATTTTAAAAAATTTCTGCTTTCTTAAATGGGACACACTTACCTGTAATATCAATTTCTAATAAAAGAAGGTGTACTAAAAGAAACAATATTTAAGTTACAATGTATTTATTTAATTCATATTTAAATGTACCCATGAGTGACTTCTAGCTAATTGCTCCAGCATTTGCTGCTAGGATCAGGGAAACGTAGAAAATCTAACCAGAGTAAAAAATTAAAAATACAAATGAATTTAACACTGCGTAGGCTTGCACGACCGTTGTCACTATCACTAATAACTTCTTGCGGATAACAGTTCAGTTATCCTGAAGAAGCTATTAGTATGGACAGCGAAACGTCGAACACAAGTTTTGACACACGACGAAACCCGCAAGAAGACAAATGAATTTGTTTTAGAAATACTGATTACATATTTTACTAAAAAAGTGGTTAAAAATGAATATAAGTAAATGTATTACTACATATTTGCAAAAGACAAGCATATTGTCACAAAAAAGAGATATAAATATCTTTTTTTTTTTGTACAAATGAAATCAATTACACACAAATTAAATTATAGTAACGCACACAAAAAAAAGAGAATCATTACACTTCAAATGTTTGTTGATGTTATAACACATTTATATAAAAGTACGTAATTATGAAATGATATTATTAAATGGAAGTATTCATAACTTACAGACAGTACATGTTAAGACGATTAGACTTATCATATACGGCTGAAATTATAAACACATACTAAGAAGCCATTCATGAATGTGTTATTTCTAACACAAATCATGAATGGTTCTAACATTGTCACCAATATAAAAATAAATAATACATTCTCACAATTCAGCTTTAAATGAGAAAATTTTACTCTGATAAAATTCGCAACTTTTGTGACGTCTTATCATATGATTTAAAGCTTGTCGATGCGAATTTACATTTTTTATAAAGAAGTACCTTTATTAATAAATTTAAAATATATCGACGGTGCTCATCACAAGGGCTTGCATGCCACTCTGGACAATTCTTCTCCACACGGCAGTAAACACGTTTAAATATATTTTGAAGTACATGCCTCTTGTCTTTGTATTTATCATACAAGAAAGGAAAATACTTCATACCTTTCTTCGTAACGTTGAACAGCAAATCTGTTGGTCTCTTCAATGCCACTGGATCATTAATATTATAATTCTTGTAAAATATTAAAATGTCATTCACATTTGTTAACTCGTCACTACTAGATAGTTCAACTTTACACACAGAACAATGAAACTTATCATCACATTTTTTATATAAGTAACCTGCAAAATATTTTACAGCACCCATTTCTAAAGTTTCTTGCATATCACTGCATGTACTTGAACTAGATCCTGTCTCGTAATAACTGCTATCTTCGGAAATATCAGACAAACTGTGTGAGTCAGATATGGAGCACTCTTGTAACAAATTTCTGGCTTCGTACGCTTCTTCATAAGCACTGCTTTTAGGTGGTTTCATCAAATTGTATATACAATTTTGTTGATATGCTGCCTGGAACGTTACCGTTGGATTTCTTGAATAGCCTCCTTTCTGACGGTAAATTGAAAATTGGTTTTCTAGAATGTCCTGGTTTAAACGACTGGTTAAGAGAAATGTATAACCAGCTGCTTTTTGCTGTTTATATATTTCCAGTACAGCATTTATAGTTTGTAACAGTCCATCGAAACAGGGTGGCCTTTTCTTAATATTGTTTTTAACTTTAAATGTATTCTGAAGTTCCTTGTAAGCATCCTTCAAAGCATTGAAAGCGTGTTGGCTATTGTCTGACAGGGCTACATTGCATAGGTTTTTACAAGATAAACTCCTGCTGTTCAATGCATCAAATGCATTATTAATTATTTTGATAAATTCTGCTGTATGTTTCGCCAATGGCGATATTTGTTTGCATTCTACAGCAGTATATATAGCAGCACTCATACTTCCGCTTAAAACCTGCGTTGCCAATTTTACACTCATTTTTTGAAATGAATTGGGTGCAATATGTGTATCAGTTATCTTAGGCAATGCTTTGCCTGTTGCACTGGCCTTATCAAGTGCATACACTTGCTTTATATGATTAAATGAAATTCTTTTATCATTAATAAAAAAATCACTATCAAGCAAGTTATTCCTAATACTTTTTACTAAGTGCGGTGCATCAAATATGCAGTAGTATTTCTTTCCGTGGTACTCAAAATAGGGTCTCTCGTGGGTAACATGTAAAACCTTAAATAATTTTTGATTTGTTGTGCTTTGATCACATATGATGCTGATAATGTTTATCCTTAAGTCGTTCAATACTACCAAGGTTTGTTTTAAAATTACATCTAATTGAGCAGCACTAATTCCTTTTTCGGAGAAGTAAAAGGAAATTGGAATTTTCCAGTTGCTATAAATTCCGCGTACTAAAAACACTAGCACTTGCTTAGCCACAACTGGTTTTCGTCCTAATTCCCCTAAATCTTCAAAACCTTCTACCACATCCTTGCGGTTTGAATATTCTAAAGCCCTCTTAATAGCCATTTCATCAAACATCAGCACACATTCCCGATGCTTAGCAGACATGGTATCTGTTTTGATAGCTAGACCTTTCAGGAGTTTTTTATTCAGTCCTGGTTTCCAATCATATTTCTTGATCCAATTTATGATCGTAGAAGGAGAAGGTAATACTACTCCTTTCTGTCGTAGAAATTTATACATAGCAGGACCTTTATAATACATACCTAAAGCAGTTTTCTTCTCCTCTGCTGACCAAGGTGTCCTAGCTCTGTGATATATTTGCATTGTTGTTAATGCTCTAGGAAAAGAAGGTAAATTTTTCAAAGATCTTGCTGCTGCAATTTTGCCTTTTGCAGTCTTATTGTCTGTATTAATTGGTCTTCGTTTTGGAGCACTTCTCATAGTTATAATTCTGTCAATACTTTCAAGTTCACTCGTTGATTCTTCTATGCACACTACTTTTCGTTTTTTTGGGGTTAAAATATGAAGCTCTTGATGATGCGAACATGATGGTTATGGTGCAAACTGCTCCTCAAATTCTATAGCCTTTGCCATGCCAAACGTCTTCTCTGGAATTTTCACCGTCAGATCAACATCAACATATGGAATTGGAACAGCATTCTGCGTCAATTTCCGTCCAAGTAGATGATTTTTTGTAAAATGGTCTTTACAAATAAATCGTTTCTTCAACTGTTCGTGGCTTAGGTGTAAAAGTTCTGCATTACCTATAACAAACAATTTCATTAGGTGCAAGTTGTTATAACTTTACATATTAACATAAAATTAGAAATTGACAAATATTACAATCTGAATTCAGAACTAACTGACATACATTAAAATTGACATCTCTCCTAGCTATACAGATTGGGCGAGTAATTATATCCATCGCTGGCTCACTGACAGATCAAGCACTTTCCATCAATTCATTGTTTGTTACAGAATGTAAAACTGAAGACTAGAATTATACATCTGATTTCCAGTGTAAATTCACTGCTGAAATAAAGCGATGGATCTATCGATGGAAATAACAACTTGCCTATTTATAGTCCAAGTTATTGAGAAAATTTGTACGAAGCATATCAAATATATTATTATACTATACCTGAGTTAATAACCCACTCCTGACATAAAACTGGATTTTTTACAGGAAATGCAAAAACACTTAATCCAGGAGTGTTTCTCCTAGTTTTACTGCACAAAAAATATGAACACTTTGCTCCAGATGGCATTCTGCCTGAAACATTAATGGTTTATTATTATAATCTCTCACATTCTATAGAATAATAGATTACCTGGCACAAAGATGCTTTGATTTCAAGGATATATAAAAAAAACTATATGTACACTTATATATAAAATAAAAAAGTAAATTTCTAAAAGCTATACAATAAATATCATAAAATTAAATGGAAACTCAAAACTTCAAATTGAAACTTGGAACTATAAAATAAACGCAACATAAAATAACCAATAAATACAACCGAATGGTGAAAATGTCGAATAATAATAGTAACAGTTCTACCAATCGTTTTACCGGGTTTTACTAAATTTGTACTATGCAGCTAAATATGAATGAACGACATCTGCGGCCCACGGCCCTCTATATATGATTGACCTAAACTACAATCGGTTGAATAACTATATTATATTGATAAACAATGGTACATAGTATATTACATACTAAGGAAGAAGTTGACTATTATTGCCCGAGTGGCGAGATTAAATCCCGAGGTGCGTCATTTATTTAAATATAAACAGTTGTATAAAAACTAGTGTACGATACACGTGTTAAAAATGCTATTTTATTTCACTCGTAAATTGCGACACTCGCTGACGCTCGTGTCGCAAACTTTTCACTCGTGAAATAAAATCGCACTTGCATCGTAAATAACTATTTGTAGCATGAAGTGACATAAGCGAGTTATAATAGTATATTACATACTAAAGTTGAGAAGTTGACTGTTATTGCCCAAGTGGCTATATTAAGCCACGGGGGCAATAATAGTCTTCTGAACCGAAGTATGTATATTATTTTTTGTACCAGTAGTCTAATTGAATCTTGAAGCCTTGATAATTAGGAATAAATTTGCTAATGTATGTAAGATTGCACTTGTAATAAAACATAAAACAAATGTAAGTAGGCTTCATTTTGATGTTGACAGATAAGTTTTGACATAACTGCTGAAACTAAAAGCGAAGTATTTTTTAAATTATTTTTCGTTTTGTTTATATACTTATGTCTGAAGAAAAATATTTTAAATGTACCTGAAATGTGCGAGATTGCAGAACATGTAGGTACCTAGTTGAGTACTAGCTTGCGCATGAATCAAAACGCTTTCATACGAAAACATTTAGAATTCATGTGCTTGAATTAGGTTTTCCTTTTTCTTTGCTACATGTTTGTATTTAGAATTTTGACCAATCGTCAAAATTGGAGGATGTCAATACATCCTACGGCGATTGTATGATTACAGCATGCGTGTTATTTATTTTCATTATTTACCTAGGTTAATAATGAGCCCATTATTCACCTCATTAACGGGTCGATGGCCGCAGTGGTTAGGCGGCTGACTATCGTTGCGGAAGGACGATAGGTGCCGGGGTTCAATTCTCTGGAGGGACGGTGACATTTTTTCAGAGAGTTTAATCCCGGATCGACTTGCCATTCGCTATTGGGAGCAAAGTGATTAACAGCGCGGCATCATAAAAGGCGATATGGTGCTGTCACAAAGCCATTGAACACAACTTACACACACAAACTACACCGCGAGAGTTGCAGTGATAGCCAGACAAGCGATACAGCTTGCAACTAAGCACCCACCACACATTAAAAAAAAATTAGTACAGAGGTTGAGAAATGACTTTTCTCGGCGTTCTATTATGTGTCAAAATACTAGTATTATTTTTGACTACTGGTACAAAATAGTTATTTAAGTAATAACTCCCCAGACAATAAAATCCTCAAAAATTAAATGTAATCATGATAAACAGTAACGGTGAACAACCTCGGAATTTAATAAATTAGACACATGTTAGTCACATCTGAAACGTTACTAGGCAGTTCCTACATACAATTGTTTATAAATACACGTGTTTTGTGCACTTTTTTTTCCCTAGGGGACGTAAGTAAATTACTTACGTCCCGTTGTCATAACAATCACAGTCATTTCAGTAAAACCAACTTACGTCCATAGAAACAATGTATTAATGGTATGCTTATGAGAAATAGTAATTATATACCAATCAGGGAGAGTCCAAGAAACATTTTAATGGTCAGCCGAAATAGCATTATATACCAAGGGAGACATTTTTCTCAGCCGAGTAGAGGGAAATAATGGCTAAGAGGCTGAGAAAAATCTTCTCTGCCGTGGTTTATATACTATTTTTTCCACTACTAGCATATTTAACTGCTTTCTCAATAATAATGTAATATAATAAGCCGTTCCGATAAATGTTTAATTTAAGATGTCCATAGAAAACATGTTAGTCTGTAAAAACAAATGGATAAACATTTAATGTCAAATTGAGATTTTATTCATGTCTTGTCACAATACCAAAAAAAAAATGTCAGACAGTAGTTGTACTCCTGCAGAAATCCGCAAGGAAGCAAATCAAATAGAGTATGAAAAATACCGGTACACTGGCTTGCAATAAAATCTCGTACACCTTAATGTCAAGCAAGCTAATTTTTGAAGATTATTTTTCAATGTAAGCTGACTTTAGATTTGACGGATGTGACACTATGCATAGTTGTGGTGACTTATAAAAATAGTGTACTTTTGGAAATGAAACGTCAAATTAGAAATGTCACAAAAGGTGAAATCAATATAGGTAAAACTAGGTGTACGAGATTTTATTGCAAGCCAGTACGTCAGGAATTAACATAACCTGCCATAATTGCGCTATTAATTATTATTTTAATAAGTAGTGTTTACCAAATTACGTATTTCCTACTTTGTTTATTTATGTTAAATGTTAACCTAACCTTTTTTCTTGAATTGCGGATTTCATTCGTGCATCTATACGACATCTATGGTTTTATATTCAAATTATTTCTATTCTATACATTTTTATTGGATAAATCATAATTTTATTATTGTCAGTTGTTTTTATTATTTACTAGTAGGAGATAATTTTTATTATTGACTACTAGGAGAGAAATTCATCTTCTCGGCCCGAAAACATACCAAATAATGACGTTTTCTAACGCTAGTAGTGGAAAAAAGTCTTTTTTGTACCAGTAGGTAGTCAAAAATCATAGCATTTTGACACATAATAGAACGCCGAGAAATGTCATTTCTCAACCTCTGCACTAATGAGATGAATAATGGCCTCATTATTAATATATAATATGGATTTACAATTGTTAACAATAATCAACAGTAGATAATAGAAACCAAACAATGAGGATAGAATAGAAAGTAGATGAAAAATGATCCTACTTTCTACCAATAACAGTAATAGGGATAGTGCTTATGCGACTGCATCAATATAATACAAATCTAAACAGTTTAAGAGAGATTAAATACATCATTTAATCTCTTAAGTGACATAATTTCCTTGGTCTTCTGCAAATTCCAAACCAATATGAAATAGTTATTACATAGCGTATCGCAAGCAAATCAAGATTATGTGATAGTTGTTTGGGCTTTTTATTTGTTATTATGGAATTAATTCTACCATTATCTGCAATAAAATATTTGTGGTAGAATGTAATAATATAAATAGTTCCAAAAAATTTATTTCTTTTTGAACTGTAAACATACTTTGTATTCTAGAATGAGATTAATAAAGTGCAATTAAATACAAATGTTGCAAATGCTGCTTCTAATCTAACAGGCACCAGTTGGTTTACTAATATTAATGTAGTAACAAATGATACCATAGACATATTATAGTAGTATTTAAATTTTGTCGGCATACTTTGTAAATCACAATGATAAATTTTTTTCAATCCCTGTAAAAGTACCTTGTTTGTCCGGATTATTTGATTTCAGGGTAGCGTTTGTAGGCGTTGGAAGGCTGCAAACACCTCAATTAACAAAACAAATACATCTACCAAGTGGAAATGAATGCACTGAATTTTCGTCGCGGTATAGTTTAGAATGGAAATTTCTATCTCTTGATCATCGTGCAGCGTCAATAATTGGATATCTACCTTTCGAGTTATTAGGAATGTCTGGATATGATTATTATCACGTTGAAGACTTAGAGGAAGTGGTTGGATGCCATAAATCGCTGATGCAACGCGGAGAAGGAACATCTTGCAACTATCGGTTCCTGACAAAAGGACAACAGTGGATATGGTTACAAACCAGATTCTACATTACCTATCATCAGTGGAATTCGAAACCAGAGTTTGTTGTCTGCACCCATCGTGTAGTAAGGTATATACTGTATAATGATTTCACCTTTTTTTAATCATCCAATAAAAACATTTGATCTGATAGATTATACGATGATGTTTTCATAAATTGCTAGAAAACAACGTGCGCCTTTATTTGGCTGGTACTATCTTCAGCGCTATATGAGTATCTCGAAAGAGAATAATATGAGTTAAAAGGTCAGAGGCAAAAATAAGGTTTTCTAAACGACGGTGTCGCTTTTTAACTTATCTAGCTGGAATATGGTGATACCCCAAAAACAGTTGGCTCAACATTAAATAGACGGATTGAAGAAAATCTACCATCACTGATTTCAAACTAAAGCTTTGGGAGCACTGAGTGTTTTGTATTTATTTATTAAGTATATTCCAGACACGTTAAATAATACACAAAATATATTAGTCAAAATACAACTAGCTTGACATTCTAATTGACATTACATTGTGTGTGACTTGACATTAATAAATTTTCTTTTTTTTAAAGAAACTATAATACAGATATAAACTTAACCTACAATAACATCTTTTCATTTACTAGGGATTTTGACTTTTCTTTTGGGATATATAGAATCAGCTGACGCAGAACTGACAGGATTAGTTGGAGTTTCAGATTCTTCAATATTGTTAAAGTTAAAATCATCATAAAGCATTGAATTTGCTTTTCGTTCAGAGATTAAGTTGGTCTTCCTAAGAAAAATCCTATTTCTCCTAAATCTGTTTCCTTCTTGGTCTTCTACAATGTATGAGCGGTCATTGCATCTTTGTATCACTCTTCCTTTCTTCCAGCCCTGCGTCCACTGAATTGAATAGATAAGGTAAATTCTGGCTGTCCTGTTATAGGTGTCGTTTTGCTTTTGTAGTAGTTCTTTCTTTACCTCATTAACATCTTAAGAATTGATTAACTTTGGTTGTAATAAATATGTGTTTACTGGTAATTTTGACTTCATTATTCGATTTAAAAACAATTGCGAAGCACCCTACTTGTGGTAACGGTGTATTTCTATAGTCTATTAATCCCAAGTTGATGTCATAGTTTTTCTTAGCTATTTCTTTAAAAATTTCGACAACTCTTTCAGCCAATCCATTAGAGCTATGATGGTAGAACTTAAGAAATTAAGCTGAAAATTCCAGGTGTTTGCAAAATCATTTAACTGTGCACTATTGAAAGGATTGTTGTCAGAATACAATTTATCTGGCGATCCATATCTACATATCAATTGTAAGAAATTTTATTACATCATTAGCACTTTTATTTTTAAGCTCTTCATCTACAATTTAATGGGAATATAAGAACTATAAGAACTATATAACTCTTATTGTTTATTTCACATATATCAGCATGTATGTAGATGTTTCCATGGACCATCTAGAATAGAATTTTATAATGGTTTCCTTACAGTTACTCCGTTGATTTAATTGATAAATTTCACAATGTTCTATATAGCGTTTAATATCACTTGTTAGATTTTTCCAATACATTATTTGTCTTGCTTGCAATCTGCATTTGTGAAAACCAAAGTGTCCTTCGTGTCAGAGTGATTTCAAGGACTGTGGGCTCGTAATAAACAAATATAACATCGGTATCACCAAACGCCACAACTTTGATTGATTACTCGGGACATGTGTTTCGAGACCGCATGGGTTCTCATCATCATCATCATTCTGTATTTGGTTGATGATGAGAACTCATGCATTCTCAAAACACGTGTCCCGAGTAATCAATCAAACTTGTGGCGTTTGGTAATAACGATCTGTTTGTCCTTCATGCACTAACTTGATTCAACATTTCTAGTTGCAGTATTTTGGATTCTACTATTCTTTTATTTACAAATATTAAATGATCTAAATGATTTGATTGATTGATTGTTGATATAAATATTTCATCCTTAAGCGCATAATAATGACTCAATTCAGGATTTAATCGTTTTTTATCAGGCCATTGTGATAATTGATGTGTATGTATGACATGTTGCATATCTTGGTCATCTTCTGGTATTTCATTAAGATATGCTCTATACAAAGTATCAGCTAAGTACATACATTTCTGTTACAGGTAAGTATTTTACATTTATATCATATCTTAACAATTTCAACATTCTTTGAAGTCGGAGAGTTGCTCGATTTAGATCTTTATGAAAAATAGGTATTAATGGCTTATGTTCAGTAAATATAGTAACTTGCTGGCCATATACGAAATGATGAAACTTTTCCATTGCAAATACTATACTTAACAATTCTTTTTAATTTGTGCATACTTTACTTTACTTTTATTTAAATTTCGAGAAGCAAATGCGATGGGTTTATTCTCTTGTAGTAGACAACAACCCAGACTCTTTGATGAAGCATCAGTTTGAATAATTAATGGTTTCGTATTATCATAGATTCGAAGTGTTGGAACATACAGCTTTTTTAAGATTTTTAAATTCTTCTTGATGTTGTGGAGTCCATTCCCATTATGTTGACTTCTTTGTTAACTCTCTTAAATTACTGGTTATTTTAGGTTAAGGATATATTTTGTGAAAAATTTGCCCATGCCTAATAGGCGCAATACATATCTTCTGGAATTTTTATTTCAGCAGTAGCTTTGACATTTTAGCATCAGGCTTGACACTGGCTTCTGATACTATTTGACCTATAAATCTCACTTCTTTTAGCCTGTATTGAAATTTGCTTCCATTAAATTTAATTCCATATTTTCTTGCTTGATCTAAAACCCCTTTTAAACATCTAACATGGTCCTCCATAGTGTCTCCTAACACGATTAAGTCATCAAAATAAATATCGACGTTCGGTATATCGCCAAATATTTCTACATTTCTTATTTAAAAAGATTTCTGGACCAGATGAGATACCAAATGTATAGAGCAAAAGGTGTATTAAAGGTAGGTACAATATTATGAACTTTCATCATCTAATTGAATCTGCCAAAATCCATTTTTCATATCAATGACACTAAAGTAACGTTTACTCTTTAATCGTGAAATTATATGATCTGATTCTCATATTGGTATTACATAGTGTTCTCTACATATAGCTTTGTTTAAAGGCTTTGGATCAAGACATAACCTTAAAGAGCCATTTGGTTTCTCAACTATCATTAAATTATTTACCCATTCAGTTGGATGGTCAAGTTTTGAAATTATCTGTTTCTTTTCTAAATTATTAAGTGATTCTTTAAATTTATATGAAGTACCAGAGGAATTCTCTTTCTATATTGTACTACAGGAGGTATATTAGGATCAAGATCAATTTTATAGGTACCTGGAATTGTTCCTAAGCCATTATCAAATACATTATGACATGATATATAAACCTACTCTTTAGAATCAGGTAGCACACTTATGTTATTGACGTGAGCCATCAAATTCAATTTTATGCAATCTCTTAAACCAAGAATTGATTGAGTCTTTAAGTTAACTACTATAAAATCTACATACTTCGATATATGCTTATTACTACATACTAAAGATACGATACCCTGTGGTTTTAATCTAAAATTACCATATGTAACAATAGTATCATAAGTTTCTTGCATCTGGAAAATGAAAAAAATACTTCGCAATGTTTCAATGGGAAGTACGCTTGATTCTGGTCCGGTATCTAGCTTAAATGTGACGCTTTTATTATTTATTTTCAATTCTTGAGTCCAAATTCTTGAATCACTACTAGTTTTCTGTTTATCAATATATATTTCTTCAGATGCTTCACTTTCATCTAATTCCACTTCATGAATTCTATTCCGTTGTTGTCCATCTGATTTTTTCTCATATCTGCTATTGTTCATTCGGTTATCTTTCTTTTTACAACATACCTTGGCCAAATGGTTGGTTAGGACATTTATTAACATAATGTTCATAACCACAGCACTTACAGTGTATTTTCTTGTGTACGGGTACCTGATTTTTAACAATATCTATATTTTCTTCGGGATTTAATACTCTCTTGTGTTTTTTACTTAATTCAATAGCTTTGCAGTAAATTTCTTCTAATGTTAAATTATTTTCTCTAAATATACGTTCTTGTGTTCTTGTCATAAATTTCCAGAATTAGCCTATTTTTAATCATTCTTTCCTCATACGACGTGCTACAGTTATCACACTTAAATTCACGACGTTGGGCCTGTTTCTTTAACTCAGTTATGTACGTTTCAATGACATTTCCTGACTTTTGATACAAGTTATTCAATTTGAAGGTTTCCACGGTCAAGTTTTTCTTAGGTGTAAAATAATTTTCAAAGGTTGCTTAAACAGTATCTAACCTTTCTTGTTCTTCTTTTTTTGAACGTATTGCATATATCTATACCAGCATCTCCAATAATATTCAACATTATTGGAGATTTTCATTTCTTCATCTTTTAAATCTATGTATTTTTCCTGTGGCCTTCATATAAATAGTAAATTTCTGTTTGAACCTTCAATTACTTCTAGGGCAGGAGGTACTTTAAATTCAATTTTGAACAACTAATGTGTCAATAATCACAACGATGACGAGTCTCGTGCAAAGATCAAATCAAGTAGATTTACTATTTCACTGTATTTATTCCAGTTTATTAGCATCAACACCTGACACCATGTTTTGTGTTTATTTATTAAGTATATTCCAG
This sequence comes from Holotrichia oblita, assembly GCA_023690525.1. NCBI lineage: Eukaryota > Metazoa > Arthropoda > Insecta > Coleoptera > Scarabaeidae > Holotrichia > Holotrichia oblita. The sequence goes on along the minus strand of CM043015.1, from coordinate 135,698,602 downwards.
ACACTGAGTATACCAACCCTCAAATTCAGAACTAGAATAATTTGTAAGGGAATGATGAAAAACAAAACGCATGACTTTCAAAATACCATACACATTTATTTAAAAAAAGATTGGCGGAAATGTATAGGAAATTGCTGATACGTTTAGGTAATTTATATAAGTACATACATTATGAATAAATTAGCCTATAAACTAGTATCAGTATTTCTTACACTAACAGAGCAACATTCAGCATGACCATAGCACGTAGCACATATGCGAGTGCACGATTGATCAATCTTCGTCTTTACAATATTTCTTATAAATTTAATTCAACTCGCTAAATACTACTTTGCGTAAAAAATGTTCAATAAGCTTCGGTACATAAAAAAATAGGAAATCTCTCTATATTTTTAAGTTCTTAAAACTAAAAGTATTGAAACGATGAAAACGAAGAAACCCTGTGATGTGTGCAGTTTAAGGGTTTCTTTAGTATGACTACTTAATATTCATATATTACGATATTATGTTCTTTGAATACTACTTTCCTACTCCTATTCAATTACCTTCTGAGGAAGAATTTAATAAAATTCGAAAGCTTAACGTTAAGATAAATGTCTTATTTCCTTTTAAAAGGATTTTTCCATTGACTGCTAACTCCACAAGCTCTACGATCATCTTATCTACGTTTGGTTATACTTTAAATTAAATGCAAAATTGCACGCGTACGCCACTTGTATGTGTAAGGAATTGTCTAAGTTTAGTAATTATTATAGTATATATAGTATGTCTGACATGCTTAATAATCGTTTCATTTGCGTTGTTTTAGGTAAAAACAATACCGATATCGTCGTTGTTGGTATTTTTATAAATTCCAAAAGTACAAGAATATGGAGCTAGTTGAGAGGGATGAAGCACAACTATTCTACTTAACAGATGTTCGAATAAAAATGTATATTGCTGAATAATATTAAGAAGGCAATAAGATCTAAGAACTAGTGTATAATGAAATGAAGATATATACTACAGTGAAATATGTATATATTTTTTTATTTAACACGAGAACCCTTCGTGTCTATTATAAATTTAAATAACGTAAAGGCTATGTAGGTAATTGTTATATATTTTTATACATGCGTTAGATTTTTTTACTAATAAAAGCATTTGTTATTTGTATTAGTGATTAATGGAAAAATAAAGATAATTCGAATGTATTACTACATTACTGTCCTGAGGTGTGTAACAGAAGATACAAGATAGATATTTGAATTATTACAGGTGTACGGTAGGCGAGTATTCTACATGAGTCGTGGTAGTAATTAAAGTAAAATATTATACTCAAAACCCTTTTCCTTATTAGGTAAATTACATACAATGAAATATTATGTTGTAATCCAATACACGTCGTTTCTCTTTCCAAAATAATTTAGTCGCCAAAATATAAATTCGCATTATACCTTTTAATAACATAAACTTCATGAATACATACATATACATATGTATGTAAATATCAGAGAGCCAGAGGGTTAGGATATGCAACGACATTTATTGTGGATTATGCTGACATAAATAAAACTTTAGGTAAGGTGCAATAAAATTTAAAATAAAAATTAGAAAATTTGGTACAAAATAAATCACAAAAATAACTGCAGACCTAACAAAAAACAAGTAGAAGCTGATCACATATTTTGTTGATATACTTTTAAATAATATATTAATATCAATTCTATACACAGTATTTCAATGTTACACTCAACAAATTTTAGCTTTTAACTTTCTTTCAAATATATGTATGTCCGAAAACCTTTCATTTTTAAAATACAGGGGTCATCGTTTCATTTTGTTGTGATTATTTGCATTTATTTTGGACGTATTCAAAGGACAGCTTTTAATACTTGGTACATATTTATATTACATATTGAAATATCAACAAAATATCATTATTAAAAAAATATCTATATATTTATATCTAATATTTTTTTAATAATGATATTTTGTTGATATTTCAATATGTATAGTATAATCATCAGAGCTTAACTTTTAACGAGTCTATGAAAATACTATTGTATTTTTGTATAGACTCGTTAAAAGTTAAACTCTGATGATTATACTATTTTACCAATTACTAAGCGAACAAAACTAAAAAAGTACAAAATATATAAATATAAAAAAAATAATCAAGAGAATTAATTTCGCCATAAAACGAAGGCCACGACCGCAGCAATAAAAAATTGGAGGGTAAATACCGTCATGACTCTGCAAAATTATAGGTAATTTTAAGTTTGTTCGTTGCACCTACACTAACTACAATATTGTACAATAGGACAGGAAGTGTAACATAAAATGTGTTCGTTGATTTTACGTGTTACACTACTTTACACTACAATTTGTTCGTTGCAAAATCGTGTTGTTCAAATAATTCAAAAATTATCCCGCCACACTCGATAAGCTACACGTAAATTTTAGCAAGTGTGACGAGTGTAGTGTAGAAGAATTAGGTTATGTACAATGTTTGCATGTTCGTAAAACGTAAATTGCATACGCATTTGATTAAATTAAGTAATTTTATTTACAATGGGCTATGAGTATCCAACTAGACGTGCTGTTTTAGTAAAGAATGATAATTGTGAGCCACTTAAAGACAAATCTGTATATTTGTTTCGAATTGTTGGTGTGTATAAAGATGTATTGCAACGCAGATTTTTATATACATATTTTGGAACAACCTCTTCGACGACATTTTTTATTGCTGTTCTTGAATCTTTTAAAACTGCGCATCTCAACATTAATACGAGACTATTTATCTTTGGATGAACTAAATCATTTTTCGCTATTCGATTCAAATTCTAAAAATTGTTCCAAAATGTCTTCTTCATTATCCATATTAGTAAGTAATCTATAACTATTTCAAAGCAAACTACACTAAGCTGCACTAACAATCTACGAACGTCGTGCATAAGAACTTCGCCGTGTTACACCGATTTACATACACTCAACTACACTCTTTCCTAGTGAGGAAGAGTGTAGTGACACGGCTGTTATAGTGCAGTGCAGAAAATTGTAGTGTACACTGTAATTTAAGTGTAGAAGCTACGGACAAACCTTTTGTAATAATAATAGTGTTAGTTGGTTGTTACCTCAGTATGTAATACATATACCGGAAGGTTTTCTGGGATATATTTATTTCCTCTAAATCTTTCCAGTTGCAGATACACACCTGTTTAATTTTGTCAGTTTAATATTGAAAAACTCTGTATAGCGACGCGCACAAATGTAATGAATTATATATTGATATATATTGATGCATACTACAAAGTTGCACGAGCATTAACAACCCAAAACGTTTTGGTGGGGCTTTGAGTGCTTTCAGTATTTTTTTTTGTTTTTCAACACTAATGAGCAATAAAGAATAAGAAGTAACTACTAGTGTTGTATTCACCATGTTTTCACCGAGAATTGTTATAGTGGTTGTGGCACATAATTATTTGGCAAAAGCGCTAGGTTGCTGCTAGGTTATTTCAATAATAATTTTAATCAATCATTTATCAATATCTTGTCGGTTAAAGCAAAGTTTGCGAATGTCACAAATTTATACGACTTTCCCCTTTTTTGTGAATGCAGTAATTAACGGACTACGTACTCAAAAAATTATAGGATTTCTTCGATAAGGCATGACATTTTCTATAGATACAATCTGTTGTAAACTCGGATAATGGCACACAAACTGCACTAATTTTTAACGACTGTTTATTTTGTCGTGTTCTCATTGTTGGGCATAGCCGCGTTATTAACCAAAAAATCAACAGCGGTAGTTGATCTTGAAATTGCCGTCTATTTCAGGCAACAATTCACCAATAAAAACATCATGCAATTACCAAAGAACTGTATTTTTACTGTCACACAAAACATACATGTCAACGGCTACATTACAACAACAACAACGGTTTTTTCCCGAAGCGTATTCAACTAAACTATATTACACTATGGCGGAAAACACAAAAATTCAAATTTAACTAAGCGTATACAATACTAAACACTCATAATAATTTTGTTGTACATCGAAATATGTTTGTTGTGCATTCGTAATGGTCGTGTATGCGTTTTTGTGTGCGTGTGTTGTGTTGCGTGTGTGTGGGGCGATATCTGTAATGGTTTCTGCGCCTGTAATCAAATCGTCCATGTAAAAGTCTGTTTTAATAATCTTAGCTGCCGTTGGATAGCATTCTTCGTTCTCCATCGCTAATTTATGTAGCGTACGGCAGACCAGAAACGGAGCGGAAGCTGTTCCGTATGTTACGGTATTTAGTTTGAAATGCTTTATTTCTTGACTAGAATCCGCCCGCCATAGTATCCGTTGCAAATCTCGATGATTGTCTGAAATGTTACATTGTCGATACATTTTCTCAATGTCAGCAATAAAAACAATATTATGTTTCCGGAACCTTAGAACAATGGCAAATAGGTCGCTTTGTATTGTAGGTCCAATCTTCAAAACATCATTTAGTGATAAGCCAGTCATTGTTTTGCATGAAGCGTCGAAAACTACTCTTAATTTCGTTGTTGTGCTATCCTTCAAAATGCCATGGTGTGGTAAATAGTATTTCGTCGTATCCGTTTCAAGACTGTCATTAACTTCAGTCATATGACCTAGCGATTGGTATTCTTCCATAAAATTAATATAACGAGTTTTAAAGATTTCATCCCGTTGTAATCGTTTTTCCAAAAACAAATGTCTCTGCAAAGCTATTTCTTTAGAGCCTCCTAAATTTTGAATATTGGGTTTTAATGGTAACTGCAATTCGAAACGATCGTGTTCATCGCGTTGAAAGGTTTGTACAAAATGTTGCTCACATTCTGTTTCCTCACTAGTATAATGTTTTCTTTCGCCGATTTCTTCAAGTTCCCAAAATGCTTTAACTTGATTGTGTAAATCTAAATTCGAAATAGTTAAATTACAAACTGTGTTAAAATCTTGACATAATGAAGCAATAGGACCCGACAGTATCCATCCAAGCTTAGTTTTCTGCACAATAGTATTATTTTTACCGCATTTAATTTGACCAATACATAATAAATCATAGAAGACATTTGCTCCTAGTAGCAAATCAATTGGTTTAGCTTCATTAAAATATGGATCAGCAAATTGAATATTTGAAGGTAATTTTAACGTAGAAATATCGAACGATACTTGTGGCAAATTTTCCGTAATTTTATCAACAACTAAGAATGTGTCTCTAGTCTTGTACCGATTATCTGTTGAACACATTACTAAATCTGATTTCTTTGAAATATTGCTTAATAAATTATTAATCCCCGCCACTGGTATTCTGGTTTGTTTGACCTTCACCTTCAATTTTTCAATTAACGAAGAAGACGCATAATTTGATTGTGATCCACTATCCAATAACGCACGACAAGGTACTTTATTCCCATAACCGTCTAAAATATTAACCATAGCAGTGGCCAGTAATATTTGCGTTGTTTTAGGTTTGTTGTAAATAGCACTCATAGTTATGGATATGGTTAGTGTTACGTTAGTATCAATGTTACTGGTTGCACTATCAGATATTCTCGATTCTGGTTGTATATTTTCACCTGCGTTTAAATGTAGTAAAGTATTGTGTCCTTTTCCGCATGTCTTACAACTACTACTTTTACAGTCGCGTGCAAAATGTCCAGGGCGTAAACAACTTAAACATAATTTCAATTTCTTTGCCTCATTTAAACGACTGGGAGTTGTCAATTTCAAAAAATAATCACAATACTGATTAAAGTGATTTTTCTTGCAAAATGTACAGGTTACCTTACGTGTAGTTAAATGGGTCAAGCTTTTATTACTATGTGTAGGTTTAATATCCGTTTTCGTTTTATTTTCAATGGTCTCTAACAATTGACATCGCTTTGCTAAAAAGTCCGTTAATTCCTGTATGGTAATGTTATCAACCTCAAATTTACTAATGTGTTGCTCCCACTCCTTCTTGGAAGCCGAATCTAGTTTAGAACTTATTGTATACACCATAGGTGTATTCCAAGTCGTAGTAGGTTGGCCCAGTGCCGTTAATGCGCGGAAGTTTTTGTTAAAGTTGTCTAAAAGCTTTCGTAAATGTATGTGCGACTCATATTTTACTGGTACTAAATCAAATATGGCTTTCATGTGTGTGTTAATTATCAATCTTTTGTTTTCATATCGTTCCTTTAACATAGACCACGCTATTTCATAATTTAAATTCGAAATTTCTAATGATTGTATTAATTGCGCAGCTTCATCTTTTAGACACGATTGTAGGTAATAAAACTTCTGAATACTTGACAACTGCTGATTGCTGTGAATTAGTGTATTAAAACTATCGTGAAACGTCATCCATTGACTATACAAACCGTGAAAATCTGGTAAACTTCTATATGGTAGCTTACTTTTGCTAGCTACGTTAAAAAAATCACCAACTTGTGACGTCTGATTAGCTACGTGTTTGTTTGCCTCATTACTACCTACGTTTATACCCGCGGAAGATTTGAATTTGTCCCGGAAAGATCGAGCTCTAGCGATAACGGTATAGTACGATTCTTCAAACGTGTTTCTTTCCGACTCTTGAAGAGTAAATCCCGATATTAATTCGATTTGATTTTGTATGTCGTCATACGTATCTAAAATATTATCAATTCTCGACAAATGTGTTTCTAATTCTACTGTGTTGTCTTTTTCACCCGAACAAGAATCTAAAAATGTATGAAGTCTTGTAATTTGAGCCTTAAGTTGACCGCTTTTCAAAACTAAAGAACTCAATTCGTTTTCAGTCGCCATTGCGAAATACACATGTATTGTATCAAAATCGACAAATAAGTAATAGGATTGTGAGAAAGGGAGAGTGACTTACTTGTATCAATTCGTGTTAGCCGTTCATGTATATATTTTTTTTAACCAAGTAGGGATCCGCAACCACTATGTTAGCCTCACCCTGTTGTATGTATTGCGTTGTTTCGGACCAAATTCATCCGGCTCGAAGGACCAAAATGTTGGGCATAACCGCGTTATTAACCAAAAAATCAACAGCGGTAGTTGATCTTGAAATTGCCGTCTATTTCAGGCAACAATTCACCAATAAAAACATCATGCAATTACCAAAGAACTGTATTTTTACTGTCACACAAAACATACATGTCAACGGCTACATTACAACAACAACAACGGTTTTTTTTCCGAAGCGTATTAAACTAAATTATATTACACTATGGCGGGAAACACAAAAATTCAAATTTAACTAAGCGTATACAATACTAAACACTCATAATAATTTTGTTGTACATCGAAATATGTTTGTTGTGCATTCGTAATGGTCGTGTATGCGTTTTTGTGTGCGTGTGTTGTGTTGCGTGTGTGTGGGGCGACTTTTGCGCGTGGAATTGTATTTGTATCTATAACATCATTCTCCCTCTACTGTAAATTAAAGGTTCAGACTCGTGGGTGGTTTTCTCATTCTGGTCGAACGTCTCTGCTTTGGCTCACTTGGTGTTACTGTGGGTGTAGGCTGCTCTTGTTCAGACGTGAACGGTTCTTCCACCGGTGCTGAAGCCCGTGGAATGTCCTGTGTAACTTCTAGTGTTTGCGCAACTGCGCTTGGGATGGAATCTTTCCTATATTTTACCTTGGGTACTGAAACAGACTGATTATTATTATCATTACCGACTCCTACTACTTCTGGTAAGGCGGGTTGTAGCAGTGGTGCTGAATACGGTATTAACTGGTCTCGATGTCTATTAAGTACACGACCATGAACGAGAATGTGCAGACTTCCCGTTTTAGCCGTAATCGTTCCGGAATCCCATCTTCTTTGTGGATTATTGTATACTCTCACCTGTACATACTGCATTATTTACTACTCTTTTTCCTCCCTCTTTTGCAGTAATTCATCTTCTCGTTTTTCATGAATTTTGACCTTAACACTGACAAACACACGAGTTCCGCCGGGCTGACATCCGTCGCTGGATGTGGTATTTTCCTGTACTGCACTAGAAAATTTTGTAGGCTGAAATTAAGTTCACTGCCTTCTCTCAATTGATTCCGTAGGCTTCTTTTCAATGGTGGTTGGTCGTTGGGTGGTATGGTGCAGTTGTCTTATGACAAATATCGTTTGTCTTTAGAAATTGCTTAAGTTTGTACCATTATCTGACACTAGAGTGTATGGGCGACAACATCTAGCGAATATTTCTCTCAGTATAGTTATGGTTTTCGACGTTGTAATCGTCTTTGTTGAGTATATTTCTATCCATTTCGTGTATGAGTCGACTAGTATGAAGAAATAAGTACCATAGAACAGTCCTGCTTAGTCTACATGTACTCTCTGCCATGGTATCGAAGCATATTCCCAGGGGTGCACAGGTATCTTAGGTGGATTGTTTTGGGTTTCGGCGCATCGTGGACATGAGCGAGCTACTTCTTCTATGTCCCCATCGATGCTTGACCACTATTCGTAACTTCTAGCTGATGCTTTCATCCGGGAAATTTCTACGTGTGCCGGATGTAGAATGTCTTGTCGTAATGTTTTTGGAATAGCTAGCCTTATTCCTTTCAGTAGACATCCGTCCTGAACAGAAAAATCGCATTGTTGTCCATATTTTTCCGGAAATTCACCATTACCTTCTATAGCTATGTATATCCGACGCAAAACACTGTCGTTCTGTGTTTTTCTTTTAATTTTGTCTTTACTTACCGGCATATATTCCACTTGTGAAATTTTAAACAATTCTGTAACGTGGCTTTGTTTCTTCACTGTTTTAAGTGGGCTTCTCGATAAAAAATCGGCATTCGCATGTAATTACGATTTCCTGTGTTTAATTTCATATTGGAATCCCGATATATAGTTTGCGTAATGTAGTAATCGTACGGCTGATGTAGACTGTAGATCTTCTCCTTGATGAAATATTCTCATTAGTGGTTGATTGTCAGTTATTAATGTCAACGGTCTTCCATTACAATACGTAAAGAACTTTTTTAAGTCCAAAACTGATTGCCGTCGCTTTCTTTTCAAGCTGGCTGTAATTCCGTTCTGCAGTGGTTACTGATCTTGAAGCAAATGCTATCAGTCCTTCATCACCGTTTTCACCTAATCCAATAGGCGATGTATGCGTAGCTAAGGTTAAAGGGAGTCTATCGTTGAACGATATAAGTAAGGGCTGGTTAACTCCTTCTTTAACTTGCTAACAGTTCTTGCGCACTCCTGTGTCTATTTAAAACTTACGCCTTTCTTAAGTAATGCGTATAACGGATGTAACTTGGATGCAAGGTTAGGAATGAATTTGTGGTAATATGTAGTGAACAAACTCAAGAAAACTTCTTACCTCGGTGACGTTGGTCGGAGTAGGGCTATTGATAATAGCTTCTATCTTATCGTTTGCAGTATATATTATCTTACCGCCAAAGCAATGTTCCTAGTATGCTATCCTTGTCTTGAAAAATTCCCATGTATCCTTGTTCAGATGCAAATTATGAAGACGCAACTTTCGAAAATTCTTCTCAGTCGTTCTAATAATTCCATAGGTGTTGTACCTTGTATCGTGGTGTCGTCGAAAAAACATACTAGTCCGTCAATATACAGTAGAATTTGGCCCATAAACCGTTTCCACGCTGTAGGTGCAGTCTTTACTCCAAACATTTACTCTATATATTCCTCGGTGCATAGAAATAGCTTGAATAGCTGCGCTCCCTTTATCGACGTTTATGTGTAAGTACGCATTCTTGATGTCTGATGCACAAAAATATTTTCCATCACTGAGTTTATTCAGTAAACCTTCGATTCTAGGCATCGGGGAACAGTCATCTTGTATTACTTTGTTCAGCGTTGTACCTATTATACGCTGCACATAGTCTAATGTTGCCGTTTCTTTTTACAACGGGTACAATAGGTGTTCCCCATTGAGCATGATCCATTTTGTTCCATAATGTTAAGGTTTTCCAAGCTTGTAAGTTCTTCTTTAACCTTGGGCTTCAACGCATAGGGCATCGATCTTGGTTTAAAGAAACTGTGCTTTGTATTCACATTTTTGAGGCGGTACTTGTAGACCAAATTGGGAATATCCCCTAGTTCGACGGCTAAAATATCATCATATTCTTTCAATAACTTTTCTAGTAAATGTTCTGCGTTGTCTTGTGTTTGTAAGTTTATTTCCCGTATATCTTTCCAATCAACAACAATTGTTGTTGTTCTTCAACCAACTACGTCCAAAGATTGGGTCTACCTTCTTATTTAAAACGTATATTTCGCCATTTGTTGTTTGGTGCTTGTAGACTACCTTAACGTTTGATATCCCCACGAGTTTGATAACTCCTCCTGTGTACGTCTTTAACTATGTGGTCGTCGCTTCAATTGGGTCATTAGGGCATAGTTTCTTGAATAGTTGGTACGAAATCGTAGAGACTGCAGCTCCTGTATCTCATTCCATCTTACCTTTTCTGCCGTTGATGTGTATTTGTTATACGTATTATCTTATCATTCGATATAGAATTTGTTTGTAATTGTCCAATTGGTATATCTTCTTCATCAGACTCTGTGATAGTCGTAGATGAGGGTGAATGAATTACTAACAGGTTCTTCATCCTGAACTCCTACTTGTTTACGTTTGTATTTGAATTTCGGTTATAAACAGAGAGCTTGTAAATGTCCCTTCTTGTTGCAGTTCTTACATTTGAAATCTTTAAACTTGGAACTCGGAGCCTTGTGGTCACGTTTACCGCATCGAAAGCATTTTCCCATTCAATTTTGTATCTTTCTGTCGGTAGTTTTATTTGCAGTTGTAGTATTGGCGTTGGTTACCTGTACTTTTTTCTTGATTACATTCATTTGTCTCTGACTATTCTGATCAACTGACGTTTGCATTAAACTGGATTCTTTCCTCGAAATTTCCACTGACTTGGCAATTTGGACAACATCTTCCAAGGTAGGCTTTTTTTGCTGTACTAATTTTTCACGTATTTTTGGATCTCGTACTTCTCGTATAAATTGAGCGTGTAAATGAGTTTCGATTGTTGAAGCTTTGCATTTGCAACAAGTAAAATCGCAATTTGTCGTAAGTTTTCGTAATTCTGCTGTACAGCATTGAATCGATTCACCTTCTCTTTGTAACCGCATATAAAACTTGTGTTGTTCCGCTATAACTGACGCTTTCGGCGATAGATAATCTCTTAAAAGGTTAATTAATTCATCGTAATTTGGTATATTTTCCGACTGAGACAACTAATTAGTATTTGTACGCATAACTTGTTCTGTGTATCTGGATTAACGCCTTTAACTTGTAAATGGTTATGTAACTTCTGTAAGTAAGAATCGAAGTTTTCGTTATTTTCGTCGTAAGGTGGTAAATTATCTCGCCCTGTATAGTTCAGATTTTTATTTTGTAAGACTTGTGATTGTGTATCTTGAATATTCTCTACTAGTTCCGTCAATTTCTTTAGTATTTCGTGCATCTCTGCCATTTAATAAATAAAAACGTTATTGTCTATACATACATGTGTAGTAACGTAAAGTTGAATAAAAACAACAAAAAACCTACATTAAACGTAAAATTATTGCGATGATATTGATATACAGTACTGGACAAATTCAAGTTAACGCTGGTTAATTTTTTGGGTGTATTGTTACAGCTGTTGACACTAATAAGACATAAGTAAAATACACTGTAAGTAGTGTACACTGCTTACAGTTTTATGCTTACACTGCTTAAAAATAAATATAAAAACGCGAAAAGATTTATTTGTAATCACTAACATAAAAATTAAAAAACTACGAATAATTTTATATGTTGTATATTGGGCTGGACATTTTAACGATAATAAATAAATACAGAAATAAATATCACCTATATTTAAATTCTACTAAGATAAATGAAGTATTGTTTAATATTTTGTGTTTCCTTCATTGTTTTCAATCACAGCACGTAGCCGTCTGGAGTGCTGTTCACTAAGTTTTCTAAGAGACCCAGTGGAAACAGCTCCCATTGGTTTCTGAGTCATTTAAGAACGTTTCACGGTTTTTTCTAGAAGTCTGTGAAATTTTGTCATTAAGAATTGCCCAAAGATGTTCAATAGGGTTTAGTTCGGGTGACTAGGGCAGCTGCACATTTGCATCGGCAAAGTATTGCATAGCAACCCTGCTTTTATGCTCAGGGTCGTTATCTTCCATGAAAATAAATTCTTACAACCCAGATTTCTACACCAGATTTGGAGAAACTACCGCATAACATTATGGTATCTCCATTATGTGTTATAGTTTATATATTTCATTAATTGAATTGTTACTTTTGAAAGGCTGACAGTCGTTACATAGCATAAAAGTAATTTTAAAAAAGAGTGGTTTTCTTGAGCTTTGACTGAGAAAACGTGTTAATACATGTTTTACTGTCCGCTGCAAGAACCGTTCTTGTAATCCGCAAGACAGTACAAACCACACAACTTCTGGACAAAAAAATTGGGGGTGATAAAACCAAGTTTGAGACTTTAAACCCGATTATTTTACACATACAAATATAAACCAATCAGATTCGCGTATTACTGAAGCAACTCGAAATTACAGCGATTATACAACTCCTAATGTATTAATTCCCTATACCTCTACTGGACTAATAAGTGATAATCAAGCACCGTGCTTTTTCATTAATAAGCGATAATCACCTTTGTTGATTTACCATAGCAACCGGTTTTAATCGTTGATTGTTCGTTGCAAATTGCTTGTCAGTTACATTTCCTACCTGTCATAAATTGATCGAAAATGTCGCGATACGGCGAAACTATGTTAGAAAATATTGATCAGACAGTTAAAAATAATAAATCTCTTTACAGTGCGATCTGAAAACTACATATGGTCACAATTTATGGAATCTTGTGAAGTTCTATCATACAGGGTGTTAGTAAATAAGTGCGACAAACTTCAGGGGGTAATTCTGCATGCAAAAATAATGACAGTTTGCTATATAAACGTCCGTCCGCAAATGCTTAGTTTCAGAGTTATTTATTTTCAATAAAAGAAAAATTAATTACTTATTAACAATAATTTTATAGCTAACTAAAAGCTTAATAATGATGAGTTGCTATTTTGACACTTCGTTAAAATATTTGTATTTAATAATGCATTGATATTGAATGTCGACAGTAGCCTACTAGATAATGTATTAAAGAAATGAAAAATACACGTTAAGATGTTTTATTTTTTTGCATAAAAACGGCGCCTCACACGAAAAAAAGGCGAGAGAGGTTTTTTATCAAAAATTGAATGGCAAATTCAAAAATGATTTTTAATTTGAAATATCTCAGTGGCGTACCATTTTTTTCTTTAAAAAATTAAGATCATTACCCGTATGCACGCCAATGATGAATATAAAATTCTTGGTTGGATGTCAAGAAATGCGCAATAACCATCTCTTAAAACCCACCAAATTTCATTTGCCTATCTCCACCGGCTTCAGAGCAATAAATAAATCGTCAGTTAAAAAAAAAAAACTTTAACACCCTATAACTCTGAAACTAAGCATCTGCGGACGGACGTTTATATAGCAAACTGTCATTAGTTTTGCATGCAGAATCACCTCCTGAAGTTTGTCGCACTTATTTACTAACACCCGGTATATAGCAGTGGTTCCCAATCTTTTTCAGACAGCGGCGCACTTACAAGCTTTGTATTTTGTCACGGCGCCATACCTACTTCATGTGCGTAGGTCCTACGCGCTTGAAAACCGTTGATATCGTACCCATCCCACGTCTTAGGTACTTTTCGGCGTAGGTACCCGACGGCCAATATTTGTGGATAGAGGATTGACTCACGACGACCCTATTTACTTTCTACTCGTGTCAATTTGACAATTAAACCACTCTAGCCCATCGAGCTGTCGTGGTTTAAATGCTTGTCAAATTGACACTCGTCTTCGTCGCTATGCAACAAGCATTCGTGAAATTATCGATAAATTCAAAGCTCTTATGGTATTACTACAGATTATTTTACACATACAAATATAAACCAATCAGATTCGCCTATTACTGAAGCAACTCGAAATTACAGCGGTAATTTATCGATAATTTTCATAGTAGAATAATTAGGCGTTGTTATGGAAATGCGGTTAATAAGGATAGACATTTCTAAAGTTATGTCAAAAAACTGGTAATTTGTACATGAATTAATAAATAAAGAGTTTAGATAAATTTCTTTTTGTATTACGTAAAATAATCTAATCAAATACCATACGAGCTTTGAATTTATCGATAATTTCACGAATGCTTGTTGCATAGCGACGAAGACGAGTGTCAATTTGACAAGCATTTAAACCATAAACTCATAATGTATTAATTCCCTATACCTCTACTGGACTAATAAGTGATAATCAAGCACCGTGCTTTTTCATTAATAAGCGATAATCACCTTTGTTGATTTATCATAGCAACGGGTTTTAATCGTTGATTGTTCATTGCAAATTGCTTGTCAGTTACATTTCCTATCTGTCATAAATTGATTGAAAATGTCGCGATACGGCGAAACTATGTTAGAAAATATTGATCAGACAGTTAAAAATAATAAACCTCTTTACAGTACGATCTGAAAACTACATATGGTCACAATTTATGGAATTTTGTGAAGTTCTATCATATATAGTATTAATTCCTGCAGTTTTTTGCTTTATGTATTGTAAACGTATGATTAGGCAACTCATAATGCTTGTCAGTGATGACATAACCTATATGTATTAGTACTCGTTAGAAATTAACTCAAAATGTCGTACCATTGATAAATTGATATATCATTCAATGTAATATTTTTCGACCCGATTTTGGGCTCTCGGTTTAACTACCCACGCGTGAACGAGCGCCCAGCGAATCCATCAATGCGCAAGACAAGGAAATCAAAGAGTGAGATAAATTGCATGAGGCGGAGTCTTAAAGCATTCATAAACTTAAAGTGCAAAATATGCTATTTTGATGATTTATTCATTCTGTCGTATTTTAAATATAGATACAGGTTTTATATTTTCTTAGAGTTAGTATTTCATTGCATTTGTGTTGAAAGCATTATTAAATTATCTACTTTACTTCACTTGTTACATGTTCGAATTCCGATCTAATAAGTATATACGGCATATATGAATAAAAAATCTTGACATATAATATATAAAATATATAAAATAGTGTATATTTTATAGTCATTTTGGTAGAGAAAAAAAAAAAGAGGGCGTTGGAACTTGGAAGTCGGTATTGTTGATTGATTTTAGCTTTATGTTTGCATTTCTAGCATCTTTGCAATTTGTAAACAGATACAGGGGGTATCTCAGCGAGACCGTTCATTATATTTTATGGAGTTCTGGCCAAAATATAAATTTGAAAATTCAGAATCGTATATAATCGATTGTGTTCTCGTCAGTGAAAATATTTTTAGATTTCTAGCGCTTTCGGTTATACCGAAAGTGGTGATCTACTTTGTTATTTTTAATAGAACACCCTATATATTTTTACATAAATTTACCTTTTGTCATTAGAGGTAAATGTGGATAATTTTCATTAAACATTCTGCAAGTTCTACTAAGAATTTTGTCGCATTTTCCGCACTCAGAAAAATTCATGCATTGATTTAACAAAACGTTTTTTGTTATTTTATTTTATTTGAACCAAATACATATTCAGTGGTTCCAACAAATATTCAGTTATTAAATCAACATACAAGTTGTGTTAATATATTAATATTGCTGCAACATAAAAATTACGTTGTAATTTTCTTAACTACTAAATGGAACGTTTACTTCAAGCTAATTTTACTTTTGAACTAACAGAAATAACGTAACATTAATTTTTATGTTCGTTCAAACAAAAAAACCTCTGTGCCGTATTTAAACGAAAATTTTTCTTGGATTTACCATTTTTTTGTTGAATCAATGCATGAATTTTGCTGAGTGCGTGAATAGAAAATAAATTAAGAAGTTCTTGATATGTGTAAACATTATCTTCGCTATTGTTATCCATTTTAACTCTTTATAACAATAATGTAAAAACACTTAATATGCTACTTAATTATTAACAAGGATCAAACGACGCGACGAAGTATGATTTTGACGCTAGACTTTGACAATAAATATTAAATAAAAAATTTGAGAACGCTTAGTTTCCATGGCAACGTGAATAAATATCGATGAGTTGTGAATGCATTTTTTTTTATCTAATTATCTCGTAAACTATCAATTTCAGGTATAGGACATGTGGAATGTAAAATATGTAAAATGAGATGCCGAATACGACTAACAAGGGAAGCTCCCGAACCCGAAAATTCAAAAAATTATGAAATTTTGGGAAATTGTACATCATATATAGGTATACACTACGCAATTTTTTTTTCTGCAGAGAAACACTCTGACTGGTAAAACTAATTTTTGAAAATTGGAAATTTTCCATTCTGACTGCGCATAACTCGTTAACGGTAACAGGTAGACAAAAGGTTTTAGCACAAAAAACGTTTGTTTGAAGGAGTTTTATTAAGCAGGTAAGAAATAAAGTTAATTTTATTTAAATTTTTATATATTTTTTTTTCGACAGGTAAATATGTTTGTGATTAATAATAATCGGGGTTTGTTTGGTTCTGTAACATACCTGTAGTTGCAGTGTTGAAATTAATTTGAAAAACTAACAAAAGTATCGATAACTACATTATAAATTATTTTACATTAGAATTAATAATAATATATCAGCACCATTCTGTTTTTATTTTTTTTATTACACGTTAAAGCATGTACCGATATAGATTTTTATTAATGGATTATTCTGCATGGTGATGAAACTCTTCAACGAAATGTTTAAAACACAGGAATTTTGAATATTTATTGTAAAATGTGTTATATTGCGAACTTTTGACTTACCTAAATCATTAGAAATTAATTACCGGCAAAAGTTTAACATTTTGTAGTTGCGTTGTATATAACAAGTTTATCTCAATTTATGATTTAATAGCTTTTAATTATAATTTTTTCTTGGCTAATTTGACATATTACAATTATTCTGAAAAAGCTCACCTTTCATTATGAAAATATTAAATATCTCAGAAATTACCGATTTTAGATATAGGGAGTGGTTAATAAAAATGAACGTACATACAGTGTTCTTTCCTCTCATAATATAAAATACAGGATAATCCGTTTAAATAAAATGAGAAAATAATGCACTTGTGTATTGAATCGCCATGTACACAGTTTTTGTAATATTGGCCAAACATTAAGTTGCTATAAAACTGTAACAATATAAAAAAGTTATTCCAGCGAGAAAATAATTTTAAACTGTTTCGTATGGAATACACAGGACGGTAAACACGCAATGATTTTCAGACAAAATTGACCATAACTTCTGAAATACTCGGTATAGCTCAATGAAACCTGATATCCAAGGAACGAAGAAGATATGCTTAATCTAAATTTGTAATAATATATAGTATAGTATGTCCCATTTAAGAAAATGTAAGTTTGGTTCACGTTGGCGATATGAAACACTCTGTATATATGAAAATAGTTTTAAAATATGTAGCTTAAGACTGACTATGGTTTTTGTACATAAAGTTTCTTGATATCTTCCATATTAATGGATATATTGAGCTTTGACGCACTAATGCCTCACCCTGTATATAAAAATTTAAATAAATTTAACTTTATTTCTTACCTGCTTAATAAAACTCATTCAAACAAACATTTTTTGTGTTAAAACTTTTTGTCTACCTGTTACCGTTAACGAGTTATGTGCAGAGTCGGAATGGAAAATGTCCAATTTTCAAAAATCAGTTTTACCCAGTCAGTGTTTCTCCCCAGAAAAAAAAAGTTGCGTAGTGCATACTTACATATGATGTACAGTTTCCCAAAATTTCATAATTTTTTGAATTTCCGGGTTCGGGAGCTTCCCTTGTAAGTAATAAAATATGTGGGGTGCTATTTGAAAAAATTAAGTTATGGTTCCTCAAAATTTCTAAAAGTTGTGCCACAGTAAAGGAACCACGCAATATAGACAGGTGTTCTCGGCGCTAAAATATACTCCAACATGTTGTTTAAGCATATTATGAATGCTAATATAGCTTTCGTTTTACATGCGCTTCGCGTCAGTTGTTACGTCAACTGAAGTATTACGGAAATGCAAGAACCAAGTGAAACACAAAAACGAACTCTTCTTATAGCAGGTTAGGTGAAGCGTATCACAACAAGTGACGTGTTATTAGTCTGCTTCATATTTATCTGAAACACTTCAGTAAAGTGCATCGCAATGTGCATTTCCACATCACTTCATTTTTAAAAAGAACGTAGTTGGTAACTGAAGTGAAGCAAAACTTCAGAAGCGCATGTAAAACGAAAGCACCTTAAATAGATATCCGAAAAAATCAAGTGTTCTCTGGTTTTTTGAATAAATGTCCGCTGTAGTAAATTTTTTAGAAAAAATTGAATAACTACAAAACGCCGGAATCACATTGAAAATACTAAATGCATTTATGAAGCCTAAAAGTAGGCGAATCCAAATATGTAAAAATATACAGAGTGTTCCATAAAAAATATCAAAGTAGACGGCGATTTCCGGTATAATCGGAAGCGCTAGAAATCTAAAAATATTTTAAGTGAAGAGAATACAATAGATTATATACGATTCTGAATTTTCAAATTTATATTTTAGCCACAACCCCATAAACTTCTAATGAACGGTCTCGCTGAGACACCCTGTATATGTGCCTAATAATCACATCAATTTTCTGATTGATCACACTATTAACGTTACGTTATTTAAAAATTGCAAAATTTTTATCGAAACAATGTGCACAAACAAACAGTATCAAACTAAATATACTAGAAAATAAATTATCATTCTCAGCTTTTTTTTTTACTGTTCCAGCTACTTATATATTTATAATATGTATGTAACACATATCAGAAAAAATTAAATACGTGTTTTCTTTGTATGTTGTTAGTAAATAGTCCTATTCATTCGGAAATAATTCTGCAGGTGGTCGTGTTTAGGGCGTTGACGTATTTCGTCGGCAATTACTACTACATGTGTAACCGCAAATGAATATTCAGGAAGGGGAGGCATAACAAACATTTCTTGATAAAATACTTTTTTTCAGATTATGCAACCAAACACACGATGGTCGAAAACCTGCCATAAGAGTGATATATCAATTTATCAATGGTCGTACCTAATTTAGCGAAATTGCTTTATTCGTTGTATAATCTAAAGAATACAACTCTTGGTTTTGTGATTATCTGCAATCGCAGCAATCGCAGGGACTCGTGGAATTAATATTTGGCAACATATCTCGTGTCAAGCCGGTGATTATCGATAATCACAAAACCACTCGTTGTATTATATATGATTATACAACTCATAATGTATTAATTCCCTATACCTCTACTGGACTAATAAGTGATAATCAAGCACCGTGCTTTTTCATTAATAAGCGATAATCAGCTTTGTTGATTTACCATAGCAACCGGTTTTAATCGTTGATTGTTCATTGCAAATTGCTTGTCAGTTACATTTCCTAACTGTCATAAATTGATCGAAAATGTCGCGATACGGCGAAACTATGTTAGAAAATATTGATCAGACAGTTAAAAATAATAAACCTCTTTACAGTACGATCTGAAAACTACATATGGTCACAATTTATGGAATTTTGTGAAGTTCTATCATATATAGTATTAATTCCTGCAGTGTTTTTTTGCTTTGTGCGTCGTATAACGTATGATTAGGCAACTCATAATGCTTGTCAGTGATGACATTTCCTATAAATATATTAGTACTCGTTAGAAATTATCTTGAAATGTACACTAGGAATACTTTTTGATTGGACGACCTTGTTCATACGTAGGATGGATAGTAGACAGTATTGCATTTACTCACGTCAGACTATATTGCATTCATTGCGCACGTCAAAATATGTAAACACAGCTGCGATTTCTGTGTCTATTTTAAAAACGCTGTAGCTGCATTTATAAATGTGGAAAAAAGCATCTATTATTTGACGTATTTGACTAGGAAGAAATTTGTTTGATGTTTCATGTATTTCAAATAAAATAATAATGTAGTCTTATTAAATTGTTTTGAAAAGTAATTTCATTACTTTTTGTGGTGAACTATTTTTTGTCGTTGAACTAGTGTTAGATCTAAACCGAAAGCATGTTTATTATACAATAAATAATATCAAATGTTTAGTACTTTTATTTATTTAATACATAACGAAATAATTATAAGTATACATTTATGCTGAAATGATGATGCTTATCAATGAATGAATGTGCGGTTTCAGTGTCTATTTTAAAAACACTGTAGTTGCATTTATGAATTTACAAGGCCGATTGCATCTTTTTATTGTGGTCTTTGCGTAGACATGGACAGGTAGGCAAAAAACCATATTCTGTATTATTCATTCATTCATTAATAAGCATCATCATTTCAGCATAAATGTATACTTTTTATTTCGTTATGTTTTAAATAAATAAAAGTACTAAACCTTTGATATTATTTATTGTATAATAAACATGCTTTTGGTTTAGATCTTACCCTAGTTCAACTACAAAACAAGTTCATCGCAAAAAGTTTTATTTTTAAAACAATTTAATAAGACTACAATATTATTTTATTCGAAATACTTGAAACATCAAACAAATTTCTTCCTAGTCAAATACGTTAAATAATAGATGCTTTTTTCTACATTTATAAATGCAGCTACAGCGTTTTTAAAATAGACACAGAAATCGCATCTATGTTTACATATTTCGACGCGGGCAATGTATGCAATAAGCTGTCTACTATTCATCCTACGAATGTTGAGCAACATGGTGTACAAATACAAAGTGTTCCTAGTGTACCTAATTTAGCGAAGTTGCTTTATTCGTTGTATAATCTAAAGAATACAACTCTTGGTTTTGTGATTATCTGCAATCGCCGGATTGGCACACGATATGTTGCCAAATATTAATTCCACGAGTCCGAAGGACGGCCGCTTGCACTAACTCACGTGTTAAAAGCCTTATTAGGAATTCACGTACAATAGGTTTAAAAATAATAATTTTTTTTGGTTTTATTAAAATGACTTTCTTTGTACTATGATTGTGGAAATGTTCATTGTTAACCCAGTTATAATATTCGGCACTTAAATTTGGATGAAGTAGTGTTAGGGAGATAATATTCACCGATAACCGATTTTACATGTATTCTCCCTATGTCCCACTCAGCCGTGGAAACCCTGTATATGATAATTTCACGAATGCTTGTTGCATAGCGACGAAGACGAGTGTCAATTTGACAAGCATTAATTGTCAAATTGACACGAATTATCGATAAATTCAAAGCTCTTATGGTATTACTACTGAAAAAATGTAAAAAAGTCTGGTGCCGTAAATCTGAGGGATTACAAGAACTTTCTTGTAGCGGACAGTAAAACATGGTGGAGGTACCTTAATGTCATGCAGTAGTTTTTCCAAGTCTGGTGTAAGAAATTTAGTCGCAATTGAAGGAAGCTTAACTGGGATAGCCTACGTAACGCTCCTACAGGAAAATTATTTATTATTTGTTTTTAATTTTTATGTCAGTGACTACAAATAAATCTCTTCGCGTACGTTGACAGAAGCTTATATATTTTTATGGCTGCAGTGTATTTTACTTGTCTTATGTACATATGTCAACGGCTGTAACAATACACCTCAAAAATTAACCAGCGTTAAGTTGGATCTGTCCAGTACTGTATGTATGTAGATAAAACACTGGGTATGTTAGGTAGGGATAGGAATTTGCCTAGAGGGCTATCGAGACTAGTTGGAGAGGTTGAAGGTTTATGAAACACAGGTATCACATAACGGGTATTGTTATTGGTTATGTCATCAATATATCTGAAACACCTATACGTATCAAAAATTGTATAATTTCTTACTATATTTCTAACTACTACTGTATATTTATAACTATATTTGTGTGCGTAAAGCTTACAGTATGTACGAATGTAGTTATAGGTATTTGAAATTTCGTCGAAAAGGTGTACCTATCGAACCGTAAAAAATTTGTAGATAAGTAATTGTAAAAATGTAGTTTTTACATACTTATAACTTCTCGTTTCTCTGACTCGTTGTAAACTCGGACAATGGCATACAACCCACACGCATTTTTAACACCTATTATTTATTTTGACGTGTTCTCATAATAATTTTGTTGTACATCGAAATATGTGCATGCGTAATGGTCGTGCATGCATTCTTGTGTGCGTGTATGTTGTGTTGCGTGTATGTGGGGCTACTTTGCGCGTGGAATCGTATTTGTATTTATAACACAGACTGTGTTTATGAGAGGACTATTCTAAACTGTTATACCTAGTTTTCAAGTTATATTATTATATATTACAAGGTGCGATAAGGGTAAATTTGCATCAGTTTCTCTGTCTTCATAATGATTTAATATCACTACATCAACTGTTCCTCATTAATTTAATTTTTATTTATTTCAAAATCGCTAAAACGAGGAATGCCATTAAAAAACAAATTTAAGTTTTGGTTACTACAACGGTAAAAGAACAAAATTATAAAAGACTGAAAATGAATTAATGAAAAATAAATTAAGCTTTTGTCTAAAAAATTTGTAGTATAAGCATAACTTTTAGAACTAAACGATTAAGTAATTATTTGATGCTACTAATTACAATCATTTACGTACACTCTCTATGTGTTTATTTATAACCATCGGTAATAATATTTTTGAAAAATGTTGAGAGTGACAATAACGACTAATAAAAACGTGAGTTTGCAATTGCGTACACTAACTCATGACCCAGATAGCATGTAAGCTTACGACAAACTTGTCACTTACTTGCCTTTGACTTGTCGCCGGCAAGCTTAATATAGTAAGTTTGCTACAAGCTACAATTTCAAGCTTCCATCAAGATTCTTCTTTTCATGCGTTTTCGTGGACAAATCGCCTACCGCGCAGTCGCACTTTTTAGAACGCTAACCTCAAATGTGGATTTGCTATTTATGAAGCGTGCATTGTGCTATTTTGTGATAAAAAGTTCATAAATAAAAAACATAAAGGTAAGTTGTGTTTGTATTGTAATAAACAAAACAAGATTAACTCAGTCAATTATGTATAATTTGTTATAATGGTGTACATCACAACACTCATATACATATCTGTTTTTAAAATAATGCCAAATCCCTCCAATGCATTTTTAATATTTTTTGTATACATATGTACAGAGTAGGCTATGGAATGCAATTTACATATTTATTGTATTAATAAAGTGAAGGTATCAGCAATGGTATCAGTTTCTGTATACCTACATAGTTTAAATCTTTATCATACGTAAAGGTTAAAGACATGTGTAACAGTATGTTCAACCGAACATCAATAAAAAATGATTCGATACATCTTAAAAACTAATGACTAGTTTACTTAATAACAAATATCTACCAAATGACCGCCTATATCTCTCGTCAAATTATTCAGAATAGAAATGCAAAATGTCAACCAATCTTTGGAGAGCTATAAAACTACGTGTAGCGGGTGTTTCAAATTAACCGGCCATTTGGTAACTGTGTTACCTATTTTTGAAGCTACGATTTTGATCAAATGGACACATTTGCAGTATTTTGTGCGTAGATTACGATGCTGTAAACAGTAAAAGAATTAATCTTTAGGTTTTTAAGATATTTTCATATTTTACTTGTAAAATATGGGATGTATATTGTCCAACAACTTTATTTTCAATTTTAGGAGAGACTTTGGTTGAAACTTTGTTGTTCAATATTTGATTCTCCATTGAAATATCGAAAAATATACAGTGTTTCCGATAAAACAAAAAGATATTGTGATATTGTTGAAAAGCTAAGGATTAATGCTTACAGCATCGTAATCTACGTAGAGAACACTACCTACGAATTTGACCATTTGATTGAAATCATAGCTTCAAAGATAGAGTTATCAATAATATCCCATTAATTTGGGACACCCTCTATATATTTCAGATTACGTTTTTGAATATGCCTTTATTACGACTTTTTTCACTGAGGTCTTGAATGCGTTACATACAGTCCCTGAAGTAACTGTCAATAATTCGGGAAACAATTTATAAAAAATGCAATTTCTATTATTAGGGCAAGTCTTCCTAACGGAATGTCACGAAAGTCCTTCAGCAATTTAACACGGCAGGGGAAGTGGAAACGTATGAAAAAAACTATTCGGCTTGAAAATGCAGGGGTTCATCTTACAATGAAAAGGAGCATAAGCAGGGTACATCTTACAGTGGAAACGAGTTCCAGCAGAGTCCATTTTACAATGGAAACAGCCGTCACAATGGTCAAACTTACATACCACAGTATGAAACAGAAAATAATAAAAATTTTACTCAAGACCAACTGCAATGGGAGTCTTATTTTCTTGAATCATCAGATGAATCTGATGCTGATAATTGGACAGCAGTGCAGGAGAACTTTGGCCAATATAAGTTTCAACTTTAAATGTGCCCACGATTAATTCTGTAGTTATACCAGTTGGAATATACTTTGGAAAAAAAAAGCCTGCAGTTTGTCAGAATTTCCTTGGGGATTTTGTGAATGAAGCTGCTAATCTGATTAGTGCTGGGATGAATTTGAACGGGAGAAACATCAGCGTAGTAATAAAAGGATTTGCTTGTGATGCACCTGCGAAAGCTTTTATTTTAGGCATAAAAGGTCACGGAGGATATTCATCTTGTACCAAATGTAAGCAAGAAGGAATTTATTACAACAACCGCATGATATTTCCGGACTGCAATTCAATTCCCCGAACGCATGAAGGTTTTCTTAACAAAGATGATCCAGTATTTCATACTGGTGAAACTTCCTTGATAGAAATTCCAGGTTTGCACTTTATAAATTCATTTCCACTAGACTATATGCACCTAGTGTGTTTAGATGTGATGCGAACAACGATGTACAATTGGATAAACGGAACAAAAAAATTAAAATTTCCAGCCAGAATACTGCAGGCTATTTCAACGAACCTTTTGAGCATCGCCCCTTACATACCTGTGGAATTTTGTAGGAAGCCTCGTGAGTTGGAACAAATCAAGACGTGGAAAGCTACCGAATTTAGGCATTTTTTATTATATACAGGACCGATCATATTATATGATGTACTAAATCCTGATTACAAATCAGTGTACGATAATTTTCTGTCTTTGTGTATCAGTATGACTATACTTTTAAGTCCAATATTTTGTTATCAGCACCGTGAATATAATCAAGAATTACTAATACATTTTTTGAAAGTTTACCAAAAATTATATGGGCGACAATACATGACCCACAATTTTCATGGCTTGTGTCATATTTCACAAGACGTAACGGTGTTTGGCAACTTAGATACATGCAGTGCTTTTCAGTTTGAAAATTATTTACAAACCTTTAAAAAGCTTATCAGGAAAGGCGATAAACCACTGCAGCAGATCGTTAAGAGACTGCGTGAAAAAAGTGAATCAGACATAAAGATTTACAGCAATCCAGCAGGTGAACAAGGTTATCCACAATATTCGCGACATCATTTTTCTGGACCTATTGCAGAAAATTGTGATGCCTCAAAACAATATAAAACCATAAACTTCAGGACTCCCTGCAGACCCCTATTCCGTGATATTGGAGTATTACCATTGCCTAGTTTATACATCTATAAATCATTGGTTTTTTATAACAATAATAAACATCTATACAGCCGAAATATCGATATTTCCCATAGTATGCCAACCAGAAATGCCAATACCCTAATAACACCTCTTCATAAGCTTACTCTCTATGAGAAGGGTGCGTTATATAAATCGATATCGGCTTATAATGCACTACCTAGCACTATTAAATGTATTACTGACGAAAAGAAATTTAAAAGAGCAGTTTACGATTTTCTGGTTGACAACGTGTTCTACAGTTTCCACGAGTTTATCAACCGACCCGTCTAAGCTTTCTCAAGGCTAATTTTATCTATCCGTTACACGAACTGGGGCTACCCTATTTGTGTATGTAACAGTTATAATATGTATGTACATGTGTAATGTACAACCTCCTGCTCTAACATCAGATACGACACGGGATAAATTAGTGATGACAGAAACAGAACCAATTGTTGGAAAGTGAATAGTCTGTAATATCAAAATTTTGCATAAATATGGTAAGAGGTTTTTCTGTTTATATGCTAAGTGCATTTGTAGAAAGGATTACAAAAAACTATATTTCAGAAGCCTATTCAACTGCCAGATCAAGTCTGAAAATTGCCGAGGAGACTTCTAATTTAGATACTGATGATGACCTTTGGGAAGGAAGGAAACGTAGAAAAAAGGATTGGGGGGAGGACTTTCTATTTTCAGAATATTCTAGCGACGATGAGAGTGGCACTGTACAACAAAAGCAAACTTTCAGCGACAAAATCCCTACCTATCCAGGTTTAGGTTCATTTAAATCGGCAAAAACTAAAAAGAACATTAATTCTCTTAGTAGTAATACTACTAATGCAACTAATTCCTTGCCCATATGATCACAAGGAAGTGAAACACCCCGTTCTTGTTCTGCATGTGATGATAATCGATTTGTAGCCACTTCCTTCAAAGATTCTTGCTCCCCTTTAACTTCATCGCAAAATTTACTACAGAATATAGATTCCGCTGGTGGAACAAGAATTTGCAGTTCTCCGTCATCCATTAGATCTGGAAGCTCAGCATTTTCAGGTTGGTATATATCTATTATATGTTGGTATTTGTCTATTGCTTCTATGATACCTATACAGTTCAAGTTTCACTGCGAAAATACGTCCTAGAATTAGCAATATTTTTATCGTCTGAAGTTTCGGCAAAAACGATCAAATATGTAGTTATTAATTCCATCCTTTTCGTTTTATTGCAATTGAATGAAAGAGAAAATATTTTTTGCCGAAATCAAAGTACATAGGTGCGATTAAAATTGTACTGATAAAATTATCTACACTTATTTTCGCACTTATTTTCAGCCCACCCTAAATATTTTATGCATTTGTGGATTATCTTATTAAAACAATGTCTTTAACTTATTAGATTCAGATCGTACATTGCTGGGACAGGTACAGGCGACATTGGGAGCAGTGGCTGAGAAGTTGGATATATTACATCATAATGTAAACATCCTGATGGCAAACCAAGAAAGCGGTAGAATAGCTGAACCCAGTTGCAACGATCGTTTATTAGGGCTTCTGCCACTAGAAAATCTGGAAGATTTTAATGCTCTTGAAGAAAAGACAAAGGAAAATACTAATTTTGCAAATCAGTTGGTAAACTCAAATTTGTAGTAGTGGATTATTTATTATCTTTTTAATGTATTAACTTCAATGGCAATTCATTATTCATATCAAACTATTTTAGGTTAAAATTTTTGCCAGTATTGGAGGAAAAGACGTACGTAGTTGCGTCATGGACATCATGAAGCGTCTCATGGCAGACATGTTGGCAGAAGAATTTTCGTATTCGGGAAGTCACCACCAACAATAACCCAAAAATTCCTTTCTGCAAAAAAAATATTTGTCACATAATTCATGGTCAATTGATCGCTACAACAGATTCAACAAATTCTGATGTATGAAAATTTCAAATAGAAATATTTTCAAGGCCAAACAGGTATACTATGTAGTAATTGGGAATACACCGTGCCCGACAGATCCGTCTGAAAAAATTAACTGGGAAAAAAAAGATTGCTTAAAAATTAATCATAACAGTAGGTAAATCTGTATTAACATATTTGCTAAATTGCAATACATCTAAAGATATATATACAACAAAAATATAGGCTGTTACAGGATTTTTATAACTATCAGTATAAGAAAAGTATGGATATAACCAAATTTATCTCCGATCGAGAAAATTTGGTGCACAAGCTAAGGATACTCAAACAAAATATAGACGAGACAATGCTAATGACTAAAATTTTGTCGACTCTCCCGGAAAACGACAGACATTTCATCAGTGCCTGGGAATCAACAACAAAAGGGGATAGGAATCTAACAAATTTAACAGCTCGGCTAATTGCAGAAGAGAACAGACTGAAAATTATGGAAAATAATAGTGAACAGGTTGCATTTAAATCATCGACAGCAACGACAAAGAACGCAAATAAGGTAAATCAAAACCCTACCGAAAAAACCTGCTTCAAATGTGGTCAGATTGGACATTTTGCTAGACAGTGTAGAAATGGTCAATCAAAGTGCAATATCTGTAGAAAATCAAATCATCAGAGCAAAGATTGTTATTTTAGAAACAAATACAGAAGTGAAAGAGGAAAATCAAAGGTTACTTTTGTTATAGAACAGGTACATAAAGAAAATAAAACAAATCAATGGATTTTGGACTCGGCTGCTTCATCGCACATGGTAAATTGTAAAGATTTAATAAGCGACCTTCATGAAAGTATATACGAAATAGGAACAGCAAAACAAAATCAAAATATATGCAGTCATATGGAACTGAATTGAGACCAAAGATTGTACACTCAAAGATGGTATTTTTGTACCGGATTTGACAAAAAACTTGTTGACTTATTTGATTAATCGTTCTCCGACGACCAATTTAGATAAGACACCCCATGAGATGTGGACATCTAGAAAACCAAATTTAAAATATGTACACATTTTCGGTTCAGAAGTATTCGCAAAACGATTGGATTACAGTAAGAAGTTAGATGAAAGAAGTCAAAAACTTTTATTTGTAGGATACGCTCCTCATGGCTACAGATTGTTTGATATAAAAAACAGTAGTATAATAATATCTCGAGATGTGCTTTTTCAAAGTAGCCACGTACAGTCTATTTTCAATGACGAAGATGAAAGTGAAGAAAACATGGAATTAACAGATGAAACAGTAAACAATGAAAAACAGATAGATGATGTTAAAGATGTTATTTTAGTTAAAGTAACGCAGTGTTTTTAAATAAAGATAACGTTTATTGGTATGCAACTTTGTATAAAAATTAACATCCATTAACGACTTAAACTCAACTATATGTAACTATGTCATATTCTATATCGCTTACTATCTATGAGATGGCGCTACTATATCTATATCTAACACACCCCCACAATGACAAGATGCTACATACTGCTTGTAATTGATACATTACTAAAATATGATTATTTTACAAAATGCATCTAACAATACAAATAATTATAATAAATTCATAATATTGCATAACTTGTTATGCTTTTGGAAGTTTAAGGCTTTTGTGAATATATCTGGAACACTGTCTTCTGTTGGTATATATGTCAGAGATAACAACCCTTTCCTTAATGCGTCGTTGATAAAACGTACTTTTATATCGATGTGTTTAGTACGTCTAATGTTTTCGTAATTTACTATCAGCTTTATCGTGCTTTGATTATCTACAAAGAGCTGACAATTTACTGTGGCACCTTTATTCAAGTCATGTAAGACACCTTTAATATAAATTAGTTCAGTTGCAGTAAACGCAGAAGCTATATATTCTGCTTCAACGGTTGATAATGCTACGGTGGGCTGTTTTCTAGACAACCATTGAATTAAATTTCCTCGGTAGAAAATAGCTGCATTGCTTACACCATAGCGATCTGTTCTGTCACCTGCCCAATCAGCATCTGAGAAGGCTTGCAATTCTTCTTTTGAAGTTTGGGTATGTAGTAATCCCTCATCTGCTGTTTGTTTCAAATAACGCAGAACTCTTTTACCGGCTGTCCACAACTGTGCTGTTGGTCTATCTAGGTATCATCTGCTTAACAAACAAGTCGCGACAGTTATATCTGGTCTGCTAACTATGGCTAAGTACATTAATGATCCTACAAGTTCTCTATAGGGCACATTAATAACTTCTTCATTTACATTTACATGTAAATTTGTCTCCATAGGTGTTTTGGTTCCCTTGCAATTTCCCATTTGAAATTTATGCAATATTTTGTTTATCATTTGCGTTTGTTTGATTTCTATTCCCTTCTCAGTTTCCTTTATTTCCATTCCTAGAAACATGTTTATTTTTCCAAGATTCTTCGCATTAAATTCCATTTTAAGTTTGTTATATTTTCATCATTTCCTAATACTAAGATATCATCAACAAATATTAGTAAGGATACGTCTTCATTCGTGTATAGACAGAAGTCATGTTTTGATTGTTTAAAACCATTATTCACGATAAATTCATGGAGTCGTCAATACCAACAACGTGGAGCTCCTTTCAAACCATACAATGCCTTTCTTAATTTGAGGACTTTTCCTTCCTTTATTGTAACCCTTCCGGTATCTTTATGTAAATTTCTGCTTCCAATTTACCATTCAAGAAAGCTGTAGATATGTCTAAATGTTTAAGTGGTAAGTTTTCTTGGATTGATTTACTTAGTAAAAGTCTAACAGTTCGTAGTCTTGCCACCGGAGCGTAGACATTTTCTATGGTGTTTTGCTGGAAACCTTTCGCGACTAAGCTAGCCTTTTTTGTACCGTCAGTTTTGATTTTGAATACCCATCTGGTGTCTATTGCCTTTTTCCCTTCAGGTAATTGTGCATTTGCCCATGTTCCTAGTGTTGCATGAGCTTTCAGTTCCTTTTCTATAGCCTCATCTTGCCACCCGTTTCCCTCATTTATTGCTTCATTGTATGTGTTTGGTACGTTCTCAATAAGTGTTTCCATACACAAAGCAAAATGTTGGGATTCGTCATCATCGATATTCATTTCGTAGTCATATCTGGCAGGTAGTCTACGTTCTCGATCGGGTTTGTTTGTCTTACGCGACTGTCTGTCTTCATTTTTTTCTTCATTTTCAATTATATTCATTTCTTCGAGCGATTCTTGTGTAGTATTTTCTTCTTCTTCTTGAGTAGTATTTTTATTTTCGGTCCCATACTTATTTACAATTTTTACGTCTTTTTCTTCGACTATGTTCGTCAAATCTGCAACCGTCTTGCCTTCACAAAATATTACGTCTCGCGCTACAAAAACATTTCGTTTTACAGGGTTCCACAAACGATAACCATTATTTGTGTATCCTATCATTAAACATGATTCTCCTTTAGGTTCAAATTTTCCAAAAATCTTGTTTTTAGGAATGTGACAGTACGCCAGGCATCCGAAAATTTTTAGGTTCTGTAGGTTTGGTTTTCTTTGATAAAACATCTGGGCTAGCGTAGCTGTTGTTTTCAGACATGTTGTGGGACTTCTATTCAGAAGATACGTTGCGCATAATATAGCTTCACCCCACATATCCTTGTCCAACTTCGAATCCATTAACATTGCTCTGGCTTTTTCTAATAGAGTCCGATTCAATCTTTCTGCTGTTCCATTTAACTGTGGTGTATATGGTATTGTTTGTTGAATTTGAATCTCCTTGTTTTTGCAAAATAATTTAAAATCATTTGAAGAATATTCACCCCCATTATCACAACACAATTAGGAAATTTTTGTACTAAATTTTGCAGTAACAAGAGCTTCATAAGCCTTAAAACATTCTAAAACATCACTTTTACTTTTAATTAAGTATACAATAGCAAAATGCGCAAAATCGTCTAGAAATGTTACAAAGTACCTTTTATTATCCCAAATGGATGGAGTGATTGGACCACATACATAACTCCTTTTGTTTTCTTTTCAGATTTCGAAATATATGGCAATTTTGTAATATTACTTCTGATACAAGTTTCACAATTACCAACAGGTAATTTGTTCTCAAAACTCATTCCATCTACTATATTATTTTTGTACAAGTTTGATACATTGTTTAGACCTAAATGCCCTAACCTTTTATGCCACAAAGTATAATTTTGTTTTTGCTCACAAACATTTGCCTCACATTGATTATTTATCTTAAATTCAATTTCAAATAGTGAACCTACTTTTTGTCCAAAAGCTATCGGTAAAGATATTTTATATATATTAACTTTCTTTTTACAAAAATTGACTCGTAAACCTGCCTCTACTAATTTATTAACTGATAATAAATTATGCCTTAAATCTTTACAATACAAAACATCTTTAATTTCACCAGTTATCCTATTTCTCTCACCTCATACTACGTCTAGATTACCTATTTTAGTAGCAAGAACATACTGACTATTTTTGGCAACATAAATTTTAATTGGTGAACTTAACTCACGTATATTCTTTAGTCTTTCAAAGTCCTTGATCATGTGATCTGTGGCTGCAGAATCAACATACCATTTAATGCGTCCATAGTCTTCTTCCATCATGGCTCCTTCACACGAGCTGGCTGAGAAAGCGATGTGAACTTCTTTTTCTGGTTGTGTCTTGTAACGGCACTCATTTCGCTTTTGACCAGGCTTCCCACAATTGTAGTATTTAAAGCGGTCCTTGGTTATCTTCTTGTTGTTGTAACCTTTTGAGCTGGTCAGAAAAACAGCAGTGGTCTCACCTGATGCAGTTGTCTCTCGATTAATTCTTTTGTCCTCATGATCGAGCAGTTTTCCTTTTACAAATTCCAATGTCAGCCTTGCTGGTTCTAAATTCTCCAAAGCAGTAACAATCGGATCGAATGATTTGGGTAGCGTTAACAACAAGTGGCACACTATGTCTACATCTTCCAGTTTTGCTCCCACTTACTCCTCCTACTTTAGCCCTCTTACAACTTCATCGAACTTAATAAAATAAATTTCGATACGTTCACTTTCTCTATATTTCATCGTTAATAACTTTTTTCTTAGATATAGTTGACTTGCCATACCTTATTTACGCTGAAAGACATCTTCTAATGCCTTCCACATTTGATAGCTTGTCTTTTTACATTTGAGAAGTTCCAGTTGGTTATTGGCTACACACTGTATTAAAACTGATTTACATTTTTTGTCTTGTTTCTTAAAATTCTCATCAGGGGGGTTATTCTCGAATCTGAGGGAATGGAAATTTCAAGAGACTTGTCAAAAAATTCCTACAATTTCAATAGTTTCTATTCTGGAGTTGACTTTCTCACTTTTTCGTAGGAAAATATTCCCCAAATATTCGCTGGTATTTTCTCCAACAAATTAGTAAGAGAAATTGCTAGAGAAATTAAATCGGCTTCGCTCGTTCTCATTTCGGTGGTTTGCGGGGATCTGTGGTATATAGTTAATTAGTTACCTATATGTCATGTTAGTATAGTTTGCGATATTAGAAGCGCGTTAAAAATATAATAAGTATTATTCCCGAATATTATAAAATATATGTACATTGTACTAATTACAACCACTGCGATACGATGGATGCTGAGGAAATATTACTAGCCGACCAAATATTTCAAGATGAAGTTCATGCTGAAGACCTTGCTGCAGCCCCACCAAGGCAGTTTTTGTATAAAAATTAACATCCATTAACGAATTAAACTCAACTACATATATGTAACTACCTATGTCATATTCTGTACCGCTTACTATCTATGAGATGGCGCTACTATACCTATATCTAACAAAAGATATTACAATACCAAAAAAAAGACAGAAAAGGACGAAGAAAGGGAAGTAGAGAGAGAAAAAAGAATTAAAAAACTACCAACGAAACTGATTGATTGTAATGTTTATTTGACATTTGAGGAAGTTTTAAAAAGGAACAACAAAGACAC
The DNA here is from genome assembly GCA_023690525.1 of Holotrichia oblita. Taxonomy (NCBI): domain Eukaryota; kingdom Metazoa; phylum Arthropoda; class Insecta; order Coleoptera; family Scarabaeidae; genus Holotrichia; species Holotrichia oblita. The sequence goes on along the minus strand of CM043015.1, from coordinate 135,665,046 downwards.
GTGGTTAGCTGCAATAGTAGAGGAAGAGCAGTGATTAAAGTAAAATAATACTTGGACTTTGCTTGATAAAGAAACATTAAATGGCAAGAAACTATTAAGCAACAAATGGATATTCTAGGTCAAGGATGATGGAACATACAAAGCGCGTTTGGTAGTTCGAGGATGTGAACAGAAGAGAAAACTATAACGAAACATTCAGTCCAGTTGTAGGAAATAGTGCGACGAGATTGTTGTTTGCTATAGCGGCTCAGAAAAACTATGAAATAGTCAAATTCAACTCACCGAAGAAATTTATATGCAAATTCCAGAGGGTTATGAAGATAACGACAATAAAGTGTGTAAACTAAATCGTGCGCTTTATGGTTTAAAGCAGGGTCCTTTAATATGGAATGAAGGGTTTACTAGTTTTTTAATGGGTTTGGGCTTACATGAAATAAAGTCAGAGAGGTGTGTTTTTAAAACCGAAGACGCTCAATAATACTTACTTTCTATGTCGACGATGGACTAATAATAGGTGAAGATTTAACAAAAATGAGAACATTTTTGAAAAATTTGAGCGAAGAATTTAAAATAAAAGTATGGGAAAATCTCTCTTTTCTTGGTGTGTCTATTTCAAAGACAGACAACATGTTAATTTTACATCAAATGGATTCGGCAAATAATATTCTTGAAAATTTTAACATGGCAGAGTGTAAAACAACAAAAATTCCATTAAGTAAAAGTGATATAAACGCGAAAATAAACCAATAGTAGCTTTATCCACCACCGAGGCGTAGTACATCGCGGCTGCTGACTGTTGTCGTGAATTAATCTATTTGAAAAATTTGCTTAGAGAACTTTTAGGGGTTGATGTGCCAGCAACAATAAACGTAGACAACAATAGTGCAATAAAACTCATAAAAATGGCGTAGTTAATAAAAGAAGCAAACACATAGACGTTCGTTACCATTTTCTGAATGAAAAGGTTAATAAAAATATTATAAGAATTAAATACGTTAGTACGCAAGAACAACTAGCTGACATTTTTACTAAATCACTAGAATGTGTAAAATTTGTGAATTTAAGAGGATCATTTTATGTTCCAAATGAATTGAATAAGTTAGCATACTATTATTGTAATATTTGTTTTGATATGTAAGGCAAGGTATTTACTTTTTTTTTAGTTTATAAGGGGAGGTGTTACAATAAGTAATAAGCTTAGTTTTAATAAACAAAAAAACCTAAATAATACATATATATTTTTTTAACAGTTGGTACTAAAAAATAATGTAGAATATGGTTAGGTATAAGAAGTTGTGTTTTTCTCTTTAGACGTGTTCTGTTGAATAAAATGTTTAAATAAGTTTTCAGTGTTTAATATACAACATTAAAGGTAAAATTAAATTAAAATTTTAACACAGTTGAAGAGAAAGATTATTAACAATGTTTACATAGTTTACATGTGCAAGTCTTTCCTCAGGTGCAAAACTGGTAAAAGCAAGTACGCTATTTGAAAATCGCTTATTTAATTAAGATGACATAGATAACATGTAGTTCTAATTTTTATAAAGCACTATTATTAATACTACTGCTGTAGTTAAAAGTGCCAGACTGAGACCGTGGTCTGACAAGCATCCTTGCTTTTTGTAAGCTGTACTGCGGTCCTTTGAAGTCTGCCCAATACATGCCTTGATAAATATATTGATCAGGTAACTCGCCATTTAAGTATCTACCGTTCAAATTACTCGTGTCACAATTTCTATACCACCAACCACCACCTAAAAATGAAAAATACAACTGATATACAAAAATTACTTAGCAGCCACTAATTAGTGTCAATAGACAAATTAAATAGGTATACTGAAATATATTGTTCAAATAGTCAGTAAAAGGTAATTTTTTTCAGCTTCGTTACGTATTAATCATTTACTAGAAAATAATAAAAATTTTTATCAACAGACAGAGAAATTAGCGTAAGATAGTATGTAGCGTTGTAGTATAACTTGTTGTAAGACGCGGTCGAGTTGGATGGTAGTATCAAGACGCCTAAAAATCTGTTGTACTATCAGGCAGGATATTGGCAAAAAGTTGCAATGTGTAGGCATGGTTACTACTGCTGATACGATTCACATGACAATTTTGTCTGGTGGTATGATTTTTATTAATCGTATTGGTGTTATTAGCCATGTACCTTAAATGTAAAGGAAGTGCTCATTTTAACTATTGATCTACATTTTCTAAAATTGTTAAATATCTCAGAAACTATTGAGCCTAGGTATAACATGTAACTTGTCTTCTTTTGGGACAGCCTGTATATTTGAAAATAATTTTAAAATGTGTTCCCAATGAACTTACACATACTCAAATATTTTAAATGTTACCGTTTTTTGTATATCAACCGAGGCAAATGTAGTGCCCCACCCTGTATAGTATAATCAACCTAATATACATTTTTGAATTGCATATGTTTTCAGTAAGTAAAACACGTTTATTTTCGTAATGGGCCGATGCTAAGCCGGGTTATTATGTGGATTTCTTTAAAATTATTTAGCAAAACTTTTGTGATTGGCTAAAAATATATAAATATTTATACAAATGTATAGATACAAATATGTTCTCCAATCTCAAACTAGATCTAAACTAGACAATAAATCAAACACTATTCCTCAGCTGGTTGCATATTAGTATGTGCCTCTATCACTGTAGACGATAATGTCATATTGACTTTATAGCCTATAAAGATTCCTATAAGAAATGCTAGGTAAAAAAATTTTGCCGCGCGTGTAAAACTTTTTGAGTAGGTACCGTTCTTCTCTGGTATCTACTGCAATTGGGTGACAAGCATTGTAGGAACAAAATTTTCAAGAAGCAACTACTCAATCATAAAACAAATACGGATATGTAAAATGTGTTAACCAAATTATATCATTATCTAAACGGAAAGAAGATGATAACTCTAGGATCATCTTCTTTACCTTTAGTTAACGTTGTGACAGCCGTTACTTTCCCTCTACCTGTATTATTATCTGTGATACTATGTATATTACAAGTATTATTACAGTAATAAACTATTAGTAACAAAATAATCAACTACGTATACAGGATGATTGGTGAGAATGGCCTATTAAAAGTATTATACAAACAGAACGGAACTTTAAACTAAAATTTTGCAGTTGAATATGGTTGAATATGAACACGTGAAAATGTTTTTGAATGAAACTGAGAAAAATGTATTGTACAGAAGCGAAAACAATGTTATTACAAGTAAAATAAAAATTGTAAAAAATACTAAGATTACAATATGTTTTGTAACAAATACAATAATTTCTTGTTGTAAAATAAATTCTCGCATTGTTTACCCTAATTATTGTCCTGGTGGAGATCTATTTCTCTCAGTGTACGCGAGAAAGACCGACGTCAAAATAAGTGGCAAGTAACTATGTAAAACAAATAAGCTAAGCAGCCTTGCTTCAGTAAATTGACATATCTGAGCATCTTAGGTTAAATCGTTATAACTTATACACCTTCCATTTTAGGTAGGTATAGGAACACCAAAAACAGATTAAAAGAGAATATTTTGTAGAATCAGAATATCTAATAAAATACATAACTTTCCATTAAAAAAAAATCTATTTTCCGAAGATTGAATTTATTTATAAGCAACTAAGTTTTTAAACACCCTGTATAACGTTACAGAGAAGAACTTCAAATGTTGTGTAACTATACAATATCAGCTGTGCCTATGCAAAATTTCATTCGTCTCTTCCTCCTACGTGATGTAATATCACTATAAAGTAAGATCGGTAGGTATCTGTTACTTTTTTCTTTAATTGCAAATAACTTAGAAGGCATGGTATTTAAGTATAGGGATGATTGGTGTGATTGGATGATTGGTACATGAAATATGTGTAAAATTTATCATAGAAGCTCAATTTGTAATTTATTTTATAGCATGCTATTTAAAAAAATCCAAGGTGATGCCCACTTCCGGTTAATCGGAAGTGATATTTATTCAAGTATTTTCGCGTGATAGTTCATATTCAATCATATCCAACTGCAACATTTTGTTTTAAAACTTCGTTCCGTTTGTATAATACTTTTAATATGCCATTCTCATCAATCACCCTGTATATGATGCTCATAGAATGATTAATTAGTTAAGTGTAATCGCAAACTAGAAATTAATTTTGCGACATTTCATACAATAGTACAATTGATATATTCGACATTTACCGTGAATTTGTGCACAACTTCCTTCAGGCCAAGAGTCTTGGTCCACGTCTTTTGTACTAAATCTACTACCAGCATGATACACCAAAGAATCACCAGCGTCACCACTATATCCTGTAAGTACTTTTAGACGAAATCCTTCCACTTCAGCTCCTATACTAAAAGCTGTGTAGTGTGCATAGACTGTTTGTGAATTAAAATCCTCCATTTCAATTAGTAGTTCATTAACGTCATGTCCTGAAACAAAATTTAGTTAAGACATTTAATGAAGATATTCTTTGACATTATTCCTTCAAGTCGATGCCGAAGATTTAGTTATATTCTACTATTTGTGTGAGTATTCTATAGTTTGCTAATTGGAATAACATAAAGATTCCAGGTTTTTCCTTCTTAGAAATGTTTGTATGTACATACATTACAAAGAACTTTTATACTAGTGGTGGGCATTTTGATCATTTTTGTATTCGAATAATCATTTCGTCTTCTATTCGAATATTCGAATTAGTCGAATATTCATATTCACTTCAATTTAATCGATTATTCATATTCAATTCAATTCGATCGATTATTCGTATTCAATTCAAATTATTCATTCCTATTCAATTCAATGTAATCGATTATTCGTATTCAATTCAATTTTATTCTTTCACATTCAATTCAATCCAACATTCACATTTCAATTATTCATAATACTGGATCACATAAACTTTTTCCGCTAATGTTAACATTATATTGTTACGGCCGTACGCCTATGACTTATTCGAGAGAACTTCGAATTCTAGAAAACCTCTAGAAAAGTTCTAGATTATTCGAGTATAGAATGTTCCAGAGACACCAGGACATATAAAATAGGGTCGAAGCGACACTAGAGGACAGTCTATTACCGAACATCGACAAGTGTAAATAAATATTGTAAAAGTAAATAGTGCGCGGACATAAATAATCTTTTAGTGTTAGTCAATCGTTATTGTTTTATTTGTTACTACGTTATTATTATTATTAGAAATAAATCGTTGTTTTTACGAAATATCGCCTGAATATTTATGTATTTAAACCCCGTAAACGTTACAATTGGTGTCAGAAGTGGGATTTTGCGATATTTCTCGACATATTTTGTAAAAATGGCCACGAAAAATTTAAAGGACCTAAAAGTGACGGATCTCAAGCGGGCACTCGAAGAGAGAGACGAAGACACCAACGAGAGGAAGAATGAACTTCAAGAGCGGCTGGTGAGAGTCATGAAAGAAAATGGTGAGGATCCAGATAATCACGAATTTGAGGTGGATGGTGGTACTAATGAATTAAAGAGAGTATTGAAAGAAGATATGGGAAGCTTGAAGGAAGAAATAGCAGACAATTCTAGAAGCTTGAAAGAAGAAATGGTAGAAAATTCTAGAAGCTTGAAAGAAGAAATGGTAGAAAATTCTAGAAGCTTGAAAGAAGATGTGGGAAGTTTGAAAGAAGAAATGGTAGAAAATTCTAGAAGCTTGTAGGAAGAAATGGTAGAAAATTCTAGAAGCTTGAAAGAAGATGTGGGAAGTTTGAAAGAAGAGATAGCAGAGAATTCTAGAAGACTGAAAGAAGAAATGGTAAGCTTCAAAGAAGAGATAGGAGAAAACCTAAAGAAGGAAATGTTAGAAAATTCCAGAATCTTGAAAGAAGAAATAAATCAAAAGTTACTACTTTCTTTTTCCCTTGATCATTAATGTCGGGAATTAAAAAATTTTTAAATTAGCTTCTGGACCGTACGCCACTGGTCGCTTTGCCTGTCGGTGATCGATATTATCGATTTCGCTTGCGCCTTCGTTCACTGAAGATCCGGGCTGCGGCGCTGTATCACAATTTGACGTTTGACCACGAAGTTTGTTTACGAATGTATCGAAATCGGATTAATGAGCAAGAAAAATACTTTAAAAGTGTCAGTAACGACGAATTAACAAATTATAACCGCGGGATAGCGGAATAAAAGAAAGGTAGGTTCATTATATACATATATTTACATTAAAATTCAGATGAACAACATTTTCCAGATGACAGATATAAATACCAGTAATCAGAAAAAACAATCAAAGCAATAATCGGATATAAAATAACAAGTGTTGGTTTATACAGAGAAAACATCAGTTTATCAATGGCAATTACATAATATTTACAGAAAGCGTGTGAAATAAATCTTACGTTGGATGTATACCAGGTCCTTCGGTAGTTGCTGTGAACAATTCAAAATCATTTAATTGACATGCGGATACATAAAATAATAATCAGGCAAAAATATATACAGGTACGTAATAGCAAAATAAGTAAAATAATAAATGTCTCTGATATCGGTCTTGTGAACGGACAGATACCTGCTGGCCAATTTCTCGGCTCCGGCAAGTCAGACGGGATGGTGAACGCCAACTTTTCGGCGGCTTCACCCAGGATACTTGCTAGCCAACTTCTCGGCCTCAGCAGGTCGGATAGGATGGTGAACGCCAACTTCGTCGGCCGCTTCACCTGGAAATACCTGTTAGCCAACTGTATCGGCCCCAACAGGTCGGAATAGGAAAAGGAATTCTCTTAATGATGAAAAATGCGGCCTTTATATAGTCGGCTGGACCCGTTTTTGTTGTCTGACGTCTCCCGGAAAAACTCTGAAAAATATACACAGGTATCCAAAATATAAATATACAGGTCATTTCAAAACTATTTACAGCAAACAACATTAAATAAATTTTCGCTTCTTAAAATTTAACATTAAACTAAATAAAAATTGTTTCTGGGTACAGAGGTTCGTTACACCCCCCATACCCGGTGGAGAATCGAACTCCGGTTTCCCTCGCGACAGGAGAGGACACTGACCACTACACTACGGAGGACACTCGCGCACTAGCACTCCGACACTGCGTGCTGACTGGCCGGCGTTGTCTCGTGCGTGTCGTTGGACTGCTTCGGGGTCGTTGATCCAGTCCTTCCGATGCCTCATCCATGCTGGACCTCGGTTTCGGCGTTTCTTTACGCCGACGGCTGGGCGAGGGCACGAGGAAGGTGGATGGAACGGCGACGGTCCGGCTGGTTGTCGGCTAGGCCCTGGACGTGGAGATGCTGGATCTCGGTACGTCAAAGACTGGTCTCTTTTCAATGGGACCACATAGTAGGCGGTTTTCGAAGTGGCTGACGCGACGTCACCTGCCTTGGATTTCGGTGGCGGTGTCGGCGGTAATGGAGATAACATCTCCTTCACTGGGGATATCCCAAACAGTTCAATGAATTTCCATCTTATGTAGTCCTCAGTTGCTGGCGAAAATCCACTGAGATCCGGTGAAGTTGGTGACGCCAAGGAAAGTATCGGTGGCGTCAACGGCTCGGCGGTTTTCGACGGTGGCGGCGCAGGTGGCGGGGTTCGGCATCTCTCTTCGAGAAAACGAACAGTGTTTTGTGAGACCATGTATCTGGGAGTTCCTGGCTTACCCTGGATCGGGCACTCTCTCACTGGACTATTCATCGCTGGGCTTGATTGGACAAGTGAGTAACTTGGTTCATCTCTGTCCCTTTTCTATCCAAATTTTCTCCCCTCCTAGGTTGTTGGAGGGGATAGCATGCGCGGTCATTCTTCGGTGGGGAAAGCAGGATCGGAAGGGGAATCCCTACTGGCTTCCGGTAGTGCCATCTTTAAATCCTTGACATGAACTCGGTCCAATTTGCGAGTTCCAGGTACCTGTAACATTACAATTGTAGGTGATACTACTTTAACTATCTTACAGGGGCCAGCAAATTTGGGAGCCAATTTGGATGAAAAATTCCTCGCAGCGTTGGAAAGCAGGTGTTCTCGCTTGAACACGTACTGGCCTACTTGAGGACGGAACGGACGTCTTCGCAAATTATATCCATGACTCTGGCGTTGGAAACCGTCTGCTAATTTGACCTTGGTAATTTGATAAAAGTCTTGCAATTTTTGCAGCTCAGGAATTAATTCTCTAGCTTCTGTTTCCTGGTGGTCCCCGGTATCTTTCACTTCTCTCCACAGCAACTTGGGAGGGACCAACAGGCGTCCAAAGTTGAGAACTGCCGGCGAAAATCCAGTTGTCTCGTGTTTAGCGGTGTTGATGGCGAACATAAACTGTGGTAGGTTTACATCCCATTCTCTCTGATCTTCTTCAATGTATTGTGCCAGCATAGGCCCTATAACACGATTGGCTCGCTCCACCGGATTTTGTTGCGGGGAGTACGGTGTTGTGAAGCGAATCTCGATGCCCAGGTCCTTGGCGGCTGTCTGGAATAGGCGGCTGGCAAATTGAGGTCCGTTGTCGCATATCAGCCGTTTTGGAGTTCCAAAACGGTAGACGACCTTTTCTTTCACCACCTGAATAACGGCATTGGCAGTGGCTTGGCGGAGAGCTTGACACTCGGTCCATTTGGTGAAACGGTCCTGTAAAACTAGAAGGTACGTAAAACCCCTACGACTTCGTGGAAATGGGCCCATCAGGTCTACCGAAACTTGTTCCCATGGACAATCTACGGGTGACTACAGCATTTGTCCAAAAGGTTTCTGTTGGCTGAATTTATGTTTTCCACAGGATTCGCATTTCCGGACGTAATTACGTATTTCACGGAACATACCCGGCCAGTAATAATGGGCGGCAGCTCGAGCGATACTCTTCGCAATTCCCAAATGTCCGGCTTCTGGAGCATCGTGTATCTCTCGCAGGATTCGCAGCCTTTCAGATTTCGGGATGCACAACCTCCATGGAGCTTCTCCATGAGTACCCGGAAAATTTCTATATAACACTTCGTTGTGTATCAAGTATTCTTTGGTGACGGCCTGAAAAATCTTGTTGTACCATGAACAAGTGTTACCTTGAAAAACAGCGAAGATCTCCTCATCTTGTTCAACCACACACGGCAGAGGATTTCTAGATAAGCTATCGGCTAGGTTATTCATATTTCCACTGCGGTACCTGACTGTAAAATCAAACTGCTGCAAGTCGACGGCCCATCGACTAAGCCTCCCGGATGGATTCTTCAGTTCATTGAGCCATCTCAGACACTGATGGTCAGTGACTACTTCGAATGTATATCCCTCTAGGTAGTATCTGTACTTCTTGATGGCCCAGACGACGGCTAAACATTCTTTCTCTGTTGTAGAGTATTTGGTTTCGGCCGGATGCAACGTCCTACTGGCGTAAGAGACAGCACGCTCCATCCCGTCAATTTCCTGGATCAAGACGGCGCCTAGACCTTGTTCGCTGGCATCGGTATGTAATTGGAAAGGCCTAGAAAAATCAGGACATATTAGTACCGGACTTTCTTTCGACGTCTTCTTTATCGCTTGGAACGCAGCGTCTTATTCAGGACCCCATGACCATCTTTGGTTCTTCTTTACCAAACGCGTCAATGGTTCGGCAAGCCTCGCGAAGTTCGGTACGAACCTTCTGTACCATGAAGCGGCTCCTAGAAAGCTACGAATGTCTTTCGCTGTCTTTGGAGGAGAAATCTGACTGATTGCAGCGACCTTTTCTGGATCCGTCTGGATGCCTTCGGCGGACACAACATGACCCAAGTACTTGATTGCGCGCTTAGCGAATTGGCACTTGGCTGGTTGCAACTGGAGACCGGCTTCTTGCAGACGATTGAAAACAACACGTAAGTTGTTTAAATGCTCCTCGAAGGTTTTTCCTAATACAATGACATCGTCCAAATAGACTAGTGCTATATTACCTAAGTCAGGACCGATGATGCTGTCTAGGAAGCGCTGAAATGTGGCACCGGCGGAATGGAGGCCAAACGGTAAAACTTTGAACTGGAAGAGGCCTTTCCCCGTAACAGTAAAAGCTGTAATGGGACGGCTTCCTGGTGCCAACGGTACTTGCCAATATCCATGTTTCAGATCTAGCGTCGAGAAGTACCTACTGTTACGAAGTCTATCTAGGATTCCGGAAATATATGGTAGCGGGTACGAATCTTTAATTGTTACGGCGTTTACTTTGCGGAAATCTATACAGAATCTGGGTTCGCCGGTCTTCTTCTGTACCAAGACGACGGGAGAACTCCGACTCGAACAACGGACTGTGGCTCGGTTCAATAACATCTTCGGCCAGCATCTTGTCCACCTCCTGGTCAATCACTTCTTGACGTTTTGGATTACACGGATAATACCGTTGTTTGATGGGAACGGTATTGGGCTGGATGCGTATTACGTGTTCTACCTGACTGGTTCGACCTCGTACGCGGGAGAATTTGGTCATTTCGGTTTGAAGGAATTCGTCCAATCGGCGCTGGTCTTCCTCCGTCGTTACCGTGGCGATCGCCTGTGCTGCGGAGGTGAGTACTTTGTTTTGTGTCGTAGCATACCTTACTTCATGTTTCCGAATGTCTACGATTGCATTCATCTGTTTTAGGGCGTCCATCCCTAAGATCACGTCATACGTATTCTTTGGCATCACCACGAAGGATACTAACCAGGTATTCTGGCCCGACGCTATGGATACGCTTGCTCTAGCTTGGGATTCGACGACATCACCACTGGCTAACGATATCTTCGTCTTGGAATGTTGTACACATCGTACTCCTGGTTTTGGTAGGCGATTCAACAAACTTTGGCTCATGCACGAAGATGTTGCGCCCGTATCTACTAGTGCATCGACGCTTATACTGGCAATGTCTATTTTCAGCCAGATCCGGTTATCGGGGCGTTTTGATAGCACGGCGGTTTCCATGCTGGAACGGGTGCGATTATGCTCTGAACGTCTCAGCCCCGTGAGGCGCCCAGATTGGCGTTTCCCGGACATCTACAGTCTTTGCTTGCGATATCCCGTAATCCACATCTAGAACAGAATAAAACTGGGCGATTTCGACAGCCTACCCTGGTATGTCCTGTTTGACTACATCGCCAGCACCTTTTACTGGGATTGGTCAAACGATTCGGTCCTTCGGTTGCAGGAGCTCTCGGTGCTGTATCGGTAGAAGCCTGCAGGTCCGCTGTCTGTTGCTGGGTACGTCCGCTGGCCATACTGGAATTGTGGGTACCTTGCCGTCGCTGTCCAGATCTCTGGTCTTTCGTGGAGCTAGAGGCTTCACCTGGATGTGTTTCCTTTTCCTTCTGTATCTGCTCATATTCGGCGGCTAAAGTTGCCAGCTCCTTCAACGTGGTGAAGGTACTTCTTCGGGCGTAGAGTTTATATTCTGGACGTGCATTTCTGTAAATACGCTCTAACTTGTCAGCATCGCTCATGTCCTTGCCACGTCGAGCGAGGGTTTGCGGTGAGATAGTCTTGAAAAGACTCCTTCGGACGCTGATAACGGGAACGAAGTTCTTCTTCAATCAAATAATCATATCGTGGAGGTAAATATTGCATTTTGAAATCGTTTATAAACTCATCCCAATTTGACCAGTATTCTTTGTTGTTTCGATACCATAAAAGTGCATTACCTCGAAACAACAACGGAAGCGTTTTTAATAAATCATTACCTGTTAAATCGTAGCATTCGCGTAATTCTCTAATCCTTTCTAGGAATGATATACCATCTCCAATACCATCGTAATTCAAACCCCATTTTCGGACTTTTTCGCAGAGAGATATCTTCGTATCAGCGGTAGCCTGATTTGTAATAGGCAGTGTCGGAGATGCTGAGCGGGACGTTTGCGGTGGATTTGCCTTCAGAAACGTACTAAGTCTCTTCCTGAGCTCATCAACGGTACCAGTAGTACTTAAATCTACTCCTTCTAAAATTTTCATTAATTTTTCTTTAGGAACAGAATAAATCCAGGATACAGCAGTCGTCGGTGCTTTCAAAGGCATCTGAAAAGTTTCTTCCGTGTCGGACATGTTAGCGGAGAAAAAGGAAGAAATTTATCAGAAGAAATTAATGTATTTATTGAAATATACTATGTATAAATTAATAAAGAATTTTGCTGCTTGTCTGATTACTTTCTTGAAATTAAAACAAAATAGTCATCAACTAACGGGAAATACTGTAAAAATAAATCTGGAATCGGTATGAGATGATTAATAAAAAGGTGTCCCTGCTCGGGCGCCAGTTAATTTGCAACGTTACTTTCTTTTTCCCTTGATCATTAATTTGTCGGGAATTAAAAAATTTGTAAATTAGCTTCTGGACCGTACGCCACTGGTCGCTTTGCCTGTCGGTGATCGATATTATCGATTTCGCTTGCGCCTTCGTTCACTGAAGATCCGGGCTGCGGCGCTGTATCACAATTTGACGTTTGACCACGAAGTTTGTTTACGAATGTATCGAAATCGGATTAATGAGCAAGAAAAATACTTTAAAAGTGTCAGTAACGACGAATTAACAAATTATAACCGCGGGGTAGCGGAATAAAAGAAAGGTAGGTTCATTATATACATATATTTACATTAAAATTCAGATGAACAACATTTTCCAGATGACAGATATAAATACCAGTAATCAGAAAAAACAATCAAAGCAATAATCGGATATAAAATAACAAGTGTTGGTTTATACAGAGAAAACATCAGTTTATCAATGGCAATTACATAATATTTACAGAAAGCGTGTGAAATAAATCTTACGTTGGATGTATACCAGGTCCTTCGGTAGTTGCTGTGAACAATTCAAAATCATTTAATTGACATGCGGATACATAAAATAATAATCAGGCAAAAATATATACAGGTACGTAATAGCAAAATAAGTAAAATAATAAATGTCTCTGATATCGGTCTTGTGAACGGACAGATACCTGCTGGCCAATTTCTCGGCTCCGGCAAGTCAGACGGGATGGTGAACGCCAACTTTTCGGCGGCTTCACCCAGGATACTTGCTAGCCAACTTCTCGGCCTCAGCAGGTCGGATAGGATGGTGAACGCCAACTTCGTCGGCCGCTTCACCTGGAAATACCTGTTAGCCAACTGTATCGGCCCCAACAGGTCGGAATAGGAAAAGGAATTCTCTTAATGATGAAAAATGCGGCCTTTATATAGTCGGCTGGACCCGTTTTTGTTGTCTGACGTCTCCCGGAAAAACTCTGAAAAATATACACAGGTATCCAAAATATAAATATACAGGTCATTTCAAAACTATTTACAGCAAACAACATTAAATAAATTTTCGCTTCTTAAAATTTAACATTAAACTAAATAAAAATTGTTTCTGGGTACAGAGGTTCGTTACAAGGTAACATAGAACAACTCTCGAAAGAACTGGACGAGCGTATAAAGGGAATTGAAATAAGATTGGGTCAAGCACATGTAACACGTGGTGACAGTTTCATCCAGCCTGAAGCAGCCGTCATACGAAGGAGGAAGATAGAATAGCACCCATACCTCATGGTCAAACCAAGCTACTAACATTTGATGGCAAAACACCTTTGGAGGAATTCTTGACACTGCGAAGTTCTTCACTGGATCTCTTGGTGCAGAAGTAGAACACTAAACACTTTAACCCACTGAACACCAAACAAGCAATGCTGTCATTATCAAGGCGATAATAAAACGCCTTGATTATGATAATTATTATGAATTATCGCCTTGATAATGACAGCATTGCTGTTGAAACGCGTCGGTGTTTTAGTTAAAACTTGTTTGGTGTTCAGTGGGTTAAAGTGTTTAGTGTTCTTGACACTGGTCGAAACAGCTGCCCTGGTTAATGGTTGGAGCGAGGCTGCCAAACCATCCACTCTGTCACTTACACTACGTTACGACGCCTTGCGGGTGCTGCAAGCCATACCCTTGACGGAGCGACAGAACTATACAGAACTTGTGAAGCAGTTGGAGATGCGTTTCGGGCACAATCACATAGAACAAGTTTACCGCTCCCAATTGAAAAACCGCTATCAGAAGCCCACGGAAAGTCTACAAGAATATGAAGCCGATGTATTTCGTTTAATCAGGAGCGCATATCCGACAGTTCCTGACGAAGTCAGTGAGAGCTTAGCTGTGGATAAATTTCTAGACGGGCTTCGGGATACGGAAACCCAGCAAGCAGTGAAACTGGCCCGTCCAAAAACGTTAACCGAAGCCTTATCTCAAGCACTTGAATTTGAAGCTGTCAAGCAATCTTTTCAAAGCCATGCCCGAGTGCGAACAGTGGAGAATCATATGGACGAGAAGCAGGCATACCCTTGGAAGGAAATGGTGGCAAAAGTATTAGAAGCGCTGAAATCCAGGAAGGCAGGACGTTGCTGGAACTGTGACAAGGTTGGACACTTGGAGAACCACTGTCCTCAGCCACGAAGGGCACCTAAGCAAGCGCAACAAAAACGCGTTAACGTGAAGGAGCAATCGTTAACTCACGTTGCTGGTGCCCCTCAACCATGTGTAACTGTCGTATCCATGAAGTACCAAGCCAGTAGTCTTTTTGTAAACGGATTAGTCAATGGTCAATCACGAGATATGTTGCTGGACACTGGTGCAACGATGACCATCATCCGTCCAGAGATTCTAAAAGGAAAAACGGAAACGATGCCAACACGAATGGCATTACGCACAGCCACTGGGGAGTCGGTCAACGTCCTGGGTGAAACGATTGCCAACTTCCAAATTGGCGATGCGAAATTCAGGTATCGCATACTGGTGGCCAACATAGAACAGGATATAATTCTTGGCATGGATATAATGGCAGAATTTGGCTTCAAATTAGACCTTCAAGAAAGTGTACTGGTTGTAAATGGCGAAGACATTGTCCTGAACCGTTGTAAAGATATTGCCACACGTGCGTTTTTGGTCAAAGGCATAGTTCTCCGACGGGAGGAGTGAAACCATTGCATCGGCGTCACTCGAGGGCAATATTCCTGAAGGCCAAATTGTACTGTTAGAACTAGAAGTAAATAATAGTCTGCATCAAGGAGTGCTCTTTGCAAAGACGATCATCCAAGCCAAGTCAAATTTTCCAGTCTGACTGATGAACCTAAATGATTATCCGGTAAAAATAAAGAGAGGGGCCACATTGGGACGCTGCTCAGGCATCTCTTCGATTGCTCAACGAGCCTGCAGTATTGCTAGCATATCTGGGCAATCGTCAAAATTATTGGATAAACTTGTTGATACGGCCTGTGAGGGTTTGACAACTGTACAACGTCGAGCAGTGAGAACGTTGATTGGAAATTATTAAGATATCTTCCAAATCGAAGATGGTGCTAAAGGAAGAACTAATGTGGTACGACACCGAATAGACACAGGAGATGCGAAGCCGATTCGTCAAGCACCCAGACGGTTACCGTTAGCAAAGAGAGAAGAAGCGGCCCAAATTATCGGAGATATGGAAAGGGATGGCGTCATCGAACCGTCGAAGAGTCCATGGGCTTCTCCAGTGGTGCTAGTAAAGAAGAAGGATGGTAGTACCAGATTCTGCGTAGACTATCGACTCCTTAATAACGTAACAAAGAAGGACAGCTATCCTTTGCCTCGGATCGACGATACCTTGGACACCTTGGTTGGTTGCAAAATGTTTTCAACGCTGGATCTCAAAAGTGGTTACTGGCAAGTAGACTTAGAGCCCAAAGACAAAGAAAAGCCTGCATTTACAATTGGAACCAGGCCTTGGCAGTTCAACGTTATGCCATTCGGATTATGCAATGCTCCAGCAACATTTGAGAGGCTTATGGAGAATGTGTTAAGAGGGCTATCGTGGGAAATATGCCTCGTATACCTTGATGACATAATTGTGCTTGGGAAGTCATTTGATGCTCATCTGAAAAACTTAGAGGCTGTATTCCAACGTCTCCGTGAAGCCAAGTTAAAGCTGAACCCGAAGAAATGCAATCTATTCCAGAAGCAAGTCAACTATCTTGGCCATGTTGTTTCGGAAGAAGGAGTATCGGCCGATCCAGAAATGATAGAAGCCGTTAGGAACTGGCCAGTACCAAAGGATAAGCACGAAGTCCGAAGCTTCCTCGGCCTTTGCACTTATTACCGTCGGTTCGTCTCAGGATTTGCCAAGATCGCTAAGGCACTAACAAGACTTACTGAAGAAGGCAGAGATTTTGTATGGGACGAGGACTGCCAGCAGGCGTTTGAGCAACTCAAGCAAACGTTGATTTGTGCTCCGATTTTGAGCTACCCACGTCCTGACGGAAACTTTATTCTGGACACTGATGCAAGCAATGTGGGTATCGGAGGAGTCCTATCTCAAATACAGGACGGGGATGAAAAAGTTATTGCCTACTTCAGCAAGGTACTGTCAAAACCAAAACGCAACTATTGCGTAACCAGGAGAGTATTGCTGGCAGTGGTTAAGTCAATCGAGCATTTCCACAAATACGTCTACGGGAGGAAGTTCTTGTTAAGAACCGATCATGCAGCGTTAACCTGGTTGCTAAGCTTCAAAAATCCAGAGGGGCAAGTGGCGAGATGGATCGAACGATTGCAGGAATACGATTTTGATGCAGTCCATCGATCAGGAACCAGCCATCGTAATGCAGGCGCGTTATCAAGAAGACCTTGTCCCAAGGATTGTGCACATTGCCACCGCAACGAAGAAAAGGAGGAGGCTTTTTTTTTCCCCCTCCAGACCCGTCCGACCTATAGTCACCGGTAGGCACCGCAGCCATCAGGCTTATTGTGTCACATCTGTTTGTTCAAGTCACCCACTCTAGCACGGTAGTCCCCTCCACTAACCTGTACAGGTCCCTAACCGAGTGGGTAAGGTATATCTCTGGGTCTCCTTTCGTTATCCCAAATAGATTCTGCCTTCTGCGATCTAGTGCCTCGCAGTCGCGTAGTATGTGATCGGCTGTCTCCGGTTCTATCCCACAAAGTCTACACTTTGTGTCCCCGTCAAACACTCCGATTCTGTGTAGGTGTTCTTTCACCGCAGCATGTCCGGTCATTAGTCCCGTTACGATGCAGAGCTGTTTCCTACTAAGATGTAGTAGTTCTCTAGCTCTTTTCCTGCATGGCTTCCCTATAAAGGTTTTGCCATGTACTATACCGGGTGAGGCTCTCCAGTATTCCTGCTGTTTCGTACGAACCCAGTCTCCTATATGTCTCCGGGCCGTTTGCCTTGTGATCCCGAAGAAAGGTTCTGGGCCGTCATTTCCATCTCTGACTTTCTCTTCGTCAGTTCGTCAGCCCTTGCGTTGCCCTCTATCCCCTGATGGCCCGGTATCCAAGTCAACCACACCTTGTTCCGGTTCGACAGTTTCACCAGTTCGTCGAGGCATTCCGTCACCAGCCTGGACGACACCTTCCGGCTTAATAACACCTTCAATGCCGCTTGGCTATCAGACATGATGTGAATTCGTCTGTTGGTCACCGCTTTCACATTCATTGTGTGTGCGCATTGGAGAGTAGCATATACTTCCGCCTGAAACACAGAAGCATACTCCCCCAGTGCGTAACTGTGGCCCTCATTCTGAGAGCATATCCCTGCACCGGTACCATTAGCCGTCTTAGATCCGTACGTGTACCAGACTAAGTCATGCTCTTTGATTCTCAGTGCATATCTGGCAGCCTCCTCCCGTCCGTCCGCTATAGACACCGTGAAGGGATTCCCATACCTATGCCTTACCGGCATGTGGTCGGTCCGCATTTCCAACACCCCCTTTCCCACATGCTCAGTTATCGACATATGATTTGTGTTGACCCTTTTCGGAGTCGCTGTGTGTTGCAGCCTGTATGCCCCCATCCTTGCCTCCCCCTGTATGACCAAGTGCAGCGGTGGCAAGTCCAGGAGTGCCTCCATGGCTGCAGTCGGTGTCGACCGCATCGCTCCCGTTATTCCTAGGCAGGCAAGTCTTTGCACCTTGCTCAGCCTCTGAATAGCGTTCCTTTGTTGCGTCTTTGTCCACCATACCAAAGCTGTATACGTCATTACTGGCTTAACCACCATGCTGTATATCCAACTCAGCATGTCTGGTCTTAGCCCCCATTTCTTTCCATATGTGCGTCTTACCAGCGTTAACGCTGTCACCGCTTTTTTGGTAATTCTGTCCAAATGTTGGTTCCAGGTAAGTTTGGAGTCTAATGTTACTCCAAGGTACTTTACCTCCCCCACTATGGTAACCCCCAACGTAAGCGGATTTAGGCCATCCTGCTTTCGTCGGCGGATAAGGCCACGATGTTGGTCTTATCAGCACTGATACTCAGTCCCGCCAACTCCGTCCATCTACTAACCATGTTCAGAGCCTGTTAAAGGAGGAGGCTTGTTGTTGTAGAGTTTCGGTAGTAGATGATCGATGCAACGAAGACCAATTTCGAGCTGATCAGGAGTCGGACCAGGATTTGAAGCACTTGCTAGAATGGAAGATGGCAGGAACCAAGCCAACTTGGGAAAGGATTGCTTCGTACACCCAGACTGTAAAATCATATTGGGCGCAATGGGACTCTCTGATATTGGAAAATGGTCTGCTGAAACGTGTGTTAGAAGACGAGGATGGAACAAACAGCTACAGCTAGTCGTACCAAAAAGGAGGAACCCCGAGATACTAGAGCCGCTGCATGATGGAACATCAGGAGGACACTTGGGAATCCGGAAGACACTAGAGAAGATCCGAAACCGTTTCTATTGGGTGAATTGTAGGGAAGACGTTAAGGATGGGTGCAGAAAATGTGTAACTTGTGCTAGTGCTAATGGTCCGCATCGTAAAAGAACGGAACCAATGAGGCAGTACAATGTGGGTAGTCCATTCGAAAGGATTGCAATAGACATCGCCGGCCCATTCCCTGATACGGAAAGTGGAAATAAATTTATTCTAGTGGCAATGGAGTAAGTGGGTTGAAGCTTACGCACTGCCCAATCAGGAAGCTATCACGGTTGCTGAAACCCTTGTTAAAGAACTCATCTGCCGATTTGGTGTACCACTCGAACTACATTCTGACCAGGGACGCAATTTTGGTGCCAACTTGAAGAGTTGCGCATCCTCTATCATTTGATAGTGTTGAATTGGATTTCAATGAATTAATTTTAAACAAATACCTCGCATGTGTGCAATCATGTTAATGTTACATATTTTATAAAATAGAATTAAATTAAATTGAAGAAATACACAGATCAGATAGTTGGTTATAGTTTAATGAATATTAAATTAATTTAGTGTTTTTTTATCTTTTTAGATTACCTACAGCTGGATGATCATCTGTCAAGTGACAAATGGAATTGTAAACATTGAATATAACATTACAATATACTGCTAAAAATTGTTTGTATACCATTGCCTATATTTGTTTGAAATAAATTTCCAAAAAATTTATTACTTTTTCTTATTAAATAAGATATGGGTCTAACAGACTAGGCGCGACCAGTCGCGTCACACTGAAAGGTGCGACCACTGCAGGGTTAATCGTTTTTCTGTCCGTAACTATGGACTTTAGACCCAGCTAATGTTATACCAAATTCTTTGTATTAATTAACAGAATCGATTTTAATATTTTAATACCGGGTATTGCATTAAAAAAAAAAATAAGTTTGGTTCGTCACCGAGCGCTTCGATCACCCTGTATAACGAAGATATTTTTAAAACGAAGTCCATGTAGCCATCAAATCCAAAAAGTCTTTTCGAAATTCTTCACCGTTTAATTATAATCATCCACCCCATCTTGGTTGCACCAAGTTGTATATAATCACATAGATGAATAACAGATGAACGCTAGACCGACTAAACGTCGTTAGCGGACTAGCGAGCTTGTTATGGAAATGAGAAGGCAAAAGTATCATATAGGAGCATTATGCTTTGGAGACGAAAAGTGATGTGTGGTTATATACAGGGTTATTCACGGAAGTGATTCATTAGAACTTTCCGATGTTTTTGAAATCCTACAATTGTGAAAACTTGTAGTTACGGATAGTGTCATCTGGTGTCGTTGGCGAGATTAATTACGTTTTTTTATCACTTCCGATTTACCGGAAGTTCACGTCAATTTTCTTAATTTAAATAGCATAGTATATTTTATATGAGTTTTTTTAGATGGCTCATGTAATTCTGCATCAAGAATTATTGAGGTACCTTTTACCCAAAATCAGCTGTTTTTGAGATATTCAATTTTTGTCAAATATACGGCCAGCTGCAACGTTATGTTAAAAACTCTGTTTTTCTGGAACTAACCCAAGTATACATTGTTTAATGAACATTTTCGTATTGTTATCTGAAAGAAAAATGTTGTCGGGTAAGTTGTTAACTACATTTCAAGCGGAGGCAGTAGAGACTGAATTGTGGAAGTGTTAAAAAAAAGGACTAACATGAAGTAGTTATGATGTGAAATATTAAACTACACTGTAAAAATAAATTACACTCTTAACGTTGAAAAGGACAAAAGTGGTAAAATTTATTAAGAGACTTTAAAAAGTGATAAAGTTAATAAAGAAATTAAGACTGTATAAATTTTGAGACACTATTGATGTCCGTTGAAGTTGTTTTGTAAACAAAAAGACTAATTAAACATTAGTCAAAGTTGTAAATAATTCAAAGTGGTGAAAAGAACAAACGAACAATATTTTCCAAATAATAATGGCCGACGGCAACGAACTTTAGCCATCGATACAAACCGATGTGGAACTCGGTCAATCACCGCCACACTGTGCAGACGTGGAAATGATATTGTTAAAGAAAGAAATGGAGTTGTTGAAACTGGAAAATGCTCTCTTATTGCGCGAACAATGTGTATCGAAAGTTGGATTTAATATGCAGGATTTGTGAAGTAGTTTACCAGTATTTGGCGAAAACAAAAATTATCAAGTTGCGAAATGGATTGAAAATA
Source organism: Holotrichia oblita (assembly GCA_023690525.1). Classification (NCBI taxonomy): domain Eukaryota; kingdom Metazoa; phylum Arthropoda; class Insecta; order Coleoptera; family Scarabaeidae; genus Holotrichia; species Holotrichia oblita. The sequence goes on along the minus strand of CM043015.1, from coordinate 135,644,185 downwards.
TTTGGAACAGAATTTTACTTTATTTTGGTTGGACGTCATTACAAATGTTGGTATGGGCTAAAACGGAACAGTTTAAATTTGCTTAGAAGTGCAACCAACTATAAAGTAGTGGGAAAAATTTAAGAAAAACATCACACCTGAATTTGGCCAGAGATTTAACAGTGCAATGGTACATCGACAGCTAACGCAGCGAAGGAAGACGAGGGAAGAATCATATCAAGAATATGTGCTAAATACGACAACCATAACTAACCAAGGAAATGTAAAAGAACCGGCTCTTATTGAACACGTTATCGCTGGAATACCGGATTCCAAGTACAATAAAGTCATCCTATATGGGGCAAAGACTATCAACGATTTTAAAAAGTTGTTCAAAACATATGAAACAATGAAGTCGCGTACCATTGATGGAGAAGATCGGATGAAGAAGTTTCCAAAAGATGCAAAGGCTAATTGTTACGGGACCACATTGTTTCAATTGTGGAGCAGCCTACCATAAAATGAAAGAATGTCGCTTTAAAGAAAAAGGCACAAAATGTTTTTCTTGTAACGGTTTTGGACATATTGCTTTAAGATGTCCTAATAAAAAAGAACGTACCAACAAATACATGCAAATTAAGAAAACTTGTGGATTAAAAAGAATGTTTAAGCATGTCGAAGTGGATGGCGTAAGAACAGAAGCTTTAATTGGTACTGGGAGTAGCCTAAACCTGATCAGGTCAGATGAGTACTTTCGCATAGAAGCTCCAAAGGTAAATGCAACCAAGACTATATTGAGTGGTTTGAGCGGAGCAGAAGTATCGACTTCAGCAAGAATAAAGGTGGGAATGGATATTGATAACAATAAATACACAACAATTGTTCATATTCTACTATATTGTACCTGAACAAGCAATGGAGATGAAATTCCTCCTAGGTACCGAATTGTTATGTCAAGCTCAGGTAACAATAACTGCTACAGAAGAAACTGAATAGAATTCATACGCAAGTTAATAAAGATATAGAAGAAGCCTTGTTGAAAGATGATAAAAATGTGGAAGAAATCATGAAAGACTGTGAAGAAAATATAGAAGTAATTTCGAAAGAAGATGAAGGAGAAATAGTTAAGATGAAAGAAGTTCTGCTACAAGAGGAAGACGAAGACATCTGCGCAGTGCATCAAATCATCATGATTGTAGAAAAATATGACCCAACAGAAAATGTAGATTTACTTCATATAAGAAGCCAAGATATTAAGAATGAAGTTTTGGAAATAATTAGAAGCTACGACCCAGTGCCCAGAAAGGAAACAAAGATCAATACCAAGATTATAATGAAGAATGAAGAACCCATATATCAACGACCAAGGCGATTGCCACAGAAGAAGAGGTTAATAGGCAAATTAAGGAATGGTTACGGGAGAAGATAATACAGACTAGTTGTTCGGAATTTACTAGTCCTAGTCAAGAAAAAGGGCGGTGACACTAGATTATGTGTGGATTTTCGACGAATAAACGAACAGATAATGAAAGACAGGTACTCCCTTTAATAGAGGATCAACTTGATCAACTGAAGAATGGCAAACTTTTTACTACCCTTGCCTTAAAGAATGGTTTCTTTTATGTACCAATGGACAAAGAAAGTCGAAAATATACTTCATTTGTTACCCCCACTGCTCACTATGAATTCTTGAAAACACCATTTGGTCTATGCTTGTCGCCAGCGGTATTTCAGCGCTTTATAAACGATGTTTTCCGAAGCCACATTCAAAAGGGTGAAGTATTCACATATTTGGACGATCTTATCCTCGTTGCGAAGAATGAAGAAGGTTTATATAACCAAGTTAAAAAATGTCTTAAAAACTGCGGAAGAATATGGTTTGCATATCCAGTGGAAAAAAAAGTCAGTTTTTGCAAGATAGTCTTGATTATCTTTGTCACCATGTGAAATATAACGTGATTCAACCCTCAGTAGACAAAACCAAAGCAGTAGGCAAATTCCAAAGTCCAAAGTTTTGTAGGTTTGGTTGGAGTAGTAGTGGGTAGTGTTTGGAGAAGCGCAGGAGTTAGCTTTTAATCAGCTAAAAGAATTGTTAACGAATCGACCAGTGTTAGCAGTATATGACCCCTAAAAAGAGTCGAAGTTACATACAGATGCAAGCAAATTTGGTTACGGTGCCGTACTACTTCAAAAGGGAGATGATAATAAATTCCACCCAGTGAGAATGAGTAGGAAGACAACTACAGCAGAACAATATTATAGTAGTTACAAATTGGAAGTTTTGGCAATAATAGTAGCTGTTCAAAAGTTTAAAGTGTATCTCCTTAGTATTCCTTTTAAGATAATAACCGACTGCTCCGCTTATACAATGACGATTAAAAAGAAAGATTTAGTTACAAGAGTGGCTAGATGGGTACTCTTACTAGATTAATCTAATTACCAGATAGAACATAGAAGTGCACACAAAATGAAACACGTGGATTCACTGTTAAGAAATCCAGTGATGCTCACAGTGAATTCGGAATTCTTGCAAAAACTTAAAGTAGCGCAGAAGGATGATGAGAATTTAAATACAATTCGAAAGTTAATAGGGGCTGGACATGAACATAAAGACTATTTTCTCCGAAATGATTTACTGCACTAGGTTTACGGTGGTAGAGACCTACTGGCTGTACCTAACCAAATGAGCTACGATATTATACGAAGAGCACAGGAAAAAAATTGAAAAAACGTATAAATACGTTGATAATGTGCAGCTGTATTTGAACAAAACATACCAAACGGCAATTAATACCACACCTGCTGAATTGTTATTTGGAGTAGACTTACGATCACCACTTGACTTGAAACTTAAAGAAAGTATAGAATCACAATACAGTCTTTGCCAATTGTGTTAGATACCCTTTACTTTCATAGGTTCATAGGCTTTTTGGTCGATTTGTTGACGATCCACTATTCATACCGTTGCAGTGTGGTGCGAACCGCACATCGCGAATACTTCATTATTCTCGCTATAGCGATTAAAGTCTTACTTTGTATCTTAAGTAGGACTGTTTGCCCACGTTCTACTTTGGTTAATTCATTGTTTCAAAATTTTTAATCCATAAAAATGAAAGCATTGTTTCACTAAATTAAGTTTAATCCATAAAAATGAAAGTATCCAACACAAAATATTCTGGTTATAAACTCCTAACACATACCTCTCTTCAATCGCGTCAACAGTACACTAATATTTAAAATCGAAACATTGCTGCCTGCTTACCTATTATCCCAAAGTAAGCACTAAATATGTAAAAGTATAAATTCGATGCTCATTTTCTTGGAAGTGTAATAACATTTATAATAATGGCGTTTATGAGGGTGGCCTTGGCATTTGGCCAAGGTTGTATATCAATACTTACAAGGCCGAACGAGAAAAGAACAAGACTAGCGGCTAAACAAGACATTCTAAAAATTCAAGAGGAAAATAGGTAAAATTTTGACAGCAAGCGGAAAGAGGCTCATGAGTACAAACTAGGAGAGGTAGTAGCCATTAAGAGGACACAATTTGCCACTCAAGGGAAATTTAAATCCAAGCTTTTGGGAGCTTATAAGATAAGAGCGGTAAGAGCACATGATCGCTATAATGTTGAAAAACTAGGGAACGTCGAGGGTCCATATGCACCATCCACAGCAGCATGAAGCCCTGGACAACACCCCTTGAACACTACGACGATTTTTTCAACGAGGCTGAAACTGTATTCAAGAACGAAACAAGCAGGAATGGCCGAGTTTTAGGATTTCAGAACGACGAGCTGGTAGCGCCAGCGGCGGTGTTTGTTTACATGACATTTGAGGTTATTGTTTACGTGCTTGTTAAGTCTCATGTTAGATATTTTGCTTAATATTTTCTGCTACTTTGTATTTTGGACATACATACACTGTTGTCATGATGTTTAATTAAGAAGCTTGTATTACATATTGTATTGAATATAATTTGCTTGAAGGGATTAGACTTATTTCTCACCTTGTGTTATTATTACAATAAAGAAGTGCTTTCTAAAATCATGCAACAGTAAATGAGTACATTTTGTAGCTTCCTTATAGGTGTTCTAAGATATTCTTGTCTTGAATATTGTCTGTATGTTGTTGAATATATTTAACATACCATTATGTGATCACTTATCGTGAGTTTCAATTTAGGCCAACGGATATCAAAATTAATTGTTACACAACATGAAACATACATTATGGAAGTTTTGAAATGCAGCAAGAGGAAGATCTAGTGACAGACAGATAAGCAAAAAAAACACCAAAAAAGAAAGTAGAGGATAAACGAAAAGACATCTGAAAAAAATTAAGGAGAGCAGATAAATTAAATGAAAATAAAAATATATGAAATATATAGATAATATATTAAAGAAAGTTAACAAAAATAATAAAATATAAATACGTTTGAAGTATTGGTTACGGAAGGGAAAAGAAAAAGAAGCTTATGTGAACGGAAGAAGAAACGCAGGCGAAAAATACTGCAAAAAGATGATTTCCTGCACACATACACAAATATTTGAGTATCGTATAAATCGTTTAGCATAAATCTAGGAAAATGAATGGTCTTTATTTTTTTTAACTTACAATTACATTACGAATATTGCAATATGTACAAAGTGTCCAAGGTCAAGTGCACCAGGTTGGCCACGCCAGATTTAATTTGGTGAGACTGTAATATTGCTTACTAGTGATGGGTCCAACCTGTTATTTCCAAATAACGGTTGCAACTGTTGCTGTTATAAAAAAATAACAGTTAAAAATAACAGGTAATGGTTATTTCCGTAATTTTTTCCGCATAATGAGGTCCTTTTGATAAAATATCCAGTAATCATATATTAATTGCCGGGAGTACATTCCCAGAATCAAAAAGAATGAAAGAATGATCTCCAAAAGTGGACGACTAATTTCTGACCGTAGAAACCGTATATCCAGTTCCAAAGTTAAGTAAATTTTGTTTATAAATCAAAATGGACATTTACAAGAATTTAAAAATGTAGTAATCTATCTTATTTTCCTAGATTTTTGAAATATTATTTATTTTTAATAGTTATAATTTATCTGTTCCTCTGTTATTCTGTTTTTAATAGTTTAGTCTTTTTATATCGATAAAAAATCGCTTTGAAGAGTATTACATAGTTTTAAGGGTTTTATTTTAATTCAAATACCCGTTGAAAAACTTCATTATAGTCTTAAGAAACCACAATTATTAAACCTTCACTAGGGTATGATAATTTTATTAATTATATAAATTTATAATTTATAAATATGTGGGTCGCTATTAATCGACGCTGTTACAACAGACTTGTTTTTAATATAGGTATGTAACAGCGAAAACGGAGAACTGACTGCTGCGCGCACCGCCGCAGCGTTTTTATATTTATTGGAATACGAGAGACATGATAGATAGATAGATAAATAATTACGTGGGATGGCTATGTGGGCTCTTGCTACTGCGACCTGTAGATCTATTGTAGCTCCCTATTATCTAGACCACCTGGTCTAGCTTAGCCTTTTTTATGAGGCTTTCCAGCCTTGCCGGGTTAGTCTTCATGTAGCTCGCCGCGTGTGGGTATGGTTTGCCAATGCACTCTAGCCTCAATCTGGCTAATCCCTCGCATTGGCACAGGATGTGCTGCGAGGTCTCTTCATCTGTCTGACAGATTCTGCACATGGTGTCTTCCGCCAGACCAAGGGTGCTCATATGCTTGTTGAGTCTGTTATGTCCTGTTAAAAGGCCTACAACTAGCCTGGCCGTTCTCCTGCCTTTGTTCAGAAGGTCCTCGATGTATTTAGGCATGTATTCTTTGATGAATTCCTGCCGCTGGCCTGGGAAGCTTTTCCACCATTCGAGGGATTTACTTGCCGACCATTTCTCGCTTTTCGTGGTTCCACACGATGGTATAGGTCCAATGAGTGGCCTAGATGTTCCTTCTTTGGCCAGGGTATCAGCCTTCTCATTTCCTTTAATACCTTCGTGTCCCAGTACCCCAGCTAGGGTCACCTTGCTGTGCGCTCCTAGTTCATTTAGTGCGCATACGCAGTCCCATATCAGCTTTGTTGTGATCTTTGTTGCGCCAAGCGCTTTTATCACAGCTTGATTATCAGTGAAGATGGCTATGGGTTTTTGTTCTGTCCCTTGCCTTAATATTTCTGTGACACAGTGGTGAATCGCAACTGTTTCTGCCTGGAAAACTTCAGTTTCCTTCGATAGACTGAGACTGACTTGCGTTCTTGGTTTACGTCCGAGTATTCCGGCTCGTATACCACTGACCCGTATATTATAATAGGTCTGATCACCCTTGTGTATAGCCATAAGGTCATTTTTGGGTTTAATCCACACAATTTTCTGCATCTGCCAATGGCCATGGATGCCTTATTGCAGGTCTTTTGTATGTGTGTATTCCAGGTGAGTTTTTGATCAAAGGTAACCCCTAAGTATTTTGCTTCCCTGGCCATTGGGATTTCTATATCCCTTAGCCTTACCGGTTTAAGCTCCCTAAGGTCTCTCTTTTTTGTGAATGCAACAATCTGTGTCTTCATGGCATTAATAGACAGCCTTTCTCGAATGCACCAATTGTTCACAATATTTAGGGCTGTTTGCATTCGTTCAGAAATCACTTCTGCAAATTTCCCCTTCACTACGATTGCGAGGTCGTCTGCATATCCGAGGCAATAAAAACCCTTGGCTGACAGTTCCTCTAGCAGCTCATCAACTAGGTTTGCCCACAGTAGAGGCGACAGTACCCCTCCCTGTGGACAACCCCTCCCCTCCTCCCAGGCCTTGCTGTTAGGGTGGCTTCACCTATTGTAGATATGATCACCCTGTTTTCCAGACTGGCCTTTACCCACCGACAGAGTGTGGGTGAAATACCTCGTCTTGCTACTGCTTCTACAAGAGAGTGCGTTGTAGCGTTATTGAACGCTCCTTCTATGTCCAGAAAGGCGGCAAATCATCCAGTGCCAGTTCTGTTGATTTGCCGGGTTGGTACGCGTATTGACGGTCGCTGAGTGGTTTAGCTTTCAAAGCGCCGTCTCTTATATGTCTGTCAATTAGCCTTTCTAGTGTTTTAAGTAGAAAGGATGACAGACTTATGGGTCTGTATGACTTAGAGGTGAAGTCCGCAACTCTACCTATTTTGGGTAGGTATACCACTCTTACTTCTCGCCATTTTGTCGGTATGTATCCCCATGCAATACAGGCTTTGAAGATTTTACACAGATGGGGAACTAATGGTTCTATTCCCATCTGTAAAAAGACTGGATAGATACCATCTAAACCCGCAGATTTAAACGGTTTGAATTCTTTTATTGCCCATCTTACTTTTTCCGGTGTTGTGATTTCTGTCGCCAGTTGCCATTCTCGCCTTTTGTACCTCACTAGCCTATGTGCTCAGTTTGCTGGCTTCTTACTGTCCGTTAGTATAGATGCCGCAGGAAAGTGGGTATTGAGAAGGACCCTGATACTCTCCTCTTTTGTGTCGGTGAAGGTTCCTCTTTTTGTAGAAAATCGACTTCTTTTTGTGCGAAACCATCCTTAGCAAGGACCTTGTGGATTCTGGGACATGCGGGAGTATCTATGATCTCCTTCTTCCACGAGTCTCGTTTTGCTTTTCGGATTTCTTTGTTATACTGAGTAAGTTTATTCCTATATGTCTCCCAGTCTTGGTTGGCCTTTGCTTTGTTGAATAGCCTTCGAACTTCATTTCTCAATTTCTGTAAGTTCTTGCTCCACCAGACTGTATCCGCCCTCTTTTGACGCTTTGTCTTTTTGGGGCAATTGCTCTCATAAGGCGCCATGATGGCTTCGCTTACGTGCTCTGTCGCTAATTCGATTCCGTCCACACTCTCCACCGGCGCCACACTCACTTCTAGAGACTCCCTGAAAGACTCCTCATAGCCATCCCAGTTTGTCTCCTTCGGGTTTCTGTATTTCACCTGAACTAAAGAGGTGTCGATATCGAACCTGATGTGTCTGTGATCCGCACACGACGGTTCATCAGACACATGCCAGTTGACAAGTGTGTCGCTAATTTTCCCCGTACTAAAAGTTACTAGAACTTCCTTGCGGGTTTTAGTGACAGAAGTAGGTTTATTCCCCGTGTTTATTACTATAAGTCCTTCGGATGAAATAAAATTTAGAAAAGATTCACCTCTCGGGTTTGTGTTTGTGGTTCCCCAGGTCACGTGATGCGAGTTGGTGTCGCATCCTAGAATGGAATTGGAGGCCCTTACGAGAGACATGAGCAACAGAGCAACATAAAGCAGTTGCGTCGCCGTTATTTTTGCACGGAACGACGCTGCTAATTCTCATTGTTATACGATGACTCATGTAGCAGCAGTGTCTAGCAGCAACGGAAGTTGCGCTATTTTATTATTTTTCTTCAACCTGTTATTTTTCCAACCTGTTATTTTTGTAGAAGCATAACAGTTGCACACTGTTATGAGTATACAACAGTTGCAAAATAACAGATCTTTAAATAACAACCCATCACTATTGCCTACCTTGACTGGGTAATTTCATTCTTATTATGTTTAGTTGTCAAAAATGAAAATTTTCTGTCAAGTTTATCCATCACTGAAATGATAACTTTTTTTTCAGAAAAACCAAATAGGTACTAATCATCATTAAATTTACTAAATAAACGCAAATGCTGATAGAATCACTAACAAAAACGTAAATGCCATATTGACAGTGAAAATTGACAGTAGTAGGAGGGGTTAACTCTAACATGTTCAACACATAGGTCCAACATATGAAAATAAAACTGAACTATTTTTCATCGAAATAGGGATTTTTGTGTTGCCAACCCGGTGCACTTCGAGTTGGATACTATGTATACGAAAAATAATAATTGCTAGTGCGATTACACACTATTTATTTACCGTTTATTATGACGCTGCGAATAAATTTTCAAACACCCGCCATAATCCCCACCGTAATGGTGTACAATGGCGACTTTCAAATGATCGCACTTTTTGTAACCTATTAGCATTCTATATACCTCTATAGGGGGCATTGATTAGGTAAATACATATATAACTAGATAGCAGAAGCCGTAGCAATTCATTACACCAATATGGGGAAATGCACGATGGGAAAAAGTAACATCTGCACAGGCAATTATAAAACCGCCCAGTTATTTTGGTAGGATAACCACAGGTATAACGAATAGCTGTCTATTGAGCTTATCCATTTTTCTAATTGAGTATTATTAAGTGTACGCGATGTTCTTTAAAAAATATTTATCGAGTATACAAGGTAGCTTGTAGGTACTCAAACGCATACCTATTAGAGAATATAATCTCTCTACTCCAAATCCTATAATAATAGGTTTCAATAGCGTTTTTAATAAAAAATACGTGGATACCCTTTTGTATCTCCCAAAACAAAATTTAAATTGTGATTGAGGTGCGCGTTTTACTTCTCCGACGCCAGTTATTTAAACTTACGCTAATACAAAACGCTTTGATGAATCGTCTATAAACACAACCGTAAACGCCAATTAAGAGAGCAACACTGGGAATGCAGAATGCAACAACCAACAAATGTGCTCTACATCATCGATGAGTGATCATTCATGACTCATCAAACTGCATCAGTGACGAGAAATCAAAACCGATTTAAAATTATGTTTTGCTATACACTGGAAAATACACCACCAAGATTACAGATATGATTTGCGTGATGCCTGAGCAGATATTACTTTTTCCCGTCGTGCATTTCCCCATATTGGTGTAACATTTCAATATAGCGAGGTATACGGCTTCTGCTATCTAGTTATTATTTACCTACCTGACAACTCCAATGACAATAGCCGAAGCAAAACGCACTTTTTCGACGCTTAAACACATTAAAACATTAAACAAAATAAATACCATTATACCATGCTTAATGACAATGACAGACTAAATGCTTTAGCTATGATGTCCATAAATAGAATTTAGTGCACGAAATAAACAATTTTGAAGATAAAGTCATGGAAAAATTCATTTCCATGACAGAAAACAGTGGATATCCTTTAAAAAAAATGACTTACCATTTTGTTTAGTAATTGTGTAAATAAGTTGTTTTTTCTTTTACCTACTTATAAAGCGTGGCTATCTACTTCGCGAAGTGCTTTTTTAAGACATTTTAAAAACTATTCCGCTGTTCCAGCTCTTCGTTTTTGCAAACTTGAATTTTAAGGTAATTGGATGTTTGTTTAAAACGAGCCCCTTTTTTTGGATTTTTACCGTTTTGATTTGCAATTAACATTGTTTTTGCCGTTATTGTAGGTATTAATATTTTTTAATTCCTATGTTTTTCTTTAATTAAAATAAATGTTATAAATGGATACTTTTCCGTGCAATTTTCCTATAAGTCAGTTGGTATTTAATTTCTGGTGCACCCCTCCAAACTCCAACCCCACGACACGCCACTGCGCATGATATAACGTATCGCTAATCAAAAACAAACTAATATTAAAAACATTAGTTTATTTTGCGTTTTAGCACACCAGATATAGTAAGATTTCTTCGATTTTATTATAGATACATTTTAACTGTTGTCCAGTGTAATCATTTAAATTGAATGACTAGTCGATTTATTTGAATATATAATAATAATTGAATAAAAATTCGTAACACTATTACTTACCAGTTATGGCATATATGTTTTCCAAACCAAGCCAAAAGTCGCCTCCCAAATTACCAAAACCATGTTTATAGTCCTGCCAATTCAAATAGAAATCTTGGATGCCATTAATTCTATTGTGTATAACAGTCCAACCTCCTCCGTCTATTTCCATATTGCACAGAACTATAATAGGTGTTGTTGTATGTTCCGGCTGTATTTTATGTATTCCTGATTTATTTAGCGAAAACTGAACGTCTCGGCAATTTTTCGGTAAAATTGGTGTACGTGTTGAAGACGAACATGTATTTATCGGGCAATTAGATTGCAGTTGCATTATACCATTATCAAATATTTGCTTAGTCAATAACTCTTTATGTGCTTCAAGAATGTTTCTGAAATCAAATGTATGACAGTTAATAAGGTTCCGTGAATTTTAGTTGTAGCATTACTGGAGTGATCCGCTTAGTTCTGAAAGTATTTTGAGCTATTACTACAATTATTTTATGGAGGGTTAGTTATGGAACTAGTTCATTTTGACACAAGATATGTTGCCAAATATTAATTCCACAAATCCGTAGGACGAGTGGAATTATTTGGCAAAATGTCGAGTGCCAATCCGACGGCTGCAGAAAATCACAAAACCAAGTGTTGTATTCTTTAGATTATACAACGAATAAAGCAACTTCACTAAATTATGACGTTTTGAGTTAATTTATAAAGGCCGCTACACACGGACGTATGTATACAGGCTGTCCCAGCTAAATTTAATAATCATTTTCAGTACTAGCCGCTATTACCAAGATTTCTTTGCTTAATTTAGATACAAGTACATACCTTTGTTAGCATTGATATTTTATATTTAAATTTTATTAGCTACCGTTACTTAAGAGGGGGCTGTGCCTTTACAGATCCCTACAGTCGGTAACCAATTTCGTACTTCATATGATTTCGAAGTAATATAAATTTTATTTGCAATTTGAAAATAAAGAGAAATAAGTACAACCAGTACAATACCAATAAAGTAAAGCTGTTTACAAGTCAATGAAAAACAAGATGAAAATTGTGATGTATTGTATTGTATTGTTCCTTCAATATACATTTTTGGTTATGTTAATAACGTAATATGTAGTACCCTTGTTTATATATTTATAGATATTCAACCGTTTGGTAGTTCGCGTAGGTGATTGATAGGGGGCGCATTGGGTAATGTGTCGCCATTCATGTATTGGTAGTTTATTAAAGAACGTTCTTGGATTTGTTTGGGATTAGATATATGAGGGTTGGTTTTCATAACCTCTAATAGTAACCCGCTCGTTCTGTGGAAATATCATAAACATAACAAGATGGCCGGACAAACTATTATATATATACATATGTTTTCCAGTTTTTTTAATAGATATGTACTTCATTAACTTGCATAATTTATTAAAGCAACAGTAGGTATTAGGTCCTAGTAATACGGTATAATAAACATGCTGTTAAGGCTCATTTATACATGCTAAGTCAACTCGGCCGAGGTGATTGACTAGCAAGCCACAAAAGCACTCAAATAATACGTGTAAACATTCACTGGTGCTAGCTTGAACTAGCACGCTCATCGCTTTGTGTTGGACCGGTCTTAATGTCATCAGAGAATCCCTCCGTATCTGAATCACTCATATTTGATAAAACAAAATATCAAATAACAGTAATAACACACAAAAATCAAGTATAGATCAAAAGAGATACCAACAGTTGCTGACAATCGAGGGACTTCAAACCATTTGAGGTTATTACGTTCTGCGCATGTCTGGCACAGCCGGGGCTAAACGGTTCGATAAAAATCTACGTACTCGTTTGATCGTACACGTACCGATTCATGGACAGCCTAACAGTATGTTGGAACAAACGGCTGTTCGTACATATCACGGTCAGACGTTGTGTTGGAACACTAAATTCATTCTGCGCAGAGACCCGTTCGTCCAAGTAACGATCGAACGGTGTGTTGGAACGAACCTTATAAATATATAAACAAGGGTAGTATCAAATACTGTATGAATACATATACGTGCAATTATTCGTTTGGTCCGGTAGTTGTTTGCGTGCGTCTCTTGCTCTTCCCCTTTAAAACTATCATAGCTCTAAGCACACGGTAGCGCCGCTCTATACTTCCCTAATGGAACTACACTTCTTTGACTTATATTAATCAGGGGGTAATATCTCTTATGGAAGGAATGTAACCACTTTTTGATTGGTTTAAACATCATTACGTGCATATTAGTGTAGAAAACATAAGTTGGCGACACTGAAATTTTGACAGAAGACAGGGACGCGAGAGTTGATGGAGAAGGTAGACGTGTTGTTTATTGTTTTCGCAAAGTAATAGTTATTTGTTATATTTTTATTGCCATCTTGTCAATTTTATGTATTATTAGATTATTAAATTAACAGTTATGCCCGGTTTATCAGTCTGAGTTTAAGTAAAAGTTCAACTGAGCTCTAAACTTGAACTGGAACCATGAACCCCTTGTTTGCGTTTTTCAATCCCTTTATTGAACCAGTTCAGTTAAACTGGATCTGGACATTGAAATACGATGTTGGTCAGCCTGATATTAAGCAACTTCAAAGATGTATTATTGGAAAACCTTGATATTTTAAGGTAGGAACCAATCAAAATGCGAGATATTTCATCATTTTCTTGTGCATCGTTGTCATTCCTGTTTCTAGCGTTTCTTACTTTTGTTAAGCTTCCACAAGGTAATAAAATATTATGTAAATTTCTAAGCGTATTGTAGTGTTGTTGTTAGGGTATCGATTGTAATATAAATTCCCTGCTTGTCTGCAATTATCATTTGATAAATAAAGCAATGTAACATATCAACTTTCCTGGGATTTGTAAAATTCATTTTTCAGTTTGACGTATTCAATTTAACAATAAACGATAGACAGCGATTATACTAAACTATTATGTTAAGTGGCGTACAAACTGACATTTACCCATCAATCACATTTCCAAAATCTACTTTAGTAATTTGTGTTTTCCTCATAATGAGGCCACTTATTGCCTAAAGACGTAAAATAAAAATGAGGTCGTATTCAAAATTTAATACTCGATCTCAATAACCAAAAAAATACAGGGTGCTCAATTTTAAAAAATCGAACTGTCATTCGCTCCTCTTTTGTTTTTTAATGTATGACATTGTATTTTACGTAATTAGAGAGAACATACAAAATTGTAAAAGATTAGTTTTTCAATTTTTTAAATATTTTGTCCCTAACGGAAATAATGAGTGCACAATGAAAAATCAACCACCCGTATACATATATAAAACATTTCTCAAAAAAAAAACGTTTTAGTATGCTATTAAAATAACAAGTGCTGAAGAGTTTCAATTTGATCGAGTCTAATAATCACAACATTTATTTATTTATTTAAATTTAACAACAAAACTAATTTAACACATTCACTTTATATGTAAAAATATTTGATTATTGTGTTCCCTTCAGCTGTAGCGAATATATTACCTACAATCCGTATCTTTATCTTTATGTATAGCATCAGGAATTTTCAATGCACAGATTCATTCACTGGTAAATCATAATTATTCTAAGCTATAGTCTTTCTATTTTTATGTATATTGTTAGTTTCATCTGTCTCTTTTTGTATATTTAATTAGCATAATATCAGATAATTTTATAGTAATTCTCTTTTGTCATATTCCCATATTTCTCAGTTGAATTAAACTGCTTCTAAATAAATTTACGAGTAGCGTAATTTACATATATTAACATCATCCCTTTAAACAAATGTTTTATACATTAACATCATCCCTTTAAACAAATGTTTTTTTTTTTTTTTTTTTTTTTTTTAAACTTTAAATATGACAAACAATTATTATTACAGACAATACACTTCAAAAAAAATAAGTTAAATTACAATTCTATCATGAATTTTTTTCTTAACTTTTTGGGTATAGTTAAAGGTTTTGTGAATATGTCAGCAAGTTGTGACTCTGTATTACAATAATTTATTTTAATTATTCCTTCATTGACTTTTTCACTTAAATGATAACGCACGTCAATGTGCTTGCTCCTTTTATTAATTATACCATTTTTAATTAACTTTATGGCGCTTTGATTGTCTATTAACAATGTTGCATCTATTTCTTCATCCAACAGTTCTGTCGTCAAGTTCAAATAGATTAATTCTTTGCAACAATCCGCAGCCGCTATATACTCAGCTTCGGTGGTGGATAGGGCCACTATTGATTGTCTCCTAGCACACCAGGATATAGGACCTCCGTTTAACAAAATTAAATACCCTGTTGTACTCTTGTTTCACTGTCACCTGCATAGTCTGCATCACTATACGCGATTAATTGACTACCAATTTCAGTATATGTCGAATTTAATTCCTAGCGATTTGTGTCCGTTTAAATATTTTAATATATGTTTAACATTGTTCACATCACTTTTATTAGGATTTTCCATGTATCTACTCACAAAGTTCACTGAGTATCCCAAGTCAGGACGAGTTTTTTGCATCATGTACAATAAACTACCCACGGCTTGACGATTGGAAAAACGCTGTTTGTTTCTAAATTGTCTCGGTTTATATCACTTTTGTTTAACGGCACCTTTGCTGGTTTACAAACATATTGAATTTTTCTAGCACTTTACTTGCATTATTTTGATATAATATTAGTTTGTTATTATTACGTTTTATTGAGATTCCCAAAAAAGAATCCGGTTGTTCCCATACTTTCAATTTAAATTCTGCACTCAAGGTATTCAAAAACATTTTTATTTTTGTCATCGTTGCCAATGATTAGTCCATCATCTATGTAAAAAGCAAGTATAATTCCAGTACTCTTGATTTAAATATACACCTTTCAGATTTTATCGGTTCTAAACCAATTTGTTTTAGAAAATTCGTAAATTTCTCATTCCATTTTAAAGATGCTTGTTTTAAACCATAAAGTGCACGATTTAGTTTACAAACTTTGTCCTTAATTTTGTAGCCTTCTGGCACGTTCATGTAAATATCTTCATCCAGTTCACCATATAAAAATGCGGTGGTAATGTCAAATTTTACGATGAAGTCATTTCTTTTAGCAGCAATACTAAAAATGAGTCGTGTTGCACTATTTCCAACAACTGGACTGAAGGTTTCTTCATAATTCTCACCAAGTTTTTGTTCACAACCGCGAACAACCAGTCGCGCCTTGTATGTTCCGTCATCTTTAACTTTAAATATCCATCTATTAGACAGTTTTCTTATTCTTATTTTTATCAACAAGTTCCAAGTATTGTTCTCATCTAGTGATCTTTTTTCTTCTTTTATGGCTTCTAGCCATTTATCTTTATCATCACTTTTCATTATTTCTTCAAACGTTAAATAGACATGATAATCATCAAATTTTTGTGGAATCATTTTAGTTCTTTTTCCTTTACCTAATTCCCCATTTTCTTGTTCAATTTCTGTATTCTGTGTTCTTTCTAGTTCTCCTTCTTGCAGTTGAATATCATCTTCTATTTGTTTTTCATTTGTTCTCTGCTCATTATTATTATCTTCCTCATTTTCCGTTACACCTACATCATTGTACAGTTTCAATTTCTCATTTTTGAAGATAACATCTCTGGATATGATTACTTTTTTACTGTTTAGGATCAAAAAGTCGATAGGCATTTGGAGCATAACCTGTTTTTGACTCCTTTCATCTAATTTTCTTAAATAACCAAGGTTTTTAGCAATGCTGTTGATCCAAATATTTGAAGATATTTAAGATTCGGTTTTGTAAATTCATATGGCGTTTTACTCAACACAGCAGTCGGTGATCGGTTTGTAAGATAAGCTGCCACTCTTATTTCTCCCCATAACTCTTTGTTTAGCTTCATATCAAAAATTAAAGATCTTGCCTTATCTAATAGAGTCCTATTTAAACGCTCGGCCTTGCCGTTTAATTGTGGAGTATATGGTACCGTGTAATCTATCACTATTCCTTTCCTTTTGCACCAGTTATCATTTGTTAAAGCTTTTTAGCTCTGTGTTCGCATATTCTTTGCCGTTGTCGCATCTTATTTTTGCAGTCTTACTGTTCCACTTGGCTTCAAACAAAATCTTTGATTGCTTCTTTTGTCCATGTAGTAAATATACACTTGTAAAATGTGTATAATCGTCCAAAAGGGTTATAAAATATTTCATGCCATCCCACGTAGAATTTATTGGGCCGCATACATCTGGTGGATAATTTCAAAATTGCTTTTTTTCTAGTTTCTGAAAAAGGTTGTCTTGTTTGGCGTGCCTTTGTACATATTTCAATACTGTATCTTTGAGTAATTTAAAATCATCATCTTTTAAATCCAGTCCCTCAATATTTTTTATAATTTTTAGGTTGTCAACGCCTAAATGGCCTAATTTTCTGTGCCAATTCACTCCATTTGAACATTCACTCAGCAATACTTTCTCAGTTTCTCTTTTGGTTAAATCTACGACATACAATCCCTTTTCATTCTTTTTTCCTTCCATTATTTTATTTTTATCTTTAAAAACAGTTACTTTATCATTTTTAAAAAATACTTCGCCACCATTTTTTGTTATTTTACTTACAGATAACATTTTTACAAAGATCTGGTAATATATGACTTCCTTCAAAGTGCAAGTTTCTGTTTCGACTTCACCACTAGCACATGCTTTCATTTTCTCAGTTTGTTTTGCAGTACCAATTTCTATGTTATTCTCGACAATATTTTTCATTAACTGTTTAGTGTTTTCTCATCTTTCGCAGTAGATTCCCAAGCGCTAACAAAAAATTTGTAAGGATCAGGAAGTGTCGATAAAATTTTTGTTATTAGCATTGTATCGTCAATGGCTTGTTTTAATAATTTATGTGAAATTTTCAAGGTCAGAAATATATGTCGACATGTCAAGTCCCTTTTTATATTTGTAGTTATAAAATTCTTGCAATAATGTATTTCTATTGTTCTGTATCTCTTTCATACACCGAACATATCTTTTCAAACATTTCTTTCGACGTGTTACAGTTTAATAAATGGGTTATTACTTGCCTGTCAATTGTGGTAATTATAAGTTTCTGTGCGATTGCATCTTTTTTGTTCCATTCAATTTTGTCATTTTCCGCTTCAGGACATGGTTTTTTACCCGTTACTACCTCATGTACTTGCTTGGCTTTAAAGAATATCGTTATTTGAAATTTCCAGAGTTCGTAATTCGCAGCATCTTTAAGCGTTTCAATGTGTATTAATTCCTCGGAAGTAGCCATGTTTTTTTTTTTTTTAATTCTACTTTGTTAACCTCTCTTTTCGTATATTTTAATGCCTTTTTTTTACGGCCGTCCTGGGCCCAAACCTGTTGAATTAAACTGCTTCTATTGTTAATTATTAATTTATTGATATGCCACATTAAACACGCAAACACACACACATTAAATGTAGATTTTAACATAAAATGAACATGTTACACTACTGTACTTATCTTAATCTTACGACTGACTAGTTGTCAAATCTTTGTTTTAAACCAACCAACCAACACATATTTGGTTATACAGGTAAGTTCTGATGGTTGCATATATTAAAGGTACGTATATAAACATTTGTTTATAATTTACTTATATTAACAAACCCTTATCACAGGAAAATAACACAAACAACAACAACAAACCCATTTAATAAACAATACTTACATATGTTCTATTGTTGCAGTTTATTACAAGGATGACTGCCGACAATAGCCCATATTGAGGTTATATTTACATGTTAATTTTTCGTTCATATCGAAGTTCAGGTTTAAGCTCTATGGGAAGTGCGGCTTAAACTTAAACCAATTTCTAATTCGGTTCAGAGTTTAACTGTCACTGAAATACACGTTAAACTCTGAACTTGAACTTAAATCAAAAATTGGGTTTAAACCGACACTGAAAAACCGGGCATTAAAGTAAAGGGTGCGTATTAACTTTATGTTTTACACAATTCACATCTTACATTAGTAACGGGGTATCACGACGAGTGCGCTATATACAATATTATCAGAAAGAAAAATCGATATTACAGAAATCTTCACTACCAATCCTACTACCGTACTGACCGTATTTCCCTCGTTCTATTGTTATCATTTAGCACAGTTGTGGCAGTGGTTTACATGTGTTTTTAGTTGTTTCGTTTATGGATTTCTTAGTATGAGTTATGTTTGTAATTTTTCATGTTTGCTAGTGCTGTGTTCTGTTGTGTATGTTTATTGTTCTGACATTAATACAATAATATAATACGAGCAGTTGTTAAAACTTCCCGATTAAAAACAATAGCTTTGTCCGTGGACGGCATTCTGAACGTATTCGGGGATGAAAGAGCTGCGCACTACAAATATGATCGTTCGCGGGAACAGAATTTTCTCACCGGTGCAAAATATTCTTTGCTCGCGCAATCCATTTTACAAATTCCGAAGTAGTCCGTCACATGTTCTGTAGATCCTGAATCAAGGGCAAGAATTTTATATCCTACGCATGCGCTCTAAATTTTGATGTGAAAATACCCCATGTTCTTGCTTTCTTGCTATGGTTAACGCACAAATCATATACTAATCTAGATGTGTAACAATATTCAAACGATATCACGGAAATTGTAGTTTTTACACAACCGCAAGTGGAGCTGTACGCTATGATAAAGAAGAACTCTTTATGACTAACCCAAACCAGGTGATTACCCGGTACCCAACATTAAACAGTTTACTGTTTATCACGTCCGAGGTTATTGTGTTGTTTGTTTACTTTTTTTGCGTTTTGGCTTTTGTTTAGTTAGCTCTAGTTAGTTTTTTTTTATAGTGCGATTAACGTTTATATATGTATATAAGTTAATTTTTAGTGTGTAAATTTAGGTATATAGTGTAATTAGTGGTGTGTAAATAGAAATCTTTTATTTTCAACATAATTGTTGGCGTTAAGTATACTCGAGATGTGAAAATATTTGGCGTTTTGTTTTACTTTGCAAGGATAACTATTGCAATTTTTGTTTTATCGTTAATTCAATTATAGGTAGTTCTTTTTTATTACTTTTTGTAATTATGCTCCTAATGTTTTGTAGTGGCAACATTTCTTAGAGTTTACAAATAATGTAGGGCAAGTAAAAGAAAGTATAGATGGCTCAAATGTGTTTTTATTCATAATTTTTTATTGAAAATATCTTGTTATATGAATACGAATTCCACTATACAGTAATATACAAAGTACATGAGCTTATAATAAACAGAATAATTTTACTTTGTCATACTAGCCTATTGTTCTTGCTGTTTTAGGTATTACCTGCTTTTACGTTTACTATTACAAAATATATTTTTCAAATAGTGCTATTTATACATATCTTAAATGTACTCCTGCAGGCTCATTGTCAAAATGGTTATATTTATAACTGTGGTGCATAAATAACACTTCAGAATATGATGGTAGGTATTAAGAAGTACAATATATACATTAAATCAAAAAGTATTATGTGTTAGAGATTCTAATTCGGCGCTTTGCTAAGTTAGTTCTTGTACGTCCGTATTTGGAGCTGTAAACAACATTCACAATAGATCTGCATTAGATGTACATCTAGATTAGTATATAATTTGTGGGTTAACACAGTTACGTTGGAAACAAATTGGTTAAAATTGTTATTAAAGTAAAAACGTACGATATAAAGTTTTTTATGTATCGAAATACAGCTGTTATGTATGTACGAGCTTTAAATCAATTCTAATTGAGTAAAAATTTAGATGTCTGAATATAACTCAGAGAAGATCCGCAAAATACACATAAACAGTATTCATTTATAAGTCACCAAGGTTAACTTGGAGTATGTCAACATTTAATTTGTTACAGTGGTGCCAACGTTAACTAATGAATATAACAAAAACTCGTTCGAGTAGCGTTTGCGGATGAGAGAATTCCCTCTCGTGTTCGAAGAGTTGCATGGGCAATATAAAAGTACTGAACATCTTCCATGCAAGTATATCCTGTATCTATTCGGGATCTCTTCGGCGAACAAAGCCAATAACTAGCATCTTATGCAAGAAATTTATAAATGTCAACCATGATGATTGCACGTGTTGAACTTCAGAATATGTAAGGCCCAGGTAAACGTGTGTTTGTTTTTTAATAAAGGATTTTATTTATGCTGGTCTTTTCTGTTAATAGTACAAAATATCGTATTTATGTATACATATGTGTATATTTTTCAGATTTATACATTAACAAACATTAGCTAAAATTATGAGCTATGATTGTCGCGTTTTATTTAATAAATTTCATTAAATATCACCTAGAACTAAATATTAGTGATGAGCATAATAGATTTTTTTGAAATAAT
The DNA here is from genome assembly GCA_023690525.1 of Holotrichia oblita. NCBI lineage: Eukaryota > Metazoa > Arthropoda > Insecta > Coleoptera > Scarabaeidae > Holotrichia > Holotrichia oblita. Next base: position 135,623,223 of record CM043015.1, on the reverse strand, counting down.
CGAATTGAATAAAAACCATCAGGTACCTTTATGGTGTTATTCAATTCGGTTATTTGTAAAAAATCTATTACGCACATTACTAAGATACTAAATATATAGGGTGAGTCACGACTATTCCCTCGGTCTCTTGTGTCTAAACGCTAAAAGATTTGAGTTTCAAATTTTAGTCAAATATGTAGGACGATAAGGAGCACATTTTAAAATTATTTGTAAGTATACAGGGTGATTCAAAAAAGTACAGCACATCAAAGTTAGGTTATTTTTAATGGAACACCCAATATTGTATGCCATTTTTTGATTCTACGTCATAAATTAGGATAACTTTGTTAATAGTTCCCTATACCTATCTACTGCCAATTTCGAGAAAATTGGATTTTTATGAAAGTGTCGACTTTCGCGAAAAAATTAAAAGCAGGAAAACTGTATGACTTGGACGATTTATATTTGTAAGAAGTTATTTTGGCATTGATGGCATTAATTATTTTATTTTCAATTCTATTACCATGACTTATCAACGTGCAATATATTAATATATTACAAACTAAGAGAGGAGTTTTCGTCATTTTGATATTCGAATAGACAAATATTCACTCGATTCAAACAAATAATATTCAAGTATTCGAGGAATAGTCAATTTCTTGAATGATTCATTTGAACTTTATCTCACTATAATACTTATAATGTATTAATTGGATATTCATATTGCTTCAACATAATTTCCGGCTTTATTTATCAATATAATACAACTTACAATGAATACAATTATCCACACAAAAATAATTAGAAAGCATGGCCTATTTAGATGAGAAAAAGCATCAACTTTAGAACGTTTTTGAAGAATTTCGTTAATAACATTTTAATCGTTAAATTTAGATATAGACATCTTTATAGTTGTTGGTAGGGGGTTTAATGTGCTTTCATATGGGATGGATAAATACAGGGTGTTCCATTTAACTTAAAAAAGTTATTGATGGTTGAAAACATAAAATATAAATTGTTTTGCTTAATGTCATGTAGCCAATATCAAAATGCTCTACTGGTTTATTGAAAGCACGCTTTGTCAAAATAACTTCTTACAAATCTAATCGTCCAAGTCGTAGAGTTTTCCTGCTTTCCATTTTTTCGCGAAAGCCGACATTTTTATAAATATCAAATTTTCTCAAAATTGGCGGCAGATAGGTATAGGGAACTATCAACAAAGTTATCCTAATTTATGACGTAGAATCAAAAAATGGTATACAATATTGGGTGTTCCATTAAAAATAACCTAACTTTGATATGCTGTACTCTTTTGAATCACCCTGTATACGTGAAAATAATTTTAAAATGTGCTCCTTATCGTCCCACATATTTGACTAAAATTTGAAACTCATATCTTTTAGCGTTTAGACACAGGAGACGGAGGGAATCGTCGTACCCTGTATATACCGGGTGTCCCAATAGTGCGGTGTCGGGCGATATCTCAATACCAGTTTGAGATACAAAAAAATTTTGAAATAGAAGATGTTTAAATTATTATTATTTATTATTATTAATTAATTAAATTTTTAAAAGGGCATAACCTAAAAATTCCTTTGTTTATGCAGAGTGTCTCAGAAAAGCAGTACTGAATCGTAGTTTATTTTTTCAAATAGAACACCCTATATTTTATTACATTTTTAGAATCTATTATAAAATCAACATACTTTTCATATACCATTGTCTCTACCTAATCCTAATAGTTTTTGAAATATTTGATATATTCTCTAATAGATGTCATATGCAGATACTATTTTTCTAAGTCATATCTTAATTATGTTTGATCCCAGAAACAAAATTTTTGGTATGCGAGTAGTCTATACTTGCAATAATTTTTACAAATCGCTAAAACTATTTTATTTAATACAGAGTGTTCAAAAAAGGGAAAGCAACATAACAAATTTCAGATTAAAAAATCTCCATTTCCTTAAATGGAATATCTAGTGTTTTTTCATGCTATTTTACTGCTAAAGGAAAGCGCTATATTTTTCCTTAAGCATGTCATATACTTACCTATCTGCAATAGATTTCGAGATATTTTCGTTTTTAAATTCGCTTTATAAAAGACTGCATTTCAAGACAGCAATATGTTAAAACTACATAGGATGGCCATGGAAATCAAATAACACTCATCATAACTCTAAACTGTCAAATAGCTTACTATAGTATTTGCTCCGATTAAAATGTGTGTTTTTCTATGTTTTAAGGATGAATGTTGCTCTAAAAGAACTAACCAGTACGAAGACACTATTCTAATTTGAATTGTTTGCGCATAATATTTTATCTTATTCAGTGAAATACCTATAATATTAAGTTATATGTATACTGCTGTAAAACTAATAAAACGAAAAGGAAAAAAAGAACAAATTTTTACTTAAAGCAGGAAATAATAAGAAAATTAAACGAAAATATTATATATATAAACTGGAGATAGCGAACTGTATAAAGACTGCAGCCTACTTCCAAGATACAAATTACTCCCCAATACAAAACAATACTATACAAAACATAATACAAAACAATACAATACAAAACTATACCCCAATGACACTCCCTAGACAAGGTGTTCAATATGTCCACCATTTTGTTCTCGGCAGACAGTAATTCTGTGAATAAAATTTTGATGCACCCTTTGAAGCATATTTTCATCAATTGATTCAAAAGCTCGTTGTATTCTAAATTTCATATCTTCGACTGTTGTTGGGGCAGTTTTGTATACTTGCGTTTTGACATAACCCCATAAAGAAAGTCTGGTTTCGTCAGATCCGGAGATTTGCGGGCCATATCACTGGTCCTCCTCTACCAATTCATTTATTCTCAAAATGTGTGTTCAGATAATGCCTCACACATCTGCTCAAATGTGGAGGAGCTCCATCTAATTGTAACCACATTTGTCTGGTAATTTCTAATGGTAAGCTGTCAACCATATCCTCAAATTGATTTCGTAAGAAATTCAAAAATGATTCTCCATCCACCATGTTATCGAAAAAGTATGGTCCTATAACAAAACGTCCAAGAACTCCACCCCATATATTAAGAGACCACCTATTACCTATCCAGTGGAATTATCTGATTACCATATCCAAATTATCGATTTTAATTAGAATTATCTGTTAATCTAAACTCTTTATTCATGTAATACCATAAGAGCTTTGAAATTACTATTTTAATTAGATTATTTTACGTAATACCAGTTTTTTGACAGAACTTTAGAAATGTCTAAAAACAACGCCTAATTATTCTACTTGAAAATTATCGAAAAATTACCGAAATTATATATGTGTAAAATAATCATTCTAGGATTTTCTGAAAATTGTGGCGAAACCCATTTTTATGAACTGTGGCTTCGTCTGTGAATACAACGTTATTGAAGAAATTTGGCTCCTGATAATTCTTGTCTAATGCCCAATTACAGAAGTTGCGTCTGCTTATAAAATCTTGTTGGCTTAGTTCTTGTACCGGTTCTGTTCGCTGATGTTTTCGATATTCCAATTTAGCTTTCTAACGTACGTGTTGACGTATGCGGATTTCCCACTACAGCTTCCAATACTAGGTGTTCATTTTCTTCAGTGGCCAACCGTTTTTGTCTTTGCAATTTCTTTTCATAGTGCACGCTTCGAGTTCTCTCAAAGCGTTCTTTTAACCTGGCAAATGCATAAGTATTAGGATGCCCCTCAGCATTTGGAAACCTTTGCGCGACTTGCAAGGAAACAATTCTGATCGCTCGATCCCAATGCGTAAACCATATTTATAAGTTCTGGTTGTGAAAAATTCATCATACGTTAGAATACATAAACACGTAATTGACTTATATAGAAAATACTGCTTTACACAATCTGACCGTTTAGAGTTATGATGAGTGTTATTTATTTTCCATGGCCATCTTAGTTTTAACATATTGCTGTCTTGAAATGCAGTCTTTTATAAAGCGAATTTAAAAACGAAAATATCTCGAAATCTATTGCAGATAGGTATATGACATGCTTAAGGAAAAATATAGCGCTTTCCTTTAGCAGTAAAATAGCATGAAAAAACACTAGATATTCCATTTAAGGAAATGGAGATTTTTTAATCTGAAATTTGTTATGTTGCTTTCCCTTTTTTGAACACTCTGTATTAAATAAAATAGTTTTAGCGATTTGTAAAAATTATTGCAAGTATAGACTACTCGCATACCAAAAATTTTGTTTCTGGGATCAAACATAATTAAGATATGACTTAGAAAAATAGTATCTGCATATGACATCTATTAGAGAAAATATCAAATATTTCAAAAACTATTAGGATTAGGTATAGATAATGGTATATGAAAAGTATGTTGATTTTATAATAGATTGTAAAAATGTAATAAAATATAGGATGTTCTATTTGAAAAAATAAACTTCGATTCAGTACTGCTTTTCTGAGACACTCTGTATAAATGAAAGTATTTTTGAGTTATGCTCCTTTAAAAATTAAACATCTTCTATTTCAAATTTTTTTTTGTATCTCAAACTGGTATTGAGATATCGCCCGACACCGCACTATTGGGACAGCCTGTATATATGACGATTTAAATTTCGCGATATTTTTATAGTTACTAGGGGGTATCACGATGAGGGTGCTTTAATACGGTACACAGAATTATACATTAAGATACCGTTCCTGATATTAAAACTAGTATTATATTTGGTAGTACGCATACAGCATACACAAGGTACGGCAGGCATGATACAATTTGACGTTTACGTATAGCTCATACACATTATATTTGTTAACAGTAAGTAATAATAAATAGGTACTTGTGAATTATAAATAGTGGTGCTATTTACTTAACTCAAATATTCATACGTAAACAACAACGTGACGGAAATAATAAAAAGAGTGTAAGACATATTTTATTAGATTGCTAAGGATTTATACATTACAAATATACAAAGTAGAATGCTAAACATGCATTACTTTTTGTAAAGTATATGAATTACGAACCTATTAAATAAGCCGCCATATTGAATAAAATGTATATCATTATTGTTCAACAAACTTTGTACGTTAACTTTTAGATGGCGATAGTAAAATACGCTTATTTGGTCACCTATCGTAACGAGCAAACCTTTTCATCTTTAAAGATACTGCAGTATAAAAGTATATGACCAATACCATTTATCAATGCCAATACTAATCACATTTTAGCAAAAAATGTAATTAATATCTGTAAATTCATTTCAAAAAAGGAGTGTGATAAAATTGTGTATATGGTTCCAATAATATGTCTCATCATAACAAATACCAAGTTCAAGCATTAGCCGATCTGTACTGACAAAAAGAAAGTACATGTGCCAATACCTATTTTCTATGGATTGTATAGTTGTCAATGATTGCAAAAATATATTATAATTTGTTTCACAAAACTTTTTGGTCAAGCGGCTGGTTGATGAATATTAAAACAAATATATAAAAACAATACTATATAACAGCCATACCTAAGAATAACGAACAAACAGTATTGCAGCTGTTTAATTCATACCATAAAAAATACAATTCACTATTGAAATTGAGGTAGACGACAAAATAAATTTTCTAGATTTAACTCTCATAGAAAACAAAAATAGTATACATATTAACAAAATTATATCATAAATCTACATGGTCAGGTCGTTACATGAACTACAATTCTGCTGCACCGATGACATATAAGAAAAGCACGATTATAGGATATGCAAATCGCGCCATAAACTTAACATATGTTTCGTAAAGAAGTAATAGAAAATGCAAAAACCACCTTATACTTAAATGGATACCCCAAAAATTTAACAAATAGAATTTTTAAGCAACTCATATATAAATCGTATAATAAATGCAAACACAAGAATAAGAATAAAGCCATCAATAAAAATTTTTTAGCACTACCATATGTCCAATGCTTATCTGAAAAACTAAGCAAAGTGTTTAAACCATACGATATAATTGTAGCTCATAAAGCTTATAATAATTGTAAAAAACTATTCACAAATCTAAAATCAAAAACGCCCCTAAAAAACAATCAAATCTCATCTACAAAATACCATGTAGCGGATGCGATGATGTGTACATTGGGCAAACTAAACAATATTTACAAGACAGAATTAGGCAACATAAAAATAAAAACAGTAATATTACTGCATTAAAAAAACATGAAGATAATTTCGAACATAACGTCAAATTTGAAGACACCAAAATATTACATAGAGAGGGAAAGCAGAAAACAAGGGATGTATTAGAAATGATATACATAGATAAAAAAACATAAAAATGCACTTAATGACAGATCTGACATAGCGTGTCTATCTAAAATTTATCATTCTATTATTTAATCAAAGCCATGAATCACAACAAATTATAGCTATGTATTGTATTATTTAATGATTAAGTATCTAAAATAGAAAATATACATTTCACCAGAAATATCATCTGCTTTAAATTTACTGCGTAGTTTAAGATCAATTTTTATAGTGTAGAAGTTATTTTATTTGAATTGCACAAATAATATATATAAAAAATGTTTTTTAACGTAACCTTGTGATACACGTTCTTTGCATTTTTTAAATCATGTCATTTGCAATATATTTTTGAGTATGTAGAAATGTACTTTTAAATAACAATCTTTTAATATGTCGTAATTGTTGTAAGTGTCATTTCTGAAGAAGGTAGTAGTACTACTAAAGAAATAAAATTGTATTGTTATGTAGTATTGTTTTTATATATTTGTTTTAATATTCATCAACCAGCCGCTTGACCAAGAAGTTTTGTGAAATATATATGAAATCACGGCTAAGAAATCTCCGAAATAAATTAAATATATTATTATTATTTTAATTTATATTTATGCGAAAAACATCATATAGTATTAAAAATCTTGGAATTGGAAATAAATTAGTGCACAAACAGTACTGTTAAATTGTTTATTCCAAAATAAATATGTAGGTATATAATAATATATTAAATGTATTTTTTCAATTAAGAATTTAATGAACTTCAATCAATAATTAATACGAACTTAAATGCACTTATAAGGTCCAAATTTAGCAAACAAAGCTCATAAATTTGTCAAGATTTTTGGAATAGATTGTAAAATATATCCGTTGCAATAAAAGTGGACAAATGTTGCGATAATCTTTAAATAATTGTATTCGTGTAGCTTTTAATAGATCCATTCAAAGACAACCATTTTTATTACAACTTTAGAGTGTAGCAGAATACTCACACTGTAATTTGTAGTAGGGATTACAGTGCTATGCTTGAAAATAATTTTTTTTTATAACATAGAAGCTGGGTGCGTGCAAGCTAGGCCATGTCTTATATACCTACTTTTCTATTTTTCCCGCAAAAAACAGCCTAAGTAGAATTGCTTTAATTTCGGCAACATTACATTCGTCCAAATTTGTTCATCGCCTGTTATTTTTTTAATAAACAGTGGCTCATTCTCATTTATAAATACGACAAAGTAGTAAATATTTTTTTTAGATATATTTAACTGGCTCTGCACCTACGAAAAAAAGGATGAATTACAAGGTTGCAGTTCGAGCACGGAACATTTAAACCTATCGACAGTTTCAATCTCATACTTTTCATTATTACCGCATAACGTAAATTATGAAATGTAGCTTCTTTTTTAACATCATAACAATAATTTTATATTTTTATACCTCATAGTAGTAACTGTGGTTTCTTTTCAAACTTGGTTTCCCAAAAGACTTATATTTTAAATAAAAGTTTTTATTTGATGTAATTCCATCGTTTAGAGTTAGACCCTTTTGCTTCAAATTATATGCACATTTTATGGTGGCGTTTCGGTAAAGTAGAGAGTGCTGTTCGACAATAATTATTAGAAACGTAGTATTCGAGAAAACTAGGCACTAGAAATGTATTTTCGCGTTGTTACAGTGAAGATATCGTTGTTGTAAATCTAAATATCTTTTTTTAAATTACATAGAGACTTTCTTACAACAGATACCTGATGGTATCTGTTATCATCGCTATTTTCCACGAAAGGTAGGGGAAGCTATCGAGATCCAGAGACATCTCCAAAATCTCAACCGTGATATTGGTTACCCACTCTCCAGTATTTGGAAACCCGTTCTTTCCGCTTCTTCGACCCGTGCTCACTGTTCCGCATAGTTCCCTCCCGCTCACCGTTCCGTTTCCCTGCACAGTGGTATATATACCCCCGCACGTCCACCTTCTCCTTGTCAAAAGGTTTTCGCCTCTAGCGTATTGTATTTTTCATTTTCATTTTTGTTTTATTTTATTTTTGTATTGTATATATGTACTTTACTATGACGCGATCAAAACCCGGAAGCCCTCATAACAAATAATTATCTAGATATATAACATGTAATGGATATGAGTACATGTTATATATCTATAACATGTTCTTCACTGGATCTCTTGGTGCAGAAGTAAAACACTAAACACTTTAACCCACTAAACACCAAACCAAGGCGATAATAAAACTGTTTTATTATCGCCTTGATAATGACAGCATTGCTGTTAAAACGCGTCGGTATTTTAGTTAAAACTTGATTGGGGTTTAGTGGGTTAAAGTGTTTAGTGTTCTATCTATAACATGTAGTCATATGCATTATAGAATATAATTGTACAACGGGCGGAAGGACGGCATTTTCAAAGGGGCGGCATCGACGACTAAAACATATCGAAAGGAAAACAAAACATTGTCATAATTTGCATGTCTACAATTGTACTACAAGGAGCGGCCTAATCGTTATTGCACGCGGGCGTTCAAATAGCTAACGGCAGGCCTGGATTATATTGAAATATACCTGCTCAATACATTCAATTCTAAACTACATATGCAACCAATAAAGCTCGTTCCAAGAATCCCTAGATACCTTTCTTCTATATAATGTTATATTTAATTTTTTCCGAGAAGTTTATATTTACAGTATAATATATTTTATATTACTACCAATTATTTAATCTTCAGTTTTTCTATGTTATTTCAGCCAAAATGTTACGCACGTTTAAGTATTTAATTAATTTTTACTTTTCTACAGATTCGTAAGTCTTTCGCCATCTAATTTTGAATATATTCGATAAAAATGCAACATTTGTTCATCAAACGATATCCTACGGAGCCGTAGTCTGGTGGAAAAGGACAGAAGTGTCCTCGGCAGTGGGAGTGCTAACTGCTGTCCAGCGACAGGCGCTGCTGGGAATCACTGGAGCAAGTAACAGCACAGGAACCGCATCCCTGGAGACCACTGTGGGCCTCCCTCCGCTGGAGCTTTACGTAAAGGCGGAGGCTATGGCTGCGATCCTTAGACTGAAAGCCAATAAAGTAAGGTACCCTAATACTGGGATAGCAGGCCACACTGCCACTACGGGTACGGTACTGGACGGGCCTTTGTTGCAAATGCCAACGGACAGTACGGCATCCGAAATTATTTTCACTGAAAAGGTGAAAATCTCAATACCGAACAGAGACCAGCCACGGGGTGACTTCGTTGCCTCTGATAACTGGTTCACGGACGGATCCAAATCCAGTAAGGGCACAGGAGCCGGTATTTATGGTCTGAGCCCAAGACATAAGATATCCTTAAGCCTGGGAGAGCATGCAACAGTCTTCCAGGCAGAAGTATTCGCTAATGCAGCCTGCGCAGAACTGATTGCAAAGGGAGGCTGCACGAAGAGAAAAATAAACATAATGACTGATAGTCAGGCCGCTATCAAGGCAGTTATGAATCCTCTTACCAGGTCAAAACTGGTTAAAGATTGTAAACAGCACCTTAATTAACTGGCACAAGAAAACAAGGTATCTTTGATCTGGGTGCCCGGACATGAGGATATTAGAGGCAATATAATAGCCGATGAACTAGCCAAGGAGGGTTCTAGGAAACACTTCATAGGACCAGAACCCGTATGTGAAATCACAAGGGATTCTACTAGAAGGGCGATTTGGTCTTGATTAGATAAAGAAAGAGTAAGGAAATCGACGTCGACTCCATACTAAAGCGCTAATAGGGGACGAGGACGCTAAGTTCTCTGAAAGCCTATGTAACCTGCACATGTGAGGAACCGAAGGTACTCAGACAGAAACATTTCGGAAAGGATCTACTGAAGCCTTCGAGGGTACTCAAGTTTCCAGTGGGCAAGTTACTGGACTTTATAGGGGACAGTAAACTTCAATACGGATGGTACAAAGAGCACCCAGCTCAAATGCCTGGACTATAGGTGTCCAACCCTAACTGAATAGATAGATAGATAGATAGATAGATAGATAGATAAGCAACATACCTATATATCTCGATTATCTAAGTGCAGCTAAGTACTCACGTATTTCAAAAGATTGTCTTTGAATTAAATTTAGCCTGTTGCCACTATTACATTTGGATACAAAACACATAAACATTTCCGCTTTGTTATTATTTTCGTACGCAATTAACTTATATGTCTTTGCAAATATAGGTTCTAATACATCTATAATAGAACATTTGCTATTTAAGTAAAAAAATAGAATAAACACTTTAGAACTTTTAGACATAAATCAGCCCAAAGGAAGTAAACTTGGATTTCAGATGATAATCTTCATAGCCGACAATATTGCAATATCTGACATTACATTTTGTGTGATCATCAAAAACATGGTTGATTGAATTTGATATGTCCTCCTTCAACATTTCTGGTTTATTATTAATTTTAGATGCATGCATCACAACATTTTGGAGCTTTTTAATTTTTTCAATGTTAATGTTTGTCGAGCTTGTGATGATATGGCAGTATCTGACTTAACTGTATGCAAAGCTTTCCCATAGTTTTTAATAAGGTGGTTAACACACTCTACTTTCTCTACTGCATGCCCAATATTTCTTCTCGAAGAAACACTAACCACTCTTGCCTCCCTGGAGGGCGAAACTCTTCTCGAAATTTCTAAAGCTGAAGTCAAACAATTTATTCAATCTCGAAAGAAAGGAAAGGCCTCTGGCCCGGATGAAATAACTTATAATGCCATCTCGAAGTTCCCTGATTCTTTGCTCGACAGACTGGTGAGACTAATCAATTCCATCCTTCGCTTAGAATATTTCGCCAGGATCTAGAAATTTGCTCATGTAGTGACCATTCCAAAATCTGGTAAGGATTCTCGATTCCCCCAGAATTATCGTTCCATTGCGCTCATCTCGTGCTTAGTCAAGATAGTTGAAGCTGTTGTCCTGGGTAGATTAAAGGAAGAAATCTTTGTCAACGACATTATTCAGGACAAATAATTCGGGTTCCGCGAGGAATTATGTACCGACTTCCAACTGCTCAGAATTACTGAGGCTATCCGTAACTCCATCGAGGCTCATGAGACTCTAGGAGCCATCTAAGGCCTTCGATACTGTATGGCATGATGGACTGATTCATAAAATGGTTTCCGCAAGAATCAACCTTCGCTTGGTACATGTCACCTCCACGTTTTTATCTGGCCACTCTTTCTCTGTAAGGGTCGAAGAAGCTATTTCCACCCCTAAGCAAATAGCCGCCGGTGTTCCACAGGGATCCCTTCTCGCACCAACGTTGTTCTTGATATACATGGCAGATCTACGACCTAAAATCCCTAAGGTGCAATTAACAATATATGCAGATTATACACCTCATCTCGCAGCGAGGAGATCTTGTGCAGACGTCTGCAGGCACAAGTTGATGCCATAGTTGAATGGGGATCCAACTGGAGGTTAAAGCTAAATGAAACCAAATGTATAACCATCAGGTTCACAAATAGGCGTAGGCTGCCTCCGGAGAATATCTGTGTGTTTATCCTTGAAGTTCAAAGTGTTGATCTACATCTCTTTTTTGCGTCCCATAATTTCATATGGACCCCTTTGATGGTCCAGCCTAGCGAAGACAAACATTTGCTTTGTTTCTAATGAATAATGATTTGCTTTTGCTCCGTAGTAAATGCTCCGTTATATAGACTATTTGCTACACTTTTTAACAAGTTTAGACAGGAATAAGTAGGATGTTTGGTTGAATATAAAAGGCATGCTGTGTAGTAGTTATAAAGTGAATGCGGAAAACGAAGCAACGTCATGAGCTCCGATAAAGAAAGCACGCGAAGAAAGCGATCATATCAAATTTGTTGAGTTACTACAAAATTATGAAGTGGTATTAGAGAAGGCGCAAGTATCAACTATAAAAAAAGAGAAAGAGAATACTTTAATTAAGTTACAAGCGCAATGGCCGGCGGTGACAGGAAAATCTAGAAAAAAAGCTAGAGGTCCTTCAAAATAAGATCCTTCGGATGCTCGTTGGAGCTCCTTGGAGCATAAGGAATGAATACTTCCGAGTTGGCTTGAAAATTCAATCCCTTAAGGACCATCTGTCAACTTTGGCCAATAAGACGCGCGACCGTACAACCACTGCTGCCAATCCTCTGGTCTCACACCTAATGGAACTGGACCCCGCCAGACTAAAGCCCAGGGTAAGAGTCAACAGAGTGCTGAATATCGACAATCCATAGAAAGCCTACACTTACGAAGATCACAACATCTTAGCGATCGCAGACTCCCGGCCTGAGAGATCTCACCCACACAACCACACTTCAAGGGCCGGATGGGCCCAACAGGCAGATTAAACGGCTACAGAACTTTGCGTTCAACCCTGGTCGAGAACAGAAGGACCACCGAGCAATATTTGTTACGCACCCCAAAAAAAAATACCTTCCCTGTTTCTTTACCAATTATAACTGCCTCATAATATTACTTTTTTATTATAGAGTACTGCATACAAGATATATACTATTTACTGTACCAGACAATGCATTATACATATGAATGGCCATATGATCTTTTGCTCCACCCTCCATCACAGTGAACAGTTATCCATGGAGTGCCATCTGTACTCAAATTTCCCTTATCCATAGCCAAATGTAACTCTTCTCTCCCTGCCTCTTTCATACTTTCCCATAATGTATCTTTCCAGGCTTTCCTCAGTATTCCGGAAAGCAGTATAATTCAAGGGAGGTACATCGAGTGTTGTCAGCAAATCGGTTGAGTATATGAACTTCCACTACAGAGTGTACCCCAAACAAAGGCGGTGTTCACAAAGTTAGTATTTTCCAGTGGTCTCTCAGTATATAATAAAAATCTTTTATTACAAAATGTGCATTTTAAGGTTATACTTGAAAATAGACCGTGTCTTTTTTCATGTGCTGGTTCTAAATATCCAAAAGTACATACAAGTCTATCTTACCATCGTTTTCTTGCGACAACAGACAGTTTGTCTCGTTTTCTTCTTCTACTTGGATATTGCACTTTTGACATTGTTGCTAATTTGTAATAGGTACACAAATCCACTTGCCTATCTTAATAGAAATTATTGCAAAAAGGTTTCAACCAGTTTCTTACGTTCTCAAAGTTGCAGGAGGAAGCCCCGTTTACCTCTGCGACAGCTATTATTATATAGGAATTAAAAATACTTTAACAAAATCTTTCAATACTTACCTGTATATTACAGAAATAAGTCAGGGATACTATAAAACTCTCTACCTATACATGTATACACACACATATTATATGTACACGAATTTACAACGAATACGCAAATATGGGGGTTATTCAATCTGAGGGAATATTTAAGAGAATTGTCAAAAAATTCCTACAATTTCAAAATTCCTTTCTGGATTTTGAATAGTATCGAGGAGTGAGCGGTGAAAGTTACTCCCTGGGAGTGCCTCCACCTAACCCCCCTGAGAGTAAAATGTTTGATCTTCACCAAGTCAACAAATTAACTACACTGGAACCTCGCTTATGTCCGTGCTCACTTATGTCCACCTTCACCTATATCCACACTATAGCACTCATTTATATCCGCTCGGCACCCACCACTCGATAGTGCACGTATTCACATGAGCCCATCAGCGCGTAGCACGGCCTTTCCTCCCCGCTATCGGGATAAGAGTGGGGATCCCTCTTGAGAGGAAATAAGTGCATGTTTACGTTTCGCGACCGCGGCTATAAACGAGGTTCCAGTGTACATCATAGCAGACGACTGATCATACTCGTACAACCCTACAACAGTACAACAGTATAAATTTGACGCTGTTCGTTTTTGTCATAATGATACGTAAATAGATCTACCGTTCGATTGCTGTGGATTTCTGTGATATTGCTTTTTTTCATTTGGAAGAATACATCTTCTCTAACAGGTCACATTAAATTTGGCTTTTAATTCCTGATTTATTTCCACTTGTAGGTCAATAAAACAATAAATAATTAAATACCAATTTATTAAATATATATATTAATTGTATTTCTCCTTAGCTTCCACTAGACAAGGAGTATTTAGAATTAGGTTTTTACATTTTTGAAGTATGAATATTCAAGAGAGTTTGGTGGTTCAGAAGAAGTTCCATAGTTTGAAATTGAAATTAGCATATGGAATAAATTGGTATTTAATTATTTATTGTTTTATTGACCTACAAGTGGAAATAAATCAGGAATTAAAAGATAAGTACACAAAGGTCAGAAAATATATATATTTATTAAATTTGGCTGCTGAAATTTGCCTAATAAGAAATAAATGCTAGTAAATTTTCCATACTGCAGCATCGGTGGATTTGATGACGCGTAATCTGATACAGAAGGATAATACCTGTTCGTATTAGAAAACACGAGATGTACGCTTATAGATGTAATTATTTATTAAGTCATTACTAAGAATAAAAAGAAAGGATAATAAGAAAGAAATTACTGCGACAGAAAAACAGTATCGACGTAAATCTATTATTTACTATCTTTCTTTTTTGCAAAAATATGTTTTGCAGAAATATGGTTTGGTGATAAATATTTAGTGATTTAACATATCAGGCAAAAATACATATCTAAATTATTGTAGTTAATACATCTTATCATGATACATTTAAAGCTGCAGTTAAATTAAAATGAACATAAACAAGCGAACTATTCCTTTGTTCTCTGAACATTTGAATTCAACAAACATTTGCATTCGTTGATAATTATAATAATTAATATGTAATAATCATTGTTCATTCCATTCTATAACATTGATGTGATTAGACAATAAAACAACCTGGCCGCGATTAACCTGCCTCTCTTGAATAGTTTAGCAAGATGACGTTTCAAAACGAATTCGCCAATTACTAACTAGCACTGTATAGGGTGGGCAAATAAGCGAGGTAAGCGGCTGTATCTCAGAAAGTAATGATCGTAGAGAGTTACGGCAAAAAATGTTATAGGTACAGTGGGCAAGGGAAAATGCTGGAAATTATTTTCAAGTTTCCAAGATGGCCGCCAGTGGGCATTTCCACCATCTTGAATTACATAGAGTTACGTTTCTCGCGATTTTCTCCAATGAATATAACAAAAAAGTACTTGCGTTTTAATGTTAACTTAAAGTCAAACATTTTTTGTAAAAACAAGTTTTCTCTATCTTTCTAAATAAAGTGGTGGGGGGTATTTGAATGTTGTTAGAAATAAATGCCTGTAACTTCGAAACGGCTTAATGGATTTGGATAAATTTGGTATCACTGAAAAGAGCATTTGTTGGGCTTTTAGGTTTCTCGTAATCATGACAGTTTGACCTACACGGCCGCCGATAGAGGGCGTTATTCGATATTATAACCAAAATATTGGATTTTCTCAAAAAATTTAAATGAGATGATACTCTTCTCTAAAATATTCACAAGAAATGTCAGTTTATTTAGTGCTGTGCCACAAGTTTTCGTATTTGTAAGTGATTTTCCTTTTAAATAAAGTTGTGGTCCTGAAAAGGACCGATTTTAAAAAAGATTAATGCCTTGTGTGTTCAAATTGCCTTCCGTCATATTCCACACATTTTTCCAGTCTTTCTTGAGTCGACAGAACCGCAGCCTCGATTTCTGCCGCTGATAGTTGACGAATTGAGTTTCGAATTCTGTTTATCATATCCATTCGTGTTGTTGGCGGAGTTTGAAAAACAATGTCTTTTAAGCGTCTCCACAAGTAAAAATCAAAACATGTCAAGTCGGGAGATCTTGCCGGCCAAGGAAATAGGCTTCCCCTTCCTATCCAGCGTTCTCGAAACGTCTCGTTAATATGGTTTTGGACATTAATTGAATAATGTGCCAGGCAACCATCTAATTGCAGAAACATAGTTCTCCTAGTTGCGAGTGGCACATCTTCCAACAAAATTGGCAAGTCGTTGATCAAAAACTCTAAGAAGCGGTTACCAGTTAAAGCTTGATCAAAAAAATGAGGTCCAATAATTCTGTCCCCAATGATACCGCACCACACATTTATAATACCAATAATGCATGTTATGACGGTTTACTCTACCATTACTACTAAAGATAGCATTGTCGGTCCAGAGAATTTTCGTTAAGAAATTTCTGTTTTCCTCAAGCATGCCTAGCATCCATTGACAATAATTTAATCTATTATCGAAATCTTGTTCATTTAGCGCCTGGTGCAAGACTATGTGATAAGGATGTAAACTAAAACTACAGGAATATATAAATGCAGATTTGAAAAAAATAGAGAATTCGTGCCAAAACAACCTCATAACGATCAACGTAAATAAAACAGAGTATATGATATTCTCACAATCACAAATTCAACTATACCATTACCATCAACAACAAGCCCATATGGCAAGTGCAAAAAATCAAATACCTTGGACTTACAATACAAAACAACTTGAAATGGGACCAACATATAAACAACTTAATAACAAAAAATGCAAAAATCATAGCAGGAATAAAAATGATACAACACGTGATACCTAAACATCTGAAAAAATCAATCTATCATGCAACTTTCACCTTCAACATAAACTACTTAATAAACATATGGAGTAATACAACAAGCACAAACCTATACAGACTTAAAGGCAACAAAATAAAATTATTAAACTAATACATCGAATGGATAAAAGAACAGCTACAACAGACATCTTCAAAGAAACCAACGAACTAAACATACAACTAATTAAACGAAGTAATCTACTACAAATATATAAAATTGAAAAAAAATTAATAAAAACAAACTGCTCACTAATAAACTCCAAATACATACATTCACACAACACTAGAAGACAGTCCGACATATGAACAAAAAAATATAACTGTAACAAACACAAAACAACACCTACTACCGAAACCATAAACCTATATAATAAATTACCAAAACAAGTAAAAAGTTACTTAAGCTACTTACAATATAAAAACAAAATAGAAACAATGACCAGACAAGGGCAAGTGTAACAAGACCGACACTTGAAAGGAAGACATCAACGCCAACAGGGCCCTCGATACCGTTAACCCGGGACCAGGTTTATACCTCTTCAGCCCGTGGCGAGGAAAGAGGACGGGAACCAGACGACAGTGAGACTACAATAAATTATATTTATATGTATATGTATGTACACATTGTTAATAAATTAAATATTACTTAAAAAAAAAGTAAAAAACAACATATGCGTAAAAATAATATAATCAGAATAACACTGAATTGTGTATTTGAGAGTATGTGCTAAGATACATACTTGGAATTATTTACCTATAATCTTTCAAAATATTTCAAACAATTGTTCGTGCTATTCCCAAGTATAGAGACAATGTTCTTGTTCCTACATGTTTATCAAATTCTATGTAAGCCAAGACATTGATAATGTTTTCTTCGGTCCTTCCATTGCGACGCCTGCAACGTTTAGGACGACGAAAACTTCCAGTATCGCGTAATCGCTGTACCAAGCGCGGAAACATTCTTCTCCCGTAATTACGGCGATCTGGATACCGTGTCGCGTACTGTCTTGCAGCTATAGCTGCATTTTGAAAACACTCAAAATAAATCGCAATCATGTCAACGGCTTCATTATTTGTGAGAGGCATTTTGATTAAAAAGTACTCAAATTATACGCAATCAACAATATTGAGCTGCCTGTGACAAAAGTTTGACGTTAATTGGCAATATTTTTGTTAGGCGATTGTCGTGTCCATCGCCTACTACTTGCCTTCTTATCGAAAGCAAGCGATGCATTTTTAAATGGGGATATATGAATTTTTCTGGTTTAGTATTTTTTTAATAATTTGAGTTAGGAAAAAGGTATTAAGATGCGGCTTGCACAGGCTTATTGGTTGGTCATTTGTCTACCTTCTAGTCTAAAAAAGTCATATAATCTCATTTAAATTTTTTGAGAAAATCCAATATTTTGGTTATAATATCGAATAACGCCCTCTATCGGCGGCCGTGTAGGTCACAACTGTCATGATTACGAGAAACCTAAAAGCCCAAAAAATGCTCTTTTCAGTGATACCAAATTTATCCAAATCCATTAAGCCGTTTCGATGTTACAGGCATTTATTTCAAACAACATTCAAATATTCCCCACCACTTTATTTAGAAAGATAGAGAAAACTTGTTTTAAAAAAAAATGTTTGACTTTAAGTTAACATTAAAACGCAAGTACTTTTTTGTTATATTCATTGGAGAAAATCGCAAGAAACGTAACTCTATGTAATTCAAGATGGTGGAAATGCCCACTGGCGGCCATCTTGAAAACTTGAAAATAATTTCCAGCATTTTCCCTTGCCCACTTTACCTATAAAATTTTTTACCGTAACTCTCTACGATCATTAGTTTCTGAGATACAGCCGCTTACCTCGCTTATTTGCCCACCCTGTACACACTGAGCACGAATTTACTTTGACGATTTGTCGACACGCATCGGAACATATACAAACATGAGCATTTTATTCTTCATTTAAATTGTCCGAGTTCTAACAATTGAATTCGTTCGCTCGCTCATGTTCGCTTTAATTTAAATGCAGCTTAATATTCGCTCATTCTGGGAAAATTGCCTTCCCGAATTTTATGTGTAAATAGGTATTACGCTTTCCCTTGTGTCAATAGGCCATAAATGAGAAAAAGTGTCGGTTTGAAAGGGTTATCACTAATAACTTTTTAATTGTTAAATTTAGACATGGATATTCTTACAGTTTTGATAGGGGATTTAATGTGTTTGTATCTAGAATAGATAAATACAGATGTGCTATTTAACATCCGTTTTACGTCATTAATGAGTTTCGAAAAAATAAGGTTAAATGGATTAGAGATATATGTAATTATATCTACGCAGTTATGAAGTACCACACATCATTTAGCAGAATCTCACACAGTAAATTAGTACTTTTATTTGAGTTTACAATATTTGCATAGGCTGGTGTTTTTTAATAGCGCTAAAAGTGACTATAAATGAAGGAGTAGATAGAAATGTTAATGGCAATTATTGCAAAGATTGTGTAGGCCAAATTCATTTTCTGTAGCAGATTCAGTTTATTGTCTTCCAGGTATTGTCGCGTAGATAAGTTTACACTTGACGTTTCGTTGATAATAATATCACCTTCTTTCTAAAGACTGATATTGTCTTCTGTCCTCGCTATTTATCTAGCTGCATTCGTTCCGGTATAGTTAGTGGTCACGTCGAAAACGACGAAAAACGTCGAAAAAGTTATTCGCCAGGAGTTGTTCAAGTTGTATCCATTTTCTAGGTTGAAGTTACTTGGATTCTTCATCATTCTCGTATTAATCTCCGATGGTACGGTGTAGTTGAGGCTATGACTAAATAAGTGTTCAGCTACCGCAGATCTTTCAGTATATCCACGTTGGTGGTCCTTAATTCTGCACTGGATATTTCTTTTCGGCTACAAAACCAAAGACATACTGCGAGGATGAAAAGATAAAAAGAACGAGGATGTAGGTCAACAAGAACCTACAGCACACACATACTTACCCTACATTTCTGGAATAAATGACAGATTAAAGAAAACATTAGAAAAGAGGAACATTACCACACGATTGTTACCACAGCAGTTGTGGGAAGATGACATCGGACGGACGAACGATGCAACGAAGTGCAGAATTAAAGAACACCAATGGGATACTCAACGTGAATATAGTGAAAAATCTACAGTAGTTGAATACTTATTTCAAAAGGGGATCATCGCGAGTTTTTTTCAGGGGTCGATTAATGCGCTTTAATTTGCGATAGATGTCAAATTACGTCACGATTTATTTACGATGAGCTGAATTTCCGATTTAAAAATATAATAAAAAAGAACTCACCTAGTGTACTTTATTGTAAAAGTACTAGAAATAACTGATGCCCGACAGATGGTCCTTCTTTTGGCACACTTGTCGGAGATGCCAAAGCATGGATTATTATTACTATTAAGAGAAGGCTTTGTAGAGGAGATAATGATTATGAAGCGTTTTTAGGTGGATGCAAAGATTTAAGTCATGTAAACGTCCATACATACAAACTGAGATCTCAACCTGCAGTTATTTCTTTTAATAATAATAATAATTTATTGTACTTTTTACAACAAAACTATATAGTTACGACATAAAGATCTTTTACAAAACGCAATATAATTAAGTTGGCAAGGCTGCATGCAGGCGTACCCAAACACAACGCAATCCAACCCATCGTATATCCAAGGGTCAACCAAAATTTAAAAAAATAATAATAATAAATAAGGGATGTGTTGCTTCGCCCATAAATATTTGTTAAATACATTTAATAATACATTGAACTTCAAATATCGATGTAGGGATGTATGGAATTGTTTAAGGTTCGATAAAGATATGAAAAAGATAATAAACGATACAGAACTTTTGTAATACGAGAACTTTACAGACTAGGCACTTTGTTTCAATAAAGAACTTCACTTTAAATACATCTTTTTTTCTGCGAAAGGAGTCATTACCTTTATACAGGATGGTGCAACCAAAGTGGGGTGAACTATTATAATTAAACGGTGGGGAATTTCGAAAAACCTTTTTGAAATTTTATTGAAGGCTACGTGGGCTACGTTTTAAAAATATTTTCTTTATACAGGATGATCGAATCAGTCGGTGACGAATCAAACTTATGTTTTTTGTTAATGGGACACTCGTTTTTAAAATATTACAATCGATTCTGCTAATTACTATAAATAATTTGGTATAACATTAGTTGGGTCTACGACCAACGCTTACAGAGACAAAAGCGATTAAAATTGAAAAAACGCTCCAATATGGTCTACTTTTTATAAGAACTGGGAATGAATACTAAAAAACTAAGTGTATCACTAAATGTGCTAAATTGTTGAGTAACATAATGGCCTATACTCAACTTGAAATTATTCGCCATTCTACAGAGTGATCGACTTTTGTAGATCCATTTCGGACTTAATTGTTTCAAATGGAACATCCTATATATTATTTTCGCATTTTAGGTACAGAGGCTAATTAAATCGTTATAACTTATTCACCTTCCATTTTAGGTCTAGGCACAGCCAATTCTGCCATTCTGTATATTATTGATCAGTAAAATGCAGAATTAAATAGTCTACAATTTATATAGGTATAGGGAATGCTATACCAAAGTTGTAGAATATTTAATTCTAGGTTTTACTGATCAATAATATACGGTGTGCGTATCATCCGCATAATCTCTGCAGCGGTCTGAAATATGAGATTTCGGAGATACAATGCTAAAACGACAACAGCACTATTTAGTTGAAATATTTGCTTAATTGTCTTGAATCCTATTTATCTGTATTCATTTAATATTGTTTTCACAAAATTTAAAGGGTGAAATATGGATTTCGTTGCTGCAATTGATAGTACAGCCATGTATGTTGGCTTTGTAACTGGACGCGATATTTCAATTTATTTTATTTTATTAGACATATTGACGTAGTAAGGAAACAAGTACCTATTATACCGCTTGATTTGAGACATAGGATAAATAAAGGCGGGAAGGGGCAAAGGGTACGAAAATTCGCTAAGAAGTGGGGACGCGTACGAGTCTCTCTGTCACAGTCTAGTCTCGTCTAGTCTACAGCGCTGTGATAGACTCATACGCGACCCCACTTCTTCGTACCGCTTGCCCCTTCCCGCCGTTATTTATCCTATGTCTCAAATCAACCAGTATGTATATTACAAATGTTATTTTATTTTAATTAATGCAATGCACCCATCTGTATATATTCCGTGACTGTATATAATTTTCCCCATGTTAAAATTCTATGTATTCTTAATAGTTAAAAAATGTAATGACGACAACGAACAAACAGATGACTTATGATCAGAACTGTAGCGCGTAGGAATTCGGTTCCACTTCCCGCAAGAACACTTCTCGTTCAAACGCCAGACAGTCGAGTCCGCTCCGCAATTAATATAAAATTGTTTGTCAATTTAGGGCCAGTTAGTGTTCTTGTGTTTATTACGTTTGTTTAAATAGTTAGTATAAAGTACGGCCGTGATTACTGGTAAGGTCCAGCACGTAGCCAATATATATAAAATACTGGTAAAAGAACAAACAACAAGAAAGGACACGCCCGAAGCCCCAAGACAAAGCACGAAGAAATAAGTGGACATTCGGTGGGAAGGAACAGCATCATCGAGAGTACGCGAAGAGAGAAGTTATACAGGTATTTGGCCACAAAGCTATTATTTTTCAAAGATACGAGCTCAAAAAGTCATTAGCCATTGCTTTTATGTAAATTTTGCCGTTGTTGCATCTAAGATATACATAAATATATATTTAGCTCCGTTGTTTTGCTTATTAATTCAATCGCGTATTTGGTATAGTTAAAAAAGGTGCATTTAATATTAAGATTTCGTTCAAAATGTTCTAATTTTTGTATCAATATATTTATTCACATTATTTAATACATTTGTTATTTATTTGCTTGATGCGTTTTCATTCGTTTAGTTGCATATAAGTCTACATCTTTTGTGTTATTATTTATTGTTAAAATATTATAAATCCTCCATTTACCGCACGTCCTGGGAACGTATAGAGAAAAAATTATAAGAAAATCTGTAAAGTAAATATATGTTTTTCTATTGCGGTCGACATTTTAACTAGTCAGGGGAAGAGTTTCGTTATTTCGGTATCAGTAATATCCGTCATGGTGGGTTCACATGGGGAGTTGCTCATATACCGTGGCACCCAAGAGATTTTAAACACATTAGCACATATATTAGAATTTTCAAATCCATGTCATGCATACTTTTGTGTTTTTCATTATTTATTGTTTTTATAAGAAAATCTGTAAAGTAAATATATGTTTTTCTTTATTACGTTATTTTGTTTCACATAATCAGTTTTACGATGTTAATACGCATATTTTGTATTGTTATTTAGCTTATGACCTACTCCGTTCTTTCGTCATTCTATAGCACTTCTGTTTAGTTCGAATTTCTTTGCTTTGTGAAATATACATAATATTTTACATGATAAATACAGTCAACCAAATATACTGCAGCAGTCTCTTAAGAATATTTTCTTTAAAGTATGATACTAATACTTGCAACCAGTTTTATTTTACCAATGTTATGTACTTCGTAATACCTACGATAGTGTTATACACTATGTAATCCATACAGACATATACATGCAGATACATACGAAAGTGTTTAGGAGTGCTTGCGTACTATTTTACATCAAATATAATGTGCACTTACTCAGTTTGGCTGCTGAGGTGATCGACATAGTTTCGAACTTGAGTGATGTCTGCATTTAGTATTCTCATTGTAGAAACCATAATCTTAACACCTTTCGTAAGAGTATCTACTCGATTTTCTAACCTGTTGCCATTGGGTTGAGTGAGCATACTATTAACTAGCAAGCTTTGTTGTTGACCGGATAATTTTTGGATTTCTGTTTTAAGAGTTTCTAATGTAGACTGGGTTTCTGAGTATTGCAACTCCAATGATCGCAAGCGATTATTTGCTTCATGAAGCTGAGTGTATATTTCTTTAGATTTTACATGACCTTCTTCTTCCAAGTGCATGAAATGATTTTCTATGTTATCCGAATTCGAATTATTCTGTAAAAAAAGAAATTGTTAGTCTCGATTATAATTTAACTTTATTTGAATTTCGTTATACGTTTTAAAATGTTATGGTTTTAAGATAGAAACCTGTATTACCGACAATATAGTAAAGATAGTTGAATTAAGATGGAACTGATCGATATAACACTTTGTTAGTTGTGTAAAGTTTAAAGGTATGTGTCCACCTGAGAGAAAATATCGAGAGAAAGTCTCGAGATCAGTCTCAGGATATTGTCCACTTGAGATTGCTTTCGCTCTCGAGACAGATTCGAGAGACTCCACAGCCACAATAGTCTTGAGACCGGGAATGTTTCATTTCCACCTGAGAGTCTCTTAAAGTCTGTGCGTGGAGTGTTGTAGATACTACTTGTGTGATTGTTTGAAAATGTCTTTGCTGGAATGGATTCGCGACAAGCCTTTGCTGTAATAATAGCCTACAAAATTGCCAAACAACGGAAAATGAAAAAAGGGAGTGTTGGGTGAGGAAATGGGTGGGCCGACGGAATGAATTCGGAGCTTGTTCTACACTCGTAGAGGAGTTGTGGATGTGTGCAGTGCAATTTGAACTGCTTCTAGTTTTAGTGAGACATAAGATCGTCAAGCAAGATGCAAAATTTCGTGATGCAGTTCCTGTTCATGACAAGTTAATGCTCACTCTTCGTTTTCTGGTTTTCTTGTACCAATATAATGAAAGTTTAAGATTTTTAAAATTTTCGATTACACGCAGATACCTATGAATTTGCAGGTGAATTTACTCTTCTCTGCTGTATCTTTTTCGCTTACCACCATGCACAATTGGAAGAATAGTTCCTGAAGTATGCTCAGCAATTTATGACAATTTAAAGGAAGAATATTTAAAGGTAAGTGTAGGAATTAATGATGAGGAAACGCATTTAAACAAATGTATTTAAGTATTAAGAAAAAAATACGGCAAACAGATTTCAAGTTACAAGTAATCACGTTCAAGTGCAAGCGTACAAGTTCAAATTAAGTACTTTCAAGTTACAAGCAGTTTTTCATTTTTAATGCATACTGTACAGAGATTTGTAATAATGTTGGGTTGGTTGATTCTCATCATAACTATCCGATAGTGAAGCGTCGTTGATAGTAATACTTTGTGAAGGGCTCGGTTTATGTATAGCACTTGAAGTTGAAGAGGATGGGGTACTGGACCAGTAGCTTTTTTCATCCATATGAGAATATTGTACTACCGCTTTTCGAATAGCATTTTTTAATTGTCCCCTGTAATATTCTGATTTTATATTCTTCAATTCCATCACCACATATTCTCCAAAGCGATCAAAATCATCCTTCGGTTTTTTCATAATTTCTATTGCTTCTCGTAGGACGTCGTCTTCTAGGGTTTGTGATTGTTTTTTTCAAGGGATTCTTTTTTTCTTTTGTGGAGTAGACTCTTCTTCTATTGGCTCATCTTCCACAAATTCCGAGTTTTCCTGTGTGTGCAAAATAAAAGTATAACAAAGTAAACATATAAAATAGGTGGATAAAATAAAAAACAATAAACATATAACATGTAGAATTGTATGAAAAATAAAATTTGTATTTCTTTTTAGGCACCATCAACTGCAGAACAGTTGAAAGAATACGCAAATCAGTTTGCATCAAAATGGCAATTCCCACATTGTTTCGGAGCTATTGATGGCAAGCATATTATCATGGTTGCCTCTATGGATTGTGGAAGCCTTTATTACAACTATAAGAATGGACACAGCATCGTTTTGATGGCAGCTGCAGATGCCAATTATAAATTCACTTATATTGATGTTATATGCAATAGTAGAATTTCTGATGGAGGTGCATTTTCTCACTGGTCCCTCGACCACGCTCTGGAGAGCAAGCAGTTACCGGTTCCTGAACCAGAACCATTGCATGCAAGACATTTGCCTGTTCCGTACGTGATGGTAGCTGATGATGCCTTTGCTATGACATCATACATAATGAAGCCGTATGCGTTCCGAAATCAACTTGCACCAAACAGAATATTTAATTACCGTCTAAGCAGGGCTCGTCGTATTATAGAGAACGCATTTGGCATTATGTTTAGTAAATTCAGTTCTCCGCAACCAAATGAATTTAGCTCCTGATAAAGTAAGAAAGGTTACTTTGTGAACATGTATATTGCATAACTTTTTAATTTCTACTTCCCCACACTATTTGTGCCGTGGTTCAGTTGATTATGAAGACCAAAGTACTCATGAAACTGCAAATGGCGGAATGAACTTACACCACAAGGAGCATTTCTCTCATTACAGAGGGGCCAGCAGCGAAACTATTCAGTCTCCCAAAAAGTTGTGAGGAACGAATTTAAAGAATATTTCATGACAAATGCTGGGGAAGTGGATTGGCAGTATCGATTTATCCTGAATAATAACAATAATAATATTAATACCTCATCTGAGTAATATTCCTTTGTCAAAACTTGAATATTCATAGCAGTTATATTAATGTACCCAGCAAACAAAATGATTGAGGCCGGTTGCTGGCAGCACGTAGTCGTGTAAGACACATTATCGGGCCGACGTAGGCTACCGGCGATAGACCGGCGCCTGTGTGTTCCACCGGCCTGCTGCCGGCCGGCTGATGGTTTACCGTCAGTACCAGCAGCGTGCCAGCTCCGGACCACTACTTTTGCCGTTAATAGGCCATTACGCTCCCGGTTCAGTTTTTTACACTATTAGACGTTTTCGAAAATTGCACCGGTAGAAATTTACCGGTCACCAGCTGGTTTTATGCTAGAATTATTCTTTTAACCGTAGTAAATTAATTTAGAAAACATTTATTCTCAACTGCGACTCAACATTACTAACTTGGAAAGTGGTTGAGAATAAAATAATTTACCACAATTAAGGAAATAAATTCGCCATAAAATCAGCTGATTACCGGTAAATACTTACCGGTACAATTTTCGAAAACGTCTAATAGTGTAATAAAACTGAAGCGGGAGCGTAATTGCCTATTGATTGCTACGTAGGAAAATAAACAACATTTCAAATATAATTCTTTATTATAAAAGTAACAGTCTATATCCAGGATGATTGGTGAGAGTGGCCAATTAGAAGGATTATACATATAAACCGAACGGATATTGTGTAGTTACATAAAATAATAATTAGAGCACACCAATTTCCGTGAGCCCCGGTAATATGCGATAGAATAGGGACGCAAAATGATTCATTTTTCAAGCAGAATCAATTTTGGAAAAGAAGTAAATGCGTGCTGCATATATAACGTAGCCAAATAGACACAAACTCCAAAAAAAATGAATCGCCAGAAGCGAACCGTCAGTGCCGGAGCAAAACCAGCAGCTGGCCATCACACTAATGTTAGCTGGGTAGTTAATACATTATGTTCTGACTATTTGTGATGTTATTAAATACAATAAATATTTTGTGATTTTAAATACAAATCACTTGAATCTTAATGATTTGGCTTTTTTTCCTACCTTAAATTTAAATTTTTTTATCCATTGCAGTTGCTACGTTTTTCAGGTATTCGAAAATTCGCTAAAACTATCATTTTGAGGAATTTACCAAATTTTTTATTATTATACTTACTTATAACATTACATACTTTCAATGTTTGACGTAGATTTTGTTGGGGTATCTTATGAACCATCACCACTTTTCAGCTTTTTCATTTTTTGCATTTCGTGGAATACCTGATGAAAAGTTTACAGTGCTTTCATTAATTTATTTTCTTGAACTAAAATTTTATTAAATTAATTAACTAATCATCAACTAAATGTTGTTACATTAATTAGGTATTCATTTTTAAGAAAGAATAACTACATTTTTGTAATTAACTTAAAATTACATTTAAAATTGATTTATAATTACACTAAAAATAATTAATAAGTCATAGTAAATTTAGCGATTTTTAGGCAATTCAATAGTAAGTACGTACCTAGTTCCGTAACTTATGAATTTTCCGCAAATTTTGTGGCGATTGCCTCGACCTTTACCATTTTCTTGTCGCGATTTCGATACAATTTATGTTTCACGTTCCACAGGAACTCTTCTGCCACATACTGATGAATCCAGTTCATCACCTCATCATCAGACCGCTCTCTTTTTGCACTCTCTTTATTTTTCTTATTAGCACTCACTTTGATGAAAATAACCAAGAATGAACATATAAACAAATACACCACCCCACGTAGGTCTCCGCTACTAGGGAAATCTTCCAACACGGACTGAAGACTGGAGAGCTAGTCGCGAGAACTGGAATGTGCGTGTCCACTTGTGGGCCAGTTTCATCTGCGAGTTGAGTCTCATGACTACACTCGAGACTGTTTTGTCTCAGGTGGACACTTACCTTAATACCATACAGTAGTATAAAACCATTATACAGTTCACACGTTAGTTACAAACATTGGTCTATCGAACCGGATTAGTGAAAAAGTGCTGAGAACATCGTCTGAAGAAGTAAAATTCGTCAAAACAGGTTAGAATTTTCAGTTATTCAGTTATGTAGTTTGCGGTCATTAGATAGTACTGCTATCCTATATGTACATCCTATAATATTAAAACAACGGAAGCATTAAGAAGCAAAAGAAAGGATATGAAACAATACCTAACTTTTTAAAGTATGTGAGCGACGAAAATACAAATGCCGATGTGTCACAATTAAAAGTATGGACTCTGTGGTACGGTTAGATAAAATAGAAGAATTATGGGATGCATTCGAGGCAGTTTAAACGGAAATTGAGGAGTTAGAGTCATCAGAAGTAGACACACGTACAGAATATAGAAGAAATTTTGAAAAAAATTATAAAACGGTTGGAAAAGCGTGGCAAATTATAGATAACTTCGAATAAAACAAGAAAAATTAATCAATCAGAGCGAGGGTAGCAACAGCAATACTATTAGTACTGCCAACACATTAAAAAAAAACAATAGGTAATACATCTTAGGTAAATAAATTCTTTAAGATCTATGAAATAAGAATTTCAAATAAAAATTTTAGAAATATAATTAACAAAATTACACATGTCCTCGTGGGAACCAAAAAAACGTAAGACGAATTAGATACTAACAAACGTGAATACGACCACACATGCTGTTAGGTGGCATAGGGTCGTGAGCTGCTTAAATCCTATCTCGATGTATACGGAAGAAAAGCCAATTAACTAAGAAATCTCACTGAATTTTGTAAATACCTTTTAAAAATGTTATGTTAACGTCCTTATTGTATTAACTTTTGTTATTTTAACATGTATAGCTCTGAAGAACGAATAAAACTATTCTAAATGCCTGGATAGTGAGATAGATGAGTGAACCAAATTTATTGGGACTGTAATCCCATTTAAATTATATTATTTATTATTATATGTAAGTATATACAGGGTGTCCCAAGTTGAGTGGCGTATTAGAATATTTCCTAAAGTACACCAAAGAGAGCGCTGAAAATTTGGTTGCCTTGGTTTCCGGCCATGCTCTATTTAAATAAAATAATTTTAAAGATGGCCGACTTCTGGTTATAACGGAAATCGATAGGAACTTCGTTATTTTAAATGAAACACCCCATATATTAGTGGATTTTTGGATTTTACGCAAAATTTTAGGCTAACTTTCTTAAATAAACCTTATGTCTAAAATGCACCGTTTTTGAATAATTCCACTTTTTTTTTAATAATTCGACAAATCATTGCTGGGCGTCATTCGGCCTCTCTCAGACAACGTTTGACTTACAGCCTTCAAAATTTTTATGATGAGTACTAAGGTCTAATTGTAAATCGTTGTTGGAAAAAAGTCTAATATCTTACACAGGATGAAAATACACTTGCCAATGTAGACAACTACCTTGGGAAGTCGCTTATTTCAAATGGATGTATTTTATTGGGCCAATAGTTAGGACTTTTTATTCTCTTTTGATCTGTATTTAATTCCCTATACCTAACTCTTAAGGTTTTTGAGTTATTTATAATTTTTATAAAACAGACTGAGATTTGAAAAAAAAAAGTTGCCATGAATTATAAAATGACATTTAGAGGGAACTATTTCACTAAAGCTAATTTAATACTGTTTATCAGTAATGTATAACTGTTGGATTTACACCTTTCGGAGTGACACTTAGGCATAAATAATAAAAACAGGTATGAGGAAGACTATTATTTTTAATGTCAAATTAGAAAGCAAATACGATACTGAAGCAACAAATGGGTAAAAACAGCATGGTACATATACCATTTACAAGTAGACGAAAACAGAAACCTTAGTTAAATCGTTCAATATGATCTCCATTTAGATCTAGACAGCGGTTTAAGCGACCCATTACACCATCTGTTGTAGCGCGTAAAATTTCGTTTCCCTGTAAAGTCCCAAAGCAATTGCGCACTCTATTTTCAAGCTCTGCCCTGCTAAGGGTCGAAATAGACTTCATTTTTTAACAGATAAAAGTCCATTAGATCGGGCGATTAAGGCCCACCACGTCCTATTTCAAAAAGTTCAGTGATGCATGTAAAATATTTCTGTATTTAGCGGTAAGCTAAGAACTCCGTTACAACCGTCCGCAAAATTTCTATGTACATTTCTGAATTTAGATTGTCGTCGTAAATAAAATAACAACATTTGTTGCCCATCAAACAAGAAAAAACGTTACTAAATTTATTTTGGAATCCTCTTTCCCTAATTACGTGGGGATTTTCGTGGGACCAAAAATGGGAATTATGCCTGTTGAACACACCTTCGTGAGAAAATTTGGATTCGTCTGTCCAAATTATCTTTTGTAAAAAATTTACGTCTTCTAACCATAAGCATTTCACACAACTGCACTCGAAGTAATCTGTCTGTAACATGCACAGTTATTTGTGTAGCTTATGGTTTCTCATAATCCTGTGTATGGAAGATGGAATGCCTAAATCGTGTTCAGAACCTGTGGAAACGCTTCAAAATAAGCCAAAACCGAAACTTCATTATCTTCATTCCCAGTAACCGCAGCAGATGTAGCTTTCTTTATTTTAAAACCAGTTGTTAGTTGGCCAAATACCTTCTCAATTTATTTTCTGTCATCGGTGGTAGTTGAGGGTAAGTTTCATTAAAGTTTCTGCATGTTCGAGCAGCCATTCTGTTACACTGTCCATGAATTTTTAAAATGTCTTCAATAATTGTAATTATCCATTATGGTTATTAATTATTATTATTTGTATTATTATTACTCAGTGTATTGTAATCAAACAGTAAAAACAAATTAAAGGAACAACTATTAACTTAACAATAACACTCTTCGTAATTATCAGATTAGTTTTAGAGTATTTGTTTTATTGGAAATGTCATTTTATGATTCATGGCAACTTTGTTTTTTTTCAAATCTCAGTCTGTTTTATTTATAAATAACTCAAAAACCTTAAGAGTTAGGTATGTAAATACAGATCAAAAGAGAATAAAAAGTCCTAACTATTGGCCCAATAAAATACAGGGTGTTCCATTTGAAATAAGGACTTATACGAAGTTGTCTACATTGGCAAGTGTATTTTGAACATCCTGTGTAAGATATTAGACTTTTTTTCCAACAACGATTTACAATTAGACCTTAGTACTCATCATGTATATACTACTACGGTTCGAACGAGTGAAACAATTTTACTGATTTTATTTCTTCATTTTTTTTATTTTAAAATGTATATAATGATATTTAAATTCTCCCGCCTATCTGGAACGAGCTGATTCGGTTCTAGGCATTGAGATAGAATAAGTAGGGAGACGTGACTAAAACGGCGCAGGTCGGCCATATTGGTACACCATTTTACGTCAAATACGTAGATTCCAGTGTATATGTAAATTTTAACAATATAAATTTATTTTAATTCCTTAAAACTTATGCAAATTATTTTACTCTAGGGAGATTAGAAATTAAAAGGTTTATTACTAAAGAACTATGAATAGCTGTTCGTATGTGAACACATGGTCAATACATTCGAAGAATCGTCTAACCAAGACAAAACGTACACGTAAAAGTGGAGTGGTTTTTATTAATTAAAAAAGAATTCTTTAAATTCTCCTTTAAATGGAGTTTCTTTTCAACAAACAGTTTATTAATTTTAATATTGTTTTGTTTTTTGTTAAACTATGTGGTTGTATCAGTGAATATGTTACATAAAATGATTTTACTATGATTAAGTATTTATTTTTGTGGGTATTTTAGGTAAATTTCTGATTTATAAGAAAATAACAATATTAGAGATCGTAACTCAACTTGGTCAAACTGATGAGTTGTTTTGCTTATTTGAGCTCGTCGAAGGTAATTAATAAATTTAGCCCAAATAATATGACAATAGTTAGTCTTAAGATGGGTACGTCTACTTATCTTATGGTTTTACAGTCGAAATCCAAGTATCCGAAAGTCTGGTTGGGATTCCGGGAGAATATCTGCTCGTGATCTCTCGTTCGATGGAGGATCCGGGTGGAATTTGGAGATAAGGTCTCCCAAGATGAGGGGATTCGGGAAAACTGGATCGGTTCTCTAACAAAATGATATTATAGGATTATACGTAGACAAAATATAATAAATATAATTTTTTTTCTCATTTCCAAAGCTACCTCATAACATAACAATTCAGGTCTACATTCTCATTCATTGTTCTAGAATGGTCCGTTCAAAATCGTCAACTTGAAAATGGGCATAGATGAATTTTTGAATTTTGAGTTTTGGGATACTGAACTGAAGATACTATTTTGTAAAGATAATTGAAAATGATATTAGTCGGATTTTGCGTCAGTATGTCAGTTATTGTGTTTGTCTGGTTAAATGTCATTGTTTGAAAGTTTATGTCACGTTCGTCAATTTACATTTATCTTACATGTACATGTCTCTTAATTCTATTTCATCTTAACTAACTAAATGGTTGCTCAATCTACTTATGAGAAATTATACTTTTGACAATTTTAATTCTATTTAATATGACATTTTTAATTTAAATTTCTTTTGTCATACCCTGCGCGTATAGGCAACTTATCTTACATATCGATTTTGGTTTAACAGTCATACATTTTAAATGTAATGATCCATTACAATACATCAGGCTAACAACTTGAACTACAAAAGCCTATTGATAGGAGAGGATAGTGGGAGTTAAAATTAAATGTATCCATTTTACTATTGTCAATTTTATATATGACAGGAATGTCAGTGGTCATGTCATATACTTTACCGAACCATCAAACTGTATCCTAATGGAATGAACAATTAATGAAAAAGTGCAAATTATAAAGTGATTTTTCCGTCGACTGTGTACCTATTTACATCCGTTATTAACATTCTCCAAATCATACATTAATGACCCTTATTAATGCATGATTTTCTGTTAATGAACGTTTTTGATGGTTTCCATGGTAACCAAGGAAATCAACAAAATCAAACAACGTCAAACTAAAACTCTATTCACTGTCATTATTAAGCGTGAAACAGAATCGAACGGTTTTTTAGTGTTTTGTGTTGCGTTGAATTCTTCCAAGCAATGAAAGTGGATGAAAATTTTACATTAACTTAAAGAAAGTGCTAATTCAGTATCATTAAATTTACTACCGGCAAAGAGCAGAAGTCTGTATGAAAAAATGTATGCCGAATTTATATCTTGGTGCAATGAGAAACAAGTAAAGCATTATTTCTCCACTTTAGAAAAATATACGGTAGACGAAAAAGTATTGTAACTAACTCTTACATTAAAATGCGATTAATGATCTCGAACATTAACGCGCTCGCTGCGCTCACGCGTTAAAATATCTCGATCATTAATCGCCTTCATTAATGTACTAGTTGGTTAAATAACTATTATGATTTGCCATAGTATTTGACATAACCACTGACATTCCTGTCATACAAACAGTTGACAATAATAAAATGGATACATTTAACTTTACCTCCCACTAGCTTCCCCTATCAATAGGCTTTCGTAATTCAAGTTGTTATCCTGTATATGTGTATGAAGTAGTGGAAATATCGACCGGCATTGGTTAGGAGCAGGCCGGTTTCACTAGATTACCATGGCTACTACCATGCTACTACCAATATTTTTAATGCGAACGTCCCCATGAGAGGCGCTGCAATGCAATAATGCTGTTCAAATGTTAATTTGTTTAATATTGATTTAATTGACATTTGTCAAATTATTGTCAATGTATAATTGCGTTAAGCGTTGTGTTCAATATTATTGATTATTTCGAGTTCTTTTCTTTCTTGAAACACAATATTTAATTACTTTGGTTTTATTGTTTCATTTTGTATTTAGTTGCATGTTAATTATTTTAGTGTTCTAGCATATTATCATAATTTAATAATTAACTAATATGGAAGGTCCACGCTGCGTTAAAGAAAATGGTTTTGCAGTAAAATATGGTAGCAGACACTGTTTTCCTAATCTAGCGAAAAATATGGATATGTTTAAAAAATGGATCAAGTACTGTGATGATGAAATTCGTAATTTGCCACCAGAATAGTATATTATGACACTAGTGCATAATCAAGCTTTTAAAGCACGAGTAACGAGTTTAACGTTAGGAGTGCTTTAACGTTAGGAGTGCTTTAAAAGCTAATTATGCACGAGTGTCATACGATATTTTTTAGTATAAATGCAACAATAATTGTAATTATAGAAGAAATCAAATCAATAATTTCAATACATGACATGTACCTATATGTCATTTGACATTTCCTGACATTTCACTGGACTATTAAACGCTTGGGATTGGCTGTTACCAAGTTTATACGCACGCCGTGCGAAAAAGGCCCGATTATGCACGCTTATGAGTGTGTTTTAATTGGTTTATGATGCCATTTACGAACCAAGTGCGAAAATGTTAAATACGTTATCGTTTATGATTAAAATGACTTTTTATCGAATCGTAAAATTTTGATAAGCGAGGAGTTTGCAGAAATCATTTTACTAATGATCATTTTGGATCTAATAATAGATTATTGTCTACTGCATATTCAGTTTTAAATATTCCAAGTAAGCTTTCGGCCTAATTCTCATTATGCGTTTTGTTATTGCGGCAAAAATTTTAACATTTCAGCGATCGTGCGCTTTTCACCTATTTTTATCAGTGGACTAAGGTAGTTTTGAGTTGAGTTATTAATATTATGTCGTTTTAGTATGATTTGAATAGTTGCTATATTATTTCTATGGGCGTCCTATTTTGGTAGACATTTACGACATTGCTTCATACTAATGAAAAAAGGTTTCACTTACAATCATTTTTCGGAGAATTTTTGAAGAAGTTCCAGCTGAGAATTTGCTAAATTATAACATAACAATATAGTGAAAATGTATGGTCTCAACCTATAGCCATGAAAATCTTCTTATGGAACCGGATCTGGAATACTTACCATAAAATTTTCGTATTTCTCTGTATTTAAACCGGCCACGGCAGTAAAAGCATCAACTCCCACTTTTATTCATATTATAAACAAATTGCAGCAGGGGGCTAAATGGCTTATAAATGATATAATTACTCATCATTAACTTAAATTTTTGTTTCTTTTTTCCATTGTATAGAAAAATTCTATTGTATACAGAATTCTTATGTACTTATTACGGTCCGATTTCATAATAATGTCCTTCATTCGGTTTATTCTTGGTTAACTAATGAGTATAGTAGTATAACGGTACATCAAAAAGGACTTTAGGAATGTATTAATTAATGATCGCATAACACTATTTTTTTTTATGAAAGTCAATTTGTAGATATTTAATAGTGACTTTAAATAATAATACGGCATTAGGTTTTATTCCGAAATCGGCCCTTATTTCTATCAAATATGTTATCTTTCTGAAATTTACTTTATTCATATAAATACAATATAACTTTATATACATATTTGTTATTTATGTTTTGTATTAATTTATTAAATATAAATTGAAATAAAATGCATCGTACGCTTTGGTATATTTAAGCGTGGCGCTTTCGCATAATAATGCGAACGTACTCACTAGATGGCGCAAAACTTGGTTATGATTGTCATACGTTATCTGACGCATCTATATTATATTTCATCTATGGTTAGGAGACAGACAGAATTACCCATTACGATTAATTGCACCCTATATAATATACCTATGTATACAGGATGTCCCAGCTGACGCGGTTTTTTTGATAATTTGTTTATTTTAAAGTATAGAGAAAAAAGTTTCAACTAAAAATTGTTCCTGTTTAGACGATGCATCGCTAGAAAATATTCCCAAATATACAAGGTGTCCCAATTATAGAAAAAGAGCATGTAACTTTATTATTTTAAATGGATCAGCGTATATATTATATATGTTTTAGATTCTACATGATATTTTAAGTAACTTATTCAGACCTTCCTAGACCTATGTGCTTTTGTTTTCGAGAAAATAAATATTTTATCAAAAATTTTGCAATTGCAGCGCTTTTGATTTGCGCGAATTGCTACGTCTTGAATTGGTTTACTATTTTCAATATTAACACATACGGATCCTTTTGTTGACAAACAGTTACTGGCGCCAACATTTGGAAACATTTAAATACCAATAACTCTGTTTTCGTAATGGGACACCCTATTCTTGTTTAGAGGGTTGAATGTAAAATTAAATTCTCTTTCTTTTTGTATAAGAATATACCCATTTATCTTCAACTGTTTTAGAGAAAAATGTGTATTTCTTCTGCTACTGTCGAAAAATCCACTTCAATTTGCACGAAGTAGGCTACGTAACAATAATATTGTGACAGATATTATATTTAATAACCATTTTGTACCATTCATAATTATACACAAGTAATAAGCTTAATTTAAATTTGTGATATAAACCAACTTCTAATGGTATTTCTAGGTGTATATAGATTCAAAAGCTCACTAAGAATCCATTTTCAAATTTTACTGTTACCATACGAACCTGTCAGAAGTGTTAGTGTTATTACTTCAATTTATAACGGATAATTTTGAAAAATGGTGTATATCCTGTATATATATATTTCTATGTATAATATTCGTTGTAGCGTACGTAAATGTGATGTACCTCTGTACATACGTATATATCATTTTTATATCGTATAGTTTTTATTTGTATTTACTTTTTGTATTGTATGTGTCGGCTTTTAGGCCATTGCTTTATTAAACGTTAACGCATACGCTCATATGTTTGATTTCGCACCGTAAAATACTTCACCATGTATTTTGTATGTACCTATATCAAAAGTTTGAACAGCGTGAAACTAACATTTAATAACACAAATTTTATGTGTGCGTGAAAAATTGAGATTCAAAGATTTTTAGTTCCGCGCACCTCTTGTAACATCAATCCTAGAACACGCTGTATGTATATAGAAAACTCCAATGTAAAATTGGAGTTTCACTTAGGTGACCACGTGGTGTTTAGCCTCAAATCCTCTTATCCGTACGCAATTAGAGAACTCCAAAAAGAACCAGGCGTAGTGAGTGCAGGCAGAACTACTGTTGGGAGCTGAACGCACCTCGCATGGTAAAACGATTGACAGTCGCCAGCGCAGAACAGCCCAGGGGATTTATTCTCGAATCCGAGGGAATGGAAATTTCAAGAGAATTGTCAAAAAATTCCTAAAATTTCAATAGTTCATATTCTGGAGTTGACTTTCGTAACGAGTAGTATCGAGGAGTGAGCGGTGAAACAAACTCCCTGGGAGTGCTATTTTTCCACTGTATCGAGAATAAGCCCAGGTGATTTTTTGTTGATAGAAGATATACATTTTTTACAAGTTGAACACATCACAGCAACAAACCAATAAACTTTATCAGTCAAAAACTTCTTTACAGTAAAACAAAAGAAACCGAAAAAACACCACGGTAACAAACGCAAATAAAACTTGAGAATGCTAGAGATTACACAAACTTAAGGGTTGAAACAAACTGTTTAAATTGAGTTAATAACAAACGATAAAACCGATACACCTGTTGATACTCTACGTTTTTGTCGATCTTTTACCACGACAACGTAACAGGTAAATATTATGGAAACTTAGTGGTAAAAGATCAGGAGACCATACAAGAAAAATGAAGAGGAAAATTAAGATCAAGTATGCTATTTCAACAAGATAAAGCTCCGACCAGGAACAGCTATGCTACAATCGCTATTATTTACAATGCTGGATTTAAAGTTTTGGACAATCCCTTATTCTCCCTACCGGCCTCCTAGTGATTACCATATATTACCATATAAGAAGTGATGACGGCGTGAATGGCTAAAGAAATGACTAATGGAACAAGGATTTTTTTTCTTAAGGAATCTTGCCACTTAAAAATTGATACACAATTAATGTACAACTACCTCGTATTTATTATTTGCATTATTTACAATGGTATAATTGACATGTTTCAAAATTAAGAACGCACGTAATTTGTGGGTCATTGTATGATTCTTTCAAAAATTACTTTTCAGAATAAATTAGATAATAATTCAGGAAACGATACAAACAAAGTATTACACGTTTGCTTTTAACTGTAACACCGAATGTTAATTAATAATACATGTATACGTTATTAACGCTACAACGGCGGATTTTCGCTTGTACGTAGAATGTCGATACCGCAAAACTGCATAGAAATACATGACGCAGACTATCAATTTTATACGTATGTATGTATGTACATAGATATCAATGTTCTTATAAAGTAGGTTTCTGGTCATTCGTAGTAATGCGTAATGACTGTAGGCGAACGGCAGATGAACTACCAATTGGTATATCAAAGCAATTGCTTTGATATTCTGTATCTTTTGTCTGTATTTGATTAAGGTGAAATACGTTATACAGATCAAAGAGCCTCCCTATAGTCGGGACATCGTCTGTCGGAAGCATTCGAAGTAAGAAGTAGGGATGCATTAGTAGGCTTTACTCCATGGGGTGGTATGTTTAATACGTGTTTTGAAATTCGATTTTGTAGGCCATCTATTGGTGTTGCACAAAGTTATCAAAGCGTTATTTCCAAGAGGCACAACAGCTGGCACAGCAATTTAAAGGAAATACTGAAATGTTACCAGGTTGGTACCACTTCGCAATTGGTGATTTACTGATTTAGATTACTGGCACTGGCATTAATACTTATTCATGACTTTATTCTCGTTTTGTTATTTTGATATTTCCAGTGGTTATTTCGCTGTTTGTATTGTCGTTGTTAGCATTTTGCGATTTTGAAAATGAACAAACGCTTGAGAAATTGTTGCGTACCGAATTGCAAGAATAAAGACGCAATTAGGTAAGTTTAATTATAACAAGTTATAAATTCTATATATGTTATATATATATAAGCTATAATTATATTCTGTAAATACATCGATCGTCAATTCAACGTTTTTAATACTTGACATGCTTGTTATTTAGGCATTATATTCCTAGCAACCCACAAATCAAAGATATCTGGATTGAAAGAATAAATAATCCTAAATTATCTCTTGCGGATCCAGATAATTTGAAGTACTATGCTGTATGTGATATTCACTTTGACCAAAAGTGCAAAGAAGAAAATGGAAAACTTATGAAATTTGCTTTGCCTACTTTAAACTTACTTGGTAAATTAAAGAAAAATTATTTTATTAATGAAAAAGATTAATAAAAATGCATTTTTCATTTTATAGAAAATTCCTGTGAAAGTAATTGTTTTTTCGAACAACCATCTTCAAAACTTAATACTCCTCCAAAGTTAAGAGGTAATATAAACTTGAAAAAAATCCTAATCAAAATATCTATTTAATTTTTTTTAGAAGCACTAGATAAGTTCTCTTCGCAAAGTGCTGGTTTAGCTATGGATTCTGCGCTGGATGAACCAGGAGAGTTATCAGTTAGTAAGACTGCCAAAATGTACAGTAGGAAAAGGCCCTTTGTAGAAGAGACACCATGTCCCATATATCCAGACGTAGCCTCTACAAGTACTGCTATTTCATTTACCGAAGCCTCCACAAGTACTGCTATACCTTCACTTACTGAAGCTATAGGTACAGTTTATCACTTCTTAATTAATAGAGCTAATATGTAAAAAACAGTGAGGTCAAATTTTGGATTTTCCTCTATTTTGTGAATGATTATCTAAATTTATTATTTTTTTGTGGTGATTTTTTTTTGTGTTTTAGGAGAACAACAATTACCTTGTACTGCAAGTGTTGTTTTTACCAGTTCTTCAAAGTTAAGAACATTAAGAAGATCAAAAGTAAAGAGTAAGTAATGATAAACACAATCTGTTTCAAAATTTGAACAATTCGATAGTATTCTAACTCATTTTTTTTTCTATAGGCTCCAGCTACCACATTACCAAAGGTATCAAACATCTATCGCCAGATGCTAAAATGCTACATAAAAATCTGCAGTTATGTTTGAGAGCTTGTCGTCGAGCAAAGAAGAAAAGCAAAGAAGTAAAAAATGTGTTATTAACATTAAAGAAGAGGCCACATTTTATAAGTTTAATGTAAAATATGAATGAAACAACCGTGCAGTTTGTATACAACCAATATAAAAATCAGCCGTTGAAACTAAGAGGTAGAAGATTTAGCCTGCAGGATAAGGTTTTTGCTTTATCAATTTTTAAACAAAGTGGAAAAGGTTACCGTTATTTGTCCAAAATTTTTGCCTTGCCGTCTCTAAAGACATTAAGAAAATTGATGTCAAATATCCCTTTTAAGTGTGGTATCAACGAATGTATTTTTCTCATTTAAAAGATAAAGTAAAGAAAATGAAAGAAAGTGACAAATATTATGTAATACTTTTCGATGAAATTTCTTTGGATACCGGTTTACAATATAATCCTGGTCAAGATTTCGTTGAAGGGTTTGTGGATTTTGGTCATGAGCGTAAATTGTTGTTTGCCGATCATGCATTACTTTTTATGCTAAGAGGCATACACAGAAAGTGGAAGCAGCCAATTTGTTTTTATTTTTCGCAGCATACTACTTCCACCACAGATTTGGTGAGAATAATAAAAGATATTGTAAGGCATGTTCGGCAAATAGGATTACATCCAGTGGGATCGATTTGTGACCAAGGTGCCACCAACACTGCAGAAATAAATCAACCGATATCAGATACAAATTCATATTGTCTTCGACAAAATATAGAAAACCGGTATCAAGGTTACCTTATAGACAATTTGGAAATTGTACATTTGTATGATTGCCCTCACCTTTTAAAGGGCATCAGAAATAATTGATTAAATAAAGATCTTTATTTCACACAAAATGGGACAGAGAAAGTTGCTTCCTGGCATCATCTTGTCCAATTATACTATTTAGATAAACAGATGGGTAAGTTTAGTTATTTTATGAAGTTAACCGATGAGCACGTTCTACCGGATAAAATTAAAAAGATGAAAGTTAGAAATTGTACACAAGTCTTCAGTCACACTGTAGCAACTGCTATGAAAACCAGGGCTATGATTAGTAGGGATCTAGATGAATCCTCAACTTTTTATTTTGATCCGCGTGCATGTGATACAGCTGACCTTTTTTTATTTTTTGATGAGTTGTTCGACAGTGTCAATGGTAGTAGCATTTTAGCACCTGCAGGAAAGAGGTTGAGATGCGTGGTTACAACTAAATCTGGACATATCAAATTTTGGCAATCTTGCCTTCCAATATTGCAATCAATGTATTTTCGGAGCCCTAAATGCTCTCGTCGCGTAAATATCCCCTCAATTAAAAATTGGATTTTCACATTGCGTGGCTTCATATACTTATGCCAGAAATTAATAGGAAAACGGTTTAGGCATGTATCTCCAAGATCTTTTAATCAAGATCCTATTGAAAATTTTTTTTCGTGCGTTAGAAGCCACGGAATAAGGAATATAAATCCAACCTGCTCATCATTTGCGTCATCCACTAAGTCCCTCTTAGTTAATAATTTTGTATCGGCACATTCTGCAGGTGCTAATTGTGAAGAGGATGAGTCAGTTGGTTCTCTGAGTAATCTTCAGGTATTTTTAGAAAATAAGATTAAAGTGCAAATGTTACCATTAAATAAGGTAAATATTTCAATCCCAAATGAAACTGATGCACGAATTTTAGTAGGGGATTTAGTTACTCCATATGTCGCTGGATCTGTTGCGCGAAAATTGTTTTGTCTAATTGATTGCAGTGTGTGCAATGAAAAAATGACAGCACAATCAGAGTTGCAGGAAAATACTTTGATAAAGTACAAGCAATTTGAAGATTGTAATTTAGTTCATCCTTCGTCTACGTTTACAGCAGCGTTTAGTATGCTGTGTGACCAGTTACTTTTTATGTTACCATATGTTATAACGACTAATAGAATTAAAGAGCAATTAATAAGTAATATACATATGTAGAAATAACTTTATAGGTGTATTTTGCACCGAGCATTGTGATTATGTTGATGTATTTATTAAAGTTACGATCAATATTATTTTATTTAGATATATAAAAATTATAAATAATATACTGTCGGGAAAGAATCTCCGATATAAGGAAATGGATTTTGTTACCAAAATAGCTTATGATAAGCATTGTAAGAGATTAAAAAATACTTAGTTAGAAATAATATATCAATAAAGATTTTTGCCGTTATCTTTCTCTGCCTTATTTATCTTTAAAATGTACCTCATGTAAACCTTTCATTTCATTTGCAAATTATACAAGATATATTTTTTTCTTTTCGTAGTATATGATTATTATGTAATATATAAGTAAATTCAAAATTTGTATTCTTTTTTAAGAGTTTAATCGAGATGTGAAAGGGAAAAAAATCGTAATATAATTTGTAGATGATACTGTATACTATTTTAGGATTCATGATTAAAATGAACAGTGTTTGTAGTTACTGTGTGATAATTCATTATAAATGATTTAATGAAGCAACTTTGTTTCATCACATTATTTTGCTCTTATTAGCGACTGCAGTGTCGACTGTTAGGTCATTTTTAAAACTTTAAACATAGTCGAAACTGCAGTCGCTAATAAAAGTAAAATAAAGTGATGTGATGAAACAAAGTTGTTTCGTTAAATCATTAATATATTTATCATGCAATTTAAAATTCCCGCATTTAGCACCGCTACAAACCTTACTATAGCGAGAAGCTGTAGTACAGCGACAAACTTAATCAACATGCTTGCTAAATTGTTTATGTGCAATGGCAATAGATGGCGCTTCAAACAATATCCATCTTTTTTTTTAAGAGTGAGCCATCTCTACCTACCTTGTCTCTGCTTTACTCGACAGCGCACAGTTGTAGGTTGTAGTCTGTTAGCGAGATAGAGTAATTCATGCTATCGTAAATATATGACTATTATTGTTACTATTACAGATGCTGATTGTTTTGTAATTCATGATGGACATTTTTACCGTTCAACAAAAGAAATATGTTATAAAACAACATCACTGTGGTTACTCGATAAGAGATATTCTACGCCTATTTCACGATGAGTTCCAACAAACTATTTGTTTTGAAACAGTTCGTGATATAATCAATAACTTTGAAATGTATGACTGTTTAAATCCGTGTAAAACTTGTATTTACAGACGAATCTTCGTTCGCTTTACATGGTCGACACAACCCAAGTGTTGCAAGGTATTGGTCACAAGAAAAGAGACCTTGTACTTATGACGCTCGAACACAATACTCTGCAAAATTAAATGTTTGGGCTGGCCTATTACATAACAGCATAATTGGGCCATTTAATTTATTTACTTATGAACAGAAATTATTGTCTTGGTTACGTGTGTAATTGCTTCTCCTATTTGTGACGAGTTCATCATCTATATTTTTACCACAAACTTCTGTTTAGTTTAGAAAGTTTATAGAAATTTTGAGAATAAGCAAAGAATTATTGTATTGTGCATATGTATTGAACAGAATACAACCGTACGGTCTCAAGTGAAGCGTGCATCTAACTATCTAGTAATACATCCCTACTTCTCTATTCTCGAATAGTTCCGATATACAATGCCCCGACTATAGGGCGGCTGTTTGATCTGTATACTACTTATATCGATCATATCTCTGAAACTAATGTGGTACAAAATGTTTGGTTTGTGGTAC
This sequence comes from Holotrichia oblita, assembly GCA_023690525.1. NCBI lineage: Eukaryota > Metazoa > Arthropoda > Insecta > Coleoptera > Scarabaeidae > Holotrichia > Holotrichia oblita. The sequence goes on along the minus strand of CM043015.1, from coordinate 135,579,377 downwards.
AAAAGTAGTACAGGGTTGCGTTCGAGAACGTCGTTCTATATTAAAACCCACACTCCACTAGTTTGTTGAGAGTTTAGGTTCAGTGTCATCTAGGACGTTTGATTTTCAACACCAGTTTGAGCTTATGATGTTTATCGAAGAATTTTGACAATCATTGACAGCTGAAGGTTTTATGTTAGGTTAGGTGAACGTCATTAATTGAATAACGTTCAACAATTAATTTTAAGATTTTTAATACAGTATTGTCATGGAAGATCATTTGTTGGTTCCGTTTATAACACCATGACAAGTCAGCAGTGAACAAACAGCATTGGAATCAAGCGACTCGTCAGATGATGAAACACAAATTATTTCCATCCTAAAATTGACGACAAATTTATCCCAGATTGACAAGTTGTTGCGAGAACTACTATGATAGAACAGTTCCTCGCTATCTATGTCTGAATTTCAAAGCCATTTTCCTATGACTCCTGATGCGTTCAATGCTTTGTCTGATATGGATAAAGATTGAAATTCCACAAATCAATTACGACCACTGAAATCCAGAAAATTGTAAATATTAAACACAAGTTGTATTGCAGTTAGCTTCCAGACTCGTATAGGTCTGCACAAAAATTTATTACAACGCCATATCTAAAGATATTTTTCAGATCAGTTGGAGAAAAATTTGACTTGGGTAAAGGCTCCATCAATGTCTTTATGCGAGTTATAAAATTTGACAGACTTGGCTGCAAAGTAATAAAATGGCTCTTACAAGAAAATTGCGCTAAATAATGGACAAATTTGAATTTGAATGACTTGATTGGTACAATCGTTATTTTGATTAAAGCTCCAAAGCAAACTCCCATGTTTATGTCACCCGGACGGTTTAATTATGCAATGACATTACGGTACAAATTGCTGAACCATCCCTAAAATTTACAGATGCATTTTGTAGCCTACCCTGGTTCTCTACCATACCAGAATTTTTAGAAAATTCACATATCTATCAAGCTGTCAATGAAAATTGCAACCTACTTAATAATTTTATTTTGGGGGATAAAGCAATCCACTATTAGAATGGTGTTATCATTTTACATTGAATCTAAATTATTTTTACCTTCAACGCCATTTTAATTACATCCACGTCAAAACTAGACAGGTGATTGAACGAAGTTTTGCACTCTTTTTCCCGTGTTTCGACGCCTGAAATATTTAGACATGAATAGGACTGATATAATTCCTGCAACTATCATTGCATTTGCGTATTACAACAACATATGTCTGGATCATTTGGATCTAACAATTGAAGAATACATTCAAGGAATGGCATTTAAAATGCAGATAATCACGACGAGGGTAGATGTGGTGTTTCCACAAGAAAATAATTTGAATTCAAGAAACTTACGAGACAACATTTGCATACGTTTATTTAACAGAATAAACAATTTAATGTAACTAAATATTAATGCTTTCATATAAATAAATATGTAATTTACTTTCTCTTTTTTTTGACTTTTGTAAAATATTCTATCGCTTATGTTTCTTGGTATTTTGGTCTGTACATCTGTACAATAAACAATTGATGTATAACGACGTTTTGGTTTACATTGTTTTTTATGTACAGACCAAAAATCCAAGAAACATTTCATAGAATATTAAATATCATAATTTATAACAGTTATATTATTCCTTTTTCTCAAATAACTTTTGCATAAATGTTCATTGTCTCTTGGTATACCGAAATTGCTCGTTCTAAAGTTGCCTCCTGCTTTCAAACCGGCGTTCGAATTTCTTCCTTATTTTGTTTTGCTTTTCGAATATATCAAATAAATTTGTAATCTGTTTTTCCAAATGCGTGTCTTCTAATTTGTTGGCTCATTTTCAGAGTCGGTTGACAATGCCGGAGAACTTCCCTCGTCAATGATGATGTTGACGATGTGGGAGTTACATTCCTTTTCCCAAATATTTAGATCCTTCATTGTCCTTCTTCTTTATATATCTAGCCTTCAAATACTTAAATTTATTTTCTATTTGTGTTTTAGAGTATTTAAAGCCTTCTGCATCAAATTTTTCTTTAATACTCCCCCACACCTTTTCATTTTTAATTGAAGTATTTTTAAAATCTTTATGATGATCCTTGTAGAGTGATATCAACAATGACGGTCCCACTGATAGTTTTTATCACTGCCACCGAGGTCGGAATTCTTCAGTGCCCTGCACAATAGCATTTATTTGTTTATTTTCTTGGAACTGTTAACAAAAAAATGCTCTGTACAGCATTTATCATCTCTACAGATGGTTGCAGATACTCATTACTATTATCTAAAACAACTTCTTTAAATACGACAAACATAAATTTTAAAACATATAAACTTGTAAATTAAAAACAATCAATTTCCGTGATTGTCCGTTAATATTATTGTCGGCGTTGCGACATTTCAATGATAACATTGTTGTTCATTTTGAATTAATTTTATATCCTCAACCTCGTATGCACTATAACTACGGCCTCTGCAATTTCACAATTGTGAATTGACACTTGTTGACTTGTTTGCCTACTTATCCGTACTGAAGTAAACGATTTTTATTCTATCTTGGTTGATTTGGACGACACTTTAGTTACACTGTTTAGATCTCGAATAAAATACCTCGTCCATTGGTGACACTCAAATGGTTATCGAACCCGCTTTATATTCTCGCACTAGAATGACGTTCTCGAACACAACCTAGTGCTTTCATTTATGATTAAAACCCACGTGACCTCTGACGTAAGATGACGTAAATAATATGTTGGTCAACTACACATATCCCTAAGCTGTCTAACCAGAAAGTTGCAGTTTGCAGTCATTTGACAGTTTTTATACGCCTCTGTTTACCTCGTTGTTTTCATCTTTATTTCATTCCTGCATTTTCGTTAATTGTCATAAAAGTTTTTTTGAAACTACCAGGAAATAATCCCATGTGTGCTTGGTAAGTTTGTAGCACATTAATTGTAACGACAATGAAAACAAAAATTGTTTCAGGTTTTATCATAATGGTGTTTACACCGGAGCATGATGCCTTTATTTTAAAGGCACATTACAGAAGTGGTACGCGAGGTGGTGATGGAAATTGGAATTATTCTCTACCAAGTTGCATCGCGCAATTCACTGAGGCGTTCCCAGATTTTGATATTGATTACAATGCACTGAAATACCGCAGGCATGTTATAGTTCACCGTATTGAAGAAAGACATTGCATTTGCAAAAAGAAATCTTTAAAATTAGATATTTTTTCCATGAAACCATTATAGCTGAACGATACCGTGCCATATTAAATAAATTCATACCACAACTACACGATGATGAGCTACGACAAGGTTTCTTTCAACAAGATAATTCCCCCCGCACACAGAGCTAGAGCTAGGCAGGAACATCTCAGACAATATTTTAATGATAGATTGATAAGCGAAAACTTATGGCTTCCACGCTCTCCAGACCTGACACTATTAGATTTTTATTTGTTTGGCAATTTAAAAAATAAAGTCTTCAGAAATAGATTACACAATTTAGAGGAACTTCAAGCAGCTATACGAGAAGAAGTAAATAATATCACCATAGAAGAACTGCAAAATGTAATTTGAAAATTTAAAACGCAGAGTAAATATATTTTTAGATAACAACGGAAACCACTTTCAACATTTATTGTAATTAATTTTCCGTTACATAATCGTGATTATTTACAATATAAACCTAACCTGTAAAACTTTAATTGTCAAATGTAAATAAAAATTTCTGTAGGAATTTTAGTTTTACGATAGTACCACACTGTTAAATGGGTTGCATATATAAAAGAGGTCACGTGGGATTTAATCTTAAATCAAAGCACAAACAATAGCATGGGCGAAACTTTCAAACTCCGACATGGGAGAGGGCGAGGGCATGTGCCTGACTCCCTCCCTCTCCCTCGCTCAGCATATAAAATTGATTTTTATCTTCTAAACTGGCGAGGTATAAAATGTTTAATGTTTGGTACAAAACTATACAAAATGGGTACAAAACCTTTAGTTCATAAAGAATTTTAAAATTCGGTTATGGGCGGCCTGGCGACATGCAGCCTACAAAATTATGGTGCAGTTTTAATTTATAACTTTTATAGCCCTTAGATTGTTAAATGTGCAAAGTAACAAAGAAAAACTCTTTATTTCACAAGTACCCCGCGCTCTTTGTTTGATGAACACTACACATGTAATAATGAAAGTAGAGGATAACGCTAGGCGACCATATACACATTATGTCATAACCGCAAGCACCACATTTATGTAAATATTACAAACGATGTAACGTGTATTTTATATACGGATGCACCACTATCAATTTTCTAAATATTTTTTGCTAAAGATACATACAGACATAGCCGATTATATACAGGTGTCTCAGCGAAATCGTACATTAGAAGTTTATGGAGCCAAATATAAATTTGAAAATTCAGCATTACATACAGTCGATATGTTCTCTTCAATGAAAATATTATTAAATTTCTAGCGCTTCCGGTTATACCGGAAGTCGCCATCTACTTTGTTACTTTTTATAGAACACTGTACATTTTTACATAGTTGGATTTACCTATTTTTAAGCTTTATAAATACCTTCAGTTTTTGCAGTTTGATTCGGGCGTTTATTTGATTGTTTTATAAAACAATTTGCTATAGCGAACATATTCAAAAAACACTCAATTTTTTAAATATCAATTTAGAATTCATTCCAATTTTTATGTTTGTGATAGACCTTAACTTGGTAAATTTTGTATAAAATAAGAATTAAATTTTTTTGTGTACACTTTCGCCCTCTAGCGGTCATTCTACACTTCCCTAAATAATTTCCAGATGTTTGTCGGGATCACTTTAGTCAGTGATACTTTTTCCGGAAGCTGTACTATAAACCGTTTCTGAGATATGGCCGACCGCCATTCTTAGTTGTGTACCCGGTAAATGCACACTCGGTTGATTTAGTATCGACTAAAACTGCCATAAAACCCGATAAAAGTATGTTTTATTGCGGTACCCGAATGCAAAGCAGTAATAGTATGGTCAACTGTATGTAAATTACTATTATATATACATATATGTTGTACTCAATTGGCGAAAACGGTCACTGTCCGCAATTGATACCCACAACGCGATGTGGATCTTACGAATTTTTCACATCGCGTTACGGGTATATTTTATATACCCAAAACGCGTTGTGTGTAAATTTGAAAAATCCACGACGCGAAATCACGATTATCATCGAAGACAATCGACGTTTTTCGTGTTATGGGTAATAATAAATACTCACAACCCGAAAATACATAACCTTAATGAATTTAATCGGCAGCAACAGTCAGCAGGTGTTGGTTTTGTTTATTTGTTTGTCGTTTCTCAAACTTTTAAGTAAAGTTTCGATAAAAATGGATAAATCAATCGAAAATGTTAAGAAATAATTCGAATATGGTTTAAATAAACTTTATGTTGATTCAAACATTAGATCAACACTCTTCTTAGAAGGTGATTATAAAAATATTATTAGTGACGTTAAAGAAGCACAAGAATTACGGAGATTGGGAAAACCACTTTCATCAAAACTTTATCGAAGGTTGAATTGATATGAATTGCTAAATATTGGAAAAGAGGACAAGTTAATACCCAGAGGATTCACTAACGAAGAACTTTATGTTCATCGTTTAATTTATTATTAATTAGTTTATTATTCATTATCGTTTAATTAATAATTTAACAGTTATTTGATATTGTGCATGCAGCCCATATTAATACAGGACATAAAGAGGAAAAGGTAAGTTAATTTATTTAATACTTAACAAAATTAACATTTAAAAGTATGTAGGTAGTATTTATTTAAGCAAATTTACGTGCAAATTTGTGCAGGAACAACTTAATTCGCACACGTTTTAGACAACCTTTTTTGTATATCACAGGCTAAAAAAACTTGATTTTTTCCCCAGTATCTATTACTGTTTGATAGCCATACGGGTTTATTTTTAGGAATGGAGCATGAATTAAAAAAAATACACAAACATAACTCGAAACATTATAAACTTGTATCCGTAAATGTGAGTCATGTCAGTTGAAACAAAAGATTCCAAAGAAGGGTTTAATTGTAAAACCTATTATTTCCAAATACACGAACTATAGATGTCAGGTAATTTCAATTCAATTTAATAATCATTAAAAGCAATACGTAATTGTAATTACTATATTGTAGGTTGACCTGATTGATATGCAGACAGAGCCAGATGGTCCATATAATTTTATTCTTAACTACCGAGATTATTTGAGAAAATTTATATTTTTGAGATCACTGAAAACCAAAACCGCACACGAAGTGGCTAAACACGCTTGATATTTTCTGTCTTGTGGGTTCACCATATATTTTACAAAGTGACAACGGCCGTCAGTTTGTCAACTCGGTGATTACAAAACTAACTACTCTCTGGCCTGGTCTTAAAATAGTTCATGGCCGACCAAGACACTCACAGAGCCAAAAGGCTCGGTAGAGAGAGCTAATCAAGATGTTCGCGATATGCTGATTACTTAGGTAAACGATAATAATAACACAAATTGGTCAGAAGAAGTCACAGAAAAACCGATCTTTTCCTAGAGGAATTGGCAGAAGCCCTTTGTTAGAGTATTTTGTATTCAATGGCTAATCCCTATTTAGGGAATTTTTATTGGTAGAGGTTGCCAACTTTGTTTTTAGTATGTAGATGTAGAAATATAGAGTGAAGTAGTTGTAGTAAGTTGCTGTAAGTGTCTGTGTGCATTTAATTAAAAAGGATTAAAAATAGTAGTTAAACACTAACAACCGTTTTAGTTTATTTCTAAATAAAACCCTGCGACCGATAGTAATAAAAAACTATACCCTTATGAGGCTATGTTTGGCAGTAGATAGGTTAATGGTTTAGGAGATGCCGACCTTCCACGAGACGTTATTCATAAATTGCATAGTGAAGAAATCTTAGAAGAATTAATAAATAGTATGGAAAACGTGAAGTTGAAAATAGCTTTAATTACCAGATAACACAAAGGGGTAAAAGAATTTTGAATCAAAGAGAGGAATCACATAAAATAATGAAAATTCAAGCAACGAAAATGCCGTGTGAGTCAAATAAAAGATATGCTCCTTTAGAAATTGGAACAAGTGTTTTGATTCGAGTGCCAGATGTTGACAGAGGCCGATTAACTCCAGGAAATGTGTTAGCCATTGTTTCTAAAATTAATAATGATGGCTTGTATAAATTGAGTACTGAGAATGGGCCACTGGACAGATTATTTTCAAGAAATGATTTTTTTCAAGCAGATTCGCAGTTCATGTCGCAATCAAATGATACTAATATCAAACAAATACCCTTGCGAACTGCAGCAAATATCTCATCTAAAGGTTCCAGTCAAGGTTTTCTCAGATGAAATTGTAAAAGATTTTGTGGTGATAGTAAATATTCCTGCAAACAACAAAACAAAAAGTGTAATTCAAAATGTCATGGATCATTAACATACAAAAATAAATAATAAAGATTAGTTTTTGCGCATTTTTCGCCTTATGGGTATTCTTTATTACCCATAACACGAAAACAGTCACCTGTCTTCGATGATAATCGTGAATTCGCGTCGTGGATTTTTCAAATTTACATATAAGACGTTTCGCGATGTGGAAAATACGTAAGATCCACATCGCGTTGCGGGTATAAATTTCGGGCAGTGACCGCCAATTGAGTACAACATACATATATGTATTAAGCTGGACGTGTTCTTGGACAATTGCTAATTGATTTGTTTTAACAACTCTTTCTCAGGGTTCAGGTGGGTTGGAGACTTTTTTTTTCATACACACACAATTAAAAGACAGGTTTTGTACATTAACAAAATTCAATTTTTATTTAAATATCGCGCCTTAATACTAGGAATAAATTATTGGTGACAAATTTAGGTTGGTAATCTTTTAAAACTTACAAACGTGATAATTTGAACCTATGTTCTCCACGTGTAAGAAACTAATATTTAACAATTAATGTTTATAAAGATAACGTGTTAAGAACTGATTTGTCCTATAAAATAAATATGTAGTACAACTAAACGAATAGGTGGATTTTCCAAAGGTAAGTTTTTTCTAATTGTTAATAACGTGTTTACTAATAGAAAACTTGGTTTTGTCGATCCTTTTTTTTAGGTTAACTTATGAAACGACTACAATTAATCAACTATGATTAAATCTAATGAATTAAATTGGAGGATTCTCTCTCTAACTTGGTGAGTATTCTGTTTTATTTAGTTAATTGAGGCTAATTTGTCTTTGCAGGATTGACTTTTAATTTTCTTTATATTAAAAAAGAAACAACTTCTTGATCTAATACTTATTTTTTTTTGATAACCACTTATCTGTTAAGAGGTGCGTTCGAGTGTGTCTTAGTCGGGAAATGGTCAGGATCGGCTACGGCTGGATTCTCCCCGTATGGGCTCTAAATTCAAGCTGGATGGGTGTTCGGGCTCTTGACGTGGAAGAAATTCTTCGGGCTCTGCCTCGGAATGGAAAAATATCTGGCTCCTGGTGTCTCAGAGGTTTAATTTGGAAATTTCTTCGTAGAAAATTTTAATTAAATTGGTCGTCTCCCTTCAGGATTAGGAGATTTAATTTTACATGGATCTCGGATAAGGAAGATATAATAATTTTATTGGTAAATTTATGTTTTTAATATGTTGTTTACGTTTTAGAGATGAAATTAACATAGGTCTGGATGCATTCGTGGTTCGGACGCGTCTGTTTTTAATATATTTTTTTCAAGAAAACCTTTTTTTTTTGTCGTTCATGGCTGTCTGTTATTTGGATGAAAATGTCGATTTATACTAAGAAATTGGCACAGATGAAATGGGTTCACAAATCCCTGGAGTTAATGTGAAGTTAACTTTGGAAATTATGTTAGGTGATGTCACGTAAGTAATTGGGTTATCGTCGATGGTTTTCCATTTTAAAAATGTAAATTTATCGAAATGTCAGTTAGAGTAAATGTCCGATCTGTCATCCGTGTCGCCAACTTAAATCTAGTTTATCTTAATTTAACTAAATGGTTGCTTAATGTAATTAAATTTCTTTTAATTGCTATTCCCTATACGTATAGGCAACTTATCTTACATGTTCAGTTTAAATGTAATGATCCATTACATTTTTGCCTCTCTCCCTGTTAAAAAAAAATATTTGAAGAATATTTTTTTTTCTGTTACACTTCCTAGATGTTCTTATTCTACGCTACTTATTTTACATATTAATGGGTGTGTGATAATGTTTGAGATTGGTGATGTGGTGTCTTCCTTTACAGGTGTCAGTAGTTTCGTCCATCAATTCGTACGTATTTCCCATGATTTTGGTGATTTTGTAAGGTCCCGTATATGATTTACATAATTTCGCTGTTAAATGTCGGTTTCTGTCGGTTACTTTCAAATTTTTAACTAAAACGATGTCATTAATTTCAAATTTCGTGCATATTTTTTTCAGTTTATTTTGTTTCGATTCCCATCTCTGATATTTTCTTTGTTGTTTTTGTCTCGCAAGTTCCAAGGTCTCTGCCATTTTATTGTTTGTTGGTTTTCCCAGGGTCTATGTGGCTGTTCGCCTTTCACAAGGACGTAAGGTACCAGTTCATGGACGGTGTTTGGCGTGTTGTTCATTACGTCTTCGATTATAGGTATTTGTTTGGCCCATTTGTGGTGATTCCCATCTAATAGGATTCTTAAATACTTGATGGTTTCTTTGATTTTCCTTTCGCTGGGATTCCCACTGGGGTGCTGAATACTGGCGTAATATGTTTTGATGTTTTGTTGTCGGAAATATTCTTTGTATGCTTCGCTGATGAAATATGTGGCATTATCGCTGAGTACTATTTCTGGTTTTCCGTTCTCCATTATAAAATCATTCAGTCCCTGTAGTGTGGTGTCGGTGTCACATCGTTTGGTAGGTATAAGTTTTACGTATTTAGTGAAGATGTCATAGATCACTAGCAGGTGTTTGTAACCTTTCGACGTTCGTGGTAGGTTACTTAAATAGTCTATCGCAATAATTTGTAGTTTTCTTTGTGCTTGGATGGATTTCGTGAGATATTGTATGGGGCGGTTGTTCTCTTTCGTGGTTTGACACAAATGACATGTTCTCAAAGTGTTTCGTATAATTTTGTAGTCGTTTGTGCAAAAGAATGCTTCCCTAAACATCAACCAGGTTTTTCGGCTTCCCGAGTGTATGTATCTTATGTGTAGATCCCTTGCTATTATCATCGTGTGTGTCGGCGTTGTGACGTAAACTTCTTTTCCCTTAATTACCTTTTTCAATAGTCCTTCGGATATCGTATATCCTTTATATATCCCAGGGTTGCGTAGAACTTCTTCTGTTAGGTTTTTAATGGTCGGTGTGTTTTGTGCTTCTTTGACTGTGGTTGTCGAATACAGTCCTTGTTGTTGTAGTTGTATGTGTGTGACTAAGGCTTCGTTCTCTTTGATACTTCTGTTAGTTAATCGACTTAGGATATCTGCTCCTACCATGTTTCTACCCGGTAAATACTTTATTTCAAAGTCATATTGGTTTAATAATAAGGACCATCTGTAGATTCGGTTGTTCTGTATCCTCTTGTGTAATAGACTTAGTAGGGCTATGTGGTCGGTTTCAATGATAAATCTTTTTCCTAATAGATAGTATCGGAATTTAGTTACGGCGTGTATGATGGCTAACATTTCCTTTTCCGAGATACTGTATTTTAACTCGCTACCACGTAATGTTCTGGAGGTAAATTGTATTGGAATTTCTGTTTCTCCCCGTTTTTGTGTTAGTTCAGCAGCTACACAGTCGTGTGATGCGTCAGTTCTTACAGTGAAAGGTATACTGAAATCCGGGTGTACCAGTTGTAAGGCGTCTGTAAATGTGGTTTTTAAGTCCTCGAAAGCTTGTTGGTGTTTGTCCTTCCATTCCCATCTTTGTCCTTTTTTTAGTAGCGTTAATAGTGGTATGGTCTTTTTTGAATATCCTGCGATGAATCTTTTATAATAGTTTATTAGTCCTAAAAATGCTCGTGCATCCTTCAACTTCCTCGGAGTCGGGTATTGTTTGATTTCTTCGAGTCGGTCTGGGTCTAATGTTATACCTTGTTGGTTGATTCTATGTCCAACGTAGGTTATTTCCGTTTGAAAGAATTTACATTTTTGTAAATTGATTTTCATCCCGTTTTCCAATAACGTTGTTAGAATTATGTTTATATGTCTAATATGTTCTTCGTTATTTTCAGAGTGTATGAGTATTTCGTCGAAATAATGAATGCAAAAATCTTCATACTGATTAAGGATTCGGTGTAGGAATCTGATCAGCGCAGACGGACTGGATTTCAATCCAAATGGTGTGACCGTGAATTGAAATACATTACCATTTACACAAAATGCAGTGTATTTCTTCGATTCTGGTGTAAGTTTTATCAGCCAGAATGCTGATTTTAGATCTAATTTAGTGAATTTTTTTTTTGAGTTGTACTTAGCCAGCAAGACTTCAGTTGTTGGTGGATTCTCATAACCTGGTTTAACTCGTTTATTCATTTCTCGCATGTCCAAACATAATCTTAAACTCTGATCTGGTTTTCTTACTATTACCACCGGATTTATGAAACATGAATTGGATCTTTCTATAATGCCTTGTTCTAGCATCATTTCGATCTCTTCATTTACTTGTTGTTTGTAATTGTGTGGAATGGGATAGTTTATGCATTTCATAGGGGAATCGTCTGTAACTTCAATTTCATGTGCATAGTCTTTCGCGAATGTAGTTTCATGATTATATATCCGTTCTGTTTTGTAAAGTATAGCCATTAGTTCCTTCTTCATATTTTCCTCTATCTCTATTCCGTCTACCAATCTTTCTACATCCCAATTTTCATTTATTTTCTTATGTTCATCATTAATCTCTCTTTTTATGACTTCTGCGTCATCATTAAAATTATATAAATTATTTTTGTCTAGCTGTATTTTTGAGTCTAGATCAATATTACCATATTCTTCATGATAAATACATAATGTCCTTTCTTCTTCATTATTTTCCCATTCGGTTACCTTCTCTATTTTCTCTGCTCTTATCCAAAAATTACAAATTTTCTTATGGCTGTCTATTTTCTCTAAATTTATGGTATGTTCTTGTATCTTTATTTCTTCTTTTTCGAAGTCTAATATCATCATTAATTGTCTAATATTGTCGATTCCTAAGATCGCTTGAAAATTCATGTGTGGAAATATGTAAAATGTTAACGGATATTCTTTCTTATCGATTGTCGCGATGATGTTTACCTTGTGGGTAATTTCTCCTAACTTCTTTCCATTCGTCGAGATGATGTGTATCTTCTTGATCTGTATTGTTTCTTGTTTCATTTGTGGTATCTGGTCTGCAATGTTCCTGTTTAATAAAGATATCTCTGCGGCTGTATCAACAATTGATATTATTTCTAAGTCGTTTAACCTGATTTTTATACCAGGGAAAGTAAAATATTCGTCTTCTTCTGGCAATGTTTCTTCAATGTCAATTACGTTGTGAATGGTGTCGTAAAATCGGGGTGTTTTGTCATATCCGGGTGAAATTCTTATCTGTGTCGGTTTTAATATGGGGTGTTACGTTTTATTTTGGTGACCTAAAAGATTTCGCTTTAGTTTACTGCGGACTTAGCCTACTTTATAATTTTACCTGCTACGTGACTGTGTAAAGGTTTTTGTTTGTAATATAGGTCTGTTTCGGGTGTTGAAGACTGATGCATATTTCATCTTGCGGCTATATTTCCTTTTTTACTTTAGGTGAGACTGCGTAGAGTGAACTTACACTCTACGAATGGTTTATTTTTGTCAGGCGAGCCCTATCGTTATTGATGGATGCATTTATTTATTATCAGCCGATGCTAATTTAGGGAATATAAACATTTGCTCTTAAAGCCATCAGTTGGCGTTTTCTCTCGGTCTTGTCGTACACAGCTTACGTTTTCTCTTCAGGATTTTAGAGTTCAGAGTTTCATTTGCTACAATTGCTTCAGTTAGTTCAATTAGTATTTGTTTTATACACCTACCTGGGTTAATTTCATAGCTTTGGTATTCTTTCAGCCTATCTGTCTTATGACATCGGTGCAGGTTATGTACGACTTGATCTGTCACTAATACCCTGGGGAGTTTTACTTTTCACAGTTGCGTACTTTGTCGCGTTTTCTTGCAGGGAACTATTTACTTAAATCGAGATATGTATTATTTGTATAATTGAGGTTTGGACGCTCTTTCGCGTTATTTTGAATTAATCTCTTTTAAGTTTTTCTTACTGCTTCGTTTTGTTGCTGAATTTGTTGAGAGTTGTCGTGGCGTTCCTTCGTGAAACTATCGCTAGATGGCGCATGTCGATCTTCAGCTGTCTTCGGGGTGCTGCGCGTAGATTCATGGCACACGGCTTACTTACGAGGGTCAAGGATTCACTTAGCGGACATTAAAGGGAGAGGACGTTCTTTTCGGCTTGTGCTAATTTGTAGCTGGTGGTAATATGGAGAAATTTTAAGCCACGAATTGTCGGATTTGTTCACCGGCTACGTAACTTTATCAGCGGATTTTGGTATTTGGAATGGTTATTAGCGTTTTGCCTTGGTAAATATCCGTTGATTTGACGCCGTCGGGCGGATTGGATTATTAGCACATTGTGAGTGGCCATTGTTCCTTCTTCGCCGCTCAAGCATCTTAGCGTCCATTTTGAAGTCCGTTTTGCGTCTCGTTTTTGGTTCGCCTCGAATTTAATTCGGTAAGCAGTCCTTTCCTTTTTTTTCTTATTAGATTTGTCTATCTTATGTGTTTCTTTTAGAGGTTCTAGTGAAGGGGTTTTTATCTTCCCCGACGAGAATTTATTTTTGGTGAATCCCTGTAAATAAATTTTGGGTAAGGTGTTCAATGTACAGGATCGTTAGCGTCGCTACAAGTCTGAGCTGGGTGCACGAGGTAGATTGGGAGTGAGTCTTTTTTGTTTTCTTTTCCGTGGAGATCCCAGTTCAGCGTGGGAATCAACCGGACTTGAAGTCACCATCGTACCATCGAGCTATCTGTAATATTTTGTGTGAAATTGTAGAAGTCTACGTTCAAGGTCAGAGGTCTAAATTTTAATTTTTAATAGTAAATTTTCTTGTTAATTATTTTGAGCCCCTCCGGCATAGTCTTTAATACTCGTTGGGCCTTAAGCCACACATTTGATGATTAAACGCTGCATTTTGGTAGCACGTATTTCTTGGTAAATCCACCAGGTAGGGCTTCACCTAGCCCGGTGTTAGTTTTTTTTTGTTTTGTATATTTTGTAACAACAGTGGCGACTATTCGTTGGCACCAAGTGCATTTTAGCTTTAGAATTGTTGTAGTTTGTGATACCGATATCAACCTTGTGTAACGGGTTGGTTTATATTTAAGATTTTGTAAACGATTGTTGTAAGCGGCAAACTCTGGTGCACCACGGTACTGTTGCGGGTAATTTTTTTAATTTTGTACGATTTTCGTTATCTGTACTTTGAATAACAACCCACTGGATACGTTCGGAATTTGTTCTGGTGGTTGCCTACCTTATTTCGGGGGAAAGCCCACCAAACGGTATTTTCTTTATTTTTTTGTAAATATATTCTTACTTTACAACTTGAAGGTGGACTTGTGTTTTTTTTATGATAGCTCACCCTCGCCTAAATTAGAGTAAATCCGGTCTCGTGACTCACCTTTATGTTGTCGGTCGACTTTTTTTATTATTTCAATACCGTGCGCTCGAACCCTACCCACTACTCTCCCGTCCCACCTCAGAGGTTCTCAATTTACTCAACGACCTCGACGGAGCTTAAATTAAATTGAGTGGCGCCTTTTTCTTACTTTTGGGTACTGACGTCTCGAACTATACTTTCGAACCACGCCGTCTCCACAGCAGCTGGCAGGCGCTCCGAATGAGAGGCAACAAATTTAAGGGTAGCAGGTAGGTGCGTTGCGGTTTCCGTTGTTTTTTGCAGTTTGTGTATTTATTTTTTTGGAATCTGTACTTACTTTTGGGCCGGCGCCAACGCATATTTAAGACGTGCGTATCAGGGGCAGATGAAGTGCTGGGTTGATCACATCTCCCTTCTGAAATTGGCGTTTTTTTTTCCCATCTTCTCCCGATTGTGAAGAAGCTAATTGTGATGTGTCATCCCCTTTGAATGGAGTATTGAGCAATTCTTGTCCGCGGCGTTCGTAAGATTGGCTTCGGAAAGACATGTTCACGCTCGCCTGAGCATCTCTCCTATTTTCTGACGCGTTATTTTTGTTTGGTCCATAGAATTCCGCATTCTGTCGTTCGTATGAATTTTGATTATACGATCTATTTTGTGAATTACTGTTGTTGTATCGAGTGTGATTTTGTGACGTTTGATTCTGATTCCGTGACTGATTGTGGTTGTTGTGATTTTGGTAATGTCTGTTGTAATAGTTTTGATTACTATTATTGTAATTTCGGTGGTACGTCCAATTTTGATTTCTATTGTGGCCCTGGTTGTTGTCTGACTGATGTTGGTTTGAATTTCCCCGATAATTGTCTTGATGATTTTGATACTGTCTTTGATTGTTCTGATTCTGACCCTGATAGTTCTGGTTGTTGGGCGAGTAATTATGTCGGTTGTGGTGTGCGTTACTCGAATTGTGCTGTTGCGAATTCTGCTGATTGTTCCGCGAGTTATGAGGATGATTGTTTGCTCGTTGTAAAGCGGTTAAGTTGTCTAACTTACGCAGTATGTCGGTCAATTGGTCCATGTTTTGCACGTCTTGGCATACAATCGATTGGTTGTCGGATAGGAAGAAATGACTCAGCAAGTATCGAGCGATTTCTTGCTCGCTTAAGTGTGGTATGTATTTGCATTTGTTATACAAATCATAAGCGTATAGTTCCCTATTTAATCTTCCTTCTTTTGAGTATTTTCCTGTGATTAGCTTGATCTTCTGTTTATCCTGATGAAGTTCTCCCCAGTATTGCCTTCTGAAAGCGTCGGCGAATTCTTCGACGGTCTCACAGCGTTCAGATATGGCTTCGTACCATTCTGCTGATCGTTGTTCTAGCGTAAGCCTGATGTAACTTAGAGCTGTTTTTTCGTCGGTGATACCTTCACAAAGACGTAAAATTGTCTTAAGATACGTCATCGGATATATTTGATCATCTGCGCCTTTGAATTTCGGCCAATTGTCTGGTTTCAATAGAGGATTCCAGCACGTATTTCCGCTGCATGTGGTTTG
Organism: Holotrichia oblita; assembly: GCA_023690525.1. Lineage (NCBI taxonomy): Eukaryota > Metazoa > Arthropoda > Insecta > Coleoptera > Scarabaeidae > Holotrichia > Holotrichia oblita. The sequence goes on along the minus strand of CM043015.1, from coordinate 135,563,101 downwards.
ACGATTTGTTCGCTTTATCTGGGCAAGCTGTTGTTCTATGGCTGCGAATTTTTCTCCTTTCTCATTCTGTATGTTTTTGATGAGTGTGAGAAGATTTGTAGTTTCTTTCGTCAGGTTACCATCAATGATTGTCGTTCGAGTTTCGACTTCTTTTATTTGTGTCTGAACTTGGTCTGTTTTGTCGTTTAGCATGTTGATGTTGGCGTGTATGTGTTCTTTAAATTGTTGTGTTTCGGTTTGGGTGTCGTGGAATTTTCTGTTGGTTTCTTTTTTGAGTGTGTGTAAGTTTTCCTCGATTTCTACTCTGGCTTGACTCATTTCCTTGGTCATTTCGTCCATCTGTCTCTTTGTTTCCGTGGATGCCTGTTGCGTGACTGTGTAGATTTTGTTATCGATGGTTTTGATGATGGTTTCGATGTCTTCTTGTCGCTGTTTGTTTACCTCTTCTTTATGTTTGGCCATTTCAGTCTCGATGGTGTTATTGAGGCTGTCTCTTAGCTGCATCTGATCAGCGCACAAGGTGTGTATTTGCGCGTTGATATTGAGATGTATCTCATCGATTTTCGCATCAAGGCGCTCACTCGTAGCCTGGATATTGTCATTTGTCGCTTTGATGTTCTCATTTGTAGTTTTTTGGCCTGCTCTTAAGCTTTCGCTAGTCGCTTGTATGTCTGCTTTTAACTGTGTGCTTGTGGCTTGTATGTCTACTTTTAACTGTTCACTTGTAGCTAGCATGTTTGATTGTAGAGCTTTTAACATTGAGGCGATCTGGTTCAAGTCTACCGTGGCGTCTCCTGAAGATGCTGAACGTCGGTGTCTTCTTTCCATTGTGGTGAGATGTCGCGTAACTTGGCTAGATCGTTTAGTTTTCTGATTAGCAACTCTGTACTATTCTGCTGATGGTTATAACGTCTCGCTGGGAGTGTTTCTCAAGATCTTTTCTTTTGCAGATACGTTCGGGAAGGTGTTATGTAAATGTATGTGTCGTGATGTGTTACAAATGTTTTTTTTTTCAAGAAATAAATGTTCAATGGTACACACAAAATTAAATAAACAAGAAACAATAAATGTATAACAATGTAAATAAATAAATAAACACAATGGGTTGTTTTATTTCAATAATAAATATTTTCTTTAAAATTTTCCTTAAATTTCTTTTCAGTCAATTTGTCTACTACGGACCTGTGTTTTTAATTGCAAATCTGAATTTCAATTGTGTGTGTTTGGTTGCCTATGGTTGAGATTACAAGTCTAATTCTGGCCCCACGTTCTGGACGCCAAAACTAAGTTGGACGTGTTCTTGGACAATTGCTAATTGATTTGTTTTAACAACTCTTTCTCAGGGTTCAGGTGGGTTGGAGACTTTTTTTTTCATACACACACAATTAAAAGACAGGTTTTGTACATTAACAAAATTCAATTTTTATTTAAATATCGCGCCTTAATACTAGGAATAAATTATTGGTGACAAATTTAGGTTGGTAATCTTTTAAAACTTACAAACGTGATAATTTGAACCTATGTTCTCCACGTGTAAGAAACTAATATTTAACAATTAATGTTTATAAAGATAACGTGTTAAGAAGTGATTTTTCCTATAAAATAAATATGTAGTACAACTAAACGAATAGGTGGATTTTCCAAAGGTAAGTTTTTTCTAATTGTTAATAACGTGTTTACTAATAGAAAACTTGGTTTTGTCGATCCTTTTTTTTAGGTTAACTTATGAAACGACTACAATTAATCAACTATGATTAAATCTAATGAATTAAATTGGAGGATTCTCTCTCTAACTTGGTGAGTATTCTGTTTTATTTAGTTAATTGAGGCTAATTTGTCTTTGCAGGATTGACTTTTAATTTTCTTTATATTAAAAAAGAAACAACTTCTTGATCTAATACTTATTTTTTTTTGGTAACCACTTATCTGTTAAGAGGTGCGTTCGAATGTGTCTTAGTCGGGAAATGGTCAGGATCGGCTATGGCTGGATTCTCCCCGTATGGGCTCTAAATTCAAGCTGGATGGGTGTTCGGGCTCTTGACGTGGAAGAAATTCTTCGGGCTCTGCCTCGGAATGGAAAAATATCTGGCTCCTGGTGTCTCAGAGGTTTAATTTGGAAATTTCTTCGTAGAAAATTTTAATTAAATTGGTCGTCTCCCTTCAGGATTAGGAGATTTAATTTTACATGGATCTCGGATAAGGGAGATATAATAATTTTATTGGTAAATTTATGTTTTTAATATGTTGTTTACGTTTTAGAGATGAAATTAACATAGGTCTGGATGCATTCGTGGTTCGGACGCGTCTGTTTTTAATATATTTTTTTCAAGAAAACCTTTTTTTTTTGTCGTTCATGGCTGTCTGTTATTTGGATGAAAATGTCGATTTATACTAAGAAATTGGCACAGATGAAATGGGTTCACAAATCCCTGGAGTTAATGTGAAGTTAACTTTGGAAATTATGTTAGGTGATGTCACGTAAGTAATTGGGTTATCGTCGATGGTTTTCCATTTTAAAAATGTAAATTTATCGAAATGTCAGTTAGAGTAAATGTCCGATCTGTCATCCGTGTCGCCAACTTAAATCTAGTTTATCTTAATTTAACTAAATGGTTGCTTAATGTAATTTTGACAATTGTAATTCTATTTATTGACATTTTTTAATTTAATAGTTATTTACGAAATCATATTTCGCGAATGAGTGACCAGTTTAAAGCGCGAGCCGGAGGCGAGCGCTTTATGGACACGAATTCGCGAAATGTTTCACGCACGAAGTTTGTACAATATTTTTTGTACGAGAACTATAATAATAATACATATTGTCAAATACGTTATCGTTTATGACCATATTATTAAGGTTAGGGATTTATGATTTTAAAATGTCACTAAATTAATCAAGTTCCAGGAAGTACCAACTTTACTTTTACGCACTCGTGCTTAAAGTGACTTTTTACGCACGCAAATCGAATCGTGAAATCACAGGTTTTGATAAGCGAGTACAAAAAATTTCTTTTAATTGCTATTCCCTATACGTATAGGCAACTTATCTTACATGTTCAGTTTAAATGTAATGATCCATTACAGCATATACAATATATTTTTGTATCAAATTCAGTTTCATATGCAAGGGATCATTTATAAATTCCTAAACCGATGATTTCTTAATGCGATCTTAACATATAGTTAAATCGCTGTCGCATACAATTTCACTATATTTCTAAGTGTTTATGTAATTAAGAAATTACATTAGTAACAATATGTTGGTATGGGGGTAAGATATAAAAGTCAATTAGGTACATATATTTTAGAGAATGAATGTTTGCATGATGGTGCAGAAAATGTCCTTCAGAACCAACCAATAATTAAAAAGTTTTTTCTGTGTATTAATTTGTTTTCAGTTTGACTGCCTTTCCGTTTACCTTCTTTATTATTTAAAATAAATTATTATTTGTTTGCTGTGTGTTTTATTATTAATTCTAGAATAAAATCAGTGTTTTTAACGAAACAAACTTAAGATGAACATAGATTCCAATCTATCTGCTTTCATAAATAATTTTTCTTATGGTTCTAAAATTGATTTGTAGCATATTATTAAATTCAGTTAAGTAGGGATAAGAAGAAATACAATAATTATTTTATTTGCGTTTATATGTCATTAATGGTAATGGGTGTTTGCAAACGCTATAGGTACTACTTAATAATGCAGATATTATAATAGTATCTGAAAAAGAATATATTTCTGCAGCGATCTTCCCATTCATTTCGCATTACGTAGCTATTTTACCTGTTCATAAGCAAATTGCTTTATTCCTACAAACATCTAATTAAATGTTGAAAGTTTTAAATCAACCGAGTGTACATGAAATGATACAATTTACAAAAATTCATGCAACCACAAAAATTAAATAAATAAAGTATTTATGAGTACAAAAAATAAATTTAGGTTATAAACTCTCTCTTGTGAGAATGTAATCTTTGTAAAAATGTTAATTTCAATGTGGCAGTGTATTAAATGATTTAAAATTATTGTTAAAATAATTAATTACTTAGAATTATGTAGTTCCATTATAGATACATATATAAAAATATCACCATATCAGACAAGTAGCAAATCATGTTACACGTTTTTTATCACTTGTATATAATTATTAAATAATTAACACAATTAAAGTGTCGAGACGTCGATTAGAAATTTAATTTAGATAAAAAATGCCGCTAAACTAAGAATTATTATATATTATTTATATATTAGCAATTTTAATTCAGATAAGCTTTTTATAATATAAAAGATGCAGTATGTACTTTTCATAAAGCAATTTTATATTTATATATGATATCTTTATCAGCACATACTTAGTGAGCTTCAAAGTTTACAGGGCGGCATTACATGCGTTGTTATACCTATATAATATAAATAACATAAAGAACACCTACTTGTACGTATGAGCTCCCATATTGATTTGATTCGCGAATTTCACTGCAATGATTGCCGTAAAATAACAAGAATAAGATACTAAAATGTAGGATAAGCATCGCACAAGTAGCTTTACGTCGAAGAATGTAGACTAAATATAGGTTATCGAGTAACTTACGATTGTGACGATGAGTATAGTTATATTTAAAGTCTCGCGTCACTTGGTCATTCTAATGTAAACATTTTTGCGGGTATTATTAACATTTATTAGTATCGTGCTTACTTATCTGTTCAATCTGAAACAAAAGTAGAGTGAATTTAATATATTGTCAATACTGATCATAAGTAGATACATAATGCTATTTAGGTTTATAAATGGTAGTGATGGGTTGCTACGAAGCAAACTGCTATTTTGAAACTGCTAACTATCGTTAGCAGTTTGTAGCAGCTAACGAATATTAAAATAAACTGCTACTTTTTGTAGCAGTTTTCCGATGTAAATATTTCTGACGTAGCAGCTTTATAGACATCATATGTTCTACCCCGTTGTAGCTATAGGAGAAACTGCTACAAAAAGCAGCAGTATTTTTAAACTGCTAACGAAAAGTAGCAGTAGCAGTTTGTAGCTGCTAATGAAAAATAGCAGTTTTACACATGACTAATAAATGGATTTATCCGCAGTAACTGACTGGTGACTTGCACTATATAACTATAAAACGTATAAGATCAGAAAGTAATAATCCTAATCTGTGATGACGGCTTTCTATTACCTACATATAATTTAAAATTATAACTGTTGCATACATCATAAATGTGTATGCGCAGATGTGTTCACGCATAAGTTGCATGTAGATGTAAAAAGAGAGTACAATAAAATTTTAATGAAACTGATTTAGCACGTGTAATTATTTATACCAAATATCAAATATACAACATGGCGCTGCGAAAATGCGAAAAAATGCTGTAATTATAAGTAAATATATATAATTACACATTTCTACGAACCGAAGTCTATACAAGTTTTAAGTATAACCACGTGTTAAAAGTTAGGTTAAAAAGTGCAAAAAGTATTAAAAGTGTTTTAAAAAAAATGAATGAGAGTGCTAGAAAACCTACAATTTTAAATCTAAATGGAAATTTAAGTACTAATTGGAAGAAATTTAAACAAAATTATGAAATTTACATGAAAGCTACGGAAAAAACTCACAAGAGTTCCGAGGTAAAAGCAAATATTCTATTAAGCTTAGCTGGTGATGAAGCTGTAGAACTTTACAACACACTCAACTTGAATGATGAAGAAAAGTTTAATGAATCAAGAATATTAGAAGAATTTGATAAATATTGTAATCCGAAGAAGAATACCGTTTACGAAAGATACAAATTTTTTAAAAGAGATCAACGAGAAGGTGAACCATTTGAGCAGTTTTTAACAGATTTAAAAAAGCTGTCGCAGACCTGTGAATTTCAAAATTTAGTAGATGAGATGATTCGAGATAGAATTGTATTGGGTGTTGCTGACATGAATATACAAGAAAGGTTACTGAGGATAGAAAATTTGGACCTGCAGAAAACCATTGACCATTGCCGATCGGCTGAACTGTCTAAACAACAATCACAGAGTTTACGTGAGAAAAATATTGATGTTGTGAAGAATAAATTCAAGAAAGCAAGCTACAACAAATCTAGTGGTGCGATGAAAGAAGCCGGAAACAAATTCAACTGCAGAAGGTGTAAAACTAATCATGGACCAAGAGAGTGCCCCGCATTCGGTAAAGCATGCTTAAAATGTGGTAAGCTTAATCATTTAGCTGTATCATGTCGGGTTAAGACAGTTAAAACAGTGACGCATGAAGAAAATTCAATTTTAGTAAATTTAGTAGACATCAGTAAAGTTAATAGTGTCAATAATTCATGGTTTGAAAAAATTAAAATAAATAATGTCGATGTAAATTTTAAATTAGATACAGGTGCAGAAGTTAATATACTACCACTAAATGTTTACAAAAATTTGGGATATGTTAATAATTTAAATCCTACTAAAATAAAATTAGAAGCTTTTGGTGGACAAGTAATAAAACCGGTAGGAAGTATAAATTTAAAATGTAAATTTAACAATATAGAATCAATTGAAGAATTTTTGATAGTAGATAGTATAAATGTAGCATTGTTAGGCATACAAAGTTGCGTAAAATTTAAGCTCGTTAATAGAGTGTGTGAACTAAAATTTACTGACAAAGAGAATTTTGTTAAGAATAATATTGATATTTTTGAAGGCTTAGGTAGTTTTAAGGAAAAATGTAGTATAGATATTATGAAAGACGTGAAACCAGTTGCAAATCCTCCTAGAAGGATACCCTATGCCATACGTGACAAATTACAAGAAACTCTGATAGAACTTGAAAATAAAAATATTATTTCAAAAGTAGAAAAACCAACTGGGTGGATCAGCAACTTGGTAATAATTGAAAAGAAAAATGGTGATTTACGATTGTGTCTCGATCCAAAAAATTTAAATTTAGCAATTACGAGACCAAAAAATGTATTAATACCTACTTTAGATGATATAATTGAAAAAATATCTGGAAAAAATGTTTGCACTGTTTTGGATTTCAAAGAAGGATTTTGGCAAGTAGAATTAGACAAACATTCGTCAGATCTTTGTACTTTTTCAACTCTTTTTGGTTGCTGGAAATTCAACAGATTACCTTTTGGATTAAATATGGCTCCAGAATATTTTCAGTATATAAATAGTAAAAATTTTCAGACATTGAAGGAGTTCAAATTTATTTCGATGACTTGCTTATAGCTGCAAACAATAATAACCAGCATGACGAAATACTGCAGAAAGTTGTTGATAGAGCAAGAAGCTTGGGAATTAAATTTAATAAGGAAAAAATACAGTTTAAGATTGAAAGTGTTAAATATTTGGGACATATATTTTCATCAAAAGGCTTACAAGTAGATCCAAGTAGAGTTAAGGCAATAATGGGCATAGAAAATCCAACGAATAAGAAAGAGCTACAAGCAATTTTGGGAATGGTAAATTTTATTAGGCAATTCATTCCAAATATAGCAGAACTAACATGCCCTCTTAGAGAATTATTAAAGAAAGATATAGAATTCCAGTGGTTGCCGTATCATGTTGAAGCTTTAAATTTAATAAAAAAGAAAATATCTGAGAATCCAATACTTTCAAATTTTGATGCCAAGAAAGAAATCACAATTCAAGCAGATGCATGACAAAATGGTTTAGGTTGCTGCTTGATGCAAGAAAATAAGCCAGTTGCTTATGCATCACGAGCATTAAGCTCAAGTGAAAAAAATTATGCGCAAGTTGAAAAGGGACTGCTTGCTATTGTATTTGCAACAAAGAAATTTCACAATTTTGTATATGGAAGAAAGATAAAGGTTATCACTGACCATAAACCTTTAGTAAGTTTAATTAACAAGAAGATTTGTGACATTGCCTCCTCAAGACTGCAAAGAATGAGAACCAGATTGTTAAAATATGAGTTGAAGTTAGAGTATTGGCCAGGCAAATACTTATATATAGCAGACTTGTTATCTAGATCCTATCTGAAGGATGATACAGATGATGTAGATGAGTGGGTTACTGAAGTCATACATTCACTAAGTAGAGGACTAAACATTACAGAAGAGAGGAGAAAAGAATTTCAGAAGGAAACAGGTAAAGACAAAATTTTATGTAAACTCAAGTTTTATTATTTTAATGGCTGGCCGAAAAAAATTATTGAAGTGGAAGATGATCTTAAATTTTATTATAAGTATCATAATGAAATATCTGTTGAAGATGACTTAGTATTTTTCAACAAACGTGTTATAGTACCACTATCATTACGCAGCTATATGTTAAATTTATTACATCACAGTCACACTTTGGAATCACTAAAACTAAAGAGAGAGCCAGGGAAATAATATATTGGCCAGGTCTTATGAAAGACATTGAAAGATTGATTATGTCGTGCGAAATTTGTGAAAGATTTTCCAATTCTAATAGCAAGGAGAAGCTCATATCACATGAGATTCCGGATTTGCCCTTTAATAAAATAGCTTGTGATTTTATGGATTTTGCTGGGAAAAGTTATCTTGTAATACAAGACTACCACAGTAAGTGGCTAGAAATAATCAAAACCGAAAACAAAACTGCAACTGAAGTCATAAAACATTTTAAAAGGGTATTTGCAAGTTTTGGTGTACCGAAAACGATAATTTGTGATAACATGCCTTTTTGTTCGTTTACCATGAAGAAATTTGCCACAGCATGGAACTTTGAAATAACGACAAGCTCTCCACATTATCCTCGAAGTAATGGACAAGCTGAAAGAGCCGTGCAAACCTCGAAGCAAATATTGAAGAAATGTCAATTTGGCAACAAAGATGTTGAAACGGCTTTGTTAGAATATCGGTATACACCCATTTCCGGTATCAATTTATCACTTGCACAATTATTATTAGGACGACGTACCAGAACAAAATTACCGTTACATTGTCAATTACTGAGACCGAATTATAACAATCGGGAATATCAGACAAAGATTAGAGTAAAACAACAAGAATCGAAAAAGTATCATGATAAAAGAGCCAAGACTAAAGAAATCTACAAAAAGGAGAAAATGTTGTTTTAAGAAATGAAAAAAAACAAATTTGGGAACCTGCAAGAATTGTAGAACAACACGAAACACCGAGGTCATATATTGTAGAAAATGAGTATGGACGCATACTAAGAAGAAACTCCATACATCTGAAACCTTCAAATACCGAATATAAAAGACGTGACAATGAGGCTGAAGATGATACTTTTATGAAGAAGGATGAAGATGCAGAAAAACGGGAAACAAGTCCGAACATTGAAAACGATGTGTTGCCTGAAAATAAGGTTAGTACACGGAGTGGTCGGATAATTAAACGTCCATTACGATTCAATGATTATGTTTAAATAAATGTATTGTTAAGTATAATTTTAAGTTTTGTTGGAAAGGGAGATGTTGCATACATCATAAATGTGTATGCGCAGATGTGTTCACGCATAAGTTGCAAGTAGATGTAAAAAGAGAGTACAATAAAATTGTAATGAAACTGATTTAGCACGTGTAATTATTTATACCAAATATCAAATATACAACAATAACAATATTAGTTTTCTCCGTTACACGTAAATTTACTAATTTATCATCCACAGCAAAATCATAACAATTACTTTTTACTTGTGTGAAATTAGCAACGCCGTTGCCAGCAACGTTTCCATAGAGCTACATAAAATGTAGAGTGCAAACTATACAGCAATATACGAAAATGGAAGACCATATTAAATCCCCCATTGCTAAAATATGCTCCGTACACTAACTAATATATCTAATAGATTTCCTAACTCTACCTCAATAATACAGTTCACTTGACAGAATTTATATTTGGGTGACATTACGAAATGTATACCATAAAGAAAATAAAATTTTTTACTTGCTCAAATACGTCGTGTGCACTAACTAGCACATGAAACTATGATATACTAGACCTTATTCTATAACATAGACTAGGTGACATAATTTGTCAGGCCGTCTAAGGGTTCGAAAAAAAATCTTATTTGGGTGACATTACATTTTATTTTCTTATGGTATACATTTCGTAATGCCACCTAAACAAGAATTATGGCACCTAGTCTATGTTATAGAATAAGGTCTAGTATATCATAGTTTCATGTGTTAGTTAGTGCACACGACCTATTTCAGCAAGTACCAAATTTTATTTTTTCTTTATGGTATACATTTCCTAATGTTACCTAAATAAGAATTTTTTTCAAGCCCTTAGACGGCCTGACAAATTATGGTACCTGGTCTATGTTATAGAATAAGGTCTGGTATATCACAGTTTTATGTGCTAGTTAGTGCACACGACCTATTTGAGCAAGTACAAAATTGTATTTTCTTATGGTATACATTTCATAATGTCACCCAAATAAGAATTTTTTTCAATCCCTTAGACGGCCTACCAAATTATGGCACATGGTCTACGTTATAGGCTAAGGTCTAGTATATCATAGGTTCATGTGCTAGTTAGCGCACACGACCTATTTGACCAAGTACAAAATTTTATTTTCTTTATGGTATACATTTCGTAATGTCATCCAAATAAGATTTTTTTCAACCTCTTAGGCGGCCTGACAAGGTATGGCCCCTGGTCTATGTTGTAATCTAAGGTCTAGTAGATCATAGTTTCGTATGCTAGTTAGTGCACACGACCTATTTGGGAAAGTACAAAATTTTAATTTTTCGATGGTATACATTTCGTAATATCAGCAAAATATAAATTCTGTCAAGTGAACTGTATTATTGAGGAAGAATCAGGAAATCTATTAGATATATTAGTTAGTGTACGGAACATATTTTAGCAATGGGGGATTTAATATGGTCTTCCTTTTTCGTATATTACTGTATAGTTTGCACTCTACATTTTATGTAGCTCTATGGAAACGTTGCTGGCAACGCCGTTGCTAATTTCACACAAGTATTATTTTTTATATAATTTTTTCTGTGAAGTAACCCACAAGTTTTGATATTTATATTTCTATATTACTTTAATATTTACTTTACATTACAATATAAATATACTATAATTTATGAGTAAATTGTTAATTGCAAGTTATAATGTCATTATAGTGTTAGAAAAAAATCTGGAAATTTGAATTTTTATAAATATTATACGCGCCATTAGGTGGTTATTAGTTACATGGCAATTTGAACTAATACAGCAAATGCGCATTCTAAGAGGAAATTATATGAAAACGAAATATTATTTAGACATTATATGTTTATTTGGCAGGTGGTGTTAGAAATAAATCTGTGAAAACGGCGAGAAAACGAACAGGAGTGTGTGAACAGGTTCGTGAGCGAGCACGTCGAACATGTGGGTTTTTTTAATGTAAACCGTTGATGTATCTATTTTTTTTAATCAATAAAGTTAGTGTAACTGTTCGCGGGCGTTTAATTTAAAATCTTATGACAACTATAACATCAGAAGTGGGATCAGAACAGTTTAAAATAGTTTAGAATTGTTACGTGATTGTTACGAACCGTTAAATCACGTTGAACACAAAGGTAAACGTATAACAAAAAAAAGTAACGGTTATTAGGTTGATTTGTAGACAAAAAAGAGACGATGAGTGACGACGAGAAGATTATTACAGTTAGTGACGGTGTAGACGATAATGTGAGTGGGAACAAAGGGCAAAATGTAAATCCGATGTCTACAAAAGCTAATACATTCGAAAACATTTACCAGAAGGAAATGGAGCAAATTGGTTGTCAGGCACATAGAATAGGGAATAATGATGGGCATCAGAGAGGCGACGAAGTACGAACAGATTATATTGATGCTATATTCCGATACAGAATCAGGTATTGTTAGATGTTATTCAGCAACAATTACAACAAATGCCAATGACCGGCACAGATTCTTACACGAGAAATTATAATATTATGACTGATCTTTCTAAGTCTATAGATGATTTTAACGGTGAAAAAGGAACGAGAACTGCACAGATATGGTTAAAACAGCTGAAAGCTGCTATGAGATTACATAATTGGCCTGGAGAATTTGCGCTGGAAATGGCAAAAATTCACCTAAAAGAAGCAGCTAAATATTGGTATATAGGGCGAACTGATGACATTGTAGATTGGAATTCCTTTGAGATAACGTTTACTAAAACTCTTATTCAGTCTACTAGTAAAACAGAGTTGTGGAAAAGAATGCAAGAAAGGGTGCAAAATTCAAAAGAAAATGTTAATATGTATTTTCATGAGAAAGTGGCTTTGTGTAGAGAATAAGAGTTAAGTTTTGATGAGATAAAAGAACAAATAATAATTGGATTATGGTCGAAAGATTTGAGTAATATGATTGCAGCAAAATCACACGAAGATGAAGATGCATTATTAAAAGATATAAATCAATATGAAAGGATCGAAAATACTAGGAAGGAAAGAATTAATGAGGTAAAGAAGAACAGGAATGAAGTAAGGCACGATGATTTAAATACAAAAGTAATAGAAAGTCATTCACGTGTTAAATTACCCCCAAAAGAAATGAAAGAAGAAATAAGGTGCTTTAATTGTCAAGGAAAGGGACATACAGTTGAGCAGTGTAAGCAACCGAAGAGAGAACGAGGTTCCTGTTTTACGTGTGGATCCATGGCACATAAGTACAGGGATTGTCCTCAACGTAAGCAAGATACAACTCTAAATATTGTTCAAGTACCAGTTGTAAACCCTTATACTGTAAGTTTGAAATTTAGTACAATTGAATTGGTGAGTATTAAAAGGAACTAACTCCACCATACCGCCATTTTGATATTTACATGTTTATACATATTTTTTAACGTTGCGGTTCGTTTGGTGATGAAATGCACTAACTCCCGATAACCGTTGCTTAATTTTCATGCTGTTAGTGAATACTAGTTGGTGGAGAAAGGAACTAAGTGCCAGACTTAGTTCCTTTTAATACTAATTGTCCCTCGTAACTTGAAGCAATCATATACACCAGCATTATTCTTCGACTTTAAATATCTTAGTTCCGGTCTATTAAAAGTATCAAACTTTATAGAAGGTCTCGTAACGCATACTTTTAAACTCAAACAACCCGGATCACGACCAGATCCATCAAAAATATTTGAACCTCTATTGCTGGCATATCCAGAAGGAAAAGTGCCTATTAAACAGACAAAAGTGGATGCACTTCGGAATTTAATCCAATATATTCCGGAAGATAATCCCCGAAACTTACAGTTTTATGAAGATTACTTAACTTGGCCGACAACCAATGCTGACGAAAATATGTAGTTTATTTTCTGAACCATGCATTTTGTATTTGTTATATCTTAGTATTTCGTGCTAAATAAACATTTTCTTTTGATTAAAGTTGTCTTCTTTCAAGTTTTCCTTATTTGGTATTGAAAGGAACTAATTCCTCCTTCTTTTTTCTTTAATTGAGAACTTATTATGGCCATTATCAAATAACTCTATGATGTAAATGAAACCTGAGTTTCCAAACTATCAATTAGACAAAACTTAATTCCTTTAAAACATCAAACGGAAGTGCAAAATACATTTTTGTAGTTTCTCAACATTTTACTTTTTGTGAGTTAGTTCCTTTTAATACTCACCAATTCAATTTGTAATGATTATGATACTGTTGTTAATTTAGTTGCACTTATAGATACAGGATCACCTGTTTCTTTAATAAAAGAAAATTATGTTAAAAACTTTACACCATGTGCCAGTGAGAAACATTTCGTGGGTATTAATAATTTCGAACTGAAAATATTAATTTTGTTTCCACAAAATATTATTGTGAATGATGAGATTGAGGGTTTTGTTGAATTTTATGTAGTAACAAATGAAACAATGTCATTTCCAGTAATTTTAGGTAGGGATTTCATAAACTTAAATAATTTAGACGTTTTATTCAGTAATACTGTTGAAATTAAGAAAAACATTAATGTTTCTAACGAAATAAATGAAATTATGGCAATTGACTGTACAAATCAATCAGATACAATATCAGACTCATTGAATGTAGGCACAGTCAGTTACAAAGAACAAGAAGACTTAACACAGTTATTTTTATGTAAGTACGTTAATGCCAAAAGACCTAGTAAACCTGAAGTAAACTATCAATTTAAGATATCTTTAGTTCCAAACCATACAGCCTTTTCCTACAGACCGCGAAGATTATCACAACATGAGAAAATAGAAGTTACAAAAATCATAGATGATCTTCTAAAACAAGGTGTTATTGAAAGAAGTGACTCAGAGTACAGTAGTCCAATTGTGCTAGTTCCTAAAAGAGACAAGCAGTTAAGAATGTGTATAGATTACAGGGATTTAAATAAATTTACTCTACGAGACAATTTTCCATTACCCATCATTGAAGATCACCTAGATCATTTAAAGGATAAAAAGGTATTTACGTTACTAGATCTAGAAAGCGCCTTTTACCATCTGGATGTTGAGCCATCGTCAATAAAATATACATCTTTTGTAACTCCAATTGGACAGTACCAGTTCCTAAAAATGCCTTTTGGCCTAAAGAATAGTCCTGCCGAATTCATGCGCTACGTTAATTTAATATTTAAGAAGTTGATTGAGGAGAATAAGATTTTAATTTATATCGATGATATACTAATTCCCACAGAGAATGTCCAAGAAAATTTAGCTATTCTAGAAGAGGTGTTTACGCTGCTCAGTAAAAATCATTTAGAGGTTAGGTTAGACAAATGTTATTTCCTACAAAGCAAAATTACTTACCTTGGCTATTTGGTCGACAGCAATGGCGTTAGACCCAGTGATGAGCACATCGCTTCCATACAAACTTACCCTATTCCAAGGAACGTCCACGAGGTTCATAGATTTTTAGGAGTTACCTCATACTTCAGGAAGTTTGTCCAAAACTTTTCAGTAATTGCAACGCCTTTGTATAACCTACTAAAGAAGACATCAGAGTGGAAATTCCAGGAGGAAGAATTGAGATCGTTTTAAACTTTGAAATCTAAATTAATACAGAAACCTGTATTGGCTATTTATTCTCCTATGGCTGAAACAGAACTGCACTGTGACGCCAGTTCGCGAGGTTATGGTTCAATCCTGTTACAACGTCAAGCTGATAATAAGATGCATCCCGTATTTTTCTTTAGCAAGAGGACGACTGATGCTGAATCAAGATACAGTTCTTATGAACTAGAGTGCCTTTGTATAATAAACTCTTTGAAGAGATTTTACATCTATCTACATGGGATAAAATTTAAGATATTAACCGACTGCGACAGCTTTAGATTAACTCTAAGCAAAAAGGATATTGTGCCTAAAATAATGAGATGGGCGCTTTATTTAGAGAATTTTGACTATTCTATAATACCCCGCCCAGGCAATAAAATGGTCCATGTGAATGCCCTAAGTCGAATACATGTTATGACACTGGAAGAATGTAGTTTTGAACAAGTGCTGGGATTAAAGCAGACAAACGACGATGATATGAAATCTATCAAAGAACAATTATTAGTAAACGAGTTACCATATTACGAACTAAGAAATGGGTTGGTATATACCAACCCCAGAGTATATTAAACAAATTTATTGGTTTCCTAATGTAAAAGCTAGAGTCAAACCCTACATTGGAAATTGTCTCAAATGCATTGTCTACTCGCCAAAATGCGGTGTAAAGCAGTGATTGTTGCATAACATCGATAAAGGTAATGAACCGTTTAACACTATACATATTGACCATTTAGGGCCTTTGGAGAAAACTAAACAATTTCATAGATATGTATTAGTGGTGATTGATGCTTTTACGAAGTTTGTAAAACTATTTCAGTGCAAGTCCACTACCAGTCAAGAGAGCATTAAGCATATGCGTGATTACTTTGCTATGTAGAGTAGACCCAGAAGAGTAATATCTGATAGGGGTACATGCTTTAAATCTTTAGAATTCAAGAGATTTATGGAAGAAAACGCCATCAAACATATTCTTATAGCAACCAATGTACCGAGGGCAAATGGACAGGTGCAGGTTGTTAATAGAACGCTTGCGCCAATGTTAGCCAAACTGTCATCGCCAAACTCTTGGGATAAAGTACTGCACGAAGCGGAGTTTGCAATGAACAATAGTATAAATTCAACGACTAAGGAAGTGCCTAGTAAAATATTGTTTGGAGTAATGCAGCAAGGCAAAATTAGCGACAAAATAAGGGAAGTATTGTTAGAGAAATGTGCAGAAGACAGAAACCTGGAAGAAATGAGAACTAAAGTAGCAGACAACATAGGAAAGACACAGGAATATAGCAAATCATATTACGACAAGAAACACAAGGAAGCGCCAGCTTACAGAGAAGGAGATTATGTGGTTATTAGAAATGTTGACAACACTATAGGAGTAAATAAGAAACTGATTCCGAAATATAAAGGACCTTACGTGGTAAAATCTGTTCTATCAAATGATAGATATGCTTTAGTATGTAGATCCTCCTGATTTTCAAGTTACACAAATACCTTTCAATGGTATAATCGATGCAGATAGCATGAAGCCTTGGTCTAGATCCTAGATACTTACCTAAACTTGACTTATCTCTCCGTCCTCAGACCTTTCTACTTATGACCTGTTGTTACTAGATGTAACTTACCTGAATGTGTCTTATGCCACTTATGTATTTGACGACATTTTTTGTCACTTATGTTTTATGTCTTATGTATGTATGATACCTATGTATGTATTGAAACCTTATGTATTTAAGAAGCAAAAAAATGCTGCATTTATGAAAATTATGTATATAAGTATGACTTACCATTATTTATTTATGTATACCATATGTATTTGTGCGTTCACGTACTATGTGATTTTCTGGTGTCACGATTAGCCGAACTGTTTGAAATAAATCTGGAAATTTCGCGCCATTAGGTGGTGTGTGGCGAACGGTGAGAAAACGAACAGGAGTGTGTGAACAGGTTCGTGAGCGAGCACGTTGAACATATGGGTTTTTTTATGTAAACCGTTGATGTATCTATTTTTTTTAATCAATAAAGTTAGTGTAACTGTTCGCGGGCGTTTAATTTAAAATTTTATGAGAACTATAACAATAGTGAAGCAACGGCCTATTAAAATAAAGTTGGAGGCGTACTATCTGTGGATTATATTTAGTTTCATTTCAAATATAGCCAATCTTGTAACGAATCCATCGAACTCACTGGTTACAAATGATACAATGAAAATCAAAAGTCGATGTCGATGATGTACGACCGACTAAACAATATTAGCGACAAGATGTGTTTTGCTACTTTGAGTTATTTTGAATACATGTAGGTCTGCAGTTATTTATTAGTACTATTTTTATATGTAAATGTAGGCAAGTATTATTTCACCTTTTTTTCTTCCGATATAAATAGCAAAGATAAATGCCTTTTATTTGGTTGGAAGCAGTTAGACTAAATCACCCCAAAGCCGACATAGACTATTAACCTACATCTAGTTACAGCCAAAATTAGACCTGTACTGTATCAGAGGTAATATTTAATTTAATTTAATTACATTTATAGTTATATTGGTTTTCCAGAGTGAACGTGAACGAAGAGGAATTAAAGAAGTTACACATGCATATTATACAGTGGCGGCTCGTGGTAAAAATTTTAAGGTGTTCTGCAATTTTTGAAAAAAATTTACCCTGTAAAGGGGTTGTCTCCCATCGATTTTATCGTCCTTTCTCCGCCTTCCGTGTTGAAATATTGGATTTCTGGAACGATTGTCAATTGTCACACAAGAAAAATAAGAGTCACTAAGCACTACTTCGCTAACAAAAAATTATTTCTTATAAGTTAAGTCTGTTCGACGTTATTTTCGGTTCGCAAAAAATAAGAGTCTCTATAGGCACTATTTATCTAACAAAGTATTTCTTATAAATTAAGTCTATTCTACGTTATTTTCGGTGCACAAATGTTATAATCACTGTATCATTAAAATTGTCTATTTCGGAGATTTTTTTTTTCAATAGATAGCATAGAGCTGTTAAAAAATAAATTCTTAAATGTCCCGCATTTTCTCACTGCACATTCGTTACAATTCGTCTGCTTGTCGGTGACAATCGACATGCACCTGCCGCCATTATTCTGCTTATATTTTAGAGCTGTTTTAGAGTTCTTCATTGCATTGTAGTTTTTAGCAGTTCTGTTCGGATTTTAAAAGTCTTTCTAACGAATGAATTCTATATATCGCCTAAATTGAGTTCTCTGTTTTCGCATAAGAGAATTGTCAATTTTTGGTGATATGTAGAATTACAGGTAGGTATGGAATTCCACAGATTCATTATAGAAGTACATAAATTTATATTTAAACTACCCGCGCACCCGCATCATTTTAATGAAACCTGTATTATAGAGTTCTTTGCATGGGTTACTTTTTCTACAAGTTGTATAGATGGGGCATTAGAATGTTCCTTTTCTGTTCAATGTAGTGTCGTTTTTATCTATCTTTTACCTACGCGCTGGAGAAAATGCAGCGAACTATCCTGTTAAAATCACGGCTTAGTTTTAGACCGTCAAGGGGGAGAAGTGTGCAGCGCGGGTGTTTGAAAGAGCTCGCAGAGCACGTTCGTGTGGCCCAGCTATATAAAATATCAACGATCGCGCGAAATAGGTTCGTTATTCCACTGGTGGACTTTATTTACGCTTTACGCTTAGCCGGCAATTGGTTTATTTCAAGCTGTGGCTTGTGTTCGCAGTTTTTTTATCATTATGACAATGCGAATGCCTCACAAAATATATTATAAATTTTATATTTGATAAAAGGAAGGAAATAGGATTTTTTGGGAGCTTAGCTTATCGAAGTGCAGGTGGTGTCCTTGTTGAGGGCGATATTCTTATTAATGGAAGACCAGTCGGCGATTATATGGCTTTTGTTTGGATTTAGTACTTATTGGTGTTGCATAGTGTTATTTGGATTTATGCACCAGGAAGATATCTTCATTGGTTCTTTAACAGTTTGGGAACATATGAGTATAATGGCAAGAATGAAATTGGATCGCAGAATTAATGATCAGGAAAGAAGATTCAAGATTTGCGATATCTTTAGGATTATTAGGATTAGGACTATCCCAATGTATGAATACCAGAATAGGTGTAAATGGTGATAGTAAGGTATTATCTGGTGGTGAGAAAAAGAGATTAGCTTTTGCAACTGAGCTTTTAACGGATCCTCCGCTGCTGTTCTGCGACGAACCGACTACCGGTTTAGACGCCTACTCAGCACAAAAGATAGTGAGAATGATGAACATGATGTCCGCCGCTGGAAAAACGATCATGTGTACGATTCATCAGCCATCGTCTGAAATCTTCGCCATGTTCAGTTAAGTGATCCTGCTAGCCGACGGGAAAATCGCCTTCATGGGATCTACAACCAATGCAGTGCAATTCTTCGACAAATTAGGATGCTGATTTGTATTTGTCCAAACAACTACAATCCTGCTGATTTCTTCATCAGAACTCTCGCCGTTTCCCCAGGATTTGACGATTCAAGCAGGCAAACAATAAAGACAATCTGCAACCAATTTACAGTTAGTGACTACGCCAAAGAAGTTGATGTAGTAGTTCAATACGAGTTCCACATGGGACGTGCCAGTGAACATTCGAGCTTCAGAGTTAGAACAAACTTCAAAGACATCTTCTTTTGGACGAAAAAGTGTTATTGGCTAACTTACCGAAGTTTTATTGATATTTTGAGGAATCCAGCAGTATAATCTCCTAGAATTCTGCAGAAGATAGCGATTGCAATAATGGTTGGATTGTGTTCTTTGGGTGAAATTGGATGCTTAATGATCACAAAACGGAATACAATCAGTTCAGGGAACGTTGTTCCTGTTGGTTAAGGAAAATACATTTACACCAATGTATTCAGTACTAGCAGCGTTTCCTGAAGACTTACCATTGTTCCTGAGAGAATATAGATCCGGTTTATATCCAGCAGGCCTGTTTTATATTTCAAAAAATTTAGCAATGCTTCCTGGACTTATATTTGAACCTGTGTTATTTGTGACAATAACCTACTGGCTCGCAGGTTTAAGACCTACAATGTATGCTTTTCTAATGTCGATTGTATCTGCAATTTTAACCATGATCGTAGCATCTTCATGTGGAATTTTCTTCTCCAGTGCATTTGAATCTGTTCCGAATGCGATGGCTTGGTTAGTTCCGTTCGATTATGTTTTAATGGTTACCTCTGGAATATTTATACAGCTCAGTACTTTGCCAGATATTATTTCCTGGACAAAATATTTGTCGTGGTTGATGTATTCTACTGAGATATTGACTGTCATTCAATGGGATGGTGTTACTAATATTACTTGTGAGACAATCGATCCCGATATTCCTTGCTTAACGGATGGCGCCGAAATTCTCGAAAAATACAGCTTCTCTAAAGAATACTTATCCAGAAATCTATGGAATGTTCTTTTTGTGCTTGGTTTTTCATATATTGGGCTTTCTCTGTTTGTGGAGTAGAACAAGAAAAAATTGGAATCCGTATCCGCATTCGGCACCGAGAACAGCTAAAACCGTTCTAAAACCGAATTATTCTAATTCGCGAGAGCATGAAATCGGATTAAATGTGTTTGGAGCCGATTTGAAAAAGAACGAATCTTGTACGGCGTACATACACCCGGCAAGGACTGCGATCAATGTAATAGATTACAGTCTAGGAAATCCTCGTTCTTCAGCTCCGTATATTCCGATCCTTTAAGTATATATTTCTTCATAAACGTGAATTTTAATATTAGAGTTAAAATTTTTATGTGGGTAGTATAGCTTTCGTGTAATAGGTATTATCGAAGTTAAATATATATACTTACACTTAGAAGTAGAGTGCTTTCTTATTTGATAAGTTTAAAGTGTAATCTCAATGCTTGTTAGGTCGTTAATATTAAATTTGAAATGTATTCTGATGAAATTTGTAGAATTATATACATGTCTCTAATTGGTAAATAAAAGGATTACAACTTAAAAAAAATTATTATTATTATTATTATTGAGATGGCTACAAACAAAGAAAAGGCAAATAAAGAGTAAGATAGAAAAGTCATTGTAGAATGCATAGAGCTATATGAAACTTTACCAGCTTTATGGAATATAAAAAACAAAGATTATAGTAATAACAAATTTTCATGAGTGTATTCGTTTCTTTTTTTAAACCAATTCTTCATTCATCTACGTTTCATTTTCTCCTCAAGTTCTTAATTGCATTGTAGTTTTTAGCAGTTCTGTTCGGATCTTAAGTCTTTCTATTGAAAGCAGTGATGGGAATTTCGTATATTCTTGAATTCTACATATCGCCTAAATTAAGTTCTCTGTTTTCGCATAAGAGACTTGTCAATTTTTGGTGATATGTAGAATTACAGGTATACGGAATTCCACAGATTCATTATAGAGGTACAGAAATTTATATTTAAACTACCCGCGCACCCAAGATAAATTTAATGAAACCTGTATTATAGTGTTCTTTGCATGGGTTACTTTTTCTCCAAGTTGTATACATAGATGGGGTTTTAGTATGTTCCTTTTCTGTTGCATGTAGTATATGCGTTGGAGTAAAAGCAGCGAACTATCCTGTTAAAATCACGGCTTAATTTTGGCCGCGTTCATCACACTTGATTCGTTTCGATACGTTTATGATCAGTTTGCCGTTGGTCATACTGCGTTACGAACGATACTTATATCAGCTGTTCGGTTCGGTTCGGAAATAAAAACATCCATAGCGCCTTAACCTAAAGTCTGACTCTGACACAAAACAAAACACGTTTGCAGCGTCTTTCCAGCATAAAATTTTTACGCTTACAAAAATGGCGGACCGCTTAACGAACATGTTTGCAACATAAACAAACATAACCGACCGTTCATCACACCGTTCGACAACAGTTGCCACCGCTAACTGTGTGATGAACGCTGCCAATGGTGAGAAGTGTGCAGCGCGGGTGTTTGAAAGAGCGTCGCAGAGCACGTTCGTATGGCCCAGCTATATAAAATATCAACGATCGCGCGAAATAAGTTCGTTATTCCACTGGTGGACTTTACTAACGCTTTACGCTTAGCTGGCAATTGGTTTGTTATTTTAAGCTGTGGCTTGCGTTCGCAGTTTTTTTATCATTATGACAATGCGAATGCCTTACAAAATATATTATAAATTTTATATTTAATAAAAGGCAGGAAATAGTTAAATAGAAGATTTTTTGGGAGCTCTGCAGCACTGTAGCGCTTATGTACTAGCCGCCACTGATATTATATATCGAAAAATGTATTAAATTTCATATAGTGAAAGTTGTAGACATTTTATTCATGTGTAATAAATGTTAAGATGCAAGATGTATTTTTCATCTGTACTAATAGAGCAATCTGAAGCTTTTCTACATAAAATATATACATAGAATATGGAATAAATATACTATTATGTATTCTATACATATAAAGTATATATTTAGGTTTTAGGTGGTCATATACAACTTGAGTTTGGTTTTCTGTAGTTTTCCAAATTCCACGGCAAATGCGGAAAGGTAACATCTTAAGTCGGTCTACAACCGCAGGCGTAATAATAACTCATGGCCAGCCGATGTCCCCTGTAATTGGCGCAAGCTGTTGGGGGATGCTAAGGCATGGATTATTATTATTATTGTTATTATTATTATTATACTGTACAAATCATGCACCTATGGTCCGTGCTTGGCTTAGCCGCGAACAAGATTACCTCGAGAACTTGAAAACCATAGCAATTAGAATAGTGCTCTCCTCGACATTTTGTAGAAAATGTCATGCTCTACAAAAAAGGTCTTATAAGCTGCCTTGATATGTTATACAGTTAAAGCTAGATTCGCAAAAAAAGGAAAATATTGCAAAAATAACCCTAATGGGGCCGTCTCGGATTTTTTTTATATTTTTTTCTGATAGTGTGCATTAAATTATAGTGTCTACGTATTTTATTTTTTTATATTATTAATGAATATGCCAAAAAAATATTAAAGTTTGAATTTTGAATTTAGCGCATTTATGATGTGATAATGGTCAATTGACAGAGAAGTTTGCCAAGAGTATGATATGGAAAGAGCTAGAAATAACACATCAATGTTTTCTTAATCAGAAATGTAATTTTTTTTTATTCAACACCATTAACTTATGAGGCCATAATCATGTTCATTTCAACTATCTAAAGTGGCCTATAGGCCACTTTAGATAGTGGCCTAGTAAGTTTTAAAATCATAAGTCGCGTATACAGTACGGTCGACCGTCCTAGGGTCAGTCGATGTCATCCGAAACCGTATGCAATAAATCACAGACGCTTTCTGTAAGAGACGTAATGACAGGATGCAATGATATAAACTGCAATTCTTATGGAAATAAAAACAATTTTAAAAAGAGATAAATATTCTCAAGCAGCTTAACAGTATGAAAATACTACTAAATATATTCCTTTCAGAAAGAAATGTCCTTCCACGAATAATATCAATTGCTTTAAAAAAAGTCAGATTTATTGTTTAAAATATAAAAAACAAACAAGGTTCTATGGAAAATCAGGATAAAGGGAAACTTAAGACAATAAATTCTCAGAACGATGTAAAGCTGAAATGAACAATTCAGAACAACAATACATAGTAATATAGTAAATAGGTACATACCTACAAAGGAGCGATACTGTCAAATTGACAGCAAGAAACTGAACCTGTCTGTGAACGCGTCTGTGGTGTTTTGCATACCCGTTCGGATGACATCGACTGACCCTAAGACGCTCGACCGTACTGTATAATAGTAATTTATGGTACACAAATTTATGGGTATGGTTATAAGGAAAATAACTCATCAGCAAAAACAGAGAAGCCACGAACGCGAAGTGTGAGTGGCTTTGTTTTTGCGAGTGTCTTGTGACCTATAACACCCGAGTTCCATACATTATTTTATCCAACACCTTTCGAATTACGTTAAAACAGTGTTTGATGACAGTTGACATTTTTATTTGTCAAATTACTCGGTTCAACCACGTTCAACGATGAGTCATTTTATATACGTGACTTATGATTTTAAAACTAACTAGTGACTTATAGACCGCTTTAGATAGTTGAAATGACTACGATTACGGCCTCATAATTTAATGCCACCAAAAAGTACCATTATCTCGTCACTAACATGGAACTAAACATGGAAAAGAATTTACGATATACAATAGGTAACATCTAAACTAACTAACTACAAAGAACGAGTGACAAACAAAAGTAAATAAAAATAAAAATTCTTAGAAATTACGTCCTAGTAGAAGTCCTGCCTACTGGTCTTGAGTCCGCGGCGGTACGATATTGTACAGCAGCTGAGAGTAGGGCTGATCCACTTGATTGTCCAGAATCTTGTAGGTTACTCATACGTATGGGGGTGACTGGACTATGATTACCATGGTAGTGGCCTCGATTGTAGATCCTTGCGAGGCAGCCATGTTGATCGTTATCGGTGTTCGAAGTTGAGGGAATCGAGCTTATGGGATGCGATACGCAAATCGTCGAGATGAATGTTTGTGAAATGAACGGGTTGGATAAAGAATGTTTCCAGAGTAGAGTTTATGTGTTTGGAAATGCAACGTTCGTCTTCGATAATTGAGATGAGATAATTGAGATGAGAATGATGTTCTGATATTCTGTCCGGATATCTGAAGATGCAGTTAATTGTGTATCCTTTGAATAGGCTTGACACTTCTCGTCGAGTTGAATGATACCTATACTATTGATGACTTCATCACGTAGTGTTGAGTTTGGACACAGGATGGTTACTATCTCGCGTTGGGATAGCAGGTAGATCCATTGGTTGCTGACCTGAAGTTGGTGTCACACTCTTATAGTTTCCTTGAGTATCCTGGTGTTGCAGGTGTTCGGAATCTTGTTCTTGAAAGAGGCAATTAGGGATACCTCGCACTTGTGATTCTCGCTGGTAGAATAAATTGTCGTTTTTGAGCATAGGTACTCGTTTCTCGTTATCTGTCTACAATCGGCAAGAGAACTTAACTGAACATAACGAAGTTCTTCACTTGATCTCTTGGTGCAGAAGTAGAACACTAAACACTTTAACCCACTGAACACCAACAGAACCACCAGAACAACAACAGCATTGCTGTTGAAACGCGTCGGTGTTTTAGTTAAAACTTGTTTGGTGTTCAGTGGGTTAAAGTGTTTAGTGTTGAACATAACGAGCCTTTGTTTTCGAAATACCGAGATATGGTGTATCCTGCTGAATATAAGCATAAGTTAAGTTGATTCTATGCATTATCGGCAAAGGTATTAATTTATACAAATTGAAAATCGCGTTATCGGTTAAAGGAATTTGGACTAAAAAGATGATTTTGTTCTTGCTTCAGAAAACATTAAGTTTGCTGATTTCGATTAATTTAGCAGCGTTATCATCGTTTAACGTAAACGGAAAAGATTTTCCTTCGCTTAGGAGCCTGATGTTTCCGCGTAAATTATTAATTAAATTTGCAGGTGAGATGACAAAGGGATGCAAAATATTTTGTTTAGAAAATAATACAGCATCAATTAGCACGTCCCCATACAGCACCAAATAGTGTCTGAAACATTTCACTAGTGTTACTATGAATCATACAGTATGTTTCTGGAACCTTTCGGTACATATTTGAAACATTTATGAAACATGTCATAAATATCAATTTGTCCGCGAATGTTTCAGAAAGTGTAATGTTTCTGTAATATTTCTGAATATAGTTCGAAATGGTTCTGCATTGTTTCTCATACAGAACTGAACAATTGTGAAACATTTCTCTGATGTTACAATGAATATAATGAAATATGTCAGAAGTATCGATTTGTACATACATATATATATCGTTCCTTGGATGTAAAATTATCCTATCCCCATTTTTTGCTATTTTGACAGTATCTGTTGATTTGATACTACAAGAACATATTAGATGCTGAACACAAGCTAGGTCTAGGTTTGACTGCTATCAGCAGTAACTGTGAAAATGGCTATCCTTCCGCATCAAATTTTAAATTACTTGTAGTATAAAATCAACAGATATTATCGAAACAGCACAAAAATAGAGATAGGCCACTTCTGCATCCAGGCGACGATAACCTACAGGAAGCTTAAGTTCAAATCAAGTGGATGTATAAGTCACAAGCCTCGTATATACATATATGTTAACTTGATTTATATATACAAAGCAATACACAAGAATAAGTTGTATTTAATTTGCCTTTTCTGTTTATAGCCTTAATATTGAGATAGAACTGTAGTACAATCCAACAGGCTGTAATGTTGCAAATTAAAAGATCGATGAAGTTCTAAAAGTTTTCTTAGGTGAAAAACTTTGCTTTAAGGTTGAACAATTAAAATATATCATATAAATACAGTTTATTTAAAATAGCTTAGTATATATGTATATAAGATGGAAAAAAGTAACGATGAAGTACTATATATTTATCTTTAAGTGTAATATATAAGTAATTATTACATATCTTAACTCATCTTCTATGTTCGAATGTTTCCTCCTAACAAAAGATTGTAGGTTAGAGCGGAATATGAATGTTAGCTAAACACAATGGTTTGTCTAAGCTATGCATTAAAGTGCCCTATTAATTTAATCTATTAACAATGAAACAAATGTATCTACAGGTTAGGTCGGTAATCAAATTGTTGTGCAAGAAAGAATCTATTTGATCTATAACAGGAAAAGATATAGAAATTTACCATTGTAAACAAACTTCGCTTACACAACACTGAACAAACAGCAAACTAAAATCCGCGTAAACTGCGGAACAACATATGGTGAATGGTAGGCATTTGGGCAGCCGCATATGCGCGAACTTCAAAGTTGTAACTATAACCGACTCCGGAGCCGTTACAAAAGATTATCGTCTCTATTAAAATGTTATATATACAATATAATTATCAACTATGCATTCTTTGAACAAAAGTTATAGATTACTTCGTCGATTTTAAATTATTAATTAAATTTATGAAGCGATACTGAAATATAACAAAACCACGATGTTTAGTTACTTTGAAACAAAATAACATTGCTTCCTACCAGTGAAATGATATCATTTCGAAAATAATAAAGCATCAATTAGCACGTCGTACTGCTCACTCAATTCGTTAACCACGTAAGTTAATAAAGCAATATGACTAGTCGCGGTAGCGAGTCTTTCTAACGCAATCGTTTTGCTATGTACTGCATTTGCGAAGTCATTGAATTTTTTAAATGTTTTGATTAAAGATTCGTTCATTAGCTTGCAAAGTTGCTATCGAGTCGTTGAAATTTGATATGCTAGATTTATAATTTTATAATTTGGATCTGATCTTTCATTAAGGATTGAATTGTTACATCAGTTCTTGCTTTTTCTTCTAATATTTTATCATAATAATCAGCATCCTCGGCGTCGAGCGACCCAGTTAACCACTTCCAAGCGGTTCCGAGGCCGTTGAGTAATCCGCGTTTTTTGCGATTATCGGTATTATAAATTAAATGATTAAGTGAATCACGTTTTACCTGAATAATATAATTTTATTTTTTACGAAATTTAGTGATTGTCGGTATGGGATTAGTTCGTGACTCAATTCCTCTATATCGCACATGTCGATAGTTTGTGACATAATACGTTGGGCAAATTGCAATTTGGTTTCGTAGAACGACGTATTAATGAAAAACAAGAGTTGCCAGCTATCGGCGTGGAGTTTCGCGTATCCGAGCTGCTCGTAGAAAATCCCGCTGGAATTACGCACAGACGTAATCTTGTATGCTAGAATGAGCTGCTATCTCACACCCAACGAGCCGATAGCGGACTTTCGGGGCAAGCCCGACAACCTGGAAGACGACCTTCGAGAAATGGCAGGGTCCATTATTCTAGGAGGAGACGTCAACGCCAAAGCCGTGGAATGGGGTATGGAATACACCGATTCGCGAGGGAGACGTATACTGGACATGGCGGCCAGACTCGGACTCAGCGTGGTAAATGTCAGAGACACTACCACGTTCAGAAGACCAGGCTACGGAGAGACGATACCGGACATCTTGGCCTTGGAGGACATTGTGCGGGACATCATGGACTGGCGAGTCATAGAGGACTACACCAGAAGTCACTACCAGTACATAAGCTACAACGTGACGAGACAGTAGCCGATCAGGCGAAATCCTGCTCCGCCCGGTCCTCGATGGAACGTAGCGAAGCTGGATGAAGACGCCCTGGCTGATGCAATCGCTCGGAGAAAGGATGCCGTCATGGAATGTTCTGGTTCGGCGGAGACCATTGCGGACGCGACCATAGCCCTCATACGTCGCGCCTGCGACGCCTCTATGCAGCGGAGAAGGAAACACAATAGAAGATCTGCGTATTGGTGGAACAACGAGATCGCGACCCTCAGGGAAAGATGCTTACAGCTTAGGCGGAGAATAACCAGAGCGACACGACGAGATCCGAACGCGGCAGAACTAGAGTCCGAGGACTTCATGAACGCCAAGAGAGATCTCAAGAACGCCATCTACAGGAGCAAGAGACTTAAGTTGGAGGAGCTGTGGCAGGACGTTGACAACGACCCATGTGGCCTTGGGTACAAGATCGTTATGCAGAAGCTTACGACGAAGACTGCGAATCCAGCCCTCGAACGAGATCGTATGCGGAACATCGTAGACACGTTGTTCCCTACCCATCCGGAGAGAACTGCGGAAATGGAGGACGAGCTACTGAACGACATCCCGCTTTTTATCGGAGATGAACTGTCAAGAGCGGCGAACTTCCTACAAAACCGCAAAGCACCTGGACCCGACGGAATTCCGACGGAAGCTCTCAAGATTGTGACGCGCGTCTGCCCAGATTTGCTTCTGAACATGTACAACCGCTGTTTAACAGAAGGAGCATTCTGCACGAGATGGAAGGTACAGCGACTAGTGCTTATAAGCAAAGGTAAGGGCAACCCAACCACGGCAGCGGCATACAGACCGCTATGTATGCTGGACACGGCTGGAAAGCTACTAGAAAGACTGCTCAAAACACGACTCGAGAGCAGCATAGACGACGCGGGAGGCCTGTCCGAGAGACAGCATGGCTTCAGGAAGGGACACTCCACCGTCGGCGCCGTAGCGCAGGTAGTGGAAAGCTTCGAAGCCGCTCAACGGAAAAATCATTACTCGAGACCCCTGGTGATGCTCGTCACATTGGACGTAAGAAACGCCTTCAACTCGGCGAGATGGGACGTCATGTTGGACGCTCTGCAGAACACGTTCGACACGCCATCCTATTTACTTAGAATGATACGCAGCTACCTTAGCGACAGGAAGCTGGTCTACGACACCGCAGGCGGGCCGTGCACGAAGAAGATAACAGCAGGAGCGACGCAGGGTTCCATACTCGGCCCCGACTTATCGAATGTGTCCTACGACGGATCCTCCGAATGGAGCTGCCGCAAGATGCGTATCTGATAGGATACGCAGACGACGTAGCGGCAGTCATCCTAGCGCGTAATGAGAAGTCACCACATGGATGGACGAACACGGTCTGATCCTGGCAACGGAGAAGACCGAGGTCGTTCTACTGACCAGGAGAAGAATCTCTAGGGAGATCGACATGACGGTGGATACGGAAGTTATAACCACTACAACTTCCGTGAAGTACCTCGGACTGCGGCTCGACAGCAAGATGACCATCTGACAACAGATCCAGTCATCGAGCGATAAAGGCGCTAAGGTAACGACGACGCTGAGCCGACTAATGGCCAACGTAGAAGGACCGACGGCAAGTAAGCGCCGGCTGCTAATGACCGTCACCCATTCCATACTGTTGTATGGAAGCGAGATCTGGGCTGACGCCTTACAGCATGACAAGTAAAGAAAGCAGATGGCTTCAGTACAGCGACGGGGAGCACTCAGGATCGCCAGCGCATACCGTACGGTTTCCGAACCGGCGGTGCTCGTGATCGCAGGAGTAATCCCGATAGACCTACTGGCTCAAGAAAAGAAGAGAGTCTACGAGACACGACGAGACGTCGGTACACGACAAGCCAGAGCGGACGCTAAAGCGCTCACACGACAACGTTGGCAAGAGCGCTGCCAGAACGACACGAGAGGACGGTGGACGGCCAGACTCATCCGCAACATCACGGAGTGGATGGACCGAGACCACGGCGAGGAAAATTACTATCTTACCCAGTTTTTCAGCGGACACAGGTATTTCAACGCATACCTAGCTCGAATGGGTAAAGCAGAGAACGCGACATGTCAGTATCACGACTCTGCGGAAGATGATGCTCACCACACCTTCTTCGAATGCGAGAGGTGGAGTGACTACAGAGCCGCGCTACAACACGAAGTAGGATCTCTAACGCCGGATAACGTCGTTGTAGATTAATGCCAGTGCGAAGGATAGACATGTTGGGGTAGCGCGGGGCGGGGTATGCAAGTCTCTATTATCCATCTACTATCTTAAGCTTCATTTACATAGAGGGTAGTGCCAATTGTAGTGTAAGAGTAGTGAAAGGTGTATAGTAGTGCAGAAATGTATTTACATAAGAAATGCAGTGGCGATTCGCCTGCTTTGTTGCGCATGCGTAACTACACATCTGACAGTTGATAATTGATGTATATAGTCAGTCAAATGTAAACACAACAAAACAGCTGATGTCGGTAAATTTTTTTGCGCAGGCGCAATGGTATAAGTAAGTTGGAGTTTGCAAACTTTGGCACTACCTTTTCACTACCGTTACTGTTGCACTGTTTATGTAAATGCTCTTACACTACAATTGGTACTACCATCTATGTAAATGACGCTTTACTCTTGCCATGCGGATGTATCGTAACTATCCCAGTTCTTGTTTCTTTGAGTGTCATGGACAGAGAGGATGTCCGGGTGTATGCAGTCCACGCTGTGCTCCTGATACAATATCGGTTCTACCGTCAAGCGAATATTGTACGTATACAATACAAACAAGGTCGTTGTCTATATACATAGTATACACATTTGCGTTCAAAGCTACAGGTCAAAGAGTACAGAAGAAAGATAGGTTTCTAATGACTGCATACGAATCGTACTTGTCTCTTGATATCTCTCTTCGCATATATATTTCCCTTTATACTGCTTCTATTAGCTATATTTGGTGTAATTATATACTTACTTTTGTTTTCGATATAGAAGTTTACATTCGATGAATATTGCAAGTATTAGCGTCTTCCTATTTGTTAGGTATATATTATATATGATGTAACTTATTATACACAGATGTAATTAATACAATATATTCTTGAATTTTTATTTATTTAAGTGTTCTACAGAGACAACGATAGAGATAGCCGGGTACAATGTAAACTCGTGTTACCACGTTCTGCGCCCCCTTCCGAGCTTTTCGCCAACTGGTGAGATATGCCCGCCAGTATTTGAAATAATGAACAATGCCTTTTACTGTGAATTTATATTTTTCATCGATCTCATAACACGTAGATCAGTCACTATAGATTCAACAAAACGATATACAAATTTAACAGATAACAGTTTACATATCTATGTTAGAAAAGTGACTTATCCATCATGTTATAAGACCGACAATATAATCTTATATATAATTCAGACAATTAATGCGTACAAATTGTTTATATAAAAAGGGTTTATTAGTTAAATCAATGGCTTACAGTATTACACAAAGTTTAATTTACACCTTATTACGTGTTACAATTGATTTTAATAAATATACACGATAAAGTTCATCTGTCTGCAGATTACTGAGTCCCTGTCTTAGTAGTAGTTTATAGAATTCGATTGAATAAGCAAACAATACATGTCCATTCAACAACCCTATATCTATTGTTATCCAGCAAATAAAAAATAAATAAATTATAGTGTTAAAGTATCGGCGTATATGTATTTAACTTACGTTAGAATGAGTGATGTTTACATAACAAACACGATCGTACCTACCGAACACTGCGTTTTGGCGTCTTCCCATTTGTATGACATCACGAGCGAACATACAATCAACCGTGCTTATAAACAGTTTGCTCGCCAAAAATCGATTAAAATAATAAATTAGTTTTCGCAGTTAACCGTACGCCCGGGACTGGACAGACTCGAATGCATCTCGAATGAAGAAACAGCATAGCCAACTTATATACGCTGGAGAGTTGGTATCTACAATACACTGACTCAATGGACTTTAGCGTCCCTATCGAGCTTTTCGCCAACTTCTCCGTATTTAAAACGCGGTAACAGCTGGTCGTATTAAGCCGATACCCCCTGGTGTTCTAAGTGTATATTCTTTCTTGGTTAGGATACGCGGTTATTTGTATTAGTTAAATGAAATTAAAAACTCTTCTCAATATTTTTGGAGGTTCGGAAAAAAATCAAAGTGAAGAATAAGCTTCTTTTCTTGTTTTGAATTAATTTGAAAAAAATTACATGATTTCATTGAGTGAGATTTTACATGCTTATTGTGTAAAAGTAAAATATTATTAAAGATTACATTGTATACATAACGATCGGTGTGTTACAAATTTTACGATCAACATTCAAATAATAATATTTGAAAACGTGTTTCTACAGAATTGAAAATGATTCGATATGCAACATACAATGTTTATTTAATATAAAAAGAAATATAAAAAAAATCAAAGGAATCAAACAAATCTTGTCAAGTTCCAAGTCCCGATTCGGCGTGAAACTTGCCAATTTCTCTGAAAATTTACATAATGTTTAAAACTATACAAAATTAGAAGAGTACATCAACTATATGTATATATGTAATACTATAATCTAAGAACATACTTAATTTCAAAATAACCGTTTCAAAATAACCCTATACGTCGTCCCTAAACTCTTTTATGAATGCTTATAATCTTCCGAAAAAGAAAACTACACCAGTTAAATAAACATCAGCAAACGTAGCAACAAAGGCATTACCAATTTCAGATGGACAAAAGTTTATAATCATCAACAAATATTTTTGCCTGGATTCTTGTTGATTTGATTGATTCATTGATGAGTTGATTGATTCATTGATGAGTATTCATACAAATCTTTCATGTATATGCTGAAGTCAAAACATGAAGTTGTAGATTGTTTTGTTAATTTTAGAAATTTGGTAGAAAATCAAACAGAAAAAATAAAAATATTCCATACAGATAATGGAGGTCAAATACTGTTCGAAGAAGTTTATTTCCATTTTAGAACAGACAGGTATCCAGCATCAACTCATGCGTGAACGTACGCGCCAGAGCAGAATAGTGTTATTGAAAGGCTAAATAGACTCTTTGGCTTATTATTTGATGCTCTGTTAACAAAAAGTTTCTATGAGATGAGAACGCGTGGGTTTTCATCAACACAGATGACAGAATCTAAACAAAATAAAGTGAAAAAGAACACGAAGAAAAATAATTTTAGATAAATCAGGTAAATATAATTTCAAAAACTAAAGAAACGTAAAGAAATACCGGGGAACCGCGTTCAAATGGATTTATAAGCAACACGAAGATACTCAAGACGAAAATGTTACAATACGATGGCAGCTGGCTAAGAAATGAACAACCGAAGAAGAAAACGGTACGCGAAACACTGAATTACAATAAGAGATCATTGAAGAAACACATGAGATGTATAAGATGAACCGTCGAAGGAACTAAAAGTAAGATCGATGTACAGCGAAGCTTAAAACCATATAACGTAACTGAAACAAGATAAATTAGCACCCAACAAAATGCCACCCGAACCACGGTCAGAAATTTATGAAGTGAATTTACAAAGTAAATTTCTTGATAGACTACAAGATCAAAAGGCAGAGAAAGCAAGGGGACAAAACAAACAACCAAAAGCTACACGCCACGCAGCAAATTTACAACAGACGGCCAGACAGTTCGACCCAACCACCACTTCGGCAAATCGGCAGAAGCCCTTGAAGAAAGAAAAGAACAAAAGGAACAACTAAATCGGGTTTATCATTTCCATAGTAGAAATTGCAAATGGATAAGGATCGGATCCAAAAATGGGGAATAGGAAATGAACTGCTGCTCTCCTGCACACAACTAACACATACACATACATTCTGAATTCTCTAGGCTCCACCAACAAAAAAAAGAAAGATAAAGGCCAACAAAAAAATAAACCAAAAGAAGATAGCAAAACAAGGGAGGTTTACCCAGAAGGAAAGCAACACCTGGCCTAGATGTGCTGAAACGCTGAGGGCGACAACAAAAGAAAAAAATCGACACATCCATATCTCGGAACAAACAGTCTGAACGTCAGGGAAATGCAAAACCTGCCGGAACTCAGAGGTGTAAGGCTAAAACAAGCTTTTTATGCGCTCCTAAGGAACGTCAAAATCGAGAGAATCAAAAGCGTCAAAATCGCTCAAAGTAGCGTTCTTCAAAAAAAGCGTTTCGAAGAACTAAATTAAATATGGTCAATCATCATTCAGTTTCAATGGTTTTTTGTTTAACATTAAGTTCACCATTTTCTTTTGAGTCACAGAATATTGAGTTAAGGTAAATTACTAAATGATTAGGTAATACGCATACTTTAATAGATTTCATTTTAAAATTTTAATAAAGATAGCTCCAAACTCCAAAGTGCTCTAAATTACAAAAGGAGCTACAATTATTGTAACATGGATTAGTAAAACTTTTCTGTAGGTATGGCGCTTCTGGTTTTACCACAAGGATTATGTCAATTTTGAGTGCCTCAAAAATAACATTACACTAATATTTAGCTGACTATAAAATAATGTAATACTTGTTCCTCCTTGTAATTCTCGGATGTATAGCTTGATCCACTATAGATATTATTTAACGTAGTATATACAATTCTTAATACAACAACATTACAAGTTTTAGCGGAAGGTGTGTAAAATAGTAGTAATAAGGGTTGATATGATGACTATATCAAAGAATGAAAGAGAAATGAAGGAATTATCACAAAAGTTTTGACTCTTAAATGTAGCGACATAATTTTAAAATACTGGAAAATTTTATTTATTTTTTTTTATAGAATACTTTTTACTCGTTTACTAGTAATTTTTAAATTTATACGAATATATCCGTTCAGTTTGCAATTGAGTTTACTTCGATTCTGTAAACTATGTAAGAAACAGTAGATTTTAATACAGGACTAAAAAAGTCTACTTTGGTGTTAAGCTACGTCCTTGATATACTTGTATATACATGTATATTTTCGAATATTTCCGTCGCTTATGGTAATATGCCTTTCTTTATCAGTCTTCTACGTATTTTGCCTACCTAACTATATATAATGTAATATGTTTTTATTACGCATTGGTTGTTTCGTAACAATTGCCTTTTTGACCTTTTAAGTTTGACTAAACGAAATGTATGTTACCCAAAACATAACGTAAGAGTGATATTATAAAGACATTTCACATTGTGACCCTTGATAATCTTAGATAATTCTCACATATAGAAGTATATACAAGTATATTTTACAGAAGCTTGGGTCATAGTAAGTAAATGTTATATGTAGGAATGGTATTATTTAGTTAATTTGCCAATTTATGTGAATAGCGATACAATACTATAATTTGTATCTTAATTAAGTCAAAATTCGACGATATTTAAGCAAGTTAGCGATAACAAAGTGATATAATGTATAAATTAAAAGAAGATGTATCCAAGCGCGAAGTAAGTAGACTTTTCAGTACCACTTGTAATTTCTTTAACTTAATTTTCAGTCTAAGCAGTCTCTAGCTTCAAAGGATTCTTCCCAAAGTACTTATATAATAATTTCTCCACAAATTGAAGAAGTTGGAGTTTTGGCCAAATATTTAAAAATATTCGAAACTTACAAGGTTAACTTGTTGCATATAGAGTCTCGAGCGTCTACCAAAGTTTCAGATCGATATGAATTTGTGATAGAATGTGCACCGAGTGGAGACTTGGGTTCAGCCATAGCAGAAATTAAAGAATCAAGCGATTATTTCAATATAATTTCAAGAAACTATGCTGATAATCAAGGTAAGCACACTTGGTATATTTATTTGCATCCTGATAAAAACCGTAAAAATACGTAATATACTGATACGTTTCGTGTTAAGGAACAAGATGAATATGAGACCTAATGTAATTAATAGCAAATTTGTATACACTTTTTCCACAATTAACTACAACTACCTATTATTTACTGATAATTTGAAAAAAATGTTAAAGTAAAACAGTAATTAATAATGAATTCGTATATGTGTGTGACAGCTTAATTAATTTTGTTGTTCATTTTACATAGGCTTATTCACTGATTTACATCTTCGTTTCTGGTCTATTTTATCCGTATAAACATAGGTATGCTCATTTCCCTCCTTTTTGAGTACAAGTTCACTAATTTAGAAAAATTAGAATAGTTGAATGGATAATATAGAAATAATTAACCGAATCCAGACAGAATGTTATTACATGCATAATAAACTGTAAGAAGTACACAATATCAATACCTGTAATACCTGTATTAACCTGTATGTATGCAATAAAATCTAAATTTCTTTAAGTTTTCGTCATTTGGTTATAACTTTATCCAAGGTATAATAAATACCGAGTGTCAATATAACTATTGTGGTCTCCATCAAAACACAAACATACACAAGCATGTATAGGTCCATTGGGAGTACGTTCTAAAATTATTTTGAAATATACAGAGTGCCCCAAAAGACAGTTACACATCAAAGTTATCAACATTTAAATGAAATACCATGTATATTATTGTATATTTCGATGACGTAGACTAAATAAAGGCAACTTACTATTATATTCCCTATACCTAGATTCAACAGTTTCTGGGATATTGAATAATGTTTGAAAATGTAGATCAATATTTAGAATGCGTATCTGCTTTACGAATTAGTTAAAGTTATGTGTTTTAAGTTGTATTGTTTCATTAGTTCATTGTTTCATTCACACTACATCTAATGCTAAAACAAAGATGCTTTCTGCAGAGCGGTTAAAATCTTACCTCTACCTGTGGATACCATTAATTCTCAATAACTTACTTATTTTAGACGGAACACCCTGCATCTAACATCGTAATTGGATTTTGAATTTTATTTCTTTTTTAAATGTTCTGAGGGTTCCTTTTATAGTTTCTTTGTAAAAGTCAATTTAGTGTTTTAATTAGCTTTCACATGACAATAATTTCAGATATTCATTTATGTGAAACCAGACAAAAATGAACTAATACATACGTTATTACATATAAATTTACACCATCATTTTAATACAAAAGGACACAAAAAAACTAATGATTTAAATAGCACTTGATGTCCATCATTTTTAATATATAAAGAAATTCTTGGTTGAAATGTTATCATATTGTCAGGTGTTGTTTGTGGTACATATATTGTATACAATATTTGCCAACTATCGCCACACAAGAATCTGGACTCCTTAGATGTGGGGATCTTGATGATCAGTTCTGTGAATCACCACATCCTAATTACTTAGTAGGATATTGCCTATCTCATTAACTCCGAAAGAAGTAGTATGATGTAGCTGTAGCCGCATCTTTTGTCAGATATTCAGAGGTATGTTTTCCAAAAGTACGTGTAAAACTTCTATAAAAAATAAAGATGGCATGTTTGTACCACATACATAGTGGCGTTATCGAGTTTGCGATTGGCCAACTAGGCGTACACATACTAGCAGCCTTTAACTGTCAATTAGTATGCAGTTGTATTAAGTTTATGGTGACAATGTGTGCCTGCGTCATCGAAATATGCGATAATACACATGATGTTATGAGGGCTTCCGGGTTTTGACCGCGTCATAGTAAAGTACATATATACAATAAAATAAAACAAAAATGAAAACGAAAATTACAAAAAATATATATACAACTTACTCAAACTCGACGTTTCGCCACTAATGTAAGTGGCTTCTTCAGGAGCAAAACTAGGTGAGGGGCCTGCGTCATCGAAATATGCGATAATACACATGATGTTCCGTTAAAATTTTGATAACTTTGATGTGTTACTTTATTATGTGACACCCTGCATAGTTCAAAATAATTTTAAAACGTGCTCGCAATGGACTTACACATGCTCCAACAAATAGATTTTAAATATATGTTATGGTTTCTTATATATCAACCGAAGGGAATGTGGTGCCCCACCTTGTAGACAGGGTGATTGTGAATTCAGCCCTAGTGAAATTGGAGGAATTTTGAAAGCAATAGGATATATTTTATATATGGAATAGTTGCAGCTGCATATTTCAATCATTTTAGGAGTATAAACTCGTAAAATCAACTTCTGGTTTAACCGGAAATTTAATTGCTTTTTACTTTTCTTATTATTTTCTTAAATATCATTTACTTGTCTATAAAAAAACTATTGGACATGTATAGCCTTAAAGTTAATAATTGACGAGATATGTACGTTTAGAATGTGCTATGCGACCAAAACTAATACTAAAGTCTATTCCAAATAAGAATGGAACAGATGACGCTACAATCGTAGCGCATACCACACAGGAACAAGGTTGTGATTTGCAAAAATCGTGGGGTAAATTTAAAATTTGTTTTCGATTGACTGATAATTGACTGACCACTGTAAGTAGAATAACATAATAAAACACTTCTGCTTCTAATTGCACTTTTTTGAGCTTCGTCCAATTTGTCATATTTCGTTTGACATATCCGTTTCTTTGATGGCGTCTCTATATCTCTGATGGTATCAAACAGTGTATTTTTGCTAATCCTTTCATTTGCTGTCTGATGAAGCCTTTGCCCACTTGTTTCATGCATACACCTTGCATTTTTTGAGGAACCTGTGAGAGCAGCATTAGCCATAATTCACGTATTCACGTTTATCAAAAGCATAAGATGTATAAACAAGAAAATTTAAGGAAAACAGTTCAAATTGTACTTTCAATAAATAAATATTATGATTCAGAAGCTCTAAAAAAGCTAATTTTGTATAAAGAATCAAGATGAAATAAATAAAAAAAAACAATAAATCGCAATAGAACACAAACAACGCCCGCATATTGTATAACCTTTTTGATGTTTTTGACATAATATGCAATTTTGACAAATTGTTCTTGTGTAAATGTGTACTAGATTTTAACCTATCACAGATGTTTATTTTAGACCCTATCTTTCATAACGTTCCTTTCTTATTTGGAATGAGGTATAAGTATATTTGAAATGTCAGTTCCACTATTCTGACTTTTCTCTGACCACTGCGCACTTGACTAATATACGACGAGTTAAAATTGTCTAGCTGTAACTAATTTGAAGCTAAGTCTAGGATGCCATGAGCAAACTATTACACATGTATAACAATAATCGTGAGTAATAATTTTATTTGACAAGGAAAATAAGATCAATAATTAATAAAACAATTGTAAATTAATATTATAACGAACAGATAATAGGCTAATTTTAACATATTTAATTTAATAAGTATTCAAAGTGTCCACCATTTTCCTGAAAGCACAAATGACATCTCCGAATTATGCTTGCTTCCGCGTTATCCAACAAATCGGGAGATATTTGGTTGTCAGCGTTTAAAATCATATTTTGTAAATCGCCTAAATTTCGTGGTATTTTTAGATATACATATTATATCCTTTATAAATCCCGACACAAAAAAATCTAATGGTGTAAGATCCGGAAATCTAGGTGGCCAATCAACAGGACCTTGATTGGCAATATAGCGGTGGCCAAATACTGTAGTAGGTAAACTGTGTGCCTACGGCCGCAGTCACTCGACGTAGACACTCTGTATAAGCCGTATTTTGACAGCTAAAACCTGTCAAACTGTCATAATTGTAACAATTTGGTGGTTTTACGCAGGTTTTAGCTGTCAAAATACGGCTTATATAGCGTGTCCACGTCGAGTGACTGCGGCCGTAGGCACACAGTTTACCTACTTACTGTTGCTCCTGCTGCTACTAAAGAGTTGGTCTAATATTCAATGATAGTTCCTACAAATAATCCATAAATTCAGTTTGTAGGAAATGTAAAAATCTGTCGGCAGTTGACGATCCTTGATAAAAAGAGGACCAAGTCTTCTACGTCCTACAATTCCCAACCATACGTTTATAGAAAATCTCTCCAGAAATCGTGTTTGTTGAATTTGTCGAAGATTTTCGTCATCCCAGTAGTGTACATTATGCCCATTTACTGTAAAATTACATTCATCTGTCTAAATTGTGCCAAATTAACGTTCATTTTAACTAACTTCACATCGATGAAAGTCACTTTAAAATGGAATATTCTATATATTATTGCATTTTTGAATACACGTAATAATTTCTATCGTTCATTATTAAATATATTAGCTTGTATTTTTTACGGTTTCCGAGTTATGAGTGTTTTTCTAGTGAAAGTCTAATAATACGCCTTTTTTGTGCATTTAAATACACCACGACGTTTTAATTTTATTTTCCGATGTTAAAATTTCATTTTCATAGAATGCTTTTTTGTTTCTTCAACACACGCGTTAGGGCGGTTTCACACACACCGATATTATCGGTATCGGTGTCGGACATCTGATACAGTCAAGTGGTGGCGTAGTCTTGCGTCAGTGTACCTGTCTGTGTGAAAACTGTATTCATTTTACATTGCGTAGTAAAACGAAACGATACGTTTCCGTCCGATATCAACAGAGCCACCCGACAAGCGCAACGATATCGGTGGCATTTCATTCAATGTATGTTTGCTTCAATCCGACACCGATACCGATAATATCGGTGTGTGTGAAACCGGCCTTATACTCCCGTTTTTGGCTGTTATAAGCTTCAAGTAACTGAGGATTCCCATATTTTATATACTGTTGGAATCATGAAAGAAGAGTCCTGCGTCACAAATTGCCGCGTATAGTAATGACACACATTTCTAAAATTATTACTCAAGGTACT
This sequence comes from Holotrichia oblita, assembly GCA_023690525.1. Lineage (NCBI taxonomy): Eukaryota > Metazoa > Arthropoda > Insecta > Coleoptera > Scarabaeidae > Holotrichia > Holotrichia oblita. The sequence goes on along the minus strand of CM043015.1, from coordinate 135,522,270 downwards.
TTAAAAGATAAAGATAGCAACGTAAACGTATTCATCCATAACGGGGATTAACCTGGTGTAGTCAGTAATGTACAGGACAAAGATAGAAATATAACCAAAACGAGATCTCTATACCAACTATGTACATACATAAAGCCGCACTTCGAATCGAAATTTTATTAACGTTGTTTTACCGGTTGCCGAATTTCAAATAGGTTATTTGTAATCGGGCCACTGCCCAGGGCGGCATCCTTGGGGGCGGCAAATGGGCTTTAAAATTAACTAGTTTATGAAGAAAAATCAAGATTTGAATACTTGTTGGTCTTGACTTTAATAAATAAAAAAGAAAGTTCCATCGATATTTTAAAATTCATTTCAAAGGTGAATTTTGCTCCAAATCTCGGTATATAGTTTTAATAATCTTGCTTATTCTCCCAATAAGTGTGGCAAGTGAAGAAAGAAGTTTCTCCAAATTAAAGTTAATCAAAAATTTTTTACGCTCTACAACTCCCAAGGATCAGCTAAATGGCTTGACAACATTAGCCATTGAACATGAGCTAGCTGAAGAAATTGATGTCAAAAAGGTTATTAAAACATTCTCAGAATTAAAAGTGAGAAAAACACATTTAAGTTTAACTGTATTTTTAATAATTAGGTTTTTATTTTTAGTGGTTCTATAATTTGTTTTACTATTTTTTTTAATACATGCATTTTGTAATTATACAGGGTGAGTCACGACTATTCCCTCGGTCCCTTGTGTCTAAACGCTAAAAGAGATGAGTTTCAAATTTTAGTCAAATATGTAGGACGATAAGGAACACATTTTAAAATTATTTGCAAGTATATAGGGTGATTCAAAAAAGTACAGCATATCAAAGTTAGGTTATTTTTAATAGAACACCCTATATTCTATACCATTTTTGGATTCTACGTCATAAACTAGGATAACTTCGTTAATAGTTTCCTATATCTATCTGCTGCCAATTTCGAGAGAATTTGATTTTTATGAAAATGTCGGTTTTCGCAAAAAAATTAAAAACAGAAAAACTGTATGACTTGGACGATTAGATTTGTAAGAAGTTATTTTGACAAAGCGTGCTTTCAATAAACCAGTAGAGCATTTTGATATCGGCTATATGACATTAAGCAAAACAATTTATATTTTATATGCTTTCAACCATCAATAACTCTTTTAAGTTAAATGGAACACCATATATTTATCCATCCTATGTGAAAGCACAGTAAACCGCCTACCAAAAACTATAAAGATGTCTATAATATCTAAATTTAAAGATTAAAATGTTATTAACGATATTCTCTAAAAACCTCGTAAAACCGATGCTTTTTTTCATCTAAATGCTGCTTTAAAATTAGCATATGTTCATCTATTTGCGACTGTCATTAATTCCTACCTATAAATCGTATACTTATTTAATAATAATTACGTGTAGTAGATGAATAATAAAACAAACAAATAATACTCCACCTACCATTCCTGAAGATACGAAAATTAAAAATTATGTTATTTCAAAGCCTGTTGTCTCGTATGATATAAATAAAAATCTGCCCATTAGCCCCTAAAACATGTGCACTGAATGAATTAATTAAGCGTTGGCGTTACCGATTTTTATCTGTATTATAAATAATGTTAACAAAAAATGTATTTAATTGAATCACTGGCATTATACGGAAGAAGATTCTATAACATTATACATAGAATAAAATGGTCAATCAATGTGAACGTCTACTGTAATCTTTTTCATTAGATAATTTATTTATATTTATTTAATTCAAACGAACATTTGGTAGAGTAGACATTTTTTGGAGAAGAACTTATTAAATTCATTTCAATCGAATATGTTTAAATTTAATTTTTAAATTGAAATTTGGCAATTTTATATCTTATTTACTCTTTTTTTTTGTCTAACATATATGTAATTTTATCAATTTGTTTATGATATTGGTTACTTAATTATTTTATTTTGAATTCTAATACCATAACTTACGAACGTGCAATATATCAATATATTATAGACTAAGAGTGGAGTTTTAGACATTTTGATATTCGAATAGTCAAACATTCATTCGATTCAAACAAATAATATTCAAAGACTGGACGAATACTCAATTACTTGAATGATTTATTTGAACTTTATCTTAGTCTTTAATAATGTATTAATCGGATATTCAAACTATTTCAACATAATTTCCAGCTTTATTTATCATTAGAAGACAACTTACAAGGAATACAGGGTGATTGATGAGAATTGCATATTAAAAGTATTATACAAACGGAACGGAATTTTAAACCAAAATTTTGCAGTTGGATATGGTTAAATATGAAGTATCACGTGAAAATATTTTTGAATAAATATCACTTCCGGTTAACCGGATGTGGGTATCAACTTCGATTTTTTAAATAGCACGCTATAAAATAAATTACAAATTCAGCTTCCGTGATAAATTCTACACATATTTCATGTATCATACCCTATACCTAAATACCATTCCTTCTGAGGTATTCGCAATTAAAGAAAAAAAGTGACACATACCAATCTTACTTTATAGTGATATTACGTCACGTAGGAGTAAAAGAGACGAATGAATTTTTGCATATGCATAGCTGATAGTATGTAGTTACACAACATTTGAAGTTCTTCTCTGTAACATTATACAGGGTATTTAAAAACTTAGTTGCTTATAAATAAGTTTAATCTGCGGAAAGTAGATTTTCTTAAGTAGAAAGGTATATATCTTCTTAGATATTCTGATTCTACAAAAGATTCTCGTTTAATCTGTATTAGGTGTTCCCATACCTAAAATGGAAGGTAAATAAGTTATAACGATTTAATTAGCTTCCGTACCTAGAATGCTCCGTTATGTCAATTTACTGAATCAAGGGTGCTTAGCTTATTTGTTTTACATACTTATTTTGATGCCGGTCATTTTAGGGTCATATTTATAGTCCGTGCTTGAGGTTGTGTCGATGATTGAGCACGCGATTTTGACAGATTTCTAATGACATTTATGTCAAAATTGTATGCTCAAGCAACGACACAACCTTAAGCACGAACTATAAACATGACCCTTAGTTAGTTGTTCTCTCGTACACTGAGAGAAATTGACATATCTGGGCATTTTAGGTATGGAGACTAATAAAATTGTTATAACTTATTCGCTTTCCATTTTAGGTATAGGAACACCTAGTACGGATTAAAAGGGAATCTTTCGTAGAATCAGAATATATAATAAACTGTATACCTTTCCATTAAAAAAATCTACTTTCGGCAGATTGAACTTATTTATAAGCAACTAAGTTTTTAAACACCCTGTATAATGTTACAGAGAAGAAATTAAAATGTTGTGTAACTACACAATATCAGCTGTGCGTATGCAAAATTTCATTCGTCTCTTTAACTCCTACGTGACGTAGGTAATATCACTATAAAGTAAGATTGGTATGGGTCACTTTTTTTCTTTAATTGCGAATAACTCAGAAGGCATGGTATTTAGGTATAGGGTATGATACATAAAATATGTGTAAAATTTATCACAGAAGCTGAATTTGTAATTTATTTTATGGAGTGCTATTTAAAAAATCGAAGTTGATGCCCACTTCCGGTTAACCGGAAGTGATATTTATTCAAAAATGTTTTCACGTGATAGTTCATATTCAACTATATCCAACTGCAACATTTGGTTTTATAATTCCATTCCGTTTGTATAATACTTTTAGTAGGCCATTCTCACCAATCACTCTGTATAATTATCCACACAGAAATAATTAAAAAGTATAGCCTATTTAAATGAGAAAAAGCAACAGCTTTAGAGCGTTTTTGAAAAATTTCGTTAATAACATTTTAATCGTTAAATTTAGATATAGACATCTTTATAGTTTGTGGTAGGCGGTTTACTGTGCTTTCACATAGGATGGATAAATACAGAGTATTCCATTTAAATTAAACCAGTTATTTATATTTGAAACAATATAAAGTATGAACTGTTTCTCTGAACGCCATGTAGCTAATATCAAGATACTCTACCAGCTTATTGAAAGCACGCTTTGTCAAAATAACTTCTTACAAATTTAAATCGTCCAAGTCATACAGTTTTCCTGTTTTTAATTTTTTCGCCAAAGCCGACATTTTCATAAAAATCAAATTTCCTCATAATTGACAGCAGACAGGTATAGAGAACTATTAACAAAGTTGTTCTAGTAGAGTGGAAGTACTGGCTGTACGACGTTAAGGTCAAAAAAGGAAGGAAATATTAGGATAGGCAGCCAAAATCAAACGTTGATTTACAAAATCTCCATTTAATATTCTAAGCTTTCGGTAATTCGTTGTTACCTTCTTCAGAGAAACATTGTGGAGAAGACGATGCTAATACTAGATTTGAACATGTATTCTACAAGACCAGAAACACATTATAAAATATTAGAAAATTTAAAGAAATGAATGATTAGTCACACAGTTGCTAGCATTGCTAGTGTTAGCATCGTCTTCTCCACAATGTTTCTCTGAAGAAAGGAACAACGAATTACCGAAACCTTAGGATATTAAATGGAGATTTTGTAAATCATCGTTTGATTTTGGAAATTTTTCGCGTATAGCTGGTAAAACATTTTTAATAATCATATTTCGAATTTTTTCTTTGCCGATCTGTTCCTTAACTTTCGTTACCGGAGTTCCCTTTAGACGATTTTTAGAGTTCCTTTTGGCATTTCCTTTGAAAGTGAATGGCCAGATTCCAATTTTTCCATCGAAATATTCGATTTTAGATGAATCCCATCTTGGTCTTGCCACCGCTCCCATAAACATTACTTTAGTGATGAACCTTTTACTTTTACATTGTCTGTGAGGTACTGACTCATCTAAAGAAATAAAATGATTTTGATGTTTTTGTGATATAAAACCAGTTTTCATCAATATGAACCACGTCCATCATTTCAGAAAAATACCATTAGGTTGAACATGTTGTAAACAAAACCGAGCTCTTTCTATTTTGTTAAAATCGGTTGGTTTAATAGAAGATGAAACGCGCTTAAACACATTCTTTAAAATTCTATGCAAAGTCGTTCTTGGTATTTGGTCACTGCATTTGATAAGTTTATTCTTAGTCTTCTTCTTTGATTTAAAGGAATATCCTTAATTTTTTTCTAATTATTGAGAAAAGTCTTTCTTTTTTTGGTCTGCAACGTCCATGCTTTCTGGATTCCACGTTGAAAACTTCATTTCCGTTTTCTTTAGATTGCTGTGCTCGCGTTCACAAACGAGATATTGTTCTACGATGCACCTTAAAGATTGCTGCTGCTTCATTTATAGCTCCATGATTGAGTTTGGTATCTTTGTAAATTAATAAAAATTGAAGAATACTCACACGCTGATTTTGATAGAGTTCCTTGTGTGTTCGATTATCATCCATGTTTAGTAAAAATGAGTTTAAAAACCCTTAGAAAATACGAGCAACACAAAAGGGAGCTGATATTAATAGTAAACAGAGGGAAGGTCAGTGTTCCTTCTGAGCATGCGTGTGTGCGCGCGCACAAATTTTAAACAGGGCACATTCACACTGTAATACGAAATGTGACAAGTAATGTGGAACAAAAAAAAGTACATTGTTGTGAGTAATAGTACTAGTACTTTATTTCTTTAATTTTTTAACTAAGTACTACTAATTTTTTTTCTTAAATTTGCACTTTTAGAAAATAATTAATACTACAAACTTAGCAAATCTTTAAAAAAATTACTCACATAGTATACATTTTCAATAATCGGACCAAAAGTATCCAAATGTGACAACTATTGTGGAACGGAGATAGTATCGTTTTTTTCTATACGAAGTAATGAAATGTAGGATGATAGATAGGTAAATTAAAATGCACATTCTATCATTTATTGAAAATTACTGGGATGTCTAAAATACATACGTACATGCATATGTATGTAGGATAGGCTTTTATATAGTTAACGTATTTATTTAATTTCTTTTGTATTTCGCCATGTTGCGTCGGCGCGACGAAAATTACCGGGAAGAACGCGTGCGCAGAATGAAAGGTATTCATAAGATAGTATAGACGAGTAAGGGTGACAGACGCAACAAAAGACGACGTAAAATAACGTGAAATATATTTATAGTTTATCCTTGAAGTTTATTTGGCGACGTTTACTTATTGTGCCGTTTACGTATTAATACCCAGTTTGTATTCTTTTGTTATTTTATTCAATATACATTCGTTAAAATACTGGGCGCTTATTCGTTCAACCCTAGACAACGATACATAACCCTACATATTTTGGGGCCTCGTTCCGGATAGAAAGAAATACAGCGATGTATAGAAACAAAACAATAGAAAGTGACAAGTGATAAACAAAAAAAAAAGAGAGAGCAAGCATTATTTAAGACGGAAAGAAGACAATAATAACAAGTTTGTAATTATTAGACGACGGAAGAAAAGACGACAGGAACAAGCTCGCAGTTATTATAAGACGGAAGTGAAGACGATAATAACAAGCCTGTGATTGTTAGACGACGGGAACAAGCATGCAGTTATTATAAAACCGAAGAAAAGACGATAGGAAAGACGTAAGGAAAAGGCGAGAAGAAAGAATAAATTTAATTAGAAAATATCTTGGCAAGCACCAGAAAGCATAGACGGGAGACCGTGGTACAACGTGGTAAAGGTAGGAGTAATACTATTGCTAGATTGCTTATAATATAAATAGATATTGACAAAAGCTGTGTATTTGAAATTATTTTATCCAATGACTTATTTTTTGTAAATAAAATAGATTTAAAGTACGTTTATGATCGTTGACGTATGTATTGATGTTCATTTTAATTAATGTGTGTAATATTAACTGTTTTGTAATATTATTTGTAAGTGAGCACAATTAATGAACGTTTGCAGTTTTAAAAGAATGGTTACAAATTTATTGTCATTTTGTAAACGTAAATAATTTGCGACTATATAGCTTTGTTTTTCATTTATTGACATATTGCGAGTATTTTTGCATTTTTTGGTTGATGTTAGCACCCTTTCTTGTGATTTTGTTCCGCTATATCAGATTTATAAAGCGAATTGCTATTTGTTTTACATTTTAAACGCGGCAACGCATTCTTCCTTAAGGACAGGTAATTACTTTATTATACGTAAAACGGAATAGAATAAGGAGTCATAAGTTGTTCTCAGATATTAATAATTCAGGATTACGTGCTTATTTAGCTTTCGTTCAAAATGTCTACGTTGGGGGAAATTTCAAAAATTGAATATTATATTACTCATGCTAATTTAGCTGCTATTAAAGCGTTGCACAGAATCTGTTTTGATAATGAGGAGAGCCTCGGAGAACGCGAAGGGCCTTACGACAATTTTCTGGGTTTGGATGGGGAAAAAATACAGACGAATATGTAAGTAAAATTCAAGATATATCACGGCTACTAAAACTATCCGATTTGATAGCGGTATGCAATATTCTCGGCTTAAATTATGATGGTGATCTTAAAGACGTAGCTGATCGTATTTGCACATTTTTGATCGACTTAAAGTATGGAGAAGACGAACAAGAAGAGGAAGACGCGGACGATGAAAGCGAAGATAACAAGGAAGATAGTGAAAATGAAGACGTTGATGACGAACAAGAAACGGAAAATGAAAATACGGAAGAACAGGTAAGGCGACGTAAGGCAACAACAAAGAAAAGCGGCGGAAAAGATTGTTTTTCGCTAACCTTCAGGGATGTTGAAGATAGCATCAGACCTTTTAATGGCAAGGATGATTATCCGATAAACAGATGGATAGACGATTTTGAAGAAATCGCAGAAGTTACAGGATGGAATGAGTTGCAAAAGTTAATTTTCGCAAAGAAATCGCTAAAAGGACTTGCTAAGTTGTATATACAATCGCAGAAAGGAATTAAAACGTGGAGTATACTGAAAGATAGGCTGATACATGAATTTAAGGTTAAAGTAAGCAGCGCACAAATACATAAAATTCTAATGACAAGGAAAAAGAAACACGATGAAAGTGTACAAGAGTATGTGCTGACAATGAGAGAAATAGGAAGTCGAACGAATATAGAAACCGAAGTTGTGATACAATATATTATTGACGGAATACAGGATGAATCACCAAATAAAATTGTACTCTACGGAGCCAGAAACTTCTCTGAATTTAAAGAGAAGGTGAAGTTGTACGAAAATATGTTGCGAAAACGACATACGAGTGGACATAATCCGTTTAAAGCAAGGAGTGATCATGCACGAAATGAAGTAAAGAACGAAGTAAAAAGAGAAAAGGGGAGTAAGCCAGAAGAACCAAAGAAGCGAGAGAAATATGAAAGTTGTTATAACTGTGGCGAGCGTGGACATAAATCAAGAGATTGTCCGGACAAAACTAAAGGTACTAAATGCTTCAAGTGCAATGGATTTGGACATGTAGCGTCAAAATGTACCAGTACCTACAAGTCAATTTCCCAGAAAGTAGATACAAATGCAAATGTAACTGTCATCGACGTGATTCCGAAAACCTCAGTGATATTAAAATTTGATGAAATCACGATAGCTGCGTTATTTTACACTGGAAGTGATATAAGCATAGTCAGACAAGATGTTTATGAGGCATATTTTAAAAATAATCTCCTATTTGCGGACACAATAACAATTAGGGGATTGGGAACTAACAGAGTACAAACCTTAGGGTCGTTTCGCAAGAACGTTGGAATTAATGCCGAAGATTTTAATATTTTGTTTCATGTCGTACCTAAAGAAGTGTCTAACTTTAAAGTTATTCTAGGACGTAATTTATTAGAACAAGCGGACGCTCGTGTAGGAGAAGATGAAATAGTCGTGTGCCGAAAAGAGAAGGACAGCTTCTTAATGAAGATAACGGTGGACGAGAAGAATTTAGAAGAAACTGAGCTAGATCTAGAACATGTAAAAAATCCAGAGCATAGAAAAATGGTGACCGAACTAGTTGAGACCTATAAACCGCATAAAACTAAAACTACAAATATTCAGATGAAGATTATATTAAAGAATGAAGAGCCTATATATCAAAGACCACGGAGGTTATCGGAACCTGAGAAAAATGAAGTAGACAAACAAATAGCAGAATGGTTAAACGACGGTATTGTTAGACCAAGCACTTCAGATTTTGCTAGCCCAATAGTCTTAGTTAAAAAGAAAGACGGTGCTATACGCATTTGTTGTGACTATAGGAAATTAAACAAGAATGTAATCAAAGACAGATTTCCACTACCTTTAATAGAGGATGTAATTGATAAATTACACGGTGCTAAAGTTTTTACTACAATTGATTTGAAAAATGGATTTTTCCATGTACCGATTGAAGAAAATAGCGTTAAATATACCTCATTTGTCACATCTAGCGGACAGTACGAATTTCTGAAATGCCCATTTGGTTTATGTAATAGTCCAGCGGTATTTCAAAGATTCATTGCTCACATTTTTAGGGATTTGACCATGAAATCTATGGCAATTTATTACATGGATGACATTATTATACCAAGTGCCGACGAAAAACAGGGAATAGAACGACTTAAACTAGTACTACAATTAGCAAAAGAGTATGGTCTAGAGATCAAGAGGATGAAATGTCAGTTTTTAAAGAGACGAGTAGAATTCCTAGGTTTTATTATAGAAGATGGTAAAGTCAAACCTTCCGTGAATAAGACACTAGCTATACAAAACTTTCCACAGCCAACTACATACAAACAACTTCAATCCTTTTTAGGATTAACGGGTTATTTTAGAAAATTTATCTCTAACTACGCTGTTGTAGCAAAACCGTTGAGTGATTTGCTGAGGAAGAATCAAACGTTTACTTTTAATGAAGATCACCGGAATGCTTTTGCTATACTAAAAGAATTATTATGTAGTGAACCTGTGTTATTTATCTTTAAACAGGGAAACGACATAGAATTGCATACAGATGCAAGCAAACATGGATATGGCGCATGTTTATTACAAAAATCGGATGTCGACCAGAAGTTTCATCCAATTTACTTTATGAGTAGGAAGACTACGCCAGCGGAAGAAAAATATTCAAGTTATGAGTTAGAAGTACTTGCCGTCATACAAGCAGTTAAAAAGTTCCGTATTTATTTATTGGGTACCGATTTCAAGATCATAACAGATTGCTCAGCTTTCCAGCGCACCATGGATAAGAAAGACCTAACGACCAGAGTAGCAAGATGGGCGTTACTGTTAGAAGAATACAATTATAAAATTGAGCATCGTCAAGGTAAGAGATTACCACACGTAGATGCGTTGAGTCGCTATCCAGCTTCAATGACGATGACCAGGGAAAACGGTATACTAGAAAGAATAAGGTTAGCACAAGAAAAGGATGAACTCATACTGACGATCAAAAAAATTCTGGAACAAAACGCAGACTACGACAATTATTTTATGAAAACCGATTTATTGTACAAATACGACGATGGAAAGGAACTGTTGGTAGCACCAAAAGCAATGCAAGTGGAAATTATTAGAAGAGCCCACGAGGAAGGCCATTTTGCTGTAAAAAAGACAGAGGAATTGGTTAAAAGAGACTTTTACATACCCAAATTGAAGGAAAGAATTCAAAGAGTTATCAAGAATTGTATACCCTGCATATTGGGAAACAGAAACGAAGGAAAGAAAGAAGGATTGCTACACCCTATTTCAAAAGGAGATGGTCCTTTGCACACATACCACGCTGATCATTTAGGTCCGATTCCATCAACAAATAAGAATTATCAATACTTATTAGCAGTGATCGACGAATTTACAAAGTTTACGTGGCTTTACCCTACTAAGTCCACAACGGCTAAAGAAACTATAGATTGTCTTACCAAACAGCAGAAAGTTTTTGGAAATCCAAGTCGAATTATCACAGATAAAGGAACTGCATTTACGCAAAGGAATTCGAAGAATATTGTCGTGAGGAAAATATATATCATGTGAGAACTACAACCGGAGTGCCTCGAGGAAATGGACAAATAGAAAGAGTTCATAGAATAGTTATTCCAGTCCTTGCTAAGCTTAGTCTTGAAGATCCAACGAAGTGGTACAAATATGTGGATAGAGTCCAAAGAGCACTTAATTCTACATATCAGCGCAGTATTAACACAACTCCCTTTGAAGTGTTAACGGGTGTCAAAATGAAAGGAAAAGAGGATATAATGATCAATGAAATTATTGAAGAAGAAATTAGAAAGGAATTTAGTGAAAGTAGAGAGGAATTAAGAAAGAATTGTAAAGAACAGCTATTCAAAGTCCAAGAGGAAAATAAGAAGGGATATAATCTAAGAAGGAAAAAAGCTAGAGTATATCAAGAAGGTGATTTAGTAGCAATTAAGAAAACGCAATTTGGAACAGGATTAAAGATTAACAGAAAATTCTTGGGACCCTATGAAGTGGTTAAAGCTAAAAACTGCGAGAGATATGATGTCATGAAAGTGGAAAACCATGAAGGGCCCCTTAAGACCTCAACATGTGCAGAGTATATGAAGCTCTGGGTGCAGAATGAAACAGAATCCGAGGCGGATTCTCAGTAGGATGGCCGAGTGTAGGATAGGCTTTTATATAGTTAACGTATTTATTTAATTTCTTTTGTATTTCGCCATGTTGCGTCGGCGCGACGAAAATTACCGGGAAGAACGCGTGCGCAGAATGAAAGGTATTCATAAGATAGTATAGACGAGTAAGGGTGACAGACGCAACAAAAGACGACGTAAAATAACGTGAAATATATTTATAGTTTATCCTTGAAGTTTATTTGGCGACGTTTACTTATTGTGCCGTTTACGTATTAATACCCAGTTTGTATTGTTTTGTTATTTTATTCAATATACATTCGTTAAAATACTGGGCGCTTATTACAACGATACATAACCCTACATGTATGTAATAAATATTACTCTTTCATAAATGGAAGACAATGTTCGGAATCCATTCAAATTTTGAATTATTCCTCAACTAAAATCATGAAAAATATGTACTGTCCAATGTTTCGTGAATGTTATCATTCCTAACTTTATAAATTAGTTATTCACGAATGAATAGATTTAATCTCAAGATATATAAAATATCCCTCGTATTAGGTGTGTAGTTTATGCTAACATTACAAAATAATAGAGATCAGTCCTGTGTGCGTTACACATAAAGAGTAATTGCGTTACATTTAAAGTATCTTTTTGCACAGATGTTTCTGTATAATATCATTAGGGAATAAAAGCGAGTGAGTAACTGTAACTGTAACTAGTTACTTCATGCACAACTCCCATAGAGATGTTATTTTTTTATTTTTCTGTGACGTAACCTATATTCATAAGTTATGAATCATAGCAAGTTTTATATGTTAACATTTGCAGTTTTTTAATTTTGATCGACTTTATATGTTGTCGTGTCCATTAGTATTCACGTATAAAGCAAGAGATTGTATTACAGTTCATATCTAGCTCACACTTATAAGGATGGGGAGAGAAATTTGATAAAGTGCCCGCCATTTTGAACTTCTTAGTTTTTGGTCCAATCGTTTCCAGAATAGATATTTGCCGAATCCAGAAGTTTCCAAACCAAATTCAGTGAACAAATTTATGTAAGTTGGTAGCATTTTAAACTTTCTTATTTTTCAATTTATCTTTTTCGAAATCGATACCTATGGAAGCGTACCTTATACCGACGAAAGTGAAAAATTGTGTTGTGTGATATATATTTCTTCATTCTTTTTCGTTGTCGAAACGTTAAATGTGACTACACTGGAATCTCATTTATATCCGCGCTCACTTATGTCCACCCTCACTTACGCCCTCACTATAGAACTCAATAATATCCGCGCGGCATCCACCACCCGATAGTTCACGTATTCACATGAGCCAATGAGCGCGGCTTGAGAGGATATTAGTGAATGTTTATGTTTCGCAACCGCGGATATAGACGATGTTCCAGTGTAGTTTTATTATAAAGCGTAGCCGCTACGACTAAGAAAATAAGAAGCTGTAAGACATAGGTGGGTTTAGTCAGTCACAGTAACAGTAACGCTAAGAAGTAACGGTAGCGGTATTCTATTTCGTTACTTATAATTAAATGGTTCCGTTTAGTCGAGACCGTAACGGTAAGATATGCAGTATGGAAGTAGTACGTAACCTTGAAATATTCGTAAAATTGAACTTTTACCGTTACTGCTACTTACGGTTGAACGTGAGAAGTTAGGTAATTTTTGTAAACTGATTCTCTTGACGTTATTTACAAAGTAAAAGCGCAACTGCACTTGATGCGGACAATAATGTGGCTGTTACTAGAAAATTCTCATATCGATCCATCAGGAAAATATACGAAATCGAAGAGTAGCACAAATTAGGTTAGGTTTGACCGGTTATTAGGTATATGTCATAGAGAACATAGTGTAGAGAGGAAACTCCCGTATATAGTTTTGTACTAGTGTTTTTACGCCATCTCTTAGGACTTGCGGGTACCAATACTGGTAAACGCGGGAATTTAAAAATTCCCTTTTAAATTTATATTGCGAATTTGAATTTTTCTGTCCTTTAATTACTTATCTATTTTCAGATATCTTTCCCCTTTTCAAATAGGTTATTTGACCTAAGAAGGGGAAAAATATCTGAAAATAGATAAGTAATTAAAGGACAGAAAAATACATGTAATTGCAAATTTAATAAATTCCAATGCAATGTTATTTAGTTATTATTTCCAAAGAAACAGCAGTCAACTGAAGTGGAAATAATAAATAAACAACATTGCTACTAAATGTAAGAACTGTTCTGGTTGTATTACAGGTTCTAAAAATGAAACAAATAAGTTCACAAAAGTTACTTTTTAATTTTGCTGTATGTTTGAGCTTCTACATAAATGGGATTATTTAGCGGCACTCTAGTTTCCTTACCATTAATTATTCTATTGATACCCATTGCCCAATTGCGACAACACAAACTTACAAATAAATAAATACATTTAGTTCTGAATAATTTAGAGTGTACACAATTACAATTTAAATTTAAATTAACAGTGTTTTCAAAATATCTAATTAAATTTAATATGCATTTCTTTTGGTGTAATATATTGGGTAAAGCATATAAAATAACATTGTACATTTTAAATAATGTGTAAATAAAATATGGAGAGCAATACTTTAACTTTGTAGGAATATATCTTGCATTAAATTCTTTCTTTTGGACGAAGTCATGCCATTCTTCAAAAATGTTATTCGAAATAAGACTACTTTTACAATTTTCACAATCTTGTAGGAGATGTTGAAATTTATTATATACGAAACCACATACATAGCCAATTGCAAGCTTGGTTATGTGGTTTGTCCTAATAGCAGGAATTATCATATTATCAATATTTGACGTACTACCTTCATCAGAGCTACTAGTTGATTCTTGAATTATAAATTTTTTTACTGCTGCAAACATTTGGTTACAGTCTTCTTCACAATTGGCATTGATAGAATGAACACTTGCCAAATTATTTATGATCAAACTTTTGAAATGGTACTGGAACATAGTTGGTGTTGGATTGGTGTTCCGGCTTCCCCTTTGGCGAATTTGTCCAAAAAATTTTCAAGGGATCTTGATTTAGAGATCTACCTGACAAATGTTTCATTTCGCTTGGCAGCATTGTATATAATTCTTCTACTCCATTTATGGTAACTAGCCAGTTGCAAAGGGAAGGAGGGCGCAATTTGTTATTTCCATCGACAAAATACATGTTTTTTAGGTCATGTTTGACTTTCCTCCAATAGTCAAAATGAGGAGAAGTATCAGATATCGCCACTCTTAATATCTTACCGCTTTGAGGGTACCGAAGTGTTCCATTGAGACTGTCGAATAAGTTATCAAAAATTTTTAATAATTTTGCAGTACCTACAGCTCCTGTAGATAATCTGGTGCCATCTTTTGATACAGTGCCTGTAAAGTAGTAATACTTATTATATAAGAACTATTTACAAGAGAAAGTTCATACCTGAAGTTGCCAGGAGATTAACTACTGCTGCGACGGTATGGCTAAATATTTGTGTAGCACATGCTACCTTCATTTTTTTTATCTTCTTGGGATTTATGTGGTACTCTGATAATTTAGGCATTAGACGCAGTTCTCCTGAAGTGTTGTCCATAGCAAATGCTTTTTGTATGTCACACCAAGAAGCTATGTGGTGTTGACCGTCTTCTAGCCAAGCTAGATTATGCCTTAAAAGATTATTTCTTATTCCCTTTATTAAATGGGGTGGATCGTATATGTGTACCACTTTTTGATTATTTATATAAAAACTTTTCAAATACATATCTTGATTTTGGGGATTAGTTTTTTTCATCAGGTAATTGATTGCTGCTTGGTTATTGGTGCCTTGATCAGATATAGTTGCTAATACCTTAAAACCAACCTCTTGACATTTTGAAATAATGTTCTTTAACATTACAGCTAGATTAATACTCTTTACTGGTCCTTTAGAAAATGAATACGCAATCGGTTGCTTCCACTTAGATGCTATTCCTTTCAACATAAATACTTGCGCAGTGTTTGCAATATGTTTGCATTTTGATTTTCCTGTATCCTCCAGTCCTTCGAACTCAAGTGAACTGTTAATTGATATATGAGGTTGCAAATGAATTTCATCAAATAGTAATACACATACTTTTTCATAATTTTTTAAATCGGTAGCTACAGATTCCATACTTTTAAAAATGCTTTTATTTATTCCTGCTTTTATTCCCATTCGTTTTAATAATGCATTTAATGTCTTCGAAGTTGGTAGGCAAAATAGTTTCTGCAGAATTTTATAGGTTTTATTGCTCTGTTTATGCAATATAATTCCCAATATTTTGTCTTCCATGGTAAATCGTCTGCCACGTGGTGACTTCCCTACTAATTCTATCTGACTTCTGATAAATCTCCGCAAGGGAATATGTGCTATTTTCTACCAGTTGCTCTTTAAAGATTCTGTGTTTATTTTTAGATATAACACGTCTGCGTTTCATTGCTCTCACTGTAGCTGTTAGGGTCAGAGTCTTTTTATATAATTTTTTCCCTTTAGGACTTAAATCGGTACTTCTTGTCACACCAACAGTTGACAGTATATTGGTTACTACAACATAAATAAAAATTAGCTAACTGTTTATATATTATACTATATATACCATACCTCTTTGTTTTGCATATTCATTAGTAGATAAAGTATCATCTTTAGATGTCAATGGAAGTTCCAACTCTTCTGGTACTGGTCTTTCAATACTAGATATGCTTATGGTAGAAGTATCTTTGGATGTCGATGGAAGTTCCAACTCTTCTGCTATTGGAGAACCTGTGTAATCAGAAAAAGTAGAAATAAGTTTTACTAGAACGACAGCGAATTATAGATGAACAATATTGCTCATATGCATAATGTTTACCTTTACTGGGTAGCAATTTGCTTGGAATAGCAGATTTCTTCAACAACTTATTTGATCTAATATCAGCGGGTGTAAAATGCTGATGGCAAACCTTCCTAGATCGATAAATTTGATCTGGAGTTAGATAACTCAAATCCTTATTTTGACATAACGTAACCCAGTGAGTAAATACATCTGCGTATTTCACAGGGTCGGGAAAGGAATGTCGTGATGACTGTTTGTCTTCACATCCTTTTATTGAGCAAGGTCTTTTAGACATTGTCTAAAATAATATATAACCTGCATAATAATATTAAATTATTTTTATATTTAGACTACTTACCTTGCCAATAAAAGAAGATGTTACTGGATGTTACAGATTAAAAATATATGTACAACAAAAGGAAAGATTTTCAATACAAAATATATACAACAAATACAAGATATATACAACGAACTACAAGATATACACAACACTATTAAAATATATCAGCAAAATATTAAAACACAAGTAAAAAAACTGAAATGGAATAAAAAATGATTTGCAAGGATGATACGCACACGTAACCACGAACCAATATGGACGGCTGTTAATTTGTTTTCCGAATTTCAACGAACGAGCAAAATTTAAAAATACGTGCTGCCATCCAGTAACACTTGCGGGTAGCTTATAGATTTTCTATCCTTGTCTAGCAATGCTGTTACAAGTCGTGCCATATAAGATTCTACCCCATGGTATATGTCAAATACGGTTGCATCACGCCTGCGTACTGTTACATTAAACAGTTCTGTATAAACACTCTGCCGTTTCAATGACGCTACTGTACCGGCTACTGCTACCGTTATTTCTAGTGTTACTGTTACTGTGGCTGACTAAACCCACCTTTATGCGACACAAAGTTTGATTTTTCGGTGGAAAATTTGAAGAGAATATAATTATGCAGTAAGGTAGATGATATTTATAAATCACATGCTATCAATGTGAATGCAAGGTATGTATATCAAGTAAAATTTTTTACGGTCGTTAACAATATAAGTATTATGAGAACTGTAAACAATTCTAGAAATATTATTTTATAATATAAGAGATTTATGTATATCTTACCAAGGAAATGACTTTCGCACAAAAAGGATTTACACCTATACTTCACGTGAACAATACGTCACCACTTACGTTGAATTCACTAACGTTTCAATATAGAATAAACGAAAATATGACATAATATGTCAGAGAGATTCGACGTAATTTAGTTACGTCGACTAGACGTCCGTCGATTACGTGAAATATAGATAACCATCGACCTAGATATAACATCCCATAGTAATATTTATGGGCATATATAAATATGGGATCATCGCAAAAGTAGCTTTATTTATAATTAAAGAGGTACATTTTCCATAACAAGAAAGGCAATGCTCATCTTATAATCTATACGGAAAGTATCGCCTTTCTTATTGTAGCAAATGTACACTTCAAACAAAACGAAAACTGTATAACAGATGTTAACATATAGATATATTCAAGAACACTGCTGCAACAAATTGTTAAATCCTGTCCTTAAAATAGGAGGCAGCGAAGAACGTCGTTAGCTAAAAATAACACAATCTACCACACATCAACTACATCAGCGTATACCGCCATGACACCTAAGTATTCCTTATGGTTCGTACACATGCGATGCTTTTCGTCACTTTCCGTATATTGGTCTGTTACAATTTAAATAAAGGAAGAAAATATTCAAAACTAATAAATTCGCGATGGCTGTCCGTTAAATTTTTTCAATAATGTTTAGTATTCATAATTTAAATATCAAAAATTACTATATTGTACTATATTGTAACTATAATATATATAATATTAAACTTACGATTTGATCGGGGACTACGGTTTCACGCGTAGTTGAAACTGATTCGAATAAAGTAAAATAGTCATTACCAGTATAAGCAATTCTATTCTTTTGTATCGTATAGCAGAGTATAGCAAACTCGAGATTACAAAATATCAAAGATCGAATTGTAAAATTAGAATTATTAGTCGAAATTAAGTAAATTTAAGACGTCCCTGCAACGTCACATTTCTACATAAATTCGACTTCGACGTAAATAACCCAATATCTACGTCGATTCTACGAGGCTGTGCTGGCTTGGTGTAGTTATGTAATATATCTAAATATTGTCCTATGAAAATATGCTTCGACCTTTATTGAAGTAAAGTGAATTCTAAGTAATCGGTAAATTTTTGGTATTCCAAAAATGTTGTATTTTTTGTTATTTCTTAGAGGTACAATTAGCTAATTACCCGTACTGCAAAGAGATGCACATATTTTCCTTTTTCTTATATTTATCTGACCTTAAACAATTTCATACATCCCTCTTGTATCTTATTTGAAGTTCAATACATTTAACAAAAGATTTTCTGCGCCAAGTGAGACGTCTCTTGTTTAAAACAAATAACTGTAGATTGATAATTTATACAACATTTACCAACTTTAGGTTTATCACAAACATCAAAATCGGAATCTTCTAACAATTCCGCATATTGCACTGGTCAATTTTTTTGTATTTTACCAAATGAGAGGAGGGAAGGAGAGGAAATTTTGTTTTTAAGAAACGCTTCTAACTCCGGTTCTGTTGAACCAAATTTTACAAACTTAGTCTCGTTGAAAACAGTATTACTACTCCAATCGTAACGTGCTTGCTGGAGGGCGCTGTTTAAATTTTTACAGAAATTTTGTTTTTTATCCAAAATATTAAATGGAAACATACATTTTGACTACATATTAAAAATATAGGCTAAATTACCAATAAATCAGTGGCAACCCGGTATCGCTATTTTTTACCTATCCAAAGATGTTTTGAGAAACATGTAAGAATTTTTTCAATAAATTTTATTTATTCTACTTCCCCTCAACGAAATTAAGCAAATTTGATCTTATTATAAAGCATGGCTTATGGTTAATGATTCAAACTGTTTAATATTATTTTGTCCATCACCACCAGAGGGCGTCAAGGAAATTTAAATACGTAAATTTTATAATTTTCGAAAAGAACAGTGAGTGAAAGATTATATTTATGCTCATACTATAAAATAATGAATTGAAACCTTAAGATGTTAGTGAAAAGCTTAACGGTATGATTGAAATAAACAATGCAGCAAAACAACAAAAAAGGAAACAGCATAATAAAGTTAATATCACTGGCGGGCTAAATCTTTAA
This sequence comes from Holotrichia oblita, assembly GCA_023690525.1. Lineage (NCBI taxonomy): Eukaryota > Metazoa > Arthropoda > Insecta > Coleoptera > Scarabaeidae > Holotrichia > Holotrichia oblita. Next base: position 135,502,681 of record CM043015.1, on the reverse strand, counting down.
ATTATCGCCCATCATTTCCTATGCAAACCTTCACTCTTCAGTCTCTATTTCTATCTTATTTTGAACAGTATTTTCTATTATCACAACCAAGTTATTACAAGCAGTGGGTCGCTTTGTCAAAATAAGATATTTTATTCCTCCCCACACAAAAATCTAAACAAGTCAAATTTGGGAATATTTCCGGAGAAATGAACAGCACACGCATCATATTGAAGAACACATTGTCGTGAATTGCTAGCCACATATCTTCTATTTACGTTTCCTTAATGTCCTTTACCGGTGGTAGAAACAATAATATTGAACAATTTGAATCACTAGCAGTAGACTTAGGAAAATCCATAATAGTCTATCTTCCTGGCCACCAAACATTGCACGCTCTGTTCTTTTAAAAAATCACAAAATATACGTATGCAAATTTCTTTAACCCTTCTAGTGATGATGGACAAACTAATATTAAACAGATTAGTAACTAAACGTAGACAAAAGAAAATCCTTTCTAATAAAACCACATTTGCTAAATTTTGTTCAGGGGAAGTAGAATAATTTAAATTTATTGAATTTATTGTGTAGTTACATAAAATAATAATTAGAGCAGACCAATTTCCGTGAGCCCCGGTAATATGCGATAGAATAGGGATAATAAGCTTATTACCGATATAACTATAGAAGTAGAGACAGTTATTCCATCAGAAACAATTAAATATACATTTGGTTTTTTGCTAATAAGAAGAATAGTACATAATTATAGCAGTTTTGTATGAGTCGTCATACAAAACTGTCATACAAACTCGTTACTGTTTTTTTTTAATTCCTCTGTCGAGAGGAATTACTAACATTTTAACCATTTTAAGCGTCTTCCAAGGATCGACAATATAAACTATTGTCAACTAATTTTGTTATTATTGCGCTTCGAACTGCTTATGTTCTTTACAATGCGTTGTATGTACCTATAAATAAAATGGAAAATGTATGAAATTAGTGATCGTGTGCACGACGGAGGAATTAAAAAAAAACACTTACCATTTTAAGCGTCTTCCAAGGATCGACAATATAAACTATTGTCGACTAATTTTGTTGTTATTGTGCTTCGATCTGCTTGTATTCTTTACAATGCGTTGTATGTACCTATAAATAAAATGGAAAATGTATGAAATCAGTGATCGTCTGCACGATGGAGGAATTAAAAAAAGTTACCATTTTAAGCGTCTTCCGAGGATTTACAATATAAACTGTTGTCGACTAATTTTGTTAGATGTTATTGTGCTTCGAACTCCTTATGTGTTCTTTACAATGTGTTATTGACTTTACATATGTATTGCACACTAAACATTTAATTTTTGAGCCATCTTATATTAAGTCCGGGAAATTCATAATAAACTAATTCACTTCGTCTGACAACAGTCGTTTTCTCGATTTATATGTCGACGATATTTTATTACGTTTGCTTACACTTACATGCAGTCTAAGCAGGTACGAAACACATACTGAATGCTTTTTACTAGTTCTGATGCAATACAATCATCCTCATATCGGCGCATAGAAATTGGTCTGCTCTAATAATAATGAACGTATTTTCTCATCATCGGTAAAATGATTCATTTTTCAAGAAGAATCACTTCTGGAAAATATTGCCGATTGTGTGCCGGTGTGCCGGCCATGGACCGACATCTGGTTCGTTGTGTATAATCGGTGACGGCAACTGGTCGGTAATATACAACAGGTCGGGCGCTGGATTGCCGTAGCCAGAAGCGAACCATCAGTGCCGAAACAAAACCAGCAGCTGGCCATCACACTAATGTTAGCTGGGTAATTTTGGAAATTTCAGACCGAACAGAACCGAATTTATGAGCGTTCCTCCAAAACAAAGTTTCTCATTCTCCGCTTCCTTCATTTGGCAAAATACAAAAAATGTCCAGTGTAAAATATGCGAAATTTTTAGACGATTCCGATTTTGATGTTTATGATAGACTTTAAGTGGGTAAATTTTGTGTAAAACAAGAATTTAAATTTTTGATGTACAATTATGCCATCTAGCGTTCATCCTACACTTTTGTAAATAACTTCCAGATGTTTCTTGGGGCCGCTTCAGTCAGTGATATTTTTTCCAAAGCTGTACTACAAACGTCCCTGAGGTATGGCCGACCATTGAATGCTTTGTTGGCCGTTCGGTATATACGAACATTTATACGCCTTAAATTTTTGCAACCACCCAAAAACGCATCATGTTCGTCATTCCCTTGCAGCAGCCTCCTCTTAAGCTCAATATATATCCACTTTTTGCCCATATACTTTTGTGCAACTCTTATTTCGATAGCTGGACTCATTTTATCCAGTTTCTGTGTAATATTGTAAATGAAATCATCGGACATTTCATTCACATTACCGTGATTATTCCAGTGTTTGAAGAATATTTTTTGAACTCTTCTCTGTTGAAATATTTGTATTTACGATACAGAAAGTTCATAAAGATTTGTATGTTTATTTCGTATATTTACAATAAAATAGAATGATCCCTTATTTTAGGGGTTTAGTGTACTTTTACTTGATATGAACATTTGATATAACGTATTCAATTAATGTAGAACTTTGTGACGTTACTTGTATCGGTTTCTTAACTAGTTGTAGCAGTTAATATTGCAGTATCATTTCTATGCACTTTTCTTCATAAAACTATCACAATTGAAGCGTTGAGTGAAAGAATCTATAAAGAGACGCAAGCTATATGCATAAATGCGTTCCAAGGGCTACACCTCCGCACCCCACCATCCTAAGCTGAACACTGTAAGGTGGCGGGCTCGAGTGAACAAAGAAAGAACTCGTATCGTCCTGTGTGCGAAATAAGAGACATTGAAATATGTATGTATATGTACTTGTCAGCGACTAATTACGAGTATATTCTATTTAGCGTATTTTTTAAAGTAGCAGATTTTAGTTATTAAAAAGCGAAATTAATTTGTCATATTACCATATTTAGCTCGTTTTTCTATTAGAAAAGTTTCGATTTTGTTAATTAAATATTTTAAAATTACTAAGTACTGCGAACAGATAGATAAATTTAATAAACCAAAACCTAATTTGACAAAGTATTTGGAAAAGGATAAATAAATCGAATTTTTAAATATAAACTTTGATTATGTTAAAACGAAATGAGAATAGAAGTTACACCTTCAAAGTAAAAAAGTATTTATTTTATTTTGTTGTACATAAATACATAAATTGGTAGAGAATCAAATAAATTCGACACTTTCTTTAACAGAGAAGAAGAAATTACTTACTTTTTCATATTCAATATTCTGACTTTTCTATGTGGTTTAACACTTTGATTGGAGCTATCCTGACATGATTTTATACAATTCTTGCTTTCCCATTTCAAGCGTCTAAATATATTCATTTTAATGATGAGATTAAGAACGTGTTGTTCGTGACATGCACAGAGTGAACGAGTATCTGGGAAAAACCAATCTGAACACTAACATACAGCGAAGTACTATTTACACTTCCAGCAGAAACAAAATAACAGAAAGGGATTTTCCAATTATATAACAGTCCACGAACATAAAATACTAAAGCAATATTTGCTAACTTGCTATTCCTACCCAGAGATGCTAGATATCCTTCAACAATATCTTCGGATTTGTTTTAAATTCTAACCGTTTCTTCAATACAATCTCATCAAATAGAATAACACACATTTTCTCTCTTTCTTCCATACTTTTCGCTTTCAAAGACAGCTTTGTTGTTAAATTGGTAACATATCCAGTTCTTAAATTGATAACTTTCAACCAAGTTTGTATTGTTCTAATAGCAGGTAAAGTAAATTTAAGATTGTACAACATAAATTTATATGCTGAAGGTGATTTGTAATGTAAAGAAAGACTTAATTCTTTTTGGGCTTTGGTCCAGTTGGTGCCTCTCTTATGAAATAGTTGCATATCAATAAATACTTTTAAATATTTACTTTTGCCTATTAATAGGTTATTAAGCATGTTACCAGTAGCCCAGCAATACTTTTTCTTTAATCTATAAGATCGCGATTGCCTTGCTTTTAACTTTGCTTTTAGGTGTCTTATTTTGCATGACAGTATTGTACACTTTCTCTTTAATATGCCTTTGCTAGGAGATGGCATAGCTAGAATACGTTCACTTGCGTTAGAATTTAAACTTATCGTGCTGCTGAAACTTGAAACTATGGGAAAATGTTTGAATAGTACCCTAGTCGATATATCCTCCTCTGAACCAAAAGAAAGCCGTTTCCTTGAATATCTCTTGCTGCTAGAAGTAACGTTGATCGTCTGTTCCAAGCTCGCTGATGGTTGACAGGGCGCTTGTTTTTCGCCTGCAACATTAAATACTATTAAGTGTAAACTATGGTTTTGTAGGGTGTGTGAAATTAGCCCCGGTTTTTTCGAAAATCTGGCGGTTGTCCTAGACTTGTTCTAAATTGTTCCAAAATTGAAACTCTGAAGTTTGTTTGAGATTGTTTTAGTTCTAAACATTTTTCTAAAGTGTTTTCAAAAAAAAATCATTATTGGCGGAGATAACAGGAAAAAACAATTATGCGATAATGTATCCTCCATGAGCTACTATGATATTTTAGTCTGGTTATTTTTATAATAGATTGTGCTTGCCATATAATACTTCCAATTATCTCTGTTAATTGTGAAGTTTTTTTTTAACTTTAGAACAAACCTTGAATAACCTGGAACAACCATAAAATTTTCGAATTTCCAAAAAAGGGGGGTCAACTTCAAACGGTAACTTCAAAAGATAAACGAAACAGACACTTTTGTGCATCATCTAAGACACTCAAGTCTGCTTTATTATTTTCATAAACACGTACCTACTTTTTCAATAAACGCACTAGGAACTGCATTTTGCGTTAACAATAAATTTACGTTTGTTGTTTATCAGAATATCATTCGGTAAAAAGTGATTTTCGCAAATTAATTTATTTTTTAAATCTGATATCTCCATGAGTACAATTTTACTGTTGCCACAATTTTTTTGCCAATTCTCAGCTCTATTGCAATTTTTCGTGGGAAATTTAAAGAAATCTCTTTGTCAATTTTATTATTCTTGAAACAGTTATTATAAACATAAATGTGATTAGCTGTGGTACTCATTTCAACTCCAAGGATCGACAATATAAACTATTGTCAACTAATTTTGTTATTATTGCGCTTCGAACTGCTTATGTTCTTTACAATGCGTTGTATGTACCTATAAATAAAATGGAAAATGTATGAAATTAGTGATCGTGTGCACGACGGAGGAATTAAAAAAAAACACTTACCATTTTAAGCGTCTTCCAAGGATCGACAATATAAACTATTGTCGACTAATTTTGTTGTTATTGTGCTTCGATCTGCTTGTATTCTTTACAATGCGTTGTATGTACCTATAAATAAAATGGAAAATGTATGAAATCAGTGATCGTCTGCACGATGGAGGAATTAAAAAAAAACAGTTACCATTTTAAGCGTCTTCCGAGGATTTACAATATAAACTGTTGTCGACTAATTTTGTTAGATGTTATTGTGCTTCGAACTCCTTATGTGTTCTTTACAATGTGTTATTGACTTTACATATGTATTGCACACTAAACATTTAATTTTTGAGCCATCTTATATTAAGTCCGGGAAATTCATAATAAACTAATTCACTTCGTCTGACAACAGTCGTTTTCTCGATTTATATGTCGACGATATTTTATTACGTTTGCTTACACTTACATGCAGTCTAAGCAGGTACGAAACACATACTGAATGCTTTTTACTAGTTCTGATGCAATACAATCATCCTCATATCGGCGCATAGAAATTGGTCTGCTCTAATAATAATGAACGTATTTTCTCATCATCGGTAAAATGATTCATTTTTCAAGAAGAATCACTTCTGGAAAATATTGCCGATTGTGTGCCGGTGTGCCGGCCATGGACCGACATCTGGTTCGTTGTGTATAATCGGTGACGGCAACTGGTCGGTAATATACAACAGGTCGGGCGCTGGATTGCCGTAGCCAGAAGCGAACCATCAGTGCCGAAACAAAACCAGCAGCTGGCCATCACACTAATGTTAGCTGGGTAATTTTGGAAATTTCAGACCGAACAGAACCGAATTTATGAGCGTTCCCTCCAAAACAAAGTTTCTCATTCTCCGCTTCCTTCATTTGGCAAAATACAAAAAATGTCCAGTGTAAAATATGCGAAATTTTTAGACGATTCCGATTTTGATGTTTATGATAGACTTTAAGTGGGTAAATTTTGTGTAAAACAAGAATTTAAATTTTTGATGTACAATTATGCCATCTAGCGTTCATCCTACACTTTTGTAAATAACTTCCAGATGTTTCTTGGGGCCGCTTCAGTCAGTGATATTTTTTCCAAAGCTGTACTACAAACGTCCCTGAGGTATGGCCGACCATTGAATGCTTTGTTGGCCGTTCGGTATATACGAACATTTATACGCCTTAAATTTTTGCAACCACCCAAAAACGCATCATGTTCGTCATTCCCTTGCAGCAGCCTCCTCTTAAGCTCAATATATATCCACTTTTTGCCCATATACTTTTGTGCAACTCTTATTTCGATAGCTGGACTCATTTTATCCAGTTTCTGTGTAATATTGTAAATGAAATCATCGGACATTTCATTCACATTACCGTGATTATTCCAGTGTTTGAAGAATATTTTTTGAACTCTTCTCTGTTGAAATATTTGTATTTACGATACAGAAAGTTCATAAAGATTTGTATGTTCATTTCGTATATTTACAATAAAATAGAATGATCCCTTATTTTAGGGGTTTAGTGTACTTTTACTTGATATGAACATTTGATATAACGTATTCAATTAATGTAGAACTTTGTGACGTTACTTGTATCGGTTTCTTAACTAGTTGTAGCAGTTAATATTGCAGTATCATTTCTATGCACTTTTCTTCATAAAACTATCACAATTGAAGCGTTGAGTGAAAGAATCTATAAAGAGACGCAAGCTATATGCATAAATGCGTTCCAGGGGCTAGTATACACCTCCGCACCCCACCATCCTCAAGCTGAACACTGTAAGGTGGCGGGCTCGAGTGAACAAAGAAAGAACTCGTATCGTCCTGTGTGCGAAATAAGAGACATTGAAATATGTATGTATATGTACTTGTCAGCGACTAATTACGAGTATATTCTATTTAGCGTATTTTTTAAAGTAGCAGATTTTAGTTATTAAAAAGCGAAATTAATTTGTCATATTACCATATTTAGCTCGTTTTTCTATTAGAAAAGTTTCGATTTTGTTAATTAAATATTTTAAAATTACTAAGTACTGCGAACAGATAGATAAATTTAATAAACCAAAACCCCTAATTTGACAAAGTATTTGGAAAAGGATAAATAAATCGAATTTTTAAATATAAACTTTGATTATGTTAAAACGAAATGAGAATAGAAGTTACACCTTCAAAGTAAAAAAGTATTTATTTTATTTTGTTGTACATAAATACATAAATTGGTAGAGAATCAAATAAATTCGACACTTTCTTTAACAGAGAAGAAGAAATTACTTACTTTTTCATATTCAATATTCTGACTTTTCTATGTGGTTTAACACTTTGATTGGAGCTATCCTGACATAATTTTATACAATTCTTGCTTTCCCATTTCAAGCGTCTAAATATATTCATTTTAATGATGAGATTAAGAACGTGTTGTTCGTGACATGCACAGAGTGAACGAGTATCTGGGAAAACCAATCTGAACACTAACATACAGCGAAGTACTATTTACACTTCCAGCAGAAACAAAATAACAGAAAGGGATTTTCCAATTATATAACAGTCCACGAACATAAAATACTAAAGCAATATTTGCTAACTTGCTATTCCTACCCAGAGATGCTAGATATCCTTCAACAATATCTTCGGATTTGTTTTAAATTCTAACCGTTTCTTCAATACAATCTCATCAAATAGAATAACACACATTTTCTCTCTTTCTTCCATACTTTTCGCTTTCAAAGACAGCTTTGTTGTTAAATTGGTAACATATCCAGTTCTTAAATTGATAACTTTCAACCAAGTTTGTATTGTTCTAATAGCAGGTAAAGTAAATTTAAGATTGTACAACATAAATTTATATGCTGAAGGTGATTTGTAATGTAAAGAAAGACTTAATTCTTTTTGGGCTTTGGTCCAGTTGGTGCCTCTCTTATGAAATAGTTGCATATCAATAAATACTTTTAAATATTTACTTTTGCCTATTAATAGGTTATTAAGCATGTTACCAGTAGCCCAGCAATACTTTTTCTTTAATCTATAAGATCGCGATTGCCTTGCTTTTAACTTTGCTTTTAGGTGTCTTATTTTGCATGACAGTATTGTACACTTTCTCTTTAATATGCCTTTGCTAGGAGATGGCATAGCTAGAATACGTTCACTTGCGTTAGAATTTAAACTTATCGTGCTGCTGAAACTTGAAACTATGGGAAAATGTTTGAATAGTACCCTAGTCGATATATCCTCCTCTGAACCAAAAGAAAGCCGTTTCCTTGAATATCTCTTGCTGCTAGAAGTAACGTTGATCGTCTGTTCCAAGCTCGCTGATGGTTGACAGGGCGCTTGTTTTTCGCCTGCAACATTAAATACTATTAAGTGTAAACTATGGTTTTGTACGGTGTGTGAAATTAGCCCCGGTTTTTTCGAAAATCTGGCGGTTGTCCTAGACTTGTTCTAAATTGTTCCAAAATTGAAACTCTGAAGTTTGTTTGAGATTGTTTTAGTTCTAAACATTTTTCTAAAGTGTTTTCAAAAAAATCATTATTGGCGGAGATAACAGGAAAAACAATTATGCGATAATGTATCCTCCATGAGCTACTATGATATTTTAGTCTGGTTATTTTTATAATAGATTGTGCTTGCCATATAATACTTCCAATTATCTCTGTTAATTGTGAAGTTTTTTTTTAACTTTAGAACAAACCTTGAATAACCTGGAACAACCATAAAATTTTCGAATTTCCAAAAAAGGGGGTCAACTTCAAACGGTAACTTCAAAAGATAAACGAAACAGACACTTTTGTGCATCATCTAAGACACTCAAGTCTGCTTTATTATTTTCATAAACACGTACCTACTTTTTCAATAAACGCACTAGGAACTGTTAATTTGAGTTCTTCGTGTTTTTTTTTTGGTTTTTTCTTTGTTTTCTTTTGTATTAAGTTTATGATGAAAATTTGTATGCAATAAGACATGTATCGGTTAATTTTTGTTTTGTTTCCAATAAATATGAAGCAGCGTCCAATGCATCACTGCCTACTTTTCAAGAATAAATTAGACAAAATTTATATCTGAAATTATTGTCATCATATCAAAGCTACCTTGATTTAACAAAATTTTTAGTACATAATCGCTAATTAAAACACTAAATTGACTTTTACAAAGAAACTATAAGAGATAGGTATAGGGAACCTTAATAACATTCAAAAGAAAAATAAAATTAAAATCGAATGACGATGTTAGATACAGGATGTTCCATTTAAAATAAGTAAGTTATTGAGCGGTAATGGTAGCCACAGTTAGAGGTAAGACTTTAACCATCCTTTAATTTTTACAAAGCATCTTTATTTTAGCATTAAATGTAATGGTTGTGCTAGTGAAATAATACAACTTGAAACACGTAGCTCAAATACGTATGGCAGGTACTCATTCTAAATATTGATCTACATTTTAAAAAATTGTTAAATATTTCAGAAACTGCTGAACCTAGGTATAGGGAATATAACAGTAATTTGCCTTTATTTAGTTTGCGTCATTGAAATATGCAATAATATACATGGTGTTCCATTTAAATATCGATAACTTTGATGTGTAACTGCCTTTTGGGACATCCTGTATATTTCAAAATAATTTTAGAACGTGCTCTCAATGGACATACACATGTTCCAACAAAATGATTTTAAATATGTGTTACCGTTTTTTGTATATCAACCGAAGCGAATGTGGTGCCCCACCCTGTATATGGGTGAATTCTGTATAACTTTATGTATTTGTCCAGCAAATAAAAACTTAAGACTAATATGGGTGGTGGGGGTTGTTTCTGGAAAATAAAAACTATGACAGGCAAACCCCCTGAAAACGGACGATTTAGCATCTATGAAAGTTACCGTTGTTCTTACACTGCATCAGTCTACAAACCCACCAAGTTTCATTTAAATTGGTGAGGGACACTTCCCTGTGTTTCCTTGTAGAAGATACAGACTCAGGGCTCTTCCTAAAAATAATAATGGTACAAACGAAATTCCGTTATCTGTTACCGTTTTTGAACTACAGAGCGTTTGTCGATTTTTGGCGGCCCTATATCTCCTTTATCTTAGGTGCTATCTGAAAACAGTTTCAACATCCTCACGGAAATTTTCATCAGTTACATCTGATGGTACAACATTTATTATAATTTCTTCTTTCGTTTTTCTGATACAATCACAACTTGTGTTTTTTATATGGGACAGCCTGGAGAAAATGACTGCAAAACTACTAATAATAATATATAAGATATCAAACTGTTTGTTTATCGATGCTTATTATACGTGAAATTTTATAATTCTCGAAGTAACGATTTTTCAAATACTTTCCCGGGAAATACTATCCGTATTATATATTTTTGGAATAATATCTGAGTTCTTTTTTATTTTTGAAGAAATATTCAGGATGTTCCATATAGGAAAACGCAAGTTGTCATTATATCGGAAAACGAAACGAGAAATTAAAATAAACTTTATGCCATGTCGAAACCGTTTTTGATACCACTTAAGAAAAAGGAGATATAGGGCGGCACAGGTTTTGCCAAAAAGCGCCCCATAGTTCAGAAACCGTAACAAATACTGGAATTTGGTTTGTGTCGTTATTATTTTTAGGAAGATATAGCTCTGAAACAACATAGCCCCCGAAAATATACAACAATGGATTTCCTGTACACGCGTGCCATCAAGTTTGATTATATTATTCAAAAATTCTTCAAATGTAACTAAATAAAATCCGCGTCATTATATTTTGGAGAACGGTGCGTGGACATATTAAATAATTTCTCTGCCTTATTTTGATTCCAGTAGACAAAAGCCATGTTGCATCCTGTAATAAATTTTATAACTATAATGTTTCTTTATAAAGATTAATATACTTGCTGCTCTTCTATTTTCTAAATCTCACCTGTTTTGTACCCATTTACACATATTTCACTATTCTCTATATTAGGGTTAATCTGAATTTCGCTAAGGCAAAGAATGTCCAGATTCCAAGAATTCATTAAAACATTCAACACATCTTCATTATTAATATATCCCTGACAATTCAAACGCACAATATTATTTTATAATTTAATAGTCTTAGTTACTATTCGCATCTAATTTTGTTTGCGTTAATTTTTTTCTTATAATTTAAATTAAATGCAAAATTGCTTGCATACCCCACTTCACAATTGGCCAAGTTTACTTATAAGATACACACCTTTTGTTTATTACGCGTGATTAACATCAACATTGAGTTTTAACTTTTCAACTTGTTTTATACAATGAATACTGTTACGTCCAATTGTTTTATTGGTCCTAGCTGCTGGAGAAATACTACTAGTGTAAGGGTTTTCACAATAAACGAGTGAGTTTATTTTAATGCATATATTATAATAAAGAAATAAAAATAAAACATAAATTCCAGTTCTTTGTACATGAAAGACACAAAATAATAATTCTCATATAATGTATAAGCATATAAAATAATATTTACAAATAATGTCTCTCTTTCATGCGTATTAAACGCTATTTGAAATGTGTACTTTATGTACTTCTTGTATTTAACGAGCCCAAAGGCTATCTTTAGTGCCTTAAGCACATTATATTTGTATTTGGTTGCATTCATTAACGAGAGCCAAAAGGATATATTTATCGGAGCGATTCCTGAACTAGGGAGACAGTGAATAATCAGTTCAATAGTTTATCACTACCGCGTAAAACACGATACAACTCAAAACTACGTCCAGCAATATCTAATTTCTCGTATATATTTCATATGCGTCTATTTGCGCTTTTTACTATATGCTCCATCCACTGACTCCTTATAATAGTGACGATTCCATGAACCACGGTTCGTGTGCTGAACGCAAAGAATCCAACGAGTACACACTCGTATGCGCATCGCGATCAGCGCAGCGTGGGCGGCTATATCACTAACAAACCGCGCTAAGTAAAATAGCACGTCATCTCTATAATACGGGATAGCGCGCGCTTGCTTTTCGTCGCTCCGACGCAATTTTGTGAATAGCTCCGAAGCAGGTGCATTTACGATAGCTCCGAGGTAGTGCCGTTTTTAGAACTATTTGCTATCGATGGCGCGCGCTTCTTTTCGTCTCTCTGACGCAGTTTTGAGAATAGCTCCGAAGTAGTTGCATTTACAATAGCTCCGAGGTAGTTGCGTTTTTAGAATTATATCCTATCGGTGGCTCTTGTTTCTTTTAATTCGTTATCATGATTTTACTTATTTATATTATAATTATATTACATTGAGCGTGAGATTTCGACATATTAATTTAACAAACTACTGAATATATAGCAATTATATGTAAAATAAAAACAATGTTTGTTTTAAATGTCTTTGAGTGCTTAACAAATACATTTTTTTAATCGCTGTCACACTCCTTTGTTTGATAATATCTTGAACATCTACCATAGACAATGCTGTTAGTACAATCTTTTGCAAAGTGATTGTAGCCTTGACATTTGTAACATCATAACACGAACACTAAAGCGAGTCATACTCCTAATCATAGATAAACAATATATACATATTGTTACGGCCGTACGCCTATGACTCATTCGAGAAAACATCGAAATCTAGAAAACCGCTAGAAAGTTTTAGATGGAATCTTCGGGAAACATCAGGACATATAAAAGAGGAGTCGAGGCCGGACCAAAAAAGAGCAGTCTATTACCGAACGTTGACGTGTGCAGATAAATAGTGTATCGACATAAATAATCTCTTAGTGTTAGTAAATTGTTAGTATTATGTATATTGTTACCACATTATTATTAGGTATTAGAAATCAATCGTTGTTTTTACGAAATATCGCTTGCGAACTTATTTAAACTACGAAAACGTTACAATATGTATATCTATAATAGAGCTTAAGACGCGGTTGTTTTCGGTCGAGATAGGATTAATTACACAGAACAACAAATTTTCATTTTTTTTATTTTCCTTTATGAATTATAGACAAACTTATTTTGTTTTATATTCCTAATAATTATTATAAAAACAAATATCTTCTATCACGTCTGGTATTATTGATCATACAATACTAACACTAAGTATATGCTATTCTGGGACGTATTTAGGCAGGTCTTTCTTTTCACTTTTCATTTATATTGGGATGCAGAACATTCCTAAATTAAAGTCCAACAGTAGTCAGCAAGCATCTCGCTATTCCACTGGCCCTGATAGCATTTTTCAGTAGTGGAAATATTTCCGCCATGCTCGTCACTAACAGCCAACTAACGCCAAGATTCGGAGGAAGAAGTTCAGGTGCGAATGCAAGAAATGTATTTTAAGACTCATATCACAGCCTAATGCATGGTAACTTCTAAGAAGTTCACTAACAATTTCCTCGTAATTTTCAGATTTTTTGTTTCCTAAGAATTTCTTTGTCACACTTTTAAATGCATCCCGAGCAGTCCGTTCTAAATCGCTCAAGAGTACGTCAAATTCTCGATTCTGTTGTGACAGATTAATCTAGGGTCCTATAAAAATCAAATACAAAACTATTTATAAATCAATATTTTTTGAATAGACGTTGTTATGGAGTTAATAGTTATTTACGATACAATGGTTAAAAGTGCGATTTTATTTCACGAGTTCAAAGTTTGCGACACGAGCGTTAGTGAGTGTTAAATAGTAGTTTATACAACGAGTTAATAATGACAGTTATTATTCCCGAGAGCTGAATTTACGAACCGAGCCGCGTAAGCGGCGAGGGAGTAACTCGGCTCAAGGCGGAGTTAGTATACACTACTTTATCTACGACTAACTGAAGATTACTAAAAAAACAAATCAATTAAACGAAAATATCAATTAATAGATTACTATATCGATATGGCGTTTGAAGGTTTGACAGTTCATTAAATTATCGTAAGCTTTAATATAAAAATGTTTGGATTTTTCGAGCAATAAACCGGGTTTTGACGTTTGACTATTAATTAAATTCGAAATACTCGGACTTGTTTATCGTTACTATGATAACGTTGGTGTCATTATGTTCTTATTGGCGGAATGCAGGGCGTAATGATAACGTTATGGCTCATTATTCCCTGGTCGCATTTCATTATTCCCTCAGGGTATTGTGAATACTATTATTAACCAATAGTGATTAATATAATACGTACTTTATTGTTTAGTCGTAGATAAAGTATTTTATAACACGCTTATGTCAGTTTATGTTATAAAACTCAATTTTTAATCCGGTTAGCTTGCGTTAAAAGTGTCACTTTTACAGCCAGTTGTATAAAAAAGAATTAATGGGTCTTAGGTGCATAATCAACAAATCAACTAATCAAATTCAGTAGCTTTTCATACGCAATTCCGTCAAATAAATCTCGAATATATGGATCTATTATTCTCTATCGAATTCTACAGCCTATTTTCCTTCTGTTAGACTTTTCGAGTTTATTGACATTTGTTCTATTAATATGAATCATTATAATTTTATTACTGTCCCGACTTCTCCTGGCGGATAGATTAAGTTTGCGCACTATACATACATACATACATACATATATAGGATTTTAGAGACTGATTAATCAGACTTGTGGGATTTAATTAACCAATTGTCGTTAAACAAGATACACGTAGTGTACACGTCTCTCGAGACCTATTCAGGATGTTTGCATCGTACTTAGAAATTTTTTGCTACCCGTTTATATGTAACATAAAGTACATTTTAGACGCAGTGCCATGGTTTCCAAGAAGAATACGAGAATTAGACCGATTTGCCAACCAAATTCTTTCATATGGAGATGAACTAGACGCTGATCACCCTGGTTTCACGGATCCAGTTTATAGAAACAGAAGGAAATATTTTGCAGATATTGCATATAACTATAAACATGGACAACCACTTCCGCGAGTTGAATATACACCAGAGGAAATTGAAACATGGCGTACTATATACAAGAAATTAACGACATTATATCCTACACATGCGTGCAAAGAACATAACTATGTTTTTCCTTTGCTAGTACAAAATTGTGGTTACTCAGAACATAGTATCCCGCAGCTTGAAGATGTTTCCAACTTTTTGAAAGGTAAGTGACAATATATGTATTGAGCTTAATAAAAATACTACTGTGATACTGTTCTAGATTGTACCGGTTTTAGTCTTAGACCTGTAGCTGGGCTTTTATCGTCACGCGATTTTCTGGCTGGACTTGCGTTTAGAGTATTTCATTCAACGCAGTATATTCGACATCCATCAAAACCATTGTATACACCTGAACCAGATGTTTGTCATGAATTGTTGGGACATGCTCCACTTTTTGCTGATCCTAATTTCGCTCAGTTTTCTCAAGAAATAGGATTAGCGTCACTGGGTGCACCTGATGAGCACGTGGAAAAGTTAGCGACCGTAAGCTATGTAGAGTAATTTGCAATAATCGTACATCGACGAATACGAACTTGTTTCTCTTTAGGCGTTCGTATAAGTTGAAGTCTTCTAATAGCCAATTATTAAAAATTAGTCAACACTATTAATTTGTGAGGAACAACCAGCATAGACGTCTACAAAAATAAAAAATGAATAAAAATTAAAAATTATAGTGATAGTATGTATAATTACTAATAATTACAAGCAACTAATATTGAAGTAAAATGTTTCATTGCTCAAAAGTCGTAACGTCGGTTAGAGCTTTTTTTATTGTTTAGTGGCAGTCCTGAATGAAATTTAGTGCTTTTTCACTACTTTTTTATTTTAAACATAATAACAAAAACATAATGCAAGCTTGGGTTGAATAATTTCACTAACAACAGAAAATATAATTCAGAATGTGTTCTTGTTGATGCTGTAAATTTCACTTGTGTTATTACTTTTGTATGTGTGATTATAAAATTCATTCTTGCATATGATTTAATTTTAAAACTGTACAAATTTCAGGTTTTCAGTTTGACTTTTATATTATCATATCAATCTTTTAGCTGATATTTTGGATATTTGTTTTGTTTATATCAACGGAGGACAATTACTGACTTCAGGTTTATCCTTTTGTGTTTATGCATCTTACGTTTTAATATAGTTTAATTGCCGATGCGCAGTAAAATTTTAGCTCACCTATGCTAGCCTCTAGGAAACATTATGTATCCTATTAGTATTAGGCACTAATTCAATTATTAACCAATATATGCCAATATCTGAATACACTTTTTCATAAAATAACTATTTATTACAACATATATTCATGGTGCTCGGATTTCGTCGGGACAACATGCGTAATGTTTGTAATTGAAGACATATAGAGACGGTTAAATTAGCAAAAAGGTGCAGGTTCAAAAGTTCAATAAAAAGCCATTTTCAAATTATATTTGTCATGTTTCATTTGTTTAACATTGAAGAAAAACCTCCTAATTTCTTTTATTTGCCGTAACTTTTTTATTACGTAAGCTATTGGGATGGGGTTTGGAGTAATTCACATTGTATTTAAATACTTTTATTAATGTCTTTATTTAATAATTTATTATTAATTAAAAATCTCAAATAAAAATCTCACCTAACCTCAAAATTTTAAATTGGAATCGTGCAATTTTTGTAGCTCTCTTAAGAGAGGATTTTTTCCTAAACACAATTATGTATCACATGATATGGAAACTGACAACATTTGGAAAATTAACCTTATTCTGACTACGGCCAGAAACAGTGTTGCCTTTTGTGCAGGCCCGCCAACTTCTCTACACAAAAGCGCCAGAAAGCGCCATATTCAATGTAGGTTTTTAGGTCACGTTTAGGGTAAAGTGTATGAATTCTTGAGGGGTGTTAAAAAAATCTATACTTTTTCATCATTGTTTATAGAATTTATAACACATTTCAATGTATTTATATTTATTTGGAGATACACGGAAGTCGAAACAATTCTAAACTAGACATGTCATTCATGTCATCTTCACTATTTTGCACATTGTTATTGTCATTACCATTACCATATATGTTGCTGTTAAATTTATTGATCATATTTGCTGAAGGCATACAAATTTTGCAACATTTTTGGGTGTTGTACGAAGCTGTTCTTATTTGTATTATAGCATTTAACATATCATACTTAAGCTTATTTCTGGATTTGATTTTAACAGCGTTCATAATACTGAACACTCTCTCCACTGTAGCATTAGACATTGGTAATGCAAATAATGTTAACACAAAATCTGCGGTTTCTTTAAATACAAAATTTCCTCCAGCGTCATTGAATTCGCGTATAAAACTCCAAAATTTATAAGAATCATCAATAATATCTGGTGAAGTTCTCCAATTTACACATAGTATTTTTATATACTGTGATTCTCACAAGCCAAGATCATGTTCATTTGCAAATATATTTAGGAAAGGTAGATCCTTAAAATTTGTTCTACATGTTTGTGACAAAACCTGATTTGTGGAATAACAACTTAATTGTTGAAACAAATTCAAATTGTCTGCAGGCGGGCTATAAGTTCACTTAGCAGTGATTTTATATAATTTGTTGTATTGTGTATGTAATATTTCATGCAACAAACGTGCAGTATAACACTTTTCTTTATTTACAACTAAATAAAAATGAATTTTCAAATCTGCCCAATGTTCAAGAATTATTTTTACAACATTGTATCGTGCTAACCATCTAGTATGTGAAGTAGTAGAACTGAACAAAGTTATGGAATTTATCCCCGTCTGCATGCAAAGAATTAAACAATGTTTTGTACTTATACCTTCGTTGTGGCTTAAGTTTAAACCACTTATATATTTCACGGCAAAGCAAATCAATGTTAGCTGGTAACTCATTAGCTGAATTTGATGATGCTAAATTAACAGAATGACAGATGCAACGTACTAATTGCAAGTTTTCATTGTATGGTTTTAAAAGTGTGTAAAGTGATGTTTGCCGCATAAGTTATTTCCACCATCTGTCCTAATCCCAATCAAATTTGATATATTAAGATTGTGCAATGTAAGATAGTCAACTAAATACTTAAAGAGAGAATCTGCTTTAGTACTTTCAACAGGAATAAGACCTAAAAAATCTGTTGTCACAATTCTTAAATTCTGACTATAATATCTTATACAAACACACATATAATTTTCAACACTAATATCTGTAGATTCATCTTCAATTAATGAACATTTGGAATTTCCTATGTCTTGAATTAAATTCTCCTTCAATGCAGGTGCTATCACAAACTTAATGAGATTTGAACATTTAGTTCTGTGTAAATTCAAATTGCTAAAAGTGGTATCATTTTTTTTACTTATTGATTTTAGTAGGTCACAAAGATGATCTATACTTCTAATTGCAGAATGCATTGCTACATAATAAGCCACTCTTAAATCTCGCTCTTTGTCTTCATAATTTGTTGCTTTAACATATGTAGTAATAGTGTCCTTAGTTTTGAAATATTTCATGTTCTTCTTGTGACTTATTGTTTCCGAATGCCTTCTCAAATCTGCATGATGTGGTCTTATACTATGTTTACATAATTTACAATATGCTTCGTGTAGTGAATTTTTATCTGCTTGAATTAACCAACCTAAAAGTAATATGTTCTTTTATTAAATTGCAAAATTATCTTGTATCACATACCTTTTGCCCAGGAAAGTTTCTCCCAATCTTTTCTATAACCTCTTAACTTATCTTGATACTTTGGCATAATTAATTGCAATTGCTTTTAGTTTTGGAATTGTAGGTACTATATTTTATACATATGAATATGTATTTATGATAATAAATATATACTATTGCACAATAGACAGGATATTGCACTTAAAAGAATTAGCCGACCACAAGTCTGTTATTTTTTATTATTTTTAAAAACAGAAATCTGACATCTGACAAAAGTATTTCCTATTGGCTGGCTACTGTGATCTAATTCTAATTGTATCTAATCGAGTAATCGACTAGCTGTATCTATGGCCGTAGCGATACAGAGGCTTTCTATAAGTCATCTGTGTTCCGATAGTTTGACCCTTTTTTGTAACCGTTTTAATAGTAAATAATCGCTAATGCGCGTTAATGCATAAATAATAACAATTTTGCATGAAATTACATAAATGTAGTCAATAGTAAAAGCACTAGAATGGCGCAGTGGCGCCAATACTGAAAATATGAACGCCATTTCGTTTGAAAAGGCGCCAGAATGGCGCAAAAGCGCCACATTTGGCAACACTGGGCAGAAATCACAACTTTTTGTTTATCGCGTTATCTCTGAAAACAGCACAATTATCATTATACGAACCTGTTAGAAGTGTCAGAACATTATTACTTCAATTCATAATGGATAATTTTGAAAAATACGATGCATTTTGTGTTGTCTTTTCGTCTAATAGTTGTAGTATTAATTATAACACGTAATCGTACACATACTTCTTTACTTAGAATCTTGCAATCGTCACATTAACCGTCCATTACACTTTATACTTATTCTTTAATATTTTAACCTATACCGAGAGAGTTTTTTGTAGCCCACATTAACGAACACTTGAATACTTTAAACACAAATCCAGATACAGGCTGTCTATTGGGATGATCTCCGCCCCAGTCCGCAACTACAAACATAGTAAATCTATTTTATCGTCATTACGTCGTTGTAACCCTAATCCTACATTTTAGTTTCCTTTAAATACATGAGAGCCCTTTTCATATAATTCCAGACCTCATCTGAAGCTTTATTTTTATATCTCGAAAAATGATTAACGGAATATGTATATATTGTAAGCGCGCCAGTAGGACTTCTGTTTAATAAATACAGTGAAGACCTGATTGCTTCTCCCCAAAATCTCTTTGGCATACCTGCATCACTCATGCAACGTCCTTTTTCAACTAATGTACGATTCGTTCTCTCAGCTTTTTCGTTCTGTTGGGGAGAGTACGGAACTGTATGATCTAAAATAATCCTATTTTCTTTACAAAATTCTGGAAGATTCTGAGAAATATATTCAACGCCAATATCACATCTTAGTTTTGATATTCTCGTATTAAACATTAAATGAACCATCTTAACATACTCTTTGAAACAGTTAAATACTTCATACTTTTTATTAAATATACAGTTGTAAAATTTGAAAAATCGTAAATAAAGGATTGCAAAATATTCATCAGTAAATTTCATCAGTATAGGACTGACAGGTCCACACACATCTGAGAGTATTATTTCTAGAATTCGCTTACTTCTGGTACGTTGACCAAATGGTGATCGCAGCATTTTTCCATCAACACTAGCTTTGCAAAACTCTACTTCATTTACTTTAGTGTTTCCTAAAACCTTCTACCATTCTATGATTAACCAACCCTTTCAGATATGAGTACCCTAAATTACCAAATCTCCTATGCCACAACTTTGTATCATCACATTCTTTAGTAGCGTTAAATGAATTATGATCAGTAACTTCAAAATCTAATTCATACAAGTTATTACGTTTGCCTATTGCTATAATTCCCTCACGCTTATCAACTAATTTTACTTGATTACTAACAAATACTACCTTTAAATCTGCCGATTCTAACCTTTTAACTGATAAAATTTCGTCTTAATTTTAGTAGATATAATACATTATTTATTATACATTTAGTGAATTTATTTCTTAATGCAATTGTTGCTACAGTAGTCCCTATACGTACAGCTTCCATGTAGTCCCCATCTTTTGCTACAGCTATCCTTATCGGATATTTTAACATTATGTATGTACCTACCCATTAAAATAGGTTTTAGAATTCACTAAATGATCCGTACAGCCAGAATCAATACAAAAAATTAAATTCTTACCTCTAAAGTCTGACATATCACCTGACATCAAGCATACATTATTTTGTTGTTCTGCTGCATAGTCTGCTTGTTCTTGGCCTCCTGCTCTATCTGATGAATTTCTTGCTTGATCGTGTCTTCTAAAACCTCGTCCTCGACCTCGATATCTTCCTTGATTCCTGTTGAATTGTTCACGTTTCCATGTATTCTCTCTATTTCCACTTGAAATCTTTTTACAATCCCTCTTAATGTGTCCGTTATCTCCACATCCATAGCACACGATTTGCGAGTACTAAATGCTGTAGATGTAGAACCTTGTTTTGTTTCAGATTCCTCCATTCCTATTTTTCTCTTTTCGTTTTCTGCTTTTAGCTTGCTTCTCACAAAACCTAATGTCAATTTTTGTTCTGGTAAGTTTTCTAGTACAAAAATGATGATTTCATAAAATTTTGAAAGGCTCATCAATAAATTACAGATAATATCCTGTTCCTTAATGTCTATTCCGGCATCCTTTAATTGTCCAACAGTCTCATCAAACTTCATTAAAAATTCATCCAAATTTTCACCTTCGGACAGGTTCATTGAATTTAGTTTTCTTCTTAGGTACAATTGTCTTGGTAAACCTTTCTTTTCATAAGTATCCTGTAATGTTACCTACATCTCATGTGTATTTTCTTTATTCTTTATGAGCTCCAATTGTTTATCACTTACACACTGTACAATTACTGAATCGCTTTAGTATTTTTCAACTTAAAATCATTCTTTTTCTCTTCTTTGTCAACAGCTTCTTCTTTAAATTCCTTTTCATCTACTCCTAGGATTTCCTTTTCCATAAATATTGATTTAATACGATATTTCCAACTTGAAAAATTGTTTCCAATAAAGGGTTCAATATTATGCGGATAACTTTGCGCCATTTTGTATTCTGTGATATCTGTTTTCTACCTTGTCTTATTACTTCTACTCTACTACTTCCTTTGTATTTTCTATGACCGGCGATGTCTGGGCCCATAACCTATTGTCTTTTCGTCTATTAGTTGTATTATTAATTGTAACACGTAATCGTACACATAATTCTTTATTTAGAAACTTACAATCGTGACATTAACCGTCCATTACACTTTTTACTTATTCTCTAATATTTTAACCTATACCCATGATACTACGAGAATAAGGTAAAGTCACTTCGAGAACGATTTTGGAATCGGCTCGCGCATGACGTCAGCGCACGACAAAAATATATGAAGAGATAGATAACACAGTATTAGAGATAGAGCACAAAATTCATAAAACGTACAATGTTCATTTTTGAAAAAAAATGCAAAAACAGATCAAACAGTTATTATTTTATTCCGCATCTTTTAACACAAGTCAAAAAAATAAAACGTCAAATTTGTCAAAGTTATGACGTCATCAATATTTTTTTTTATAGGAAACTAGTTTTTTTTTACATTATTTGATAAAGCTTGTTTTTCCGCATTATAAAAAAGTAATTGAAGTAGGGGGTAAGAAAAAAAAACGAGAAAAGGTATCAAATTATGCACAAATAATTACAAAGATATATTTTTTCATATTTTGGTACATAAAAAAAAATGAGTAGTATATTTGACAGTTTAACAATTTTTACAATTTTTCTTTTTTGTGTTTTTGATTTTTGTTTCAACTTTTGAGTTTTCTAGTCCATCCCAATGCAACTCATCTATTTCAAAATCTATCTACTTTTTAATTTCTTGTTATTGTTGCTATTGCAACCAACTATCGCACGATTTACCATATTCAATATACTAAAAGCATACATTAACTTGTCTCTATTTATGAACTTTATTCTGAAACACTAATATATCAATAACTACATACACATAAGACAAATTTACACACAAAAAACATGAACCTCCCAGGTAGCACAGTGACGACACTTTTACGTCATAATTTGGTCATCGGTTACGTCCTTATAACTTTGAATATGACGCCTGAATGACGATAGGATCACGTGATTATGCCACAGACCAGTCACGTGAAAATTAGACGTATTATAGACGTGTTCAGGATGACGTTATTTTGCCGCCAACTTTAGATATTTATTGTTTACACAGTAATTACAGTAATGAATAAAACAAACTCGAAATACTTTAAATTATTTATTAAAATTAAAAAAAATAGCATTGCCATATATGCACATATAGAAAGAATTTTTCGCCATTCCCCGCCGGCCACACAATCTTGAGCTACACCGACATAACTTACACTTTTTACTTTTTACCCACAATGTTGCATATCTCATTTCTTAAATAACAACCCAATATTTTACCATATAGGTACTTACCTGTACGTTGGTCTCGTGAAAATTGATCAAATACAACTCGATAAAACAAATTTAATCACTAGTTGTTCGTTTAGGTAACGTCAGGCACTGTTATCATAAACGAAAAGGTTGTAGAACTCTTCCACGCTACTTACGAGACAAACTTTCATATGATTGGATGGCGATCGGTGGCTGTTTTAAAGACTGAGGGCGGGTAAATCAAAACTTTTTAGTTGCATATCAACGAAAAAACTAAAATGTAGTTATAATTACAGTCATTTTTTTACTGTGGAGGTTTGCGTTTTTTAACTAAACATTAATTAATTGCAAAATCAAAAAATTATTATTTTCAAATTTGAGCTGCAATACACATTGACTTAACCTTTAAACTTGGTAAATCAGCCAAATGTGTTATGACGTCAAAAAGACGACATTATTTCGTCTAAAAAGTTTCGGAATTTTTTCGTCGCCAAAGCGACGTCCTTATACCGTAACATTTTGGTGATCTGACATCTTTTGGGAAAAATGCCCAATTAATAAGGTCGATCTGACGTGAGCGTGCTACCTGGGATACGCCCAGCCACAAGAACGTTTGTACATTTTCTGTTGTTGCATCATGACGAGTACCGGAATAGCGAAGCGATTTGGTCGTGCGGTGACGTAGGCATGGAAGAGTGGGACAGACATACTCATGCGTGTGGCTTTACCTGTCAGATAATCACGTCAACTAAACACGTGATTATTTGACGCGCTGTGATTGGTTTCTCGTTCATTTCGTAGTCGACCTGAGCTAAACGAGCTGTGCGAAAAAGTTCGCTAAGACGCAGTTTTATTTTGAAATAAAAATATAATTTTATTAGTATGCGGAACAAAACCAGTTTCAAAGCTTATTTTAAAACAAATTTTAATCCATTTTTTTTTAATTCGGTTTGTATCACTTCGAACTAAATTTGTGAAGTAGGTATACATTTTAAACATTATTATGATTTGCAAAATTTGCAAATAATGAGTATTTATTATAAATAGCTTTAAATTTACGTACCTATACGCATTCTTAACTTATAAAGTATGCTTATACTCCATTTCGAAAAATGGATTATTGACTACTAGCTCCAGTTTATCGATAAATCCAAAAGCATAGTTACCACCATCAAAACATGTATCGCAATCGAAAAATCTTTTTTCTCCAAATTCTGTTAAAAACTGATTCTTAAAAGCCAATTTCAATTGTCGATTTTAAAATCGATTCTTAAAATCGGTTTTAAATCGACTTTTAAAATCGGTTTTGGTTCAAAAACATTAAATGATTTCAATGACAGCGGTTTGAGAAAAAAATCCGTTAACCAATTTCTAATATTTGGCAATTTCCCCAACACTAAATTGGATATCCTTAGCATTTTTATATTAATCAAAAATTTTTATATTAGATTTCTCCCAGTGGACTCTCGTAAAGTATGCTCATCTGAGATACGAGTATCACCTGGTCTGGTGATAGTACTGTGACATATTACATTATTTTGACATACATTATTTTGACATACACTTTGGCTTTTAATATTTCCAACATTTTACACTATCTTCGACTTGTTGTTTGCGTACATTTCTGTGTTTTTTTTTTATTAAATAATACTTCCTTGATGTTATGATATTCTACAGCGTGTCCCAAAATGTCCGCAACAGCCTTGTAAGTCCTGTATTATAGTCGTAATAAAAAAGTGTTTCAAATAAAAGTTGTGCCAATGTACATGATCTACTTTGTGAGCTGAAGATATTTCGAAAATTTTATACAGCCTGGTCATTATGTCGTTACTTCTTTTCATCTCTTATGGCAGCCATCTTGAATTCGCTTCCAATCGAAAAATGTTATAAGAAAAAGTTGTTCAGAATTACGAAATACTGCCTTATGCAAAATTTGAACTCGATCGTCAAATATTTATTTTTTCCATGTATTATCTATCGCAGTGGCCCAAAATGTCCGCAACAGCCCTGTAAGTCCTATATTATAGTCGTAATGGAAAAGTGTTTCAAATAAAAGTTGTGCCAATTTACATGATCTACTTTGTGAGCTGAAGAGATTTCGAAAATTGTATACAGCCTGGTCATTATGTCGTTACTTCTTTTCATCTCTTATGGCAGCCATCTTGAATTCGCTTCCAATCGAAAAATGTTATAAGAAAAAGTTGTTCAGAATTACTATATACCGTCCTGTGCAAAATTTTAGTTCGATATTTAATGAGTGGATTATGGCCTAAAAATCAAGTAGCAAAATCGAATCTAAAACAGAGGTGATGAGCTTGAGTGTCATAAGTGAGCCAGAAATAAATACGTGACTTTAATTTTACAACAATGGCACCAAAATTTACCAAGGAGAAGAAAATTGAGATAATTATTTTAATGAAGAAAACCAAAAAAAATGCCGGAATACGGCAAGACAATTTAATTTGCGGTATCCTGGCAAGTATACACATTATTCAACGATAGCTCGTATTGTACAAAATTTTAAGGAAACTGTGGAAGTGTAGAAAATAAGTTTAAGAAGAACCACAGGCGATGGCCAATGACGGAAAATGCGGAGTTGGAAGTCATCTTACGGATTACCGAAAATCCGCGCATTTCCATCCGGCAGATTGAGCAAGAGACCGAACTATCTCGTTCTAATATTCAGCGACTATTCAAGAAAAATGGTTTGAAGCCGTATAAACCTAAATTTACCTATCTGCCGGTTGCAACAACATGAGCATGAAAGTCGTTTTAATTTTTATGGGTGGATGCAAGGATAAACGGAAGCCAATGCTAACTTTCACCGGAATATTTTATTCTCCGTTGAAGCGACTTTCTACACGAATGGTACGGTTTCATCGCAGAATTGTCGGTACTGGGCAAATTATAATCCACATTTCACAGTCAACAGTAGGGACCAATATTATCAAAAAGTTAATGTATGGTGCGGAATTTTGGACACGCGATTAGTTGGATCATTTTCTTTTTTAGAAAATCTCATGGATGCTGCTCAGTGCCTTCAGTTCTTGCAAAATGTACTGGAACCGATTGTATATGACTTCCCGCTTCACATTCGTCGTAACATGCACTTCCAGCATGATGGGGCACCTTGCCACTCCTCGGCTGGCATTCAAGAATGGTTGGAAGTGAATTTCGGCGCCCATAAAATATTCACTCGAACATCCCAAGTTCGATGGCCGCCCAGATCTTCAGATTTGACACAGCTTGATTTTTTTCCTTTGGATTTATCTGAAAAACCAGGTCTATAGCCATCGGCCGTTCCGAGGCCTCAACCATTTGAAAGATGTTACCCTGGAGTGCGCAAACGGGATAGGAGCCAATATGCTCTACAGTGTTATGGACGAATTCAATCATCGAACAGTGGCATGTATGGAAAATGAAGGAGGTTTCATGGAGTGATTGCTTTTTTGTCATATTCTTGCTTTGTTTACTTTCATTTTAAGCGTTAGTCTCCAATGTATTATTATTTATTATTTTTCGTATACGGTTGTGTTTTTAATATTATCACACATTTCTTTTTAATTTTCATAATTAGGTACTGTCTAATATTTCCCGTGACTTTCCTGTAGAAAATAAAAAGTTTAGTATTTCCTACGTAAATAAATACTTTTTTATTCTCATAACTACTTCAACTAAAATCATTGACATTGAAACAAAATAACATTACCTTAAGAGGCTACGGCGGTAGATAATAATAATACATGGGAAAAAATAAATATTTGACGATTGAGTTGAAATTTTGCACACTGCGGTATTTCGTAATTCTGAACAACTTTTTCTTATAACATTTTTCGATTGGAAGCGAATTCAAGATGGCTGCCATAAGAGATGAAAAGAAGTAACGACATAATGACCAGGCTGTATACAATTTTCGAAATCTCTTCAGCTCACAAAGTAGATCATGTAAATTTGCACAACTTTTATTTGAAACACTTTTTTATTACGACTATAATACAGGACTTACAGGGCTGTTGCGGACATTTTGGACCACCGCGATAGATAATACATGGAAGTCATGGCACAGTGTTTATGCTCGACAAAAGCTTCAGAGATAAAATTATGAATACTGCTATGGAAGGAGCAATAAAAGGGAGTAAGGCAACGGGAAATACAATATCAAAATCCGTTCAAATAATAGCATACGTGGATGACATCGCGGTAATATCGAGGAATAGGAAAAATCTAGAAGAAACGACAACAAATTGTATGAAGCAAGAAAAAGAGAACTAGAGGTTAACCAGCAGAAAACGAAATATATGAAAATAAGTAGGACAAACAGAGAAGAGACACATTTAAAGATCAAAATAGGAGAACAAGAATATGAAGAAGTGAAATCTTTCACATACCTCGGAATCATGATAAACAACAGAAACGACAAACGCTAGATTTTTCAGTTTGATAGACATATTGGTTATCGTAGTAGTTTGTTTGTCAGACTCTTCAATGTCGCTTTGTGGGAAGAAAACTGAGCAAGAATTAAAATCTACTTGCTATATTGTTAAAGTCAATGGATACGCATCTGAATTTACTACTAAAGTATATTAGATTAGATTAGATTAGATTTGAAATGAGGGTGATATTGCGCTGCGACCTATTGATCTATTGTGCCCCCTTGCGTGAGTTGTAAGCTGCTGGGGGTATGCCCGCTCCTACAGCTCCCCATCCAGTCCAAGAGCTTTGATAAACTGCATTAGCTGTGATGGTTTCAGGGAAGGTATGTCTTCTTCGTCTATAACGTCTTTACCGAGATGGCTGGCTCGGGTTTCTATGATGGCGGTGCAGTAAGATGTCAGGTGTTCCGGATTTTCATCCTCAGCCCCGCAGAACCTGCAGTCGCTATTCTGTTTTAGACCTATCCTTGCCATGTGTTCACCAAGGTGACAGTGCCCTGTAAGGAACCCTGTGAGGATGCGCAATCTATTCCTGCTAAGTTCCAGCAAAGTTTTTGCTCTATGCTTATTGTAGTTT
This sequence comes from Holotrichia oblita, assembly GCA_023690525.1. NCBI lineage: Eukaryota > Metazoa > Arthropoda > Insecta > Coleoptera > Scarabaeidae > Holotrichia > Holotrichia oblita. The sequence continues at coordinate 135,474,387 of CM043015.1, read as the reverse complement.
CCAAGGAAGATCTTGGAGTGTCTCAGACCAGGAAGATTCTTCCAGAGGGATGCTCTGAGGCTCTCTTCCCGATCTTTAAGTTCTTTTTTGTAGGTGCTCGTCCTATACCACAGAACGGTTCAGGTCCCACAAACGGAGTTGTAGCGGCCTTTCTTGCTAATGAATTAGCTTCCTCGTTGCCTCTGATTCCAGTGTGTCCTGGTACCCAGTATAGTGCAACTCTATTATTCTTGCCTAGGTTGTTTAATCTATCAAGACATTCCCAGACTAATTTCGAGCTGACCGTGTTAGAGCTCAGCGCCATTAGGGCTGCTTGACTGTCGGAAAAAAATTGCAATGCTCTGCTTCCGATAGTTCCTGTCAAGGTTTAGTTGAGCACATCTTCCAATTGCATTGATCTCCGCTTGGAAGACGCTGGGGTATGTCCCCATTGGCTCGGAATATTTGGTTCCTGGCCCAAATATGCCTGCACCTGTTCCTTTATCGGTTTTAGACCCGTCCACATACCACTTGATAGTGTTTTCCTTTAGGGAGTACGTGGAGTGTTCTCCTACCCACTCTCTGTTATTACTTAGCTTGGTGAGGAAATTCCTTTCAAAGCTATATTCCTTGACCATTTCATCATTTGGTAGGCTTAGAAGTAGGGAGAGCCCGGCTTGAGATGTCCATGCTCTCTGGTGCGGAGTCTCGCCCCTTCCAGTCCCCGCCCTGGTCAGTCTGTGCATAGCCGCAAGGGCCGCTCCCTCCACCACTATGTGTAAGGGGGAGAGGTCTAAAATTACCTCTACGGCCGCAGTTGGGCATGTTCTCATGGCTCCGGTGATGCATACACATGCCAGCCGTTGCAACTTGTCAAGGGTATTCCTGATTGTAACTTTAGTGACCTTTTGGAACCAGGTTATTGCCCCGTACGTTACCATAGGTCTTACTATACTAACGTACAGCCATCGTAGTATACTTGGGTTGCAGCCCCAAGTTTTACCTGCCAGGTTCCGGCATATCATTAAGGCTCTTGTTGCCTTATTCATTGTCAGTTCTATGTGTCTGTTCCACAGAAGTTTTGAATCTAGGGTTATTCCTAAGTATTTAACTTCTGATTTGCGTTCGATCACTGTTCCATCCAAGTGGATGTCTTTCATGTTCGAAGTGTTTCTCCTCCTAGTGAAAGGTACAATCGTGGTTTTTGCGGAGTTGATGCTCAGCCCCACTGATCGACACCATTCACTAGTGATTTTAAGGCTTGTTTGTACCAGGTCACAAAGAATCCCCTCATACTTGCCTTTTGCTATTATTACAATGTCATCGGCATATCCTACACAACGTATGCCGAAGGCTGTTAGCCTGTTGAGCAGTTCATCTGCCACCAGGCTCCACATTAAAGGCGAACAGACGCCACCTTGAGGTGTTCCACGAGTGGTTCTGATTTTGATAGTCCGTTCACCTACCGTCATCTCAGCTGTCCTCGTGGAGAGCACTTTACTTATCCATCGTGTGACTGTTTTACTGACTCCCCTTGCTTCAGTCGCGTCATGTGACGTGTTATCGAACGCACCAGAAATATCCAGGAAAGCGCAGATCGCTGTTTCTTTATCATCCAGGGTTTTCTGAATGATTCCTACTAGCTCATGCAGAGCAGTCTCTGTCGATCTGTCCGCCCTGTATGCATGCTGACTCCTGTGAAGTGGAGCTTTCTCCATTACCTCCATTCTAAAATAGTTATCTACTAGTTTTTCCATCGCTTTCAATAGAAAGGATGTCAGACTTATGGGTCTGAAGGATTTGGGGTTGGTCCCATCTTCCTTCCCAATCTTTGGTATGAAGGTGACTTTAGCCCTTCTCCAGCTTTTGGGTATGTATCCCAACGCTACTCTGCTTCTCGTTATGTTTACTAAGTGTTGTATTACCTCTTTCTGGCCTTCTTGCAGGAGTGCGGGTAGAATCCCGTCCACTGCCGGCGATTTGTATGGCTGGAAGGTGTTTATCGCCCACTCCATGCGCTGTCTTGTACAGATGCGCTTGGCAATTTCCCAGTCCTCCCGTTTGGGCTTCCTGGTATGTGTATTTGCCTCTTCCAGGTCTGTTTCGTTGCTACCTGGGAAGTGTGTTTTAAGTAGCAGGCTAGCCCGCTCCTTTTCCCCTTCCGTATAGCTACCATCTGGTTTTCTCAGGGCCATCACAGGTCTTGTTCCGCCTTTTGCCATGGCCCTATGAAGCCTTGCTGCCACCGGAGTGGAAGTGATGTTTTCGCAAAAGTTCATAAAGTTTTGCCTTTTAGCCTTCCTTATCTCCTTGTTGTATTCAGTCAACTTCTCTCTATACCTCTGCCAGTCCCCGTCAACCTTCGGTCTATTGAACAGGTGACGGACTACAGATCTGAGGTTTGCTAGAGTTCTGTTCCACCAAGGACTGTCCTTAGTTGACTTCCTCGCAGTTAGCGGGCAACTAGCTTCAAAAGCTTTCATTATCGCCTCGCTAAAGTGTTCTACATCTTGTTCCAGCTTCAGGCGGTGTGTAGTCCCGCCTGTATGTAGCTGGTCCAGGTTATCCTATAGACATGTTCTATACATATCCCAGTCTGTCTTCCTGGGGTTTCTGTCAAGGTAGGTTGAGGGCTCATGTCCCTCTAGAGTGAACTCTATAATCCTGTGGTCTGACAGGGAGGGTTCATCTGAGACCTTCCAGTTCTTGATCATACTACTCAAACCAAAGCTGCTAAATGTTATATCGAGTACCTCTCTCCTTACCTTCGTTACGAACGTTGGTTCTTTGCCCACATTAAGGATTTGGAGATTACAGGATAATAGAAATTCTAAAAGGGACTTACCTCTTTCATTTACGTCCGTGCTTCCCCACATGACATGGTGTGCATTGGCGTCACAGCCTACTATCAACGGCAGGTTCTTCCTGCTACAGTGCCTGACTAGCTCCCTCACTTCCGAAGGCGGTGTTGTTGTCCCGTCGGCGAAGTAAGCAGAGGCAATGACAATGGGTCGGTTTGTGCCCTCAAAGTCGAGGTGTATCATGACTGCTGTCCCGAGTCATAAATTCTGAAACACACATATATTTAATGTTATTTCTTATTAGGATACAGGCTCTAGGGTGTTCCTGCCTGCGATCCCATACTACCTGTGAGTTTTTACACGACAGTCCTTTGATCTGCCCTCCATTGATCCAAGGTTCCTGGATCATTGCAAGTCCCGGGTTGCACTTCGTAAACATTCTTGCAGCTACAGCCGAGGCTCCTCTCGCATGGTGCAAGTTGACTTGCATCAACCTGGTGAAGGCGGCTAGTCGATTGGAGGGTCACTATCCTCCAGTTCTGCAGGTGACTGCGGTGTTGGAGTGACTTCTCCTTCCGGGTCAGACTCAATCTTGACGTCATCGAAATTGATGTCGTCAAGCGTACCTCGAGAGGCTCGAGAGCTTTGCTCGCTAGTCTCCCGTTGCTCCACTACGGGCGCAGAGGTGTCAGAGGTAATCTCTTTTGTCTCTGGTGTCTCCTGGTTCTTCTTGAGTCCAGACACGGGGATTCTACCAAACCTGTAATGGATGGTACATCCCTTTGCCAGAATCGCCTCGCATGATTTGGGGTCAATCCCAATAGTGAGTACCTGGCCGTGCCCTTCTTCTTTGGCATTTATGACCTTCCAGAGATCTACCTGGAGTTGCGAGTTCTGGACGCCAATCAGTTTGAGCAGCTTCCCTGCTTCCTGACCCTTGCTTTTTGGTAGGAATACCGTCATGACGTGGGGTTTCGGGAGGTCATCTCCTTTCCTCGTCACTAGTTTCGGTCCCTTCCACGTGGGGAGGCAGCCTACTACCTGGTCAAGCCAGTTAACCATCTCGTCTGTTTCACAGTCCACCAACATTACTCCCTGACGGAAATGTATGCCGGCGAACTGTAGGCCTCGAACCGTGCTCTCCACCATTGCCTCCACTAGAGCTTCCTCCAGCGAAGACAGCAGAGTAGCGTCCATCCATACTTGAGGGTATTCCTCTGGTACTATTCCTTCTTTCGTTATTTTCGCAGCAGTAGCATAGCTGGTGGCTCGCCCAACTATGCTTGCTGCACCGGAGGTAGAGGGTTTGGTTTTCCTCTTTTTTTGCCCTGGCGCTTGGGCAGGTGAGATATGCTCACTGCCTCGTTTGCCATGACTTGTCCCAGCGGTTGCTGATGGTGAGGCCTTCTGCCTTTCCTGCCTCTGTCGGTCGACTTTTGCCCTGGCTTCCTCAGGTGTGAAGCCCTGTTTAAGGAAGCGCAGGTACTATTTTTGGCCTGCTCCACTGAGGCCCTTCCTCTTCGGATCGTCTAGGCCCCAGGTTGTCCTAATGCAGGAAGGGATGTCATATGACGAGCCTTCCTTTCCTTGGTCCCGGTTTTACTGGTAGAGGGTTTTTCTCTATCACCAGTCCCGGTGGTCTGTGCGGTGACATCCCGCTCTTGTTTTTTGTTTTGCTTTAACTTACCCATGATTAGTCCCACGAGTAGCTAGGGAAATAACAGTCCACCTCTACAGAGCCCCGCATGTAGGATGGAGGGGTAAATCCAATGGGGTCCCCCCTGGTGCCCCAAGGTTGGGGTCCTCGCAGACTAATCCTCTATTTAGCCACGCATCCCGTCGGCCGGGCCCCTTTGCCTTAAGATTTAGGTTTTTTGTGAGGTTGTCTCCTCTCGATCCGGGCGGCTAAGCCAAGATTCCCCAACACCCCATGCCCGCGAGACATGTCCACGACAGCATGAGGGTACCTGGTATGACGGACGGATGTCATGCTCCGTACGGCGCCGTCTGTTCCTGTCGCAGATCCTAAGCCACGACACGACAGCCGGATCAGGAGATTGTTTTTCGACCTTTTCTGGTCTAGACCGCAGTGTTTTGCAATCACAGTGGCACCTCGGGTAGGGTAGGGTAAAACCCTCACTGCGATCTACAGCAGGGAGAGGCTTTGCCTGGTAGGACTGAGTTGCGCTTAACCTGCTGCTCGGCTTGTTTGTTATGAACTGTGCCCTCGCCACCTACTAAAGTATATACAAAGCACAAACCAAAATTTTAACACTTACCCAGTTAGGTTACTCAGATGAACATAAGAAATTCGTAAAATGAACGTTTAGTTTGGTATTGTGAACAACAAAGTTTATTTGGTCAGATTAACAGATAATAAGAATTGTAAATTTAGCGCCTACATATGTGTGTGTAGACCTAACTGTATAATCTGTACCGATTTTTCTTGACTGTGTACAAATCCTATAGCCTATATGATTGAAATTGCGGACAGGAAACCTTGTCAGTCATATGTATATAGGATAAACTGTAGATATTGTGGTCAATGTTACGAGGGAGCGTTTTTATATTCGCGGAATGAGCGGGTTGTAGGGGGGTGATTAGGCGCATTGGGGGCGTGGCCTGTGCAGCGACTCATAATTGGTATAAATACGAAGTTTCATTGTTATTAGACAGTTAGTCTTTGAGCTATCGTCAACCAAGTAACATAATCAGGAGTGAAAAGTGAAATATGAAAAAAATCGAATATCGTGCCGTTATAAAGTTCCTTACCAGGCAAGGAAAATCAGTCGTGACCATAATGAATGAGATGTCATTGGTTTACGGCGACTCTTGTCCAGGAAAAACCATGGTGTACAAGTGGCATAGTTTATTTAAACAAAGAAGGGAATCCCTTGAAGACGACCCGAGGCCGGGCAGGAGCATTGAGGTGACTTATCCAAAAAGTTGAAAAAATTGTACTCGAAGATGCTCGACTAAAGAAGAAACAACTCGCAGAAATGGTTGGCGTATCCGATACAACAATTTTTAAAATCCTACACGATCATCTCGGCATGTCTAAGGTCAGCGCAAGATGGATGCTCACGCCGCCACAAAAACAACAGCGCGTAGAGTGTTCGCGTGCATTTTTGGACCTCTGTAATGAAGACAAGGATGGTGTATTGAGTCGAATTGTTAATGGAGACGAAACTTGGGTTCATCGTTATGAACCTGAGTCCAAACAAGACTCCATGCAGTGTCATAAAAAGGGCACAGCACCTCCCAAGAAATTTAAAGTGTCACAATCAGCTGGGAAATTCATGGCAACGGTATTTTGGGACTCGGAAGGAATATTGTTGATTGATTATAAAGATAAAGGTGTTTCTATACCCGGAGAATATTACGCTTCAATATTAGAGCGACTAAAAGAAGCCATTAAAGAGAAAAGACGGGGAAAATTGACGAAAGGTGTGCTACTTTTGCACGACAACGCGCCCGTCCACAAGAGCCGCGTTGCGTTAGCTGCCCTGCGTAAGGTGGGCTTCGAAATTGTGACTCACCCACCCTACAGCCCAGAGCTGGCCCCGAGTGATTATTACCTGTTTCCGAAAATGAAAAAAGAGCTGCGGGGTAAAAAATGTACTGCCGATGATGAAGTCAAGGAGGCAGTTTCGGCGTATTTTGCAGATAAAGAGAAATCATTTTTTATGAGGGTATAAATAAATTAATTGAAAGATGTGAAAAATGTATCCGTCTTGCAGGTGAATATATTGAAAAAGAAAAATAATTTGGTTTTTTTATTTCCACCCCTTATCCTCCATTCCGCGAATATAAGAACGCTTCCTCGTATGTGCGCCAAACCAAGAGAAATTTGCAGGTCAGTGTTAAAGAATATCAACTTAACACGAATAATAAAAAGGTGTTGCGTTCAGCTTAGGCAAATCATTTTAATGAAACGAGTCATATATTGGCAAACAGAGGTGTACGACTACTAAAAACTTGTAAAGAGATAACTAAAGAGAATTTGTGAGTTCCCATTTATATGAAAAAATATAGATACTTTTTAATTAACAATGATATCTCCAGATTTGAATAGTAGTTTATTAAAATGTATTACGCCTTTATCTGTCACAACATAAGAAGTTTCGGAAACCTCTGTAAACCAGAGAAATGCAATGTTTCCAATTTCCAGCCGTTTTTAAAGGTTTTGAAATATTGTCGTTCATGTTCGTTATGTACTTTTAAAAATAATCTTAAGTAAATTTTATTTATATTATAATGACGATGTTTATAACATACAGGAAATGTATATTTTAATTAAAGAGTTGTGAAGTACGGAGTCAAATCGCTTTAATAGTTCTTATTAGAAATATGTTTTGGCAGTTGTTCTGGTTCACTGTCGAGTATGGATTATGTAGGGAACATAATGAACTACGGGCATATGGAGCTGGCTTATTGTCTTCATATGGGGAACTACAATACTGTTTAGAAGGAAAGGCAGAAGTAAGACCGTTTGAACCATCTAAAACGTGTGAGCAAAAATATCCAATTACAGAATATCAACCTGTATATTTTGAAGCAGAGAGTTTCGACGACGCTAAGGAAAAAATGATGTAAGATGAGAAGTATTTAAAAATTAAATTTTATAACTTTAATTTTTTAGAAAATTTGCTGAAACCATACCAAGATCATTTAGTGTACGTTATAACCCTTATACGCAAAGCATTGAAGTATTGGATTCTAAATTGCAAGTAGAAACTTTAATACGTAATTTGAACCAAGAAACACAGAAACTATTAAACGTATTCAAAAAGCTATAAAGTTGCTATATATCATAATTGCACTTACAAAATGTATCTATTCATGTTATCTTTAAAATAAATGTATTCTTTGATTAACACTTAAATGTCTACCCTTTTGTGACTATAATAAAACATAAGAAAAAATAGTGTTTTGTATTCAATTGTTATATATTTTCAACTTTTATCTAAAAAACGTTTCAATTTACTTGGATGGGAACACACTTAAACATTAAAAATAGATTTAAATAAAACGTGTAATTTTTTCGCAATGTGGTCAAAGACGAATAAATAGTTGCATTTCAGTAATAATCTTATTAAAAGAGCTGAATAATGGTATATAACTTCGGGTGAACCGCCAGCAGTATGTACCTGTAAAAATAGAAGCGAAAGATAGCAGGCAATGTTTCAAAAGATTCCCGAACATATGTATGTACATACGTCTGCGAACGCAAGTGGTTGGACAGTCAAATACAACCAGTCATGCTAATGCTGACGCTATCGCTCTCATATTACCTCATATACATTCAATGTCTACGTAGGTAAGACGGTAAAGTCATAGGCAATGTCATGAGCAGTGTTGCCAACCCTACCAATTTATCGGTAGATCTACCGATTTAAAAGGTAGTCTACCGATATACCTATTTGGTACTTCATCTACCGATTTTTTGGCTTTTTTAAATTTTAGTCAGAAATTTAAGAATAAAAGAGATTGAGGGAGGTATTTTATGTAAAATAGTAAAGTGCGGAATTCTTGCAGCATCATTTCTGTATAAACGGCTTACATAGTGTGGAAATAATTCAAAAAATGCAACGTTCGTGCAATTAACTAACATCTATTTGAAAGTATGCGTATATCTATATAAATATAGTAAGGGTAGTTCCTCGACAGAAAAATTAGTTAGGGAAAAGGAAGTAAATCCAAATATAATTTGGGGAATGCACCTCGATTGATTTAACCACAATATTTCGCAAAGGTTTATTTGTTTCATCAGGTGGCTCTACACACATGGGTGATGTTGATACTCCAAGAAGCGCCAGCTGCCGACCGACCGTTAGGTATGCGGCGTATCAGGGGATGCTCACACGCCTTAGGACAAAGAGGGCGAAAATCCCTCTCCGTGCTACCCATGTTAGACACGTTCCCTTGTCAGCGTTGGATGGGTCACCGCCAAAGACGCTTTAGCGAATTCCTACCTCACATCTAACCCCACGGGGCCTAGGCCTCCTTGCGGATGGCAACTGTCGGAATCTGGCCGTGAGATACAACCAGCCCGCCCGTGAATTAGGCCTGTACTTCATGGACGGCCGGGCCGAAGTCCTACCCCAAAATGCCTACCGCGATGCGCTTTCTCCAAACCGGGATAGAGATACAGCAGCAGCTACAGTGAAACCGTAGGGTGCCAGAGTCACCGAGTTGTTTTAGGATGAAACCAAGGTTTCCCCAACCAGACAACCACTACTCCTCGGCGAACCGACTTTTATCCTCCCATACTAAGATTTTATCGCTACGCCCGTTCCCCAGCGTGTGGCCTACCGGGATAGGGTAGTGTAGCTGCAAAGTTCTAAGTACCGTAGGGTGCCTCACTTACCCACCGTAAATACCGACGGCGGCGGCGGACACAAGTGCCCTCCCCTATCTGACTATTACTCCAAGCCACGCCCGTTACCCTGAAACTATGAGATCAGGGATGGGGTAGTGGTCAGAGGAGTTTTATGGGTAGAACGCAATAGGGTAAATGCGTACCCAGAGGTGGTTCTACAATCGTAAACAACAATTTAGAAAATTAACAATAAAGTACATAAGAATGTAAAAATTACTTACAATCTAGGGTTTAAGGAAAGCTAAGCCAAGTGTTGGACATAATGGTTGGTAAAAAATATATTTTTGATTACATATTATCAATACAGTAATGAAAACGGTCAATACGGTGCAATCACCATACCACGTGTGAAAATTATAGGTTACAAGAGGATATAAAAGGCGGCAAAACGGATGAAAATGGAACACTGCCGAGCAAATAGTATACAGGGTCAAAACAGAGGCCTATTGCTGCTTGTATTAATTCACCAAGCTATAATCTTTCAAAATATATTTTTAAAATATTAACAGAGTCTTTCCCCACATACGAACAATATAATATCAAAGACGTCATTTCGTCAATAAAATAGATCAGGTTCATCTTACAGAAGATTACAAATCATCAATTTTACAATGTTACAATAAATGTAATTAGATGGCACTTATAATTTCGCAAGTATAATTCCATCACATCTTTTCCGTAATGAAAAAATTTAATTATTATTACATTTAAATTTTTATGTTTAAATTTCTCTTAAGGCAAAGAAGCAAAATAAAACATAAATTTAATATCATCAACGACGAACTTATTGCATTAAATCCTGTTGTTTGTTCTTTTAATGTACAGTGTTTGAATCGCGATAAAATAACTCATGTTAATGCTATCATTCATGAATTGCGTGATCTCAGTTTTATTTGTTTATGCGAAACATTTATGAAAAACGAAAGTGTGAATTGTTGCAGTATTGATGGCTATGTATTATCTGCCTTTTATAGTAGAAAAAATGTCAAAGACGGTGAAGTGGCCATTTGGGCAAAGGATGGTCTCTCCGTCGAGCCATTTGACCTATCCGATTTTACTGTGGATAGATATTGAACTATGTGGCTGGGCTATGGGATCTGAGCTGAACAAAGTTGTATATTATTGAATGTTACAGATCTCCTTCGGGCGATTTTGATGTATTTCTGAACAAACTTGATCAATTACTTCACGCGGTTTATGATGTTAGATATCCTATTGTTTTCACTGGCGATTTGAATGTAAATTTTGGTATTAATTCAAACCAGACTCTGTGTATACGTAATGTTATGTCGACTTTTAATTTAATTGATTATGTTAGAGTGCCAACGCGAGTACAGGACACGGCTGCAACTAGGATTAATAATGTTTTCACAAACTTAACGAATATGCAAAATGTTCATTGCATGGACAGTGCAATATCTGATCACCGAATGATGTTTTTTTCGCTACCAATGTGTGATGCAGGTGTCGATTCTAGTTGTGAATATTTTAAGAGAAGTTATAGTGACTGTAAAATTTTAAATTTTATGTATAACCCTACTGCGTCGTTCGGGTCCTTTTCAACCCAGTTGCTGCTTTATTCATCTCCCAAACTTTTATTTATTGTTTTAGATATTTGAGCTTTTAGGATTTTATTTGTAATTAATACAGCTTCAAAATTTTCTAATTAGCGAAAAAATATTTGCTTTAGTTTTTTAGTAGTTTACACACATAGGTTGTTTGGGTCACTTTTGTCCTGTCCTCTTCAGCAGCCGAAACAAGTTGAAACTCGCATAATTCCGTACACCGCGGTGTGAATAATACCGACAGGTTTCGACCTGCATGTAAATCTCTCGACTATTTTTATCTCACAGTGCTTGTATATCGTTTAGTCAGTGTTGAACCTTAGTGTTGTGTACATCTTGTGCGGAGTTACTTATTTTTTATTATGACTTCCAAACAATCAAAACTTGTGCCTCCCTTCACACAAAAGCAACTAGAAGAAGCACTTTATAATTCAGACGATGATACATTTGATTTACAAGATTTCTCTGATGGTTGGGTTCCATCTGACGAAGAGGAGTGCTCTGAAATTGAAGATCATATTTCTGTTTGTTCGGAAGGTGAGTCGGAAGAGGGAGAACCAGAAATTTCAAATGTGGCATTCGAAACTATGTTATCGAAAGACAAGCAAATTGAATGGTCTTCTGAACCTCCTACACAGCAAGGGAGATTTGCTGCACACAACGTTCTTACAATGACACCTGGACTTACTAAGTACACCACTTCGAGAGTAAGAGATGAGCTATCTGCTTTTGTGCTTTTCTTTCTGCCATCAATTGAAAAAATAATTTTAGAAAATTCAAACATAGAAGGTCGTCGAGTATACGATAAAAATTGGAAAGATTTGGATGTGCATGATTTATATTCCTATTTCCTATGGTTTATTAATTTTAGCTGGTGTTTTCAAATCTTGCAATGAATCGACAGAAAGCTTATGGGATGCTGAAAAAGGTAGGAGTATATTTCGTGCAACAATGTCTTTAGAGAATTTCAAACGAATTTCTAGAGTAATAAGATTTGACGATAAACAAACACGAACTGAAAGAAGAGCTCGGGATAAATTTGCGGCCATTAGAGAGCTTTGGGAAAAATGGGTAGAGATTTTACCAAAATTGTTCAATCCAGATTCAAATATAACCGTTGATGAACAACTGGTTGGATTCAGAGGCAAATGCACATTTAGGCAATACATGCCCAGTAAACCTGCTCGATATGGAATAAAATTTTGGGTATTGGGCGATAATAACACAGCGTACGTATGGAACATCCAACCTTACCTTGGGAAACCTTTTGGGGGAGCCAGAGAACAAAATCAGGCCATGCGGGTTGTTTTGGACCTATCTTACGGATTGAAAGGTCACAATATTACGTGCGATAATTTTTTTACCTCGTATGAACTCGGACAGCATCTTCTCAAACGAAATATCACAATGATTGGTACAATGAAAAGAAACAAGGCTTGTATTCCACCAGAACTACTGCAAGCAAAAAATGTACCAAAAATGACTTCGAAGTTTGCATTTACTTCCGATACTTGTTTGGTGTCATACCTTCCAGAAAAATCAAACAAATGTGTTGTGTTGCTAAGTACATTGCATTCAGAAAAAAACAGTATCAAACCAAAGAAGTAAAAAACCTGAAATTATACTACATTACAATAAAACAAAAGGGGCAGTCGATACCATGGATAAAGCGGTGATGTGTTATACAACAAAAAGGAAAACAAACCGTTGACCACTTATCGTCTTTTATAATATAATTGACATTAGTTCTTACAATGCCTACGTTTTATTTTCAAAAGTAACTAACAGTTGGGGTTCAAAAGATTTTCGTAAACGACGATACTTCTTAGAAAATTTGGGTATGGCATTAGTAAAACCGCACATTGAAAGACGAAGGTGTTTTCCTAGAACAAAAGCCGCAAGGGACATTGTGGAAAATATAAAATCTGCTACAAAGGTTGTAAAAGAAGAAGCTTCAACATCGACTCAATCAAAGAAGAGGGGCAGATGCTATATGTGTAAGAAAACTGACAATAAGTGTGCTAATTTGTGCTGTAAGTGTGGAAAGTATTGTTGTAAGAAACATTTAGAGCAAGTATGTAAACAGTGTTACAAATAGGTAAAATATCTTTTTTGTCTTTTATAAACTTATTTTTACTTTTCTTTGTGTATAAAGTTAATTTTCTAGTGTCGTTTCTTTTGCTACTGTTAATTTCTATATTCCGCAATGTTTATATTCTGTAAAAGTTTATTCTTAGTTTTTGTATTATTTTGAAATGTAATGTTCAATTTTCTTTTAATAAATGTTTGCTTTTATGCTAAATATGTTTATTTGAATATAAAAAAGTAGACGTGATAATTAATCAGCCATTTTAACGTAACTGGTCGTTTTAGACCCGAGCATCTTATTTGTGTAGACAAAACGAACGACGCAGCAGGGATAAACTTAGTACTGTGTATTGGGTATGAATTTATTAGTATGACGATGTAAACTGTGCTTTCAATTACTTTTACAATGTTTTTATGGAATGTTTTGATCAATCTTTTCCACTAATTAAAAAAGTAGTTAATAAAAATAGTCGCAAATCAGGATGGGTTAAAAGAGGTAGAGCGTTCCTGTTCTGATATTAGAGATTTGTATATTCTCCAAAAGAGTTACCCTGCTTTTAAAGAATTGTTTTTGCATGAGAAGCATACACACAATAAACTGTTAAAGCATACCAAGCGCAATTATTCTACCCGCGGAATCAATGAATTTTAAAATTCTGTTAAAACTGCCTGGAATATTATACACGAACTTTCAGACAATGTTCGTAAACGTGAAATTATAATTCTAAAAGAGGATGACCATACAATAAATAACCCTACTGAAGTTACAGAATTGTTTAATAACTTCTTTGTTTAATCTGTACCTAACATTATATCTCAAATCACTGTAAGCAATCAATTAACAAACAACAACGTAATTGCCTCCGCTAGTATGTATGTAATGCCGTATGATGAATATGAAACATGTGGACTATTCAACAATATAAAAAGTAGATCTACTGCAGGTCCGGACGGTGTATCAGCCGATTTATTAAAAAAATCAGAATGTATAATTACACCGATAACATATTTGATTAATCAATTTCTCACAACCGGGACGTTTCCAAATAAAGTTAAGGAATCTTTTGTTATACCTTTACACAAGAAAGGTTCTACAGCTGATATAAACAATTATCGTCCACTAACGATTTCGTCTAGTTTTTCGAAGATTTTTGAGCATACAATGTTGCACAGATTACTTGGTCATTTAGACAAAAATAATATTTTATCTACTAATCAACATGGTTATCGTGTTAATCATTCGACGTTGACTGCAATCGACGCTTTTTATGAAATTGTCATTAGTAGTTTGAATTCGAAAGAATTTCCTATCGGTATTTTTTGTGATTTTAGCCAAGCGTTTGATTGTGTGGATCATAACATTTTGTTAGCTAAATTGGAATGTTATGGTATACGTGGTGTTGTAACAAAGTGGTTCGAAAGTTATTTAAGGTGAAGGTCTCAATTTACTAATATTCAACATAAAGTACACGGTAAAGTTAATTTTATAAAATTAGCGAGTATTCCGGTTGATCAAGGTGTTCGTCGAGGTAGTGGTTCTGTTTTTGGTATTTCTTAATGATATTTCCCAGTATCTCGAGGATTTTGATTTGCTAATGTATGCTGATGATACTATCTCTGTTGTGTCTGATCCGGACATCTCTAAAACCGAAAAAAATGCCAATTTACTTCTCCAAAAGATGCACACCTGGTTTTCTGAACATTCTTTGCTCTTAAATACAGAAAAAAACCAAATATATGATTTTTTCATAACACACGGAATAAATCGGTTTTTAATAGGCACATCTTTTCACAGAATGTTGAATTGGAATGTGTTCATGAATTAATGTTTTTAGGGGTAACTATTGACGATACGCTTTCATGGAACAGTCATTGTAATAATTTAAGCGCAAAACTCAATACGCTCTGTTACCAGATACGTAATTTAAGAAAAATAATTGATTTTCAATCTTTGGTATCATTTTATTATGCGAATATACATAGTAGGTTATCATATAGTGTAATATTTTGGGGGCATCGTCGTACAGTCAACATGTCTTTAAAGCGTAGAAACATGTTATAAGAAGCATGGCAGCAATATATACTAGACAACAATGCAAAACTTATTTTAAAAGGTGGAATATTGTAACAGTGTTATCAATTTTTATATATGAACTTTTAATTTTAATATTCAGAAACAGAAATGACTTCTCCTGCAATAATGATGTCTACTCCTACAACACTAGAAAAGGGTCACATTTTCATATCCCATAGTTTAATTCTGATTTAGTGGAAAGGTCGCCGCGTAGTTGGCATAGGTGTAAAAGTTTTCAACGCTCTGTCTCAAGAAATCAAATCAAAGAATGATGAAAAGCATTTTAAGCACGCGATCAAAGCATTTCTTCTGCACTCGCTGGAGGATTATTTTACTTTGTGTAATAAACGTAGTTAGTTTTATATGTTTGCCAAATTTATTGATGTATTTTTATTATATGTAGGTATATTTATATTGACTTATCTCACACATTCTGCAATGTTTACGGGATGAATTATTGAAATACATAAATAAATTAAATAAATAAATATGATTCCTAAATATGGTTTATTCCAACTTAACTCTAACCCCTCGGTACGATATCATAGATTGCTTAACACTAGGATAATGTATTATTCTAGACATCTTAATCTAAGTATTTTTCACTCCATTTTTATGCACTTCTACTAACTTATTATTTATTTTTATCGTAACATTTGGAGTGTCTTCTTTTATAACTTCCTACGGACTGTTATACAAAGAACTTAATTTACTGCTATACTACTACGGCATCCTTTCCCCGAGCGATTGCATGAGCCAGGGCGTCTTCACCCAGCTTCACTACGTTCCATCGAGGGCCAGGCGGAGCAGAATTTCGCCTGATCGGCTGCCGCCTCGTCACGTGGTAGCTTATGTACTGGTGGTCACTTCCGGTGTAGTCCTCTATGATGCCAGTCCACGATGTCCCGCACAATGTCCTCCGAGGCCAATGTGATGTCCGGTATCGTCTCTCCGTAGCCTGGTTGTCTGAACGTGGTAGTGTCTCCGACATTTACCACGCTGAGTCCGAGTCTAGCCGCCATGTCCAGTATACGTCTCCCTCGTGAATCGGTGTATTCCATACCCCATTCCACGGCTTTGGCGTTGACGTCTCCTCCTAGAATAATGGACCCTGCCATTTCTCGTAGGTCGTCTTCCAGGTTGTCGAGCTTGCCCTGAAAGTCCGCTATCGGCTCGTTGGGTGTGAGATAGCAGCTCACGTAGGTGATGGTGCCGCTCTTTACCCACACGTATCCATTTCGTGCTCCGTGGTTGTCGACGATGACGCTGTTCGTGCCCGGGATCCACATTATAGCTGCAGTGCCGAGTGTGTCCCTGTACCACCCGGTGCATTCCTTATCCCGGTATTGTTCACTGATAAGCAGCAGATCTACTCCGGTGTCCAGTTGTAGTTGGATGAGGAGATCGTCTACTGTTCTGCTTCGGTGAATGTTGCCTTGTAGGATTCTGGTCATTGGCTCTTCTTTGCCTGATCTAATGCCTTTCTGAAGGAGGGATATGCGCCGGAACCAGGGACATGGCTGCGTGTCGCGGTGTCTCCCGTGCAGAGGAAGCATTTTGCTTTGTTCTTGCAATCCTTCCGTTGGTGGCCTTTTTCTCCGCAATTGATGCAAAGGCCTTGTGTCTGGTCCGGGACAAGTAGCCTGTCGATGTCCGTAGTCGAAGCAGCGGAAGCACTTGACGACTTCTACCCTGCGTCTTATTCTGCTGTTTATCCAGCCGATCTTTGTTCTCGGTGTTTCCAGTAGCTTAAGGGCTTGACTCTGACTAAGTTGGACGATAGCCATTCTCAGCCCTCTGCTGTTCGCATTGGTGAGGCTGATCTTCACTTCGCCGTCCATGTCTCCTAGCTTTGCTTTAACTGCTGCGCGGACTTCCTCCGTTGTCGTTAAGCAGTCTAGATCTCTGAATTCTAGCGTCTCTTTGGGCTCTAGGGTGCTGATGTTAGCCTTCTCGCCCAGGATCTTCTTCAACGCGCTGCTGAAACCTGCAGTATCCTTAGAGCTGGGACCTAACTCCAGCAGCATATCTCCCGCACGTGTTTTCCGCACCGCTTTAATCTCGGTGCCTGTCTCTTCTGGTTTCGCATTGCTGCGCAGCTCCCGCAGTACGTCGGCATACGACTTCCCTTGCGCAGGTTTTACGAGAAGCGCATCCAACCGAGGCTTGGCGTTTCGATTCCTCTGTTTATTCTTCTTCGGCTTCTTATTGTCGGTACCGTCGTCCTTTCGCTGACAACCTGCTATCTTCTGCTGCTGTGTTTCTGTCTTCTTCTCTTCTTGAGCTTGCTTTCTCCTGCCTGCTCGGTCCTTCATCCACACGTTCTCGGAGGGATGCATTTCCTTCTTCTCCACGTTCTTGTTGCCCGTAGCAGAAGTAGCCTGCGTCTTGGTTGCAGGCGCTGAAGCCTTTTGCGCGTGCTCTCCTGCTTGCAGCTCGGCCTTCTTCCATCTCTTCCTGCAATCAGAGATCATCTCCACTGCTTCTTCTAGCTCCTTCAAACCGTTCTTTACGTCCATCGAGACGTTCTTCTGCCTGCCAATAGCTGCCTTCATTGTCTTGATGACACCTATGCACTTCTGCAATTGCTCCTCTTCGCGGCATCGCAGTTTGCAGATAACTTCTTTTGTGGACGACATATCTGGAGCTGATGTGGTGTTGTCACTGCTACCTCCTGGTTTTACGATGTTAAATGTCGTCAGATCTATCGTGATCAGCGACCTAACGTGCTGCGCCGAGACAGAAAATAATAATAATAATAATAATAATAATAATAATAATAATAATAATAATAATAATAATAATATATATATTTTTTTTAAGTGAGGAAAAATGCCTTAACGCACCATCAGGGACGAAACCCGTCCCCGGTGTGTGGGGCTCGCACCCACTAAAAATCCTCACTTTGTCAGGTGTAGAATCCATCCCGGAACCGCTGGTCGCATTACTTCAGGATGGCACCTTGTAGTTAGCCTCGGTCGGCTGCCTCCATTGCTTGGGTCTCTCTCTTCTTCTCTTTCAGCACCTTCTCGACGAACGATCTTCTGCCAGTGGTCGTGTCCGGACAGCATCGTTTGCACGACGTTATCCGGCGTTAGAGGTCCTACTTCGTGTTGTAAAGCGTCTCTGTAGTCACTCCACCTCTCGCATTCGAAGAAGGTGTGGTGAGCATCATCTTCCGCAGAATCGTGATACTGGCATGTCGGGTTCTCTGCTATACCCATTCGAGCCAGGTATGCGTTGAAATACCCGTGTCCGCTAAAAAACTGGGTGAGGTAGTAATTTACCTCGCCGTGGTCTCGGTCCATGCACTCCGTTAGGTTGCGGATGAGTCTGGCCGTCCACCGTCCTCTCGTGTCGTTCTGCCAGCGCTCTTGCCAACATTGTCGTGTGAGCGCTTTAGCCTCCGCTCTCGCTTGTCGTGCACCGACGTCTCGTCGTGTCTCGTAGACTCTCTTCTTTTCTTGAGCTAGTAAGTCTATCGGGGTTACTCCTGCAATCACGAGCACCGCCGGTTCGGAAACCGTACGGTATGCGCTGGCGATCCTGAGTGCTCCCCGTCGCTGTACTGAAGCCATCCGCTTTCTGTACTTGTCCTGCTGTAAGGCGTCAGCCCAGATCTCGCTTCCATACAACAGTATGGAATGGGTGACTGTCATTAGCAGCCGGCGTTTACTCGCCGTCGGCCCTCCTACGTTGGCCATTAGTCGGCTCAACATCGTCGTTACCTTAGCGGCCTTATTGCTCGACGACTGAATCTGTTGCCAGAAGGTCATCTTGCTGTCGAGCCGCAGTCCGAGGTACTTCACGGAAGTTGTAGTGGTTATGACTTCCGTATTCACCGTCATCTCGATCTCCCTAGGGATTCGTCTCCTGGTCAGTAGAACGACCTCGGTCTTCTCCGTTGCCAGGGTCAGGCCGTGTTCGTCCATCCAAGTGGTGACTCTTCTCATGACCTGGTTGAGCCTTCTCTGGGCATCCGCCTCATCACGCGCTAGGATGACTGCCGCTACGTCGTCTGCGTATCCTATCAGATACGCATCTTGTGGCAGCTCCATTCGGAGGATCCCGTCGTAGGACACATTCCATAAGTCGGGGCCGAGTATGGAACCCTGCGCCGCTCCCGCTGTTATCTTCACTAATAATAATAATAATAATAATAATAATAATAATAATTAATAATAATAATAATAATAATAATAATTTTTAATAGGGGAGAGGGGGAAAGGATGTCTGAAAAACCTCTCGCTCTCTTAATACTAGGTATTATTATGAGCATTCACCTCCTTTGGGGTCCCGCGTCAAAGGTAGGCTCTAATTGGGAAAAGGCGTGAAAGGATACAGTGAACATAATATTTATATTTATAAGGCGAAAACAGAAAATATATTACTACCTACCAGCAATTTAGTCTTAACCATTATTATATTTATTATAAATATAATTGAGAATATTACGAATATTATTTATAAAAAACATTTTTTTAAAGGGAACTAATAATTCCGTTAACGTCAACTATTGCCTAAAAACAGAATGTTTATATCTATTATGATTCCTACCTTTTTTCCAACACCTGTTACTATCCTAACATCCTAACTTTACAATATCAATCTAATACTACCTTTTATATTTGTGAGTGATTAAATGTCGCTAAGCAGAATCCTGCTTTTCAGCGACTATCTCTCCATTTTCATAATCAATTTTGTGTATTCTATTTATTAATTTCTCTCAATTAGCTATGTTTTTATTCCTCTCTTAAACTGTCCTATACTTTGCTGGTCTCTGATTTGGATTGGTATATTATTCCATATCTTTGGAATTATCACTTCTTTAGTTCTTGTGCCATACTTGTTTGTGACTTTTTCTTGATGCAGAAATTTATCCGTTTTTGTTCTTGTTTCGTACCGATGTTCTATTTTCCTAAATCCTTCTATGTTTGATCTATATTGTGTAGCTATTCTATACGTAAATAATTCCTCTATCTTCAAAATTCTATGTGTTCTGTACCTATCCTGCCTGTATTCTTTCTCCATATTCTTCACTATTGAGTTCTGCGTGTGCTGGATTCGTTCTATAAGGTAATTTGAAGTGCTTCCCCACACCGTAATTCCATAACTCACTATAGACTCTACTAGAGCACTATAAATCAGCTTCATTGTGTGGGGTGGTACATACTCTTTCAAATAGTAAAATTGGCACGCAAAAAGTCGTAGTGGCAGAGTTTATTTATGTGCGCTTCCCAAGTAAAGTGTTCGTCAACTATAAGTCCAAGGTATCGCTGGTGTGAACCCTTTCCAACTTGGTCGCGCATTTGCATTTCTGCATCTCTCCCTGATGCAGACAGTCCTCATCATGGTACAAGATCTCTCTCTTACTTACGGTTTTCAGGTGGGCCGACGAAATTCTCAATAGTTTTGTTTTGCTTTTATTTATTGCTAGTTTTTTGTCGTGAACCCATTTTTGAAAACTGTAAAATTCTTCCTGAAGATTCTC
This sequence comes from Holotrichia oblita, assembly GCA_023690525.1. Taxonomy (NCBI): domain Eukaryota; kingdom Metazoa; phylum Arthropoda; class Insecta; order Coleoptera; family Scarabaeidae; genus Holotrichia; species Holotrichia oblita. The sequence goes on along the minus strand of CM043015.1, from coordinate 135,454,007 downwards.
CAATGCTCTGTCCTCGTCCACGTGTATAGATAGGATTACGGTATCGTCCGCATACAAAAAATATTTGCACCTCGAGAAGCACAGTCCCACATCATTTACGTAGAGCAGGTATAGTAGCGGACCAAGTATGCTACCTTGTGGTACTCCTTTTGTGATTCTCTCCGCATTTCCTATCTGGTCGCTTATCTTTACTGCCCGTTCCCTCTCTCGCAGGTAGTTCCTGATCCATTCCCACATTTTTCCACGAATACCATACATCTCCAATTGGTCTAGTAACACCTCATGGTCGATCAGGTCAAAAGCCTTGGAGAAGTCCACGAAAATACAAAACATATGCATTCGTTTATCGATGCTACTGTTCACGACGTCAGCAAAGCATTGCAGTAACTGCGTCGTTCCTTTGCCCTCTTGGTAGCCATATTGGTTTTCATCTATCAGTTTATATTGTTTTAGAAACTTCCTAAGAACATTGACCACGTGTCTCTCCATAACCTTTTCTAGAACAGGCAACAACGATATCTGTCTGTAGTTTTCACACTTTTTATAACTTCCTCCTTTATAAATTGGTCTTATTACCGCCTTCTTCATTTCTTTTGGCACCACCTCGCAATCTATAGATGTGTTGACTAATTTCGCTACAATTGGACAGAAAATGTCTTTGTTTTTTACTACATCTTTCACCTTCATTAAGTCGTTTCCTGTAGGTTTGCTTATATTCAATTCACTTAACAGCCGCAGAGTTTCTGTCTCTGTTACCTCGGGAATATAAATTGTTTGGAAACTCTTGATGTTATTTTTTTCCTTATGTAATTTCTGGTCACATTCACATGTGGTTATTGCTGTCATTTCCTTAAAATATTTAACGAAGTCGTCTGCAATATCTATTGGTTGTTTCTTCATATGTTTTAATATGATATCATCTATGGCCATCTTCTTGCTTCTTCCCAGAACTTCGTTTATTTTTTCCCAGGTACCCTTCATATTATTCTTGTTTTCTTCAAATGCAGTGATGTAGTATTCACGTTTTCGTTCCCTAATTTTTGCTGTTACTCTGTTTCTCGCCTTTTTGTAGCTATTTCTTAATTGTTCTCTAATTCCTCTATTTCCCGCTCTTCTCCATAATCCAAAATACTTGTCTCGTATGCTCATCTCCTTTTTTATATCTTGGTTTATCCAAGGTTTGAATGGGTCGTCCCTTCTTTTACTTTTATCATCCAGACGTCTTTCTGCCTCATTTCGTGCCAACTCATATTGTTGTAATAGATATTTATAGATTTCTCCCGGTCTATCAATTCCCTGCCAATCTTCAGCATTGATGTTTCTTAGTAAGGATTTCCGCAGTATTCTTTCATTGTATACAGTTATAATATTTTTTTCCGTATTTTGCACTATGTTGTTCTCCTTTATCCTTCTTATCGAGCCACATATCATATAATGATCCGAAATTTTTGTGGTTATAACTGCCGATCTCATGTCTTCCTGTTTTCCCCTAAAACAGATGTGATCTATGCAAGATTTTACCTCTTCTAGATTACGCATCTCTACCCGAGTGTAGTTTGTAATCCTCTGCATAAGTCCATATTTCATTAACATATTATTGTATTTTATAGAATTGTGTGTTGCCTCATGTATATCTATATTTATATCTCCAGTGATTAGTGTAAGTTTATTTCCTTTTGAGATTATAAAGCTTTCCAGTTCTTCAATGTAGTTCTGAATGCTCAAGTTCGGTGGTCTGTATATATGTAGGATGTATACATTTATGTTTTTGCTCACCTTGAGTTTTATGTACATCGCCTCGCAATATTGGAGGTTAGCATTAGATACTTCTACTTCAGTCTTTTTTTGTGTAAACCATTAAACCTCCTCCCTCTTTGTTTTCTCTTAGTGATACATTCACTTCGAAGTCCGTTATTGCGTATAGATTTTTCGTATGGAGCCACTCTTCTGGTTTTAAATTCACTTCTGATAAGAACATCACATCAATTGCGTTTAAATTATTTTTAATTTCACAAAGTAGTTCATCTAATTTCGATTTTATTCCTCTAATATTTAAACAGACAAAATTGAAGCAGTCTTTCTTCATTTGATTTTTGCTATTTAATTTTCGTAACCATTCATCATAAGATTGCATTTCCTCACCCGTCTGTAAATTATCTATCTCTTCATCTATTAAGTTTTCTATCATTTTACAAATTATCTAATATAACTTTATTTCAAAACCCAAAACCTTTCAAACATTATAGGTACTTACAACTAATTAAATATTTATATATATCTGATTGTTTAGACATACTTATAACCATCAGTTACCTATTCAATCTATATAATAGAAAATATATCTAACCCTACCCAACAAGTAATCTGTCTCGCATCCAACAACCACAATTCAAGAACTGCAATTAACAATACTTATCTACATATAAAACGTTCTGATAAGTCGCCTAAATATTAATATTAATAAGCTACATACCACCAACATCTCATTCATTTTGTGTATACATTTTGTTTACTTTTCAATTTTTAAGTAGCACTCACAGTAACTAGAAACATTCCACAAATTTCCAAAGCTACACTGTCATCGCGTGTTAGCCAAAAATGAAAAGATCAACACACGTCTTTATTAAAGTCCGTAGTTGGTAATCTCAAAGCGACACAGTTCAAATTATCTAATATAACTTTATTTCAAAACCCAGAACCTTTCAAAACATTATAGGTACTTACAACTAATTAAATATTTATATACTTACCTAATTGTTTAGACATACTTATAACCATCGGTTACCTATTCAATCTATATAATAGAAAAATATACCTAACCGTACCCAGCAAGTAAGCTGTCTCGTATCCAACAACCACAACTCAAGAAACTGGAATTAACAATACTTATCTACGTTCTGATAAGTCGCCATAATATTAAGATTAATAAGCTAAATACGACCAACATCTTATTCATTTTGTTTACTTTACAATTTTTAAGTAGCGCTAACAGTAACTAGAAACATTCCACAAATTTCCAAAGCTACACTGTCATCGCGTGTTAGCCAAAAATGAAAAGATCAACACACGTCTTTACTACAGTCCGTAGTTGGTAATCTCAAAGCGACACAGTTCGAAGTACATTTTATTCGATTAATATCAGGAGCGCATAAGTCTTACCTATCTATATGCATATAACATACAAAATAATAAAGGTTATTCGCCTTATCGGCATTTAAATCACTAACAACATTCGCGACACTGCCCAAGTACTAGTATGTAATATTTACGCTACGTACCATTAATAACACACAAGTAATATGTATTCCGAGTTACTAGCGACTCCTAGTAGCGACATAGTTCAAAGTACCTGTATTTACCAAAAATGTAACTCATAGAACACCATTAATTGCAATAATTCAGTAATCACTGCATTATATATTGTTCGTTAATATCAGGAGCGCATAAGTCTTATCTATATATATAAATGTAATACACAAATGTTAAAGGTCATTCGTCTTATCGGCAACTGAATAACTGAACATTCGCGTCACCGCATAAGTACTAGTATATAATATTTAAGCCACGCACTATCAATAACACATAGGCAATATGTATTCCGAGTTAATCCATTTTGTTTAAGTCATCCGTTGTTATGACTGCAATGGCTTTATCGTGATCATTCTTTCTTGCTCGTATTTTGCCTCCAATGAACCATACGTATTTCCAACCTTTATCTTTTGCTCTAAGTCGTGCTTCCCCCAAAGCTTCGAATTATATGAAGACATCATTTCAAAAATTTTTATTCTTCTTGCGTTTGTTTCGTCACGTCGTCCTTGTCTTAGCGCTGTAATTTTACTTGCTTTTAATAGTTCATTTTTCTTTGTCAAGGAGGCTAGACTTATAGCTACGGGTTGTGGTCCCGTCCCAGCAGTGGGTGTAGCGCTAGACCTTCTTCCGATTCTATTGACTCGCAGTATGTCCTGCGCATGCAGTTCCACGTTTAAGTCCTTCACGGCATTTAATACTTCTTGCATCAATTTATCCGTGTCACATTCTTCTACACCATATATTACTGCTACGTGAATTCTGCTTTCCTGTTCCAGCACGTAAATCTTCTTTTGCAGTTCCTCAATCTGTTTATCTTTATCACGATTCAAGTTAATTAGATCATCAATTTTCCTTTCCATGGACGATGTTTTAACTATTAAATCGTTATGCTTTCGTACCAAGTCTTTGTATTTTGTTTCGATAGCAGACTCCCCATTCGCGCAATCCTCTATCTTTTTTTCAATATTGCTTATTAATTCCTTAATTTCAATCAATGTAGACGAGGCCACTGGACTTGCCACTGAAGGCAAATTTTTTGTCAATTTCGCAACTATGCGACAGAAGTCACACCGCCACTCGATTTTCCTAGCTCTTGACATTGCTGCATATGTTGACGCTTTGATTGTCGTGCATTCAAAATGCATTCCGCTATTACAACCATGACACGTCGCATGCGCTCCATCTTGCGGCAGAGACAACTCACACTTGATGCAATATTGTGACATATCAATGTTTGTATAGAGAAGGACAAATCATCTGTGACGATATCTCCTTCCTGGAGACACCCAAGTTCTTGTCGTCCTTTTTTTGCTATTCGACACGAAAAAGTCTTAAGGAAAAATATGTTCTTACCGTTTAATATACCTCTACGGCCACAATTTATATATAATTTATATAGTTTTTCTCATTTTACTCACTCATTATTTAACGTACAACTTTGGTTTTTCGTTTATTGAGTAAACTTTTCACTAACACACATTTTAATATATACCGTGATGCCAATTTTGTACTATTGACTACCGAAAAAACATGAACAAGTAGAGAGCATATATTTTACGTCTGCTCTGTTTCACTCACGACTACACTAATAATAATAATAATAATTTTTTTTTTTTTTTTTTTTTTTTTTTTTTTTTTTTTTGAGTGAGGAAAAATGCCTTAACGCACCATCAGGGACGAGACCCGTCCCCGGTGTGTGGGGCTCGCACCCACTAAAAAACCTCACTTTGTCAGGTGTAGAATCCATCCCGGAACCGCTGGTCGCATTACTTCAGGATGGCACCTCGTAGTTAGCCTCGGTCGGCTGCCTCCATTGCTTGGGTCTCTCTCTTCTTCTCCTTCAGCACCTTTTCGACGAACGTGGCGATCTCCTGCCAGCGGTCGTGTCCGGACAGCATCGTTTGCACGACGTTATCCGGCGTTAGAGGTCCTACTTCGTCTTGTAGAGCGTCCCTGTAGTCACTCCACCTCTCGCATTCGAAGAAGGTGTGGTGAGCATCATCTTCCGCAGAGTCGTGATACTGGCATGTCGCGTTCTCTGCTATACCCATTCGAGCCAGGTATGCGTTGAAATACCCGTGTCCGCTAAAAAACTGGGTGAGGTAGTAATTTACCTCGCCGTGGTCTTGGTCCATCCACTCCGTTAGGTTGCGGATGAGTCTGGCCGTCCACCGTCCTCTCGTGTCGTTCTGCCAGCGCTCTTGCCAACGTTGTCGTGTGAGCGCTTTAGCGTCCGCTCTCGCTTGTCGTGCACCGACGTCTCGTCGTGTCTCGTAGACTCTCTTCTTTTCTTGAGCCAGTAGATCTATCGGGGTTACTCCTGCAATCACGAGCACCGCCGGTTCGGAAACCGTACGATATGCGCTGGCGATCCTGAGTGCTCCCCGTCGCTGTACTGAAGCCATCCGCTTTCTGTACTTGTCCTGCTGTAAGGCGTCAGCCCAGATCTCGCTTCCATACAACAGTATGGAATGGGTGACAGTCATTAGCAGCCGGCGTTTACTCGCCGTCGGTCCTCCTACGTTGGCCATTAGTCGGCTCAACATTGTCGTTACCTTAGCGGCCTTATCGCTCGACGACTGAATCTGTTGCCAGAAGGTCATCTTGCTGTCGAGCCGCAGTCCGAGGTACTTCACGGAAGTTGTAGTGGTTATGACTTCCGTATCCACCGTCATCTCGATCTCCCTAGGGATTCTTCTCCTGGTCAGTAGAACGACCTCGGTCTTCTCCGTTGCCAGGGTCAGGCCGTGTTCGTCCATCCATGTGGTGACTCTTCTCATGACCTGGTTGAGCCTTCTCTGGGCATCCGCCTCGTCACGCGCTAGGATGACTGCCGCTACGTCGTCTGCGTATCCTATCAGATACGCATCTTGCGGCAGCTCCATTCGGAGAATCCCGTCGTAGGACACATTCCATAAGTCGGGGCCGAGTATGGAACCCTGCGCCGCTCCCGCTGTTATCTTCTTCGTGCACGGCCCGCCTGCGGTGTCGTAGATCAGCTTCCTGTCGCTAAGGTAGCTGCGTATCATCCTAAGTAAATAGGATGGCGTGTCGAACGTGTTCTGCAGGGCGTCCAACATGACGTCCCATCTCGCCGAGTTGAAGGCGTTTCTGACGTCCAATGTGACGAGCATCACCAGGGGTCTCGAGTAATGATTTCCCCGTTGAGCGGCTTCGAAGGTTTCCACTACCTGCGCTACGGCGCCGACGGTGGAGTGTCCCTTCCTGAAGCCATGCTGTCTCTCGGACAGGCCTCCCGCGTCGTCTATGCTGCTCTCCAGTCGCGTTTTGAGCAGTCTCTCTAGTAGCTTTCCAGCCGTGTCTAGCATACATAGCGGTCTGTATGCCGATGCCGTGGTCGGGTCGCCCTTGCCTTTGCTTATCAGCACCAGTCGCTGTACCTTCCATCTCTTGCAGAAGGATCCTTCTGTTAAACAGCGGTTGTACATGTTCAGTAGCAGATCTGGGCAGACGCGCGCCACAATCTTGAGAGCTTCCGTCGGAATTCCGTCGGGTCCAGGTGCCTTCCGGTTTTGTAGGGAGTTCGCCGCTCTTGACAGTTCATCTCCGCTAAAAAGCGGGATGTCGTTCAATAGCTCGTCCTCCATTTCCGCAGTTCTCTCCGGATGAGTAGGGAACAACGTGTCAACGATGTTCCGCATCCGATCTCGTTCGAGTACTGGATTCGCCGTCTTCGTCGTAAGCTTCTGCATGACGATCTTGTACCCAAGGCCCCATGGGTCGTTGTCAACGTCCTGCCGCAGCTCCTCCCACTTCCGTTTCTTGCTCCTGTAGATGGCGTTCTTGAGATCTCTCTTGGCGTTCCTAAAGTCCTCGGACTCTAGTTCTGCCGCGTTCGGATCTCGTCGTCTCACTCTGGTTATTCTCCGCCTAAGCTGTAGGCATCTTTTCCGGAGGGTCGCGATCTCGTCGTTCCACCAATACGCAGATCTTCTGTTGTGTTTCCTTCTCCGCGGCATAGAGGCGTCGCAGGCGCGATGTATGAGGGCCATGGTCGCGTCCGCAATTGTCTCCGCCGAACCGGAACATTCCATGACGGCATCCTTTCCCCGAGCGATTACATAAGCCAGGGCGTCTTCATCCAGCTTCGCTACGTTCCATCGAGGACCGGGCTGAGCAGGATTTCGCCTGATCGGCTGCTGCCTCGTCACGTTGTAGCTTATGTACTGGTGGTCACTTCCGGTGTAGTCTTCCATGACTCGCCAGTCCACGATGTCCCGCACAATGTCCTCCGAGGCCAATGTGATGTCCGGTATCGTCTCTCCGTAGCCTGGTCGTCTGAACGTGGTAGTGTCTCCGACATTTACCACGCTGAGTCCGAGTCTGGCCGCCATGTCCAGTATACGTCTCCCTCGTGAATCGGTGTATTCCATACCCCATTCCACGGCTTTGGCGTTCACGTCTCCTCCTAGAATAATGGACCCTGCCATTTCTCGAAGGTCGTCTTCCAGGTTGTCGAGTTTGCCCTGAAAGTCTGCTATCGGCTCGTTGGGTGTGAGATAGCAGCTCACGTAGGTGATGGTGCCGCTCTTTACCCAAACGTATCCGTTTCGGGCTCCGTGGTTGTCGACGATGACGCTGTTCGTGTCCGGGATCCATATAGCTGCAGTGCCGAGTGTGTCCCTGTACCACCCGCTGCATTCCTTATCCCGGTATTGCTCATTGATAAGCAGCAGGTCTACTCCGGTGTCCAGTTGTAGTTGGATGAGTAGATCGTTCGCTGTTCTGCTTCGGTGAATGTTGCCTTGCAGGATTCTGGTCATTGGTTCTTCTTTGCCTGATCTAATGCCCTTCTGAAGGAGGGACATGCGCCGGAACCAGGGACATGGCTGCGTGTCGCGGTGTCTCCCGTGCAGAGGAAGCATTTTGCTTTGTTCTTGCAATCCTTCCGTTGGTGGCCTTTTTCTCCGCAGTTGATGCAAAGGCCTTGTGTTCTTCTGTCTGGTCCCGGACAAGAAGCCTGTCGATGTCCGTAGCCGAAGCAGCGGAAGCACCTGACGACTTCTACCCGGCGTCTAATTCTGCTGTTTATCCAGCCGATCTTTATTCTCGGTGTTTCCAGCAGCTTAAGGGCTTGACGCTGGCTCAGCTGGACGATAGCCATTCTCAGCCCTCTGCTGTTCGCGTTAGTGAGGCTGATCTTCACGTCGGCGTCACTGACTCCTAACTTTGCCTTGACTGCGGCGCTGACTTCCTCTGTTGTCGTTAAGCAGTCTAGATCTCTAAATTGTAGCGTCTCTTTGGGCTCTAAGGTGCTAATATTAGCCCTCTCGCCCAAGATCTTCTTCAACGCGCTGCTGAAGCCTGCTGTGTCTTTGGTGCTGGGTCCTAGTTCCAACAGCATATCCTCCGCACGTGTTTTCCGCACCGCCTTAATCTCGGTGCCTGTCTCTTCTGGCTTGGCGTTGCTGCGCAGCTCTCGCAATACGTCGGCATACGACTTCCCCTGCGCAGGTTTTACGAGAAACGCATCTAGTCGAGGCTTCGTGTTCCGATTCTTCTGCTTGTTCTTCTTCAGCTTTTTCTTTTCGGCACCGTCGTTTTTCTTCTGGCCACCGGCTATCTTCTGCTGTTGCTTGCTGTCAGAAGCTTTTGCAGCTGCCTTCTTCTCTTCTTGAGCTTGCTTTTTCCTACCTGCTCGGTCCTTCATCCACACGTTCTCGGAGGAATGCGCTTCCTTCTTCTCCACGTTCTTGTTGCCCGTAGCAGAAGTAGCCTGCGTCTTAGTTGCAGCCGCTAAAGCGTTTTGCACGTCCTCTCCTGCTTGCAGCTCGGCCTTCTTTCATCTCTTCCTGCAGTCTGAGATCATTTCCACTGCTTCTTCTAGCTCTTTCAAGCCGTTCTTTACATCCATCGAGACGTTCTTCTGCCTGCCGATAGCTGCCTTCATGGTCTTGATGACACCTATGCACTTCTGCAATTGCTCCTCTTCCCGGCACTGCAGTTTGCAGATAACTTCTTTTGTCCACGACATATCTGGAGCTGATGTGGTGTCGTCACTGCTACCTCCTGGTTGCACGATGTTAAATGTCGTCAGATCTATCGTAATCGGCGACCTAACGTGCTGCGCCGTTGGTGTCTTGAAGGCACCGTTGGGGCTCTCTTCTGTACTATTCTTCGGCGTTCTCTTGTTTGTTGGTAAAGTTGCCATGTTGAGTAGTTCGCCAGCGCTTCGTGTATGGAGGGGCGGGCCGAAAAAATCAGGAGCGGGTATACCCTCGGATCCTTGGATCCTACCCCAGTTCCCTGAGGCCTGACCTTCGCTTCACCAATCCCGGAATACGCGGACGGACTGGAACTCGCCCGGGGCAATGCAGATTCCGACATCTTGCATCCACCATACACTACCTGATCAGGGCCCGAAGTGGCTGGTTCCTCACAATGCGTCGCGGATCCTCGTCGGCAGAGCAAGCTCACATCAGCCTACTCCCCAGCCGGATGAGAAGACCAGTCGGTTCGTAGACACTCCCGGAGTCGCCGCAACGCTTGCCGATCTGTACCTGGGAACAGAAAGGAAAGGGAAGAGGAAGGGTGAAGGTCAGCGGACAGCTGGCGTCACTGACTGTACCGTTTCCGCATACGGTAGCGGCACTGGGGCCGGCCAGACATAAATAATAATAATAATAATAATAATAATAATATTTTTTTTTTAGTGAGGAAAAATGCCTTAACGCACCATCAGGGATGAGACCCGTCCCCGGTGTGTGGGGCTCGCACCCACTAAAAAACCTCACTTTGTCAGGTGTAGAATCCATCCCGGAACCGCTGATCGCATTACTTCGACCGCTGATCGCATTACAGCGGTCGTGTCCGGACAGCATCGTTTGCACGACGTTATCCGGCGTTAGAGGTCCTACTTCGTCTTGTAGAGCGTCCCTGTAGTCACTCCACCTCTCGCATTCGAAGAAGGTGTGGTGAGCATCATCTTCCGCAGAGTCGTGATACTGGCATGTCGCGTTCTCTGCTATAGTTGTAGTGGTTATGACTTCCGTATCCACCGTCATCTCGATCTCCCTAGGGATTCTTCTCCTGGTCAGTAGAACGACCTCGGTCTTCTCCATTGCCAGGGTCAGGCCGTGTTCGTCCATCCATGTGGTGACTCTTCTCATTACCTGGTTGAGCCTTCTCTGGGCATCCGCCTCGTCACGCGCTAGGATGACCGCCGCTACGTCGTCTGCGTATCCTATCAGATACGCATCTTGCGGCAGCTCCATTCGGAGGATCCCGTCGTAGGAGACATTCCATAAGTCGGGGCCAAGTATGGAACCCTGCGCCGCTCCCGCTGTTATCTTCTTCGTGCACGGCCCGCCTGCTGTGTCGTAGATCAGCTTCCTGTCGCTAAGGTAGCTGCGTATCATCCTAAGTAAATAGGATGGCGTGTCGAATGTGTTCTGCAAGGCGTTCAACATGACGCCCCATCTCGCCGAGTTGAAGGCGTTTCTTACGTCCAATGTGACGAGCATCACCAGGGGTCTCGAGTAATGATTTCCCCGTTGAGCGGCTTCGAAGGTTTCCACTACCTGCGCTACGGCGCCGACGCTGGAGTGTCCCTTCCTGAAGCCATGCTGTCTCTCGGACAGGCCTCCTGCGTCGTCTATGCTGCTCTCCAGCCGCGTTTTGAGCAGTCTTTCTAGTAGCTTTCCAGCCGTGTCCAGCATACATAGCGGTCTGTATGCCGATGCCGTGGTCGGATCGCCCTTGCCTTTGCTTATCAGCACTAGTCGCTGTACCTTCCATCTCTTGCAGAACGCTCCTTCTGTCAAACAGCGGTTGTACATATTCAGAAGCAGATCTGGGCAGACGCGCGCCACAATCTTGACAGCTTCCGCCGGAATTCCGTCGGGTCCAGGTGCCTTGCGGATTTGCAGGGAGTTCGCCGCTGTTGAAAGTTCATCTCCGCTAAAAAGCGGGATGTCGTTCAGTAGCTCGTCCTCCATTTCCGCAGTTCTCTCCCGATGGGTAGGGAACAACGTGTCAACAATGCTAGAGGTGGAGTCAAATACTGTGCCCTAGAAAATTTAATAGTGAAATATGCTTCCATCGATGTACCTCGAGATTGGTCGTAGTGGCCCATCATTAAATCTGCTCGAATATCAGCTTGCTTGGTCTCGGCCCAGAACTTAAGAAACAATTCTTCGAAGGATTCTAAAGAATGACACCTGCTCTCAGCTATGCTAAACCATTTTAATGCTTCATCGGTTAGTGACGTTCGAATAATATTACCAATTAAATTAAAATCGTTAATGTTTGCTAGATGAACCGCACGTTTCAATGCTGTCAAATACTCGATGGGATTTGTCTTAACCGAAAACTTAGGAATTAAATCTTTTATTTTAAATGAGGTGAGTGAACTATTAATATTTGCCATAGCATTTGTATTAGTGTTTGAATTAGTATTTGTATCTTGATTAGAATTACCTTGTTGCGTAGTCCCTGGACTTAAAATTGTTTCTAACTTATTTTCAAGTAGACTAAACCGTTCAGTATTTAATATCATAAATTGCTTTAAAGAGTCACCAACGCTAACTATCTGATCTGCATTTTGAGAAACTTTATCAGTTAAACTTTTTATTAAACTTTGAGTAGATTCACTACTGCTATCGCGACCAGCTTCTGCGTCGCCAAATGACGTAGACCTCGTACTATAAGGCATCTCGTAATTCTGCTCCACTAGTTGGGCGTCAAAACTTGTAATGTGAAATTTGATTTATAATAAATCAAAAAAAAAGTGAGTTTTACTCTTTAAATTAAAATTTGGGGTTTAAAAAAAAAATAATCTCAGGGGTTCGTGAATTCTTGGCTCTACAGCAGGTGTAGAGAACAGAATACGAGAGCTTATCGTACGTTGAACAAAATACCCAAGTAAAAAAAAATTCTAAGTTAAAAAAATATTACAAGACAAAAAGATGTTTTACAAAAAAAAATAATTTTATTTTCTTCAATAAACCTATAAAAATTTGTTTACACTGTGCAGAATGCCGTAGCAATCACCACAACTAAATTATTATTTATAAAGACCTTATTTGGTAGTTTTTGAAATTTTGTCCAACTTTTTGTTGGGACTTAGAAAATTTATGTTAAAAAAAAATTAACTTTGAAATTTTTATTTGTTTAATTAAAATAAATAAATTTTACCCTTTTAACTGAATTTACTAAAAAAAATTATTTCTAAAAAAAACTACCAAAAAAAAATTTTAATTTTTTTCAAATTTTTCAAATATTATTTTTGTACTTAGAAAAATTTACTAAGTTTTAATTTTCAAAAAAAAATATTTTTCTTAAATTTTTGCAACTTTCCAAACTTAAAATTACTTAAAAATTAAATTACCTTATTTTACGTGTGTGAGTGTGTATGTGTGTGATTTTGGAAGCTTCTGTCTTCGCGCGCCTAGACGGATGTTGGATGGACGACGTCCTCTTCGTAGGGGTAATTAAGTTTAAATTAGGTGGAAAATATTTGTTTAAAGTACTTTTTCGAAGATAATCGTTAATTTGGGCCCACGGTGCACCGGGGTAATTTTAATAAATTTTACGTAGAAAATTGAACGCTCTGTTCGACGATCTATGCAAAAAGCGGAAGTTTGTTGCTCTCGCACGGCTTTTTATAGGTGATTCGCAATTGTCTCTAAATTTCATCAGAAATACCTTTTGATAGTCATATGTCAATCACGGCAATCAACGATCGTTGATGGATTAATTTATGCGCGTTCGGTCGAATATTTGTTGTATACAGGGTCACCGAAAAGTTGTAGATTTTAATTACCACCTACTTTTTCTTATTAAAATGCCCTAACTGGCTGGTCTTTGTTCTTGTGTGTGTGGAATTTAATCGTGTGATTTTGTTATAATATTTATGTGTGTTTGTGTACGAATAAAATGATATAAAATTTATTGATTACCTTATAAAATATGATTGATAATATTGTGGTGTATTTAACATCTTTCTGTCTTTGTCTTTGGCTGGACTTAACATAAGATCTCTGCTGAGCAACACCCCCCTTCTGCGTCAGATGGCTACTGAGGCAAATCATGACATCGACTCGCACATATGCAGCTCCTCCCACTTCCGTTTCTTGCTCCTGTAGATGGCGTTCTTGAGATCTCTCTTGGCGTTCCTAAAGTCCTCGGACTCTAGTTCTGCCGCGTTCGGATCTCGTCGTCTCACTCTGGTTATTCTCCGCCTAAGCTGTAGGCATCTTTTCCGGAGGGTCGCGATCTCGTCGTTCCACCAATACGCAGATCTTCTGTTGTGTTTCCTTCTCCGCGGCATAGAGGCGTCGCAGGCGCGATGTATGAGGGCCATGGTCGCGTCCGCAATTGTCTCCGCCGAACCGGAACATTCCATGACGGCATCCTTTCCCCGAGCGATTACATAAGCCAGGGCGTCTTCATCCAGCTTCGCTACGTTCCATCGAGGACCGGGCTGAGCAGGATTTCGCCTGATCGGCTGCTGCCTCGTCACGTTGTAGCTTATGTACTGGTGGTCACTTCCGGTGTAGTCTTCCATGACTCGCCAGTCCACGATGTCCCGCACAATGTCCTCCGAGGCCAATGTGATGTCCGGTATCGTCTCTCCGTAGCCTGGTCGTCTGAACGTGGTAGTGTCTCCGACATTTACCACGCTGAGTCCGAGTCTGGCCGCCATGTCCAGTATACGTCTCCCTCGTGAATCGGTGTATTCCATACCCCATTCCACGGCTTTGGCGTTCACGTCTCCTCCTAGAATAATGGACCCTGCCATTTCTCGAAGGTCGTCTTCCAGGTTGTCGAGTTTGCCCTGAAAGTCTGCTATCGGCTCTTTGGGTGTGAGATAGCAGCTCACGTAGGTGATGGTGCCGCTCTTTACCCAAACGTATCCGTTTCGGGCTCCGTGGTTGTCGACGATGACGCTGTTCGTGTCCGGGATCCATATAGCTGCAGTGCCGAGTGTGTCCCTGTACCACCCGCTGCATTCCCCTTATCCCGGTATTGCTCATTGATAAGCAGCAGGTCTACTCCGGTGTCCAGTTGTAGTTGGATGAGTAGATCGTTCGCTGTTCTGCTTCGGTGAATGTTGCCTTGCAGGATTCTGGTCATTGGTTCTTCTTTGCCTGATCTAATGCCCTTCTGAAGGAGGGACATGCGCCGGAACCAGGGACATGGCTGCGTGTCGCGGTGTCTCCCGTGCAGAGGAAGCATTTTGCTTTGTTCTTGCAATCCTTCCGTTGGTGGCCTTTTTCTCCGCAGTTGATGCAAAGGCCTTGTGTTCTTCTGTCTGGTCCCGGACAAGAAGCCTGTCGATGTCCGTAGCCGAAGCAGCGGAAGCACCTGACGACTTCTACCCGGCGTCTAATTCTGCTGTTTATCCAGCCGATCTTTATTCTCGGTGTTTCCAGCAGCTTAAGGGCTTGACGCTGGCTCAGCTGGACGATAGCCATTCTCAGCCCTCTGCTGTTCGCGTTAGTGAGGCTGATCTTCACGTCGGCGTCACTGACTCCTAACTTTGCCTTGACTGCGGCGCTGACTTCCTCTGTTGTCGTTAAGCAGTCTAGATCTCTAAATTGTAGCGTCTCTTTGGGCTCTAAGGTGCTAATATTAGCCCTCTCGCCCAAGATCTTCTTCAACGCGCTGCTGAAGCCTGCTGTGTCTTTGGTGCTGGGTCCTAGTTCCAACAGCATATCCTCCGCACGTGTTTTCCGCACCGCCTTAATCTCGGTGCCTGTCTCTTCTGGCTTGGCGTTGCTGCGCAGCTCTCGCAATACGTCGGCATACGACTTCCCCTGCGCAGGTTTTACGAGAAACGCATCTAGTCGAGGCTTCGTGTTCCGATTCTTCTGCTTGTTCTTCTTCAGCTTTTTCTTTTCGGCACCGTCGTTTTTCTTCTGGCCACCGGCTATCTTCTGCTGTTGCTTGCTGTCAGAAGCTTTTGCAGCTGCCTTCTTCTCTTCTTGAGCTTGCTTTTTCCTACCTGCTCGGTCCTTCATCCACACGTTCTCGGAGGAATGCGCTTCCTTCTTCTCCACGTTCTTGTTGCCCGTAGCAGAAGTAGCCTGCGTCTTAGTTGCAGCCGCTAAAGCGTTTTGCACGTCCTCTCCTGCTTGCAGCTCGGCCTTCTTTCATCTCTTCCTGCAGTCTGAGATCATTTCCACTGCTTCTTCTAGCTCTTTCAAGCCGTTCTTTACATCCATCGAGACGTTCTTCTGCCTGCCGATAGCTGCCTTCATGGGCTTGATGACACCTATGCACTTCTGCAATTGCTCCTCTTCCCGGCACTGCAGTTTGCAGATAACTTCTTTTGTCCACGACATATCTGGAGCTGATGTGGTGTCGTCACTGCTACCTCCTGGTTGCACGATGTTAAATGTCGTCAGATCTATCGTAATCGGCGACCTAACGTGCTGCGCCGTTGGTGTCTTGAAGGCACCGTTGGGGCTCTCTTCTGTACTATTCTTCGCCGTTCTCTTGTTTGTTGGTAAAGTTGCCATGTTGAGTAGTTCGCCAGCGCTTCGTGTATGGAGGGGCGGGCCGAAAAAATCAGGAGCGGGTATACCCTCGGATCCTTGGATCCTACCCCAGTTCCCTGAGGCCTGACCTTCGCTTCACCAATCCCGGAATACGCGGACGGACTGGAACTCGCCCGGGGCAATGCATATTCCGACATCTTGCATCCACCATACACTACCTGATCAGGGCCCGAAGTGGCTGGTTCCTCACAATGCGTCGCGGATCCTCGTCGGCAGAGCAAGCTCACATCAGCCTACTCCCCAGCCGGATGAGAAGACCAGTCGGTTCGTAGACACTCCCGGAGTCGCCGCAACGCTTGCCGATCTGTACCTGGGAACAGAAAGGAAAGGGAAGAGGAAGGGTGAAGGTCAGCGGACAGCTGGCGTCACTGACTGTACCGTTTCCGCATACGGTAGCGGCACTGGGGCCGGCCAGACATAAATAATAATAATAATAATAATAATAATAATATATTTTTTTTAGTGAGGAAAAATGCCTTAACGCACCATCAGGGATGAGACCCGTCCCCGGTGTGTGGGGCTCGCACCCACTAAAAACCTCACTTTGTCAGGTGTAGAATCCATCCCGGAACCGCTGATCGCATTACTTCGACCGCTGATCGCATTACAGCGGTCGTGTCCGGACAGCATCGTTTGCACGACGTTATCCGGCGTTAGAGGTCCTACTTCGTCTTGTAGAGCGTCCCTGTAGTCACTCCACCTCTCGCATTCGAAGAAGGTGTGGTGAGCATCATCTTCCGCAGAGTCGTGATACTGGCATGTCGCGTTCTCTGCTATAGTTGTAGTGGTTATGACTTCCGTATCCACCGTCATCTCGATCTCCCTAGGGATTCTTCTCCTGGTCAGTAGAACGACCTCGGTCTTCTCCATTGCCAGGGTCAGGCCGTGTTCGTCCATCCATGTGGTGACTCTTCTCATTACCTGGTTGAGCCTTCTCTGGGCATCCGCCTCGTCACGCGCTAGGATGACCGCCGCTACGTCGTCTGCGTATCCTATCAGATACGCATCTTGCGGCAGCTCCATTCGGAGGATCCCGTCGTAGGAGACATTCCATAAGTCGGGGCCAAGTATGGAACCCTGCGCCGCTCCCGCTGTTATCTTCTTCGTGCACGGCCCGCCTGCTGTGTCGTAGATCAGCTTCCTGTCGCTAAGGTAGCTGCGTATCATCCTAAGTAAATAGGATGGCGTGTCGAATGTGTTCTGCAAGGCGTTCAACATGACGCCCCATCTCGCCGAGTTGAAGGCGTTTCTTACGTCCAATGTGACGAGCATCACCAGGGGTCTCGAGTAATGATTTCCCCGTTGAGCGGCTTCGAAGGTTTCCACTACCTGCGCTACGGCGCCGACGCTGGAGTGTCCCTTCCTGAAGCCATGCTGTCTCTCGGACAGGCCTCCCGCGTCGTCTATGCTGCTCTCCAGCCGCGTTTTGAGCAGTCTTTCTAGTAGCTTTCCAGCCGTGTCCAGCATACATAGCGGTCTGTATGCCGATGCCGTGGTCGGATCGCCCTTGCCTTTGCTTATCAGCACTAGTCGCTGTACCTTCCATCTCTTGCAGAACGCTCCTTCTGTCAAACAGCGGTTGTACATATTCAGAAGCAGATCTGGGCAGACGCGCGCCACAATCTTGACAGCTTCCGCCGGAATTCCGTCGGGTCCAGGTGCCTTGCGGATTTGCAGGGAGTTCGCCGCTGTTGAAAGTTCATCTCCGCTAAAAAGCGGGATGTCGTTCAGTAGCTCGTCCTCCATTTCCGCAGTTCTCTCCCGATGGGTAGGGAACAACGTGTCAACAATGCTAGAGGTGGAGTCAAATACTGTGCCCTAGAAAATTTAATAGTGAAATATGCTTCCATCGATGTACCTCGAGATTGGTCGTAGTGGCCCATCATTAAATCTGCTCGAATATCAGCTTGCTTGGTCTCGGCCCAGAACTTAAAGAAACAATTCTTCGAAGGATTCTAAAGAATGACACCTGCTCTCAGCTATGCTAAACCATTTTAATGCTTCATCGGTTAGTGACGTTCGAATAATATTACCAATTAAATTAAAATCGTTAATGTTTGCTAGATGAACCGCACGTTTCAATGCTGTCAAATACTCGATGGGATTTGTCTTAACCGAAAACTTAGGAATTAAATCTTTTATTTTAAATGAGGTGAGTGAACTATTAATATTTGCCATAGCATTTGTATTAGTGTTTGAATTAGTATTTGTATCTTGATTAGAATTACCTTGTTGCGTAGTCCCTGGACTTAAAATTGTTTCTAACTTATTTTCAAGTAGACTAAACCGTTCAGTATTTAATATCATAAATTGCTTTAAAGAGTCACCAACGCTAACTATCTGATCTGCATTTTGAGAAACTTTATCAGTTAAACTTTTTATTAAACTTTGAGTAGATTCACTACTGCTATCGCGACCAGCTTCTGCGTCGCCAAATGACGTAGACCTCGTACTATAAGGCATCTCGTAATTCTGCTCCACTAGTTGGGCGTCAAAACTTGTAATGTGAAATTTGATTTATAATAAATCAAAAAAAAAGTGAGTTTTACTCTTTAAATTAAAATTTGGGGTTTAAAAAAAAAATAATCTCAGGGGTTCGTGAATTCTTGGCTCTACAGCAGGTGTAGAGAACAGAATACGAGAGCTTATCGTACGTTGAACAAAATACCCAAGTAAAAAAAAATTCTAAGTTAAAAAAATATTACAAGACAAAAAGATGTTTTACAAAAAAAAATAATTTTATTTTCTTCAATAAACCTATAAAAATTTGTTTACACTGTGCAGAATGCCGTAGCAATCACCACAACTAAATTATTATTTATAAAGACCTTATTTGGTAGTTTTTGAAATTTTGTCCAACTTTTTGTTGGGACTTAGAAAATTTATGTTAAAAAAAAATTAACTTTGAAATTTTTATTTGTTTAATTAAAATAAATAAATTTTACCCTTTTAACTGAATTTACTAAAAAAAATTATTTCTAAAAAAAACTACCAAAAAAAAATTTTAATTTTTTTCAAATTTTTCAAATATTATTTTTGTACTTAGAAAAATTTACTAAGTTTTAATTTTCAAAAAAAAATATTTTTCTTAAATTTTTGCAACTTTCCAAACTTAAAATTACTTAAAAATTAAATTACCTTATTTTACGTGTGTGAGTGTGTATGTGTGTGATTTTGGAAGCTTCTGTCTTCGCGCGCCTAGACGGATGTTGGATGGACGACGTCCTCTTCGTAGGGGTAATTAAGTTTAAATTAGGTGGAAAATATTTGTTTAAAGTACTTTTTCGAAGATAATCGTTAATTTGGGCCCACGGTGCACCGGGGTAATTTTAATAAATTTTACGTAGAAAATTGAACGCTCTGTTCGACGATCTATGCAAAAAGCGGAAGTTTGTTGCTCTCGCACGGCTTTTTATAGGTGATTCGCAATTGTCTCTAAATTTCATCAGAAATACCTTTTGATAGTCATATGTCAATCACGGCAATCAACGATCGTTGATGGATTAATTTATGCGCGTTCGGTCGAATATTTGTTGTATACAGGGTCACCGAAAAGTTGTAGATTTTAATTACCACCTACTTTTTCTTATTAAAATGCCCCTAACTGGCTGGTCTTTGTTCTTGTGTGTGTGGAATTTAATCGTGTGATTTTGTTATAATATTTATGTGTGTTTGTGTACGAATAAAATGATATAAAATTTATTGATTACCTTATAAAATATGATTGATAATATTGTGGTGTATTTAACATCTTTCTGTCTTTGTCTTTGGCTGGACTTAACATAAGATCTCTGCTGAGCAACACCCCCTTCTGCGTCAGATGGCTACTGAGGCAAATCATGACATCGACTCGCACATATGCAAGGAAAATACCGATGGTGCCAACTTGAAGAGTTGCGCATCCTCTATCATTTGATAGTGTTGAATTGGATTTAAATGAGTTAATTTTAAACAAATACCTCGCATGTGTGCAATCGTGTTAATGTTACATATTTTATACAATAGAATTAAATTAAATTGAAGAAATACACAGATCAGATAGTTGGTTATAGTTTAATGAATATTAAATTAATTTAGTGTTTTTTTTATCTTTTTAGATTACCTACAGCTGGATCATCTGTCAACTGACAAGTGGAATTGTAAACATTGAATAAAATGTAATATTGAATATAACATTACAATATATACAAGGCAAGCTTGCGCAAGCAGATGGAAAACTAGCTACAAATGTAAAATTTATTAATAATGGTATTGCATTCTTGTTTGATGAAATTCGTTATGAACTTGGTGGTATGGTAATTGATAAAGTTCGTAATGTTGGAATAACAACTACAATGAAAAGTTACATTTCATACAACAATGTGGAAATTACAAAATTAGTAAATGCTGGTTGGAACATTAATAATAATAATGTTAAATTACCTAATAACAAGGGTAAATTTAATGTTTGTATACCGTTAAGGATGTTGTTGGGATTTGCTGAAGAGAGAAGAAAAAATCATTTTAAACATACGACAAGAGCTAGTACTGTTAAGATCAAGCAATGATTTAAATGCCATAATAAATACTGATGAAAAACAAACAATTAAAGTAGAAATCAGCCAGATAACTTGGAGAGTGCCTCATATATCAGTTTCTCATGCTGAACGATTAAAATTAATTAAGTATGTATAAGAAGGAGTTGAATTAGAAGTACCCTTTCGAAGTTGGGAATTAAATGAATATCCAGTATTACCTCAAACGCAACATATTCATGGTCAATTAAAACATCCAGTCAATTGGAGAAGCCAAGATATGCTATAATTGGGTTCCAAACAGACTCTAAGAATAAAACGTCAGCTGACATGAGTAAATTTTCTCATTGTAATTTACGAAATATGAAATTATTTTTAAATTCTGAAATTTATCCTTATGATAATTTAAATCTTCATTTTAATAGTAGTCGTATTGCATCACTTTATGAAATGTATGCACAATTTCAAGTTTTCTATTACGGTAAACAGGAGGAGGCACCTTTATTGTCACCATATTTATTTAAAACCCATGCTCCCCTTGTAGTAATCGATTGTTCACATCAGAGCGAGGCATTAAAAACTGGTCCTGTAGATATTAGGTTAGAATTTCAAACTGATGAAAATATACCAGAAAATACTTCTCTTTATTGTCTAATAATACACGATCGTTTAGTAAAATATAATCCGTTAACAAATCTAGTGAAAATCCAGCAATAATGTATTTAGTTGATGTGCAAGGTTTTAAATATAAAAAATTAGGTTTTATTTGTAAAGAAATAGCTATATTGGAAATTAGTACAGGAACATGTGTTCATCAAATTATCCTACCTCCAATCGAATATGAATGTCTTCGTGATGAAGTTAAAAAGCAAATGAAGTTTATAACGGGGCATGTGCATGGTATTAATTGGAGTAGTGGAATGTTACCTTATCACGAACTAGGAAATTTTATAAAAACATATATTTGCGGTTCAAAAGTATTTGTTAAAGGTTATGAGAAGATGGTTACAACAATTTTTGGAGCATGCTGATGTAATAGATTTATTATTACACAATTGTCGTTTTGTTATAATAAACATTGTTTACAACACACAAGGAATAACATGCGATGTGCAAAGCAGAATATATATAAACTTTATAACTGGTATACCAAGAACAGTCTTCAAAATGTATGGGATGATGTCTGGGAATAAGATGATGAATTTAAGAAAATATCAAAGACATCTCAAACTACATATTACGAAGTTAAAATTATTAAAAAGCGATTTAGAAATATACTGTATAACGAAAAAATTTTATATATTACATGTATAATTGTTATATGTAAGGGTTAAAATAAAAAAATATAAAAATTATTATTATTATTAGTTGTTTTATTGTTCATATTAAAAATACGCAGAAGTATACCAATGCGGATATTAATACATTGTCACTATCTAATATAAATATATAATACACAAAAGTATGACATTAATATAAAATATGATTACATTGTTGTTATCAAATGTTAAAGGTTAACATACATTGCTTTATCACATGCTTATATTGTTGCTATCAAATTCTAATTTTATAGTTAGTATAGCATAAATATGAATACATTGTTGTCATCAGTGAATATTAAAACATCAGAGGTTAAAGGTGCAGATATTAAAACATAAAAATAGGATGACGCATATTCATATTAATATAAAAGCTAAATCACTTCATGTATAACAACTTAGTACTAATAAATAGATTCATCATGAATATACCTAATACAAGAATAATTAAACTTTATGAAAATGGTTTGTGGTGGAATGTTGTGGCAATCTTTCTTGAAGATTCACCGCCTACAGAAGAAATAATACCGCTGCCATCACTTCACAGTACATCAGACACACCGTTGCCATCATCGCCAGGTATACCAAACACACCGTCGCCTCACAGTATATTAGACACCGTTGCCAGGTATACCAATCAG
Source organism: Holotrichia oblita (assembly GCA_023690525.1). Lineage (NCBI taxonomy): Eukaryota > Metazoa > Arthropoda > Insecta > Coleoptera > Scarabaeidae > Holotrichia > Holotrichia oblita. The sequence continues at coordinate 135,431,700 of CM043015.1, read as the reverse complement.
ACCGCTATCATCGCCATCGTCTTACACTATATCAGACACACCGTTGCCAGGTATGTCAAATAGACCGCTATCATCGCCGTCATCTCACAGTATATCAGACACACCGTTACCACCATCGCCAGGTATACCAGACACACCGCTATCACCGGATCCAGATCCAATGTGGTTCGGTGATAGCATGGTACCAAGAGACACGATAATAAAATGGGTGGGTAAATGGGAAATTCATATAAAGTAATTTTTGAGATATCTAAGATAGCGCAACCAACATATATGGGTTTATTAAACAAAACTTCAGTCCTATTCATTTCTATTAAAATAAAGTTTTCACTAATTATTGTTGATTTATGAAAATTTGGTTTAGATATGTAATCATGTAATCATTTGTGATAAGTAAACCATGTTGTATACACATTTTAAGATTTCTATAATGAATTACGTATCGCTGTTTATCATACAGAGTGGCCATTAATTTTGATATTTTACAATTTGGAGGTGTTCTATGTTCAGGACACATAGGGAGATCCTTATGTGAATCATGTAAATTATTAGGATAGTTAATATCAACTTCAAAGAAATATCCAACTTCTGAATCATCAGGTACGTCTGTGATGTTTCCCAGTGAGTATATATCATCTACCCAACGGAAATTTTCATACGGAAGATATGATGTCATTGCTAAACCGTATTGATTATTAATATCAAAATACATTAGATATGAATTCGGTTTACTTGAGTCATATTCATCACCCATATATTTGTTATTAGCTTTTGCGTACCCGTTGCTACATTGCGATAATCCACCCCTTATTCCACGCTCAATAAACATTATCATATCAATATCTGTCAATAATTCTAATTTAATATCAGTTAATTTCAGCATAGCATCAAATGCTAATCCAGGTGCTGTAAAATAGTGAAGTGGATCTAATTTATAGGTACATAAGCAAGTGTGCCTAAAATTCTCAAAAATATCTGTTAATAATAGAATATCTATGATGAAATATAAATCAGAGTATGCACCAATATCATTTATATATATATGTTATGCCATATCACTCTGTATAATATTGTACAGCTTCTTTATCTAATTTCTTGCTGTTATTCTTACGTTGCATTTCACACGGTAACTAGTTCAAGTACTACTAAGAACTTAGATAAGGATGCGCTCATTGCATAGTTTATCTTTACTTACGAAGAGTATTCGCATACAAGAAACGTTGCGAAGCGCACCTCTCATCGATAAAGCTGTAGTGTTGTTGTTGAATTTCGAATAAAGTTATTTTACCTACAAGAAAACAAATCTTCTTTTGTCGAACCCTCATCGGCCCATGACCCGGCAAAAGTGGCGCAGTCAGCAGTAGGATTTTAGTGTAGGGATTGGTATAATTGAAACAAGAAATCCAAGAGTTGAGATCCAGGGATCGAGCTACGAAAATCCAACGTAGGGAAAATAGCGAGTGTGGTGCCTCTACTACACAGAAGAGCGACCTTAATTTGAACAACACCCAGGGGTAGTCAAATTATTGGACAAGAAAGAAAATCAACACACACAACCTGCGGTACCTACCGGAATACAACTCTTCTGGACCAACGGACAGCACAACATCGATGAAGGCAATAATTAGCTTGTAAGTGAACCGAAATTTAGATTTAAGTTGTAAATAAAACCGTCAAGATATTCCGTAACGAGCGTTTCGAGCCGTACCCTGTAGTACGCGAGGTAGTAGAAAATAATAATCTAGAATTAGTAATATTACCGGAAATAGTATTACCTGAAAACTTATTAATTATGGCCCATCCTTATACGAGAGCTTGTATTACATCTGCCGAAATACAATCTCTGCCCACGTTCGACGGCGACATAAGAGACCTTCCATTATTTGTCAACCAAATCGAAAAAATTATTGCAAGATTTCTTGATAGAATTAATGTAAACAATCCAATCAATGAACTTGTTTTAAATGTAGTATTAAGTAAATTATTAGGAGACGCTAAGCATTTGATCTCAAGTAAATGTGTCGATAGCTGGCAAGATATTAAAACAATCCTAACAGAAAATTACTCCGATCACAGAAATGTTAATAATTTATTTGATGATTTGTTAATGTATAGGACACAAACTAGAGATGTAAATCAGGTAGGAGAAGAAATTAAAAATCTATTAGTAATTTTAATCACTAAACAAAACTTAACAAACGATGATCAGGCAACTAAAAATGTAAAAATTAGTCAATTTAAAGAAGCGGCTAAAATAACGTATTTGCGAAATTTATCTGTAATCAATGACGACATAGGTAGTAAAGTTAGATTTAAGAATCCCAATACTTTTGAGGAGGCAATTGGTTATGGACTTTGCGAACTAAATTGGCAATATTCTTTACAAAATTTCAATAAAATTGGACTAAAATCTCGCACCATACCAAATATTCAGAAGCCAAACATTGTTACAAATTCATACAATGCCAAATCAAATACTTCATATTCAAACAATCAAAAACCTGTCATGTATAATACAGGATATCAAACACAATACACACCGCCTTATTATCAACAGTTTCGAATTCCATATCCTACCAAAAAACCACCCTTACGACCACCTTTCCAACAAACAAGATTTGGTATGTTATCCCCTACAAATAATAAACAATTTCTAAATAATCGCACGCAGAGTAATGTATTCGCACCGGGACCGAGTGGCTCACAGATTAGACCGATTCCGATGGAAGTCGACCCGTCAACGCGCACACTTCTTCGTACGCCAAATCAGCCGGTTAACACTAATGCTGCGACTCGAATGACACCAATGCTATTTCAAAATGGTAAAAGACTTAATAACATAATTTCAGATAATGAAAATAATGACGAAAACATACCCGAAAATGTCGATCAAATTTTATTATAATTTGCCTAATGAATATTTTGAATCAATCAATGATGAATCGGAACATGAAAATTTTTGCGAGGATTCGACAACTTTCTCGAAAACGTGACAAATGAAACAAATTACCCACATTTCTCAACTGAAAATGTAGAACTAGAATTTACACCGCAAATTTCTGAAAACAATGATAATTCCTATTACGATTATTATACAGACCTAGAATCTAATGACTTTGAAGGTATTCAAAATTATGATTTATCTGATACCGAACAAATCCAATTAAATAACCAAAATTACAGTAAATTACCTTATATAGAAATCCCAGAGTTAGGTAACGTAAAGTGTTTAATTGACACTGGCGCAACTAATTCGTTAATTAATCCGGATATAGTATTCAAATATTTTCCAAATTATGTTTTATTAAAACCTTATAAAATTAACACCATGCACGGTACTACTTATCATAAGTACATTTGCACAATTCCATCACTAAGAACGCTATGTGATTATGGTAATGAACACCGCTGGAATGTAGATAAATTTAGTGATAGATTTCAAGGTTTAATTGGAGCAAAACTGCTGAGACAATTAAATGCACAACTAGATTTTCAAAATAATATGTTGCACTTAGTAAATACTTCAATTCCATTTTATTATGATAATGTTGATAAAAACACTTGTTATCAAAATCAGTTAAGGTACTCAGATAAAGAATTATTTGAAATTTCAGAGATACAAGAAAATAACATTAAAACAAAACTAAAACTAGATGATTACAATGACGAAGAAAAACAAGCCATTTATTTTCTAGTGCGTGAATTTAAGATCTAATACATGACGAAAGATTAGCACTCACATTCACCAGTCAAATACAACACGCTATAAATCTAATCGATCAAGCCCCAATATATCAAAAACCATATAGAAAATCTCCATTAGAAAAATCTGAAATTGAAAAGCAAGTACAATCATTATTACTACAAGACATAATAGTAGAAAGTACAAGTCCATACGGAGCACCCGTTTCAATCGTTCCAAAAAAACTCGATTCATCCGGAATACCGAAATTCAGAATGGTAATTGATTATAGGAAACTGAATGAAAAAACTATTAGTGATAAGTATCCTATTCCGAATATCTCCGACATTTTGGATAAATTGGGACGCGCGAAATATTTTAGCACCCTAGACTTAGCTTCCGGATATCATCAAATAGAAGTAAAACCGGAAGATCGCTACAAAACGGCTTTTGTTACAGAAAACGGCCACTTTGAATTCAAAAGAATGCCTTTTGGACTCAAAAATGCACCCTCAACATTTCAACGTTGTATGAATCAAATTTTAAGAGATCTTACTAATAATACTTGTCTTGTTATTTAGATGATATAATTATCTACTCGAGCTCTCTTCAAGAACACATTCAAAAGTTAAGATCAGTATTTGAACGACTAAGATCCGCTAACTTAAAACTATCATTAGACAAGTGTGAATTTGGTAAAAAAGAAGTAGCATACTTAGGCCACATTATAACAAAGGATGGAGTTAAACCCAACCCTGATAAAATTAGAGTTATACAAAATTTAAAACTACCGGAGACTCGAACTCAAATTAAAAGTTTCTTAGGTTTAATTGGCTACAATAGAAAATTCATCCCGGACTTTGCTCGTTTAACGAAACCTATGACAAAGTACTTAAAGCGAAATTTTAAAGTCGACATAAACGATCCCGAGTATATCAATGCTTTCAATATTTGTCGAAATATTTTATGTAATCCCCCAGTATTACAATTCCCGGATTTCTCTAAACCTTTTAATATCACTACCGACGCAAGTAACTACGCGATTGGAGCAGTTCTTTCCCAAGGAGATATAGGGTCTGATAAACCAATATGTTACGCATCCAGAACGTTATGAGATAGAGAAACGCGTCATAGTACAATAGAGAAGGAATGTAACGCTGTCATTTGGGCTTGTAAAATCTTTAGGCCATACATTTATGGATCTCAGTTCAAACTAATAACTGACCATAAACCTCTTTTATGGCTACATAATTTAAAGGAACCAAGTTCAAGGTTATACCGATGGAAGATAAAATTACAAGAATATGATTACGAAATCATCTACAAAAAGGGTAAGTTTAATGCAAACGCGGACGCCTTATCCCGATTAGAAACTATTGATGTAAACGTTCAAGAAAATTACGATTTAATCTCACAACTCCCTAATATAGATCAAAACGAATTAGATAACATGAATCGCGAATTAGAAAATGACTTATCGCAATGTGTAAATTCAAATCAAAACGATGAACCCCGTGAATCTATACCAATATCAAGTACACCTATAGACACACAAAAAAACCAAATATTTATTTCACAGCATAACAATAATTTAAATATTAACCAAGAATCAATAGGAGGTTTCAATATAATTCGTGTTAAAATCTCATATCACGATATGTTGTAGACAAAAAGTATTTCATTTTTTGTAATGATTATATTTATAGAGTACTAACTAACATAGTAACTCGAAACTTTAGCAATGTAGCACCTAAATTAATCCGTAGTCTAAATAGAGTAAAACTTGTAGAAAATAAAGCGGATCAAATTAAAATTATCACCGATATCCATCTCAACGGAAATCATAGCTGATTAAAAGAATGTCGTAATGAAATTAAGAGGCAATATTTTTGGCGAAATTTAAGCGCAGACATACAGAGTTTTATTAACAATTGTGAACATTGCCAAACCTTAAAATACGACAGACATCCACCTAATGTACTTTATCAGTTAACACCTAAAATTAATAAACCAATGGAAAACGTTCACACTGATGTTTTTAAGATTAAAAACAAAATTTACCTAACGGTTATAGATGCGTTTAGTAAATTTGCTCAGGCTTACGAAATACAGTCAAAAACTCGGGTCGAAGTATTAAAATCATTAATCAAATTTATATCAATCTTTGGTGTACCAGAAAATCTAATATTTGACAACGGGTTAGAATTCAAGAATGAATGTATAGAAGAGTTTTTACGTCTCTGTAAAATTAAAAGTCACGTAATTACTCCAATAAATGCAAATTCAAACGGCAATATTGAAAGATTCCATTCATCTTTAATTGAACACTTTAGACTACTAGATACAAGCAAAAACAAAGATATTCAAACTAATTTAATAAACCTTTGTATTATTCATTACAACAATTCGATTAATGAGATAACTAAATTAACACCATTTGAAATATTATTCGGACATCTAAGAACTAAACCACCGATAGGTACAATTAGATTTTGATTCACAATTCTACAACGATTATGTTCTAACATTCCAAAGTCAAATGAATACTCTATATAACAATCTTGCCGATAAGGAACAGAAAAGTAAAGAGAAGATAATTACAAAGTTGAATGAAAAACGAACCGAAAAAAATTATAATATAGGTCAACAGGTCTACGTAAAATTACCAGGTCATTATTCAAAAACAGTTCCAAAATTCAGAGGTCCCTATACTATTATCAAGTTGTTAGAGAATAACAAAGTACAGGTACAAAATAAGCAAGGTAAATATTTTACGTATCACAAAAATTCATTAAAGGCAACTGTTACAGAACCGCCATTAAATGGATCCTCTTCGCAGGAATCATCTGCCGATATTCCATCGCAAAATTAGAAAAAATAGACAATAGCTTAGAACTAATGATACTTAACAAAGGCCTAGTTTACAATACACAACAAGATTTCACTTTGATCATTCGTAGTAATTACGAGTATACCACATTGTTTAAATTTTGGGAAGAGTATTTAATAAATCAAACGGTACCTAAAATTCAAACAGTCCAACAAGATAGACTGTACAATCTTATTTTGAGAGAGGAACAAAAACTCGAAAAATTATTTCAAATTATGTATAAAACCTAGAAGTAAACGTGGAGCTTTCAATTTTATTGGTAATATTGTAAAAGCTGTTACAGGAAATTTAGACGCGGAAGATGGCGCAAAAATTGAGAAACAAATAAATCAATTAGAACAAAACCTAAGTCCTAATACAGAAATCTCAGAAAGGTTATATTAAGCTATTAAATGAAACAATCAATAAATTTAATGGTAATATGAAAATTTTAGAACATTACCTAAGTAATATTAATATTCTGTTACATGAAGGCTCACATTTAGATATAGGATTACAGTATCAGTTAGATTATTTAATGGTTCTTCGATCCGAAGTAGAAGAGGTTATTAGCATAATAAGTTTAGCAACTAGAAATATTGTATCACCACTACTTATAGATCACCATAAACTTTTAAAGGAAATACGTTGTGTTCATTTAGACACAGAGCATTCATTTCCATTTAAAGTTGTTCCTGAAGAAATATTCTTCATAGAATCTATTATTAGTATTAAGGTTTATCATATTAACCATTATTATACTTTTATATTAGAAATTCCAATTATTAATAATGAACATTTTGTCTATTATAAGTTGTATCCTATCCCTTTACCATATAATAATACCTATTATAGTGAAATAATCTCAACAAACAGCGCTATTAGCATAAATGGGAAAAAATATTTTATTATAACTGAGAACAAATGTAGAAAAGTGCGAGAGAAATTAATTCTATGTAAAGATCAGATTGAAATTGAAATTACGCAAAATTCACCTTGTGAAGTAAATTTAATACAGTTAACAGGCTATTACCAAAGTTGCAAAAGAAATTTAGTTAATATCACTGATGTAACAATATTAAACCACGAGGATGTTAAATTGTTAATATTTCCTAAGGAATTTAAAATTGACGAACAATGTGAAGATGTTAAGCGACCATTAATTGTACTTGGAACTTATGTAATAAATGACAATAATGGTTGTAAATATTATGTTAGAAATAAGATCATCCAGAACTATAATAAACGTCTCACATCTGATGTTAAATTTATTGATTATAAAAGACAGCATGATAACATAACAACTGTAAATTTAGATAAGCTCAATGTAATTGAAATGCATAAAAAAATATTAAATCAACAGCAGCTTTTAGATGATCTTAAATTAGACCATAATAATTCTGTAACATATAACATAGTTTTGTATGTAACTGTATGCCTAATTATATTTGGTATTGTAATATTATGTATCCGCAAATTAAGTACAAAGATAAGTTATCCTTGTAATTCAAAAAAGATTAATGAAACCAATAATACGGTTCCAAATCTTGAATTTTAAGAAAAAAAAAAGAAATAGTTTTTTTTTGTAAAATTCACTTTAAGGGCGAAGGTGTTATGCCATATCACTCTGTATAATATTTGTACAGCTCCTTTATCTAATTTCTTGCTGTTATTCTTACGTTACATTTCACACGGTAACTAGTTCAAGTACTACTAAGAACTTAGATAAGGATGCGCTCATTGCATAGTTTATCTTTACTTACGAAGAGTATTCGCATACAAGAAACGTTGCGAAGCGCACCTCTCATCGATAAAGCTGTAGTGTTGTTGTTGAATTTCGAATAAAGTTATTTTACCTACAAGAAAACAAATCTTCTTTTGTCGAACCCTCATCGGCCCATGACCCGGCAAAAGTTATATATATTTTTTTTGCCGGTAGAAAATCCTTGATGGACACCATGCGCTTAATGTCTATCGCGACATGGTAGTGTGGGACTCCCAGTTGAGGTACTCTACTTTGGTCTACCCACTAAAAACCACCCATTTGCCTCCAAGCGCACTTCATGGGACCGTCTTCAAAGACATCTGCTTCATGAGGTCGCCGAGTAATTCTTCGTAACTTAACCTTTTGCTGCTACTTGTCTTGTAATATGCGTCGTTCTTCTTCCTTTGTTTTCATAATAACTTTGATCATCTTGTACAATATGTTCCAATGTTCTTTTGATACCATCATTTCCTGTACTAGGTTTCCCGGAGATATTTCGAGGCCTCTTTTCACTACTGCTTCCAGTTTTATCGCTTCCCACCGTTTGCATTGGAAGATGGTGTGTTCCACAGTGTCTATGTTCCCACAGTAAATGCATTCGTCTCCAACTGTTTTACCGATCTTCTTAGCATATGTTCTGAATACCCCGTGCCCTGTCAAAACTTGCGTAAGGTAGTAGTCAACTTGTCTATGTTTGCATGCCATCCAAGATTTTAAGTCAGGAATTAATTGCTTGGTCCACTGCGCAGTGAGTGTGTTATTTCGCCATCTTCCTTGCCAAATGTCCGTAGTCTTACTTTTCTCATTTCCAGCTATTTCTTCCTTTTTCTGGTACATCCGCGTTCTCTCCTGTGCCATAAGATCGATGGGCGGGATTCCCGTGATAGCTTGAAGAGCTGCAGTTGATGCGGTCTTGTAGGCAGCCGCGATTCTAATAAAAATTTTACGCTGCATTTTTTGCAGCAGCGTCCAGTTCCTCCCATATCGGCGCTCCATACAGCAATACCGAGTGGACTACCGCCGCCAGCAATGCTCTCTTGGAGCTAGATGGTCCTCCAATGTTTGGCATTAGCCTAATAATTTTGGCCATTTTTTCCTCTGCTTTTTCGGTTATCTATATAAGGTGTTCCCTAAAACTGCCTCTCGTATCGAAAAAGACCCCTAAATATTTTATGCTGTTCTTAGGCATTATACTGACGTTGTCTATGCAAAATATTAGACCATCCCGTTTCCTTTTCTTAGTCATTACGAGTGCCTCCGTTTTTTCCGGTGCAAGCTTCAAATTATTTTCTTTCATCCACGTATTTATTCTTCTGAGATTTTCATTTGTGTTCCTTATGAGGTCCATTTTTGTATCCGCTGTAACTAACAGTGCCAGATCGTCGGCAAAGGCGATGGTTTTAGCTCTTCCCTGCAACTTAATTCTCAGCACATCATCGTATAAGATATTCCACAATGTGGGTCCTAGAACCGAGCTTTGTGGCACCCCTGTGTAGACCTCTACTGATTCCCTCTTAGTTACCTGGATGATTCTGGACTTCAGGTAGTCATCAACTATGTTGATTAAATATTGGAATATTTTTCTTCTCTGTAGCCTTTTTAGAATTAAGTTCCAGCTGGCTGTATTAAAAGCATTCCGAACATCTAGCGTTATTAATACGTTCCATTTCATTTCATTTTGCTTCGCAGCCTTTTAGAGCTTACTCAAAGAATTTAATAGACATATTGGTCTATATGAGTTCGGTTGTCCGGGTTTACTCTCCTTCGGGATCAGCACTACTTTAGCAATCTTCCATTCGTTTGGGAATTTTTGATTTTAGGAGTTGCACTTAGGAGTTGGTTAAGAACTCCTAAAAGCCATCTGTCATCTGCTTTCACCGTTTCTTTTAACGCTTCCACTGGGATTGCATCTAACCCCGGGGCTTTCCCTGACTTCATGTTTCGAAGACTATCTTTTAGTTCTATAGCTGTGAATGCTGGAACTGCCTCGGCTCTTGCTCTGTACCGATGTGTCTCCGTTTTCGAGCATGAAAAGAGGTTTGTCACAATTATTTTTTTCTCTTTATCTGGTATATCATATGGAACAAGATTACTTAAACCTTTGACTGCAATTGCCTTCCCCCCAGATGTCTGCATTCAATTCTTCGCATAATTTATTCCAGTGATTCTTTTTAGATAATCTAATTAGTTTACGTAGTTCTTTTTTGCGCGCTTTATACTTTTCCTTTGCTCGTAATCTATTCTGTTCTGTTGCTACTTTTCTAGATATTTTTGTATAGTACCTTCTGATCCACCAATATGGTACCCTCTTCTCGCCTTTTGGTCCTTCGGTAGTACTGTTCAAATACGCCTCCCTTATAATTTCTGTACATATACTATGCGACCTAATTTCTTCTTTTGTCAAGTTAGAAAGTCTAATTTTCAAGATAGCATTGTAGGCGTTCCGGTCCGTTACAGTCTTCTGCTTTGCGGCCACTTTCTTTGGCACTCTGTCACCTTTTATTTCATAGTATATGAAACGGTGTTCTGTAAGAGTTTCTTCGTCCATAACCTTCCAGTTTGTAATCCGTGTTGAGATTTTCTGCGTAGATAGTGTATCATCGATATACGAGTCTGTGGCCCCTTTTACAAAAGTTGGTGCCCCGCCTGTGTTATGGACAAGCAGCTCCATTCTGCTCAGTAGTCTCCTTTTTCATCACTATTAGGAGCTTCCCATAAATGCGATTTAGCATTTAGATCCCCCGCAATGATTACTTCTTTTCTTGCAGATCAAACATGGTTTGCTATTTCGTCAACTTTTCCTTTGTAATCGCTTCGGCGATATATAGCAACAACACAACTCCCATGTTTACTTATATATCCTTTCCCCGCTTTCTTTATCATTTATATTACATTCACGCCAAACATTTAGCGCATGATCATAATCTTCATATGATATAGTAGTTCCGTTTAAAGTGCTAAAAAACGCTTCCTTTTGCGGTAACGCAGTCTCTGATAGTTTTTCCCATGAATCTACGTATTCGTATGGAAGAATTCCTTTTCTAGTTAATAAATCAAATTGTTTATCATTCACACAATAAGCTTTTACATGCGCCTTTTGATCTTTAGTAAGATATGATGATAGTTTATCTACACTTGAATTCATAAAGCGAAAAGAATCTATAAATCTAAATTGTATATTAGAATTTTCAATATATTTAGTGAACGATATATATTTTTCTTTGTTTTGAGGCAATAATTTAACTTGACCTGGTATCCTAGTTGCTAGTTGTTCAATAAAAAAATGAGAATCATATCCTGATAAATTATAAAATACGACTGGAATTATAAATGCATCTTGATAATTAATGTTACAGTGTTGATGAGCTGGGCCTCTATATTTCCCCGTTAAATGGTTATGATCTCGTACCCTTATATCATCCGATTTAAAACATTTTTCACATATATGTTCTGTGCTGTTTCAAAGTTAGCTCTCTCTTCGTTTGTTAATTCAGTCATTGAAACAACATTTTTAATAATGGGGTGAATAAATTTAGCTAAAGCATCTAACTCATCAATAAACTATTCAATATAGTTCTCACCTCGATATTATCTCATTTTTTATAAATCTTGATTATACGAACATTTTAAATAATATCCTATATTGAAAGGTATTGATAGGGTTCAAGTTTTATGTGTTGTTGACCAATGATACGATCACACTTTTTTAAAATACATTCTAAATCTGCATACACTGCGAAAGGAACGTTTTCTTTATTACTAAAATTTTTAAATTGTATCACTTTTTCTTTTGTAGGAAACGTAATTCTACATTCATTTCTATCTAGACAATCTATACTATGGGTTTGTAAACGAGTTTCGCTTGTAAAATGGTTTAAACATCGCGTACACGTATATACTTCATGTCCATGTTTTGATAATTGATTTCTTACTAATCGAGAAAAATTTTGAATTAATGTAAAATGTGTAATTATGTTTGTTTCTGTTTCATCCACTTCATATGTTTTTCTTATTAGCAATAAATTAATTTTCTTTTCAGAGACCTGTTTGGATAAAACTACAGGAAAGACCTTTGTATTCTTTTCATCTATACCATATATGTTTATGATTACATTAATTAATTTTTCAAATATTTTTACATCTCTTAATTCGATAGGGAACTTAATGTTTTCATATTTTAAAACTTCAGAAAAATGTGGATAGCTTGATGCGCGATTGGGATTCCTTTTTTTACTAGGATATAATGCTGCAACTACTGACCATAAAAAGCAGTAATTATCAAAATTTCTTATATTTAAAACAGCTTTTTTCTTTTTAATAAAATCAGGTAATTCTAGGTATGATCCGCTTTTTATAGGACAATAGTTGTTAATAGCAATGGAGAACTTCCGAGAGCGCCCATCCAGAATCTCGCTCTTGAAACTCCTCCATTTTAGTTAAAAATTTTTTCTATAACATTTGTTTTATAGAGTTCTTTAATATTTGAGCTAGAATCAATAACAAATTTTTTTGTGTTAAAATGTTTCCGATCAATTTCAGCCGTTGTAGGACGAACAAAGTTTGTTACTAAGGTAGAATGTACTTTAAGTAACGATTTTCTTTGTGTTGTTTTAATTTTTTTAGAAAAACTAAGTGCTGCTTCTAAAAACTGTTTAGGATCTTTAAAACTTAGATTTATAATAGCACCTCTTTGTATTCTGTTTTTGAAGCAGGATTGAACATCAACCCACAAATATTTGTTTGGTCTTCTTGATGCGCTCACACCTGAACCAGTCTTTTCACTATCTTTTTGTTTCCTCTTCAAAATTTCATGGTATGTTTTAATTAACGCTAAATTTGCTTCTAATTTATTTAGGTTACCACGCACTTCTCCATTTTTTATAAACTTTTTTATTAAAAACATAAATTTCTGTGTAATTTTTAAACATTTTTTAATTTCAGCGGTCGTTATCACTAACTTAAAAGCCCGCTCTAATTTTACAATAACATCATCTGTGTTAATCAACTCCATGTTTGTAACGTACAGCTCTTGCTGGTTCATGTTACTGTATATATAACTAAATTAATGGATAAAGGTTATCAATAAAACTTTATTAGGCAATATATTAAAATTATTTGATAGGAACAAGTTTATTTTTTTTATTAGTCTTATACTTTTCAAAAAAATTTGAATTACAATAATAGCATTGCTGTCTTGATGGAGGGTAACCGTCCACGTGTACTTCTTGCCAGGGTTGATTGTAATGACTCCAACAAGGTAACCATTGTTCAAGCTCCAGTTGTTTATTAATAGGTATATACGGCCACCATTTTTCTAACATCATAGGCTCTACTTCAGCTTTTTTCTTCCAAAAGTTTACAGGAATAGATATGATTAATTGAAAGTTTAATTTCTCTCCGCAGGGTTTTAGAAAATTATGGTAATTATCAATTTCATCTAGAATTTCATATGTATACATACTTTGTACTAAAGTCTTGTATGCTGAGTTTGACACTTTAATTTTTCTACTTGCTACATCTAATTCATATTTCAAAGTTTCATAATTTTCCAATATAAATGTGTACTTATTCTTAATTTCTGTATAATTCAGGTATAAACTGTTCAGTGATTGATATGCAGATCCTTTAAATTGAAAATGTTGGTTCGTTAAATTAGAAATTAGTTTTTCTAACTGTAATATTCTTAATTCAAGAAAGGTATTTAACTTCTTTGATATCATCAGTTCTTGATCTGATTCACACAATTCTAAATGTTTTATTAAATCTCTCTTTGATGATTCTTCATCTAGATATTTCCTGAGATAGAAATCTAATTTTTCTTTTATATCATCATATATAGTGGTACTAAGATTCTGCTGAATATTGTATTGCTCTAATAAATTTATATATTTTTTATTGTATTCTTCTTCAGTAAAATTATCTGCATGTGATAACTTAATTAATACAGATAACAACATATAAAAGGTACAAATATTTATTGAGGCAATCATCTTGATCATTAAAACTGAAATAAGGTTTATTTTAGATCATGTGTGTATTATATCCATATATTTCTTGTATTTTTTTAAATCACACGCGCGCAATGACGTAACCGATAACCCTATCGCAAACAAACCACCACCCCCGATAACCTTTTAACCTATGATAAGAACAACCTCCGTCTACGTCACCGATAACCTTCTAACCTATGATAACAACAACATGCTTACTTCATCCGATAATGATAAGAACAACCTTCGTCTACGTCATACGATAAGAACTGATAAAAAACAACTCGTCATCCGATTGTACACACGTAACCATCACGTGATCACCTAGGACAGGTAAGCACACCTGGGCCAGGTAAGCACAGACAGGTAAGCACACGGAAAAGCACACCTGGGTAAGCACTGACAGGTAAGCATACCTACCTAAGCACACCTCAAGCACACGGAAAAGCTCCGACCAATCAGCGCTTACCTCGAGGAGAAGTGGTGGGGGTCACAGAATCGGCATAGCTTATCTACTTATACAATATACCTTTAGTTAATAGAAAAGTCTTAGGGAAAATGAAGGATGAAAATAATGGAAATATGTATTACGTATGAATTTATTGGATTGAAAGGAAAATGTACACATATAAAGTTAAAAATAATATAAAAAATGAAGGTATAAGACGAGTAATTTTGAATAAAATAACTTTCCATTATTATTTTAATTGTTTATTTCATGATACCACTTTAACGGATGAACAAAGATTGATTTTCTCTCATAAGCATGCCGTTGTCACGATAAAACAGCAAAAGGTAGTTTTAAGTCCATACAATGATAAACGTGTTGTTAATTATTTATATTCTATACCCTTACTTTGGGGTCATATACAAAAATAATTGAAATAAAACATGTTTTGTTATATATACAGGGTGCCCCGATTTCGTAGGGACAACACGACTAACTTTTTTATTTGAAGACAGAGAGACGGTTAAATTAGCAAAAAGGTGTAGATTCAAAAACTCACTAAGAATCCATTTTCAAATTTTACTTGTCATGCTTCATTTGTTTAATATTTAAAAAAAACTGAAATCTTCTAATTTATTTTAGTTGTCGTAACTTTTTTGTTACTATATTATATTAAGATGCGGGTTGAACCAATTTAAATGGTAATCTAAATAATTTTATTGGCGCTTAATAAAACAAATTTCTTTTGCGCAAATTTTTAGTAATCTCACCTAACCTCAAAATTCTAAATTGGAACCGTGCAATTTTTGTGGCTCTTTTAAAAGGAAATTTTTTCTGAATACAATCATGTATCGCATGATATGGAAATTTTGTCAAGTTTGAAAGTTAAGCGTATTCCGATTACGGGCAGACATCACAACTTTTTGTTTATCGCGTTATCTGTGAAAACAAGCCGGTTGTCATTATACGAACCTGTCATAAGTGTCAATGTTATTACTTCAATTTATAACGGATAATTTTGAAAAATACGATGTATTTTCTACGTGTATCAAAAGTTTGAAAAGCGTAAAACTAACATTTAATAAAACAAATTTCATGTGTGCTTATTATTAGTAACCTAATCTCACCTCAAAATTTTTCATTTGAATTGTTGCCCTTTTAAGGACAATTGTTAGGTGATATGGTAACTCGATTTGAACTAATTCGCATAGTAATTTAAATACTTAATAAAACAAAAATACAAATTAAACATTTTGAGGTGATATTAGGTTACTAATAATACGCATACATGAAATTTGTGTTATTAAGCGTTAGTTTTACGCCCTTCAAACTTTTGATATACAAAGTGTCCTAGGTCAAGTACACCAGGTTGGCAACGCCAGATTTAATTTGGTGAGACTGTAATATTGCCTGCCTTGAATGGGTAACTTCATTCTTATTATGTTTAGTTGTCAAAAATGAAAATCTTACGTCAAGATTATCCATCACTCAATTGATAACTTTGTTTTCAGAGAAACCAAATACTAATCCCAGGTAGCACAGTCCGTTGGCTAAGTGTCGGTGATAGCTCGGGCCAACGTAACATAGTTGGCGCAAAGTCACAGTCTACAAACGATAAATATCCAACATTAGTTAAATATCGGCAAAATACGTTGGTTCAACTTATCATTGCAACGTTCCATGTTCGTTGGGTTTTGATCATTTTGTTGGCTGAATGTCGCATAGAAGTTTTCAGACGACAATCGAAGCGAGGGCGGAGTCAAAGCTGATCCCGTGGCTTAGTGGTTAGAGTTCTTACGTAACATTCACGAGGTCCCGGGTTCAAATCTTACCATGTGACGTTTTTTTCCTTTTTAAAAGGCACTATTTGTTTTATATTCCTTTTTATCTCAAAAATCATGAACTTACAAAATATTATTATTGGTCATATTACCCATACATTGTGAGCTATATGAGTTCAAATGTAACAAATGTAATGCGCATGCGCATCGATCCGCAATCGACATTTTGATCGAAATACAGTGAGTGTAGGTGCACCGCCATATGCAAGCATGTGTTGTTGATTCGATTTTATTCGTTTTATTGTGGTTTTATTAGCCCAGCTGTTAGTCATGAGAGAGAGTTATATAGTTAAGAGTTACCGTCTACATTGTACAATATTTAAAATAGCCCCTATTGTGAAAGATGTTATAAGAACAATGGACGGGTAAGTACTTTACATAGACATAGGTAATATAATACGTATTGATAATGTATTTTTCATACATGCTGTGATTGAAACTTGTGAGCTACCACAACCTGGCGACTAAGAAAGCATTGGATATACCAGTAACCTGAAAGATATGTCAGATTCCGATAACGCAACACTTGTTTGTATCTTGTATTCTAATGCCAGCCATCTTTACTGCTGATTGTAAGTATGTTGATAATTGCCATGGTTTTTTTCTTACAAAATATACTTACAGATACTTCATCTTCTATTTCCGATGTTAGGCCAGAGTTGCGTATGATATCCTAATTACACATAATCATTTGTGACAACTGATCGTAAGCTATAATTGCCTTTTTTAATTTTTCACAAACTTATACTAGAGCTTTAATAATAAATTCTTCCATAGATACGCATGAAGTTTAAAAGTTTTTTTACAGTATACGTAATGTCTGTTTTTTATTTATGCATTGGTATTTACAAGTATACTCGTGTTAGCTGAGTTGAATAAGTTGAACCGTGCTGGTTGTATTGAAGACTATTTAAAGATAATATTGAGAGACTTAAAAGCTATAAAATTCCAGATAAAAATTATCGAAGCAAGCCTTTGATAAAACGAACATCTTCCAAGCGATTATAGGTAAGATTTAATTTTTGTGCATTATTCTTGAGATATTTATGTAAAAAAATTGTGGATAGTCATTATTATTATATTGTATTTTTTTAAATTCCTCCTAATTAAGAAATACTAACTAAAATAACTTATTTTTTATTACATATTTAGCCAAGACAATTTTCGATTTAATTCAAATTTTATATTAAACATAATATTTAGATGCTGTCAATGCTGCAATATTTGTCTGCGATATTTTAATGAAAAGGACTAGTTATGAGGCGAAAGTTAAAGAATAACTGTAGTCAAAATTATCATTATCAACAATCAGAAAATTTCCAAAAAGTGATACGTAATCACACTGTATACATAGCAAACCCCACAACTTCATTTCAAGATCTGTATTGGAATGAAATATACATAGTGTCCAAAGTAAAATGTTCACGAGCTATGAAGTTGATTACTTAAGTTAGTAATACTTTTTACTCTGAATGATAGAAAAACAGAAAAAAAGCATTCACATTGTCTTTTTTAATGGAATATTGTATATTTTTAAAGAAACCAATATTTTGAACAAAATCTTTATTACTTACTACTGTGAAATTAAAAATAAGCAAGTAAAAAGTACTTTCTGATAATTGTGCAAATGTGCAAGTAGGCAATGATCAAATATTGTAGAATAAACAATCACATACAGGTTTTCCTAGTTACTTGCCAAATGAATCATTCTTTGTGATTATTAATTCATCCTTAATAATTATTGCTGTGCGAGTGCCATTTATTTACTCTTCTCGTAAAATGTAATATGCTGCAAGTATATCTCATTTATAGAAAAAAATAGATATACTTCGCCATTGTTAATTTAACCAACTTCATAGCTTTAATAATAAGTTTGCAATGGTAAACACGTTACCATAACTTTGGACATGGTGTATACTTCTAATACTTTACGTAAACTAAAGATAGATACATACATATGTTAATATTTTTTCATTTGTTCACAGTTCGAGGTGAAGGTAAAGCTGAGCGTAATTTGGAAAAGGCTATTGTTGGTCGTACATCTTTGACTACTGCTGCTGATAAAAATTAGGAATCAGCTGAGCTGTGAACATCTCCGCGATTAGGTCAGTGTTTTATAATGTTTTAATATTTTTAGTTCAATAAGATATTTCAGTTATTATATACCATAACATGTAAAGAAATAATAAATTTTGTTCTGTAATAATATATATCACATCTTATTTTTTTATTTATCTTGAATTTTAGTTTCACTAATAAATAAAATATCGTAATTACTTTCTTTATTTATTGTTTGTGCAGATCATGTATGGTGTTATATGGGTATATGATTCGATGTTAACTATTGCTAACAACATAAACATAAAAAACATAAAATTTGTAGTAAGTTTTCCTTGTATATTGTCACATGAAATAAAACATCTACGATATATGTCCTGATTACAGGCAGATCATATCGAGATATACTATGTTACACAATTATGAGCATGTTTGTCTTGAACGCTGAGTATTTCAACATAAGCGTAGATTTTATAACAGTTTTCAAATCATTACTTGTATATGTTCTTAACTATTATCAACATCTTGCATACATTGATATGTAAAATTCAAACAGAAGTTTTCTATTAAATTATCTATGATCTAATTATTGTAATTTGGTAGTTTATATCTTAAATCAAGTATATTTCATATGAAAATATATTATATACAGATAATTAACTCGAATTTTGAGTTGGTATAATGTCGCTGTAATTTATTGAGCAAACTAATTAATAACATCGGATCAGTATACCTATGTACCATCATATATGTTTTGCATCTTGTATGTTTTATCGTATAGATATCACATACAAGATTAATACCCAATATTACTTCCCGTAGTTACTACTATGTATCCTCTCGATAAGCATCCAACATCAGCTGCCGACGAATCACCAATAGAACGGGTAGGTATTGAAAATTTATCCTACGCCAATGTCGCCTAAAGATATAAAACCAACGTTGTAAAATGTTCACACTTTCACATACTGCCAACATTGTTGCCCAACGCGTGCCCAATACAACTCAGCCAACGTTACACCAACGTTGTGTGCTACCTGGGATCATCATTAAATTTAGTAAATAAACGCAAAAGCTGATAGAATCACCAACAAAAACGCAAATGCCATAATGACAGTGAAAATTGATAGCAGTAGGAGGGGTTAACTTAACCTGTTCAACACATAGGTCCAACATATAAAAATAAAACTGAACTATTTTTCCTCGAAGAAGGGATTTTTGTGTTGCCAACCCGGTGCACTTCGAGTTGGACACTATGTACATACGTACAAAATACATCGTATTTTTCAAAATTATCCGTTATAAATTGAAGTAAAAACATTGACACTTCTGACAGGTTCGTATCATGACAACCGTATTGTTTTCACAGATAAGTTGATAAACAAAAAGTTGTGATGTTTGCCCGTAATCAGGGTAAGCTTAATTTTCCACATTTTGACAAAATTTCCATATCATGCGATACATGATTGTATTCAGAAAAAAATTTTCTTTTAAAAGAGCCACAAAAATTGCACGGTTCCAATTTAGAATTTTGAGGTTAGGTGAGATTACTAAAAATTTGCGCAAAAGAAATTTGTTTTATTAAGCGCCAATCAAATTATTTAGATTACCATTTAAATGGCTTCAACCCGCATCTTAATATAATATAGTAACAAAAAAGTTACGACAACTAAAATAAATTAGAAGATTTCAGTTTTTCTTCAATATTAAACAAATGAAGCATGACAAGTAAAATTTGAAAATGGATTCTTAGTGAGCTTTTGAATCTACACCATTTGCTGATTTAACCGTCTCTCTATGTCTTCAAATACAAAAGTTATCCATGTTGTGCGTACGAAGTCCTGGCACCCTGTATATATGTATACAGGGTGGGGCACATAAAGTGTTACAGAGCAATAGCACTCAAACTATTAATCATATCGAAAAATGTTTCAGACAAAAGTTTCAGTGTTCGGGAAGGCGGTCATACTGGGCCACCCAGTTTTTTGATCTGTGTAGGCGTAGAAGTTACGTCAATGTCAACTCCAAATTTTTAAATAGAACTATGTATTTTCTTTTCAATAGCATTATTATAGATTTTAAGACGAATTCAGTGACCTACAACACAAGGTCATTCTAGTCACGCAAAGTTTGAAAATAGTCGGAAAATCGAAAAATATCGGAATAATCATTATCAAAGGATCCAGGATTGGGTCTACCTACAGAAGATGCTCGAAGTGACCACCCTCCGCTTGTAAGCAGTGGTTAATTCTCCGGGGAAACGACCGTCTAACGTTAGCCAACATGTGTGGTGTAATTTCGGTACATGCTCGGCGTATTCTTTCTCTCGTGTCGTCAGGCGTAGTAAGTGCTTCGATTTCTCTATCAAGGTAAACGGGAAAAGAGATTGTGAAGCTAATATCAATATTAATGGACAAAATTGTATATGTAGATATAAAACATTTGTCGCAATAGAGAGTGTACGTAAATGATTGTACCTGACGTCATGCAACATTCAGTTTGGAATATTGGCAACTTGAAAATTCCATAGGCGTACTCATAGCGTACTACTCAACTTTCTATTAATGTCAAGCTAATCAGAAAATTAAATTACATTTCATTTAAAATGTAGATATTGTATTCATCAAGCAATAAACGTTTGCGCTAAATTTGGAAGTACATACGTACGGTAAATGATTATTAATATAAATAAAGTGTTTATTATGATTTTCTAACTAAAATAACTTTTCACTGCATATTGTACATAATTATATGGTGTCAAATGTGAGAAGCAAAAGGGTCGTAACGTGGAACATATCAGGTGATTACCATAAAATTGCTTCGAAATTTCAAATGCATAGCTGCGCATATTAGCATATTATCCTGTTGAAGATAACATTGAGCTAGTTCATCATCGTATACTTCATCAATGAACAGTCTTTCGAAAATATAAGTACGGTATCACGGTCAAATGCTTCGCAGTCAATATTTGTAACAAGAAAATCTTAATTAAATTGATCAAAACAAGTTCGCCGAATATACAAAATGTGTACTACTTGTATTTTAGCTTCTTCTACGATAATGTGTCCGCAGTATAAATGTATTCCATGCTGTATTGCAACTTTGAAGCTTACAATCAATTTTACCTTCAATGGTATATTACAGATAGATATATCAAACGGGTTACTTTACAGAGAGTATTGATACAGTTCAGCGGTTGATTCAAAAGGAATTGTTTAAAAGTATGTAAGGAAATAATATTATGTTTATGCCAAAAATTACAAATACACATGACGTACCGTACAAACATTTACGTAGGTACACTCTTTATGTGTATGAAGCCCACTTTTCAAATTATATTAAAATAAAATCAAGTAAACGATTTATAGAATTATGTAGATATGGCACCGCTGTAAAATAATCAGCTGGTAGACGACCCTCTTAAAGAGCGGTTGATTGGCATGCGAACAAAATATGAAAACAATACGATTGCTTTCAATTCATGAGACATATCTATCCATATTTATTGCTCCTGTGTAATATGCATGTTATGTGTCAACGGCAGGTACTAAGCAGTGGCGGCTTGTGAGTTATGAAAGAGGGTGGGTACAAAAAAAACTTTCCTATTTTTTGTACATAAAATCCATTCTCCTATTTTTCATGCTGGAGAAAACGTCGACGACTTTGTTGTGAAAAACCGGGATAGACTGGTTGAACTTCTTTTCTATTGATATGATTGCCAATGCGTTTCGATCTTCTGACATTGTGCTTCTCAGAAAAGTTTTAATGCGCTTGAGGGTGGAACTCTGCTGTCGACATAGGCGTTGTATAAATAATATCCAACAGTTTATGTTTCCGTCAAAACCTTTTTTTAGGTTGTTGTCTGTTATGAAGACTAAAAGTAGCAAAACACCACCTACGTCACACATGTCATCGCGCCCATAAATTGCTGAAAGTTCAGTTTTCAATTTTACACTGACCAACATAGGATAAGATTTCACATTTTCATCAAAATGTTTTTGTGGAAATGAATGACTATAAGTGTTAGAATTTTGGGAATCAAATAATTTTGCTGCAATTAAGTGATCCCTAAAATCAAATCGGTCGCTAATTTGGCTTAAATTAGTGTCACATACGTCCTTTGCAATAACAGCTCTGTTAGCTCTAGCTGTCGTTTTTGTCTTTTCCCTTGCAGGTTCTTCATTATTGCGTTCTTGATTGTCATTGTCAGTAGAATTTCTTAAATTTCTAATGTGAATAATTTGCTGTTGGAATTGTTCAATCGCCTTTTGCAGTTGAGTAGGTTCAGTCCCGCGCATTTGTATGATTAAATAATATTTCAACATGTGGCATGATGAAAATGAAATATTTTCAACCAGTAGAGAAATTCCGGGCAATTCACATGTTTCAATAAACCACTTGCTACACTAATGGTAACTGAATCCAGCCCATCTCCGTCAATAATTTGGTCTAAACATTCTTTGAAAGAATTCTGGTGTTCAAATAATGGGTTCACTGTTTGACATTTCAAAATCCAGCGCGTAGGAGCAGCGCGTGATAATCTACGTTTGACTATTACATCAAGAAGACCGTTCGTTTTGGCGATCGAGAAAAAAGATTGAAAATGACTCAAATTTGCAAAGAAAATTTTTACATTTTTATTGCACGGTGCCACTCGTTCAATAATTAATTTAAATTGATGCGCGCAGCAGTGAATATAATGTGCATGTGAAAATGTTCTTTTAATAATAGCTTCGACACATTTTGTCTTACCACTCATCACGGACGCCCCATCGTAACTTTGAGCGATTAGTTTATTGTTGTCAGAGCCAGAAGGAGAATTTAAAATAGTTTGCAATTCATTCAGCAATGTTTTTGCTAATACTTCAGCATTATCTCAACCTGGCTTAAAAAAAAAAACAAAAGCGTTTAAAAATGTGTCCATTAAACACGTATCGCATAATAACAGCCATTTGTTGATTATTAGAGGTGTCTGTGGCTTTATCGGCCTCCAAAGCAATGAAATTTGCAGATTTAATTTCTTTTAATATTTCCTGCTTGTAAATTTGCAACATTGCATCTAGCAATTCGTTCTTAATAGTTTTTGAGGCGCCTTTAAATACTTGTGAATCTTTTATATGTATTGCAAGCACATCGTCTAATTCAGCTGCAAAGTTGATTAACCCGGCGTTGCGCAGGTCGCGGTCAAATCGACCGGGTTTTTATTTTTTCCTATTTTTCTTAAAATACTTTAATGTAAACCATGCTTGAAATTTTAGATATGCTATACTACAGTCTTTGTTGACCCTTTTATGCAA
Source organism: Holotrichia oblita (assembly GCA_023690525.1). NCBI lineage: Eukaryota > Metazoa > Arthropoda > Insecta > Coleoptera > Scarabaeidae > Holotrichia > Holotrichia oblita. Next base: position 135,407,750 of record CM043015.1, on the reverse strand, counting down.
TTATAATGTTTTTGAAAATTGGCATTCTTTTATATTTTTATATTTATATCATATAGATTTTTGTTTTTACATCGTAGTAATATACAGTTTACAAAAAATTTATTATCTTTTATTAAAAACGTAAAGTATGCGAAAATAACTGCATTCGCTACTGAAAATACGTTCTTGAAAACCACGGTCGATTTGGCCGGCTGCGTGCACTAGTGTTAAGAATTTCACCTGTGCAACGCCAGGTTAAGCCTGCATAAATACCTGGATATTCCGACGTCAATGTCTCATCATGGCCTCGTAACGCCAATTCAAAAGCTCGGCAAAACTTTATACACAGAATTAACCGGCGCAAAATATGATGATTTTTTTCCACATCTTCGTTGTTCTTTATTTTGTGTAGCAAAAAATTCGCACTAAAATTCACGCATGCATTCACGTGAGAAACGGAATATTCGTCTTTCTTTGCTCTCTACGCAATATGCGTCATTAACCTCTTTGTTAAAAATTAAGCAGGTAAAACGAAATAGTTTATTTGTTAGTGAACATGCGCACATCCACTCATATTTTTCATATACATATATTTTTGTTGAGTACTTTATTGTAAGTGCGAGTTTTACTTGTGGAAGTGTAGTTTATTTGAAGATCAGAAATAGCCCTTCCTTTCTTCTTAATTAAAAGTTTTTCCTCAAACTATAGCGGGGTTATTAAAAGGTTTTGAACAGAATTAACTTCCATTATTAATGCTAAACGTAAACTTCAAACCTTTGAAATTACGCACGCACCAGAGACACACATAATCACAATGAATACAACACATTAACCAGGCCAAAGAGTGGAATTACAAAGAGGGTAAACCGACCGAGGTCTTCGTATTGCGCTAAGGCTGGACTTGTATGTCCCAAAGCCTTCTTATTTCTAATGAGTGGCTTGCGTTCTTGCCATAGGAATTGCGTTGTGTTGTTTATGCTCGCCTTCAGCTTGGGGTCCTGTCATGGCGATGCTACACGTCAACATCGAAAAGTGATGGCGGGACGTCAGCTTGGAGTCTAGGACCATACCGAGGTACTGGACCCTCGAACACCAACGCAACTCGTGTCCCTCTACGATGACATACGAGGGAGGTGGATTTCGTTTTCTGGACAACGGAACCGCCACACACTTAATCGCGATTTACAGCCAGCCGCCACTTTCGGGCCCACTCTGTCCGATCGTCGACAGATCGTTGTAATCGCCTTATCACCATTCCTGGATGTTGAATAAATGGTAGTGTCGTCCGCATACACTGCCAATTTCGTACTGGGCGGGTTAGGGACGTCGCTGGTGAAAAGGATAAATAGCTCAGGGCCGAGAAGCGAGCCAGAAGCGCAGAACGTCCTGTTGAAGAGGTAAGATCGGACTAGCGAGATCAGGTTCGGAGAGATGCTCCTTTTAAATAACAACCTAGCCACACCGAATCGAATGCCTGTGAGAAATCCCAAAATACTGCACCCGTGGAATGCCGTGACTCCAAAGCGCCTCGGAGTTCCTCCGTTAATCGGGGGAGTTGAAAGTCTGCTGACAAGCCTTCTCCAAAGTCGAACTGTTCGTTTGGCAAGAACTTGCCATGATTTCCCGCTGCTTCGTCAAGATGACTGTTTCGGTGACCTTAGACAGATTTGAGAAAGACTTATCGGCCTGTAACTCGCAGGGAGTTGAGGATCTTTACCGCACTTGTGGATCATCACGAAATTCGCGTGCTTCCAAGCGTTCGGAAAGACACAGAGGTGTAGCATGGCGTTCAAAATGTCAACAAAAGCATCGATGATATTGCTCGGCAGTCGTTTCAGGGCGCAGTTGGCAATCTCATCCGCTTCCGGGGCCTTGCCGTTTTTGCGGCTGTTGATGATCATAAGCTACCTCATCACGACTGAGTGGGTCAAGCGGAACGCTGTATATCAGAAGCAGATGTTCGAGAAAGGGGTCAACCTCCCATTGTAGAGGGCCGTAAAGAGGCTGCTCTTTACGGCCTTCTACACCGAGAAGTCTGTCTTTGGTGGTGCTAGTGCCCCTGTGATCGGCGAAAACCGTCACCTTATCTTCAACGGAGAAAACAATCCCATTCGGGCCCTGAAGTGGCTATCGTCATTGACTTTATCTGTTCTTCTTTTCAGCGTTTTAGAGAGTCGCCACAACGAATTGTCATCGGGGATCACAGACAACACACTCTTCCACCACTGGGTGTCCCGAAACAATCTCAGCTCCTCGCGGAGACGCATCGCCAGTTGATTCGCCGCCAGAACATCCCGCGCACACCTCGCAGTTTGTGCGCGTTTGCGCGACTTACGCTTGGAGCGCAAGAGCTATCTCAGCTTCACCGGTAACCAGCTATTGGGCAGCGGTGTAGAGGACACCGTAGAGGTCCTATAGCCTAAGGTATTGGACTTCAGGCGCTCGACAGAATCCTGCAGGGAACCAACCCCGCCAACGCAAAACGTGACATCATCAGAAGACCGGCGAATATTTTCCTCGAACAAATCACAATCCACGGCTCCGCGAGACGAGGCCGCCGCGCTCTGAAGCTCACCCCAAAGATGATGAAGATGGGATTGTGATCTGACGATAGATCAGGCGCGGTTTTGACGTAAAGGTCTGATGGAATTCCTCTTGAGAGCGCCAAATCAAGAATGTCTGGCCTAATGCCGGGGCGGAAATACCTTGGCTCGTCCGTAGAGTGCACCTCCACATCCGAAAAAGAAAGGTAACGGAACAACTTCCTGCCGAACTCATTCGTGGACGCGCATTCCCAGAACGGGTGCTTATTATTCAGATCCTTGGCCAGAAGGACCGGAACATTACAGGATAATAATTAATCGTAGTCATCGGTAGCACAAACCCTCGTGGGAGGAGCGTAAACTGAAATAAACCTCAGAAGGCATAGGCCGTTAATCTCGACGTCAACGGACGTCGCCTCGAGAAACCGCAGAAGGGCAACAGGAGCACAGGAATGCTGTAAGTGACATCTTATGGCGATGGCAGTGCCACCTGCTCTGCCGTTAAGGAGACAGGTAAGCACACGGAAAAGCACACCTGGGTAAGCACTGACAGGTAAGCATACCTACCTAAGCACACCTCAAGCACACGGAAAAGCTCCGACCAATCAGCGCTTACCTCGAGGAGAAGTGGTGGGGGGTCACAGAATCGGCATAGCTTATCTACTTATACAATATACCTTTAGTTAATAGAAAAGTCTTAGGGAAAATGAAGGATGAAAATAATGGAAATATGTATTACGTATGAATTTATTGGATTGAAAGGGAAAATGTACACATATAAAGTTAAAAATAATATAAAAAATGAAGGTATAAGACGAGTAATTTTGAATAAAATAACTTTCCATTATTATTTTAATTGTTTATTTCATGATACCACTTTAACGGATGAACAAAGATTGATTTTCTCTCATAAGCATGCCGTTGTCACGATAAAACAGCAAAAGGTAGTTTTAAGTCCATACAATGATAAACGTGTTGTTAATTATTTATATTCTATACCCTTACTTTGGGGTCATATACAAAAATAATTGAAATAAAACATGTTTTGTTATATATACAGGGTGCCCCGATTTCGTAGGGACAACACGACTAACTTTTTTATTTGAAGACAGAGAGACGGTTAAATTAGCAAAAAGGTGTAGATTCAAAAACTCACTAAGAATCCATTTTCAAATTTTACTTGTCATGCTTCATTTGTTTAATATTTAAAAAACTGAAATCTTCTAATTTATTTTAGTTGTCGTAACTTTTTTGTTACTATATTATATTAAGATGCGGGTTGAACCAATTTAAATGGTAATCTAAATAATTTTATTGGCGCTTAATAAAACAAATTTCTTTTGCGCAAATTTTTAGTAATCTCACCTAACCTCAAAATTCTAAATTGGAACCGTGCAATTTTTGTGGCTCTTTTAAAAGGAAATTTTTTTCTGAATACAATCATGTATCGCATGATATGGAAATTTTGTCAAGTTTGAAAGTTAAGCGTATTCCGATTACGGGCAGACATCACAACTTTTTGTTTATCGCGTTATCTGTGAAAACAAGCCGGTTGTCATTATACGAACCTGTCATAAGTGTCAATGTTATTACTTCAATTTATAACGGATAATTTTGAAAAATACGATGTATTTTCTACGTGTATCAAAAGTTTGAAAAGCGTAAAACTAACATTTAATAAAACAAATTTCATGTGTGCTTATTATTAGTAACCTAATCTCACCTCAAAATTTTTCATTTGAATTGTTGCCCTTTTAAGGACAATTGTTAGGTGATATGGTAACTCGATTTGAACTAATTCGCATAGTAATTTAAATACTTAATAAAACAAAAATACAAATTAAACATTTTGAGGTGATATTAGGTTACTAATAATACGCATACATGAAATTTGTGTTATTAAGCGTTAGTTTTACGCCCTTCAAACTTTTGATATACAAAGTGTCCTAGGTCAAGTACACCAGGTTGGCAACGCCAGATTTAATTTGGTGAGACTGTAATATTGCCTGCCTTGAATGGGTAACTTCATTCTTATTATGTTTAGTTGTCAAAAATGAAAATCTTACGTCAAGATTATCCATCACTCAATTGATAACTTTGTTTTCAGAGAAACCAAATACTAATCCCAGGTAGCACAGTCCGTTGGCTAAGTGTCGGTGATAGCTCGGGCCAACGTAACATAGTTGGCGCAAAGTCACAGTCTACAAACGATAAATATCCAACATTAGTTAAATATCGGCAAAATACGTTGGTTCAACTTATCATTGCAACGTTCCATGTTCGTTGGGTTTTGATCATTTTGTTGGCTGAATGTCGCATAGAAGTTTTCAGACGACAATCGAAGCGAGGGCGGAGTCAAAGCTGATCCCGTGGCTTAGTGGTTAGAGTTCTTACGTAACATTCACGAGGTCCCGGGTTCAAATCTTACCATGTGACGTTTTTTTTTCCTTTTTTAAAAGGCACTATTTGTTTTATATTCCTTTTTATCTCAAAAATCATGAACTTACAAAATATTATTATTGGTCATATTACCCATACATTGTGAGCTATATGAGTTCAAATGTAACAAATGTAATGCGCATGCGCATCGATCCGCAATCGACATTTTGATCGAAATACAGTGAGTGTAGGTGCACCGCCATATGCAAGCATGTGTTGTTGATTCGATTTTATTCGTTTTATTGTGGTTTTATTAGCCCAGCTGTTAGTCATGAGAGAGAGTTATATAGTTAAGAGTTACCGTCTACATTGTACAATATTTAAAATAGCCCCTATTGTGAAAGATGTTATAAGAACAATGGACGGGTAAGTACTTTACATAGACATAGGTAATATAATACGTATTGATAATGTATTTTTCATACATGCTGTGATTGAAACTTGTGAGCTACCACAACCTGGCGACTAAGAAAGCATTGGATATACCAGTAACCTGAAAGATATGTCAGATTCCGATAACGCAACACTTGTTTGTATCTTGTATTCTAATGCCAGCCATCTTTACTGCTGATTGTAAGTATGTTGATAATTGCCATGGTTTTTTTCTTACAAAATATACTTACAGATACTTCATCTTCTATTTCCGATGTTAGGCCAGAGTTGCGTATGATATCCTAATTACACATAATCATTTGTGACAACTGATCGTAAGCTATAATTGCCTTTTTTAATTTTTCACAAACTTATACTAGAGCTTTAATAATAAATTCTTCCATAGTTACGCATGAAGTTTAAAAGTTTTTTTACAGTATACGTAATGTCTGTTTTTTATTTATGCATTGGTATTTACAAGTATACTCGTGTTAGCTGAGTTGAATAAGTTGAACCGTGCTGGTTGTATTGAAGACTATTTAAAGATAATATTGAGAGACTTAAAAGCTATAAAATTCCAGATAAAAATTATCGAAGCAAGCCTTTGATAAAACGAACATCTTCCAAGCGATTATAGGTAAGATTTAATTTTTGTGCATTATTCTTGAGATATTTATGTAAAAAAATTGTGGATAGTCATTATTATTATATTGTATTTTTTTAAATTCCTCCTAATTAAGAAATACTAACTAAAATAACTTATTTTTTATTACATATTTAGCCAAGACAATTTTCGATTTAATTCAAATTTTATATTAAACATAATATTTAGATGCTGTCAATGCTGCAATATTTGTCTGCGATATTTTAATGAAAAGGACTAGTTATGAGGCGAAAGTTAAAGAATAACTGTAGTCAAAATTATCATTATCAACAATCAGAAAATTTCCAAAAAGTGATACGTAATCACACTGTATACATAGCAAACCCCACAACTTCATTTCAAGATCTGTATTGGAATGAAATATACATAGTGTCCAAAGTAAAATGTTCACGAGCTATGAAGTTGATTACTTAAGTTAATAATACTTTTTACTCTGAATGATAGAAAAACAGAAAAAAAGCATTCACATTGTCTTTTTTAATGGAATATTGTATATTTTTAAAGAAACCAATATTTTGAACAAAATCTTTATTACTTACTACTGTGAAATTAAAAATAAGCAAGTAAAAAGTACTTTCTGATAATTGTGCAAATGTGCAAGTAGGCAATGATCAAATATTGTAGAATAAACAATCACATACAGGTTTTCCTAGTTACTTGCCAAATGAATCATTCTTTGTGATTATTAATTCATCCTTAATAATTATTGCTGTGCGAGTGCCATTTATTTACTCTTCTCGTAAAATGTAATATGCTGCAAGTATATCTCATTTATAGAAAAAAATAGATATACTTCGCCATTGTTAATTTAACCAACTTCATAGCTTTAATAATAAGTTTGCAATGGTAAACACGTTACCATAACTTTGGACATGGTGTATACTTCTAATACTTTACGTAAACTAAAGATAGATACATACATATGTTAATATTTTTTCATTTGTTCACAGTTCGAGGTGAAGGTAAAGCTGAGCGTAATTTGGAAAAGGCTATTGTTGGTCGTACATCTTTGACTACTGCTGCTGATAAAAATTAGGAATCAGCTGAGCTGTGAACATCTCCGCGATTAGGTCAGTGTTTTATAATGTTTTAATATTTTTAGTTCAATAAGATATTTCAGTTATTATATACCATAACATGTAAAGAAATAATAAATTTTGTTCTGTAATAATATATATCACATCTTATTTTTTTATTTATCTTGAATTTTAGTTTCACTAATAAATAAAATATCGTAATTACTTTCTTTATTTATTGTTTGTGCAGATCATGTATGGTGTTATATGGGTATATGATTCGATGTTAACTATTGCTAACAACATAAACATAAAAAACATAAAATTTGTAGTAAGTTTTCCTTGTATATTGTCACATGAAATAAAACATCTACGATATATGTCCTGATTACAGGCAGATCATATCGAGATATACTATGTTACACAATTATGAGCATGTTTGTCTTGAACGCTGAGTATTTCAACATAAGCGTAGATTTTATAACAGTTTTCAAATCATTACTTGTATATGTTCTTAACTATTATCAACATCTTGCATACATTGATATGTAAAATTCAAACAGAAGTTTTCTATTAAATTATCTATGATCTAATTATTGTAATTTGGTAGTTTATATCTTAAATCAAGTATATTTCATATGAAAATATATTATATACAGATAATTAACTCGAATTTTGAGTTGGTATAATGTCGCTGTAATTTATTGAGCAAACTAATTAATAACATCGGATCAGTATACCTATGTACCATCATATATGTTTTGCATCTTGTATGTTTTATCGTATAGATATCACATACAAGATTAATACCCAATATTACTTCCCGTAGTTACTACTATGTATCCTCTCGATAAGCATCCAACATCAGCTGCCGACGAATCACCAATAGAACGGGTAGGTATTGAAAATTTATCCTACGCCAATGTCGCCTAAAGATATAAAACCAACGTTGTAAAATGTTCACACTTTCACATACTGCCAACATTGTTGCCCAACGCGTGCCCAATACAACTCAGCCAACGTTACACCAACGTTGTGTGCTACCTGGGATCATCATTAAATTTAGTAAATAAACGCAAAAGCTGATAGAATCACCAACAAAAACGCAAATGCCATAATGACAGTGAAAATTGATAGCAGTAGGAGGGGTTAACTTAACCTGTTCAACACATAGGTCCAACATATAAAAATAAAACTGAACTATTTTTCCTCGAAGAAGGGATTTTTGTGTTGCCAACCCGGTGCACTTCGAGTTGGACACTATGTACATACGTACAAAATACATCGTATTTTTCAAAATTATCCGTTATAAATTGAAGTAAAAACATTGACACTTCTGACAGGTTCGTATCATGACAACCGTATTGTTTTCACAGATAAGTTGATAAACAAAAAGTTGTGATGTTTGCCCGTAATCAGGGTAAGCTTAATTTTCCACATTTTGACAAAATTTCCATATCATGCGATACATGATTGTATTCAGAAAAAAATTTTCTTTTAAAAGAGCCACAAAAATTGCACGGTTCCAATTTAGAATTTTGAGGTTAGGTGAGATTACTAAAAATTTGCGCAAAAGAAATTTGTTTTATTAAGCGCCAATCAAATTATTTAGATTACCATTTAAATTGCTTCAACCCGCATCTTAATATAATATAGTAACAAAAAAGTTACGACAACTAAAATAAATTAGAAGATTTCAGTTTTTCTTCAATATTAAACAAATGAAGCATGACAAGTAAAATTTGAAAATGGATTCTTAGTGAGCTTTTGAATCTACACCATTTGCTGATTTAACCGTCTCTCTATGTCTTCAAATACAAAAGTTATCCATGTTGTGCGTACGAAGTCCTGGCACCCTGTATATATGTATACAGGGTGGGGCACATAAAGTGTTACAGAGCAATAGCACTCAAACTATTAATCATATCGAAAAATGTTTCAGACAAAAGTTTCAGTGTTCGGGAAGGCGGTCATACTGGGCCACCCAGTTTTTTGATCTGTGTAGGCGTAGAAGTTACGTCAATGTCAACTCCAAATTTTTAAATAGAACTATGTATTTTCTTTTCAATAGCATTATTATAGATTTTAAGACGAATTCAGTGACCTACAACACAAGGTCATTCTAGTCACGCAAAGTTTGAAAATAGTCGGAAAATCGAAAAATATCGGAATAATCATTATCAAAGGATCCAGGATTGGGTCTACCTACAGAAGATGCTCGAAGTGACCACCCTCCGCTTGTAAGCAGTGGTTAATTCTCCGGGGAAACGACCGTCTAACGTTAGCCAACATGTGTGGTGTAATTTCGGTACATGCTCGGCGTATTCTTTCTCTCGTGTCGTCAGGCGTAGTAAGTGCTTCGATTTCTCTATCAAGGTAAACGGGAAAAGAGATTGTGAAGCTAATATCAATATTAATGGACAAAATTGTATATGTAGATATAAAACATTTGTCGCAATAGAGAGTGTACGTAAATGATTGTACCTGACGTCATGCAACATTCAGTTTGGAATATTGGCAACTTGAAAATTCCATAGGCGTACTCATAGCGTACTACTCAACTTTCTATTAATGTCAAGCTAATCAGAAAATTAAATTACATTTCATTTAAAATGTAGATATTGTATTCATCAAGCAATAAACGTTTGCGCTAAATTTGGAAGTACATACGTACGGTAAATGATTATTAATATAAATAAAGTGTTTATTATGATTTTCTAACTAAAATAACTTTTCACTGCATATTGTACATAATTATATGGTGTCAAATGTGAGAAGCAAAAGGGTCGTAACGTGGAACATATCAGGTGATTACCATAAAATTGCTTCGAAATTTCAAATGCATAGCTGCGCATATTAGCATATTATCCTGTTGAAGATAACATTGAGCTAGTTCATCATCGTATACTTCATCAATGAACAGTCTTTCGAAAATATAAGTACGGTATCACGGTCAAATGCTTCGCAGTCAATATTTGTAACAAGAAAATCTTAATTAAATTGATCAAAACAAGTTCGCCGAATATACAAAATGTGTACTACTTGTATTTTAGCTTCTTCTACGATAATGTGTCCGCAGTATAAATGTATTCCATGCTGTATTGCAACTTTGAAGCTTACAATCAATTTTACCTTCAATGGTATATTACAGATAGATATATCAAACGGGTTACTTTACAGAGAGTATTGATACAGTTCAGCGGTTGATTCAAAAGGAATTGTTTAAAAGTATGTAAGGAAATAATATTATGTTTATGCCAAAAATTACAAATACACATGACGTACCGTACAAACATTTACGTAGGTACACTCTTTATGTGTATGAAGCCCACTTTTCAAATTATATTAAAATAAAATCAAGTAAACGATTTATAGAATTATGTAGATATGGCACCGCTGTAAAATAATCAGCTGGTAGACGACCCTCTTAAAGAGCGGTTGATTGGCATGCGAACAAAATATGAAAACAATACGATTGCTTTCAATTCATGAGACATATCTATCCATATTTATTGCTCCTGTGTAATATGCATGTTATGTGTCAACGGCAGGTACTAAGCAGTGGCGGCTTGTGAGTTATGAAAGAGGGTGGGTACAAAAAAAACTTTCCTATTTTTTGTACATAAAATCCATTCTCCTATTTTTCATGCTGGAGAAAACGTCGACGACTTTGTTGTGAAAAACCGGGATAGACTGGTTGAACTTCTTTTCTATTGATATGATTGCCAATGCGTTTCGATCTTCTGACATTGTGCTTCTCAGAAAAGTTTTAATGCGCTTGAGGGTGGAACTCTGCTGTCGACATAGGCGTTGTATAAATAATATCCAACAGTTTATGTTTCCGTCAAAACCTTTTTTTAGGTTGTTGTCTGTTATGAAGACTAAAAGTAGCAAAACACCACCTACGTCACACATGTCATCGCGCCCATAAATTGCTGAAAGTTCAGTTTTCAATTTTACACTGACCAACATAGGATAAGATTTCACATTTTCATCAAAATGTTTTTGTGGAAATGAATGACTATAAGTGTTAGAATTTTGGGAATCAAATAATTTTGCTGCAATTAAGTGATCCCTAAAATCAAATCGGTCGCTAATTTGGCTTAAATTAGTGTCACATACGTCCTTTGCAATAACAGCTCTGTTAGCTCTAGCTGTCGTTTTTGTCTTTTCCTTGCAGGTTCTTCATTATTGCGTTCTTGATTGTCATTGTCAGTAGAATTTCTTAAATTTCTAATGTGAATAATTTGCTGTTGGAATTGTTCAATCGCCTTTTGCAGTTGAGTAGGTTCAGTCCCGCGCATTTGTATGATTAAATAATATTTCAACATGTGGCATGATGAAAATGAAATATTTTCAACCAGTAGAGAAATTCCGGGCAATTCACATGTTTCAATAAACCACTTGCTACACTAATGGTAACTGAATCCAGCCCATCTCCGTCAATAATTTGGTCTAAACATTCTTTGAAAGAATTCTGGTGTTCAAATAATGGGTTCACTGTTTGACATTTCAAAATCCAGCGCGTAGGAGCAGCGCGTGATAATCTACGTTTGACTATTACATCAAGAAGACCGTTCGTTTTGGCGATCGAGAAAAAAGATTGAAAATGACTCAAATTTGCAAAGAAAATTTTTACATTTTTATTGCACGGTGCCACTCGTTCAATAATTAATTTAAATTGATGCGCGCAGCAGTGAATATAATGTGCATGTGAAAATGTTCTTTTAATAATAGCTTCGACACATTTTGTCTTACCACTCATCACGGACGCCCCATCGTAACTTTGAGCGATTAGTTTATTGTTGTCAGAGCCAGAAGGAGAATTTAAAATAGTTTGCAATTCATTCAGCAATGTTTTTGCTAATACTTCAGCATTATCTCAACCTGGCTTAAAAAAAAACAAAAGCGTTTAAAAATGTGTCCATTAAACACGTATCGCATAATAACAGCCATTTGTTGATTATTAGAGGTGTCTGTGGCTTTATCGGCCTCCAAAGCAATGAAATTTGCAGATTTAATTTCTTTTAATATTTCCTCCTTGTAAATTTGCAACATTGCATCTAGCAATTCGTTCTTAATAGTTTTTGAGGCGCCTTTAAATACTTGTGAATCTTTTATATGTATTGCAAGCACATCGTCTAATTCAGCTGCAAAGTTGATTAACCCGGCGTTGCGCAGGTCGCGGTCAAATCGACCGGGTTTTTATTTTTTCCTATTTTTCTTAAAATACTTTAATGTAAACCATGCTTGAAATTTTAGATATGCTATACTACAGTCTTTGTTGACCCTTTTATGCAATTATAATGTTTTTGAAAATTGGCATTCTTTTATATTTTTATATTTATATCATATAGATTTTTGTTTTTACATCGTAGTAATATACAGTTTACAAAAAATTTATTATCTTTTATTAAAAACGTAAAGTATGCGAAAATAACTGCATTCGCTACTGAAAATACGTTCTTGAAAACCACGGTCGATTTGGCCGGCTGCGTGCACTAGTGTTAAGAATTTCACCTGTGCAACGCCAGGTTAAGCCTGCATAAATACCTGGATATTCCGACGTCAATGTCTCATCATGGCCTCGTAACGCCAATTCAAAAGCTCGGCAAAACTTTATACACAGAATTAACCGGCGCAAAATATGATGATTTTTTTCCACATCTTCGTTGTTCTTTATTTTGTGTAGCAAAAAATTCGCACTAAAATTCACGCATGCATTCACGTGAGAAACGGAATATTCGTCTTTCTTTGCTCTCTACGCAATATGCGTCATTAACCTCTTTGTTAAAAATTAAGCAGGTAAAACGAAATAGTTTATTTGTTAGTGAACATGCGCACATCCACTCATATTTTTCATATACATATATTTTTGTTGAGTACTTTATTGTAAGTGCGAGTTTTACTTGTGGAAGTGTAGTTTATTTGAAGATCAGAAATAGCCCTTCCTTTCTTCTTAATTAAAAGTTTTTCCTCAAACTATAGCGGGGTTATTAAAAGGTTTTGAACAGAATTAACTTCCATTATTAATGCTAAACGTAAACTTCAAACCTTTGAAATTACGCACGCACCAGAGACACACATAATCACAATGAATACAACACATTAACCAGGCCAAAGAGTGGAATTACAAAGAGGGTAAACCGACCGAGGTCTTCGTATTGCGCTAAGGCTGGACTTGTATGTCCCAAAGCCTTCTTATTTCTAATGAGTGGCTTGCGTTCTTGCCATAGGAATTGCGTTGTGTTGTTTATGCTCGCCTTCAGCTTGGGGTCCTGTCATGGCGATGCTACACGTCAACATCGAAAAGTGATGGCGGGACGTCAGCTTGGAGTCTAGGACCATACCGAGGTACTGGACCCTCGAACACCAACGCAACTCGTGTCCCTCTACGATGACATACGAGGGAGGTGGATTTCGTTTTCTGGACAACGGAACCGCCACACACTTAATCGCGATTTACAGCCAGCCGCCACTTTCGGGCCCACTCTGTCAGATCGTCGACAGATCGTTGTAATCGCCTTATCACCATTCCTGGATGTTGAATAAATGGTAGTGTCGTCCGCATACACTGCCAATTTCGTACTGGGCGGGTTAGGGACGTCGCTGGTGAAAAGGATAAATAGCTCAGGGCCGAGAAGCGAGCCAGAAACGCAGAACGTCCTGTTGAAGAGGTAAGATCGGACTAGCGAGATCAGGTTCGGAGAGATGCTCCTTTTAAATAACAACCTAGCCACACCGAATCGAATGCCTGTGAGAAATCCCAAAATACTGCACCCGTGGAATGCCGTGACTCCAAAGCGCCTCGGAGTTCCTCCGTTAATCGGGGGAGTTGAAAGTCTGCTGACAAGCCTTCTCCAAAGTCGAACTGTTCGTTTGGCAAGAACTTGCCATGATTTCCCGCTGCTTCGTCAAGATGACTGTTTCGGTGACCTTAGACAGATTTGAGAGAAGACTTATCGGCCTGTAACTCGCAGGGAGTTGAGGATCTTTACCGCACTTGTGGATCATCACGAAATTCGCGTGCTTCCAAGCGTTCGGAAAGACACAGAGGTGTAGCATGGCGTTCAAAATGTCAACAAAAGCATCGATGATATTGCTCGGCAGTCGTTTCAGGGCGCAGTTGGCAATCTCATCCGCTTCCGGGGCCTTGCCGTTTTTGCGGCTGTTGATGATCATAGCTACCTCATCACGACTGAGTGGGTCAAGCGGAACGCTGTATATCAGAAGCAGATGTTCGAGAAAGGGGTCAACCTCCCATTGTAGAGGGCCGTAAAGAGGCTGCTCTTTACGGCCTTCTACACCGGGAAGTCTGTCTTTGGTGGTGCTAGTGCCCCTGTGATCGGCGAAAACCGTCACCTTATCTTCAACGGAGAAAACAATCCCATTCGGGCCCTGAAGTGGGCTATCGTCATTGACTTTATCTGTTCTTCTTTTCAGCGTTTTAGAGAGTCGCCACAACGAATTGTCATCGGGGATCACAGACAACACACTCTTCCACCACTGGGTGTCCCGAAACAATCTCAGCTCCTCGCGGAGACGCATCGCCAGTTGATTCGCCGCCAGAACATCCCGCGCACACCTCGCAGTTTGTGCGCGTTTGCGCGACTTACGCTTGGAGCGCAAGAGCTATCTCAGCTTCACCGGTAACCAGCTATTGGGCAGCGGTGTAGAGGACACCGTAGAGGTCCTTATAGCCTAAGGTATTGGACTTCAGGCGCTCGACAGAATCCTGCAGGGAACCAACCCCGCCAACGCAAAACGTGACATCATCAGAAGACCGGCGAATATTTTCCTCGAACAAATCACAATCCACGGCTCCGCGAGACGAGGCCGCCGCGCTCTGAAGCTCACCCCCAAAGATGATGAAGATGGGATTGTGATCTGACGATAGATCAGGCGCGGTTTTGACGTAAAGGTCTGATGGAATTCCTCTTGACAGCGCCAAATCAAGAATGTCTGGCCTAATGCCGGGGCGGAAATACCTTGGCTCGTCCGTAGAGTGCACCTCCACATCCGAAAAAGAAAGGTAACGGAACAACTTCCTGCCGAACTCATTCGTGGACGCGCATTCCCAGAACGGGTGCTTATTATTCAGATCCTTGGCCAGAAGGACCGGAACATTACAGGATAATAATTAATCGTAGTCATCGGTAGCACAAACCCTCGTGGGAGGAGCGTAAACTGAAATAAACCTCAGAAGGCATAGGCCGTTAATCTCGACGTCAACGGACGTCGCCTCGAGAAACCGCAGAAGGGCAACAGGAGCACAGGAATGCTGTAAGTGACATCTTATGGCGATGGCAGTGCCACCTGCTCTGCCGTTAAGGCGGTCGGATCGATATGCCTTATAGTTTGTAAAGGATAGTCCATCTCCTGGTCTCAACCAAGTCTGATTGATGAGCAACGCGTCGACGGGATCATCCCGCAAGAATTGGGCAACCTCAGCAAGTTTGTTCTTGACCCCATTGACGTTCCATGCCATTACCCTAATTTGGGAAAATTGTGGGCTCGTTTGTAGACTCATGCTTGATTTTTGGAACTGTTGCCGGGAAATGTAGCCATGATAATTTTCGTTATGCGGGTAATCTGCTGACTCATTGCCTGAAGCGCTTCCAGCATCGCTGTGATGTTGGTGGGTTCGGAATAAGAAGAACGTTTAATCGACGACCGAGGAGTACTTTTGCGAGTCTGTGACGGCAGAGCTGTCTCATGTATTGTTGACCTTTTTTGCCCTTGAGCTTCGGTCCACGTGACAGAGGTGGCAGCCTGGACATAGGTCTTGCCAGGCTGCACGTGAGAGTCTGTTCTAACTGACCTTTTTGGGGTCCGCATAGCGGCGGAAATCTGGCGAGGCCTGGGGCATTTGGAACAGCCCCTGTAATTGGCGGGGTATGTTTCCCCACAGTTAGTGCATGTGGGGGTTGATCTTTACGGCGACTGCAGTCCCTAGCCGCATGATCATCCCAACAGACCACATACTTGCGCGAAGCAGTGCAGCGCGATTGCGCATGTCCATACCGCTGACAGCGGAAACATTGCCCGATGTTAGGCTTAGCTCTTAAAGTCTCGACAGAGACATCCGGCGACAAAAACTTCTTAACTTGATATATGTGCTTCTGATCCTTTCCAATCTTGACCAATATGAGCGACATTGGACGACCACCACGACTTCACTCCGCATACGCGTCACTGATTCAGGGGGAAAGCCCATCTCCAGTAGGTGTTTTTTGTTTCATCCTCTGGGATGTCAACAGGAATGCCTCGTACTACAACATTTAGCGTTTTCTCAAAGAAGAAAGTTTGGAAATATTAGAATTTAATGCAATTAAAAATTTAAATATGTGAAAGTATTGATAAAGTGAATGTTAGAAGTAAAAAAAATTACTTCGTTCAGTTTCTATGTAAATAAACGCAACGTGTAGTAAATTAGGAACTACCAACTTAGAAAAAATGCAACCAACACGATGATTTTAAATGTTATACCTCAATTGTAAATATATTCGACATGTGCGTCGCTTAAAATTATGTACATGTAACCTGATTATTTGTTTGCAGGAAATATAGCTGTCATAAGCAGTTGTTATTTATGTCACTTATCACTAACGAAACCCGTAGTATATTACGGGCCAATTTCTAAATTATCTATAACTGTTAATAACCTGCAAAACGAAATATATGTTGTGGATATATTAAAATTGTTTTGTATACCAGCGACACCTACTGACCAATAGTAGAAACATATGTGCGATATAGTTGTAGTAATCTATCAATGTGTAATACAACAAAACGTGTTGGTAGAACTAAAATTAGTTATATAGTGTAGTGTACGTAGATTGTAGCCATATTACAAGTAAACAATAAAACAACGTTAGACTATAAATACACGAGTATTTTTTACTGAGAAATAGTCCATATTAACAGGTTGGTGCACCGAAAATACCAGAGTGAATAATATATATACGAGTTCTAGTAGAGTATATATATAGTCTAGCGGTTCTTTTGACGTGTGTAAGAAATGGCGGCAGTAGCAATTAATCTCTCTAGTGTACCAAAATTGAAAGGGAGAGAAAATTACAATGAATGGGCGTTCGCGATCGAAAACCTATTGATATTGGATGGCCTAGAAAAATGTATTTCGAAAGAAGAGCAGGATGCAGACAAAGTAAAGCGAGCTCAAGCGAAATTGGTCTTATCAATAGACGCGACACTGTACGTACATATCAAAGAGGCAAAAACTGCAGAAGAAGTTTGGACAAAACTGAAATCCTTGTATGATGACTCAGGGTTTGCAAGAAAAATATCTTTATTACGAACATTAATATCGACAAGGTTAGAGAATTGTGAATCTATGGGAGATTACGTAAATCATATTCTTGATACAGCACAGAAACTGAGAGGAACTGGTTTTAAAATTGACGACGCGATTGGATCGCTTTTGTTAGCAGGATTACCTGAAAAGTATTCACCGATGATAATGGCGATTGAACATTCAGGTATAGCAATCACAGCTGATTCTATAAAAACAAAACTCATGGATATAGGAGCAGAAAGTGGTAGTGCTTTTGTTGGAAAGAACACAAATTTTGGACGTAATCAGAAGTTTCGGAAAGAAATGTCAAATGAACGAGACCATCGAAGCGAAAGGAACAGTGTTGAACAAAAGTTGCGGAACAAAGACAAAAAAGACATTCGGTGTTATCGTTGTAAACAACTAGGGCATTTTAAGAATAAATGTCCGAAGAATGAAAATGCTCAGAAAGATAGTAGACAGAAGCAAGATACAGTGAATGCATTTAGTGCTATATTTTTAAGTGGAACATTCGGCAAAAATGAATGGTATGTGGATTCCGGTGCTGGCTTTCATTTAACAGCGAACAAAGAATGGTTGAAAAATGTGCATCATCCAGAAAACGTACCAGAGATTGTAGTGGCCAACAAATCCAGGGTTCAAGCAACATGTGCAGGAGACATTCATATCTCGACAGTAGAAGGTAAGAACCTGCATGAAGTAGTAATAACAGAAGTGTTATGCATTCCAGAATTAACTACTAATTTGCTTTCCGTGAGCCAACTCATCAAGAATGGCAACAACGTGCAATTTGGGAAAGATGACTGTAAGATTTACAATAGACTCAATGAATTAGTAGCTACAGCTGACCTTGTAGATAATGTTTATAAGTTGAACACATCAGAAGAAGGTCAATGTTTGTTAGCAACATCTGCCAATGCTTCTAGTGATGTGTGGCACCGTAGATTTGGTCATATAAATAACAAATATTTAATGAAGATGGAACAAGGTACAGTACAAGGAATAATGTGCAAAGGAGGGATTAATGACGAGACCAGAAATTGCATAACTTGCTGTGAAGGAAAGCAGGCTAGATTACCTTTTCAGAATAAAGGCCACAGAGCTTCTGGCATACTGGAAATTGTTCATGCGGATCTGTGTGGACCAATGGAGACAACATCAATTGGAGGATCTAAATATTTCTTATTATTTGAAGATGACTATTCTAGAATGGTTTTTGTGTATTTTTTAAAAACAAAAGATGAAGTGCTGGCAAAATTTATGGAATTCAAAACTATGGTGGAAAATCAAAAAGATGTAAAGATAAAAATAGTGAGAACGGATAGGAAAGGATGAATAGAACGATTGTTGAAAAGGCTAGGTGTTTACTCTTCGAAGCTGATCTGAAAGGACAGTTTTGGGCTGAGGCTGTTAACACAGCAGTCTATTTAAGAAATCGATCTATAGCAGCGAAATTAGGTGATAAAACGCCATATGAGATGTGGTTTGAAAGGAAACCTGATGTCAGCAACGTAAGGATATTTGGCAGCGTGGCAATGGTACATATTGCGAAATCTAAAAGAACGAAATGGGAAAAGAAAGCTAAGAAAATGATCTTTGTGGGATATGGAGAGAACACAAAAGGATATCGTGTGTATAATCCAGAAAATAATTCATGTTAAGCAGGGATGTGACAATAATTGAAAAAGACGTTGAGGAATTGAAAATAACCATAAAGAACACTGAAGCTGAAAATAATATTCAAGGATCTTGGACAGCAGATTCAGTGGGAGCTGCAGGTCTACCCGAGAGAAATGAGAATGATTCAAGTTCAGATGAAGAGAATGAAGAACTGGAAGAAGATAGTGACTACGTCGCAGAGGAGGAAATTGATGTAACAGAATCAATTGTACGAAGATCAGAGAGAGAACCTAAACAGAAGAAATTTGATGATTATATCACCTATTACTGCAAAGGCGAGACAGATTTAGAAGGAAATCCTACCACTGTGGATGAAGCTTTGAAAGGTCCGGATGCTGGAAAATGGATGGAGGCCATGCAAGATGAGATGAACTCCTTTCAAGAAAACGAAGCACGGGAACTAACAAGGAAACCAGAAAACAAGGCCATAGTAGACTGCAAGTGGGTTTTTAAGAAAAAATGTGACAGTGCGGGAAAAGTGTGTTATAGAGCAAGATTAGTGGCAAGAGGTTTCACTCAAAAGTTCGGCATTGATTATGAAGAAACCTTTGCATCCGTAGTTAGGCATTCTACATTAAGACTTTTAATTGCATTGTCGGCTAAGCTAGATCTGAAAATCACTCATTTAGATATAAAAACTGCTTTTTTAAATGGCAAATTAAATGAAAACATTTATATGAGACAACCAGAAGGTTTTATAGTTGATGATAATAAGGTATGTAAGTTAAAAAGGGCTATATATGGCCTAAAACAATCTTCTAGAGCCTGGTACCAAAAGGTTGATGAAGTTCTCTCAAAGATAGGTTATAAGAAATCGAAATATGAATCATGTTTATATACAAAATTTGAGCATAATTCGTTAAATATAATAGCTTTGTATGTTGATGATTTTTTTGTATTTTCAAATAATTCAAAAGACACAGAAAATTTGAAGCACGAGTTGAGTTCAAGGTTTAGACTTAAAGACTTAGGTGAAATTAAGCAATGTTTAGGAATGACAATAAATAGAAATAAAGAAAAAGGTTGTATAATGTTAAGTCAAGAAAATTATGTAAATCAACTGTTAAAGAAATTTAAAATGACAGATTGTAAGGCAGTAAGTACTCCTATGGAAAACGGTATACAATTAGATTTAAATAATGATAAATTTAGTAGTACAAAGAATTTGCCCTATCAACAACTGATCGGGAGTTTAATGTATTTAGCAGTACTTACTCGTCCAGATATTGCTTTTAGTGTAAGCTATCTCAGTAGATTTAATAACAGTTATGATGAAACACATTGGAAAGCTGCTAAGCGTGTTCTAAGATACTTAAAAGGGACCAAAGATTTCAAATTGACATACAAAAGGGATGGTAGTGATTTAATGGGATTTGTAGATGCAGACTGGGCTTCAGACAAAGTTGATCGAAAATCTTATACAGGTTACATATTTAAGTTTGGTGATGGGGCAATATCATGGCAAAGTAAAAAACAAAAAACAGTAGCTTTGAGCAGCACTGAAGCGGAATATATGGGTATTTCTGATGCCACTAAAGAAGCTTCATGATAGAACCAAGCACATTGACGTGCGATATCACTTTGTGAGGGATATCATTACTAATAATGACATGAAATTATGTTATTTATCTACTGATGATATGCCAGCTGATATACTTACCAAAAGTTTGTGCTCCGTTAAACATTATAAGTTTATGTCATGTATGGGTTTAATAAATGATATTGTAAAATTTTAATATAGTGGGGGTGTTGTGGATATATTAAAATTGTTTTGTATACCAGCGACACCTACTGACCAATAGTAGAAACATATGTGCGATATAGTTGTAGTAATCTATCAATGTGTAATACAACAAAACGTGTTGGTAGAACTAAAACTAGTTATATAGTGTAGTGTACGTAGATTGTAGCCATATTACAAGTAAACAATAAAACAACGTTAGTCTATAAATACACGAGTATTTTTTACTGAGAAATAGTCCATATTAACAATATAAACTTCTAACCAACACCAACTAATAATACTATTCAATACAATTACAAAATGATAATTATTTTTGTTTGTACTATTTAAAATTTTAAATTTTCCGAGACCGGATCTAATAGACAACCTAGATTTCTCAAAAGTTAACAGGAATTAAACATTTTATAAAGGATTGAGATCGCCGATAAATGAAACACAAATTATTTTTTTAAGACTTGTGGTTTTCGAGATTTTTGAGTTGAAAGATGTCCGAGGAAGCCACGTGACCAAAACGCTGCGTGACGTAGAAGTTCTCTAAACGTTACCGGTCTAATTTGTAGGTTATATCGGTGATTGAAGGAATACATAAAGATGCGCTACCTATGACAGT
The DNA here is from genome assembly GCA_023690525.1 of Holotrichia oblita. Taxonomy (NCBI): domain Eukaryota; kingdom Metazoa; phylum Arthropoda; class Insecta; order Coleoptera; family Scarabaeidae; genus Holotrichia; species Holotrichia oblita. The sequence goes on along the minus strand of CM043015.1, from coordinate 135,386,388 downwards.
TGACAGAAATTTATCCCATCAAATGGAGATTTGCATTTGGCATTATATAGGATCTGAAATTTCTGTTAACTGACATATCAGAACAGCACACGTGACAATTTTAGTTCACGTAAACGCCGCGTTTTGGGAGAGTGCTGTAATCCTGCTTCTTTCTTCCCCGATTTCTAGGTGAAAACATTTATTTTTTCATCTGGCAATAAAAGGAATGGCTATTTCTCATGATTATCTTTAAATTTAAAGAATAATTACAAAGTACATAGGTTGTCTATTGAATGTTGTCCGTTGACATTCGATATACGTTTCGATACGATACGATATTGATTATGTATGAATGTACTATCGATTTCATAATGATCTAGGAAAATATGCATTTCCTATTGTAAATTGTATCAAGTCAATCTTTGTGTGTCGATGATGTTTTCATTCGATGTTAGCTCTATGTCAGCCCAGTATCATAACCAACCTCCATTTCTGATAATTATTGAGAGATATAAAACAAGCTTTATTCAGTGTGATTAAATATTAAGAACTGCAATAATAATAAATTAAAATAAATTGAATTATTTTATTATTATTTATATGAGTGACTAATGTCAAGTTGGTAGGCGGACATCTTGTACTTCTGACGTGAACGGCACACGGCAAGGTAAGAGTATAGCAAGCAGTATAGCAATTATCTAGAATAATTCTAATATTACATTTCAGATACTAGGTTTACGTTCTTTCATCATAAATGTAACTACATATGTATGTTTGCCTATGTAGCTTCGATTCTAGCTTTGTGTTTTTGTATTGAGCCCCCATTGTATTAGATTTGTAGCCACCTTTGTTGATTAGTAGGCTTTGTAGTATTTTTGTCTCGAATATAATATGTAGGTATTTACATTGACAATACGACTGCAATCGGTCATTCACCCAATCAACTGATCGATATTTAGAGCTATGTACTGCTACCAGTAGTAGAGATGGGCACTCTCACTAAATATTTCAGATGTGTTATTTAGTAATTTAAAATTTTTACAACACATACATATAATAGAGTTTACTATTATCTACTCGTATATCTTTTTTAATGAAATGAAGGTCTTAATCAAGCCTGACACGTCATTGCTTAAAATAGTGCTTTATTTGCAAATTTATAACCCTTATTCTGTTATGCTCGCTGTAAGATACACATTTTTATATGTTTTCTTTTTTTTAAGTTAGGTTGACATTTTAGTTTGGTTTACATAATTTGTATGTGTATCACGAATATATTTACCACACTCTTTCTTTTTTTTTGGTTAGCTAATAGCCATTAAAATTTAATATTTTACCTATTTTTTTATATATTTCTAACTATGTATTTCGTGTGTTAACATTAAATATATTTGATTTGTCAAAGTACTTATTTCTTCGTATTACAAAACACACCGTTATTGTTGTTATCTGTGTACGAGATCAGTTCATTTAAAGCATATATTTTTTAGCTTTTAATGGTATATCGTTATATTATTAATAGTACTAATACATCTGTTGCGATCGTACCGTCGTTCTGATAAGACACGTTCGTGATAGCGTTTGCTTACATTTACTGAATGCTATAAGGTGATATTGATGCAATAGTATATACTGCCTTTTCCTCAACATTAAATGTGTGGTATGGTATTATAGTATGACGTAGTATGCATGTACACAGTAAAAACTATGTACGTATTAATACCACTTTATAATTTTCTAATTACACTATAATTAATATTTACTACAAAGTTAGCGTTGACGAAATGGCAGTGTATATTATTGCATGAATATCACCTTATAGCATTCAGTAAATGTAAGCAAACGCTATCACGAACGTGTCTTATCACAACGACGGTACGATGTCGTATACAGATATATATCCAACATTCCCTTCCTCGAATGGGTGACTATCGGCCGGACACATTGGGCCAACGTCGCCTGCCGATCGAGCGCCGACCTCTCTCTAAATATCGGCCGACTATCATTGCATGATATTCGCCCGCTATTGCAAAATGTTCACACGAAACGGAACGAGTACGCAAAAGAAACTAGACTGCCCGACACTATATTTTATACACACGCTTAAAGTTGGACGCAAGATTGTCATCTAGAAGCATCGTGGAGACATCTACCGCTAACTGACAGAAGGTTTCACCGGGGTGATAGAAGGTTTCACCCACAGACCACACTTACACTTATAGACGTTCAGTTAAATGGAACCAGATTGTACCAGCTGGTTGGTTTGCTCCTTCAAACAATAGATGGAGCCATTCGAGGTTTAATTGTGATCACTTAAGCGACTATCTTTACTCATAATACCAAATCATGAAATAATAAATATAATAATATTTTTCTGCAATCACTTGACAAAGAATGCTTTTTTGCTTATCATTGGCAACGAAAAGTTGATGTTTAGGTACCGAAGACCGTCACATGACCGTCACTGACTGTCACTTTATCGCTCTAGAGCGATCAAGTCTGAAAATTGCGTGCTGTCAATAGCAACCAGTATGTAACATTCAAATTGACATATCGCAAAGCACAATAATTTCTCACAATTTGCGCGTTAACTTAAAATATATTTGAAGAAAATTATAGAAAATAGTGATAGTGATATTCTGAGTACACTTCCTGAGATCAGAAGTGCCGCAAGAGCCGTAAGTTTGAATTTTTTGTCAGAAAAAACAAAGACAATGAGAAGCGACCACTTCATAGAATGGTGTAATGCGAAGAAAATATGTAAATGTTTGGAAACCGTATTTGTTGCCTATTTTCCCGAGAAAGCCAAGGCATCAAAATCGTCACTTTCAGGTTCCAGGTTACAAATAATTACAAATTACAAATATATTTAGTTCCGTAAAATACATTAAATGTGTAGAATATGTCAAAAAGTATAAATATAATAATAAATATATACACAGAAATATAATAAAAACATCTTAAAACACCCCTAGACAACCATACAATCCAAAACATATCAAATTTACATATTATAGAAGTCATTGACTGTATAAACAACACTTCCCGCCAACAAACGACTGAGCTGCTGCTTAAAAAGTTTTGGCGTTAAGTTTCTAATAGATAGAGGCAGATGATTGTACACTCTAATCACTTGTGACACAACACCCTTGGACACAATAGTCTTAGTAGTCTGAGGTAGCACTAGCTGACAATTTTTGCGACCGCGCGTGTTGTAACTGTGGTCGATTTCGTGATTTTTTAAAAGTTCATAGTTCTCTTTAGCGAAGCAGGCACACTCGTATATGTATATACCCGGTAAGGTAAGTATAGAAAAGTTTCTAAATGTATCTTTACATGAAGCGTTCCTTTTCAGGTGGAAAATACTCCGTATGCAAGATTTTTTGAAGGATAAAAATTCGTGATGTTTCTACCGAGTTTCCCCAGAAGATGATGCCATATCGAAGCCTCGAATGAACGTACGCAAAATACGCGGACAGGCTGACGTGTACATTAACGTATTGAGACACAACTCACAGAGCATAGTTGAAGGATGATATTTTAGACGCCAAGTAGGAGATGTGCGATTTCCAATTAAGCTGCGAATCCACCTCCAATCCCAAGAAAGCTGCTTTTTCCATCCCGGTAAGTATAATGTTATTATAGGTTACTTCTAGTATTTGTTTATAGTGGCTGAAGAGTACAATAGATGTTTTCTGCATGTTAAGTGTCATACTGTTTGTTTTGAACCATTCTTCAAAACTGGACAAGGTTAGCTGGATATCGCTATGCAAATTTTCGTTATTTTTTATTATTACCGATGTATCATCCGCATAAAGTACGGTATTGTGTTTCACTAGGGTAGGAAGTTCGTTCACATATAAAAGAAATAAAAGCGGGCCAAGTATTGAGCCTTGTGGTATTCCGCGTTCAATGTCCTGCCAATCTGAATAGATTATATTGCTCTCTCCGTCCACAGAGGATATCCTCTGTTTACGACCTGTTAAATAAGATTTAATTAATTTCAGACTCGTTCCACGTATACCCATAAATTGCAGTTTTTTGTAAAGCTTTCTGTAATTTACGCTGGCGAAAGCTTTAGAAAGGTCAATGAAAATTCCTACCGCAAAGCCATGGTCATTTATTCCATCATAAATATCTATCATAGCCTGGTAAATAGCTCTTACGGTGGATCTACCATGCACAAAACCATTTTGCACTGTGTGAAGTATGTTATGTTTTTCAACAAACTTGTATATTCTCCTGTAAATAACTTTTTCATATATCTTTGATATATTCGAAAGGATCGATATAGGTCGATAGTTTCCTATAACACTTTTACTGCCCTTTTTATGTATTAAGGTAACTGTTGACCGTTTAAGTATATCAGGGAAATTGCCTGTTTCCAATGTATTGTTTATGAGATAGCTAATAGGTTCAGCCAATTGAGAAGCGCAATATTTTAGCAGTTCAACAGAAACGCCATCATGTCCTACGGTGTTGTAGGAAAAAGAAATACGGTTTTGTCTATCTGGGTAAGTAGTTGTGTTTGCAGCTCATTATCATTATCTGCGGCTTCACACATCTTTATCAAACGGTTATTGACATACGCCATCTTCGCCTCGTTATCCTGTAAATCAGTCTATAGGTCAGCTACACAGAATCTGTTCCGACTATTTCTTTTAGTGAAACCCTTCACAACTTGCCAAGTTGCCTGGGTTTTGTTTGTAGACGTTGCTATAAAGGTTGAATAATAGCATTTCCTTGCATCACGTATTTCGTTTTGGAGTGTTTTAGCAATTTTATTGTTTAGGGCGTCTTCATAAAGAATCCTCTTCTGTCTACATTTCTGTTGTAATTCCGGTGTTATCCAACGGTTTGTGGTGTTGTCGCTCTATTTTCTATATTTTGTTAGGGGACATGTTGCATTCATTAGGCTTTGTAAGATTTCATTGAATAGCTAATAGTTATACATATCTCGCCACTGTATGTTTGCCAGTATTTCCTTTAATTCGAAGAGATTATTTTTTGTAAATAGCCTTTTTTCGTGGACTATCTCGTTTTTATGTATTTTGCTTTAAATGCTTAGACTTTGCACTAGATGGTCTGATAGAGCAGAATGAATTACGCGACTCTCGTAGTGAGCCACAGTCGTAAAAATGTTGTCTATACATGTAGAGGAATTATTTGTAATCCTTGTTGGTTCAAAAATAGTTTGATGCAAATTGTAACTTTGCCATAGATCCAACAGACGTCTGCTAATTATATTAGCAGTATCCAAAAAGTTCACATTGAAATCTCCTGTAAGAACTACATCATAGGTATTTTTCCTTGTTGTTATATATTCCAAAGTATCTTCTAGAATATCAAAAAACTGTTCTATATCACCAGAGGGTGATCTATACAAATTTATTATTATTATATTTTGCATACCAAGCTCAACACTGCTACATTCAAAAATTAGTTCTTTACTTTTTTGTTTCAGGCAGGCCAGTTCCGTATAAGGAATACCTTTCTTCAGAAGGATACAGGATCCACCATGTATCTTAAGCGATCGAGAGTAGCAAGAAGCCATCTCATAATCGGAGACGTTTACTGACAGCATCTGACTGGTGTTAATCCAGTGTTCCGTGAGGCTTATCACGCTTTGGTCTAAGATCACTTAAAAATATATGCAAACTATCCATTTTATTAAATGATATCGAAGGCTTCCACGGTCTGAGTCTCTGTTATGAGGGCTTCCGGGATTTGACCGCGTCATAGTAAAGTACATATATACAATACAAAATAAAATAAAAACAAAAATGAAAATGAAAAAATACAAAAAATATATATACAACTTACTCAAGACGTTTCGCCACTAATGTAATCCATTTTATTGTGGACACTTTATATATTTTGATGGACAATAGAAAACTTGTTGGTGTTTTTAAAACATTTGCGACCAGTATGATTTATTCCTTTATTTGATTTGTATTGGAGGCTTGTTTCCGAAAATTTTTGTAGTATTTTATTATTGCATTTTTGGGCCAAAGGTCCTCGCTAAACAACTTTTCTACGCAATTAGCGTTTACAGCAATTTTAAATGCTGCGATATTAGTATTCTTTATAGATAACCTTTGACATTCATCCGTTATTATAGCATTAGATTTTAGATGTTCCTGTATGTCATTTTCTGTTGTGCTATTTACAAAGTTAGAAGCAAAAATCCATTTCCTGTTTTCAACGGCGGTGAGCGTACTGTTTGTGTTTTTTCCTCTTATGCTTACTTCTTTTTTCGTGTTGTTGTAAAGCTATTGACCTCTATGTTTTTCACAGAGGTTTTTGTACTTAGTGAGTTTTTACGATTTAGTTCTTCG